>OX422212.1:101730499-103176749 GCA_949130495.1 Sambucus nigra
TCTCGGCTTGGCTAGAAAGCTAAATGTTATTGAACCACCGACCCATGCATTTATAAAAAAATGCTCAAGGAGCAGGCCTTGTGGTAGGTGTGATTTGTGGAGAATGTTTATACTAATCAATCCATAGCTTTATTTATTTTTAATGATCTTCTAAGGATTTGTACACTGTAATGTCCATTACTATCTTTTTTATGTGGTGTGTTTCAGACAATTTCTAACTTTGATGCTGTTGATGATGAGGATTCTAATTAGTTAAAATTCTTGTGGAAAAATGGTGGAATATGAATTTGCATCAATAGGATTTTTTATTTTCGAGAATGAATGATGGGAGGACGATATAGAGGAAAACATATGATTGGACGACTAATGTAATATTGCCGAAAAAGGGCGGTTATGTTTTGGGTTTCTGTCTTGTTTTTTAATTCTCTTTTGAAGAAATATAACATTGTTTTGTTTCTTTAAAAATATTAATTGTATTTATAAATACCCCCCTAAGATATACCGAAATTGAACAATAATAAATTTTGAGCAATAACTATCAATTTTGAATAATAAGTATTAAACGCACATGTGCGCGCACACACACACACACACACACACACACACACACACACACATATATATATATATATATATATATATATATATATATATATAATTTTGTATAATGAAAAGTATCAACAATGTTTTATTTGGTAAAATGTGAATATATTAAACCAAAGTCTAGAGAACCAAAAAGCCCAAAATCAGCAAGACAAAGACCTATCAAAAGCTCAAAGACAAACAACCCAAAAGAAAAATGCCAGACAATACACATTAGAGTTTCATTACAACCCAACTCATTAAAAGTAGCCAACTCTACCCAAAAACCCAACCCCAAAAATTACAACTCAACTGAGCAACACATATAAACTAAACAATACACTTGTAAGCCATCTGAACTGACACACTTGTAAGTTATCAATTGTTTATACTAGAATCATAAATTCAACATTTATAACCAAATGAAACTCATCGAAAAAGTAATAACACCTCAACTGCTAGTCCATCTTCTATTTTCATCTCCATGCATAGAAAATAGTGGCTCAGAAAGTCAAGGTGCACCCTATGTAAATTACAAATACTTGTTGTAAAGTCCCTCTTTAAATTAATCCATAATTGGATTTGCAATTAATTATTGTCAAACTCCTCCATCATCAAATTATAAGCTCATACTTTTTTCCAAGTTCATAAGCGACCATCACTTAGTTGCTCGATGTAATCACGACAAAAAAGATTTAGGTTTCATTCCTAAACACTTAAAATTTGGATGTGCCATTTTGTGATTTTCCTGAATTAATGAACTATAAGAGCCATGTGAGTAAATTCCATGATTCCTAAGCCGCCCAGATCATTGTCAAATAGACCAAGGACATGAAGTGTAAAGTTTTCCTTATGAGAACTTGCAAAATATCTTGTAGCCGCGTCCGTCATTCCATATGCGGTAATGATTAAACATTTATATTTAACATGAAAGTTTGCATGTATCATTATTCACTATCAAGTCCATCCTGGGTTTCGACTCCATAATCTTATTCACTATCAAGTCATTATGCACTCTCAGAATTAATTGATCAAATTCCTCATCATCACCATGATTCAAAATAGCATGCAAAGACATGTTACGAATATAAGACAAGTTATCATTTATATTAAGAATAATCATACATTGACATAAAACCGAAACACAATTGACGTGTAACACCGACATTAGCTTGTGTTTAGGCCCAACAACAATGGAACCTAAACATGAGCAAACATGGGTGCAACATGTAAATTGTGTCACATATTTGTATCCCATTTTCATGTCGGCCTAGCAATTTACATATTTTAAATGAAATTTATAGTAGTTTTAGTCACTTGCATACTTTTACCATAAACTAAATGATTATTATAGTATTTTTTATATTCAGTTATGGGGAAATGCTTGTGAGCCTTAGCTTGAGAAAAATTATCTATCTTTGGTCTTTGACTTAGGTCTAGACAAAATGTACTATATTTTTTGATGACAGAAAAAGACAAAAGGAGTTGAAAGAGTGGATGATAGAGGTCATGGGGTATATTTTAATTAACAATATATTTTAGTTTGATAGTTGTGACTAAATTTGGGAATATGGGACTCACCCTAAAACGAATTGGGTTGAATGTAGTAAAAATTAAAACAAAATCATTTATATTTATAATATAAACCGAATGCATATTAAGGTTGTATAATTATGAAAAAAATGACAACCTTATGATCACTATTATGTCTGTATAACAATGACTCATTGTAAACCTTTGCATTGAAATTTTACATTTATAAGTATCATATTTCTAGCAATGTGAGCCTTACTAAAAATAACATATCCTTTTTAAATCATTGTACTTTCCAAAAAATTACTATTCATGTAACTCTCTCTTTAAAATTGTTATTACTTTATTAGATTATTAGGCTTAATCCCCCTCGGGTAGTCAATTTAAGGCCCCCGTCCCCTCCTTATTTTGTTTCCTTCTTGTCGTTGGTCCTATTAACTCTTGAAAATAAGATATTCACACATGGGGCAGAATGAAAGTATATGTGATTTAACTAATAATTTAGCTAATAATTTCAAGGCTCACCACCAGGTGACACATGTCCAGTCCACACTCTTAAAATGCGAACTGGTCCGCACAAGAGCAGTATTTTATATATATATATATATATATATATATATATACATTTTGTGTGTGTGTGTGTGTGTGTGTGCATGTTCAATAAAGACGATGTTTTTTTTTGTATTATGGAATGATTCTTGAAAGCATATATGTTTCTATAAATATATATTACATATTTATATATACCAACTTAAAAAGGGACAATCAAATGAAAGGTATAGATAAAGTCAAGTATATTATTTTCCTTTAAATTTTGGGGAGAACAAATAATATTTTAATATGTATATTGATTACAACATGATATTAGGTACTAAAATCTAAGAATAATTTTTAATTAATACTTAACATCACATAACTAAAATTTCATTTTGGGTGCTATTTTATTAAAAAGGGTAATGTGTTATTAATCATGGTTATCAATGTAACAGATTCTAAAATAAATACCAATTTGTTATTAATCATTGTGACAAATGTAATATTTTTATATGCATTACATAAAGATACTCATATTATATATATATATATAGAGAGAGAGAGACTAATTGTTTATGAGGTTTTACTCTATCTTTTCATATGAGGATGTAATATTCAAATTTTGAATTAGAATAAGTGCATTCTGTTCAAGAATAAAATAAGACAAGAAGGGTATAATATAAAAATTTGGATCTTGAAAAGGTAGGTTTTGAGTTATATCAAGTAAATGTAAACCATTTTAATTCTTGGCAGCCCCGTTTTATTTCTTCAGAAATAAAAGAAATGAATGAAACAGATACATGTATATAATAAAAGAAATGTGTTATTTAATTTAGGGATATTTAATTCACGCGGGTCGTTGTAATAAAAATAAAAATTAGGAAATATATAAAAACAAGTTTGAGCAAATAAATACAACATGTTTGTTAACAACAAATATATGAAGCTCCCAAAATTAAATAACACATTTCTTTTATTATATATATGTATTTGTTTCATTCATTTCTTTTATTCCTAAAGAAAGAAAACAGGATTGTCAAGAATTAAATTGGTTTACATTTACTTGATATAACTCAAAAACTAATTTCCAATATTTAAATTTAATAATCTATGCGCTTATTTATTTTAGTGTTGAACAAAATGCAGTTGTTTTTTAATTAAAAATTTGTTGAACATATTATTGTAATTTGAAAATTGAACCATGCATCGTCATATGAAAAGATAGAGTAAAACCTCATAAAAATTAAAATAAAATTAGTCTATTACTCATTTCATAAAGCTTTATTGGACGAATATGTAAAACTAACGTTAAGTTGGGTTCTATCTTGATCAACACTTCATTAAAAACTACGACCTATCTTGTGTGTGTGAAGGAGAGGGGGAGTTATCAGTTTCTTTTAAGATGGTCTATTGTATATATAAACACACAATAGAGAGCCTAAATATTTTATATTACTGAGAAGGTGTATATATGATATATTTCCATTTGCATTATACTTCCTCTCGTACCATTATGGATTAC
Organism: Sambucus nigra; assembly: GCA_949130495.1. NCBI lineage: Eukaryota > Viridiplantae > Streptophyta > Magnoliopsida > Dipsacales > Adoxaceae > Sambucus > Sambucus nigra. The sequence continues at coordinate 101,734,671 of OX422212.1, forward strand.
CTTTTCTCCCTATTTCCATCTTTGTAATAAGATTTTTCGCACTGTAAAACATTAGGGGCCAAGTGTCATGGGGTCACAATTCCTATGCTCCAACCCATGCGACACTTGTGTGTAAACTCCTTTACAACTCACAAGTAAGCCTAACTTCTTATTCTCACAATGAGAGAACTCAAGAACAAAGAGAATTTCTAAAGACAGAAGTTGTATTACTCAAATGTTTAGCTCGTTTTGGTGGTTTGGGAAAATGCCACCCCATCTATATATACACACCCACCTCTTTAATGGATGGTGGAGATCAAATGACATCAATGGCTAATATTTAGTCTATAGAATGTTCTTTGGAAGAATATCATATAATCTTACTCATTCCTTTTAGTTCTAGAATAATTTATACTACACAATTATATATATGATTATTCTACACAGGTCTAGAACATTCTAGAGCCCACTATACATTGCTAGAATTATCAAGAGAAATACATAATGTTCCAAAAAATTAGATAACATAAATGGAGCCTTTATTCGTGGAAACTTAAGCAAAATATGCAGTCCATGACATTCTCCCCTGTCAAATTCACGCTATGTACTCGTTGCGTTCCCTGTACTCGCGATCATCTTCTTAAAGGTTGGACTACTCTCCGCCTTTTCATGTAGTCATTGGTAATGTATTCCATTTCCTTGTCAAATGACAAGGTCATGAGTGGCGGTGCTCGATTTTTGATCCCCCTTGAAGGGTCTTCCGTGTCAGTATAGATAGTCGAATGAATATTCAGTGATGGTGGATGTTGTACTCGATAATATGCTTTTCCAACTATCTTGATAATGCACCCCCCACCTCTGAACTTCAATGGACACCTTTACTCATCTGCATCCCGTATCGAAAATGGTAATGTCTCCTTTTGTTTGTTCATTTTGGAAACATGTTTGAGCTTACAACTCTCATAGGAAACAATATGGCCCTCCTATTCCAATACTCCTTTAATAGAGAAGCCTGATGCATCCATGCGCACTTTAAAAGACATGGAATGGTCCACCTCTCTCTTTGGTGGTAATCTCTTATAAAACTAGAGTGGCGTCACATCCTAATTTTTTTTAAATAATTCCTCCATTTTTCTTGACATGGGTGTATCCTCTTTCCGTTTCTCTTGAAATAGGTTCGTCAAGAAATTCTTCTCTGTCATACCCTTGATAAGTTATAGGGTGATAACATCTTCCCTTATTTCTTGTCATTCCTTACCATCGGGACCATTCAAGGGCAATTCTCATCAATGAAGCTCATGATTCAGAGACTTGACATTGGGATGGTTTTGGATGAATTAAGGAACTCTATGCCAAGGATGAATTTTTAATCATTCATCGATACCGTAGTTAAATTGATAATGCCATGCCACTCTCCTACTTTGAAAGGGACATCCTTTGCACTTCTAAGGATCGACCTGTCCTAAAAGTTTACCACTTTTATTCTACTTTCATTTCTCTCCAACTTTGCTTAGTATCTTAGCCTCTTCCCCGACGATGAAGTTATGAGTTAATCACGTGTCTATCATTACCGGTGTAATCTTACCATTGAGATAGACATCCACATACATTAATTCCTTCATCGGTTGGGCGATAGGATTTGTTACCGAAGTCTTCAATGTTATAGAATTGAGGAGTCTAAGTGACCCCATCTTGGGTTCCTCCTCATCCACATCTTCTATCTTGTAACTTTTCTCAATCACCTTTAAGGTACTTGGGACCTTTTTCCTTGAGCGGCACTCATAAGCCTTATGGTCTCCATTGCATATGTAGCACTTGGTATAGTGAGACATGTTATTTCCCTTACCCTTCGAATCATGAATCGACTTCCTTCCTTTTACCTAATGATATCTAGGCATGTCTCCCCTATGCCTAGGCTTATCTTCCCCAACTCTCTCGGGACTGGGACTGCTTTTCCAATCCTTGGTGGTATCCTCGACCTTCCGGGAAAGTCCACCGTTTTCTCTTATATATAGTGCATTGGCCAAGTCTGTCACTCCTCTCCTTTCCAACTATTGTTTTTCCCAAGGTTGTAGACCATCCATGAAGACAAATAATTTATTATCCTCGATCATATTTGAAATATTCAAAAGCAAGGTTGTGAACTGGTTCATGTATTCTCATTTAGATCCCATATACTCTAGCCACTTTAAGGCCTTCCTCTCCATATACTCCACATTCTCGAGGAAGAACCGAGACTTGATCTCCCTCTTAAACTCGTCCCATGTTGCAATAGCGCAACGTCCATCCGCTATATTGCCATACCTTTTCCTCCACCATAGCATGGCATCATCAGTGAGATACATGGTGGCAGAGGCATATCATTTTTTGAACTCACTAAGGAAAACCAAATAAGAACAACTCCATAATAAGGAATGATTGAGAAACAATCCAAAGAATTGTAAACCATACTTTTATGTTCTATCCACATGGAAGATATGTAATGGATATTATTCAAACACACAAATTTGACACACCAAATGTGTAAAATTCACTACACAAAACAAACAAAATTATTTTTCAGTTTATAAATTTCTCAAAAAAAAAAACTCAAAATAAAACAATATATTTTTTGTATTTTTCATTTTGATACAAAAAATGAATAATCAAAATACAAAAGGCACAAACATCGTAGCCCAAGTAAAAAAATATATCATGAAACACAAAACTAGTGTATGATAAACATGCAACCACAATCACTCATAAGATATAACATATGAAGAATCATGTAAAAGTATGCGAGAATCAGAGTATCACTTTCCAAATATGATTTCTTTACCCATGTAAGTGTAGGATGATGAACTAGGATTTTGGGAACCATCATTAAGCCACAAATAGGAAATGGTCACACTTATGGATCTTGATCTTGGGAGATGGTCACGGATTTGGACCGTGACCATTTTAAGGGTGATCATATTAGGGGTCATGGTCCAAATTCATAACCCCAATATAAGGTCACGGTCCAATGCGTGACTTCAACATTGAGTGTCTGGTCACGACTCAAAATCGTAACCTAACTTCTGACCCAACATGTCGTGGTATTTTACTAATCAAATCCCCAAACGATGACTTTGAAAGGGAAATTATTTTTTATTCACGGCTCAAAATGTTTCCACTTTGATCAATTAAAAAATTAATTTATGGTCACGGTTTTGAATCGTGACCATATATGAATTTTTTAACTGGTCACGATTTTGGTCATGGATCAAACCGAAACCATTTCAAATAAAATAAAATAAATAAAATTTCCTAAATCACAATAAAATGTGTACATATTTCAAACACGTATACATTTTCACAAATAAATATTAAGGCATCAAAATGTTTGACACAAACTAATTAACTATTTAGCCACTAAATAATCTATAAATAAAAAATAATAATTAATACAAATCAAATTTGGACCGCTATCAATCCATTAAGTAGGTCAAGAAAAATAATAATACAATACAAGTTTTATACATTTCCATAAATGAATATTTAAATCTTCAATGTGTTCCTTACTGGAAACATATACAACATGTTCCAACTCTTCCTTCTCCAACTGTAACATCCTGTATTTCTGTGCATTTAAATATTTAATTAATTCAGGTAAATTTGAAATTACTCACATGTCGTAATTTAATTGAATTAATTATGGTAATATTAACCGGAGAGTAAACGGTTAATATCTATGAAATTTAATTACTAAGTGAATAGTAATAATTTATTTACGTCATAACGCGTATTAGTGACGTGGTATTTATTTATCACAACTGGGAGTCGGGCATAGACAAATATAGGTGTGAGATAAGGATTTTTATAAACTAATTCTAATAACAATTTTGAGTGCACGGTTGAATTTGGATGGGCCGAGAAAGTTGAAAAAATGTACCCGAGGGTGGTAAATGGGTCACAGGGTATTTTTGGGCATAACCGGGCCCCTACGGGAGTATTTGGGCCATTTTAATTAGGCCCATATGGCTAAAAACGGGATTGGGAGATAAAAACCTAAGGTTAGGAGTTGTGGGCATCCATAACACAATTGAGAGAAATTTAAGAATGTAGAGGAACAAAAGAGAGAACTCTATGGAGGCAAAAAGGAAGAACAAGGGAGGTGTTCTTCAACAAAGCAAATTTCTACAACAAAGGATTAATTAGACTCTACGAATCATAAGGCAAGTGGTTAAACTTGATTTTATATAAATTGCTAATTTCAATTAATATCATGGTAGGTGTTAAACACATGATTTTAGGTTGGGTTGATACAAATTGGGTTTTCAAATTTGTGGATGTTACGAATCCAGTTTTGAGGATTTATATGATAGGATCTATAAATTCATATTATACTGTGAAGAATTGTTAAGATTAGAGATCTTTTTGATTGAAAAAGTTGTGGAAACATTATTTAGATTCATGTATTTATTTATAATTGGAGGTATAAATTGGAAATTAACGATTTTGGGATTTGTGTTGATTCGTAGAACTTATTGTGTAAAATTCTGGGTTGGTTTCTGGGTAAGAAAGGTTTGAAGGTCTTGTTAATGGCAGAGGACTGATTCTGGACGAAAATGGGGTAAAGTTGAGGTTCATTCAAACGATCAGGACACTGGTTCAAAGACAGTGATTTTCGTTCAAACGACATCACTTATCGTTCGAATGATGCCATTTCTCGTTCGAACGAGATGGAAAAATTGAACCCATTTTTGGTTTTTACTGTACTGATCGACCTGGGTGGGAATTTAAGGGAGAATTAGGTATATTAAGGAATCATCTCAAATTTAGGATGGTTTGGGATTTTAAGAACAAACAGTATAAGGTTGTTTTGTATTTAATGTGAGAGAGACATTAAGGTTGGAACTAATTAATAAGTGTGCGTCAAACTTATTAAGGGAATTTTGGCATTTGAATTATGATTAATAATCGGGCCAAGTTAGCGAGTCCGGGTATAATGGTTGAGCGACGCCAAAGTATCAAATTATCTATTGTGAGGAATAGCTTAATTTAGAGTCGGATCCAAGACTCGGGAATGTGTTAGGCTAAGTGTTACAGACATTGTACACGGTAAAGCCGTGATTAAACTTAAAGTATATATACGGTAATGTGATAGTATATATATTATGTGTGCTTAAATATCCGTGATTAAATATTTATTTAATTCATATACTCTAGTGCTGTCGAGGGAGGTTGCGCGATGTGGGTGAATCCCTTAGCTTAAGGAGTAGGGTGAGTATATCCCCAGGTCATAGCGTTCGTTATATGGGTGAGGGGATTATCTCATTTTTAGGAAGGATATATGACTTCCTCCATTACGTTTATTATTTACCTTCCGATTCGGTGGACCATAGTTGTCTCGGAACTCCATGTGGGACTGAGTAGCCTGGGTTGATAGCACTTTAGAGAATGCATCCGGTGAGTTATTACTTGGGAGGATGGACTATTAACATATTCCACATATGTGTGAATGTTGTAGTATGGTTTTACATATATAATGTGATAAATATTTATATACGGGTAATTAAATACATGGATTAAATTGTATTAATTATATAACTAGTGTAAATGATATATGGACTTAAAGGGAAGATACTTATTTAAGTTAAAGTGATGAATAACTTATGTATATATCTTATTTTAGACATACTCGGGCTAGAGTAGTACGTCAGGAGGGTATTATGTCAAGTATTTAGTTACGGGGTAGAGGACTAGATGGGATATAAAGGAAGCGTTACGTGTGCACATTAGTTGAGGGGTTAGTCTGTCCTCAAGGGAGTGCGACACTAGCCTAAATATGAAGAACATTCATATATTTTTAAATTTCTGCAATTTAATCACTTGCTAAATATTTTCAAAATGTTTGGGTTCTAACTCTTGCTATCAAATATTTTTCAAAACCATTTACGTGTCCAGCCCCAGGGATGCCAGGCCTAAATTCATTCCAGGGATTCGCAGCTGCAACACATGTGGATGTTGCAGGATTTGGATAGGCGCTTCTGTCTTTTCTATTCCTAGTGCAGGGATTCACATCAGTTACTTCGAGCATGTTGCTCCCTGTTTTATCTAGTTATTTTACTTTCTTATTTTATTGGATTTATTATCCATTATTTACGTTGGGTTGGATTTAGCCGATGTTTATTCAACAAGACTTTTTATTATGTGATTATTGGTTCTATCAGCATGGCATGTTTTAATTTATTTCCGTACTTATTTTTGTCTTGGATTAATATAGATAAAATTTGGCACCAGCTTTTTGAATACTAGGTGGTTAGGAAGTTTTTAAAAAGTTTTCGAAAGTGATGCTAAGAATGAACCATATGAGATTCCTGTTTTAATTTGATATAGGACTGATCAACCGGTATTTTTATTATGCGGGGTATCATAGATGGTATCAGAGCATCAAGTTCTAGTGTCCATAGGATCTGTATGGCTTTTTATGTTTCAGCCTAGCGTTCTGTTGATATAGAGCCCTATTATTAGGACTGATGCTTATCTTCAAACTTATGAGTTATTGTTCTTCTGCTATTTAGTTTTGTATTAATAGTGAACTAATACGACTAGTTTAAATTTCAGATACCGCCTAAGAGAGGTAGACTTGCTAGGGAAGTAGCCAGGGACGAGGTGAGGGTGGCTCGGCAGGAGCCATAGGTTCCACAGCCAGAGGCCCCACCTAGATTAGTGATACAACTCGGATGGTGGATGTGGTGGCCCAGGCAGTCAATGCAGCAATGGCAGCTATTGCAGCCCATTTCCCTCAGCCTCAGCCTCAGCCACAACAACGAGTTGCCCCAATTGCATCAGCCCAGTCGGGTCCGTTAGAGTGGCAGCGAGTATGAGAGGCCTTTCAGAAAGGGCCATCCACCAGAGTTTCGGGGGAGTTCAGATGTGATACTTGAAACAATCCCCGAGGGACATTTCTTGAGATGCGCCCATGAAACAATCTCCATACGCACACATAAATGTACTCTGATTTCATCCAAGTTTTTCTAATAACATTTATCTAATAAAAAACCAGAAAAACTTTATTATTCAACTAATCATATTTTAATACATGCGAAAATTAAAATCAATTAAATCTGATTTAATTAAAAGCCAGATTAATAATAATCTGATTTATTATGCTACAATCCAATATATCTCATATGAAGAATTATTCTAATTCAAGTAATTAAATCATGTAACAATTTTAATTCTAAATCATACATAAAATAGGATGAGGAAAAGAAGAATAACAAGTATAATTTTTTAACGTGGTAAAAACCCAAACTAGGGAAAACATCCACGACTCCCTCTACAGAGTAAACAAAAAATTTCACTAAAAAAAATACACAAGTTTCAAACTATTTAACACACATGCACACAAAACATACCTATACAAGTTTAGAATATGTACCTAATGTACCTACTGGTTTGATTCTAACTTCTCTGTAGGTCTCAAGTTGATAAGGATTTCCCAATTTGCTAACTTCTTCACTTTGTTCCTGTCTTTCCGTCAACTCTTGTTAATTCAAGATCTTATGGCCAACACTTCTATGTTCTAGTGTGACAAGTTTTTGTGAAAGTGATTCTAACACATGCATGCACACACACACACACACACACACACACACACTTATTTATACAAATAAGTCGCAAATTACAGATCAGATCTAAATGATACTGTTTTCAGTTTCTCTCTTCTTTAGAAACAAAAAACTTTTTGATCTTTAAACTAAGCATACAAACCATATAGGGGTTCTAAATTCAAGAAATAGAGTAAGAAAAATTAGAGGATATAAAATAACATGTTGTCTACCATGAGGTTATACATATAAAACTCAACATCATATTATGATACAAAAAGTAATTAGATTTGTGACATGAGATCATATGATCAAAAAATAAGGATCAAAACTCCAGATAGTTAAATATTTTTTGGAGCGACCGCTCTGATACCAATTTTACTAAAAAATTATTTTTCAAAAAAACATAATATAATTTCTCTTTTAGAAAAAATTTAGGCAATCAAATAATATCAGTCCATATGTGCATGAGTGCCTAATGTGTCAAGTGCATATGGGCATCACACGTGAATACCTTTACTCAAATATATCTTTGTGTAGAGTCGAGGCATGTTGAGTAGTCGAGTAATGTTGCTTGATGTACCAAGGAGAAGGCTCGTACTAAAAAAAAATGTTTTGACATAATATCCAAATTAGTTGAAACGCCTAAATAATGTAGACTCAAGTAAGTCAAAGATTTAGGGTATTTCAATCTCCCCCTTTGGATATTTGTGACAAAACCTTCGAGTATATTATGGTACTCTTAGGAAAAAATAAAATAACGTAAGTCCTATACAGCGATTACTATTCTACCCAATCCACAAAAACTCCTAGAAAATAAAAGTTACAATACTCAACTATACATCAATTACCCTAACACCTTCTTGTGATTTCTTGCATTTAAAAGATTAAAACCAAACTCACAAGAACAAGTGTAAGTTATTTAGAAATTGATAAATCATTTTAAAAACAAGATATCATGAATATAATTCAAGAATCAGGACTAATAAAATGATGTACTCTTCTCCCCCTTTTTGTCTCAAATAAACAAAGGATAAAAACAACAATAACATGAGGAAGATTAAAAATATCTAACTACCACAATAAACGTGTTAACAGTTCTAATCAAGTGGCACTCCTACATTATCATGATTTTAAGAGGTGCCTTTTGCATTCACAAACATCCATACCCTAAAATCTCAGAGGACATATAATTACCATGATTATGACAGGAAATATGTAAATATGGAAGAAAATGAATAAAGAACATTCATCTAGTCTTTAAGGACTTCTCAAATAAAAAACAAGGGTGAATGACATATTAGACAGAATTTAATCATGTTCAACATATTCTAGAGTAATCAACAAATAAGGTTTCTCCCCCTCAACCAATGCTATGGTTACAAAAATTGATAAAATCCTCGAGGGACATTTCTTGAGACCCGTCCAAGAAACAATCTCCGTACGCACACATAAACATACTCTGATTTTATGCAAGTTTTTCTAATAACATATATCTAATCAAATCACGAAAAACATTATTATTCAACTAATCAGATTTTAATACACGCGGAAATTAAAATCAATTAAATCTCATATAATTAAAAGTCAAATTAATAACAATCTGATTTATTACTCTACAATCCAATATATCTCACATGAAGAATTATTCTAATTCTAGTAATTAAATCATGTAACAATTTTAATTCTAAATCATTCATAGAATAAGATGAGGAAAAGAAGAATAACAAGTATGATATTTTAATGTGGTAAAAACCCAATCTAGGGAAAACATCCACGACTCCCTCTACGGAGTAAACAAAAAATTTCACTAAAACAAAATATACAAGTTAAAAACTATTTAACACACATTCACACAAAACAGACCTATACTAGTTTAGAATATGTACCCACTGGTTTGATTCTAACTTCTCTGCAGGGCTGATGTTGATGTGGCTTTCCCAGTTTGCTAACTTCTTCACTTTATTCCAGTCTTTCCGTCGACTTTTGTTAGTTTAAGATCTTATGGCCAACACTTCTGTGTTCTAGTGTGACAAGTGTTTGTGAAAGTGATTCTAACACATGCATGCACACACACACACACAATTATTTATACAAACAAGTCACAAATTACAGATCAGATCTAAATGATACTGTTTTCAGTTTCTCTCTTCTTTATAAACAAAAAACTATTTGATCTTTAAACTAAGCATACAAACCATATAGTGGTTCTAAATTCAAGACATAGAGTAATAACAATTAGAGGATATAAAATAACATGTTGTCTACCATGAGGTTATACATATAAAACTCAACATCATATTATGATACAAAAAGTAATTAGATTTGTGACATGAGATCATATGATCAAAAAATAAGGATCAACACTCCAGACGGTTAAATATTTTTTTGAGCGACCGCTCTGATACCAATTTTACTAAAAAATTATTTTTCAGAAAAAATAATATAATTTATCTTTTAGAAAAAATTTAGGCAATCAAATAATATCAGTCCATATGTGCATGAGTGCCTAATGTGTCAAGTGCATATGGGCATCACACGTGAATACCTTTACTCAAATATGTCGTTGTGTAGAGTCGAGGCATGTTGAGTAGTCGAGTAATGTTGCTTGATGTACCAAGGAGAAGGCTCATACTAAAAAAAATATGTTTTGACAAAATATCCAAATTAGTTGAAACGCCTAAATAATGTAGACTCAAGTAAGTCAAAGATTTAGGGTATTTCAATCTCCCCCCTTGGATATTTGTGACAAAACCCTTCGAGTAGATTGTGGTACTCTTAGGAAAAAAATAAAATAACGTAAGTCCTATACAGCGATTAATATTCTACCCAATCCACAAAAACTCCTAGAAAATAAAAATTACAATACTCAACTATACATCAATTACCCTAACACCTTCTTGTGATTTCTTGCATTTAAAAGATTAAAACAAAACTCACAAGAACAAGTGTAAGATATTTAGAAATTGATAAATCATTTTAAAAACAAGATATCATGAATATAATTCATGAATCAGGACTAATAAAATGATGTACTCTTCTCCCCCCTTTTGTCTCAAATAAACAAAGGATAAAAACAACGATAACATGAGGAAGATTAAAAAAATCTAACTACCACAATAAACGTGTTAACAGTTCTAATCAAGTGGCACTCCTACATTATCATGATTTTAAGAGGCGCCTTTTGCATTCACAAACATCCATACCTTAAAATCTCAGAGGACATATAATTGCCATGATTATGACAGGAAATATGTAAATATGGATGAAAATGAATAAAGCACATTCATCTATTCTTTAGGGACTTCTCAAATAAAAAACAAGGGTGAATGACATATTAGACATAATTTAATCATGTTCAACATATTCTAGAGTAATCAACAAATAAGGTTTCTCCCCCTCAACCAATGCTATGGTTACAAAAATTGATAAAATCCCCGAGGGACATTTCTTGAGACCCGTCCAAGAAACAATTTCCATACGCACACATAAACATACTCTGATTTCATGCAAGTTTTTCAAATAACATATATCTAATCAAATCAAGGAAAACTTTATTATTCAACTAATCAGATTTTAATACACGCGGAAATTGAAATCAATTAAATCTGATTTAATCAAAAGTCAAATTAATAACAATCTGATTTATTACTCTACAATCCAATATATCCCATATGAAGAATTATTCTAATTCAAGTAATTAAATCATGTAACAATTTTAATTCTAAATTATACATAGAATAATATGAGGAAAAGAAGAATAACAAGTATGATTTTATAATGTGGTAAAAACCAAAACTAGGGAAAACATCCACGACTGCCTCTACGGAGTAAACCAAAAATTCCACTAAAACAAAATATACAAGTTAAAAACTATTTAACACACATGCACACAAAATAGACCTTTACAAGTTTAGAATATGTACCCACTGGTTTGATTCTAACTTCTCTGCAGGTCTGATGTTGATGTGTGTTTCCTAGTTTGCTAACTTCTTCACTTTATTCCAGTCTTTACGTCGACTTTTGTTAATTTAAGATCTTATGGCCAACGCATATGTGTTCTAGTGTGACAAGTGTTTGTGAAAGTGATTCTAACACATGCATGCACGCACACACACACACACACACACACACACACACACACACACACACACACACACACACTTATTTATACAAACAAGTCCTACAAAATTACAGATCAGATCTAAATGATGGTGTTTTCACTTTCTCTCTTCTTTATAAACAAAAAACTCTTTGATCTTTAAATTAAGCATACAAACCATATAGGGGTTCTAAATTCAAGAAATAGAGTAAGAATAATTAGAGGATATACAATAACATATTGTCTACCATGAGGTTGTACATATAAAAGTCAGTATCATATTATGATATAAAAAGTAATCAGATTTGTAACATTAAATCATATGATCAAGAAATAAGGATCAACACTCTAGACGGCTAAATCTTTTTCGGAGCGACTGCTCTGATACAAATTTTACTAAAAAATTATTTTTCAAAAAAATAATAAAATAATTTATCTTTTACAAAATGTTTAGGCAATCAAATAATATCAGTCCATATATGCATAAGTGCCTAATGTGTCAAGTGAATATGTGTATCACACGTGAATACCTTTACTCAAATATGTCGTTGTGTAGAGTAGAGGCATGTTGAGTAGTAGAGTAACGTTGCTTGATGTACCAAGGAGAAGGTTCGTACGAAAAAAATATGTTTTGACATAATATACAAATCATTTGAAATGCCTAAATAATGTAGACTCAAACAAGTCAAAGATTTAGGCTATTTCAATCTCCCCTTTGGATATTTGTGGCAAAACCCTTCGATTACATTATGGTACTCTTAGGAAAAAATAAAGTAACGTAAGTCCTATACAACGATTACTATTCTACCCAATCCACAAAAAATCCTAGAAAATAAAAAAATACAATACTCAACTATACATCAATTACCCTAACACCTTCTTGTGATTTCCGGTATTTAAACATCAAAACCAAACTCACAAGAACAAGTGTAAGATATTTAAAAATTGATAAATCATTTTAAAAACAAGATATCATGAATATAATTTAAGAATCAAGAGTAATAAAATGATGTACTATTCTCCCCCTTTTGTCTCAAATAGACAAAGGATAACAACAATGAAAATATGAGGAAGATTAAAAATAATATAACTACCACAATAAACATATTAACAGTTATAATCAAATGCCGCTCCTACATTATCATGATTTTAAGAGGTGCCTTTTGCATTCACAAACATCCATACCCTAAAATCTCAGAGGACATATAATTACCAAGATTATGACAGAAAAATATGTAAATATGGAAGAAAATGAATAAAGAACATTCATCTAGTCTTTAGGGACTTCTCAAATAAAAAACAAGGGTGAATGACATATTAGACATAATTTAAACATGATCAACATATTTTAGAGTAATCATATAATAAGGTTTCTCCCCCTCAACCAATGCTATGGTTACAAAAATTGAAAAAGTCACCGATGGACATTTATTGAGATGCGCTTATGAAACAATCTTCATACGCACACATAAACATACTCTGATTTCATGCAAGTTTTCTAATAACACATATCTAATGAAATCATGAAAAACTTTACTATTCAACTAATAAGATTTTAATACATGCAAAAATTAAAATCAATTAAATATGATTTAATTAAAAGTCAAATTAATAACAATCTGATTTATTACGCTACAATCCAATATATCTCATATGAAGAATTATTCTAATTAAAGTAATTAAATCATGTAACAATTTTAATTCTTAATCATACATAGAATAAAATGAGGAAAAGAATCATAACAAGTATGATTTTTTAACGTGGTAAAAACCCAATCTAGGGAAAACATCCACGACTCCCTCTACGGAGTAAACCAAAATTTCACTAAAATAAAATATACAAGTTACAAAATATTGAATACACATGCACACAAAACAGACCTATACAAGTTTAGAATATGTACCCACTGGTTTGATTCTAACTTCTCTACAGGTCTGATGTTGATGTTGTTTTTCCAGTTTTCTAACTTCTTCACTTCGTTCCAGTCTTTACGTCGACTCTTGTTAATTCAAGATATTATAGCCAACACTTCTGTGTTGTAGTGTGACAAGTGTTTGTGAAAGTGCTTCTAAAACATGCATGCGCGCGCGCGCACACACACACACACACATGCACATTTATACAAACAAGTACTAGAAAATTACAGATCAGATCTAAATGATGCTGTTTTCAGTTTCTCTCTTCTTTAGAAACAAAAAACTCTTTGATCTTTAAACTAAGCATACAAACCATATAGGGGTTCTAAATTCAAGAAATAGAGTAAGAACAATTAGAGGATATACAATAACATATTGTCTACCATGAGGTTGTACATATAAAAGTCAGTATCATATTATGATATAAAAAGTAATCAGATTTGTAACATTAAATCATATGATCAAGAAATAAGGATCAACACTCTAGACGGCTAAATCTTTTTCGGAGCGACTGCTCTGATACAAATTTTACTAAAAAATTATTTTTCAAAAAAATAATAAAATAATTTCTCTTTTACAAAATGTTTAGGCAATCAAATAATATCAGTCCATATATGCATGAGTGCCTAATGTGTCAAGTGCATATGTGCATCACACGTGAATACCTTTACTCAACTATGTCGTTGTGTAGAGTCGAGGCATGTTGAGTAGTAGAGTAACATTGCTTGATGTACCAAGGAGAAAGCTCATACTAAAAAAATATGTTTTGACACAATATCCAAAGTAGTTGAAACGCCTAAATAATGTAGGCTCAAGTAAGTCTAAGATTTAGGGTGTTTCAACACTGACGTGTCAGTGGAAGAAAGGCATACAGTGTCACTTGTGCATGGTTGACTGGAGTGAGGTACAGAGATAGATATTAGACACCTTCAGTTTGATTGGGGCCGCTCTACAGTGGTAGGAGTCCATCACCACTATCAGAGACAGGGATTCGATGACCATTAATGATTTCTAGGTGCAGTTTGATTGCAAGTACTTTTTTCCAGCAATTGAGGTCAGGATGAGGAGGAAATTTGGTGAGGTTACTCAGGAAGAGTTATCAGTGGAAGAGTACGAGGATATGTTCTCTCGTGTGGAAAATTTTGTGCCAGATGAGGTGAACAACGAGGAGCGGAAGAAGGCTAAGTTTGTGACTGGTTTGGCATGGAGGACTAGGCAGAGTTTGATTGGACATCCTGCACTGGGGAGGTATAATGATGTTGTCAATGCCGCTCTATTGCACTGTCAGGATCATAGATTCCATCTGAAGGGATGCAATAGGGGAGGCGAGCCGAGCCAGAATGGCAAGGCAGGAGGTAGTGATACTAGCGGAGTTTAACAGTAGACTAGTATTCAGTAGAGAAGTCAGGCTAAGAAATTTAAGCCTGAAGGTTTCCGACAGGGAGGTTAGGGGTTCAGATAGAGCCAACAGGGCCCTAATCAACAGTAGGTTCCTCAAGGTCGTCAGGATAAGGGAACAACGAAGAAGGCCAATAGGGCTAGCCTCGTCAGGGCTAGAAGGGACAACAACAGGGAGGCGGCCAGAGGCGTTGCTTTATTATTAGTCAGACGGGACATCTTAAGAGGGAGTGCCCACAGAGAGGCAGGAGCCAATAGTAGGGTGCCCAATAAGGGCAGCAGGGACAAATACTGTCATCATCACCAACTCCACTATCTCCACAATAGCAGGGGCAGATGCACTATGAGCATATGTACAACATCTGGTATATCCCCATTCCTCCAGCACCTCAAGCACCTTCAGTAATAGCGTGTACATTTCCTATCCATGGTCATGAGGGTAGGATAGTTTTTTATACTCGGACAAGACATACATTCATTAAGACTAGATTTTCTAGGGCCATTAGCTTCCTAGAGATAGCAGGTAGTCTCCATATGTGTGTAGAGTCACCAATGAGTAGTGGGTCACTTATATATTCGATCTGTAGAGGAGTGGACATTTTAATTGGGGGATTGAGTTTAGTAGTGGACCTCCTAGTGTTAGATATGGAGGGATATGATGTCATCCTAGGCATGGATTGGTTGGCAGGATACAGGGCAATGGTAAATTACTTCGAAAGGACTATTGTGTTCTCTATCCCAGGACATGAGATGTTCCTAGTGGCCATGCCTCTTCCTGAGGTTGGGTCATGCACTCATTTGTATTATATCTAGGAGGAGACCTCACAAGAGGTGGTGATTCCGTTAGATTCAATTCTAGTTTTGAGGTACTTTGAGGATGTGTTTCAGGTGTAGACACCCCATTCTAACACCCCCCAACCTCTCCTTAGGTCCCTATGCACCACCATTCATAATTGCAAACCCAAGTCATATGCCGAGTACTGATCTAAAGGCCAACAAGCACTTCCAGGCTCCGTTTAACCAAAAGTTAAACTCTTCAGCTCGAATGAGACTGAATTAATCTTCTAAGGTCACGGAGTCCCCTTTCCAAGGGTCCATCCCGTGAACAATTCTAACTTACGGTGCGGATGAACGACCCGTTTTCCCTCGAAACTCGATCACGAGGTCACTGGATGCTCCCAAGCTCCGTTTGACCAAATTCAACTCCTTAACTCCACTGATACCGAATGAATCTTTGAAGGGCGTTGAAACTCCTTTATAACAGTCTGCCCCATGCATAATTTTGACTTACGACAGGGACAAACGATCCATTTTACTCATAAAGGTCACTGAACGCTTTCAGGCCGTGGTTGACCAAACTCAACTCCTCAAATCGAGTCAAACTCTTTTGAATGTAAAAGTACATCTCCTCACCTTTCCAATGGTCCACATCGTGCGCAATTTTGACTTACCATGCGAACAAACGATCCGTTTGCGTCCGATGATCCCTCGTCTAAAGAACCAATGAACGTTTCGGAGCCACATTTGACCCAAAGTTAACTTTCGAACCTGGGAGCAGCCCAAAGGACTTTTGAAGGTATCTGAAGTAGATTTCTAATGGTTTGACTCGTGAAAAATTAGGATCAATGGTTTTCTCTCTACGACTGATTTTTCGAAGGAACATGAAAGAGACTGCCAAACGACTTGTTCAAACCCTGCCTATCGACAGTGTGCCTAGACACACCTTTCGATTGGCAGGACTAGGGCTATGCCAATCGTTAATGCCCTGGGCCTATAAAAAGTAGGGTCTAACCTCATTTCAAAAAGGAGAAGAAGATCAGAGATTCATCACTCTCAACAAGCTCAGACCCCTCTCGAAGTCAGTGTGATTTCCACATCCAAATCTCTTTACAACCTTCACCTTTAATCACCTTTTCATCAAACTTAGTGAATTAAGTACCCTCCATCATCACCCAAGTGCAAGGGCTGCTCTCCAACATCCAAGATCAAGCTCAAGATCTTCAAGGTGGTCCAACTTTCTCAACTCTCTCTTTAAATTCCCCTAAATTCGCATCAATTCATTTTATTACTTAGCACTTTTATTCTCTCATCTCACTTATGCTAATATACTTTTTATTTAGTAATATTTCACATCTCTTATTTTCATATAAATAAAACCCAAAAAATAAGAAAAAGGGGATTTGCTGATAAATTCCAAACGGGAATTCTCACACTCTTCTCGCACTTTTCTCATAACAAAAACACTTTTTTACACACACACACACACACACACACACACACACACACACACACACATATATATATACGAGAAGCCCCCGATTGGATTTATGGGATAAATCCCACCACTCATTTTTCATACGAGCTATGTGGACTTTGATGCCTCTATAGGCTACGTAGGCATCTCGGGGTAAAACCCGTGACTCGAGTCCTATTCCTACTTTTCTCTCATTTTCTATTTTTTCCATATTCCTTGAACTCAATTTTCTTAAATTCTATATATACATATACATATATTTGTTCTTAGTGACGTACTTTTCCATGTGCGTTATCGTTCTGTTATAACGATCAACGTGAGAATAATCGCGTAAATCCTATTTTCTAATATTATTTTTTGGGAACATTCCTATGGATGACTCACTTTATCTCTTCCATGATACAAGTCGATGATTCCTATCTCCACTATGCATACACATGCACATATATCATGGGGAAATAAATGAAAATAGCAACAACCCATGAGAGACCGTAAGGGCGGAATGGGTACCTAACACCTTCCCATTTCATAAGGCCTTCGGACCCTTTTCGAAGCATTTTGGTTTCATATGTATCAATATGTCTTTGGATGTTGTCCTTCAGGATGGCTCCCTTTTCTTTTATCTGTTTTGAGTAAAATTGACTGGAGACTCCATCTCTCGATATTTTTCACCTCATCAACGATGGCTGCCAAAGCGCTCCCGAGAGGGACGCGCGAGACCAAGGGATCCTCTCCTGCCGTGAGGATTGGGGATGGCCACAGTGGCGAATCTGCTGGGGATATTTCATTTTGAGGGATAGACTCTATTTACATGGGTGTTTTATTTTCTTAGATATCCCCCTATTTGCATGTTCCCCTTTACTATTCATGTGTACCTCATGCTTATGCTTATATTCACACACTTGTAGAAAATTATCCATGTAGACTACACACCACGTGCACCTAGGATCACATATATCCCCATATTTCATGCATCACCCATACTTGGTATACCATTGGTACTCATACTTTGCTCCCTGTTGGGCATGATTAAGAAAGATACTCTCATAAGATACTAATAAGAGAATCATGCATGATTCACACGATATCACCAAAGAGCATTATAATTGATATCACCAAAGATACTAATAATAGAATCATGAATGATTCACACTTCGTAATGGGCGCTGGTCCGACAGGGCGCACTTAGCCTAAACGATATGACTCTCACCTTCCATTAGCCAAGTAACTTCGACGTATATCGAGCGGTTCCACCGCATCATACCACTTGACCGAAGACATGACGGGTGCTATATCGCAGGGAACTCGTTCACGTACGCCGAGTATATCGAATTCGTTCTCACACGCACTATCCCCACGAGGTATATAATGAAGCAATTAATGTACACTTAGGTATATCAAATGGCTTATCCACATGTACCGATTGGCCTCAAAAGCAAGACGTATATCATGGAAGCCACGCCAAAGGGGGGAACCCTTTCTGATTCACCCAACCAACTGCATACCCTCATATATGTGTCAAGACTAGGACACAAATGTTAGATTGTCGATTTCAATTCGAAACTCTGTCGAAATTTTGGGTCGGCCTGCTGCCCAAATTTTTACGCATTTTTAAAATGGGACCCTACCCGTGAGCCTGCTTACAAGTCCATCCATAGCTTTGCTTATGTTATAAACCTAACTTTTCCAGGCTCGGGTCCCGTCCGATATTTCATTTTGCATTTAGGAGAATTTAATACAAATGAGAACATAATAATTATAATAATCATGTTGATACCCGTCTTCCAAAAAAATTTCTCCTTTCTTTATCAAAATCTCAAAATATCTCTCCCTTCTTCATCAAAAACCCAAAAATATTTCTATTTTCTTTATCAAAAATCCAAAAAATATTTTGTCTTTCAATCTCAAAAAGAAAAAAAAAGTGTTAAAAATATTTTCCTTCTTTCTTTTCAAAAAATAAATCCCATTTTATGCCTTCTCAGATCGATCGCACGTCCTTAGCCTGGCTCATTATTAGCTTCGGTCTTCAGTCAAATCACCCCGGAGCTCCATCCGTTCCTTTGCTACCTCTTTCGAGTCTGGTATCCATCCACTTTCCATGGAAAACATAGATCAAGTACCAGTTGTGCAACCAGATCTGACGTCAGTTTTAGCTCAACTCGTGTCCAAGATGGACAACCTTCAAACTGAGGTCTGAGAGATGCAACAAAACTAGGTTCTTGCACCTAAAGAGCCCGAGACCTTATTTCCTCATGTTATGTGTTCACCCGAGCCTATCTGAGGTCCTAAAGAGTATCACCACGCTCCACATGCCCCTTTTGTTAATGGGTTGCTGCCTGCCCAGCTTCCTATGCCAAACCTTGCCCATCCTAGGGCTGACTTACCCGCGATCATTGATCCGAAAGAGGAATAATTGAATAAGGTCAAAGAAGATCTCAAGATGCTAACTAAGAAGTTCGACCAAGTCAGAATCTCTGGAAATTACATGGACTACACCCACATGTCTCCTTATCCTAAGGCGAGGTTACCAGAGAAGTTAAAGATGTTGAATATCGAGAAATTTAGAGTAAGTCGACCACCGATTTTTCATCTTCTTAGTTATCACCATTACATGACTCTCCCAGGGGCTTCTGAAGAAGTGATGGAAAAATTATTTTAGCAAACTTTGAAGGATAGCGCTCTCTGATGGTTTTTATCTCTTGAGGAGTCCATAATTCGTAGCTGGGAAGATGTATCCCGTGAATTCATGTCACAGTACAAATACAATGAAGTGATTGAGGTCACCCACCGTGATTTAGAGCTGCTCAAACAGAACTCTGGGGAATCAGTCAGTAACTTCATAGCCCGATGGAGGGAAAAGGCAGCCACTATGACCAATCGGTCATCCGAGGAAGAACAAGTCAGCATAGTGAAGAAGAACTTCTTGTCCCATGTCCGAGCAACCATGGGAGAACAATACTATCCTCACTTTCAAGCTCTCAGAGAAGCAGGAGTAGAAGTAGAGGAAGGTCTTGCTAAAATAGAGGTTTAACCAAAGAAAGTGTCCGGACAGTTCACCCCCTGAACATATGACAAACTTTCCAATGCTGCAGTCTCAACCATCAACAACATCTCTAAACCAACCACTTCGTGTGCACTAGAAAGCCGCCCTATCCCAATTTGAAAGGAATACATTGAGCTCCATGCTCACCTCTCCAAAGTTTATCAAGCCCTGTTAAGCCTAAACCTCAACAAGCCCTTGGATCCCCGTATATTGCCCAATCCACTTCCAAGAAACTTCAAGGAAGATACCCATTGAACCTTTCACTAAATCATAGGTCATACCACCAACCAACTCTTTCACCTTCGAAATGTAATCAAAGGTCTAATTAACTGGGCTACCATTTCCCCGCCATCCAATCCTAAGCCAAACACTACTCACAACCCACTCCCAAATCATACCAATGCTATCTTCCTAGAAATAAACCTAGAATTTGATCCCTCAACTCAAATCAGACCCATACACTCTCCCAAACCTCTCCAAACTTGCCCATATTTCCTCCTACACCCTGTTAGCCTCGCTCATCCAGCACTATCACTCCTTACTAGAGCATGCATCGCTGTTTGTACCCATTCTGAAAATGGAGGTATGGAATTATCAGAAGTGTTAAACCGACTCCTAGAGTTAGGCCTGAAATTTCCCTCATAGATTACCATTGATTACGAGAGGTTCAACACGCTATTCTTGGAAGCATGGAAATAGGACCAATAATCAGATAATTGGGTGGTACAAACCGATGAAGTCATCCTGGATGATGTCGTACAGATCATGGCAGAATTATTCAGGAAAACCAATGACATTTACAGTATGATCGAGTTCCTTGATACTCTAAAATTACAAGGGCATCTGGTCCCTTAACCCATACATATCCCCACAGAATGGGAAGACCTATATGAAGAAGCCATTGAAGTTGTATAATGCATTGACTTTACATTGAAAGATATAATTGTTGCCATCGGATTGGGGGAAGAATTTTAAGATTCGATTAAAGAACAAGCTTTCGTAAAAACTTGCCCGATAGACGACGTGTGTAGGATGACATCATTTGAGGAGCTCCTCAGAGAAATAAACAAAGTGGAAGAACAACTCTAGATTGACAAATAAATAGGCTTTATGTTCTTCCCTTCATTAGTAAATCACATGACCAGATCGGGGAGGCATTACCAGATCCCAAGATCACTACCACCCAATGACAAGGGGAAGGGCGTTGAAAACCTTCCTATGCTAGAAATGATCCTCGAGGAGAGCAAGATCCTCGATCAACTAAAGAAAAATCAAGCTAATATCATTATATGGGGACTTTTCATGTCTTCCCAGCTGCACATAGATTCTTTGATCAAGTTTCTCGCTGGACCCACAGTTACTCCTTCTACTACACCAAAACAAACGGTAAATTTAGTCGGATCCTTGACCTCTACCCGAATGCTGTCCTTTTTCGAAGAAGAAATCCCCTGAATTGGGACAAACCACAATCATGAACTCAACATCTTTGTCGAAGTTATGGGAAAAAATCGTACGACTCTCACTTGTTGATAATGGATCCACCTTGACTGTCTAGCCATTAAGAACCTTCAAATGCTTAGGACTGAAGGAAAGTGACCTCACTCCAACTTCCGTTGCTATACGTGCCTACGATAATACCCGTCAGGAAGTGATGGGATCCATAAAACCTGTAATAGGGGTTGGTCCTATAAACCCTGTCGTTGAATTCCAAGTTATTGAAACCCAGCTTGTTTCAACTTATTACTCAGAAGACCTTGGCTCCATAGTATCAAGGGTGTGTCTTCCGCACTATGAAAGTACACAATTATACGATTGAGTCTTAATGTAGTATTGACTCAATTCCGAATGAAAACATTTATGTCATAGTATAGTTTTAAATTGTATCCATTCAAGCCTATGACGTGTTTATTGAAGACGTAGCGACCAAGATATTAAAGCTTCATCAAATGTCGTGTGTATTGTGCCTCATTTCTTCGTCATCAACATGGTTACATTGCTCCTAAAGTATAAATGCATGTTAAATATATATAGGATCTTGGAACAATATTTATACGAGTGTATTTTGTTTTTAAACTGTTGTTTATTTTCAGAAAGTTTCATTAAAACTTTAAAATAAAGTTTCTGGGCTAAAATCAAATTTTTATACTTTCTAGAAGTTCGTTCGATATTGCCGTTCGAATGAGAATGTCGTTCGAACGAGGTTTGCCAATGACCTACCACTGGAACTTCATTAGAAGTATCGTTCGAATGAAAATCTCGTTCGAACGAGATTTGGCGGGAACAGTTTTTTTGGCAGTTTTTGACAGTTTTCTACTTTTCCCACTTCTTTTCCCCACTAACTTTTGACAGAACTTATCTAGTGTAGGAACCAACTTTTTCTAATTAATTTTTTCACACATAATAATCTCCAAGAGAGAGTTTGAGAGAAAAATTCTAAGAAGAAAAAGTTCATGTTTTGAGTGTCTAATTTTTGAAGAAAAATCATAAAACACTCTTGTTTTCACCCATATTGTTTATTCCAAGTTTCAATTTATATATCATTGCTTGGAGTGTTTGGTACCGATTTTTACTCTTCCACATTGAAGAGAAGTTTGAGTTTACTTCTAAATCCCTCAAAGAAGAAGTCTCATTGTTTTGCTGCGGCATTCTCACACGGTGAAAGGCATCATGTGTGGTTGACGGTGTTCCTAAAGTCTCATTGGTGAAGACCAAGGTTCCGGTGGAGTTTCGGGGTTGTCGACTAGGCGGAGGTTTTTACAAGAAGATGCATCAAGGCTTGAAAGGGGCCGAGTCTAGGAAGTAAGTCATATGTCTTGTAATTATTAAACCATACCTAATGGACTTAAGGCTAGGGCCGTCCGAGGTTTTTTCCCGTTGTGGGGTTTTCCTCGTACATCGCGGCATAGTTATTTATTATTTATTTTATCTTTCACATAATTCACCTTAGATGCATGCTTAGGTAATTCAAGATAAAATTTGGTTTATATCACTGCTTGTTTAATTTGGTGCTAATTAATTTTAGGTAATGTTTAATTAATTTTAGTTCAGGTCATTTAATTTAAATTGATAAAACACGGTTTGGCCTAAGATTGCTAAAATAATTCATTAATATTGTTAGGCAAAATTCTAGGACTTGAGTTAAACTAATTTGGTTTAAGTTGTGTTTGTGTTGAATCATCTCGCTTCCGCATCTATAAAAGGAAATTGACCTTTTGGAGTAAGATTTTAAAAATTTGGGTCCTCACGTTCTCAAATTGGTATCAGAGCCGGAGCGCTAATTTATCGTATCAAAGATCCGTCTTTCAGCTTTTATGATTTTTTTGCTCCTAGTATTTTTAGGTGGTTAATTTTTTTACACACTCTCATTTTTTTGTATCTCTCGATGGGGAGTCTTAATGACAATTTGTCCATTTCTAATGATAATGAAGTTTTTGTTATACGAGAGGAATTTAATAGGCTTAATAAGTGTAATGAAAATTTAAAGGAGTTAAATTTGAGATTTGCAAAAAGAATTAAATTTCTTGAAAATGAAAATTCTTATTTTAAAGCTAAAGTTGAGTTTTTGAAAAACTCCCTATCTCAAAAAGATATTTTTCGTGAAAAGCTCATGGACATAAATTACAATTTTAATATTTTAGAAAAGTCCAAGAAAGATAGTGATAGTCGAGAAAAGACTCTTAGGGACATGTTTTGTCACATTGAGGGGGAGCGTGATAACCTTCTAGGTATAATTGAAAATATAAAGAAGGAGTCCCATAAATTCGAGGAGTGTAATTTATTACTTGAGTCCGAAATTTTAAAAATGATAAATGATTTACTTGACTCGAGTAGTAGTTGTAATGATTCTAGCTCATTTTTTCAAATAATTCCGTTGATAAAGCTAAGACCATTATTTGTTTTAGAGTGTCAACTTTATCCAAGGACTTTAGAGAAGGTCGCACCTTAGGTAACATTCTTCGTGTTTACACATGCTTGCATTGTGGTAGGAAAGGCCACCTTAGGTCATTTTTTTTATCTTCAAAGAAGCCCTAGGAAGTCTATGTCTAGCATTTCATTAGTTCCCAATTCCCATCATTTTAAATATACATCTATATGGGTTGGAAAATCAATTTTAGATGCACTAGATATTAGATTTGTTGATTCTCATTTGCTTTCACATGAAACCTCCCTTGCTAAATTTAAAGTTTGAATGTGTTATATATCATTGCTAGGTGTATGCATGTTTAGTCATCTTCTAGTCATTGCGTTATTTCATATCTCATGCTAGAAATCATGACTTGTTTAACTTTTGTATTATACTTCTTTCATTTTGTTTGCATTAATTGAAAAATACAAAAACATTTTGTTTATCATTTGTGTTTCATCTTTTTATAATTTAGGATTAATGAAAAATACAAATAATTTTTGTTTGTCTTTTGAGTAAATATTTTTATTTTTTTTGTTAAAAATTTGAAAAACTCAAAAAGATTTTTTTATGTGTATTTTAGTTTGACGCTCTTTATGTTGCATATACTTGTATTTGAATCCCATCTTTTACGCTCCCATGTGACTAGAACTTTTGGTTAAGATTGTCAATCCTTAAAATGTTCTTTACCATTCTTATATGGAGTAGTTGGATTTTGTGTTTTTTAAATGGATTCTCTTTTTATATGACTCAATTCACACATGCACGAGCTCTTTTGAAATTTAACTTCGTTTGTATATTTGAGCTTTGTGAGGTGTTCTCCTACCAATCTAGTCATCTACATATTTGTGACCTAGGAGGACTAGTGCATGTCAAAATCCATTGCACGTGAGATTTGTGAGAAATAAAAATGTTATATATAAATGTTCACGAGGAAGGGCTCCTAAAGGATTTATTATCCTTTGCGAACAGTAAGCCACCGTTTGGATTGAACCTAAAAGAAATACGTGTTCCAAAGGCCTAAAGAAAATATGGCATTAAAAAGAAAAATAATTGCCAAGGCCTATGTTTAATTGATATATTCATTCAAAAATATATATGCTTATTGAGGGAGATTGGATGGTATATCAACGGTTTGCACAATGTCCATTTTATCCTAGTTGTCCTTTCATTGTCATGACTCTATTGGTTTGGAGAATCATCAAAACTCTAGGCTTGTATGTATTGTGTATGTTTGTTTATTGAGTTCAATTTATATTGTCACATGAGGATATATTCAAATGTGATGAAGTTTGCAATCAATTGAGAACTCCGTGAACATGTTTTAAGTAATTGGGTCTAAATTTAATTGTTGCTAGTTCACACCCCAACACTTCCATTGCCATATGACACATTTTTGCCATACAAGTGTGAAAAGATTATTTTATTTTGTGTCATGTGTGGTATTTATACCTAGTATATGTGCGTGTGCGTTAATGTTATTTATTATGTTCTCATATACGAGGTATTCTATTTGTCTTTGCCTTGCTTTCTAGTCCACCTATGCTTCTACTTCATGATTGGTATCTATATTGTTGCATTCTTTGTTGATATCACATGCTTAATACTGTATGTATCATATTGGTACAATTTTCTTGCATCTTAGTTTGTATCGGTTATTATTTGTTGGATTAGTTATGATTTTGTTGCCTATATGCTTTCATGTTATTATCACCTTATGCATCATTTTGTTAAATTACTTTTATCCTTTGTCTATTCTTGAAAAAAAAGGGGGAGAATGATAGAGGGATAAATGGTATCTAATACTATTATAATCGTATCTTAGTTCTTGGAGATTTAACTTAGGGGGAGTCGATATCTTCTTAGGTTGATCATAGTTTGATAAAGGGGAGAATTAATTTAGGGGGCATAATTATTTTAATTGCATTTAATATTTTGATATTCCCTATGCGTTTGATAGTTTGCTTAAGTGTGCATGAAATCTTCTAAGTGGCAACTCTCATCATTGACAAAGATCTTGATCCTTGGGTTTGAGTCAAGTTTGGGTGGGATGTTTTTTATTCTAGTGAGCTTGACGTCCCTTAAGGATTTTTGTTTGGTTTTTATCCCGGAATAGCCATAGGGGGAGATTTGTAAGGACACAATTCTCCGATTGAGTCTTAATGTAGTATTGGCTCAATTCCGGACAAAAACATTTCTGTCATAGGATAGTTTTAAATTGTATCCATTCAAGCCTATGACGTGTTTGTTGAAGACGTAGCGGCTAAGATATTAAAGCTTCATCAAATGTCGTGTGTATTATGCCTCGTTTCTTCGTCATTAACATGGTTTCATTGCTCCTAAGGTATGAATGCATGTTAAATGTATATAGGAGCTTGGAATAATATTTATATGGGTGTATTTTGTTTTTAAACCGTTGTTTATTTTCACAAAGTTTCATTAAAACTTTAAAAAAAAGTTTTTGGGATAAAATCAAATTTTTATACTTTCTGGAAGTTCATTCCATATTGTCGTTCGAAAGAGGTTTGCTAACGACATGGCACTAGAACTTCGTTAGAAGTATCATTCGAGCGAGACTTCGTTCGAACAAAAATCTCGTTCGAATGAGATTTGGCGGGAACAGTTTTTTGGGAAGTTTCTGATAGTTTTTCCACTTTTCCCACTTCTTTTCTCCACTAACTTTTGACAGAACTTATCTAGTGCGGGAACCAACTTTTTCCAATTAACTTTTTCACACACAACAATCTCCAAGAGAGAGTTTGAGAGCAAAATTCTAAGAAGAAAAAGTTCATGGTTTGAGTGTCTAATTTTTGAAGAAAAATCATAAAACACTCTTGTTTTCACCCATATTGTTTATTCCAAGTTTCAATTTATATATCATTGCTTGGAGTGTTTGGCACCGGTTTTTTCTCTACCACATTGAAGAGAAGTTTGGGTTTACTTCTAAATCCCTCAAAGAAGAAGTCTCGTGGTTTTGCCGTGGCATTCTCACATGGTGAAAGGCACCATGTGTGGTTGAAGGTGTTCCTAAAGTCTCATTGGTGAAGACCAAGGTTTCGATGGAGTTCCGGGGTTGTCGACTAGACGGAGGTGTTTATAAGAAGACGCGTCAAGGCTTGAAAGGGGTCGAGTCGAGGAAGTAAGTCATCTCTCTTGTAATTGTAAAACCATACTTAGTGGTCTTAATGCTAGGGCCGTTTGAGGTTTTTTCCCATTTTGGGGTTTTCCTCGTACATCTCGGCGTAGTTATTTATTATTTATTTTATCTTTTGCATAATTCACCTTAGATGCATGCTTAGGTAATTCAAGATACAATTTGGTTTATATCACTAATTTTTTAATTTGGTGCTAATTAATTTTGGGTAATGTTTAATTATTTTTAGTTTAAGTCATTTAATTTAAATTGATAAAACTCGGTTTGGCCTAAGATTGCTAAAATGATTCATTAATATTGTTAGGCAAATTTCTAGGACTTGAGTTAAACTAATTTGATTTAAGTTGTGTTTGTATTGAATCATCTCGCTTCCGCATCTCTAAAAGGAAATTAACCTTTTGGAGTAAGATTTTAAAAATTGGCGTCCTCACATTCTCACACTCCATCAGAAATTGAAGTTCTTCACCGACGGACAAGTCATTTCCATCTTAGGCGATGCCAAAAATGCCGAGGGCATGAGCACCAGCAGTCCAATCCTTGAGATACAACACATGTCAAATGATATGCTCCTATTGGGATTTCGAGTTGAACTAATTCTACTCCCGACGGGGGACAATTTCAAAGAAAGGGTTTGTCCAGAATATGACCCTCATGGCAACGTCAATGTGATTCAGATGTTCATAAACATGCACTTCATGGCCAAGTTGGGGCTAGGGAAATAATAGCAAGGGGTACTTGAGCCCATTGAACTGAAGAAAGATTTCCCTCCTTGTGGTTTGGGGTATTAACCATCAGAACAAGAGCTTAGAATGATCTGCCAATCTCGACCAAAGAGAAGATTAGAATGCCTTCAAACCATCCCAGGTGAATCCTTGAATGGGAGATTCATCAAAAAGGGCGAAGACTTCCCCTTTTACAGCTTTCCATAAATATGGTATAACCATAAAGACAAGGAGATGAAACCTGAAATGGAGATCTTTTTCCAGGACAACTACCCATGGTCCAAAAGTTACAAACACCATGTACAACCGTTCATCAAAGATACCGAAGAGACTAAGGAAAGTGACCCTGAGGACTCGTTCAATTTGCAGACACTGGGGCTGACACTCTGTATGGTTCATTCAAGCACTACATGACTGGATCCATCCCACTTGACTAAATGTACTAATACACCTCTCCTTAACTGGTATGCTGTGCCTGTTCTACCTGTTGAAATCCCACCTAACCCCAATGTTTACCCCATTTCTTCTTTTATTGTCCATCCTTGCTCAAATGTAATTGAGACCTCCTTTGATGAGGTTCCCAATGCTGTTTTTCCTATCAATGAAATAAACGAAGATTTTGAGTATCTTTTTGTGCCTTACAGTAATTGTTTATATTCTAATAAAACTTTTGGTGATGATGATTTCGCAAATGAACCATTCTTAACTGATCTAAATAAGGTTAATAACAAATGACATAACCGCATTCAAGTTAATGAATAAGAGACTGTTATTATTAACCTTGGTTCTAGTAGACAACTGCACGAGATTAGGATAGGGGCTACCCTTGAAGAGAATGAGCGCGCACAACTCGAAGAATTATTGAAGGAATTCGTATATGTCTTCGCATGGTCCTGTGACGATATGCTCGGCATTGATCTTGAAATTTCTCAGCATGAGATCCTCACTCTTCCAGATTATAAGCCGGTTAAATAAAAGCTGAGAAAGATCTACATCGAATGGTCGCTCAAAGTCAAAGAAGAGGTGGTCAGACAATTGAACGTGGGCTTCATTCGTGTGATTGAATATCCCACATGGCTAGCCAACATAGTGACTGTACTGAAATCGGGAGGGAAGGTTTGGATGTGTGTGGACTATCGGGGCTTGAACAAAGCCTCTCCAAAGGATGATTACCCATTACCCAATATCAACATGATCGTGGACAACACAACTAGTCACGCTCTCAAGTCATTCATAGACGGGTTTTTCGGATATAAATAAATCAAAATTCACCCAGACCATTAATAAAAAATCGCGTTCATCACCCCATGGGGAACCTTTTGCTACACTGTTATGCCATTTGCTCTCAAGAATGCTGGGGCTACCTATAAGAGGGCTGCCACAACCATCTTGCATGATCTCATTCATAAAGAAGTCGAGGTCTATCTAGATGATATGATTATCAAGTCCAAAACTAGAGAAGGTCATGTTCCCACTCTCTAAAAGTTCTTCGAACGACTGTGACATTATCATATAAGACTCAATCCACAAAAATGTTTCTTTGGCGTTACAAAGGGAAAACTCTTAGGATTCATAGTTAGTGAGAAAGGGATAGAAGTAGATCATGTCAAGCTAAAAGCCATACTTGAGATGCTACCTCCCCGAACGGAGAAAGAAGTCCGTGATTTCCTTGGAAAATTACAATACATCAGTCGGTTCATCAGCTAAATCACCTCCATCTGTGAATCAATTTTCAAACTCCTCCGAAAGGATTTAACCAAAGTTTAGAATGAGGCCTACCAAGAAGCTTTTGGCCGAATTAAATAATACCTATAATACCTGACTCAACCTCCGGTACTCATGCCACCACAGACTGGTCTCCCTTTGCTCCTATACCTAACCATAACCGACACTACAGATGGGGCTTTACTAGCTCAATACGTTGAAGATTCCCGTAAAGAAAGAGCCATCTATTACGCCAGTCTCACATTGGTTGGGTACAAAGTCAATTACACTACTTTAAGAAAAGCATGCGTCGCGCTTATTTGGGTCACCCAAAAGTTACGACACTACATACTTGCCTTCCCCATTAAGCTTGTATCCCAAATGGGCCCCATCAAGTACTTGATTGATAAACCCACCTTAACTATCTGAATGGATCGATGGTGATGCTCTTAGCCGAGTTTGATATCGTGTACGTCACATGGAAAGCCATGAAAGGAAGAGCCATCTCTGAATACCTCGCTGACTACCCCATGGAATAGGCTGATGACTGGATCTCCGAATTCCCAGATAAAAACATCTTTTATGCTGCTCAAGACGACCTTCGATGGAAAATGTTCTTTGAGGGCGTTGCCAACAAAAAGGGATATGGCATTGGGATACTTCTGATAGCCCCAGATGATTCCCACACTCACATCGCCATCAAATTGGATTTCCCTTGCACCAATAACATTAGTTAATATGAGGTGTGTACGATAGGCCTCAAAGTTGCTCTTCAGAAAGGTATCCAATGCCTAGATATCTATGGGGATTTTTCCCTCATCATTGGTTACATACTCAAAAAAGGGAAAGTCTAAGACGAGAAACTTCAACCCTTCCATTCCCACTTAGAAGAACTATCCTCTCAATTCCAAGATATCACCTTCCACTACCTACCTCGAGCAAAGAATAATCTAGCCGATGCCCTTGCTACCTTGGCCTCCATGGTCGACATGCCCCCTTCCTGGTCCAAAAGCAAAATAAAGTAACCCACTGCTACCCCATTGATCTCATCACTAAAGAAGATCCCGAGCTAGCCAATTGTTGGTATTATGATATTTGGCACCTTCTTAAGCATGGTATGTATCTCGAGGGTTCCAATAAGAAGGATCGGGAAACCCTCCGAAGACTACTCGCCCAGTATATCATTTGTCACAAAACACTCTTTAAGAGAAACTTCGATGGAACCCATCTACACTACATCGCAGGGGATGCCATTGAAGAGGTAATGCAGAGAATCCACAGCGGGGAATGAGAAACCCATATGAATGGTCACATGCTTGCCAAGAAGATCATCCGACAAGGATACTAGTGGACCACCATGATCTAGGATTTCACCACCTATATCCGGAGATGCCTTAAATGCCAACAGTTCTCCAACCTTCAACACCTGCCTTCGCGATAATTATACAACATGACTTCTGCCTGGCCATTCTACACATAGGGAAAGTTACACCCAAGACCTTCAATGTGCATGAGTTCATTCTATTTTCCATTTATCTCTTCACCAAATGGGTCGAAGCTGAGTCATACACAATTCTGAATGCCAAGAACGTAGCCCAATTCATCAAGAAAAACGATGTGAGGTCCCACACGAGCTAGTGTCAAATACCGAGTTGCATTTCCAAGAAGAAATCACAGAAGTGGTCAACGAGTATGGGATTCAGAGACACAAATCTTCTCCCTACCGACCTTAGACCAACGGTGCAGTCAAAGCTCCAATAAAAATATCAAAGCCATCATCAGCAAGATGACCGCAAGTTGTCAAAATTGGGCTGACCAAACCCCATACGCCCTCTGGGACTACCGAACCTCAATCCGAACCCCTACTGGGGCTACCCCTTACTCTCTAGTCTATGGCATGGAAGCAATCCTATCCGTGGATCTAGAAATACCCTCGTTATGCATCATGCTTGAAAGCAAGGTCACTGAGGAAGACTGGCATCAAAGCCGCCTCGACGAGCTATCACTCTTGGATGAAAGGAGATTAAAAGTGTTTTATCACATACAAGGGTACCATCACCGAATAAAGCATTCATTTAATAAGAGAGTCAAGGACCGCGGTGTTCGAGAAGGGGATTTATCCCTCAAAATAATAGTAGAGCCCATCTGGGACCCCAGAGGGAAATTAATCCCAATTGGAGCGGCCCATACATTGTCAAGAAGATCTTA
This sequence comes from Sambucus nigra, assembly GCA_949130495.1. NCBI lineage: Eukaryota > Viridiplantae > Streptophyta > Magnoliopsida > Dipsacales > Adoxaceae > Sambucus > Sambucus nigra. Next base: position 101,766,633 of record OX422212.1, read on the forward strand.
TCCGGTGGTGCCGCCATGCTTACCGACTTAGATAGAGAAGAGATGGCTCGTCCATTCAACCTGGTCCGTCTCAAGAAATTTTACCCCTAGTTCGAAATATTAGCGCACTAAGAATATTCTCATCTCCCTTCTATTATAAAAAAAATGTCTTCATTTCCCTCTACCTCGAACCATGTGGGCCTGATCCTCAGCAAAAATAATTCCCAAAAAAATTGAAAATGTTCAAAAACCCCTAGAGGTACGTAGGCATCTCATACATCCTACATAAGGACGTCCCTTTTTTTCCATAAAAAACTATTCTTTTCTTATCTCCGAGAACGACAGTCCATTCTAACATATATTTGAACAAAATAATTATGCATGCCTTAGCGATCGGTATAGATAATTCAAAATACAAATTTCAATAAAAGGCACAACTGGATGATAAAAAACTTCTTTATTTCATTAATAAGAAATTACTGTGAAATTACATAAAGGAACGGATAACTCCCTTCCCCCTACCTTTCTAAAAAGCCAAATAAATTCCCAAACTTATTTCCCGGTACAAAACAAACTCTCTAAGAGTCTTACCCACAGCTACCAAAGGAGCTCGCTCCGTCAACATCATCTATATACTGGGGTCCCCAAGCTTCCCCTATCTGAATGGAGTTCCACAGATGCTCCATGGATCGATAAGCTCGAACCAGCCTCGAAAAAACTACCACACCCCATCCATGGTATCAGATAAGTTAATCCCCTTTTGTCCAGTCTCCACTACCAACATCTTGCTAACTAATTTTCTTCACAACCACTTCATATAATCCCCAGGGATGTGCCAAACTCTCCTAGAAGACTGAGAGGGACGGGTTGACGGACACCGACTCTCCCACAAAGAGCCAAGACACATGCGCAGATGCTCTGTCAAATCTTCTACCGAAAAGAAGTCTAGTGTCCGAGGTGGCACGATCTTCTCCCTGCCAAATTGGCACAGAAGTCGCCAAGGTAAAAAAATCCGTTCTGTCTAAGACCAACCTGCCAGACATATGAGTATTCTCCCAGTTCCAGAATAGGTAACAACTATCCCCAACAAGGTACTGACCAGTACAGATTTAGATCCCCATGCTCCATGAATAAGTTCTCACAACTCTCAATATCCAGGACAACACTGATGAAATGGAGCGAAAAAAAATTGGGTATATCAGACAAAGAGCATTCCGGAGGAGTCACCAGGAGAAATGTTTCAGACAACCACATGAATAGCATAACAAGGATACCCCTAAGGAAGTCAGAACGACCTTCTCTCCAGGCATCTAAGCCATTCAAAGTCTCCACCGGTATCACCTCCGCAGCATTACGACGGTAGGACATCCATGAAGTAATAGCTGCAAGCTGTGAGTCCACTAGCAGCTACCCGATCACCAACAATAATTTGAAACCAAGCTCAGAATGACAACTCCGGCATATCCAGCATCACCAACCTCCTGCAAATGCACAGATCACAACATCGTCGAAAGATAAATCATACCTCCAACCACCAGTGATTTGGCCGCCGAGCGTGAAATACAGAGAAGCCCGACCAATAACTCCCGAGGAGAACTGGAAAACTCAGGCAGAGCCGTAGTAACGCCGAGGTTTATCCCCAACATGGAAGAAAATTCGTCATGAGTTGGACAGACTTCTTTCAAGCCAAAGCGGAATACATGATCTTTAGGGTACCAGAATTGTACCGCTGCCATCAATATGTTCCACTCTATGGGCCGATTATGCCATAAATAAACTCGATGCATGTTGTAGGCATCATAGTCGATGTTATAAGATCACATTGCCTCAAAAGTCTCGAGGTAGTTGGGAAACTCAACACTACTAGGGAGAGCCATCTCACAGAACAAGAAAGACAGGATGTGAAGGTGTGATGAAAACACTCCACTCTTACCCCTCTTTTATACTTGAAAACTCCCACAAAAGATAAAACCTTCGCAGAGATCCGAAGAAATCCTGCCCCATAAGGTACCATAGGCTGAAGAGGGTACTAATCAAAGCTTTGAATTGATGGGATCGGACTGACTTACCGATTGGTAGGACAAGGTGCTTGCCGATCGGAAACCCCCTAGTTTTGGAAATTTTCCTTTTCCCTCTTTTGTCAAAATTCAAAAAACTCAAAATAAATTGATATTTTCAACAGAATTTCAAAAATACCCTTTTCATCTTTATATAAATCCTCATTTATGAATAAAACTTTCTTTCAAAATCCCAAAAATATTTCTTTTTACAGTCTTAGCAGCAAAGTAAAAAGCGTATGTGCATGCGTTCATTCATTAATCATTAACAAAATATAATAAAAAACTCCATTGCATTGCATTGCATTGCACCGATCGGCACTGCCCCTTTATCTTCTCGAGGCAGCTCAAAAGTCCGTTCCACTGTCGAATGGCACCCTCTACACCATGTCGATCGGCACCTCCCTAAAATTCTCGTACAGAAATTTCTAAAAAATACCAAAAAACCCTGAAAAATCCTCAGAAAATTCCTAAAAATCCCGAAAAGGATTTACAACATTTTAACCAAGAAAAATTCTCACTTCCTTAAGTAAAATCCCTATTTCCCCAGCAGAACTATCAAAAACAAAGTGAATCTATCCCCGATAACGTCCCCAAAGGACCTCCAAAATATCCAAAACTTCAAGATCGTATCCTATTCTCCAAAGGTCTCAAATTTCCTCAAGAAAAATGTCTAAAACCTAGACCACCTAATCACTTCCCCGACATCAGATTGGTTGTTCCCCCTGTAAAGTATCCAAAAGTCACAAGGATTTCCCTAGCAATCAGCTCCCCAACTCAAATCAAAATCACAAGGTAATTTCCTAGGAAGAGTTCCCCGAGGTTATCTCAACTTAAGCCCGTAGAATTGGCTTTGACTCGCAGAATTGTTCATCCCACCCTAACCCCCTAGAATTGGCTTTGACCCGTAGAATTGGTCATCTCAACATAAGCCCGTAAAATTAGCTTCGACCCACAGAATCGGTCACCCTCATCTCGAACTTAAGCTTGCAGAATTACTCATATCAACTTAAGCACGCAGATTGACTTCGACCCGTAGAATAGGTCATCTCAACTTAAGCCCATAGAATTGGCTTCAACCCGTAGAATTGGTCATCTCACTTTAAGCCCGCAAAATTGGCTTCGACCCACAGAATTGGTCATCTCAAGCTCACAGATTTATCTTCAACCCGCAGAATCGGTCATCATAATCTAACCCCTCAGAATTGGCTTCGACCCGTAGAATTGGTCACCCCCATCATTTTTGTAGTTCCTCAGAATTGACCTAAATCTTTGGTAATCACTTCCTTTATGACCATCCCTAGCATTCCCTTTAAGCCCGTAGAATCGACTTCGACCAACAAAATTGGTCACCCTTTTCTCCAAGCCCCGTAGAATCGGCCACTCTCATCCTTAAGCCCTCAGAATTTGCTTCGACCCACAGAATTGGTCACCCTCATCTTCAAGCCCTCAGAATTGGCTTCGACCCGCAGAATCGATCATCCTCATCCTTAGGTCCTCATAATCGACCTCGACCCTCTGATCATCCTCTTTTAAAGGCATCATGCTCCAAACTCACCCGTTGAGGGGCTCTATAGACACCCCATTCTAACACTCCCCTAACCTCTCCTTAGGTCTCTATGCACCTCCCTTCATCATTACAAACCCAAGTCATACCCCGAGTACTGACCTAAAGTCCATCAGGCACTCCCAGACTCCATTTGACCAAAAGTCAAACTCTTCAACTCAAACGATACTGAATGAATCTTTAAAGGGCACTGAATCCCCTTTCCAAAGATCCATCCCTTGCGTGATTCTGACTTACGGTGCGGACAAACGACCCATTTTCCCTCGAATCTCGATTAGGAGGTCATCGAACGCTCCCAGGCTCCGTTTGAACAAATTCAACTCTTCAGCTCCATCGATATTGAACAAATCTTTGAAGGTCACTGAAACCCCTTTCCAACAGTCCACCCCGTGCACGATTCTGACTTACAGTACAGATGAACGATCCGTTTTACTTCGAAAGGTCACCGAATGCTTCCAGGCCCCGATTGACCAAACTCAACTCCCCAAACCAGTCAAACTCTTTGGAATTTCTAATTACATCTCCTCGCCTTTCCAACGGTCCGCCCCGTTCGCGATTCTGACTTACCATGCGGACGAACGATCCATTTGCATCCGACGATCCCTCGTCTAAAGGATCGACGAATGCTTTTGAGCCACATTTCACCTAAAGTCAACTCATAAACTCGGGATCAATCCAAGGACTTTCGAAGGTCTCTGAAGTACCTTTCCAATGGTTCACCCCCTGTACTATTCAGATCAATGGTTTGCACTGTACGACCAATGTTCCGAAGGAACCTAAAAGAGACTGCCAAACGACAGGTTCCAAAGCCTACCTATCGGCAGTGTGCCTAAACACACCTGCGGATTGACTGGACTAGGGTTGTGCCTATCGGCAATGCACTGGGCCTATAAAAAGGAGGTCCTAACCTCATTTCAAAAAGGAGAAGAAGATCAGAGATCCATCACTCTCAGCAAGCTCAGAAAACCCCTCTCGAAGTCAATATGATTTCCACATCCAAATCCATTTCCAAACTTCACCTTTCATCACCTTTTTCATCAAACTTGGTGAATTAAGTACCCTCCACATCACCCAAGTGCAAGGTCTGCTCTACAACATCCAAGATCAAGCTCAAGTTCTTCAAGGAAGTCCAACTTTCTCCATTCTCTCTTTAAATTCCTCTAAATTTTCATCAATTTGTTTTATTACTTAGCACTTTTATTCTCTCATCTCACGTATCCTAATATACTTTTTATTTAGTATTATTTCACATCTCTTATTTTCATCACTGTTCTAAAAAACCCGCCTAGGCTCCGCCTAGGCACGCCTAGGCTTGAGGCTTGGGAGAAACGCCCCGCCTTAAGATTTTGACGCCTTATGCTTGGTAAAACCCTTAAGGCGTACTTTTTCTCTAAAAACAACAATACTTTAGTGAAACGATATCGCCTTTTAAAGATCTTTTTGCTAATCAAACCATTATCTCATCCCAAATAATCAAATAGTATTTTTATTTGCAAATATTCAGACATATTTTTATGATATGTACAATTTTAGTATTTTAATAGCCTTGTTATGGTTAAAAAATACTAAAATATATTAAAAAGACCTAAACGCCTTTTCACGCCTTTTTACGCCAAGGCCCGCCTAGGCTTCTAAGGCTTGAGGCTTGGCCTCCACGCCTCGATCACGCTCCGCGTTTTTTAGAACCTTGATTTTCATATAAATAAAACCCCAAAAATATGAAAAAGAGGATTTGCTCATAAATTCCAAACGGGAATTCTCACTCTTCTCACACTTTTCTCATAACCAAAAAACTTTTTCACACACACACACACACATATAAGAGAAGTCCCCAATTGGATTTATGGGATAAACCACACCCCTCATTCTGCATACGAACTACGTGGACTTTGATGCCTCTATAGGCCACGTAGGCGTCTCGGTGTAAAACCCATGACTCGAGTCCTATTCCTACCTTTCTCTCATTTTCTATTTTTTCTATATTCCTTGAACTTAATTCTATTAAATTTAATATATTTACATATACATACATTTGTTCTTAGTGGTGTACTATTCCATGTGCATTATCGTTTCGTTATAACGATCAACGCGAGAATAGTCGAGTAAATCCTATTTTCTAATATTATATTTTTGGAACATTCCTATGGATGTCTCGCTTTATCTCTTCCATGATACAAGTCGATGATTCCTATCTCTAATACGTATACACATACACACATATCATGTGGAAATAAAGGAAAATAGCAACAACCAATGAGAGACCGGAAGGGCGGAATGGGTGCCTAACACCTTCCCATTTCGTAACTTAGCCTCCGAACCCTTTTCGATTAATTTTGTTTTTGTATGTATCAGTATGTCTTTGGATGCTGTCCTTGGGGATGTCTCCCTTTTCTTTTGTCTATTTTGAGTAAAATAGACTAACAACACCATCTCTTTAAAATTTTCACCTCATTAACGACGCCAGTCGAAGAGCTCCCAAGAAGGACGCATGGGATCGAAGGGATCCTCTCCCGCTGTGAGGATTGGGGATGGACTCATGAGGAAATACCAGGATTTACACCCAACAGGGAGATTGAGTTTGCTATTGACCTAGAATCGAGTATGAGGCCAATTGATCGAGCACCTTACGACATGACCCCTTCAGCGATGCGTGAGCTAAGAGAGCAGATTCAACAAATCTTGGGTTAGGGTTTCATTTGGTGAAGCACATCCCTGTGGGGTGAATCGGTGTTGTTCATGAATAAACGGGATGGTTCACTTCAGCTGTACGTAGAATACAGAGAGTTGAATAAGGTGATGATACGAAATAAGTACCTTTTACCTAGGAGTTATGATTTATTTGACCAGTTGAGAGGGGCAGCATACTTCTCAAATATTGATTTGAGGTCAGGGTATCATCAACTGCGTATCCAAGAGGATTATGTTCCTAAGACTGAGAACGCGTGTAATATCGATTTAAATTAAATTCGCAAGTTTCCAAGAACCCTTATTTAATTAGCGTCTACTTTTAAACCAAATAAAATCAACCTTTAAACATGCATCTAAATCAACCCATCAAATATAAAGCATGCGACAAAAAGTTAAGGAAAAATCCCCGAAGGGCAAAACCTTTTATTTCTAGAACTTTAAAGAATTTACAAGACCATTGACTTACATACAACCTGATAATCGCCCACAAGTGTAACGCACAGTGTCTTCGGTAAACCTTCAAAGCAACGGCTAGAAACAGTGTGACACAGAAATACCCGCAGGTGTCGGTTCCTATGTCGGCGGCTGGAATTTTCCCTTTCCAGGAGGGCAGCAATGAAGAAGAGAACGGCTTCTCCACAAGGGTTGAACAAACTCAAAGTTGTGTTCTTGGGTTACCAAAAAGATTCACAAAGGTTTGACAATTATGTGAATCAAAACATGAGTCTTGGGACTCAAAAAATATGAAGACTAGAGGTATTTGGACTCTCAAAAAAGTCTTCTAAAGTCTTTTAAAACAACTCCCCCGAAGTTGGTATTTATAGGAAAAAATATGAAGAGTCCCATGTTCTTAAAACTCTAAAATTCTATCCAGCGTACAAAAAAAAAACAGCATTCTTTAAGGAATTTTTTCTATCTTCAAAAGGTCATAACTCCTTCACCGTAGCTCGGATTGAGGTGCCGTTTTTTCCAGTATCTTCGTTGCGGAGAGATCTTAAACTTTCGAGTTCACCAGACCTCCTAACTATGGATGTAAAATTACGAAAATGCCCTTCAACTCTCCTATCGTGCCTTTTTTTCACTGTTTTGACTTCCCTTGCGTACCACTTGCATTAAGTCCCAAAAATCTTGGAACGTGAAGTCGTTGAGGCAGATGTGGGACATATTAATGGAGATGTTGAATGCCTGATTCCCGAAATTCAGATTGAGGCCGTCGAGTGACATCTTGAGGTGACGTGCCAAATGTAGCGGCGTACGACATACACAAATGAAACATGTTGGACATGAGAAAAATGTCCTTACAAAGACCACTTTCTACCGCGGTATGGATCCTATGAGTTTAGGGTGACGCCGTCTGGGCTCACTAATGAACCAACAGTGTTCATGGATCTCATGAACAGGGTTTTCAGAGAGTATCTCGACCAGTTCATTATCGTGTTCATTGATGACATTTTGTTCTACTCACGAAAAGAGGAGGAACACGTAAAGCACATGCGTATGGTTCTACAGACATTACGAGACCAACAACTCTATGCCAAATTCGAAAAGTGTGGATTTTGGTTACGAGAGGTGCAGTTTCTTGGCCATATTTTTTGTCAGACCGGGGTATTATTATTGATCCGAGTAAGGTATCAGTGGTGAGGGAGTGGGGACAGTTCACGACACCGATTGAGATTCGCAGCTTTTTAGGGTTGGACGGGGATTACAGGCAGTTCATTTAGGGTTTTTTTGAAGATTACGGGTTCATTAACGAACCTGACTCGTAAGGGGGTACCATTTGTATGGGATGACCACTTCCAGTTAGCATTTGATGAGATAAAGGATAAGTTGACATTTGTGCCCATACTTTATTTTCCTAAGGGAGGATTGGAGTATCGAGTCTACACCGACGCATCCTTGTAGGGGCTTGGGGGTGTGTTGCAGCAGGAGGAGAGGGATATAGCTTATGCATATCGAAAGCTTAATCCCCATTAGAAAAACTACCCCACCCATGACCTAGAGTTAATAGCGGTCATTTTTTCTTTGAAGATATGGAGGGATTATCTTTTGAGAGAGCAGTTCACTCTATTTATGGATCATAAGTAACTTCAGTATCTCTTCATGCAAAAGGATCTAAATATGAGGTAGAAGCGGTGGCTAGAATTCGTGAAAGACTACCAGGTAAGGCTAACGTGGTAGCAGACGCGTTGAGCCAGAGGCCTACGGGGGAGATTGTGGAGACCTAGAAAGAAAAGTGGAGGGAGCTTCAACATAATGATGATCTCGCCAAGTAATGTATGTCAACTTTATCTATCACTCTCGAGATCATTATGCGGGTTGTGAGGGCACAAGCGGAGGACCAAATCTTCTAGGATAGAGTATGTCATACTTGCCGAGGGAGCTGAGGGTTGCAGTTAGTTCGAAGGGAGGCCTACACTTTAATGGGAGGTTGGTAGTGCCATATAATGAGGATTTGAGGCACGTGGTTATGATAGAGTCCTATGCTTTGAGGTTTGCAGTACATTCCAGCGGGGATAATATGTACCAAGATATGAGGAGGCAGTACTGATGGGCAGGGATGAAACGGGATATAACAGAGTTTGTCTCAAAATGCACCACATGTCAGCTTGTGAAAGTTGATCATCACAGACCTCCAGGGATGCTACAACCACTGAAGATTGCCGTGTGTAAATATGAGAGTATCTCCATGGACTTCATTATGGGGTTCCCTACATCACAGAGGGGTCATGATTCCATATGGGTGATTGTGGATTGGTTGACCAAAGTAGACCATTTCTTACCAGTTCGCATTGATTTTAAGACGATGTGATACGTGCAACTATTCATAGCAAAGATAGTTAAGATAGATGGGGTACCGATTAACATTGTGTCTGATAAAGATAAGAATTTTGTGTCCCACTTATGGCAGAGCTTTCAAGAGGCCATGAGCATAGAGTTATGGTTAAGTACCGCTTACCATCCTCAGACAAACGGGAAAACTGAGAGGGTTAATCAGATGCTGGAGGGTATGCTGAGAATGTTCATTTTAGACTTTGAGGGAGTATGGGAGTGATACCTCCATTTGGTAAAATTTACGTATAATAACTCTTACCAGTTTACGATTAGCACGGCACCGTTTGAGGTTCTATATTGGAGACCTTGTTGTTCGCCTGCCTGTTGGTCAGATGTGGGGACAACAAGCTATTGGGGCTAGAGATGATCCAAGAGATGACTTCCAAGATAGAGCTAATTCGGGGACGGATTGGGATAGCTCAGGATAGGTAGAAGAGTTATGCTGATGCTTCTCGAAGACATGCGGAGTTAGAGGTCGGCCATCAGGTATTGGTCCGGGTGTCTCCTATGAAAGGAGAGATGGGTTTCGATAATAAGGGGAAGATTGCATCGCGGTATGTGGGATCCTTCCCTATCATTGAGATGGTGGGACAGGTAGGTTATAGACTGGTTTTACCGGAGCATTTTTAGTGAATACATGACGTGTTCCACCTGGCATTGCAGAAGAAATATGGACGGAGCTAGAGGGCATACTGGCATGTTCCACTTGAGGAGATTGAATTATAGCTGGACATCTCATATGAGGAGAGATCAGTAGCTATTCTAGATCATAGTGAGCGCAAGCTGCGGTCTAAAGTAGTAACACTAGTTAGAGTTCAGTGGGTTCATCACAACGTTGACGAGTCTACATGGGAGTGGGAGGAGGATATGCGAGATCAATATCCAGAGTTATTCGTCGCAGGTATGACATAATTTCGGGGACGAAATTCCTTTGTAAGGGGGGAAGTATGTAACACACCGTATTTCTGTGCATTTAAATATTTATTTAATTCGGGTAAATTTTAAATTACTTGCATGTCGTAATTTAATTGAATTAATTATGGTAATATTAATCGCAGAGTAAATGATCAATATTTATGAAATTTAATTACTAAGTAAATAGTAATAATTGATTTACGTCATAACGCGTATTAGTGACATGGTATTTATTTATCTCAGTCGGGAGTCGGATATAGATACATATACACTACACCAAAATGTGAATTTTGTGACTGCCTTTTTGTGACTCCCAATAGGGGTGACAAACTAGTCACTCCCGGGAGCAGTCACAAAATTATTTGTGACTGCCATTAGGGGTGCTAAAATTAATTGGTTAAAAAAAATTTGAGTCAATTAGTTTGTTACCGCTAATAGGAGTCACAAATGTTACCATATAATTAATTTGTGACTCCTATAAGCAGTCACAAATTTATAACTGTCACAAGCCCTCACAAGTTTATTAGTAGACACAAGTTATGACTCTTATGAGCAATCACAAAATTATAACTGCTATGAGGAGTCACAAATTTTAGTCTTAGACTTAATTTATGACCGCTATTAGCGGTCACAAATTTGTAACTGCTATTAGCGGTCACAAATTTTGGTCTAAAACTTAATTTATGACTGCTATTGGCAGTCATAAATTTATAACCGCTCCCAGCAGTCACAAATTTTGCTCTTATACTTAATTTGTGACTGCTATTAGCGGTCACAAATTTGTGACTGCTATTGGCGGTCACAGAATTTTTCACCTTTCCCTCTATACGTGAAGATCGAGCTCCCGCCCTCTTCTCTCTATTTCATTTCCCTCTGTACGCATCTCTCTATATGAATCATTTCGATCGGTGAAGGTATTTCCCTCTCTCTACGAATCTTGAAAGCAAACCCTAGATTACAGTTTCATATGCTTTTAATCTCTACGCATACCTCTTCGCAAGTTCCATTTTTCGTTTGTTTGCTTTTAATTTTCATATGCTTTTAATTTTCATATGCTTTTAGTCTTGAAAGCAAACCCTAGATTACAGTTTCGGAACTTATTACCTGAGGTTGTGCTTCGCAAGTTCTATTATAGGGCTTGCTTTTCTTACTTTGATAACAAAAAAAATGAATATTACCCCAAAACAATAAAATGCTTAAATCATTTGAGTTTCAGGTATATTTGCTATTGGGTGAGAGCTGTTCTTCATCAATAACGTCATTTGCTGTTGGGTGTTCCAGAATTAAAGACTTTTCTTAATTGTGAAGGTATATTTTTGGGTATTTTTGTTGTCTAAAGCCTTAATTTCTGTCTAAAGCCCTAATTTTAATTCTCATTGTGTGTGTGCGCATTTCGATTCTTATTATGTGTGGGTATGTGTGTATATTTGTGTGTATGTAGAAATATCTGTTTATATGTGTGTATGTATGTGTATGTATAGATTTATGTTTACATGTGTGTGTATGTATGTATGTGTATGTATAGATTTCTGTTTATATGTGTGTTTATGAGTGTATCTATATACAACTTGTATTTTATGTTAATAAGCCCTAGAAATTGCATTGAGGTTATTTTTTTGACAAAATATTATTCAAAAACTCTAGACATTATATTTTTTTGACAAAATATAATCAAATGGATTTTTAATATTACGAGTTTTGCCCGAGCTTTGTGATCAACGTTCTCTAGACAAAATATAATCAAATCTGATTGTTTTGTTGTGAGTATATCTACACATCGTTTAACCTCTTTCGTTTTTTGAATATTATCTTGTTTGGGAATATGTTAGATTTTTTTAAATAATCATTTTATACTATTCATATTTATTTTATCTAAAAATTAATTAAATAACCATTGTTTTGTGCTCGTTGAAGTTTTGACGTTTTGTGCTTGGTTGGGTTTTCCTGTGAGTTTTAATGCAATGATAGTATTAATGCAATGATAAGCCAGAGATTATATTCTAAATATTAGTTCAAACTTCATTTAGTTTTATAATTTACTGAGTTTCTATTTGTTTGTATTGTAGAATTAATGGAGTTTCCACAATATAAAGAGTGGATGGGTGAAAGTTGTAGAGTGGGGCAAGTATACGTTAATGGGGTTAAAGACTTTGTGAATTATGCAACGAAGAATCTCGAAACTGATATTATCCCATGCCCGTGCAATCGTTGTAAAAATGGGAAACGCTTGAAAGGGGTAGATGTAAAAGTACATTTGTTTCATTGGGGTATGCAAGCTGACTACACGTTTTGGCATTTCCATGGGGAGAGGGAACTTAAGTATATTCCAGAAGAAATACTTGTCAATGAAACCATTCACACAAATGGTGACCCGTTAGTACATGCTAGGTTAAACGATCTCATAAATGATACGTATGAAGTGCACGCAGCACAAGAAAAGCAAGATAGTAGAGGGAATGCTTTAGGATGTGAGGATCATGTTGGCAACGATACGAACCAAGTTAAGGATTATATACGGTTAAAAGCAGCATCCGCAACACCATTATACCATAACTCCAACCCCGACCACACAAAGTTATATGCCATGGTTAGGTTGCACAACTTAAAGAGCAAATTTGGCTTGTCGGGAAAAAGTGTGACGGCAATACTCCTCTGGGCAAAAGATTTTCTCCCCAAAGAAAATACACTGCCAGTCAATTATCCGATCATGAAGGATAATTTGAAAGGTTTGGGTATGAAATACAAATCAATTCATTGCTGCAAGTATGACTGCATTTTATACTATAAGGAGCATAAGGACAAACGGGCTTGTCCTGTATGTAAGGAACCTAGATATGAACAAAAGATGATAGTACATAATAAACGTTTGTTGAAAGTAGATACGAAAATACCTAAGAAGGTGTTAAAGTATTTCCCTTTAGGTCCTCGATTGAAGAGACTGTACACTATACCTTGGATAGCAGAGGCAATGACTTGGCATGGTCGAGCGGAGGTGGGTGAGAATCTCATGCGACATCCGATTGATTCATCTGTGTGGAAATCTGCAAATCAGTGATACCCGGACTTTGCTACAGAAATACGCAATGTTCGCCTCGGAATATCAACCGATGGGTTTAACCCATTTGGCAAATTGAGCACAGATAAGAGTATATGGCCTGTGTTTACGGCGCCTTTAAATTTGCCGCCGTCGTTGTGCATGAGAAAGGAGTTTTCAATTTTGTCGTTGTTGATACCAGGTCCAAAAGCACCGGGTAGTGACATTGATGTTTTCTTAGCGCCACTAATAGATGAATTGAATGAGTTATGGGTTGAAGGTGTGAGAGCATTCGACTCATACAAAAAGGAGGAATTCATTTTGAGAGCTATGTTGATATGGGCAATTTATGATTTTCCTGCTTATGGGACCTTATCTGGGTGCAATGTACATGGTTACCTAGGTTGTCCTATATGTGGAGAGGAGACTGAAGCCAGCTGGCTTAAGAAAAGTGGAAAACTTTTTTATCATAGTCATCGAAGATTTCTGCCCCAAAGTCACAAATTCAGGTCAATACGAAGCAATTTTCTCCCAGAAGGCACCGAGACGCGACCACCTCCACCAAGACTTTCTGGTTTGGAAATTGAAGAAAGGTCATTAAAGGCTGATCAAAAGTTGAGGAGGAAACACCCCATAATTTTGGCCCAAAAGCGTAAAAGAAAGGATCTTGATGTGAAAACGGCGTGGTCGAGGAGATCAATAATGTTTGATTTGCCATACTGGAAGGAACATCATGTGCGACATGTGATAGACATAATGCACGCTGAGAAAAATATCATTGAGCATCTCGTAAGCACATGCATTGGTGGTTCTCATTCCAAGGATGGAGAAAAAGCCCGTGAAGATCTTCGTGATTTGAAGATTAAAAGATCATTATGGTTGAAAGAAGATACAAACACTGGAAAAAAGCATATGCCAGTTGCATCTTATACTTTGAGCATTGAAGGAAAAATATGTTCTTAGAAACATTAAAGGGCTTGAAGGTCCCTTCTAATTTCTCATCCAACTTACGCAGGATTGTCTGCGATGCAACAAAAGATTTGAAAAAGTGCAAGTCCCACGATTGGCATGTGATAATGCAACTTATCCCTCTGTTGTTCGGACACTGTTTTTCATCACACAAGGATCTTCGAAGGGCCATTCTACAAATTAGCTTATGTTTCTCCCTATTGTGTGAGAAAGTTGTCAACAGGACGCACATAATGGCAGCGAAAGAAACTTTGGTCGAGGCTATATGTGTTTTGGAGAAGCACTTTACTCCCTCATTCTTTGACATAAGCATCCACCTTTTAGTGCATTTGTGCGATGAAGCACTTTTATGTGGACCAGTAAGGTACCGATGGATGTATCCGTTCGAACGATTAATGAAAACTTTTAAAGATTAGGTGCGAGATAAGGACATTTATAAACTAATTCGGATGTTAATTCTGAGTGTACGATTGAGTCTATATGGTCACAGAGTATTTTTAGGCATAATCGGGCCCCCACTGGAGTATTTGGGCCATTTTAATTAGGCCCATAAGGCTAAAAACGAGATTGGAAGATAAAAAACTAAGTGTAGGAGTTGTAGGCAGCCATAACACAATTGAGAGAAATCAAAACAACGTAGAGGAACAAAAGAGAGAACTATTTGGAGCCAAAAAGGAATAACAAGGGAGGTGTTCATCAACAAATCAAATCTCTACAACAAAGGATTAATCAGACTCTCTGAATCATAAGGCAAGTGGTTAAACTTTCTTTTATATAAATTACTGATTTCAATTCATATTGTGGTAGGTGTTAAACACATGATTTTGGGTTGGGTTAATACAAATTGTGTTTTCAAATTTGTGGATGTTACGAATAAAGTTTTGGGGATTTAAATGATATGGTTTATGAATCCATATTATACTGTGAAGAATTTGTAAGATTCATGTCTTTATTTACAATTGGAGATATAAATTAGAAATTAAAGATTTTGGGATTTATGTTGATTCGTAGAACTTACTGCTTTAAATTCTAGGTTGGTTTCTGGGTAAGAAAGGTTTTAAGGTCTTGGTAATGGTAGAGGACTAATTCTGGACGAAAAGGGGGAAAACGTTGAGAGTCATTCGAATGACCAGGACTCTAGTTCGAATGACAGTGATTGTCGTTCTAACGACATCACTTGTCATTCGAACGACGCCATTTCTCATTCGAACGAGATGGGAAAGTTCAACCCATTTTTGGTTTTTATTGTACTGATCGAACTGGGTGGGAATTTAAGGGAGAATTAGGTATGGTAAGTAATCGTTTTAAATTTGGGATGGTTTGGTATTTTAAGAACAAACAGTATAAGGTTGTTTTATATTTCATGTGAGAGAGACATTAAGATTAGAATTAATTAATAATGTGTATCAAACTTATTAAGGGAATTTGGGCATTTGAATTCTGAATAATAATCGGGAACCAAGTTAGCGAGTCCGGGTATATTGGCTAATGAATAGCCAAGTTAGCTAGTTTTGAATAATAATTTAGGCATTCAAATTCTGAATAATAAGTCCAAGTTAGCGAAGTATTTAATTAACTATTGTGAGGAATAGCTTAATTTAGAGTCAAACCCTAGGCTCGGGAATGTTTTAGGGTATGTGTTATGGAAATTATACACGGTAAATTCGAGATTAAACTTAAAGTATATATACGGTAGTGTGATAGTATATATATTGTGTGTGCTTAAATATCCGTGACTAGATATTTATTTAATTCATATACTCTAGTGTTGTAGAGGGAGGTTGGGTGATGTGGGTGAATCCCATAGCTTGAGGAGTAAGGTGAGTATATCCCCAGGTCATGGCGTACGTTATATGGGTGAGGGGCTTACCTCGCCTCCATTACGTTTATTATTTATGTTTCGATTTGACATACCATAGCTATCTCGGAACTCCAGGTAGGACTGAGTAGCCTGGGTTGATAGCACTTTAGAGAATAAATCCGATGAGTTCTTACTCGGGAGGATGTGCTATTAATATATTCGAAATATGTGTGAATGTTGTAATATGGTTTTACATATATAATGTGATAAATAGTTATATATGGGTAATTAAATACATGGAGTAAATTGTATTAATTATATAACTAGTGTAAATGTTATATGGACTTAAAGGGAAGTTACTTATTTAAGTTAAAGTGATGAATAAATTGTGTATACATCTTATTTTAGACATACTCAGGCTAGAGTAGTACGCCAGGAGGGTATTATGTCAAGTATCTAGTTACGAGGTAGATGACTAGGTGGGATATAAAGGAAGCATTAGGTGTTCACATTAGTTGAGGGGTGAGTCTGTCCTCAAGGGAGTGCAACACTAGCCTAAATATGAAGCGCATTCATGCATTTTAAAATTTTTGCAATTTAATCACTTGCTAAATATTTTCAAAATATTTTGGGTTCTAACCCTTGCTATCAAATATTTTTCAAAACCTTTTAGGCGTCAAGCCACAGGGACGCCAGGCCTAAATTCATTCCAGGGATTCGCAGCTACAGCACGTGGATATTGCAGGATTTGGATAGGTTCTTCTGTATTTTCTATTCCTAGTGTAGGGATTTACATCAGTTACTTCGAGCATGTTGCTCCTAGTTTTATCTATTTATTTTCCTTTCTAATTGTATGGGATTTATTATCTGTTAATTATGTTGGTTTGGATTTAGCCGATGGTTTATTCGGAAAGACTTTTTATTATGTGATGATTGGTTCTATCAGCATTGGATGTTTTAATTTATTTTTGTACTTAATTTTTTCTTGGATTAATAAAGGCAAAATTTGGCACCAGCTTTTTCAACACTAGGTGGCTAGTAAGTTTTTAAAAATTTTTCGACAGTGATGCTAAGAATATACCATATGAGATTCCTATTTTAATTTGATATAGGACTGATCACCCTGTATTTTATTAGGAAAGGTGTCACAGATAGGCCTGCAAACATTCCAAAGTGTTCCAAATGGTAAGTAGGAAAGGACTTGAATCCAAAAATGACTTTGGGAGGCCTACGTATTTAAAAAATACCTTCAAATCCTCATAGTTAATAAGATAAACAAGGTTGGTGTCTAACCCATAATTTGAATATAGGGTGTCTCTTTTGATTTATAAAAATAGTGTGAATTGTGTTGAAAGTTTAGAAAATTGTGAGAACAGTCTAAATTGGGAATTGTGTTATAGGCCCCCTTTTTAGTAGGGTTTTAATTTATTGAAATAAATATGAATGTATATACCATAATAAAAAGAGTGATTTTGGTGATCTAATTATTATTTTGGGAATGTATAGATGATATTATTGCATCCGTAGTTTCGTTTGAGGTCTTTAATTTGTTATTTGGATGTCTAACCGGTCCAACGCATATGGGGTTCCTAGCTTCATAACAAGACTATAATATAGCCTATTTTTTTTATTGAAATACCGAATGAGTTTGACTCGTTAGCCCCCCAAGAACCATGGGTACTCACACGAAACGAAGTAGGATTAATTATATAAAAAATGGGATTAGGATGACCAACAATTGACTTTGATCTCTTGTGTGTCAGTGAACATCACATAACATAAGACACAAATCGCGGCAACCACATAAATAATGAAAATTAATAAAATCCATGTGGTTATCTCAAATTAGTAGTTTGTTATCAGTGTAACATTCAAAACTTAAGTTGATCAACAAACAATTTACATAATATGATCTATGGGGAAGTAATATAACTAAATATATGAGTAAAAATGCATAAATATAATTAAATACAAGGGTTATTCCAATACATATGAATTTATAGGGGTGTAATACGATGGTTAACTAAATGACAATAAAATAATGTTTCAAAACTCAATCTTAATCTAAAACAACTAAAAGATCCTTCAAATAAGGGTCGTTGTCAAGAGCAGACAAAAACTTTGTAGGGGAATTTAATGCATCTTCATGAGTAGTTAAACCCTTTTAGCGCATGCATGAAAACCGACCAATTGTTATCGTTTATGAACTTTGAATAGAATACCTTCTTCACATTTTGAAAGACATAACTAAATCTACCATTATACGTTTTGAGGCAAGATCAACATTACACCCATTAGTGGTGTCCTCCACTTTCACCCAGTCATAATAAAGGACGATTTATATGAAGTCTAAGTAATCTAGTTTCACAATTTGTTGGACACTCCCATAACTGGTATAATTGTGAAATATAAAAAAAATTAGGACGCATTTCGGGAGACCTCATGGGCTCGTTTAGGTGTTTTAAACCTTTAAAAATGGTCTCAGGGTATTGGTGTATAAGTTGGGAAGTTTTGGGCTAGTTTAATTATGGCTTCGGGCCCATCTTGGGGTCCGAAATTGAGAATTTAAGCTTAACTCGGGATTTGGGATTAATATAAGATTTAAAGATGAGTCTAACATCCAATGTGCTTATTGATTCGTTGTAGTAAACCCCATCTGATTCTGCGTCTTAGTATGAAATTGGTGATTAAATGGTCAGATTTAATCTTATGCATGTAAGGGAGAATAATTGGAATTTAGGTGGTTTAACCCAGAAGTCTACATGATTATAACCTTGAATTGGATGATAGATGCCTTAGGATTTTTGAGTAAAATGGAATGTTTGATTCATATGTAGAGGTTTTTTCTATATATGATTATGATCTGGAAATTTAGTGACTTTTAATCCATGTGATATGCCAAAACCTGATTTGAATATAGATGGATTAATGGTAGAAAATATGGGTTAAGGGTCTTGATGAATTGAAGTAAATTCTGGGATTTGGGGGAAGGGTTCTGATGTTTATTTATGAAATTTATCATTTTAAGATGAGTAAATAAGTCATAGGAACATTTTCATAGGTTTATTTATAAAATGAATCTTGGAAGGAAATTGGGAAATCCCGTATTCAAGAAATGTAATACATTTGGGCTCTACCCCTTTCTAATTCGATTCGGCCATGAAGGTGAATAGATTCGGATGGGGTAATCGATTCGTCCAAGGAGACGAATCAATTCGTCCATTGTGGAAGGGTGAGTTGGGACCGAGGATGGATCCAGGTTATTATTAGAAAACCTTACGAGTTGGTGGTACAGTGTTTGGGTGAAAGATTATTTTATTAAAAATTCTATGGTGTCACGTATATTAATTTGAAAATTATATTTAACTAGATGGTTAAATAACCTTTTAAAGAAGAAGGAATTAATAATTAACTAGATGGACAATTATTAATGGGTGAATATTTATGGGTAATCATGTGGGATACCTTAGGTAACTATAGAGTAATTGCCTATACATATTATATGACAAAAATATGTACTTATGTTTATTTGTGTGGACATACCTATGTTCGTGGATGACCCCATCGGTTGGGGTTGCGCAAGTTCGGGACCATAACACACGTTAGTACAGGGGGCTAGACATTGTGTAGGTCATTCTTATAGATACTACATAGCAGCGGCATCTACAAGAGGTTGGTGTAGATGATGAGATCCTTTATCACCATTGGGTATGGACTGTGAACTGGTGTACTGCATAGGGACCGCCCACTGATGTGTGTTTTGTGATGTCTTACTGGATAGAGGATTCCGTAGGCCTTACCAATAGAGCACGAACAAGATAGTGCGGGTAGATGTCTTTAGGTATAATTACCTGAATTAAATGAGATTGATTAATTTGTTGAAAAACGTAGACAGTAAATTATAGACCTATACTATGTAGTGTGCATAATAGATGTTTATGTCACCTTTATGACATATATGAGACTACAACACTTTGGGCATTGATAAGATATATGTGGAATGTTATGTTTTAACACGTTGACTATAGATAATGCATTTGATATTAAATTGACGTAGTTATTATTTATTATTTCGGGACTTTTTCGGATACATGTAATTTCACACTTAGATGAGGGGTGCGATGTTAATCGTATGTGAGCGACGACGGGGGATATTTACTTTGAATCGACTCTATTTATTACACTTTAAATTAAATAAGTTAATTCTTGAAGCTATAGGGCGCTTACACAAATTATGTATGTTTTCTCCCCAGGTGCTCGTAGACGGGGATAGAAGTACTGTTGACTGATCAACCTTGCAGTTTACTTTTGCTCATCAGATTCTATAGATTAATCGATTCTAGTTTAGGTGCTTCTCCACTTCAGTTTATATTTTTTACTTGGGATTACTATATGGGGATAAGCTCGAGATTTATTTACATAATATTGTTTTCAGATATTTACATTACGTTGGATTTATCATACACTTAATGCCTGGATTGAATTTTATTATCGCTTTGAATATTAACTTAAACTCAATTATGATTTATCAATATATATGTTTTATATGGTTTGATGTTGAAAATGGCATTATTGATAAACAAGCCTCATATTCGGCATATCGTGTCTGGCCAACCTTTACGTGAAAAAATGGGGGTTGTTATAATAAAGATACCCAAATAATAAACAATGTCTAGAAATTTAAGAAACCTGAAACAAAGAAATGGAAAAACCCAAAATAACTTAAAGAAATATATACTAAAAATATAGAGAGAAATAAAAGTATCGAATGATTTGGTAGTGGTAAGTGTTCTTAGAAAAAAACTCCCAAAGCCATGTATATGAATAAAAATTTAGTATGATATCGGTTTAGTCCAAATATTGAAAAAATGATTGATGATTATCCATGCTTAAGATAATTAAAGGTCACTGCCATATTTACATTGTACACTGGATCGAATCCTCCTTCTCCAAGCTTGTTTTCTTTAGAAAATTGTTATGTAGCAACTCGTATGACATCAAATCGAATCAAAAGAAAGTCCTCTGATTTTGATTTTGTTTCTATAAGAGAATATTCATTTGAGTAATCATTAATATACATATGTACTGCAAATTCCGTTAAATGAAGCTCCTGGCTGTAATTTTTTTCTTTGCAAGATAAAAATTTATACTCTATAATAGCATATAATAAAGATGTTAAATATCTCATAAACCCATTTCATACCTTTCTCAAGTATTTTTTTTTCTCTTGTGATAAAAATACAAACTCCTACCAGCACCACAACTAAAAAAAGCTGATATACTTTCACTAATTGCAATTAATGTTGTATTCATGTTGTTCTCAATTAATCAAATAATAATTTTTTATGTAACTAGTAATCACATTTGTTTCAAATGTATGAACATTAAAGCATCCTTCAAAAAGATGTCCCATAAATCCATATATACCAGGCCTATTAGGAACAAATATGTCCCATAAATCCATATTAGGTAAAAAGTAATCAGGACTTCAACTTGATTGAGATCTAAAAAAACATTTATCAAACCTTGATGATTTTGGTTCTGAGTGGGGGTAAAGATAGGCACAAACTTTAAATAAATATGAAGCAAATAGATAGACCAACTTTTAAATATACAATAAAGCCATATATTATCAAAATAAGTCACCAATCTCTGAAAAATAGTCATGGATTTGATAATGGAGTAATGAAAACTGATTAGAAAATGCACTTTCATATTTAATAAATATTTAGATAAAGAGAGAGTGGAGAATATAGAGAAAGGGAAAAAGAAAGAAAATGAAAAGCTTTCTCCTTTAACCAAATGGACATAAAGGAAATTGACTGAGAGAGAAGGGAAAGGTGTAATTCCCAAATCCCAAGATTTGAAATAGGAAGAGGGAGAGAAAGACAAAATAATAGACTTTCAAGGGATATCAAAAGTGTACTACCCCGTATTTTTATAATAAATTAAATCGGTAGAATTTAAATTAATTTCATAAAATTTAATTAAATAAATTCATGAATAAATTGTTTAGTTGTAATTGCATGTTTATATGATTCATTATGCATGTTATGTTTACTCGTAGAAAATAAAATGCATGTTAATTAAATTATTGTTATGTGGTGTTTTAGCATAATAAAAATATGTAAATTAGGTAAATATTGTTTGGGCACGTTTAAGGATGATTTAGGGACTCGTAATGGTGTTTTGAGGCATTTAAGATTAGTCCCAAGGCATAGGTATACCATTAAGAGAGTTTTGGGACCAATAAAGGTATGGTTTCAGGTTTGTTTGGGGACCCAAAGGTGAGGATTTATGGGTAACTCGGGATTAGTGATTATAATAAGGTAATTAATTGAGTAAGGAGTTATTCCCATCCACCAATATACAACCCTAGCAGCCCCACATCCATTGGAGAGGTTACCAAGGATAGAGAAGGGAGGAAGATCAAGGATCAAAGAGGAGGATATCCACAATCGACAATCTAAGGAAAGAATTATCTTGCTTAATCAATTTTCGATTTGTACTTAATTCATGTATGTATTTCTAAGAACAATTTCTAGATTATTTATATAAATAAATGATTGACTAATGGAATCAAATTTATAAATTTTGAAGAACAAACAGGGAATTATGAGGTTTAAAGATTAAACTAATTGATAACAAACCCAAACATTGAATGTCGTGTTAATTAGAAATTTAACCTTAGAACACATGTTGTAGGAGTGATGAATTGATGATTATTATTATGTATTCAACCCTTGATATTTGAGAATTACTAGGTAGGAATCATGACCATAAAGTGGGTTAAATGGACCCTAAAGTTGGGGTTTAATTTCTGAGATTTTTGGAGTATAATATTTTGTTATCTTGGTTAATTAACAATTTAAATAGTTCTATTAGATCACGAATAATATAGGTTCATTACTATGTAAATGTATAAGTCATTGTGATGGAAATTGGGTTTTGGAGAATGAATCCCGTTTAGAAGAATTGTAATAGTTAAGGGCTACTATCTAAGTGCGAATTGATTTGGCCTCTAAGGTGAATCGATTAGGTGTGGGGCGAACTGATTTGGCCCTGGAGACGAATCGATTCGATCTATGGGCCCAGGTTAGGTTGGGATCGGGGGTATGGTTCGGGTGATTTTTACCAACTTAGGCGAGTATGTGGGAGGTCTTCCAAGTGAGTGGTTAATTTATTATAAATGGAATTTTTCCGCTATTCTATTAATTAAGGAATTTAACAAGTAACTAAATGGTTAATTTTAAAGTAAGAACATTAAATGGGAGATTGTTAGGACTTCTTGGGGGTAATTATAGAGTTAATTACCTACACATATTATGTGATACAAATATATTTATTTATTTATTTGTGTGAACATACCCATGTTCATGGAGGGCCTATTGGTTGGGGTTACGTAAGCCTTGAGATCTTAGCAAGCATTAGCATAAGTGAGTTAAGCATTGTGTAGGTCATAATTTTAGGTCTGACGTGGCAGCTCCACTTACGAGGAGGTAGGCAGAGATTGGGATCCATTGTCACTGTTAGGGGGTATAGATATTTCGATAGTGTATTACGTAGGGACCACCCACTAGTGTGTATTTTGTGATATCTTTTTGAATGATGGACTCCTCCGGACTTGCCGATAGTGCACGCACGAGACACCGAAGGTAAATGCCTTTATGTTTCGTATATATGTAAGGACATATATAATTATATAAATTAATTGGGATTAGTTATTGTAGTCTAATGATGTAGACAATTAATAATGAACCCAATACTACGTAAAATTCATAATGGATTATATGTTACTTCTTGTGGGTGGTATCATAGGGGTTACTCTTGGTACTGGAAGTACATACATAGATGATTAACTTTAGTGTATGAATTGCGCTAAATGTTTTGGCGATCATTTTATTGTGGTAATTATTGGATTTCATAATTAGGTCCTCGGTTAATATGCATATAGTATTGTACTTAGATGAGGGGTGAGATACTTACTGCATGCGAGTGCCATTGGGCGGTTTCTAATTTAAATTAACTGCATAATTTCATTTTGATTTCCTAACATAATTCTTGCAACTGTAGGGTACTGACCCATATTGTAAAAAAAATCCCCCCCCCCAAGTTTTCCTAGATAGGGACAATAGGGCTGACGTGAGGTCAAACTTGTTGCAACATTTGCTCATCAGTTATTTTAGATCGCTTAACTCTAGTTTAGGTTGTTCTTTTCTTTCCAGTCATTTTTATTATTTTGGAGATTGTATGGGCATAAGTCTGAAGCTTATTAATTAGTTTTTCTGAGATCAATTATACTTATGTTTGAGGTTTTTGTTACTACTTGGGTGTTGGACTCATTGTCATCATTTATTATTTAATTAGTTTATTGTTCATGTCCATTTAAAATTCAAAGGTGTTATTATTGTTATTATGGTTTTGATGCTGGGAATGATGTAGATTATTAGACAAGCCCGTCGATGTCTAGCCAACCTTTAACTAAAAATTGGGATTTGTTATAGTTAGTGTCAGAGCATCTAGATTCAAGCATTCTTAGGATTATCATTGCGTTCTTTACATTCTGCATTGCGTTGTTTGATATGTAGAGCCTATGATTATGAATCATTGTAATCTTAGAGATTTGTTACTAATATGAAACTTGTTTCCTTTCTGATAGAAAATGATAGGCAAGGTAGACCACGACGTCTTACCACACAAGCTGTAGAGAAGGGGCTCAGCAGGAGCCACAGCTACACCCACAACCACCATCATCTCCATCCGAAGTGAATCTTGAGGATATTTCCACAATTGTGACACATGAAGTCTCTACGACGATGGTCACTTTGATACAACATTTTTATCCACCCCTGCCACCCTCCCAAAATGTGGTTCTACCCATTTAGGCATAGGGATCTATATGGTAGAGATCAAGGGAGTCCGTCACTAAGGTCCACCCATAAGAGTTTGCTAGGAGTGTCGATATATTGGTGGACAGTTAGTGGAAGAAGTATATCCAACAACACTTGAGGATAGTTGAGTGAACGTCTATACACAAGAAGTTTTTAATCTCATTTTAACTGGTAGGGGCCTCCTTATAGTTGTGGGAGTCTGTCATCACACTGGAGGAGCCTAATAGATTGACTATTAACGAGTTTTAGGTCAGGTTTGAGGTAAATTATTTCCCACTAGCTATGAAATCATAAATGGGGAGGAAATTCATGGACCTTAAGAAGCAAGGCCATGCAGTAGCAGAATATGAGGAGGAGTTTATTACATTGTATTATTTTATTGGGGATGAGGTAAACACCGAAGAGAAGAAGATGGAGAAGTTTGTATCGAAATTAACCTAGCACAACAGGATGTTTTTGTTGGGGAATATGACTTTCACCGGTACACTCAAATGGTGAATGTGGCTTTGTTGTATTATCTGGATCATATCTCATTTCAAAAAAGTAAGGGAGAGAAGATACCCAACTCAGAGACATCGAACCAGTAAGGTAAGACGAATGGGAATGGCATTTAGGGGACCCATCAGTTTAAGGGGTCATATGTAGGTCCGAATAAGAGGTACAATGGTTTTGATGATCAAAACAAGCAAGGCCAATAAGTCTAGGGTTAGTAGGTCCAATAATAGAGAGGCAATCATGGGCAATGGCATCATGGTCGTGGTCAGCTAGGCCGACAGCTAGATTGATGGTAGTTTCATAAAAATTACTATTGTTATGGAGAGAGGTCATACAATGAAATGGTGCCCTCGGGATAATCAGGGAGCACGGAAGCAGGGTGGACAATGTGGGTATCAGACACCATAGGGGTAGCATCATCAGTTTCTAGCCCCACTAGGGATTGTAGTGCCAACACTACCAGCTCCAGTTACCCCACCTCAAGGGCAGCATCTACAGTTACAGTATGGATGGGTGTACCATATCGCACCTAGGGAGGGACTAACACCAACTCAAGCACTGGAAGGTGTGTTCCCTATTTTTGGGCATATAGGCCGCATTTTATTTGACACTAGTGCATCGCATTCATTTGTTAGTATTAATTTTTCTCGCGAGTCCGGGTTGATAGATTTTTCACCTGGGATAACACTTTTTATTGATTCACCCGTGGGTAAAGGGGTACCTATACGTTCAGTATGTAGAGGTATAGGATTTGATATTATACAACTCACATTTGTGGTAGACTTTCTTGTGTTAGATATATCCAAGTATGATGTTATCTTAGGGATGGATTGTCTAGCTACGAACAGAGCATGTGTTGATTGTTATAGTAGGTCCATCGTCTTGACCATTTTGGGTAGGAGATGTACCTAGTTATGACTCCGCACCCGGGAAATGGTCGAGCACACATTTGTATTACATTGAGGAGGAGACTTCTTCGGAGGTCATTATTTCGCTTGATTCCATCCAGATGGTTTGAGAGTTTACGATGTATTTGGAGAGATTTCAGGGTCACTACCTAGTATGGAGATATAGTTTGTGATTGACTTGACTTCGGGTACGAGACCCATTGGACGTGCACTGTATCGTATGGCTCCTCTAAGATGATGGAGATTAGAGATCAAATTTATCACTTACTGGGTCGGGGATTTATTCGAACGATTACTTTAACTTGGGATGCTCCATTTCTATTAATTAAGAATAAGGACAAATCTTTAAGACTTTATATTGATTATAAGGAGTTGAACATGGTCACTATATGGAACAAGTATCCTTTACCCTGTATTGATGACCTATTCAACTAGCTGAAGGGTCGAGCATATTTTTCTAAGATCAATTTAGATCGGGGTATCATCAGTTGAGGATTCGAGAGAATGATGTCCTGAAGATAAGATTTTTTATGAGATATAGGTTATATGATTTCTTGGTTATGCATTTTATTTAGACAACCACACTGGCAGTGTTAATGGATATGATGAATAGGCTGTTTAGGGACTTCCTAGATCAATTTGTCATTGTAGTCTTAAATGACATACTGATTTATTCTCAGACCACAAAGGAGAACTCACATCATTTTCAGGTAGTCTTACAGACATTACGGGACCATCGACTTTATGCTAATTTTGAGAAATATGGTTTTTATTTACGGAAGGTTCAGTTCTTGGGGGACACAGTATCTGAGAGGGGGGTATTGGTGGATCCATGAAAGGTTTTGACAGTGATGAAGTGGGGATAGCCCAGTGCACCTACGGAGGTGCATAGTTTTTTGGAATGGCATGGTAATTATATTGGTTCATTTAAAGGTTATCAAAGATAGCTAAGCATCTAATGAAGTTGATGACGAAGGATGTGCCATTTATTTAGGATGATGCATGTCAGAAGGATTTTGATGAGCTGAAGGTTAGATTGACTCATGGAGGGATTGACTATAAGGTCTCTACAAATGCGTCCTTGAGGACTTGGAGGGGTGTTAATATAGGAGGAGAGGCCGATAGATTATGCTTCCTGAAATATTAAGCCTCATGAAAGGAATTATCCCACCTATAATTTAGAGCAGTTGTGGTGTTTTTATTACATATTTGGAGGCTTTATTTTTATTTTAGTTATTCACATACCGTAAGAGCCTACAATGGTTGTTCATGAAGAGAGAATTGAACATGAGATATCAAAGATGGATAGAGTTATTTGAAAGACTACCATTTTGATATCCAATACCACCTAGGGAAGTCATATGTAGTGGCAGATACTTTGAGCCGTAAGATGACAGTGGAGTTAGCAATGGTGTGGAAGGCAAAGTGGAAATCGCTTTATACGGAGAATAGACTTCCACGTGCATTTATGAAAATTCTTAATATCACACCTGAGATCATTGTACGAGTCATAAAGGTATAGGTAGGGAACAAAATTTTCCAAGATAAGGTCAAGTAGTTGTTAGAGGAAGGGGCAGAAAAGTATTCGATTGGCTCAGATGGTGGATTGAGATTGCAGGGCAGGTTAGTAGTCCTAAAGGGTGAGGAGTTGACGTGACTCGTTACGACAGAGGCTCATGGGTCACATTTTATGGTACTTCTCGGTGGGAATAAAATGTACCAGAATATGAGGCACCATTATTAGTGGGAAGGTATGAAAAAGGACATAGCCATTTTTTTTACCAAGTGTGCCACATGCCAGTTGGTGAAGGTGGACCATCAGTGACTGACATGTGTTCTACAACCTCTTGAGATTCCAATTTTATCACAGGGTTACCTACATCAAAATAGTAACACAATTCTATCTCAGTGACCTTCGACGTTTGACAAATGAGGCTCACTTTTTATCGGTCCAAAAAGACTATACTTCAGAAAAGTATTCCAAGATTTTCCTTGCATAGATTATGAAATAGCATTGGGTAACGCTCAATATCATATCAGATAGGGACAAGACGTTTGTGTCCCACTATTAGAGGAGTTTCCAGCAGGCATTGGGGGCTGAGTTTGAGTACCTCGTACCACCTACAGACGAATAGTCATATGGAGAGAGTAAATTTGATGCTGGAGAATATGTTGCGGATCTGCATCTTGGACTTTAAAGGTAATTCAGAGAAGTACTTACCATTAGTGGAGTTAACTCACAACAATAATTTCTAATGTACTATTAGGATGGTATCTTTCGAGGCTTTATATAAGAAGCCTTGTCGTTCACCCTCGTGTTGGTTGGAAGTATGGGAATCAAACTCATCGAACCAGAGTTCATTCAGGATACCTCAAAGAAGTTAGAGATGCTTCGGACTAGGATTATAATTTCCCTGGATAGACAGAAGAGTTATGCTAATGTAGATAGAAGACACTTGGATTTTGAGGTCGATGAGTAGGTGCTAATTAGTCTCTTATGAAGGCTGTGACGAGATTTGGGAAGAAAGAGAAGTTGTATCCTTGGTATGTGGAACCGTTCCCTATTATTAAGACGATTGGACCAGTGTCCTATCGATTGGCATTACCAAACCATTTGAAGATCATGAATGACTTTTTCCATATTTCGGCATTACGAATATATCTTATGGATGAGATATCCTACCAGCATATAGACCTCGAGGAGATAGATCTTCATCCTAACATGACTTACGAGGAGAGAGATGAAGCTATTCTGGATCATAGGTAGCATAGACTTTGTTTCAAGATTATTCCCTTAGTACATGTGCAGTGGGGACAACACAATGAGGATAAGTTCACATGGGGGAGAGAGGATGACATGTGAGAGAAGTATTCAAAACTCTTCTAGTTAGGTATGTTTTGAATTCCAAGGGCAGAATTTCGTTATTAGGTAAAAAGAATGTAATATCTCGTATTTTTATGATAAATTAAATCGATGGAATTTAAATTAATTTGGTAGAATTTAGTTAAATAAATTCATTAATACATTTCTTAGTTGTAATTGGATGTTTATATGATTCATTTAAACATGTTAGGTATACTCGTAGAAAATAAATTGAAGGTTAATTAAATTATTATTATGTGGTGTCTTGATATAATAAAAATATGTAAATTAGGTAGATATAGTTTGGGCATGTTTCGAGATAATTTTGGGACTCGTTTTAGTGTTTTAGGGAACTATGTTTGGAGTTGGGGCATATGTATACCATTAAGGGAGTTATTAGGACAATTCGTGTATGGTTTTGAGCTTGTTTGGGGGCCTAAAGGTGAGGGTTTATGGGTAACTCTGGCTTAGTGATTATTAACCGAGTAAGGAGTCATTCCCATCCACCTTTACACAATCCTAGAATCCCCATGCCCATTGGAGAGGTTATCAAGGATATATAAGGGAGGAGCATCAAGGATCCAAGAGGAGGTGATTCCAAATCAAAAGTCTAAGACAAGAATTCTCTTGCTTAATCAATTTCAAATTTATTCTTAATTCAATTTGTAATTCTCATTAAAAAAATCGGGTCAATTACACAAATAGATGATTGGATAAGTGGAATTAACTTTATGAATTTTGAATAACGAATCTGGAACTATGAGGTTTATGGATTAAACTAAATAAAGACAAATCCAAAAATTGAGTGTCAAGTTAATTGTGAATATAACCTTAGAACTCATGTTGTAGGAGTGATGAATTGATGATTATGATTATCTATTAAACCTTTGATATTTGAGAATGATTAGGTATGAATCATGACCACAAAGTTGGGTTAGATGGACTCTAATTTTGATTTTAATTGCTGGAATTTTGGGAGTATAATATCATGTTCATTTGGTTAATTAACAATCTAAATAGGATTATTAAATTATGAATAATATAGGATCTTTTCTATGTAAATGTGTAAGTCATTGAGGTAGAAATTGGGTTTGGAAGAATGAATCTCATGTAGAAGAATTGTCACAATTATGGCCTACCACCCAGGTGCGAATCAATTTGGTCTTCAAGACGAATCGATTCGGTCTTGAGGCAAATCAATTCGGCCTTTGGGCCTGGGACATGTTAGGACTGGCGTCTGTGTCACGTCCTGAATAATCAGGAATGATTAATGATTGGGTTGATAGGTTAAATGGGGAAATAAATTAGATAGGTGAAATATAAATAATAATGGTAACAAAAGACTAAATAATAATACTAATATCTTTTAGCATGAACTAAAGTATTGAAATAAATTATTCATTACACACATCCTAAATAGAGGCACTATCTTTTATTACATAATCGATAAAAGTAAATAAAATCAAAAGAAAATTAAAAAGTAGGACATTCACCATGATACAATATCAATTACATCCATTTATACGTAGTAGTGTTGGAAATTATAATAGGGTCTTTGGTGCTATGACTGATTTTCCAGGAATATATAATTGCTTGAGTAACTCGGGGTGATGCATTAGACTTGTATGGGATTGGGGAGATGTTTCCTTTTCTATTTACTAGATCCATATGGAATTTTAAAAATGTAAGAAAATTTTCCAAGTAGATAATACCTATTCAATAAAGTTCAAAACATGATTTTTGATGAATCAGTATAAGAAATTTAATATGAAAATGGATTCAATGTTATGATAAGATAACATGTTGGTTTCTTGAATGATATAACTAAAAACATATATATATATATATATATATATATATATATATATATATATATATATATATATATATATATATATATAGAGAGAGAGAGAGAGAGATAGATAGATAGATAGATAGATATATAGATAGAACTTGTAATGGTTAGGAATGGTTTCTAAACAAATAGCCCATAATTATCCATTTAGAAGCTTTAGGAAAATAGTCATACATATAACAACGCCAATTAAATAATATTGGAGATAAGAAATTAAGATACTGGAGATATAATTAACCATGCTAAGGCAATCACTAATATTCCATATGGTAGCAATAACTACGCCCCAAATCATCTGAGTCCTGCAGGCCAAATAATACAGTCGTGGGTATAATGAAAGATTATTCCCTGGTCATGATATTTGCTATAATAGATACGTGTAAAATACATCATATGAAATACTATGATTTCTTAATCGTCGTTAAAATTCGAACCAATTATATGTAAACAGTTGAACTACTCAAATGAGTTCATCATTGAGAATAAGATATAATGGGTCTATCACATACTGATATAAAAAAAAAGGCGTGATCAAAAGCATAGTGTGAAAATAATACTAAATAATAAGTCACCTACTTATTGTTAGGGTTTTTGAAAAGTTTCATGGAGTTGGTTTAAGTTAAGGTGGTAGTCCATGTAAGTCTGACAAAGATACAATTGTATTTTAGTGTAAGAGTAAGATTCGTAAAATATTTGAAAGTGTGATAAAAGTTATAGAATTGCGTAGTAAATAAATGTTAGTGTTAAAAATAAAAATGAATTTTAATTTTATTACTTAAGGTTCCTTATCTTTTTAAGATTGGTGCTAAAAGGCTTTTTTGTTCCAAATAATGTGAAAAGGCTATAAAAAATGTTTGTGGTAAAAATACAAAAGTTAAAAAACCTCAGGGGTGTATGTGCAAAAACATTTTAAAGTTTAAATTTCCATTTTAGGGGTTATGTCGAATTAACTATCTGGTTATCAAAACAAGGTGTTATAATATACCATTTTAACAAGAAAAATAAAATAAAATATTTGGAAACTTTTTCAGAATTTTTGGATTGGTCACACACTCTCACGCGCTTAGTCAAAATTATCATGCACTGGATTTGACCATACTCACGCGCGTGTGTTACACTTCATCTTCAATTCGAAAACTTTGACCTTCAATTAAGAATACTGTTTGAGATGATTCTGAAGCCATCCATCTTATTTTTTCGCAAGGATTTCAAAAATATAACTTTTAAAGATGGAGGTTGAGTGTAGCCTCATATCCAGGTATTGTAAAATATCAAAAATTTTAGTTTGATATTTGTGGATTTATACTGAAATTTGAAGTATGTCAGTCCTATAGTTTTTTTTTCTGCGTGAGTTTGGAACAAAATAGCTTTAATTTGAAGGTTTAATTCATACTATACATGGAGAATTTTAAGTTTAAAATTTCAACTGTAGAAAATGAAAAACTTGATTTATAAACAAATATGAATACTTTACAAGAATTAAACCATATGGTTGTAATCCTACAAGTCTAAGGACAAATATTCCCACTTTAAAACTGGTTTAAAGTCAAGAACTCAAAATTCACCATTGGAGCTCCAGTTTCCATTGTGTTTTCTAAAATTTGACCCTTAGCTTATGATTTCTATATAAAATCTCACAAGAAACTGTATAAATTGATCCTACTCTACTGGAAAACATGACTAAATTAAAATAATTAAGCTATAAAAATAAAATGATAGTATACCCAAAGATGTCAAAATATGGTTTTGTGTTTTCAGCTACTATTTGTATCGAATTCTCAACACTGAGAGAGGCTTTATATAGGGGAAGTTGTGGAAAGTTTATTGGTTGAATTTGGGGTGGTGTTTGGGCTTGTTTAATGAGAGAATTCTATTATGGAAGGTTGGTGTATAAAAGTGTGTAGGTTTACCCTTTGTTCTCATTGGTTCCCATGGTTTCTTGTTGGCATTCTTATCAGTGTAACTGATAAAGGTTTTAGGTTTACTCCTTAAATGTTTTTGCTTAAGTTTTTTAGCCCTTTTCCATTATTTTCAAACATTTGGGTCCTTTCTGTGATTTTCAACACTTAGGCAAGACTTGTGAGGGACTGATTTATAACTTTAAAAAATAATGAAGTTGTTTGTAATGAAATTTTGAAATATATATTTCATTTAAATGGTTTAAAATTCAATTAAAAATTTTAAAGAGTGTTTTGTAATTTTTAAAACTTAAAGATAATTTTAAAATTTGTGTTTTTCTAAGTTTCATGTTGGTAATAATAATAAAAAAATTATCACACTGATTATATGTTAAGGTAGGATTACTTATTCTTCAAATATATATATATATATATATATATATATATATATATATATATATATATATGTAGAGACAATGTTATATAAACACATTGTTCTATACTGGTCTTATAATTCTCCCTACCAAAAAAATATTTCATCCTCAAAATTACCTTCGAATAATTCAGGATATTGTTGATATATGAGATCTGTAAGTCCCCAAGTTGCTTCTTCGTGACCATGATGTTTCCAGAGAACTTTTACTAGAGAAATGGTCTTCGTATGAAGTATTCGATCTTGTGTGTATAAGATCTCAAGATGTCTTTCTTTGAAGTCATGGTTAGTTTTTATTGATAAATCATCCCATGTGATGATATGGCTTGGGTCAGCAATATATTTTCTCAATTGAGACGCGTGAAATACGTTCTGAATTTGGGCAAAATCAAGGGGTAATATTAGTCGAGAGGCTATTAGTCTAATACGTTATGTAATGGTAAAAGGTCTGATGTATCTTGGTGTAAGTTTTACCATTATCTTAAATCTAATAATTACCTTTTAAGGTGATAATTTTAAGAAAACTTGGTCTCCTTATTGAAATTCAAGCCGTCATCTCTAATTTTCGGTATTACGTTTCTATCAAATTTGTGCTTATTTTAACCTTTCCCTGATTACATGGAATTTTTCGGTGGTTTCTGATATAATCTCTAGTCCAAAGATCTTATTTTCTACAAATTCATTCCAACGAAGTGGAGTACGATAAGGTCTTCCATAGAGTGATTCATATGGACCAACCTAAATACTAGCTTGATAACTATTGTTATAAGAAAATTCTACTAAAGCTAAGTGATCACTCCAATTTTTTGCTAGATCTAAAGCAGAGGATCGTAACATATACTATAAGGTTTTAATTAGTTGTTTAGATTGTCCATAGATTTGGTGTTGAAATGCGGTACTAAGAAGTAATTTAGTCCCCATGGCTTTTTCTAAAGATTACCAAAAATGTTCCACAAATTGTGGATCTCAGTCAGATATTACAGATGAAGGAGTCCCATGTAATCTGATAATTTCTTAAAGGTATAAGATGTTATGTCGTTGCAGTGAATCGAGGGTAGTAACTTTAAAAAAGTGAGCTGACTTAGTTAATCGGTTAGTGACTACCCAAACCGAATTCTATCCTTAGGATGATGGAGGTAAACCATTAACAAAGTCCACAATAATATGATCCCACTTCTAGGATGGGATGGGAAAGTCTTTCAAGACTCCACTTTGGTGTTGGTGTTCAATCTTGACTTGTTAACAGGTTAAACATTTGGCAATAAAGGTTTGAATGTCACTTTTCTTTGTTTCCCTAAAATGCCTTTTGAGTGCATGATACATTTTCATGTTGCCTGAATGGATAATAAATTTGGAATAAGGGCCTTATTTGTAAGAGTTATTCCTTTGTCTTGAATCTAAAGGTACACATATTTGGTTCTAAAATCGCATTCCATTGATTGAGTGATATGTTCAGTTTCACTGGCTTTTCCAAGTTCAATATTTTGGCATTGAGCAGTGACAAATTTGTCGGTGGTGATAAATTTGTCAGTGGCTTGTTGCTCAATTTTCCTTCTCTGAAGAGATAGGTATGTTATGATGTTAAGAAGGATAGTAGTGGTTTTACTTTGCAGATTATAGTCTGTCAATGCAATCATGATTTAATATGTGAGTATTTCGATTATTCTTCAACTAGTTTTAGGGCTTAAGGCGTCGGCTACCCTATTGCCTTTACCTGGATGATATTGTAATTGGAAATCGTAATCTTCTAAATATTCCACCCACCTACATTATCGCAAATTAAATCTTTTGGGGTAATAATATATTTTACACAGTTGTGATCTGAGAATAATGAAATTCTACTCTATATAAGTAACACTGCCAAATTTTCAAGGCAAAAATGATAAAGACTAGCTAATTCTTGATCATGAACTGGATAATTGCATTCGTGGATTTTTAGTTGTTGTGACCCATACTCTACTACTCTTACTGACTGCATGAGTACATATCCTATCCCTTATAAGTAGACATTCATATATACGTCATAACTTATAGTACAAAAAGGTATTATAAGTACATGGGTGGAAGTTAAACGTTCTTTTAGGGTACGAAAGGATTAAGTACATTCTTTATTCCACTCAAATCGTATATTTGTTTTTTGGTTAATTTCATGAGAGGTAGAGAAATGGTTTAGAATCCTTTTATAATTCTTCATTAATAATTATTTAATCCTAGAAAATTGTGAACCTCGGTTATGGTAGTGGGCTGGGTCCATTCCATAACTGCAGCAGTTTTTGCTGGATCTACTTGGATTTCTAGTTCCAAAACAACTGTCCGAATAATTTTACCTCTTTTATTAAGAAGTCAAATTTTCTTTTCTTGGCACAACACTGGTGCCGTCGTAAAGTGTTTAGTATTATTTGTAACATATATTCATGATCTCTTATGTTTTGTGAATATATAAGGATATCGTTGATGAATACGATCATAAATTGGTCTAGAAATTGTTGAAATATGTGATACAATAGGTCCATTAAAGTGACTAGGACATAAGTAAGTCCAAAAGACATTATTAAAAAATTGAAGTGTCCATACCGAGTTTTGAAAGCTATTTTTGGTATGTCTTCTTATTTTACCCTTAATTGATGATATTCAGAGCGTAAATCAATTTTTGGAAATAACTTGGTTCCTCGTAATTGATCAACTAAATCACTTGTTCTAAGTAAAGGATATTTATTCTTAACAATGAACGGGTTCAATCTACGTGAATCGATACATAATCAAAATGAATCGTCTTTCTTCTTTACAAATGCTATTGGAGCACCCCAGGGAGATGTACTTGATCGAATAAACGCTTTTTTTAATAATTCATCAAGTTGGGTTCGAAGTT
This sequence comes from Sambucus nigra, assembly GCA_949130495.1. NCBI lineage: Eukaryota > Viridiplantae > Streptophyta > Magnoliopsida > Dipsacales > Adoxaceae > Sambucus > Sambucus nigra. Next base: position 101,802,687 of record OX422212.1, read on the forward strand.
CCCATAGTTCTAAAGGTGTCATTTAGTAGGATGGTATAGAAATGGGAGATGTATTGAAAAAAATTGATTACAAATTCAATTTCTCTAGATGAGGGAATTTAAGGTAATTCTTTGGTAAATACATCGTCATAATCATCAAGAAGTTTTAAATAATATGAGGATATATTTAATAAAGTCCTAGAATATTTTCCCTAAAATCTGCTATTTTGGGTTCTAGAGTTTCTAAAGATTACTTTTCTTGAAGAGCCATCAATTTATGCATTGTTGGTAGATAAGGCATCTATCCAAATAATGATATCGAATCCTACAATCTCTAAGACCAATAAGTCAATAACAATGGTTCCTACCTCAAGTTTTACCTCACATTTTTTACAAACATGTCGGGTCCTAAAGATGGTACCCGTAGGCATACTTATGGCAATCGAATAATCTAAAGTAATAGGAATAAGATTCTTTAAGGTCATATAGTTTGAACTAATAAATGAGTGAGATAACCTTGAATAAATTAATACATGTGTCGTAAGGTTGTGAAGTAAAATGGTACCTTGGTTAACATCGTGAAAGTTTGTTTGCATTAACAGTGCAAAAGTTTGGCCTTGATTGCATTGTTGGGTATCGATCCATGATTATTAGAGTTTCCTAGCATAAGTTTGGGAAAATATTTTCTTAGTGTAGCTGGAGGTCTGCCCACGGTTCATCGTGGTCGAGGTTTCTTCTGATATTTGTAACGGGTCTGAGAATATAGTGGTGTTTATGATGCTTAAGACACCAAGGTCTAATGTGTCCAAGAGTATTGCATTCATGGAAACGAATGGTAGTACTACTATATCGTTATTGAATTTGGCTAAATGATCATCCTTAATTTGATTTAAAATTAGTGTGGTTTCGAATGGAATGATTTGGTAAATGATTATTAGAATTATTTCGGAGAAGCGGAAAATTACTATGAGATATTCCACTCGTAGTTGGATTCTTATCAATGAGGTTGGTTACTTCGATTATCTCACCGAACTCACGAATTTGCAAGGTAATAAGGGAAGTTTTAATACTGGCTTTGAGTCCTTGTTCAAAATGTTTACATTTCTTAATATCAGTATTAATGTGATCTTGAGCGTAACGGGAGAGTTATGTGAATCGAGCCTTGAATTGTGCTACCGTCATATTAATTTGTGTAATACCCCTTATTTTTGTGATATTTATTTATGGGATTAATTGAATTAAATGTGTATTAATTGGGAATTAATCCGGATAAAATACTAATGAGATGTGAGTTGGTATTTGATTATAATGTGTACATACGACGTTATATGAATATTGAAATTATTAAATTTGTCGTGAGATTGATATACGACAATTTGGGAAATTTTGTTGAGACGCGTGTGACAGTCGCGTCAGAAAAGTATTTATTTAATTAAAAAGTGAATTTTATTTCTATTAACCGTATGGTCATTTTGAGTGCGCCAGCGCGTCCGGAAGGGTCTAAATAGTCAAAAAACACTAGCCGGGGGTTTAGTTTGGGTCCCGGGGCATTTTTAGGCCATACCGGCAACTAAAAAGGGTATTTTGGTAATTTTGGAATTTTAGGAATTAAAACCTACGAAAATTAGAGTTTAATTATGATTATTAATTAAACCCACCAACCCATTGTCACCACTAAACTGAGTAGTGGGCTACGGGAGAAGTTTAGAATAGAAGTTAAGGGTCCAAGAATAAACCCCCACCTCCATTGTCATCATCTTTAGAGAAGAACTTGTAGAGAGAGAGAGAGAAGAGAATTCTGCAGAGAGAGAGAGAGAACAATTCAACCTTCAAGATTCAGCATCAAATTCAGAGAAAGATTAGAGGCAAGTGGTTTAATTACGTTATTTACAAAGAATGTTTCTTCCATGCGTAGGAAATTGATATAATTGTTTTGTTCTTTGAGAATGATAAAGACCCATTAAATTAGAATTTGAAAATTACATTTTGATGAGAAGATTACATGTAGAATTGTGTTAGGATGATTATTCTAACAGAAATACATCTTTTATATCACCAAAAACGGATTTAATTATGTTTATGGATGACCTTAATTTTCTAGGGTTCATGTTCATGGGATTTGGGGAAAATTAGGGAGATTTGATGATTAAATGTGATGTACAATGATTTGATCCCATATTCATGTTGATATATGTCCTAAGTATTTTTAGGAATGATTAGGAACCTTAAAACACCGTTGGGATAATGTTGGGATGAGTTTTGAGAAGAGGAAGTTGTAGGAAAAACGAATTTTGGAATTCTGGGCTCGAAACTGTCACCTCGTTAGAAGGCCTGCCCAGGTCGTTCGAACGAGCTCGTTCGAATGAGCTTCTAACGAGTTGACAGTTTGCCTTCTAATGAGAGGGATGTTCGTTCAATGCCTTTCGTTCGAACGAGATCTCGTTAGAATGCCCACTTCTTTCGAACGAACTCTCGTTCGAACAGCCTCGTTCGAACGAGACTTCTAACAAGTTGACAGTTCGGCCTTTTTGGCCTGATTTGACTTCTAGTGTTCCGTAACCTTGTTTAATTATAGAGATGACAATTCCTTTATGACTAATCGATATAGTTGGGACATTTGGGATATATTGAGGAGTAAAACATAGAAGTGTGGTTTGAACCAAATGATATTTATGGGTTAGAACATGAGTAACAAATTACGACGTGAGGATAATGGATGATGTGTATATATAAACCGCGGACACGTGTATAGGTATAAGAATGAGAATTATACCACTAATAAAATATGTTAAGTACTAAGACGTGTGCATGCTTAGTATATGCATATGATTTTATGTGTATGACATACCTACCATACTTGCTATCACGGGAGGTTTACGTTCGCTTAGGGCCCTCTAATCCTTGTGTGCCCGGATTTAGATTGGTACCTAGAGGACATAGTTCAAGGGAATGACTTAATTGTGAGTTATTAAGTCAGCTGACTATGGAGCGTAGGTATGTACGTGACCCATGGATATGTTGAATTATGTTCGCCTCCATTTTTGTGTGTTGTGTCGATTCTAGCTATTCCTGAGAGATTCGGAATTTGTAATCCTTATGTACATGATGTACTGGGATGGATAGCAGAGTATGTGTGCATCGCAGCTTAGCCTCGGGAAGATTTTATTGTATATTTATGATGTGAATAATATACGGTTCAATGAAAAGAAATTGTTAAGTTTAATTGCAAGAATAATTTATAGTAATTCCTTGAGAAGTTAAAAAGGGATAGCATGCCGTGAATTATAATGTTAACAATTGAGAATCCGAGTTTAATTAAAGCTATATGTTTAAGTGACAATATTGGAAATTCATATTGTAAATTGAGCAGGAAGGTTAGAACTTATGTCGGTTTAGCTAGATATGAGAATCACTTGAATGGGTACGGTACGTTAGGAGTGCACAATTAGTCGAGAGGTGAGTGTTTCATGTGAGAGCACGTCCTAACATGTATTTTGCATTCATTGTTTTAATGTTATTAAAACACTTGCTATTTTTAAAATACTCTCCACATTCGGGATCTGACCCGTTTGCTTTCAAATCTATCTTTTTTGTAAAAACCTTTTTAGGTGCCCAGCCACAAGGACACCATGCATAGTATTTCTAGTCAGGTGACGAGCTGTAGCTATTGTGGAAGTTACAGGGCCTTGCTAGTAGACGCTTCATTTGCCTTGACTCTATATTCAGTTTTCATCAGTTGTAGGGCATGTCGCCCATTTCTTTTAGAGACATTTAATTTCCTTCAGTTATTCAGACTTTTGGTTTGTAATTAATTCAGGATGCAGACTCATTTTATTTCTTTCTATATTGGGATTGTTGTGAGGAGTATTTCCCCTAGACTCATTTTTACTTGTTGATTTATTATAGTTGGACTTTATTGTGAATGGTTATGTGATCCTTTACATTTCACTTGTTGCATGTTAATCAGATTTAATTTAAAATTTGACAACTTACTTTTTAAATACTAGGTGGTTAGAAATCATTAAAATATGTTCGACAGTGATGCTATTAACTGAACCAACTTAGCATTTTGTATTAATTTAATAAAGGAGTAGCTACCCGGTATTTAATTAGTCGGGGTGTCACAGGTGGTATCAGAGCATCAGGTTCTAGTGTCCTTTAGGATCTGCACGGCTTATTATGTTTTCGCTGAGCTTTCTTTGATATAGAGCCATATATTTTAGGACTGTTGTATTCTTTTGTATATACTACGTTCTTCAGCTATTTTGAGTTTATAACTGCAAACTTATAGACTTTATTCTTGTTTCAGATGCCTCCACGACGTGCACAACGGGTTCCCAGGGATGCAACGCAAGAACCACAGCCCGCACCAGTTTAGGGCACGATGAATGCCGCCGAGGTTGCAGCCATTGTGGCCCAGACGGTAAATGCCGCACTAGCCGTGGTTCAGCAGGCACCACTCCAGGCGCCAGTAGCCACGCCAGTTCAGGCACATGCATTCCCGTCTGCTTGGGAACGTGTTCGAGATGCTTTTCAGAAATCACACCCTCCGGAGTTCGTGGGTAGCTCCGATATTGTGGTTTCGAGTCAGTGGAGGAAAAACATTCAGCGGCACTTGAGGATGTATGAGTGCACCGATGTCCAAAAGCAGATACTAGCTACCTTTAAGCTAGTGGGATCTGCACTACAGTGGTGGGAGTCTATTACCACCGTGGAGGAGAGAAATACTCTCACTATACAGGAGTTTTGGGTGCGGTTCGACCGCAAGTATTTTCTGTCAGCTGTTCACACAGAGATGAGAAGGAAGTTTATGAGCCTCAAGCAGGAGGGAAAGACTGTGGCCGAGTATGAGGCCGAATTCACTAATTTGCTGAATATTGTTCCGGATGAGATACCGACAGAAGAGAAAAAGATTCAGAAGTTTACAGATGGATTGACTTGGAGGATCCGTCAGCACTTGTTGGGGAATCTATCGTTGGCCACTTATTCTGACGTGGTTAACGCTGCACTGCTCCATTACCAGGACCACCGCTTTCACTTAACAGAGGGGAAGCGATCAGGAGAGTCCAGCCATCAGGGCAGGACAGGGGGAAATGGTGCCAGTGGGGCACAATCAGCTCAGGGTCAGTATAGGCAGGGTGATCAGGGTTCCCAGCAGGGGGATTCTAAGAGATTCCGATCAGGGGGTTTCAGGCATGGTCAGGGAGGATTCCAAAATGGCCAGCAGGGTCAGAATGGCCATCAGGGCCAGCAGGGTGAAAATGGTCAACAACATCAGTTTCACCAGGGCCACCAAGGCCAGGGCAGAAATGATAATGGTCACCAAGGCCGTGGTCAGCAGGGATAGCGAGGGGGAAACTTCCAGGGTAAGTGTTTCATTTGTGGTAAGATTGGCCACAAACGTCAGGAGTGTCCTGATAGGGGCAGGGCCCCACAGAAGCAGCAGCAGGGTGCTCGACACGAGCCACAGAGGCCTATGTTTCCCGCCGCCCTCCCAGTGCCACCGCAGGTGGCAGCATTACTACCTATTCCAGCAGTCCCAGTTCAGCAGGGACAACTTCAGTATGGGAGAGTGTACAGTATGGGAGAGTGTATCAGCTCCAGCAGGTCGCAGCCACATAGGATCCACCAGCCATTGAGGGTATGTTCTCTATTCAGGGGACTCTGGGGCGCATTTTATATGACACGGGGGCTACACACTGTTTTATTGCTATGAGATTAGCACGCACCATTGGGTTGTTAGACACCGCAGAGAGCACCGCTACTTGTGTAGACTCACCGTTGAGTAGGGGTTCCATGATTTCTCTTATGTGTAGAGGTGTGGGTATAGATATCGAGAGGTTTACTTTACCCGCTGATATGTTAGTGTTAGATATGACCGAGTATGATGCCATTATTGGTATGGATTGGCTAGTTGCGTACCGAGCCATGATTGACTGTTTTAGTAGGAGTATTATCTTTGTCGTTCCCGGGCAGGAGATGTTTTTGGTGGCGATGCCTCATCCTGAGGGAGGATCGTCCACTCATTTGTACTACATAGAGGAGGAGACCTCTAAGGAAGTGGTGATACCACTTGATTTGATACCCGTTGTTAGTGAGTTCGCCGATGTATTTCAGGATATACCTGGACTACCTCCGAGTAGGGAGATAGATTTTGTGATTGATTTGACGTCGGGCACTCGGCCTATTGCCCGCGCACCTTACCGTATGGCTCCAGCTGAGATGAGAGAGTTACGGGATCAGATTGAGTAATTGTTGGGTCAGGGGTTTATTCGGTGGATTACTTCGCCGTGGGGTGCCCCTGTGTTATTTGTAAAGAAGAGGGATGGATCGTTGAGATTGTGTGTAGATTACTGGGAGTTGAATAAGGTCACGATACGGAATAAGTATCCGTTGCCCCGAATCGATGACTTATTCGACCAGTTGAGAGGAGCCTCTTTCTTCTCAAAGATTGATTTGCGATCGGGATACCATCAGTTGCATATCAGGGAAGAGGACGTCGCGAAGACTGCTTTCTTAACGAGATATGGTTCCTACGAGTTTCGAGTTATGCCTTTCGGTTTGACCAACGCTCCGGCCGTGTTTAAGGACTTGATGAATAGGGTGTTCAGAGAGTTCCTAGACCAGTTCATCATTGTCTTCATAGATGATAGTCTGGTTTACTCCCAGATAGAGGAGGAGCACGCCGAGCATTTGAGGCAGGTTTTGCAGACGCTACGTCAGAACGAGCTGTATGCAAAGTATGAGAAGTGTGGGTTTTGGCGAAAGGAGGTTCAATTTTTGGGGCATATTATTTCCGACCGAGGGATATCTGTTGATCCGGGGAAGGTATCCACGGTGAGGGAGTGGGGACAGCCCACAACACCGATTGAGATCCGTAGTTTCTTGGGCCTAGCAGGATACTAAAGGAGGTTTATTCAGGGTTTCTCAAAAATAGCGGGTCCTTTGACACACCTGACTCGTAAGGGTGTGCCATTCATTTGGAGTGATGCCTGTCAGTTGGCATTTGATGAATTGAAGGACAAGTTGACCTCAGCACCTGTGTTAGCATTGCCGAGACCAGGAGTTGAGTATCTAGTTTACACCGATGCGTCCTTACAAGGACTTGGAGGTGTATTACAGCATAGCTTATGCTTCCCGTAAGCTTAAGCCTCACGAGAAGAATTACCCCACTCATGATTTGGAGTTAGCGACAGTGGTATTTGCCCTTCGGATTTAGAGACATTATCTTTTGGGGGATAAGTTTCGATTGTTCACGGACCACACGTCCTTACAGTACCTATTCACGCAGAAGGAGTTGAATATGCCACAGCGAAGGTGGCTTGAGTTTGTGAAGGATTATCAGTTCGATATCCAATATCACCATGGAAAGGCTAACGTGGTAGCAGACGTGTTGAGCCGTAGGCCAGTAGATGAGGTGGAAGGGGTATGGAAGGCAAAGTGGAAGGAGTTGGGACACCAGGATGCAGTGGCCTGATCATTCATGTCGGTGATGACTGTTACACCGCAGATTGTCACGAGAGTGGTAAAGGCACAAGCAGATGACTCGTTCTGTCAGGAGCAGATAGTTCGATTATTAGCAGAAGGAGTCGAGTCATATACCGTTAGCTCAAATGGGGGATTACGCTTCAATGGGAGACTAGTAGTCCTGGAAGGGGAGGAATTGCGACACGAGGTGATGGCAGAGTCGCACGGATCACGGTTCGTGATACATCCCGATGGGGAAAAAATGTACCAAGATATGAGACGTTAGTATTGGTGGAGCAGGATGAAGAGAGATATTGCCGTGTTTGTTTCTAAGTGTTCCACTTGTCAACTGGTAAAAGTGGATCATCAGAGATCGGCAGGACTTCTACAACCATTAGAGGTCCCGATGTGGATGTGGGAGAGCATCTCCACGGACTTTATCACGGGGTTACCTACGTCACAGAGGGGTCACGACTCCATTTGGGTAATTATGGACAGGTTGACCAAAGTTGCTCATTTTCTACCCATAAGGACCGACTACACTACGGGACAGTATGCCCAGCTTTTTATTGCAGAAATTGTGAGACTTCACGGTGTGCCCCTAAATATCGTGTCTGACCGAGACAAGATATTTGTTTCACGGTTTTGGGAGAGTTTTTAGGAGGCCATGGGCACAGAATTGCGATTGAGTACGGCTTATCATCCGCAGACCGATGGGCAAATCGAGCGTACAAACCAGATGTTGGAGGACATGTTGCGTATGTGCCTCATTGATTTCGGGGGTGGATGGGAGCAGTATCTCCCACTGGTGGAGTTTGCTTACAACAACTCCTACCAGTTCACCATTGGCATGGCTCCATTTGAGGCGTTGTACGGTAGACCTTGTCGTTCCCCAGCATGTTGGTTGGAGGTGGGGGACAACAAACTACTTGGGCCAGAAGTGATTCAGGATACTTCGGCGAGGATAGAATTGATACGGAGTCGCATTCGGGTAGCTCAGGATCGGCAGAAGAGCTATGCTGATGCGAAGAGGTTCTTCAGGGAGTTCCAAGTGGGGGACCAGGTTTTAATCAGAATATCTCCTATGAAGGGGATTATGCGATTTGGGAAGAAGGGGAAGTTGGCACCGAGATACGTGGGACCATTTCCTATCATCGAGCGGATTGGATCTGTTGCGTATAGACTTGGGTTACCGGAGCATTTGCAAAGGATTCATGATGTGTTTCATATTTCCTCGCTAAGGAAATATCTTAGAGATTATTTGGCTCATTCTCACATTGCTTTGGAGGAAATTGATCTCCAGCTCGGTAGCTCCTACGAGGAGGGGCCGATTGCTATTTTGGACCGAAGTGAGCGGAAATTGCGGTCAAAGATAGTTCCGTTAGTGCGTGTTCAGTGGCGGCATCATAATGTCGAGGAGTCCACATGGGAGAGCGAGGATGAGATGCGCGAACGTTATCCAGAGTTATTTTTACCAGGTACTTTCTAGTTCCGAATTTCGGGACGAAATTCTGTTATTAGGGGGGAAGTATGTAATACCCCGTATTTTTGTGATATTTATTTATGGGATTAATTGAATTAAATGTGTATTAATTGGGAATTAATCTGGATAAAATACTAACGAGATGTGAGTTGGTATTTGATTATAATGTGTACATACGACGTTATATAAATATTGAAATTATTAAATTTTTCGTGAGATTGATATACGGCAATTTGGGAAATTTTGTTGAGACGCGTGTGACAGTCGCGTCAGGAAAGTATTTATGTAATTAAAAAGTGAATTTTATTTCTATTAACCGTATGGTCATTTTGAGTGCACCAGCGCATCCGGAAGGGTCGAAATAGTCAGAAAACACTAGCCGGGGGTTTAATTTGGGTCCCGGGGCATTTTTAGGCCATACCGGCAACTAAAAAGGGTATTTTGGTAATTTTGGAATTTTAGGAATTAAAACCTACGAAAATTAGAGTTTAATTATGATTATTAATTAAACCCACCAACCCATTATCACCACTAAACTGGGTAGTGGGCTACGGGAGAAGTTTATAATAGAAGTTAACGGTCCAAGAATAAACCCCCACCTCCATTGTCATAATCTTTAGAGAAGAACTTGTAGAGACAGAGAGAGAGAAGAGAATTCTGCAGAGAGAGAGAGAGAACAATTCAACCTTCAAGATTCAGCATCAAATTCAGAGAAAGATTAGAGGCAAGTGGTTTAATTACGTTATTTACAAAGAATGTTTCTTCCATGCGTAGGAAATTGATATAATTGTTTTGTTCTTGGAGAATGATAAAGACCCATTGAATTGGAATTTGAAAATTACATTTTGATGAGAAGATTACATGTAGAATTGTGTTAGGATGATTATTCTGACAGAAATACATCTTTTATATCACCAAAAATGGATTTAATTATGTTTATGGATGACCTTAATTTTCTAGGGTTCATGTTCATGGGATTTGGGGAAAATTGGGGAGATTTGATGATTAAATGTGATGTAGAATGATTTGATCCCATATTCATGTTGATATATGTCTTAAGTATGTTTAGGAATGATTAGGAACCTTAAAACACCGTTGGGTTAATGTTGGGATGAGTTTTGAGAAGAGGAAGTTGGAGGAAAAATGAATTTTGGAATTCTGGGCTCGAAACTGTCACCTCGTTAGAAGGCCTGCCCAGGTCGTTCGAACGAGCTCGTTCGAATGAGCTTCTAACGAGTTGACAGTTTTCATTCTAACGAGAGGGATGTTCGTTCGATGCCTTTCGTTCGAACGAGATCTCGTTAGAATGCCCACTTCGTTCGAACGAACTCTCGTTCGAACAGCCTCGTTCGAACGAGACTTCTATCGAGTTGACAGTTTGGCCTTTTTGGCCTGATTTGACTTCTAGTGTTCTGTAACCTTGTTTAATTATAGAGATGACAATTACTTGATGACTAATCGATACAGTTGGGACCTTTGGGATATATTGAGGAGTAAAACATAGAAGTGTGGTTTGAACCAAATGATATTTATGGGTTAGAACGTGAGTAACAAATTACGACGTGAGGATAATGGATGATGTGTATATATAAACCGGGGACATGTGTATAGGTATAAGAATGAGAAGTATACCACTAATAAAATATGTTAAGTACTAAGACGTGTGCATGCTTAGTATATGTATTTGATTTTATGTGTATGACATACCTACCATACTTGCTATCACGGGAGGTTTACGTTCGCTTAGGACCCTCTAATCCTTGTGTGCCCGGACTTAGATTGGTACCTAGAGGACATAGTTCAAGGGAATGACTTAATTGTGAGTTATTAAGTCAGCTGACTATGGAGCGTAGGTATGTACGTGACCCATGGATATGTTGAATTATGCTCGCCTCCATTTTTGTGTGTTGTGGCGATTCTAGCAATTCCGGAGAGATTCGGAATTTGTAATCCTTATGTACGTGATGTACCGGGATGGATAGCAGAGTATGTGTGCACCGCAGCTTAGCCTCGGGGTGCTTGTATTGTATATTTATGATGTGAATAATATACGGTTCAATGAAAAGAAATTGTTAACTTTAATTGCGAGAATAATTTATAGTAATTCCTTGAGAAGTTAAAAAGGGATAACATGCCGTGAATTATAATGTTAACAATTGAGAATCCGAGTTTAATTAAAGCTATCTATTTAAGTGACAATAATGGAAATTCATATTGTAAATTGAGCAGGAAGGTTAGAACTTATGTCGGTTTAGCTAGATATAAGAATCACTTGAATGGGTACGGTATGTTAGGAGTGCACAATTAGTCGAGAGGTGAGTGTTTCATGTGAGAGCACGTCCTAACATGTATTTTGCATTCATTGTTTTAATGTTATTAAAACACTTGCTGTTTTTAAAATACTCTCCACATTCGGGCTCTGACCCGTTTGCTTTCAAATCTATCTTTTTTGTAAACCCCTTTTTAGATGCCCAGCCACAAGGACGCCATGCATAGTATTTCCAGTCAGGTGACGAGCTGTAGCTGTTGTGGAAGTTACAGGGCCTTTCTAGTAGACGCTTCATTTGCCTTGACTCTATATTCAGTTTTCATCAGTTGTAGGGCATGTCGCCCATTTCTTTTAGAGACATTTCATTTCCTTCAGTTATTCAGACTTTTGGTTTGTAATTAATTCAGGATGCAGACTCATTTTATTTCTTTCTATATTGGGATTGTTGTGAGGAGTATTTCCCCTAGACTCATTTTTACTTATTGATTTATTATAGTTGGACTTTATTGTGAATGGTTATGTGATCCTTTACATTTCACTTGTTGCATGTTAATCAGATTTAATTTAAAATTTGACCACTTGCTTTTTAAATACTAGGTGGTTAGAAATCATTAAAATATTTTCGACAGTGATGCTATTAACTAAACCAACTTGGCATTTTGTATTAATTTAATAAAGGAGTAGCTACCCGGTATTTAATTAGTCGGGGTGTCACACTTTGTTGAAGTCTCGAAAATTTCGTCACTAGTTGATCGCGTAAAGATTTAGAATTTTTTTTTTGAAAAACATTTCTTCGAGTTGTGGCCATGTAAAATTTTCTATGTTTTGGGTACATTTTAGTGATTTTCACCTGTGATCGGCCTCGCCTTCATATAAGTAAGTGTCTAAATAACTTTGGAGTTTATCTAGTATTCCTACTCCCTTTAGAACCTTTAAAGTTTGCCTAAACCACTGTTCGGCTTCTGATGCTCCATATTTGCCATGATAAGGAGGGTGTTTTTGTCGTAGAAATTCCTGCCGAGTATTCATTCGTTGAACCTCTATAGATATCTCAATACCGAGTATAGGATTCTGACGTGCTTGTGTTAATTTAGTGAGTTCTTGCAAACATTTATCTATGTTATCCATGGATGTAGATGGAGTAGTTGATGTAGATCCTGATCAAAGTGTTGTGTTAATGTTGTAAGTATTCACCATCCTATAGAAGTAAAGAATAATTAAAGCTCAACGTAATCGTAAAATAATTCATGAAATCGAGCGAGTTAACTTAAACGATCCTTCAAATTATCATAAAGAAACTTTATCATATATATATAACATAAAAACTTGTTGTTACAACATCCTAATATTCTTGTTAGTTCCTAGTCTACTATATTAGTAACATAAAACTCTATTCCCACATTACCCTAACACGCATACTCATTTCTTTAAATTACAGTGACCGTCAGCATTTTAGTTGTCTATAAGTTGTCCGTCCTCCTGATCCTCCTCTTCATAACCCCCGGTGCATGTGGCTGATGAAGATGTAGTAGCGTCGATCTATGGTAAATTTTTCCATAGTCATTGGGAGATACGAGTGGAGTTATACACAATTGTCTTACTGGCACGACATCCCATGCAAAATGAGTTGCTTGTTGTAGGAACTCTTCATCCTCATGAAGTCGCCAAGATTTTTTCATCTCTTGCTTATATCCTAATAACCGACCTGTCAATAGATGATGCTTAATATTTGGTGTTGTGATCTCCCATTCCCGATCGATGTCCCAATTGCCTTACATAATTTACGATGCCCTTTTTCTCTTATTTTTTGGACAATTTGCTCTTGGTCAACACCATCGGTATTCAAGTAGATGTTATCCCAAAGATTCATTGGCGCAGGACAAAAAACTGTTTTGAATTTAATCTATAGAAGTTACTATAGCATAAAATAACTATATCCCTAAATGTGTCAATTAACCTAGTACTCTTAAGTAAGGAGCTCTGATACCATGTTGTCATGTCCCGAATAATCAGGAGAGATTAAGGGTTGGGTTGACAAGTTAAATGGAAAAATAAATTAAATGAAGAAAATAGAAATAATAATGGTAACAGAAGACTAAATAATAGTAATATCTCGTTACATGAAATAAAGTATTAAAACACATTATTTATTACATCCATCCTAAATGGAGGTACTATCTTTTATTACATAATCCATAAAATTAAATAAAAGAAAAATAAAATAAAAATAAATACTATGACATGTGCCTTGATTCAATACCAATTACATCCATTTATTCATAGTGGCATATGAAATTATAACTGGGTCTTCGGTGATGCAACTGATTTTTCAGGCATATATAATTGCCAGAGTAACACGGGGTGATACATTAGACTTGTGCGGGGTCAGGGAGATGTTGCCTTATCTGTTGCCTAGATCCATCTGGAATTTTTAAAATGTAAGCAAAATTGACAAGTAGATCATTCTTATGGTATACAGTTCAAAACATGATTTTTGATGAGCCATTATAAGAAATTCAATATTGTGACACCCCAATTAATTAAATACCGGGTAATCAGGCCTTTATTAAATTAAAAACGAAATATCCAGATTGGTTTATTCTTAGCATCACTGTCAAAAAACTTTTTAAAATATACTAACCACCTAGTATTTGAAAAGCTCGTGTCAAATTTTATCTTTATTGTTAACATGAAAAGATTTAAAATAATTAAATAATTAAATATCACATTACCATACTAAATAAATCAACACCAAAAATAATAAAATACTGAATCAAATAAAATATGACAGGAGTAAACACCCCAATTTGAAATTCTAATACAATAGTCCATACTAAATCCACAACTGATTACCAAAAGAAATACAATGTCTCTGGAAACCACTGCTATTAGAAGGTGGGCGACATGCCGGAGAAAGATAAAATAAAGGATGCATCGGATCATAAAGGAATGGAGGCATCTACTAAGTAAGTCCTGCAATCAACCACATAAACAGCAGCAACGAAAAATAGAAATGAACTCCTGTGTTGGGCATCCCTATGGATGGGCTTCTAAAAATGGTATTTACAAAAAAATAGATTTGGAAAACGGGTGAGAGTTCGAGTAAAAACATTTAAAAATTTAGAAAGTATTTTAAATGAATAATTAACAGAGATTATATGCATATTAGGTTCACGACACTCACTTGAGGTCCTCACCCCTCATCTAGTGTGCACGCCTAACGTATATTCCTAACCCGTCCTAGTTATGCTACCTCGCCTAACTAGATGGAATTAAATCTATCACCACACTGACTAACTCTTAGTGCTTATCTGTATTACACATACAATATCTATTTATGTTCCATACCTATTTAACATTTATAAGTTCCTCAATTTAGATTTAGATCTCACATATTTAAATTAATTTAGATATTACAATCTTTCTCATCTACTAAGCACATACAATAGATTTAAATCACAAGTATATATATACATGTCACTGTAATTGCATATATATTAATATAGCACCACTAGGTTGACCCCTGCGGTACATGCATACTCTGCTATCATTTCTTGGTATGTCACACACTGTATAGACTGTTGGTTTTGTATTTCTCTCCAACCATAAATACAAATCGAATATATTGGAGGCGAATATAGTTCCAAGCCTATGGGCTACACATACCTATGCACCCAGATGACCGCCAGCTTATCGTTCTCACTAATAGGCCTTTCCTAGGTTCTATACTCTAAGCTACAAGTCAAAGATCCCCCCAAAGACTCATTAGGATATGACTTCCCCGATGAGGAAACCTCTCGTGATAGTAAGCAGCGGAGGTATGTCATACACATAAGAAATCATGCAATAGGTATTCATACCACCTATATATTTTTATATCATCGGCATAAGCATACACTCATCTTATATCATAAGTCTCGTACATAGTATATATATATATATATATCCCGAATATCCCATGTATTAGTAAATTTCAATTATACTTCTTGTCGTACGTTACCGAGTATCTCTCAGCACTCGAAGTGTGTCCATTATCCTGTACATAATATCAGTAGGTAACCTACTAGTATAAGTCATCATTTTTTTCTTGAATTCCCGTGACACTAATTATTCTTCAATTTAGATTTTTCCTCTCGACTAAGGCTAATTAATTTAGCCCGTAAATTCCCCTCATAGGGCCAATCATAAAACCCAACTTAGGCCTACTGGTACATCAATATAATGACCACCATATTTAAATTTTAATCCAACAAGTGAATCCTGAAAATTTCCTAAAGATTTGTAAACAAAAAGAGAAAAGTGGCAAAAAATTTGGGAATCCAAATTGATTTGGCCCTGGTCCGAATCGATTTTCCCCTACAGGTATCGTTTTCTACCTTTTTTCTATTACTTGTTTTCTCCATTTTTACACCTCCAAACCATCATTGTACTATCCCAAACTCCCAAATAATGGTCTATATTATTGTAGTAACATGTATCAATGAGTTTTAACATAGGATAATCATTAATCTCTTACAACATAATCCCAAATCAGATTTAATCCAATATAATCTTAGAAACCCTAGAATTTCCTATTTATTTAAAACCTCATTAAATATTCCAGATTTCTTCACCAGGAGTGAATGTGAATTGTGGGTTTTATACTACATGCATGAGGGAGTCTATCCTATATCAATTTCACCCAAGATTATGATATATGTCTTCGAAATTCATCCAAAACACATGAATTTCATAGGTAATTCAACCTATTCTAACATGTACATCATTTATGCTTATAAATTGGAAAGTTTAAATACTTTACTTTTACAGGAGGACCGATCCATTAAAGAGGATGGGTATGGTGGTGTTCCTCTTCCCCCATTCTATGCCGTGTTACTGGCACAATTGGTGTAGGAATGTTCCTCTTCCCCCATTCTATGCCGTGTTGCTGGCATAAATTGACTCCCGACATGACTAACACATGCGTCCTGACTAAATTACTGTAGCTGACGTATTTTCCACTCTTGATAATTTTTATTATATCCATAATCACATATTACTTTATTCACTAAGTAATATTTAGTATAATTCACATCAATAAAAACTAACCTTTCTCTCGCTAGTTAATATTTATTTTAATGCGAATTAATTTCCAATGAATTTCCCATTTTTAATTTAATTAATCCCACATTTAAAAATCGAAAAAAATATGGGTATTACATACTTCCCCCTACTAATGGAATTTCGTCCCAAAATTCAAAAAAGGAATATCTGGTACGAATAACTCTGGATATTTTTCGCACATCTCATCCTCACCCTCGACATAACTCTCTTGTCTATCTGTCCCGAGCTACCTGTATACGACTCCGAATCATATCAATCCTGGCGAAGGTATCCTAAATCACCTCTGTCTTAAGAAGCTTGTTGTCCCCCCACCACTAGCCAACAAGAGGGAAAATGACAATGTCTACCGTACAATGTCTCGAATGGTGTCATACCAATCATAACCTGATAGGAGTTATTGTAAGTAAACTCCACCAGTTGAAGATACTTCTACCAACCTCTTCTAAGATCAAGGATACACAACCATAATATATCCTCTAACATCTCATTTGTCCCCTAGATCTTCCCATCAGTTGGCGGGTGATAGGTCATCCTTAATCATAACTCCATAACCATGGTCTCTCGAAAACTCTGTAAAAAATGAGACACGAAGATTTCATCCCTTTCGGACACGACATCAGGTGACACCCCGTGAAATCTCACTAGATCAATTGTTTTATCCCCTAGCGTCCCATATAATGACTAATTCGCTTTAGTCATCACATACCAAAATATTTCATCATTAAATCTACCAATTCACCTTGGTGCCTACACAACACTTTGCGATTTTATTCCCTTTTTGTCATGTATTATGAGCCTCTATACGCACAGCTAAAGTATTTCATCGATTGGGTAAAACTCCAACATTCCATGTGTTAACTCCCTTATTCATTTGATCTTATTACACATATAGTTCCATATCTTTCTAAAGTTTGGAACATTACGTTGTTGTCATTACCCTTTCATAATGGTACTCTTTAGTTCAACAGTATATACTGTACCCTTCAAAGTAGTTATCAATCCATTCGTTGAAGATCTTTGCAATCATACCCGACTATTCATTTCAGACTTTTACATCTGAAGTTGGTTCTGACATAATTCTCCTCATTTTACTCTTCTGCACAGAGTAACTCCTGATTAACCCTGAAAATATAAAATGTACATTCCGAGTACTTTTCAACACTATAATCACCCCTTTTCATCCACTCTTAGGTTCCCGGTGACTCGCCTCGCTCTCAATGTCACTACATTCACTTTATCACATTATGTTTTAGTTTTAATTTTTTTATGCGTGTACGTTTATCTGATAAATTTCCATGTCTACTCATCGTGAATGATACTTAAAATATCAACTAACTAGAGCGCCTATACACCCTATGTCCCGTGCATTTCTGCACAACTCCATTAAACGTAATAGACTTGTGTTATATTATTTTTCGCTTACTTGGCGTGACTATACATTAAGGTTATACTTAACCAAATTACTAATCGCAACTTAATTATCATCTCGGTTGTCCCACCGATATACTCGTGGTATAAACATTCTACACTGGTTTTCATACCATCATTATTCGATTCTACCGGCCTCAAATGGAAATATAACTATAAACTCCCAGTTATAATCACATATACGTACAATAAATAGGGTACTAAACCCGAGTCCTAAGGATCAAACTTCTCTCAACCTCTAGCATTCACTAAGTTTCATGCGTGGGATGTCTCGCAATGTGAAATCCAAACAAGGAATCCCCCAATAGGCTACTTCCTATCCTTATCCGTCATCAAAATCCGTTAGGCCCTCGGTCCATAACATGTACCCCCAAAGTCCCGTTTGCTGACATAAAAAGTATACTCGTCCACTCTCATGTCACTAAAGATGATATACAATGTGGTAATCTTGCTATCATAAGTTCTCATAATTGTATATATAAATAACGAGCTATATCTCTCCGCTTAAATATAAAAACAAAGCTCCCTGAATCACATCAGTCAGAAGTCCCTACACACCGGGATCAAATATAACAAGATAACATGTTCACCGAAGTCCAATATACAATATAATCTATATAGGTAGGTCCAACCCTCTTTCAGGTGATGCCTCATAAAACAATATAACTCACCCTAGAATAACAAACATGACAGCCTTATCATAAATCCTACTACCGATCAACCCTTCGATATTCGATAACTACAAATGACAATAATAAATTTTACGTTCGTAATAATCAAAAGTAGTAAAACTAACCACACAATATAAATTTCCTCCTAGTGTACACACCCTCTCCCCCTGCAGGAGACACCGAAATGTCCCGCTTCGCAATAGTAAATATATTTATCATAAATCTGATCCCGCTAATGCACCTACTAAACTCGACTCTTACTCGAATTGTAGTGTTAACAATCATATATTGTGATGCACTCATGTCACCCGAACTAATCCCGTACTCGTAAGGATGAAAAAACAATATTCACTCCTTTTCCATCTACCTTGCTTGATCATCGGGTCTCTAAACGTAACTCTCGTGCCAAAACCCACCCGTGATCTGTTGTAATGGTTGTACATCCAGGATCTGATACTATAGTTTTCCCTACCTCACTTTGGGCAATCTTTTCTTTTATGGCCTATACACCCACCAGTGAGACATCTGTCCAAAAATCTCTTGCCTCTGATCATAGCCCGACTAGCCTTTTCCATTATTCCCTTGGTCCTACCGACTCTGCGAAATATGATGCTACTGCTGCTGAGGATTCCGCTGGTCCTGCCTGAACCTATCATACCTCAGGTTGGTAACCTCTAGGTCTAAATCTCTTATCCCGATTCTCCCGCTGAAATTTCTCCTGTTACTATAGTGCCCCACTAGCACCATTTCCCCCTACTTTCCTAATCTGACCGTTCTCACTTTCTCGTTATGGACACGTTCAATATAGGTGGCCCTACTCTCTTCACATAAGTCACTTTCTGGTCCACCCCTTGTCTCTGGTCGCCTTGACCATGTCAACGTGTGCTTCTCTCATATCTGGTAGTCTTGTCCCCGATTTACCACCTCCTCGTTGTTTCTTGGGCTCCACTAGCCCTATGGAACTCTTTGCTAGTTTTGGAGGTCATAACTGAATCCAACGTCATTTGGTAGGAGTTTAATTTAACAGAATCATTGAAATGGGTGCCCTACTAGCTCTACCCTCCTGTGGTGCTTCACTGGCACCGTTTACTCTAGTCTTGATTTTGGGCTAGATACTCAACACTCTTGGCTCCCTTCTTATGGAAGCGTTGACATAAGATTATAAGCATAAGTCCTTGATGACATTGACACTAGTCATCCTAGCCATATTTTCCACCCACACTTATAAATTCTACTCACGCTGAAAGTCCATCCGCATCTCTGTTTGAACAGTAAACGGAATATCTTATGGTCAAACCGCATACAAATTCCTCGTTTTATTTCATATATTCTCCATTAAATGTGGTGACTGACTCTTAACACTCTATGCTTCTCTAAAGAGATAAAAATTTCACCCAAAATTTAATCCTAGGTGTCCTTGTTCTCCACCCTATATAATTGCCTTTGGATTGTCTCCTTCCATTGCCCATCACACTTCCTCTTTTCCCATAATTCTTACTAATTACTCTTCAAAAGAGTCTCTCTTCCTATCCCCCTGCCTACTACGCTGGGTGAGTCTGAGATTATACCACCGTTATCTTTGACAATGTTTGGGAAAGCTACTTCCACTGAGTGATTATCCTTGTGTCACTTGTCGAAACAATAATAATGGCGACTTTTATCATGATCACCGTTCCCGGAATATTACATGGCTTTCGTTGTGCCTTTACTCATGTAGTCCTTCCAACGACCTTCGCTTGTTACATATTCTTAATAGGAATTCCAATCGAACTCGAATTATGAATCACATCGCTATTCTTAATAGCGAAAAATGTAAGTCACATACGTAGAGGAATACAACAACCCTATAATAAGGCTCTATATCAAAGAATGATAAGCTTAAACGTAATAAGCTGCACAGATCCTAAGGACTCCAGAACCTGATGCTCTCATACCATCTGTAACACCCCGCTTAATTAAATACTGGGTGATCAGTCCTTTATTAGATTAAAAACACAATTTCCAGATTGGTTCATTCTTATTATCACTCTCGAAAAACTTTTTAATATATACTAACCACCTAATATTTGAAAATTTGATGTCAAATTTTATCTTCATTATGAACATGCAAAGATTTAAAACAACAGAACAATTAAATATCACATTCACCATACTAAATTAATCAACACCACAAATAGTGAAATACTGAATCAAATAAATATCACAAATAGTGAAATACTAAATTAATCAACACCATACTAAATTACACTATTTATATGTTAAGATAAGATAACTTATTCTTCGAATATATATGTAGAGATAGTTTGATCAAGACATGTTTTTCTATACAGGTGTTACATTATGGTGCGGGTGATTTTTACGAACTAAGGCTAGTATGTGTGAGGTCATCCAAGTGTCAGGATAATTTATTAAAAATGTATTTGTGTCACTTCTCTAATTAATTGGGGAATTTGACATTAATCTAGATTGTTAACTTTAAAGTAAAAATATTAGATGGGAGATTATTGGAACTTATTGCGGATAATTATATATTATGTGATAAGAATATTTATTTATTTGTGTGAACATGCCCATATTGGTGGACGACCTATCGATTGGGGTTGCGTATGTTTCGAGACCATAGCACGCATCGGCATGGGTGGGGTGGGCGTTGTATAGGTCATTATTTTTGGTCCTATGTGGCAACACAACCTACGAGGAGGTAAATGTATAGGTTGGGATCCATTGCCACAGTCGAAAGTATGGATCGTGCGATGGTGTACTACGTAGGGATCGCCGCACTTGTGTGTGTTTTGTGATGTCCGTTTAGACGAGGGACTTCTTCGAACTTGCCGATAGAGCACAAATGGGACACTGAGGGTAGATGACTTCATTTGTCGTATATTTGTAAGGACATATATAATTATATAAATTAGTTAAGATTAAATCCTATAGTTTATTGATCTATACAATTAATAATGAACCCAATACTATGTAAAATGCCTAATGGATGAAATGTAACTTCTTGTGGGTAGTATCGTAGGGGTTACTCTTGGGACTAAAAGAACATGTACAGATGATTAGCTTCAGTGCCTGAATTGTGTTAAACGCTTTGATGATGATTTTATTGTGGTAATTATCGTATTTCATAATTGGGACTTGTGTTATTATGCGTATAGTATTTTACTTAGACGAGGTGAGAGATACTCACTACATACGAATGACGATGGGCGGTGCATAATGTGAATTAATTGCATAATTGCATTTTGATTTCGTAAGATAATTCTTGCCACTCTGGGGATCTGACCCAAATTATAAAATGTTTTCCACCCAGGTTTACCTAGACAGGGACAACACGGCTGACAAGAGATCAGACTTGCAGTCACATTTTCTCATAAGTTATTTAAGAGCGCTTGACTTTAGTTTAGGTTGTTCTTCCTTTCTTGTAATTTTTATTACCTCAGAATATTGTATGGGCATAAGCCCGAAGTTTATTATTTAGTCTTTCTGAGATCGATTATACTTATGTTGGAGGTTTTTATTACTAGTTTGGTGTTGGACTCATTTATCATTAGTTATTATTTAATTGGTTTATTGTGCATATCAATTTAAAATTCAAAGGTGTTATTATTATTATTATTATTATTATTATTATTATTATTATTATTATTATTATTATTATTATTATTATTATTATTATTATTATTATTATTATTATTATTATTATTATTATTATTATTATTATTATTATTATTGTTATTATTATTATTGTTATTATTATTATTATTATTATTATTATTATTATTATTATTATTATTATTATTATTATGATAGTTTTAATTTTGAGAATGATAGAGATTGTTATATAAGCCCCATCTTATGCGTATTATGTGTGGACAACCTTTACGTGGAAAATGGGGGTTGTTTCAAAAGTGCGTAGGAGAGATGCAAACTTTGGAGAAAGTGTACAAGATATTTATCTCTCTCACCCACAAAATTAATTACATCCTCATTTGAACATTGAGGTGTAGACGAAAAAAGGGAGAGAGAATAAGAGGAGAAATAAATGGGTGGCGTGCTATCAGAGAGGATGAGAGATATAGAGCCACGTGGATAGGTTGGGATGAGGCCAAAATTAATTGTTGTGTTTAGGCTACTATTATATATATATATACATAGATTTTGTAAGATGCGTGTTTATTACAGTACACATTTTTCATATCTAAATTTTTCGGTATCAATATGAATGTCAAAAAATTAAATGCCATTTTAAACATGTGACAAATATGCAACTTCCAAAACTTTGGAATTCCCAAAACAACAGGACTCGTAATCCACAAATTCTCAAATAATAAAATTCTCCAAAATATCCTCATAATGCTATATAGTAAAAGTAAAGAACGGGGAAATTTAACAATATATCACTTCTAAAAGAATAAAACGGTCGTGAATGCAACTGAAAGTACGCAAGTATAGTGTGTGATATCGAATAAAAAATTATTCGCAAGTTTCCAAGTAAACCATTTTTAATTAGAGTCTATTTTTAAACAAATTAAATACATCCCCTAAACATGCGTTCAAATTAAGAAGATATTTAATTCAACACAGTTTTTCAATTAAATCCTAAAAACATGCATCTAAATGATTTATCAAATAAAATAAAGCATGTGACACAAAATATGAGGAAAAATCCCCGCAGGGCAAAACCATATAATTTTTAGTATAATTTGAAAATAACGGTTACACGGATTATAATGTAAATAAGTGTGACATATGAAATACCTGTAGGTGTCGGTTCCGATGTCGTCGGTTGGAATCTCCCATAAGAATTCCATATGGGCAGCACGGAAGAAGGGACCGACTTCTCCACAAAATACTCCTAAATGAGTACAATAAAACACTTGAAGGTTTATGTTGTGCACTTGATGAATGGGAATTAAGTGTGAATTTATAAGGAAGGCTTAAAGACTAAAAAATAACTTTAGGGAAAGAAGGCAGAATATGGGCAGGAATTTTGCTCAACATGTTGCAAAAGAGTTTTGACCACTAAGAAGTGGTGACAACATTTGGCACAAAAATCGAGGTCAGCGGTGTCGTTCTAACGACATTGGATGTCGCTCAAACGAGGACACATGTCGTTCAAACGACATCGCGCGAGATGTCTATATCATTCGAGCGACTGTGACATCTCAGTTGAACGAGCACGCCTTCCAAAAAAAGTCCGTTTCAGCTTAGAATTTTTTTTTGCATTTGATAAATAATAATTTCAGACTTCAAAAAATATTTTATAAAAAATTCCCAAATATTTATGCAAATATAAACAACTCCAATTAATCATTTTACAGATAATGTGTTGTGGAGTTTGTGGGAAACGCTTGAGCAGTACGTAGCATGTACCTTGATGCACGAGTGAAGATGATGGATGGATGGATTCGGATAAAGGCCGTCGAGGATGATCGTGATGGCGTGCCCAATGTAGCGGTATCAGACATAAAAAACTCTGATCTAGGGAAAAGAGAAAAATCCTCGATTCTACCTCGAACATTTATAAAAATATGTCCTTACAAATATCCCCCTATGTCTATGTCAGTACATACATAAAAAAATTTGAATTATGCAATCTCCCAAAAACAAATGACATACAAGATAATATCCCCAATAAACCCTCGAACTGAGAATATTAAGTGACATGTCTTCATTCAAACTTCAACATCTTTAAATCTTCAACATTCCTGAAACTTCCAAAGCTTTTCTCATCAGGATGTGCAATCCAATAGATATCAACTTTGTACCTACACACATGAGATAAAGCAAATACCCGTGACACGCAACAGTTTGAAATATAATGATATGCTAAAATCAAAGATCAATTAAGCTTAAGCAAATAATATATAATTCAACACATATTTCTCCCCCATAATTCATTCTCCCCCTTTTTATGATGTCCCCAAATAGACAGATATGAGAAGCATAAATATGGAAAATGTCACAAAAAAATATGTATTTTTGAATTTTTCAAAATTTTTACTCAAAATATACAACAAATAATTATAGAATCTTCTATTTTTTGAATTTGTTTCAAAATTTTTACACAAAGTATACAACAAAGAATCACACCATGAACGAACACACAAATAGCCAAGTCGATGATAGCATAAATGTAGGGGTGTGAACACATTCGATCGGTAAATAAACTCAATCAATCATATGTGCACGATTCATACGTGTACTCCTAATGAATGAACATCAAAAGTATCCTTAGGTGTAAAACTTGTTGAATTTAGATGACATCGTCTTAATCAAAACAACAAATCAAAGTCAAAGTGATTTCCACACCAATAACGTCCAAACTATTTAGCGCTTTTTCAAGATCTTCAAGGACGTGCAAACCCTTTTAAATTTTCCAACCAAACTCCCTCAGATATATATTTTGAATAGAGGTGATCTCAATTCTCAAACTTTGGACAATTGATGGTGAAACCTATTAGCCCATATTTGGCATGCATTGCTTTTTATTTCCTTTAATTTTTTTTGGGCTTTTTTAATCTCTTTGGACCCCGGATAATAAAATTCCTCAATTTTTTAGGTCCGTTTTAACGGTGGCTTTAGCGCAAAGGATATATAATTACCTTTTGTAGACCTTCGCCGTTATTAAAATACCACACATTCTCACCAAATGGTTTTTTACATGCACACCTTTCTTATCAAGTTTTATCACAAGTGGTTCGTTTTAAGGACAGAATTGAAGTGAAAACACCCAACCAACATGTGTAACAACCCAAACTTTTGAGTGACTATTTTATATTATTTTTCCAGATGGGATAATTTTATAAAATAAAGGAAGTTGGAGTAAATATTATTTCCCGTCATATTAAGGGATAATATTTATCGTGTTTTGCCTATATACCGTTATGAGAAGGTAAATAGCATTATATTAGGATTTCTTGTGTCGTTGTATTTTAAACGACGGTTATGACTTATACATAAGTTGGATTATAATTAATAAATTAAAATGAATTTTGAACATAAAAATATTTCACTTTACTCCGGATGACAAAATAGGGGGTGCGGTTGGTTTTAGAATAGTCGAGATAGTCAAAATAAGTGCCAAGTTGTATTTTTGAGTTTCGGGCACTTTTGACCGGTAATGACTCAATTATTTAGTTACGAGTCATTTTAATGGTGTGTTAACATTTGAAAGAGGGAAATTAATGTTTAGAACCCGGTTAAGTCTCCCAAACCCTTTTATTTTCCCATTCTTGTGTTATAAGCCAAGAGAGAGAGAGAGAGAGAGAGAGAGAGAAGAGAGAGTTGGGAGAAAATGGAGAAAAGAGAGAAAAATGGAAGATTGGAGCTGGAAATCATTTCTACCGGAAGAGAATACGAGCCTACAAACTTGAGGCAAGTTTCTTACTTGCTAGTATATGATTTAATGTGAATAATTTGTGTGATTTTTGTGTAAATTGGAAATTTGGAGGAAGTAGTAGGTTTTGTAAGATTTTGATGTTTTAGCCTTGGATCTTGTTGTTGATGTGATTTAAGAGATCATAAGGGTTTATTTTGGTGTATAATTGTAGTGGTTATGTTGAGGGGTGATAAGAGTAAAGAAATTGTAAGAATAAAGGGTGTAGGTTTCTGATTTGGCTCTGAAGAAAAAGGAATTTTCGAGGACCTGATAGGCGCGGTCGACCGCGGTCCCAGGACCGATCGATCGGTCATGCCAAAACGAGCTTACTGCTTTCTTTGGTAGGCAAAATCTAAAATGGAAGTCGACCGCGATCCCCTGACCGGTCGATCGTTCCCCTATTTTTCACCTTTATTTTTCTTAGTTTCCTCTAGCTTCTTTATTTTAAGATAGGAACTTAGGAATCTTCTTGAATGAAGTAAAACTAGAATATTAGAGTTTATTAGTAAGGTATTTAATAACATAAGTTAGAAATGAAAGTTGTAATTTAGAATGGGAATTAATTTTGGTTAGTTAAATTAGATGTAGATAAATGATTCTTTCATAAATTGAATTAGTTTAGGTTTATGGGAAGTAGAGTGAGGAAATGTGAGTTTCTATACTTGGGTTGTAATGATATCATAAATTATGGTTTTAGGAATGAACATAAATTCATGGAGATTTGTATTGGAGAGGCTTCAACATTGAGGTTTATAACAATGATACTAGCCACGTATGGCTCCAGATAAAATGTAATGCATATTTTAAATCGGCACATAATTGTCAAGTAAATGATTTTTGAAAATGTAAAATATGAATGTTGTCAAATAGAAAAAGAAATGATTTTCATAAATGATAATTTATATAAACACACCTCTCTAAATCGCTATCATAAGGGAAGTTGCGCGCGTGAGGTGAAGTCCCCTGGCTAATGAATGCAGGGTGAATATAGTCCTCGGCCATATGATCATTTATTGTATGTTTATTCTACGCTAGTGAGGTAATTCTGGATGTGGTTATGACTCACTCGAGGCATATGGCCGCTTCCCGACGTCTTGTGTTGTATGATCCCAGGTTGTCTTGGTGATAGGCTTTGGAAGATGATATCCATTTAGGGGCGCGCACAGTGGGGAAACCCGAACGGGCGGTCTTAGAAACGCTATATGATATGAAATATAACTATTTATAATAAATTGGGACATTATTGATGTTAAAGCATTTTATGATAATAAAATGGCTTTATGTATATTTCTTGGATGGAAGAAAGGAAATAGAATTGGTAACGAAAGGTTTGAAATGAAATTAAATTGGTAAACATTTTGTAAAATGAATTGTCATATATGTATTTCCTAAAGAGAAAAAAGAATTGTGTATTTAGATTGTGAATAATTGAAATGATGTCTCCTTGAGTAGATGTAGTTGAGTTCTTCCATACTCATATGATATTGAGAATCATCATTGATATTGCTCTAGGTTGTGCTTTTAGAATTGAGAGGAGAGAAATTTAATGTTAATTGCGAGAGAAATTTACGCACTTAACTGTCATGCATTTTAGTCACTTGGTAATCATATCAAACCGGGCCCTGACCCGTCTATATTTATTTGTTTTGCATGCAACTACTTGTCCGTTCAGGTGCTCTACCGCAAGGACTCCCGTATTGACCTTTCCATTCCAGTGGTCTTGGACCTATAGAATTTTGTGGATGTTGTAGGATATTTTTTATAGACTCTTCTTCCCATTGTACTCTAGTTATGCTCAGCTTATTTATTCGGGCGTGTTGCCCATGCATTGTACTCATTTATTATACTGTGATATTTAAAGTGTAATACTTAGTGTAACTATTTGTATTGGTCTGTTAACCGACAGCTTATTCAGTTATTATTTATTATATTGTCGTACCTTTATCCGATGATTATTGGTATCCACCTTCTTTGTAAATTGGATTGTCTAAGTACTTTTTGTTTTACTTATAAAAATTTAATTTGACAGTCCGTTTTCTAAAATAATTTATGGTTATCTTGTACTATTATTTTAATCGACATTGATGCTAAGGATGGACCATCTATGATTCCTATGATTAATGGAGTATCGGGTTGGCCACCTCTTATTTTAGTAGGCGGGTTGTCACAGATGGTAACAGAGCATCAGGTTCTAGTTTCCTTACGAATTTTGCGAACATTCTATGTTTTTAGGGTTATTTTGATTTGATATAGAGCCTTAGGATTAAGAACGTTGATTTCTCTGATCAGGTTTCGTTCTCCTGCTGTAGAGAATATTTTGCATGCTCAGTTGAGATTCGTAGGCTGACTGATGAACGGCGTCAAAGAAGGCCATTATGAAGGGCATCATGAGACGGGATTACTAAGAACTGTAAGCTGTAGTCGGGGATGAGGCAACTTTGGAGGTCTCTCCCTTCGTAGCATTATCTTATGTTGCTACCGTGACTACTAAGTATAGTAGATATAATTTTCCAAGTATCGCTACCAGTAGAGAGTGGTACTAAGTTTATAATTCCTAGCGACGTTGATTTGAAGTTGAAAAGTCCTTGATAAGTACCCCATGTTGAAGTTAAGTCAGATGGAGGAAGCGCAATCTCATTCGGTGAAAATATAAGGCCTAGGAGTCTTGGTCTAGAAAGGGGTACAGGAATGCCCATATGTGAGCAGTGGAAGAAAAATCTATCACCCGTTGGAGTAGTGTTGAAATGGCGAGAATGGTAGTCACCATAAAATGATGGAGCATAAAGGTTTTTCCCATAGAGAAACCGGTAGATATTTTCAACAACGAGTTTCTCTGGGATAACTGGAATGATGAGAAGGTAGATTCTCAAATATTCACATGGGGTTCCGTTAGAGGCCGACCGTGAATAAATAGTGGTACGATTAAGGAAACCGTACACTGAAATAAGGTAGGTATAAGGAAGAATGAGCCCTTCAGTGGAATGATAGGCTCACGAAAAAATGTTGTTAACACTTCAGGAGAAGTAGTGTTCATGAGACCCCATTGGTGGACATCCATCAGGGGAAGGCTCATTGGACTAAGGCAAGGGAGGCTGGTAGTATGTTCTCTTTTATTGAAGAAGTTAAGGGAACTACGCAGTTAATCACCAGGGTGGCTAGAGATGAAGAAACAGTTCTGACATGGAATGTAGAACCACGAATTTTGACCATGTTAATTGGAGAGCAAGGGCAAGAATAGGTGGCCTAGTTGGGGCATAAATGGAAGTAGTTTAGTTCGGTTAAGACTAAAATACTGTGTCTGGGAACCATTAGTAGTGGCCAAAGAAATTGGCAAGAATGTTGGCGGGAGTTCCACCTTGGTTAAGGGTGGTACATTTTGTATGATAAGATGGAGTAGTATGGTATTTACCCTAGATTCGGGTGCGTATATTGAGCTTGTGGTAGTATCAATGTTATTATGTACTGTATCTTTGACTTCTGTGGTAGGGAAGTTCTATATTTTTCCTTCACTCGTTATAAGGCGAGTGATGATATTTTAAGTGTATACATGTGTAGGATGTTCTACCCGTATTATATGTGTTATACGAGTGAGAGTATTCTTGGTTGGGTCGGGGTGATAGCAAATAAGAAAATTGCGAGGCTATCCTACTTCTAGTTTCAAAGCAGAACTAGTTGTTCTATAATATCTCCCCTGGATACAGGATTGAGACTTTATAGAGATGGTTTAAGGTATGCGAGAAGTTTTCATTTTTTTTTGTTTTGTTTGTTGTATGTTTGCCTTGTTTGTATGATGTTGCCTTATCTCCACGACCAACAAAGTTAAGTAGTAATGTATGGGAGGGGTTCCTTATTTGGATTTCGCTTTGCGAGACACTTCACGCACGAACCTTAACGACGTTGGGAGTGGAGAGATGTTGCACTTTATTTTCTTTCTTTCCTTCTGTTGGTAGAATGTTGGGTTGGAAGGTTTAGCCGAGAATCACGGTATTGAGTGATTAAAGGGATATTAAAGTGCGATACAGAAGCACTGTGAATAGTTCTCTCCTCTGATCGATGTGAGGGATACTGAGATAAGAAAGTTGGATTGAGACGTATAGTTAAGCCTTGATGAGAAGGCCATTTAAAAAGATGTACGTATGTATATTGGGATAAAGCATTTGTGGCATCTTACAGGAAGTAAATGCCCGAGTAGTTAGATTTTCAATTATTTGAAAGGGTAGGACATAAAAGTAGAAGCGCATTGGTAGAGTTATGAGTTAGAATTTTTGTGGTCCCGATCATGTGTCTTAGACCGTTATATCTTGATGACCGACGATGCGAGGTAGTAGTGTAACGGGAGGTTTCCTTATTTGGATTTCACTTTTACGAGACGTCCCACACATGAAACCGAGCGAATGTCAGAAGTTGAGAAAGGTCTTGGACACTATGGATATAATTAGTATAATACTTATACGACTTGATTAGGATATAGATCGACCTTAGAAGTTTTAGGACGCAAGGCCTTTAGGGCATTCAACGTTATTTTAGGAAGGTTGTAGGGAGTTGACCACGAATAGGTTGTGGGTTAACTCTAAGGGGGACTACGTCCCTAGAATGAAGAAGTATGGATCTTGAGTAATTCGGGTTGCTAGGCTAAGGTGAGACCTCTCTCAGATAGAATGTTACGTCGGTAACCCAGCTTTCGAGGAGTCAAAGAGGATGAAATGAATTTTACTCCTGCACTCGTGTTGTTAAGATCAAAAGTGGATTTAACAAACGAGTCTCTTACAGGAACGGTAAGTATTAATACTGGAGCATGGACCCATTGTTTATGCGTCTCACAAACTTAGATCTCGTGAGAAGTATTATCCCATGCTTGATTTAGAGTTTGTAGCGGTAGCAATTGCCTTAAAGAAATAAGAGGCACTACTTCCTGGGCAGGAAATTTGGTCTTTTCATGGGCAACAAGTTATTGCAATATGTTGCAGTGGAGACAGAGTGGGTGTTTGGAGATTGTAAAGGACTATCAATTGGATATTCCCTTTTTCTAAGAAAATGCGAATAGGGGAGCGGATGCGCTGAGTAGAAAACCGTGGGGGTGATTAGCAGAGGCATGGAATGCCAAGTAGAACGAGCCTAACTAGTAGGACTTTGCAGCAAGAGCATTCATGTCCGTGATTGACCAATTCACCTACTAGTGTGAAGAGAGTAGTGTGGGATGAGGAAGGGTATATCCATGGACATTGTTGATGAATTGCCGACACCGTAATGGTCATGATCATATTTGGGTAGGTGTGGACCATTTGACCAAATCGTTGCTTTTCCAACCGATATGGGTGAACTATTTGCAAAAGAGTATGCCCCGCTCTTATGGTGAAGTTATGGAACTGTGTAAGGTGCCTATCAAAATAACATTGGACCGAGACTAGATTTTTGTGTCAAAGTTTTGGTAAAGTTTCCAAAAATAAATGGGAACCGTATGGAAATAGGGTATATCCTACCACCCTAAAGTGGATGAATGAATGGAGAAAGTTAACCTAATATCGGAAGGCATAATTCGAAGGTGTGCCTTAGGATTAAAGGAAGGATGGGAGCAGTAGTTCTTATGAATCAAAACTCTATACAATAATTCAGATAATTTTTTTCTAAGGATGCCACCGTATGTGGACTTGTGTAGCCGATTAAGTGATTTGCCTGCTCATTGGATGGAGCCAGTGGACAATATATTCCTTGGACAATATATTCCATGATAGGGTTCATTTAACCGCATACTTTCAAGGGCTATGCCGACTCGAATAGAGGTCATACAGTATTGGAGGTAGGGAATTAGTTTTAATGCAGATGTTCCCTAGGATGGGTATAACGTGATTCAGGAAGAAAGGTAACTTGTGCCGAGTTATGTAGGCATTTTTATTTTCGTCGTAGAAAAGTAGGATCGATGGTTCATAAATAACAACTAGGTGCTATGTTAAAGCACGAAGAATGTAGACTGAGATCGAAAGTGAGGACCTTAGTCCAAGTCCAATGGGAACGCCTCAATAATGAGAAGTTAGATAAGGATGTAAGAATGATAGTTCAGAATAGTACACCCTCATTATGGTTATACTGTACACCTGAATTTTGAGGGCAAAATTGCCTTCTAAGGGGGGGAGTATGCAACAACCCAGACTTTTGTGCGACTATTTTATATTATTTTGCCCGATGGGATATTTTATAAAATAGAGGAAGTTGGAGTAAATATTATTTCCCGTGATATTAAGGGATAATATTTATCGTGTTTTGCCTATTTACCGTTATGAGAAGGTTAATAGCATTATATTGTGATTTATTACGTCGTTGTATTTTAAACGACGGTTATGACTTATATGTAAGTTGGAGTATAATTAATAAATTAAAATGAATTTTGAACATAAAAATATTTAACTTTACTCCGGATGCCAAAATAGGGGGTGCAGTTGGTTTTAGAATAGTCGAGAGAGTCAAAATAAGTGCCAAGTTGTATTTTTGAGTTTCGGGCACTTTTTACCGGTTATGACTCAATGATGTAGTTACGAGTCATTTTAATGGTGTGTTAAAATTTGAAAGAGGGAAATTAATGTTTAGATTCCGGTTAAGTCTCCCAAACCCTTTTATTTTCCCACTCTTGTGTTATAAGCCAAGAGAGAGAGAGAGAGAGAGAGAGAGAAGAGAGAGTTGGGAGAAAATGGAGAAAAGAGAGAAAAATGGAAGATTGGAGCTGGAAATCGTTTCTACCGGAAGATAATCCGAGTCTACAAACTTGAGGCAAGTTTCTTACTTGCTAGTATATGATTTACTGTGAATAATTTGTGTGATTGTTGTGTAAATTGGAAATTTGGAGGAAATCGTAGATTTTGTAAGATTTTGATGTTTTAGCCTTGGATCTTGTTGTTGATGTGATTTAAGTGATCATAAGGGTTTATTTTGGTGTATAATTGTAGTGGTTATGTTGAGGGGTGATAAGAGTAAAGAAATTGTAAGAATAAAGGGTGTAGGTTTCAGATTTGGCTCTGAAGAAAAAGGAATTTTCGAGGACCTTATAGGCGCGGTCAACCACGGTCCCATGACCAGTCAACCGGTCATGCCAAAACGAGCTTACTGCTTTCTTTGGAAGGAAAAATATGAAAGGGCGGTCGATCGCGGTCCCCTGACCGGTCGACCGGTCCCCTGTTTTTCACCTTTATTTTCCTTAGTTTCCTCTAGCTTCTTTATTTTAAGATAGGGACTTAGGAATCTTATTGAATGAAGTAAAACTAGAATATTAGAGTTTATTAGTAAGGTATTTAAGAACCTAAGTTAGAAATGAAAGTTAGGATTTAGAATGGGAATTAATTTTGGTTAGTTAAATTACACGTAGATAAGTGATTCTTTCATAAATTGAATTAGTTTAAGTCTAAGGGAAATAGAGTGAGGAAGTGTGAGTTTCTATACTTGGGCTGTTATGATATCCTACATTATGGTTTTAGGAGTGAACGTAAATTCATGGAGATTTGTATTGGCGAGGATTGAACATTGAGGTTTATAACGATGATACTAGCCACGTATGGCTCCGGATAAAATGTAATGCATATTTTAAATTGGAACATAATTGTCAAGTAAATGATTTTTGAGAATGTAAAATATGAATGTTTTCAAATGGAAAAAGAAATGATTTTCATAAATGAAAATTTATGTAAACACACCTCCCTAAATCGCTATCATAAGGGAAGTTGTGCGTGTGAGGTGAAGTTCCCTGGCTAATGAATGCAGGGTGAATGTAGTCCTCGGCTATATGATCATTTATTTTATGTTTATTCTGCGCTTGTGAGGTAGTTCTGAGTGTGGTTATGACTCACTCGCAGGCATATGGCCGCTTCCCGACGTCTTGCATTGTAGGATCCCAGGTTGTCTTGGTGATAGGCCCTGGAAGATGATAGCCATTTAGGGGGGCACACAGTGGGGAAACCCGGATGGGTGGTCTTAGAAACGTTATTTGATATGAAATATAACTATTTTTAATAATGTGGGACAATATTGATGTTAAAGCATTTTATGATAATAAAATGGCTTTATATATATATTTCCTGGATGGAAGAAAGGAAATAGAATTGGTAACGAAAGGTTTGAAATGAAATTGAATTGGTAAACATTTTGTAAAATGAATTGCAATATATGTATTTCCTAAAGAGAAAAAGGAAATGTGTATTTAGACTGTGAATAATTGAAATGATGTCTCCTTGAGTAGATGTAGTTGAGTTCTTCCATACTTATATGATATTGAGCATCATCATTGATATTGCGCTAGGTTGTGCTTTTAGAATTGAGAGGTGATAAATTTTACGTTAATTGCGAGAGAAAGTTACGCACTTAACTGTCATGCATTTTAGTCACATGGTAATCATATGAAACCGGGACCTAACCTGTCTATATTTCTTTGTTTTTCATGCAAATCCTCGTCCCTTCAGGTGCTCTACCGCAAGGACGCCCGTATTGACCTTTCCATTCCAGTGGTCTTGGAGCTATATCATTTTGCAGATGTTGTCGGATATTTGTTATAGACGCTTCTTCCCATTGTACTCTAGTTATGCTCAGTTTATTTATTTGGGCGTGTTGCCCATGCATTGCACTCATTTATTATACTGTGATATTTAAAGTGTAATACTCGGTGTAACTATTTGTATTGGTCTGTTAATCGATAACTTATTCGATTATTATTTATTATATTATCATACCTTTATCCGATGATTTTTGATATCCACCTTCTTTGTAAATTGAATTGTCTAGGTGCTTTTCTTTTACTTATAAAAATTTAATTTGACGGTCCGTTTTCTAAAATAATTGGTGGTTATCTCGTACTGTTATTTCAATCGACAGTGATGCTAAGAATGGACCATCTATGATTCCTGTGATTATTGGAGTATCGGGCAGGCCACCTCTTATTTTAGTAGGCGAGATGTCACAACATGTGACATGACAAGTACAATAATCAAATAAATTCGTGCATGTATGCAATAAAGGAAATCACGAGTCAAACATGTAGGAAGTAACACTTAATTACATCTTAATGACTCCAAACATTATAAAACACAAAGATGACATGATATATTGTCTCGAAACACTATCAAATAGTCACATGAATAAATGGAATGAAATTGTGACTTGGCTATCTTAAATACTCATCCATAAAAGGTGCAAATACAAAATCATTTTGTTCTTTTCTAAATTTTTTATAAGAAGAAAATCTTTTTGTTCTTTTCTAAAAATAATTTATAAAAAGAAAATCTTTTTGTTTTTCCATTTTTTAAATTGTAAAAGTAATAATAATAATACACATGATACAGCCTAGCAATAGGAATCATATGATATAAATATGACAAAGCATCCTATCCTAGACACGGATCAACCCCTTAGTCAACTGTGCAAATCCCTAAACACTTCCTAAGACTTTCAAATCTAAGGGCATTTAAAGGTTTTGTGAAAATATCGGCTAGCTGATGGTCGGTGGGTATGTAACTCAGGGATACAACTTTCTCTTCAGCTAGCTATCGTATAAAGTGCTCGCGTATCCTGATATGCTTTGTGCACAAATGCTGAACTGGATTGCGGGATATGTGTATCATGCTCATGTTGTCACGGGAAATGGTCATGGTGTCCTATGAAATACCATAATCCTCCAGCATCTGTTTCATCGAGTTGCGTGAAACAACTCCCGATGTGGATGTACTCAACCTCTGCCATGGACAACGAGATGGAGTTTTTGCTTCTTGATCAACCAGAAGACAAGAGCGGAACCAAAATAAAAACACCCACTAGAAGTGCTCTTACAACCATCTACATCCCCGGTCCAATTGGCATCCGAATAGGTAGACAAACGGTCATCGGTATCAAAGGAATACCAAATACCGTATGAGAGAGTTCCACTCACATATTGGATAATACATTTTAGAGCAAGTAAGTGTGACTCTTTCGGGGACGCCTGATATCGTGCACAGACTCCAACACTAAAGACTATGTTAATATAACTAGCAGTCAAGTAAAGAAGACTACCTATCATACTCCGATACACGGTTAGCTCTACGTCCTTTCCTGAAGTGTCCTTACTAAGCTTGATAGAAGTACTCAAAGGTGTACAAGCATGCTTAGCGGATTCTAAACCAAATTTCTTCACTAGGTCTCTAGCATACTCGGATTGAGAGATGAACATCCCATCCTCTAACTGACGAACCAGGAGACCAAGGAAGAAAGTAAGCTCTCCTACCATGCTCATCTCAAACTCACTTTTCATCTCTTCCTCAAAGTGGTGCGCATGCTGGGAGCACGTGGATCCAAAGACTATGTCGCCCACATAGACCTGGGCAACCAAAATAGCATCGTCATCTCTCTAGACAAACAACGTAATATCAACTCCCCCTCTTTCAAATCCACGAGCTAAGAGATAGGAAGTAAGCCTCTCGTACCGAGCATGGGGTGCTTGCTTCAAACCATACAAGGTTTTCCTTAGATAGTAGACGTGCTCCGGGTGCTGAGGGTCTTCAAACCCTTTTGGTTGAACCACATAAACCTCCTCCTGTAGAATACCATTTAGAAAGGCACTCTTCACATCCATCTGATATAACTTGAAGTGCAGATGACATGCGATGGCGAGTAGTAAGCGTACGGACTCAAGCCGTGCAATATGAGCAAATGTCTCCCCAAAGTTTACACCCTCAAACTGTGTGTAACCTTGAGAGACCAGCCTAACCTTATTTCTGATTATGGTATCATTTTCATCCATTTTATTCTTGAAAATTCACCTGGTACCTATCACATTAGTCTCACTAGGTCGGGGGACAAGTTCCCAGACATTATTCTTTACAAATTGAAGTAACCCATCCTGCATGGCAAGTATCTAGTGTTCATCTTTGAGTGATTCTTTGTGATTCTTGGGCTCGACTGTGGACGTGTAGCAAAAATGACTAATAACGTTCTCTAGCTGAGCACGAGTCTTGACCCCTAAAGTGGGATCACCAACAATGGAAGAAGGGTCATGACTCTTGCGAACCCAAGTAGTTGTGTTCCCTAACACAGGAGTAGGGTCCACAGAGTGTGGGTGAGAGACAAGAAAATTGCTGTCAGAAGAGTCCTCATCCTCACAAAGAAGGCTAGGATCTATAAACGTTGAAGGTTCGTCATCTTGCACGGTGATGTTTATTGACTCCATAACCTTATTTATCTTTAGGTTTAAAACTCAGTACGCTCTACTATTTGATGAATATCCTAGCAAGATTCCCTCGTCGCTCCGGGAGTCAAACTTTCCTAATTGCGCTTTTTCCCATAGGATGTAGCATTTACTCCCAAAGACACGAAAATATGGAAGGTTGGGTTTCTTGCCAGTCCATAATTCATAAGGCATCTTAAGTGTGTGTGGACGTAGATAGACCATATTCATCGTATGGCATGCAGTAGACACTGCCTTTGCCCAAAATGTCCTAGCAACCTTACAACCTAGAAGTATAGATCTAGCCATTTCTTGAATCGTCTTATTTTTCCTCTCAGCACTCCCATTTTGCTGAGAATCTTCATAGAAGAAAACTCATGTTTGATTCATAGGCTGTCACAGTAAAGATCTACCTTTGCTTCCTTAAATTCCATGGAGTTATCACTACGTATCCTGTTAATAATGACACCGTGTTGATTTTGTAGGATACGGCACTTGGTCATTAAAAACTCTACAGTATCGGATTTCTCTCTCAAAAAACATATAAAACGAACATCTGGATAAATAATCTACCATCACGAGGATATACCTCTTACCACCCAGACTCTCAGTACGAGTAGGACCCATAAGATCCATGTGAATTAACTCAAGCACATGGGAGGTGGTAATGGAATTCAACTTCCCGTGGGGACTACGGATTTTCTTTCCCAGCTGACAAGGTCCACAAATCGTGGAAGTTGGATTTCCAAGAGATGGTAAGCCACGTACTAGTTCCTTTTTAGCTAAACGTGTTAAATCTCTTACGTTCACTTGACCTAAATGTTGGTTCCATAAATCCATAGGAGTGATCGTGTCACTATTGCAGACAAGTGAGGATGTGAGCACAGTCCTATAGCAATGATCTTCTATCTTGACCCCTTGCACTAAAAGTTTACTGGCTTGATTATAGACATTACACACATCCCGGTCAAACTTTACGGCAAAGTCAGCGTCGCACAGCTGAATAATGCTGAGAAGGTTTGCCATCAAACCTTTGACGTACAAAACATTCTCTAGCTTAGGAAAACCTAGTAACTCAACTGTACCTCTTCCTACGATGCTAGACTTCCTACCATCTCCAAAGGTGACTCTACCTTCCTTATAATCCTCTAGGTAGGTAAAAAATGAGGCATCACCTGTCATGTGTCTGGACCACCCACTATCAAAATACCACTGTGAGGAATTATGTGCTTTGAGAGCAACATGAAACAACAAGGGCCTTTTCGTCTTTCTTAGGTACCCAAGAAGTGGTATATTTTTTTTACCCTTATTGTTGTTGGTTTTAGCTGGGATACAGGAAGCATTCATTGACAGTAAAGAAATCCGTCGGAATTCCTCCATCAAACTCTGTGAGGTGTCGGCTCCGATATGGTCGGCTGGAATCTCCCGCAAGAATTCCAGATGGGCAGCAATGAATAAGGGACCAACTTCTCCATAAAATACTCCTAAATGAGTAAAATAAATCACTTGAAGGTTTATGTTGTGCTATTGATAAACGGGAATTAAGTGTGCATTTATTAGGAAGGCTTAAAGCCTAAAAAATTACTTTAGGGAAAGAAGGCAGAACTTGGGCCGAAATTTGCTCAGCATGTTGCAAAAGAGTTTTGACCGCTAAGAAGTGGTGACAACATTTGGCACAGAAATCGAGATCGGTGACATCGTTCGAACGACATTGGATGTCACTCGAACGAGGACACGTGTCATTCGAATGACATCGCACGAGATGTCTATGTCGTTCGAAAGATAGAGACATCTCGTTTAAACGAGCACACCTTCCAAAAAAAGTCCATTTCAGCTTAGAATAAATTCTGCATTTGATAAAAAATAATTTCAGACTTTAAAAAATATCTTCTAAAAAGTTCCCAAATATTTATGCAAATACAAACAACTCCAATTTATCATTTTACTGATAATGTGTCGTGAAGTTTGTGGGAAACGGTTGAGAAGTACGTAGCATGTAGCTTGATGCACGAATGAAGGTGATGGATGCATGGATTCGAATAAAGGCCGTTAAGGATGATCGTGATGACATGCAGAATGTAGCAGTATCAGACATACAAACTATGATCTAGGGAAAATAGAAAAACCCTTGATTCTACCTTGGAAATTTATAAAAATATGTCCTCACAGCAACATCAATAATTGCTTAGTGAGCTCGATCCAATGGAGGTGCACCATGATAACTTGAACGGAGGAGAACGAACATGGATTAAACTCACAACTTGAAATATATCTATGTTATCCCATATAGTCATGAATATAGAAATACCAAGATTATTAATGTCTTAACGATTCCCACACACATAGGTCAATATATACAATACCATATCCTACACTACACCCAAAACCGATCATTGTCACGGTTCATGCCCATGACCAAATTTGGTGCAACCATTTTGCGGTTCATAGTCAACAACCGTGACCGAAAGTACTAGTCAAGGACCCATCTGAATCTTCGATTTTGGTAAGTGATCATGAAAGAAAACCATGCCCAATAAATCCAAAAGTCATGCTCTCGACCTATGACAACAACCGTGATAATGTATTTTTGGTTATAGTAAAACATTGTGACCCAGGACATGACCCAAGAGGTTCTTGTCAAGGTTTACGATCGTGAGCCATGCCATGACTTCAGACAAATTTCTCATGGTTATTGACTTTGACCCATCATGAATTTGTTTAAAAATAATAACTTTGATTTGTTCGTTTCCAAAAAAAATCTTGTACATGTTTCAAACCTGTTTGACAAGTCATAAAACTAATTAACTAATTCATCCATCCAAAAATAATAATATCAAAACAGTCACGCCATCAAATTAATTATATGAATGCAAAAATATTAATATTAAAATCCATATACTTAATGCTATGTTGCTAGACATAGTATTCATAAAAATTTTGGGGAGCCCTTATCTTCAACTTATTATGGAGAGCATCCAATCTCCATGAACTACTTACTCTCCTTGGTATCCCCTAAACATATGTTGTTTCGTTGTAATAGACATCCGCGTCCTCCTCGACTAGAGATCATATTTTTAAAAATAGGAATAAATCCTATAGAAAACATCAATATAATAAGAAGAAAGGGATTGGCATCTAATAATGACTTGGATAATGTCATATATACATAACATTATAATATATAAAAATTAAAGTTTGACACCTAAGAGCATTTGAGTTTGTCACGCACAAAGGCTTTCATAAACAGAAGCACAAAAAATAATTTTTTATACATGCAAATATCATAGTAATAGCTCCTAACTTAAGCAAATATCAACTTCGTGAAATCTGATAAATTAATGTATCAACACTAAATCATCTTCCACGTTTACAATAACAAGTTGTAATAAAATAATATAACAACACTCAATTATCGTCTAAATCAAGTAAAAGATTATTCGAATTAGGGTTGCAATTAAGGGTAGACTAAAACTCTGTAGTGGTTTTTAATGTGTTAGCTTGAGTTGTCAAACACTTGGCGCATGAAAAACAACAAATCAATTGTCATCGTTTATGCACTTTGAGTAGAATATATTCTTCAAGTTTTGAAAGGCACAAACAACATGTTCGTCGACCATGCGATATTTACTATTAGTCTTGGATAGATTTAGCATGACAAGATTTGTGACAGGATCAACTTTACAACCATTATTAGTGTCCTCCCCCTTCACCCAGTCACAAAAGAAGACATTTTCTTTGAAATCTATGTAATCTAGTTATAGGATTGGTTAAAAAATCCCACAATATATCATCACCATACCCTTTGAATGTTTATCATTTTTTCTAGACACATGAGAAGTTAAGGTAGAAGTTGAAATTCTGCTATTTTCGTTAATAGTTTTTCCTTGCATGGGTACGCGATGATATGAAAACTATTGGTGTTGAATTTTTTAAATTCTTTTTTCACAAAAATTGGGACCGTTTTCTTGGTATGCAAGCCTTGAAGAGACATCATATCTTTTTAAAATTTGTATTTATTAATGGATTTGTATTAGGGTATATTTTACAATACATTCACAAGAACATGCAACAAATGAGGTAAAAATTACATATTT
This sequence comes from Sambucus nigra, assembly GCA_949130495.1. Taxonomy (NCBI): domain Eukaryota; kingdom Viridiplantae; phylum Streptophyta; class Magnoliopsida; order Dipsacales; family Adoxaceae; genus Sambucus; species Sambucus nigra. The sequence goes on from OX422212.1 coordinate 101,843,738, forward strand.
TGATACCCATACCCTTAAATCATTCATCACGTCCGTTGGACCTTTTCACTTCTTATTTTGATCAATTTTCTATCATACTTCCTATATGTGTTCATAAACTTGTACAATTTAGATATAAATATAGACAATACACATACTTAAATGAAAAGAAGTTATATATGTAGGTACTTACTCTCTCAATTCTTCAACTTCATCTTATCTTTCAAAAACATAACGAGCTTCTTTCTCGAATTGCTTAATTTGTGTCTCACCTCTTTAGGCTTCCTGAAAGACTCTTCATTCTCAAACTCATCAACTTCCTCGACCATTCATTGATCATGAGGATTGAACCTCTTAGTCCTTTATTCCAACATATGTTCCTCAACGTATAATAATGGTGAAAAGAAGATAAACATTAGAAAAATGTTTTAACATAATCATTGGCTTGTGTTATAAAGTTTCTACAAGCAGTTTGTATAACTGTTTTATGAGTTTAGAATTACTCATAAAATAAAGTCTTAACTACAGAAATCCATATAGCTTTCTATGTTTTACAGAGAAGTAAATGATCTTAATTAATTATATACAAATGTACAAACCCTAATTACGTATATGTACATTTGTATATATATGCATATGTACATATATGTACAATTGCACAAACCCCTCTTTCAATATATATATATATATATATATATATATATATACATACAAATGCAAAAATCTAATGGAATGTGTTAAGAATCACACATAAAGAAAGAGAGAGGTAATCTGAATCACAGAGAGATAAGGATTTTGCAAAGATGTGTGACTGAAGGATTCGTAGAGAGAGATAGTGAGAATGAGGGAAAAGAGGAAAAATATGCCCTAAGCGTGTATTTATACCTAAAACTTAGTCACAATTATTAAACGTGACAATGTTCGCAATCATATTGAATTAAAAACATCGTCCCGGTCAGTATCACCGATCGTGTTGTATTGTCAATGATAGTTGTCAAGGCCACAAATCGTGATCAAATTTGTGTGACCATTTTGAATTTAGTTTTTTTTCATAGATTCTTATCATGGTTAAGGATCAGTCACTTTCACACATTATATCACGGTAATAGACCGTAGTCACCATCATGACCACATTGGCACCACATTTTCAACATAAAAAGTCATGGTCCTTGATTGTGACTAACAGGGTTGTAGTCCACAATTGGTACCAATATTTGGAAAATGTCACTCTTGGAACGGGTCACGGTCCTTGTCACGAAATTTAATTGATGGTTATGATTTTGGATCGTGACCAAGACGGTGTAACAGTTTTCAATTTTTGGTGTAATGCTTTCACCCTATCTAGACTAAGACTAGTGATTTATACTCCGTCACACTGTACACGCCAACATGATGCCCACATAATACATTTACCATAGATGGGCCACAATAATATCCTAACGTTTTGGGCATACAGATATCATTCCCACACTCCAACTAGACTATGACTAAGAGATTGTACTATATATATATATATGTGTGTGTGTGTGTGTGTGTGCGTGTGTGTGTATCTGTGTGTGTTTGTGTGTGTGTGTGTGTATATGTGTGTGTGTGTGTGTGTAAGGGTAAATTTTCAATTAAGTCAAATTATATGTGTTGTCTTAATTCCTAAAAAATCGCTTTGAGTCATATGATAGAAGTTGTGTTTGTGACCTTTCAAGCCTATGACATCTTTGTTGAAGAAGTAGCAGCCATGTCGAAGTGATCTAATTCTATGTCGTGTTTCGTGCCTCATTTTCATCATCAACATTCCAAGGATCTCTCACGTATGAGTTCTTATATTATGTTGGCCCTAGGAAATTTATTATTGGGTGTTAGAATTTTTATCAAACATAATTTAAAATGACTTTATATTTTTCAAGAAAAATATTTTTATTTTTTCAGGTCGTTAGAACTACTTTTCCAGGTCATTCGAACGAAATTTGGTATTCATTATAACGACTTCTAACGAAGTCTCTTTGTGGCTTGTGCTGACTTTTGATTAGAAGTTTCTTTCCTGGTCGTTCGAACGAGATTATTTTTGTTCGAATGATCGGAGCAGTTTTTTCTAAAAGCCAATTTTTTGAAGAAGTTTTTTCCATAGCTTCCCACTACTTTTTCCCAATCATTTATGCAGTGAGGGAGATCGGATTTTTAAGAGAATTTTTCATCTTCTAAGTGTGAGAAGTCTTTAGAAAAGTTCAATAGAGTCTTTATTCTAAAATCATGGTTTAACATTCAAAACAATAGCTAAGTTTAAACCCAATTATTTAATGATCCAAGCTACAACATGATATATGTTTGAGATCAAGTTTTAGGCACCGTGTTTATCATTCTCTACATCATTAAGGATTATTTCTTATGGAGGATTCCATGCTCGTTGATGTTCATATTATAGAATCTGTATGCGTGATGGTAAAAGTGCCCCGTCGGTGGACTTCGAGAAATAGGGGAATCCTACGTTGTCACTAGCCTAAGGTTGAAGGGATGGAGAGTGTCAAAGATTACGAGGGCGTCAAGTCATTGTGTAAGTATTCTATCCTTTTGTAATTCTGTACTTAGTGGACTTATGGCTGGGTCATTCGAGGTTTTTTTCATTGGGGGTTTTCCTCATAAATCACGGCGTTGTGGTTATTTATTTTACCTTGCAAATTCAAACCTAGATGCATGCTTATGTTTAAAATATCAAATTGGTTTAACGAAAAAATGATTTAATTGATGCTTAATTAATTTGGGTTGTGTTAGTCTAAGAAAAAGTTTAATTTGACAAAATTCATGTTTAGTTGTAACAACCCTCGCTTTTGAGATTCTATTTTATATTTTAATCTTCTTATTATAGTGATTAATTAAAGATGTTGTTTTGTGGAGTAGGTATTAATTTAAGAAAGATAAGTTAATATCTACTATGATGTTGCATATTTACCGTATGTAGAGGTGAATTTTGCTATGTTATGTTTTATTATGTCATAAGAATTTAAAATGACATTTGGGCTTAAAATGAAACCGGAACCTTAAATGAACTATAAAAATTTCCAAATGCTAATTTGGAGGGTACGGTTAGTTCCGGGAGGTGCGAGATAGTCAAATTGTGTGCCATATAATATTTTGAGGTTTTGGGCACTTTTGACTGGTTGTAACTTAAATAAGTAGTTGCGTTTTGAATTATCGCGTATTAATCACTTAAGTTGGAATTTTGAGCCTAAGCCACGATTTATGTCTTGCTTGAGTTACTATTCCCCAAATTACATTAGTAAACCTAGAGAAAGAAAGAGAAGGAGAAATCTTGGGAGAAAGTGAGAGATTGAAGCTTGGGTGATTGTTCTTGCATTCAACTTCTTCAAAATTTGAAGTTATAACCTTGAGGCAAGTTTTCTACTTGCTGTTTCATGATTTAAGTAGAGTAATTTGCATTGATAGTTATGGTTGTGTATGGTTTATGGATATTAGGGCTTTTTAGTGGATTTAAGGGTTTTAACTCCTTGGAGGTTTCTTTGAATTGTTATTGGTATAGATTTTGGGTGTTGGAAGCATTTAAAATCTTTTGGTATCAAAAATATGGTGTGGAGGCTTATTGTAGAATAAGGGTTTTTGGGTCTGCTATGAATGGTCGACCGCGTATCCAAGACCGGTCAACCGGGCCTTCGGGGGAGGGCATACTCCTTTCTCACTAAGGCCTGATTTTTGGCGTGCGGTCGACCGCGGTCCGTGACCGATCGACCAACCCCCTCTTCCTGGACTTTCAGCTTTAATACGAAGGCAAAAGATTTGAGACGCGATCGACCGCGGCCTTTGTACCGATCGACCGGTCCCCTATTTTTTTACTCTTAAAACTTTATTTTTATTTCCTAGGTTTTCCTTTTTATAGGGAATAGGGACCTTCTTGCATGAAGTAAACTTAGAGTTTTAGTCAAGTTTGGTCGTTACCCTATAGTTGAATGGGATCACTTGGGGTTAATTCAGGGGTTCTGGAAGTGATGCTTAGGTATCACTTCTGTTTTGGGTAATTAGTTAAAGTTAGAGTTCTAAGCCATATGGGGAGATGGTAGAAGCCCTTGGTTAGAATATAAAACCTTGGGTCTTATGAGATTTCGAGAAATGGGTTAGAAAATGCTTTGGGACATAATGTTATGATGAAATTGAATAAGAAATATTCAAAGATGAATGTTTTAAGTAAATGAAATACATGAGATTCATGGTAATGAAAATGGGATAAATTGGTAATTGTTAAATTACTTAAACACACCTTTCTAAAGCTATCATAAGGGAAGCTCGCGCATGAGGTGATGTCCCCTGGCTATTGAATGCAGGTTGACTATAGTCCTTGGCCATATGCGGGTTTTGTGTATGTTTTTCTGCGCTAGTGAGGTAATTTCGGGTGTGGTTATGACTCACTCGCAGGCATATGGCCACTTCCCGACGTGCGTTAGGTGCCCAGGTTGTCTTGTATAGATAGGCCCTGGAAGATGATAGTCATTTAGGGGCGCGCCCAGTGGGGAAACTCGGAGGGGAAGTCTTAGAAACGTTATATGTATAAGAATATAACCTTTTTAACTCAAGTGGGACTTGAGGTATGTAAATTTCCATAAGATATGTGATGGTAATTACATTCCTGCTAAGGAATGGAAAATGATAAGGCTTGGGAAGAAATGAGATTTAATTTAACTTCTTTTGTCAACCTTTATAATTATTAGAAATATATAATTGCATTAACACACTTTATGGTTAGGTTGTTAGATTTTCATTCATATTATTATTGGTTCATTGTCCATATCTATCATGTTTCTTACTCTTCTGGGAATCATATAAATAAATCGGGTCCTGACCCGTTCATCTTTCTATGTTGTGCATATTTTGTTATCCGCTCAGGTGCTCCTCCGCAAGGGCGCCCGTTATGAATTTCCATTCTTATGATTTTGACGAGCTGTATGACCTTGCGGACGATTACGGGATGTTGTTAGACGCCCTCATTTTTTTGGAATCTAGTTATGATCTGGTCTTACATTCGGGCTAGTGGCCCATAAATTGTAATTGTTAATGGATGTAGTATGTATCATTTATAACACTGTGATGTAACTGTGGACCGACAGATTATTCGGTTCTTCTACTGTATATTGTTTTGGTTAACTATTTATGTGTTCTTTGGAAATTCCACTTTTGTCAGATTTGGGTTGTTTAATTTATTTCTTAAATCTTTCTTTTAAATTCAAAATTTTGACAACCTGCTTTCTGATTTATGGAGTGGCATGCCTATATACCTAATTATTGTTATGATGTTGAGGATGATATCCATCCATGATCCTGTTATGTTGAGGTTTCGGGCTGGTCACCCCTTATTTCGGAGATCGGGTTGTCACAGATGGTATCAGGGCATCAGGTTCTAGAGTCTTTTGGATCTTGTGGACTTGTCACGTTCTACTGTAGCGTTCTTTGACATAGAGCCTAATGTTAGGACTACTTGTTGTCTATGCTTACGATCTTCTACAATTATAGATTGTTTTGAGTGAAATTTTAACCCTATTGTTCTCTCTCTCTCAGATGCCACCTAAAAGCGGTCGCCCGGCGAGATACAATAGAATCTTAGATTAGGATGTTGGTCCTCCCCCACCGCCACAAGGAACATTTAATGCCGCGGATGTGGCGAATATAGTGGCTCAAGCCGTTAATGCGGCCATGACAGTAGTGGCCCAATAAGCGCCACAGGCTCAGCAGAGAGAGCCAGATGCCGAAGTTCCTACTGGACCTTCTCAGTGGGAAAGAGCTAGGGAATCTTTTCTGAAGGGTCAGCCCCCGGAATTCGACGGGAGCTCGGATGTTATAAAGGCGAATCAATGGAAGAAGGATATTCAACGCCATCTACGTATGGTGGAGTGTGGTGAGGATAGGAAATAAGTCCTTGCTACTTTTAAATTGGTTGGTGCCGCATTACACTGGTGGGAGTCCGTGACTACGCCAGAACAAAAGGGATACAATGTCCATCTCTGAATTCTGGGTTTTGTTTGATCGTAAGTATTTTCCTCCCGCAATTCAAGGGGAGATGACAAGGAGATTGCAGAACCTTATGCAAGGGGAGAGGTCGGTAGCGTAATATGAGGAGGAATTCACCCGGTTAGCCATCTTCGTACCGGATGAAGTGACCCCGAAGAAAATAAAGTTTCAAAGTTTTTGAGAGGGTTGAACTGGAGGATCCGACAACATTTGCTAGGTAATCCTGCTTTACAGACTTTTGGGGAAGTGATGAATGCAGCTCTATTACATTGTCAAGAGCATAGAATTTTTTTGAAAAGTGGTAAGAAGACCTCCGTAGTGGGGCAAGGTGGAAGGCCGGGAGGTGGTGGGATTGGAGGAGGAGTCCTTTCCTCGTCCCAACCTTCGGGCAGTAAACAGAAAGAAAAGGATCCTCAGTAGGGGGACTCGTCTAAGAAGCAGTGTTCTGGGGGGTTTAATGGGGGGAACCAAAATAATAGACAAGGTCAGGGTGCCCCACAATAGCAAGTTGGTCGTGGTGGTTAGGGAGGCAGAGGCCAGCAGGGCCAGGGTGTAAATCAGTTTAGAAACAATCGTGGTCGAAATGCCTAGAATATGATAGGTCGGTGTTTCCAATGCGGGGAAGCAGGTCACTATAAGAGGGAATGTCCTCAGTTGATTGGGGGACAGTTTCCTCGAGCTCTACAGTAGCCGTACGTTCAATTTCCTCCACAGGTACCTCACCCAGTTGCTCCTCCACAACAGGGTCAGTTACAGTATGGTAGGGTCTACCATATTCAGGTTGCTATGCTTCCTCCAGCTCCGCCTACACCGCCAGCCATTGAGGGTAAGTTCCTTATTCAGGGACATATGGGTCATGTTTTATTTGATACCGGTGAAACTCATTCATTTATTTCTAGGAGCTTTGCCCAGACCACTGAGTTGATTAAATTTGCCGAAGGAACTTTTACTAGTGTGGAGTCCTCTATGGGTGACGGTTCACTCATCTTCTTTGTTTGTAAAAATATAGAAATCTTTCTCGATAACTTAGGTTTTGAGGCCGATTTACTCGTCCTGGATATGGTCGGGTATGACGTGATTTTGGGTATGGATTGGCAGATGAAATATCATGCTATTATAAATTGCTACGGGAAGAGTATAGTCTTCGCCGTGCCGGGACAAGAAATTTTCCTGGTAGTTTTACCTCGTTTAGAGGGGAGTACTTGTACTTATTTGTATTGCATTACCGAGGAGACTTCTAGGGGTTTAGTCATTCCTTTGGATTCCATTCCAGTTGTGAAAGACTTTGAGGATGTTTTTTGAGAGATACTGGGTTTACCTCCTAGTCGAGAGATTGAATTTGTGATTGATTTAGCGCCAGGAACGAGGCCTATTGCGAGGGCTCCATACCGAATGGCTCCTATTGAAATGAGGGAGCTAAGAGATCAAATTCAAAAGTTATTGGAGCAGGGATTTATATGGCGTAGTACATCGCCATGGGGTGCTCCAGTGTTGTTTGTTAAGAAAAGAGATGGTTCTCTCCGGTTATGTGTGGACTATAGAGAATTGAATAAGGTCACCATCCGGAATAAATACCCTTTACCTCGTATCGATGATTTATTTGATCAACTTCGAGGAGCGATGTACTTCTCTAAGATCGATTTGAGGACGGGGTATCATCAATTGAGGATACGAGAGTAGGACGTGTCCAAGACTGCTTTTCTTATGAGGTACGGATCCTATGAATTTTTGGTTATGCCCTTTGGACTAACCAATGCACCTGCTGTATTTATGGATCTCATGAATAGGGTCTTTCGGGATTTCCTGGACCAATTTGTTATTGTGTTCATCGATGACATTTTAGTCTATTCTCGAACGGAGTCTGAACATGCTATGCATTTGAGGTTGGTCCTACAGAGACTACGGGACCATCAACTGTATGCCAAGTTCGAGAAGTGTGGCTTTTGGTTGTAGGAAGTACAGTTTTTGGGTCATGTGGTGACGTCCCAGGGGGTATCAGTGGATCCAGGCAAGGTAGCTGTGGTGAGGGAGTGGGTTAACCCCACGACACCTACCAAAGTTCATAGTTTTCTGGGATTGGCGGGTTATTACCATCAGTTCATCAAGGGTTTCTCTAAGATTGCTAGCCCTTTGAGCAACTTGACCCGGAAAGGGGTGAGCTTTATTTAGGATGATTCTTGCCAAGCTTCATTTGATGAACTTAAAGATAGATTGACTTCGGCTCCGATCCTTGCTTTGCCAAAACCAGGATTGGAATATTTAGTCTTCACCGACGCATCTCTTCAAGGATTAGGAGGTGTACTTCAGCAAGAGAGACGGGCTATCGCTTATGCTTCTCGTAAGTTGAAGCCCCATGAAAGAAACTATCCGGTGCATGACTTAGAACTAGCCGCAGTTGTTTTTTCCTTGAAGATATGGAGGCATTATCTCTTGGGAGAGAAGTTTAGTCTTTTCACGGACCACAAATCGCTGCAATATTTATTTTCACAGAAGGACTTGAATATGAGACAGCGCCGATGGTTAGAGTTCGTGAAAGATTATCAATTTGATATTCATTATCATCTGGGTAAGGCCAACGTGGTAGCGGATGCCTTGAGTAGGAAGCTGTGGTGACAATTATTATGCAACACAAATAAATATGAAAGAGATAACAACCAAGAAAGGGTAAATAAAAGGCCAATCACACAACAACGGAGATACGTGGTTCAGCAAAGAAGTGCCTACGTCCACGGTGGTTTAGTCAGTGTTATTTCTCTATATTCTGAGGAATAAGTACAGAGAATGCAACTTGTCCTTTGCCCCGGACTTAGGGTTTAATTTATACATGTGTGTGTTGGTGTAGTGGGGGTGATGGGTTCCTCTTTATTAGCCATCTCCCTTACATGGGATCATGTTCCCCCACAACTTCTCTTCATGGGATCGTGGAGTAAATGGATGAGTACCAGAGGTGACGGGCCTGGGCTTTGGGCCGCTGAAGAGGGGCTACTCGTCCAGGCCTTGTGGTGATAAAATCGGGGTACCCACAATTGCCCCTAAATTTGTTGGGCCGTTCTCGCGGGTCTGATGAATTTAAATGATCAGCAATGATGGTTGATCTCTTTGAAAACTGTGAAGTTACTTTGGCGGCACCCGCTTCGCTGTCCGTGCGTTATGATTAGTTTTGAAGGCTTGTTGGAATAAGACACATTTTCTCTTCGTCGTTCCAGCTTTTCCATCAATCTTCTATCTTCTGAGAACTCTTAACTTTTGTACCTTCTGTTTTCGGTCTCCACTCTCATCGCTTCTTCACCTTTTGATCTGATCTTCTGTCCTGTAAGTCTTTCGTGCCCTTTTTCTTGATTTTATAGTTTTTCCTGTATTTTTCCAATGGCGAAGATTGGAAATAGGTCGGTAACTGAGTTTAGAAAATTCTACGGTATTCCTGAGTGGGTAGAGGTTGAGTGTTGTGCCTCGCCGCCTAGGAACGTTAGGGATATAGAGGATGCACATTGGATTCATGTCCTGTTGCTCTCCCAGGGGGGTCTTACCTTTCCCCCTAATGGTTTGTTTCTGCACTTTTTTAGTTATTTTGGTATTGTGCCTGCACAATGTTCACCCAACGTATGGAAAATAGTGAACGGTGTGCACAGGATAAATCAGTTGTACGACACGAGGTTAGGGCTTGCCGAGGTCTGTTTTTGTTATTCTTTTTCTCGAACGAGTTCAGGTGTCTTGTACCTTAAGGCTAGGAGCCCTGATAGGGTATTGGTAGTAAATTTACCTGATTCCCATAAGGACTACTGGCAAGAAGGTTTTCTCGTTAGGAACTGGCAATACTTCCCTCAATTTGAAGGGTCGAGGTCTGAGAGGTTCACTATTCCCTTTTATGGGGAAGAATATATAGGTAGATGTTGTATTGTTGTTTCAACCTTTGCTGACTTTGTGATTTTTCTAAGTCCTCCTTGCTTCCTCTTTTTCAGCGAAGATAAAGAACTTGGAGCCAGCTCTCAGCGAGGTTCGTATCTCGGAACTGGTGAAAGCTTGGAACATCAGGGAACCTTTGGGTGACGGCGAGCATCCTAGGTCTGCTGCTTTTCTACTTGAATACAAGAACACAGGCTCCAGCTTCATAGCCCGACCTGTGGAAAGTGTTCTGGACTTTGACTCTTCCGAAGAGATTTCAGCTGAGCCCATCCAATTGGACGAGGAGGAGAGCAGCTCGGAGAGCGAGCCTGCAGGTGTTGTGAGTAACTTGGGTGGAGGCAGTGCTGATAGTAGCAGTTCATCGAGTACTACCAGCAGTCCAGGTGAATAAATGCCTCCCAGGAAGAATCTAATTCGGGATGATGATGACGATGTGCTTCTTGCACAGAGGTCCAAAAAATCGAAGACTGTCTCCAGGGCCATAGCTACTGGTTCTCGGCCTCCCTCTCAAGAGCAAGAGAAGAAGAAGAGAGAGGAGGAGCAGGCGAGGGAGAGGGAGAAGAAAAAGGAGGAGGAGAGGAAGAAGGTAGAAGAGAGAAAGAGGAGGGAGAAAGAGAAGGAGGAGGAGAGGAGGAAGATGGAACTGAGGACCAAGACTGGTCAAGCCTTGGTCCCAGTATCTGCTTTGCCTGAGGGGGCTTCGGTGGCCACCTCTCCTCAACTCGCCCCTGCGCTGCTTGAGAGGGAAGTCCTCCCTGCAGATCGCGAGAGGGCGTCAGGGTCTGATCAACTGGCCTTGCAAGCTAGCCAGAGGCTTGCCTTGGTAAGGTTTCTTTTCTACTTCCCAACTTCTTCTAATCTGTTTTGATGGTTTCTTCTTTCTGATCTTTCCCTTGTTTTCTGCAGTTTGTGACTGACTTTGTTGTGCTCTATCTCTCTCGTGACGAGCTATTGAGAAGGAACAGCGAGCTGGAGCAGCAGAATTCTACTCTGGTGGCCAGGGGTTCTCAGCTGGAGGCCGATCTGAAGGCTGCTGATGCGGCTCGAGCTTCTTCTATCTTGGCCCTTGCTAATTCTGCTCGCGAGAGAGATAATGCTGTCAGGGAGCTCGGCGAGCTGAGGAAGTCGTATGAACAGGTCTGCTCTAGCAAGCTGGACCTTGTGGAGAAGAACAGGGTTCTCGCCGAGCAGCTGGAAGCGGAGAAAGCCCAGGCAGCCACTGTTAAAGAAGATTCATACAATTCTGGCTGGGCTGCTGCGTATGAAGACGCCGAGGTTCAGATAGGCTATATCAGCCGTCTGAACTTCAAGAAGGGGTGGAACAAGGCCCTTGTGGCTGCTGGGGTGGATGTTGAGTCCCCGCTTTTTGACGAACATGATCCAGGGCCCAAGCCAGTTGTCGAGGAGGAGCCAGCCCCAACTGCTGAAGGGGTCAATCCCGCTTCTCAGGCGACTCTTGCTGATGCTTCCGTGGTTGAAGGGGCAGTGCACACCTCTGCAGAGGGTGACGCCCCTGCTGATGCTGACAAGGACAAGGGTCCGTCCACCGAGGTTGCTAAGTGATAGGGTTTCTTTGTAATTTTTTCCTTTTTTGTTCTGATGTAACCTCGCTCATTATCAATAAAAAGGCTTCGTTTTTGTTTATGCTGATTTCTTTTTGTTCTCTTCCTTTCTTTTTTACTTGTAGTTGGTTGACGCTGATGAATATATCCCTGTCACTTCACATCTGGGTAGGACTCTCGGTCCAAATGCGAGTCCTGCTGTTCGCCAGGCCTTCGCTAGACTCTGCCGGTTTGCTAAGTTAAGTAATAAAAAATACAAGGATCAGTCTGAGCTGGTGGCCAAATTGAAGGACAGGCTCCAGGAAATGGAAGAGATCGGAGCTTCAGTGCAAGAAGAAGTTAGCGAGCTGAGAGCCAAGTTACTGGAGGCCAACGAGATCAATCAAGTCGTGGAGTTTCTTCAGCGGGAGAATGACGACCTGAGGCGGGAGGTCTCGAGGCTTAAGGAGCATTCGCCGAGCACCGCTCCGGCAGTCCTACAAGGTTCTTCCTCGTCGCGAGCTGCTCGACCTCCCCTCCCGCATGCTGGTAGGAGTACACGGGGTAGGAGTAGGGAAGTTGAGGAGCAGCGTGAGAGGGAAATAGAGGAGCTGCGCGGTGATGTCCGGCGAGCTTACGTAACTGCTGCTGGGCTCCAGAGGGACGTCACCCGACTGCGGCATCTATTCAAGAAGGGCCCTCGCCAAGTGTGGACTGATGGCTATGATCAGGGCTGGTTCGATGCTCCCACGAGATTATCAGAGTTCGAGGAGCTTTCCTTCATCAGGGGGTGGTTGAGTGCTCTCAGAGAGCTGCAGGTCCCAAGGAATTCGATATTGTGGTATCGGCATGAGATGTGTCAGTCTACTCTGATGCCCAATCCATTCAGGCGAGATGACCGATGGATTCCTATCGATGCTATTCCTCGGCGGCTACTGGAGTTGTACACAGATGAAGTTGTTGAGGAACTCGATCCTACCCCTGATGACGGGAGGAGAGCTAAGGTTGCTGACTACCTTGCTCGGAGGCTTCCCCCTTCTTGATAGTTTGTTTTTTAATAATTGTAAATGCTTTGGGCGAACCTTTGCTGACTAAACATGTACTATTATTGTTTGTAAATATAAAAGATTAATGGAAAGTTTGAGTTTTAGGCTATTTTGCCGACTAAACGTGTTTATCCAATCTCTGTTATATTTTTGCAGCTTCACAATCTTTATCTTGTCATGTGAGTGTCCACCCAGTCCAGTATTAAGAATACCATTGTGCTCTCTCTTTACCTTTTAGGTCGTGTCGTCACACTCCCTTAGGTCTAAGAGGGGCAATTGGCGAGGACACACCTATTTTTGGATGTCTTCATCCAGTTAGGATTTTGTTTAACCCAAAATAGGTTTGATGCCTAAGAATATTCTGTAGGGCTTCATGTATTGCCATGGGCAATGCTAAGAGGTCTGTCGTGCTTCGTGACGATGACCTGAGGAGGGGTGTTCCCCTGCTATGTCAACTATGATACCTGTGATTTGAAAAGGATGTGCAATAAGATATAATTGTTACTTTTTTAGAGAGTAATTAACTGAGAGATTCTTATTGGTGAATAGAGAAATAAACTGTCTTTCCCCAAAATGAGTACAATAAAAGATCTAGCAATAGAACTCCTAAAAGTAGAATCTCTTGAGATTAGCTGCGTTCCATGCTCGTGGTATCTCTCTGCCCACCATCGTTTTCAAATGATAGGCACCTTGGAGATCGTCTCTAATTATCTCACAAGGTCCTTCCCAGTTTGGGCCCAGTTTACCATCTGATGGCTTCACTGTGTTTCCCAGGACCTTTCTTAGGACATAGTCTCCAACTTCGAACTTCCTCGGATTGACCTTTTTGCTGTAGTGCTTCACGAGTTGTTGCTGATAACTCGCTAGTTTTACTAGGGCAAGTTCCCTGCGCTCGTCGGCCAAGTCGAGTTCAGCGAGCAAAGCCTGATCGTTCTGATTTTGCTCGACAAGGTCGGATCTCATTGTAGGCAATCCTGCTTCTAATGGGATGACCGCTTCCATACCATATGCTAGTGAGAATGGCGTCTGACCTGTGGCTCGTCTGGGAGTCGTTCTGTATGCCCATAGGACATGTGGTAGCTCGGTAGTCCATGCGCCTTTTGCTCGCTCTAACCGCTTTTTTAATCCAGCGATCACTGTTTTGTTGGATGCCTCAGCTTGTCCGTTGCTCTGAGGATAAGCTATCGAGCTGAAGTGGTGCCTGATCCCGTGTTGGTCGTAGAAGTCCTGAAAGGGGCCACTTTCGAACTGTGTCCCATTGTCAGTGATGATGGTTCTGGGGATCCCGAATCGAGTGATTATATTTTTCCATATGAATTTCATCATGTCAGCATCTCGGATGTTCGCCAGAGGTTCTGCCTCGATCCACTTGGTAAAGTAATCGGTGGCGACCAACAGGTATTTGCGATTGCCGGCAGCGGTGGGTAGTGGTCCCACGATGTCCATTCCCCACTGGGCAAAAGTCCAGGGGCTGGTCAGGGATTTTAATTCGCTGGCAGGCTGGTGGACCATGGGGGCGTGAAGCTGGCATTTTAGGCATCTGCGGACATATACTGCGGAGTCCCTTTGCATATACGGCCACCAGTAACCTTCCTTTATTGCTCGGAAGGCTAGAGATCTTCCTCCGACGTGACTTCCGCAGATTCCTTCGTGAAGTTCGTGAAGCACTGTCTCGACCTCGCCTGGGTGGACGGATCTAAGGTAGGGGCCGGAGAAAGATCTTTTATACAAGTCGCCTCCCGTGGATAAGTGAAAGCGAGCAGCTTTGACTCTTATCTGGTGGGCGGTCCTTTTATCTTCTGGGAGCGTTCCGTTCTTCAAATAGCCTCTTAAGGGATCCATCCAGCTAGGGGCTGGTTCCAATTGGAGTATTTGTTTCGCTTTTGTTAGCTCGCAGTTGGGGTGAATGCTCGGGTAGCTAAGGAAATCGATAGGGATTATCCTTTTAAGGCTGGAATCAACTGCCGAGCTTAGGGCTGCCAAAGCGTCAGCGTGGCTGTTCTGCCCCCTGGGGAACTGCTGGATGTTGATTTCTTCAAAGTTTGTCATCAAGTTTCTTACCAACGAGAGGTAGGCTGCCATCCTCTCGTCCTTCGCGTTGTAGTCTCCACTTATCTGATTGGAAACTAGTTGCGAGTCTCCGAATACATGTAAATGCTTTGCTCCTAGAGTTTGCGCCCTTTGGAGACCTGTAATTAAGGCTTCGTATTTTGCTTCGTTGTTGGAGGCTGCAAATCCCAGCCTAATTCCTTGCTCGAGGACTGCATTTTCTGGAGTGATGAGAACAATTCCTACTCCTGCCCCCTTTGAGTTGGAGGCTCCATCAACGAATAGCTTCCAGCTTCCCCCTGTACCCTGGCTATTTTGTTCTGTTGACTTAGGCTGGTCGAAGGGTTCTTCGCCTGTGAATTCAGCTATGAAGTTAGCGAGGATTTGACCCTTGATAGTTGTCCTTGGTTGAAATTGGATGTCAAACCGGCCGAGCTCGACTGACCACTTAGACAGTCTGCCCGACAAATCCGCCTTCCTTAGGACAGCCTTGAGGGGGTGTGATGTAAGGACAACGATCTTATGAGCTTCGAAGTAATGCTTCAGTTTCCTCGAGGACATTACTAGGGCGAATGCGAGCTTTTCCAATGGTAGGTAGCGCTGCTCGGCGTCTAGTAAGGTTTTGCTCGCGTAATAGACTGGATGCTGGATCCCTGCGACTTCACACATTAGCGCTGAGCTGATAGTATGGCTGGATACAGAGAGGTAGAGGTACAAGGGGTCCATTTGCTGTGGTATGACAAGCAGGGGTGGGGAGCTTAGGTAGGATTTGAGTTCACCTAATGCTTGCGAGCAACCTGGGGTCCATTCTACCGTTTTGCTGCCTTTTAAGAGCTGGAAGAAGGGCTTGCATCTCTCGGAGGATTTAGAAATGAAACGGTTTAGAGCAGCGAGCATTCCAGTGAGCTTTTGTACATCGCGGATTGTGCGAGGAGGTTGCACCCGTTTAATTGCATCAATCTGGTCCGGATTTGCCTCTATGCCACGTTTGCTGACCAAATACCCAAGGAACTTTCCTGACTGGACACCGAAGGAACACTTGCTCGCGTTGAGTTTTATTCGGTATTTCCTGAGCATTTCGAAGGTACTTGCCAGGTCCGAAAGGTGGTTTTCTTTCTCCTTGCTCTTGACAAGCATGTCGTCGATGTAGACCTCCATCGTGTCTCCCATCTGATTCTTGAACATTTTGGTAACCAGCCGCTGATAAGTTGCCCCTGCATTTTTTAGCCCAAAAGGCATTACCTTATAACAGTATAAACCAACCGTCGTGATAAACGCCGTTTTATCCTGATCTGGGGCATATAAGGGAATCTGGTGATAGCCTGAGTATGCGTCCAGGAAACTCATTCGCTCGTGAGCTGCAGTGGCGTCTACTAGTTGGTCTATTTTTGGAAGAGGGAAGCTATCCTTGGGGCAGGCTTTGTTGAGGTCAGTGAAGTCTATGCAAACTCTCCACTTACCGTTGCTCTTTGGAACTACCACTGGGTTGGATAACCATTTGGGGAACTGCACTTCCCGTATGGATCCTGCATCCAGCAGTTTTTCGACCTTCTGTTCTATTGCTTTGGCTTTCTCGGGAGCAGTTCGTCGTGCCTTCTGTGCTATCGGCTTGAATGTGGGATTGACGTGCAACCGATGGCAGACCATATTGGGATCGATTCCTGGCAGCTCGTAGGGTTCCCAAGAGAAAACATCTATGTTGCTTCTGAGTAAGGTTAACAAATCCTTTTGCTCTTCGTTAGTGAGTGAGGTCCCGATCAGGAAGACTCTGCTGTTGTCGCCTTCCCTAGCAATTACTTCTACCAGGTCTTCTACAACCCGTTCGGAGGGGAGGAGCCTGGTCTCTTCCACTCCGGGCCTTCCATATTTTAATTGCTATTTGGAAGGGATTGAACCTTCCTCCACTTTCTTGCTGGTTCGAACGTCTTTTTTCTCTGGCTTCGGTCGGATGGCCGCTATGAAGCACTTTCTCGCCATCGCTTGGTCGCCATGTATCTCCATCACTCCCCGCTCGGTGATATATTTGAGTTTCTGGTGGTAGGTCAAGGAGACTGCCTTCATTGCATGAAACCATCCCCTGTCGAGGATGGCTTGATACGGTGAATCGATGTCGACCACCAAGAATTCGATCATTTTCGAAACACTCCCAGTGAGCACTGGTAGTATTATCTTGCCCAAAGGCATGGTCATTTTTCCAGCGAAGCCGACTAGAGGGACATTGGTTCCCTTCAGGTCGGCGATGTCCAACTTCAATTTTCTGAACAGGTCGATGTACATTACTTCGGATGAGCTTCCTTGATCGACGAGCAGCCTGTCGATATCAAAGTTGGCTATCCTGAGTGTAATGACTAAGGCATCGTGATGTGGGGTCCTCACTCCCACAAGATCTTCATCCGTGAAGACAATATGCTTGTTGTAGTTGATGTCCTCTGCTCGGCGGCGTTTTCCTACCTGTGACTTCGCTGGATCAATTTGAAAAGCTTGCATTACTGCTATCAGCTTCTTTACCTCCATCCGAGCTGAGTTGCCCTGGATTTGCTTAACATCGGATACTCCATGGATTACTGCGAATTCGTGTCCGGTGTCGTCTTCTTATACGTTATCGGGTTTTGCCTCCTTGTGGACAGTCACTCTCTCTACCTTCCTTTCCACAAAGTCATTCAAATGTCCGGATTGGGCCAACTCCTCGAGGTGGGACTTAAGAGCCTTGCAGTGCTCGGTCTTATATCCTCCCTCTTTGTGGAAGGTGCATCTCAGCGCATTGTTTCTTTTCGATGGGTCTCCTCCCATTTTCCGGGGCCATTTGATGAACGGCTCATCCTTGATCTTAGCGAGAATTTTGTAAATTGGTTCTTTGAAGACGGTGTTGACTGCCTGGAACGACTTTGCAACGTCAGGGCTCCCTCCGTTCTTGGGGCCATTCTTGCTCCCATTCTTTCCTCCTTTTTTCTGGTTATCAACTTTCTCACTTCCCTTCGTGGCGAGCTTGGCTCGACCGTTTTCACCTATGTTAAGGCAGGTGACATCTTCCACCTTTGCGTATTTCTCAATCCGGGCCATCAGTTCATCAATGGTGGTTGCTTCCTTCTTTGTCAAGGACTGGTAGAGGAGGGAAGAGCTAGGTAGCCCAATTTTGAATGAAGCCACTGCCACCTCTTCTGCGCAGTCTTCGACTTCGTTGAATAACTCCCAGTACCTTTTCGCATAGTCTCGAAGTGTCTCCTGAGGAGTTTTCTTCATCGTCAATAGAGCATCCATCCTTTTGGGATGGGAGCTGCTGGTGATGAACCTGGCCGTAAAGAGCTCGGCCAGGGATTTGAAGTTTCTGATGGATCGGTGAGGGAGTTTCTCGAACCATTTCTGGGCTACGTCATGAAGGCTTGAGGGGAAAATACGGCACATCAACGCATCTCGGTGATTCCAGAGGGTCATAGCCTGCCGGTACTGCCTGCATGATCAATGGGATCAGTCTTCCCGTCATAAATCTTGAACCTTGGAATAGTAAACTTTTTGGGAGCTTCTTCTTCTTCAATTTCCCTTGTGAAGGGCGATTTCATCTGGGTCTTGAGGGCTCTCCTGGCGAGTTCTCTGGTTGACCTGGTGCCGCGGTGAGCTGGATGTTGGTCAATTTCTCTGCGGACTAGGTTCCGTATGTTGTCGTCGCTGCGAGCAGGGCTCTGATAGCGGCGAGCTTTTCTTAGTTGTTCGCGGAGGTCGTCGTCTGAGTCGCCATCTTCGAACCCTTGATGTTACCGCCTAGGGCTCCTTCCTCGGCTGCGACATTTGCTCGCCTGAGGGCTAGGAGTGCGATAGGGGCGTCTCCTGGTATCAGGACGTAGTTTTTTTCCAGTTTTTCCAGTCTTCTTTTCAGGCGAGCATTCTCAGCCTCATACCTGCGAGAAGACTCCCTCTGCTCGTGGAGCCTTGCTTCGTATGCATCGATCAATCTGGATATCTGAGTGGACCTTGCTGGTCCTTGACTTTCTTCTGAGGCTGGCCTTTCTAAGCGAGCCCCGTGATCTGATCGTCGGACTTCAGACCTAATCCCGCGAGGAGCGGGTGGCTCCTGAATATCTCCTGCTTGAGGAGCGTTGCTGCTGTGACCAGACATCTTAGATTTTTCTTGGCGTGGGCTCTTCTCAAGGAAAGATAAACGCTTCCCATAGACGGCGCCAATTGTGGTGACAATTATTATGCAACACAAATAAATATGAAAGAGATAACAACCAAGAAAGGGTAAATAAAAGGCCAATCACACAACAACGGAGGTACGTGGTGTAGCAAAGAAGTGCCTACGTCCACGGTGGTTTAGTCAGTGTTATTTCTCTATATTCTGAGGAATAAGTACAGAGAATGCAACTTGTCCTTTGCCCCGGACTTAGGGTTTAATTTATACATGTGTGTGTTGGTGTAGTGGGGGTGATGGGTTCCTCTTTATTAGCCATCTCCCTTACATGGGATCATGTTCCCCCACAACTTCTCTTCATGGGATCGTGGAGTAAATGGATGAGTACCAGAGGTGACGGGCCTGGGCTTTGGGCCGCTGAAGAGGGGCTACTCGTCCAGGCCTTGTGGTGATAAAATCGGGGTACCCACAGAAGCCAAATGGAGAATTAGCTGAGATTTGGAAAGCTAAATGGAAGGAACTCAGTCAGGAGGATGCGATGGTGAGAGCATTCATGTCGGTAATGACTGTTACTCCTACCATTTTGGCAAGGGTGGTAGAAGCTGAAGGAAGGGATAAGGAGTGTCAAGACCATATTCGTCGATTGCTGTCCGAGGGAGCAGAGTCCTACTCGATTGGTTTCGAGGGTGGGTTACGCTTCCATGGAAGACTCATCATTCCGGAGGAAGGAGATGTGAGGCGGGCAGTGATGGCCGAATCTCATGGGTCTAAGTTTACGGTTCATCCTGGTGGGGACAAAATGTATCAGGATATGCGCCGTCAATATTGGTGGTCGGGTATGAAGAGGGACATTTCGGAATTTGTGTCCCAATGCACTACTTGTCAACTGGTCAAGATCGATCATCAGAAGCCGATAGGTTTGTTGCAACCGCTAGAGATCCCAGTGTGGAAATGGGAAAGTATATCGATGGATTTTATCACGGGCTTGCCGAGATCACAAAGTGGGTGTGCTTCTGTTTGGGTAATTGTCGACCGATTGACAAAGTCAGCACACTTCCTACCTGTGCGGACAGATTATGACACCGCTCGGTATGCTCGCTTATTCATCGAGGAGGTGGTGAGAGTCCATGGGGTGCCTTTGAATATAGTCTCCGACAGAGACAAAATTTTTGTTTCCCACTTTTGGAGGAGTTTCCAAGAAGCAATGGGGACCGAATTGAGGTTAAGCACTTCATACCATCCTCAAACAGACGGCCAAACTGAAAGGGTAAATCAAATGTTGGAGGATATGCTTCGCATGTGTATGCTTGACTTCAAATGTGGTTGGGAACAATATCTCCCATTGGTTGAGTTTGCTTATAACAACTCTTACCAATTCACTATTGGGATGGCACCTTATGAGGCTTTGTATAGAAGGCCGTGTAGATCACCCGCTTGTTGGCTGGAAGTGGGTGATAATAAATTTCTTGGACCTGAAATGATCCAAGATACTTCCTCGAAGATTGAGTTGATTCGAAATCGCATTCGGATAACCCAAGATCGTCAAAAGAGCTATGCCGATGTGGGTCGCCGACACATGGAATTGGAGGTTGGGGACCAAGTTTTGGTTAGAGTGTCGCCCATGAAAGGGATAAAGCGTTTCGGTAAAAAGGGGAAACTTGCGCCGCGCTTTGTTGGACCATTTTTAGTTATTGCAAAGGTGGGTCCCGTCGCATATCAACTCTCTTTACCGGAACCATTGCAACAAATTCATGATGTGCTCCATGTTTCCTCCCTAAAGAAGTATAGGAGGTGTGAAGGTGCGCTATGGCACATTCCTTTCGAGGATATTGAATTGCAACCCGATGTTTCATATGAAGAACAACCGGTTGCAATATTAGAGCATGGGGAGCGTAGATTGAGATCTCGTGTTTTGCCCTTGGTGCGGGTTCATTGGAGTCACCATAATGCCAAGGAATCTACTTGGGAGTGCGAAAAGGACATGCGGGAGAAATATCCGCATCTCTTTATACGAGGTACGCTTGAATTTTGAAAACAAAATTCTCATAAGGGAGGAGGTATGTAACAACCCTCGCTTTTGAGATTCTATTTTATATTTTAATCTGCTTATTATAGTGATTAATTAAAGATGTTGATTTGTGGAGTAGGTATTAATTTAAGAAAGATAAGTTAATATCTACTATGATGTTGCATATTTTCCGTATGTAGAGGTGAATTTTGCTATGTTATGTTTTATTATGTCATAAGAATTTAAAATGACATTTGCGCTTAAAATGAAACCGGAACCTTAAATGAACTATAAAAATTTCCAAATGCTAATTTGGAGAGTACGGTTAGTTCCGGGAGGTGCGAGATAGTCAAATTGTGTGCCATATAGTATTTTGAGGTTTTGGGCACTTTTGACTGGTTGTAACTTAAATAAGTAGTTGCGTATTGATTTATCGCGTATTAATCACTTAAGCTGGAATTTTGAGCCTAAGCCACGATTTATGTCTTGCTTAAGTTACTATTCCCCTAATTACATTAGTAAACCTAGAGAAAGAAAAAAAAGGAGAAATCTTGGGAGAAAGTGAGAGATTAAAGCTTGGGTGATTGTTCTTGCATTCAACTTCTTCAAAATCTGAAGTTATAACCTTGAGGCAAGTTTTCTACTTGCTATTTCATGATTTAAGTAGAGTAATTTTCATTGATAGTTATGGTTGTGTATGGTTTATGGATATTAGGGCTTTTTAGTGGATTTAGGGGTTTTAACTCCTTGGAGGTTTCTTTGAATTGTTATTGGTATAGATTTTGGGTGTTGGAAGCATTTAAAATCTTTTGGTATCAAAAATATGGTGTGGATGCTTGTTGTAGAAGAAGAAGGGTTTTTGGGTCTGCTATGACCGGTCGACCGCGTATCCAGGACCGATCGACCGGGCCTTCGGGGGAGGGCATACTGCTTTCTCACTAAGGCCTGATTTTTGGCGTGCGGTCGACCGCGGTCCGTGACCGGTCGACCGGCCCCCTCATCCTGGACTTTCTGCTTTCATACGAAGGCAAAATATTTGAGACGCGGTCGACCGCGGCCTTTGTACCGGTCGACCGGTCCCCTATTTTTTCACCCTTAAAACTTTATTTTTATTTCCTAGGTTTTCCTTTTTATAGGGAATAGGGACCTTCTTGCATGAAGTAAACTTGGAGTTTTAGTCGAGTTTGGTCGTTACCCTATAGTTGAATGGGATCACTTGGGGTTAATTCAGGGGTTCTGGAAGTGATGCTTAGGTATCACTTCTCTTTTGGGTAATTAGTTAAAGTTAGAGTTCTAAGCCCATATGGGGAGATGTTAGAAGCCCTTGGGTAGAATATAAAACCTTGGGTCTTATGAGATTTTGAGAAATGGGTTAGAAAATGCTTTGGGACATAATGTTATGATGAAATTGAATAAGAAATATTCAAAGATAAATGCTTTAAGTAAATGAAATACATGAGATTCATGGTAATGAAAATGAGATAAATTGGTAATTGTTAAATTACTTAAACACACCTTTCTAAATGCTATCATAAGGGAAGCTCGCGCATGAGGTGATGTCCCTTGGCTGTTGAATGCAGGCTGACTATAGTCCTCGGCCATATGCGGGTTTTGTGTATGTTTTTCTCCGCTAGTGAGGTAATTCCGGGTGTGGTTATGACTCACTCGCAGGCATATGGACACTTCCCAACGTGCGTTAGGTGCCCAGGTTGTCTTGTATAGATAGGCCCTGGAAGATGATAGTCATTTAGGGGCGTGCCCAGTGGGGAAACTCGGAGGGGCGGTCTTAGAAACGTTATATGTATAAGAATATAACCGTTCTAACTCAAGTGGGACTTGAGGTATGTAAATTGCCATAAGATATGTGATGGTAATTACATTCCTGCTAAGGAATGTAAAATGATAAGGCTTGGGAAGAAATGATATTTAATTTAACTTCTTTTGTCAACCTTTATAATTGTTAGAAATATATAATTGAATTAACACACTTTATGGTTAGGTTGTTAGATTTTCATTCATATTATTATTGGTTCATTGTCCATATCTATCATGTTTCTTACAATTTTAGGAATCATATAAATAAATCGGGTCCTGACCCGTTCATCTTTCTATGTTGTGCATATTGTGGTATCCGCTCAGGTGCTCCTCCGCAAGGGCGCCCGTTATGAATTTCCATTCTTATGATTTTGACGAGCTGTATGACCTTGCGGACGATTACAGGATGTTGTTAGACGCCCTCATTTTTTTTGGAATCTAGTTATGATCGGGTCTTACATTCGGGCTAGTGGCCCATAAATTGTAATTGTTAATGGATGTAGTATGTATCATATATAACACTGTGATGTAACTGTGGATCGACAGATTATTCGGTTCTTCTACTGTATATTGTTTTGGTTAACTATTTATGTGTTCTTTGGAAATTCCACTTTTGTCAGATTTGGGTTGTTTAATTTATTTCTTAAATCTTTCTTTTAAATTCAAAATTTTGACAACCTGCTTTCTAATTTATGGAGTGGCTTGCCTATATTCCTAATTATTGTTATGATGCTGAGGATGATATCCATCCATGATCCCGTTATGTCGAGGTATCGGGCTGGCCACCCCTTATTTCAGAGATCGGGTTGTCACATTAGTTTGGTTTGTGTTAATCTGAACTTGAATTGAAGTTTTATTTAAGAAGAGAAAATTTAATTGGAAAGAAATTTAAAATTTTGAATATCTAGGAACCATCATCGCAATTTTCAAGTGGTATCAGAGCATATAATTTGATCCCCTTACAATATATATATATTCTTGGAAAATGCATACCTGAAAGTCCTATAAGGTTCTATATGGATATAGTCAAAACAACCAAACCACGATTTTTAAAATTTTAAAATTTAAGCTCAATTAAAATAATTAACCAAATTAAACTTAGCACCGATTACACGAAAGTGGTATGGTAAAGGATTTTCAAAATTTTATCTTCTCCTGAAGAATGCATTTAGGTGAGAACAAGAATAAGATAAAGTAATAAATCACAAAACGCAGATGTACGAGAAAAATACACAATGAATAAAATATCGAACGGCCCAACCATGCAAATTCACTATGTACGGAATTATAAAGGACATAGCAATAGACTTACAAAATGACTTGATGTACTCACAAGCCTTGACCATCTTCATTCCTCAATCTTCATCACAATAACACGCAGGAGTCCACCCACATAGTAAACATAACTTATGAGTCCACACACGCCTTGGAATCCCCTGAACAGGCTAAGAAATCATCTACATATTGAAACACGGAGTCCACTACTTCTTCACTGCAACACCATAATGCTTAGTCCATCGTATGTAAATAGAAAAATGTGTATGGAGTCCACTACATGAATAGATTCTCAACTAGATGAAGAGAATAAACCTTGGTGCGCACAAACTAGATCTCAAAACATATAATAAATGAAACTTGTATCTTTAAACGATTGGGTGTAAATAGGGTTTGAGTTTGAAAAAATTGATCATAAAAGATCACATAAACACGGAGAGCTTTATGGAAGAGTTTGGGAGCTTCAAAACCATGAAAAGTCTAACTTAAAGTCATTTCTCCACAGCCCTATATATAATAGGTTTTACAAAAATGAGATAAGTACAAAAAACTTTGAAGAAAATCTCGAAATATTGAAAAATGCGTCAGCTCGTTTGAACGAGGTCTCATTCAAATGACGCACTACATCTGATTCATACCATGTTTTAATGAGGAACTAGTGTAGTCCAAATAATGGGCCGTTCGAAGTTCGTTGGATATTATTCTAACGAGTTGTATGGGATTGTTCAAACGACATAGTCAATGTCTTTAAATGGCCTATCAATTTTTCAAAAAAGATTTTAAAATAATTTTAAAACAGTTTATAAAAACAACACCCCAACCTAAATTATCCAAGGATAAAAAAATATGCAATCACACCTGATAGATCCTCGGATGTTGAGGTCGATACGCTGCACGAAACAAAACACGATGAATGTAGAACATCTAACATGGCTGCTACATCTTCAAAGAAACACGTCATAGACTTTAAAGGGAAACAAACTAAAGTCTTAACATATAATTCCAAGGATTTTTCCAAACATGGAATTAAGTCAAAATATATACAAATTGACTCTATTGGGAATTTTTCCTTCGAAATCTCCCCCTTTGGCTATTCGAGGACAAAACACAAAATAAAAACCTACGGGTCATCAAGATCTCTAAAAGACTCAATCTCCAACCCTAAAAGAAAAAAGTACACACACTTAACAGACTCGTGTTGACTAGCTTTGCTCTTGTGTAAAGTTATTCGCATCATTTCAAATATGCACACTTAAACACGCATTCAAATGCAAATAGAATATGATAATATAAATTGGCATAAGAATAAACCCTCCCCTTTTGTCTACCAATCTCCACCTAAGTTAGGGTGTCTCCCCTAAGGCAAAAATCTCCCCTACTTTATAAATATTGAGATTCCATTTCTCCCCCTTTTTCTCCAGGAATAGACAAAGATAAAGATGCATAGTAAAACCATTTCTACCTAATATAACAAAATCTCCTCATAAATAAAATATTTGTAGGCATAAATGAAAAATTACTATATCATGCAACGATGTGTAGTGAAACATGCAACAACAAACAATTCGAAAACACAAGTACAAATAATACAAACTATGAATAAATAAAATTAATTTGATGAATAAATGAGATATCAACTATTTCAAGCAACAAATGACATTAATATGATTATAGAGAATACCAATTTGAAACCATTTGAAGCTAAAACAGAACATGTGGCATACAAAGATTAAATGCAAACGTAAAGACTAAAAAAAACAATACCATATATATAAATTGAAAAATATACCAATGACACACACACACACACACACACACACACACACACATATATATATATATATATATATAAACACCATAAACAAGACACAAAACACAATAAGCTTTCCACACTAGCATAGTATTGGTGTGTCTAAATATAGATAGTATGGAGCGAAGGGGCATGAACTAGTAACAAGTGAAATATGACCCAATCCCTAAAAAAAATACAAGGAGTTCTATTTGACTTCATTAAATATATCAAACAAAGATTTAATCTCATAGTAATAGATAAAGTGAACTCATAGACGGAGAAATAAGCACAATGTACATTGGCCTAAAAAATATTGATGAATCTCAAATCAATAGTGTAACACCCTGACCCAGATTTAAGGGTTAATTAAGGCTCACCCCAATCCGGTTCGAAAGTTACAACTTGGTATCAGAGCTTTAGGTTCAATGTTCTTTTCGGGTGTGACATGGCGAGGTCGGTAGTGGATCTGTCGGCGTCGTTGTTGGTTGGATTTGTACCTTGATGGTAAAGTCGAGGTCTTGAGCACATTGTGCCCTTGTATTTCAGTTGGTGATCATGTAAGTTAGTAGAAATTCTTATTCCACTGCATTTTTTCTAGTAGTGTTAGCAAGCAAATATCGGGTTTGTTGTTGGCCGTTGGGTGGTGGCACCTTAGGCTTATGTGAGATGTATCACATAGAAGTTTAATGATAAAAAAAGTCTTAATGATTTCAGTTGCGTCTTAGCTGGTAAGCTAGTTGTTTAATCTACGGGATTAGGTGACTAAGTAGCGTGGCTTGTGAATAAATAATTCTGCGGAAATTAGAATGCCTAAGTGACTTGTTCATGATTTAGGTTTAGATAATCATATTGATTCAGGGTAATTTAAGAACGAATCTATATAGTCCTTGGAACTTAGTGTTAGAAATGGTAGTATTGAATTATGGTTTTAGAAAAATGAAGTGGTACTCAGGAATAGCATCTCTTGTGGCGTCAAAGGTACTGGCCCAAAGTTTTATAGGTAGTACTTGATGCCCCGTATCCGAGCAAGGTTTTAAAGTGGTGATAGTTTGGGATCTAGCAAATGAGTGTGATGGCTATGTAGCGAGTCAAGTTAGTTGTCATAACCAAGTGTTTAATAAGGTTACGTTATATGCCGTGATGAGTTTGATCTCGGGTTATAGTTATAGATAAGCATGTGAATCCGTACTGATAATGCCTTCGGAGATATGTGTTATGGATTAGCTAATGAGTTATTAGTAAAAGTGATAGAAACTCCCTAGTAGTGGTGAATTTTGGATTGCGCTTCGTGTATTACGATAACAAGGATGTCTCTCTTTAAACTTTGAGAATTTCTTATGATATCAAGGACATAGAGTTACAATTGGTGTAACACGTAGTAATTAGGTTAGTGTTTGGCCCTCGAAAGAAAAATTAATGACCATGATCGGTTGTTATACTTGGTAGGATTTTATCGCAATCACTCCTACTCTAGAATGTGCATGATCATTAGAGATTATTGAATTGGTGTGCTTTGCATAGAGAATTGGCAAATTTATTATATGGATACATAGGTTGTTGATGTTTGTAGTACGATTTAGTCGTATCGTTTTGTGTCAATATTTAGGAGTTAGAACCATGGCTTGTTGATAAGCTTGTGTTAAGGTATGTATCTTGTGGATAATATCGAAAATAGTCTAATACGTGTTAGGTTTTTCACTTGGAAAATTTAGAACACGATTATATTCATTCTGATTTTAGAGATAGAACTCGGGGTGGAGTGTTAGGCTTGATTATAGCACCTATATGGGCTACCAATATGGATGATATGACTATAGTGAGGAGAATCATTTGGTATTAGGAAAGATAATGCTTAAAAAATTGAGGTGTCACTGTAACTAGTTCGATAGTTATGATTTGGGATCACACAAGACGTTGCTAAGGATTATAGCGATGGTCCATGGGGTAAAATTATGTGAGTGTTGTATTTCACTAGATGAGAAAGACCTTGAGGTTTGAATTTTAGCAATCACATGGGGATAATGTGGAGACTTGAGTATGTAGGTCAGTAACTAACATTAAGAAGTGGGGAATGTAACTTTTCTTTGATATGAAGGATAAAAAGTAAGCTCAATCTTAAAGAGGGAAGCATAGCGTTTTAGCTTCCCAGGTGAATCGGTCCCCAAGTCATTGTCTTTGAAAATGGGTAGTCGCGATTAGTTTTTCAATCCAGGGCACGTTCCATGGCTAAGACTTAAACGCTTGTGTATGTCGGTGAAATTTTAGACTTCCAGTGTACATTATGGTTCTTACTTTGCGTAGTATGGTTCGTTTCCCGAATTCAATTATTTCATTATGCCGTGACAGTCGCTTGATCCATTACATCGTATTGCGTCTTCTTTGATCCCAATGATGGTAAGTTATTGTGTTAGTTATGGGTCTGTATTCAGGTGTAACGTTGCATAAGATCAGTAGTGATGCGACATAGGCCGGGTTGAGGCTGATGTATAATGTACATGAGTACGCTCTTCTTTGAAAGCACCTTTGTCACTAGTTTATGTGTAAGCGTGGTCTAACATTTGTTGCACGTAGTTTTCATGTGGTGTTTAGTTGCATTAGGTTAACATGATTCGTTAGTTGACCGATATATCTAGCTACGACTTGGTCATGGGTTTCAAGGTTGCGAGTCGAGGATATTGTGAGAATTATAACCTGATAAATATTAGATGTTAGTGTTGCACTTTGATTCGTGTATATTTATTTTGTGATACCTAGTATGACTCTAGGTCAGTGTAAGGATCTCGTAAGAGATATCGATCGAGTAGTCCAGTGGAATTATATGATCGACTCGTGATTGATGATGTGATGGCTAGTGATATTGAGGTTATATCAGTCTAGGATAGGCGTGATCCAAAAATTATTGAGGATACATTCATGATGACGAGTTCATTAGTGGTAGCCTTATATTTTTTGAATACCGGTTATTTTGAGGGATTGTTTCGATGCACGAGTTAGGCATGCTTGGGGTTAGTAGTAAGACCTTAGTATCCTCCATGATTGGGTCAGAAATGTAATTAATGTAAATGAAATCTTTGGATTTTAGACCATAGTATTAAGGATGTCATAGGATTGGAAACTGTTGTAGGTAACTAAATTCTAAGCTTGATGGCCATGAGTTTCTAGAACGAAATTTTCTAAGGAGGGAAGAATGTAATACTCCGTTCTATAAAAGAAATATTTAAATATAATCGAAATATTATATTCAAAGAAAAAATTTGAGGAATAAATATATAAGGGGATTACGCCAAATGGCACGAAAAGTTGTGCATTAAGAAAAGTAACTAAGCAGAAAAATTCCCACGTCCCATGGTTCGCTTGGATGCGTAATTAATATCTAATAATCTTAGTAAGTGTGTTGGTTAAGTTTGATGCGTAAATATTAAGGAATAATTGGAACACGATCATGGTTAATAAGGCGATAATTTGGGCGGTACGCGACACGCATGATAGGTAACTTTGTGCGATTTTGTAGCATGCATCGCGATCCCAAATATCGAAATGACCACTTTTATGGGGTCCAAAAAATACATATAAAAATAACATAGGGTCAAAAGTCAAAAAATAAATAATAATTATTTTTCTTCAAAAAATAAAAGTGCTCAGAAAATTATGAAAATCTCCAGATTGACTTAAAATTTAATTTTGAGCAACTTTCTCTTCTTCGACATCTTCGGAAAAAATGATTTAGATCCATTTTAGGTGGGGTTTTAAACAGCACGAGTCGAGGACGACGCGAACTTGCATGAATTGTTGGATAATTGGTAAGTCAAAAAAATATTCCGACCATTTATTTAGAGTAATAAAAATATAAGGAATATTTTCATGCCAAGAAAAATAAAAAAAAATATGTTTTGCGTGGAGGGCCCGATTATTGCACGTCTTATATAGGACAATCCGGGATGCCAAACGACTATTATAAATATGATTTTTGAGCCCCGAAAATGCAAGGAATATGAATTTCACGTTAAAAGTTAAAAAAAAGAAAAAATATTACTTTTAGAGAGAGAAAGTGATGAAAATAAGCATTTTGTGAGTTGTTTTGGGGCATTTTTCAAATGGGCTTGGGGGGTCACATGTTGTTTGTTTGTATTGTCCTTGTCCAACTCATATTTCAAAGGCTAGAATGCTGATTTTCATCACTTTCTCTCTCTAAAAATAATAGTTTTTTTTTTAACTTTTAACTTGAGATTCATATTCCTTGCATTTTTTTGGGCTAAAAAAATCATATTTATAATAGTCGTTTGACCTGCCGGGTTGTCCAATACAAGACACGCAAGAATCAGGACCTCCACACAAAATATATTTTTTCGTATGGTAATATTCCTTATATTTTTATGAGTTCAAATATATGGTCAGAATATTTTTTTGACTTATAAATTAGCCTAAACAATTCGTGCAAGTTCGCATCCTGCGCGGCGCGTGCTGTTGAAAAGTCTCCTAAAATGGATCTAAATAATTTTTTTCGAAGATGTCGAAGAAGAGAAAGTTTCTCAAAATTAAATTTTAAATCGATTTGGAGATTTTCATAATTTTCTGAGAACTTTTATTTTTTAGATGAAAAATAAATTGTATTTATTTTTTATTTATTTTTTTACTTTTGACCCCATGGTATTTTTAAATGTATTTTTTGGACCCCATAAAAGTGATCATTTTGATATTTTGGAACGCGATGCATCCTACAAAAATCGCGCAAAGTTACCTATCATGCGTGTCACGTACCGCCCAAATTACCACATTATTAACCATGACCGTGTTAGAATCATTCCATAATATGTTCGCATCAAACTTAACCAACATACTTACTAGGATTATTAGAACTTAAATAATCATCCAAGCGAACCATGCTACGTGGGAATTTTTCTCCTTAATTACTTTTCGTAATGCAACACTTTTCGTGCCATTTGGCGTAATCCCCTTGTTTACTTATTCCTCAAATTTTTCTTTGAATATAATATTTTGATTATCATTAAATAATTATTTTATAGGATGGGGTATAACGAATAGCATCAAACATGAATTAATTAGAATTCATTGCGCAAACTCATTAATCTTCAACTTCTAACACCATTAAAATATTAGATATTCAATCTTTTCTTTTTCTCTCTCATTTTGAAGATATCAATGAAACAATTATATTCTCATACCCCCAGGTTATCACCCATTAGTACACTTAACAATAATATTCTTGTACCCCCGAGTTATCACCCATTGGTACACTTAACAATAATATTCTTGTACCCTCGGGTTATCACCCATTAGTACGCTTACTAATCATAGCATATAATATGTATACACACATCCTATTAAAAATTCATAGGTATTCATCCAACCTAAATTATGTACATATTATACGTATTTTAATCTCATCATTACGTATAATATAATTAATTCTAGTATTGTTGCTCACATATTCCTATACCCCTGGGTTATCACCCATTAGTACACTTATTAATCATAACATATAATAGGCATACACGTATCCTATTAAAATTCATAGGTATTCACCCATATAATTATGTATTTCTTATACGTATTTTAATCTCATTTCGACGTATAATTTATTTAATCCGATTACCATCGCTCACGTAATCTCCAAGGCCAACATACCGTTCCAATTATTTAAAGTATTATTTCCCAAATACTCCCCAAAAATCTGCATCAGACTAAGTCCATCAAATAACAATTTTCTCACACAAATATATCGCGTAACTTAATTTGGGGGTAAAAATGAAAACTCCCAGAATTTCAACATGTCACTCAAATCCGAAGAAAATGTCATTTAAACGAGAAACAGATCTCGCTTAAACGAAAATGAGATGTCGCATGAACGACTACCACGTCTCGTTCGAACGACTTTGTGCAAGATCCCTATCTCGCGCGAACGACTTCGCACGAGATCGCGCGAGATGTCACTGTTCGCCTTCTTCCCCAGAATTCTGTGTTTTTCACCATTTTTAACCCTAAAACCTCCATTCTTCAATTCCTAATGCCCAACAACAAATCCAATTGATGCTCCAACATATTTAGATGATTTCTAACAACCTAGAATCATTAAATCTTCCTCATACATCAATAAATTTTGAAATCCCCAATTTATTTAACAAGAACCCTAGTTCTTAAATTTTGAGCCTAACTCCAAATTAAACCCAGATTTGTTCATGAAAAATTATCATAAATCCGTGGATGATATCCGTGAAATTAATCTCTTAAAATTTCAGTCCCAAAATAAATTAAATCATCCAATTTCATCAAATTACTTCTCATAAATTTGAGGGGTTAACACCTACTCTAACATGAACACAATTATCATCAAAACACGCAAGTAATAAACACTTACCTTAAATATGATGGGCTTATATGTTGGTGATGTTGGTATCGATGCGGATAGTGTTTTTGGATATCTCGACCCTCCCGGACTCAACAGCACACTTTAAATGACCATGCACATTACTTAAAAATAATTTACATTTATATCCCATTCAATTAGTCCCAACACGACTCACACGCGTGTCCCAACTTAATATACCAAAGTGCCGTATATTTCACTCTAGGCAATTTATAATGTTTCATAATTACTTATTATAAAACAAACAATAATATTCAATAATTCTCGGCAATAAGTATTAACCCTTGTCATGCTAGTTAATAATTAATTCAATCCGGATTAATAAAAATAAATTACTCACATTTTTAATTTAATTAATTCAACAACAATAATTAATCACATAATTATTTCCATAATAATAATAATTAATCACATAATTATTTGAATCATTAAAAATACGGGGTATTACAATGGGCTACGCACATACCTACGCACCCATATGACCATCAACACTATCGTTCTCACAGATAGCCCACACTTAGGTTCTATGTTCTAAGGTACCAATATAAAATCCCCCAATGGGCTTATCAGGATAAGACTGTCCTCTATCATTTTTAAAACCTCCCGTGATAGAAAGTATCTAGGTATGTCATACACATAACTGAACATACAATAGGTATTCATACCACCTATAAACTTATTTCACATCTTCCATATGTAGTGTATTTTTATCCTGAATAATCTACGTAATAAAAATTAACAACTTAATTCATTAACGAACGCTCCCAAGTATTTCTCATCACTAGAAGGGTATTGTTAAGATTACAGATTATAATAGTAGGTAATGTCCCAATACCCTACTAGTCTAAGTCAACCCTTTTCTCGAATCTTCGAGTCCCGAATTATTATCTAAAGTAAGTATTTTCCCCGATTAATACCAATTGAGTTTAGCCTAAGGTTTGCACTCGTAGACCCAAGCCTAAATCCAATCTTGACCTACGATTTTATTAAACTAATTCTCATTATTCTTCACAATAAATCTCATAATTTAATATTAGAAAGGTTTTGAAGTGTTCTAGGTAAGAACTGCAAAACTGTAGCTGACCGAACCGATTCGACTGAAGAAAACGAATCGATCCGACTTATGAAAATGAAACGATCTGATTTATGAAAAACAACCAGATCAAACTTTATGAAAAATGAACCGATCCTTTTGTGGACCGGGTCGATCCAAAGCTCTGTGAGATCTGTTTTTACCCAAGTACATTTTTCCACTATTTTTAACCTCAAATCCTCTACAGAATTTCCCAAACTCTAATACAACTATACTAATTGATAATCCAACAAGTATATTCAATTTCTAACATCCTAGAATTATCAAGTCATCATCAATCAGTAATTAAAGTCAAAATCCCCAATTTAATCCTTTAAAGCCCTAGTTCTTCCAATTTTAAGAACCATTAAAACACAATGTAATACCTCGTATTTTTATGGCTTTTAAAAACTAGGGATTTATTACATTTAATTGAGATATTTATTTAATATTAATCCGGAAATTTATTTTTAAATATTTACTAGCGTGATGTGAGTTAGTAATTATTGAAAATTATTAAATATTACTGGATGAGTAAACTAATATATGAGATTGATTTTATTAAAATTGTCACTAGTGAATAAAATGGCGATTGTGGAAATTTAATTCGGGGCGCGCCTATGTCTTATCAGGACTAAATTATTATTATTAACGTGAATAAATTATAAGTCATCCGTATGGTCATTTTGAGCGCGTCAAAGTCTCCGAAAGGGTCGAGATAGTCAGAAAAGTGTACCCGGGGGTTTAGTTTGGGTCTCGGGGCATTTTTAGACCTAATTAACACCCCGGGAGGGTATTTTAGACATTTGGCATTTTTGGGTAATTAAACCCACGAATTTTCTTAGTATTTATTAGCCATTTAGAGTTGTCTCTTGGGGTTAACAAACACAAAGACTAAGCCAGCTATTAGAGAAGAAGGTGAAGTGATTAGAGAAGAAGGTGAAGAGATTTGAGAAAAAGGTGAAGAGTTTTCGAAGAAATCTAAGGCCTAGAACTCACTCGATTGCATCGCCACCACCACCAAAATGTAGATCGCACGACGAGGAACGCATCCATATAATTTTCTTCAACAAATCAGACCCTTGAATCACAGGCAAGTATCTATCTTGCTAATTTCCAAGTTAATATACCTTCCATGTTAGTCTAGGAATGAAAATCATAAGTTTTAATTAAAGAATTATATGTTTTGGAAGAGAATTTATATGTGCTGTAGGGAGAATCCATGTAGACTAAAATCTAGATCATATGTATAGGATTAGCCATGAGCTTAGTATGATATTTGGGAAGAAAATATGTACGTAAATAGAGGTTGTGATTATTCATGCAAAAATTTGGTTTTATAAAGAAATCTGAGATTAAACCCCTTTTGATTGATTCATTGAGGATTTATTGATGTAGTTAAGTTAAAACTTGTCTATATACATTTCTTATACATTTGGATAATTTTGATGGGAGTTTGGGATGAAATTATAGAGGTCTGGAAGGGTTAGAATGATTGAACTCGTAGGTTGAATTTACAGCAAATCGGGCAATAACTTCTTGACCAATCGATTAACTCCATTCCCTCAATCGATCGACCCCTCCTAGAAAATGCTTATTCCCATTATGTTGATTTAATCTGAATAAAATGGGTAGGAATCCTTAATTATTATTTTTAGAACTTAATGGGATATAAATAGGACCAGTAGGGTCTAGGCAAACCCCATTGGGTGAGAAATTAACGTAAGATGAAATTGAGGGTTAACGGGGAGTTATTGACACATAAGAAATCACGAGTACATTTAATAAAAGATCAAAATTGTAAGTGAATTAGACCAGAAGGTAATTGAGAGTGTGCCTACTGAGATTATACTTAGAGAGATAGAATACTTTGAGAGATGGGAAATAAGTATGGAGAAATTTATATATGAAAATAAAAGTACGAGTTCGTTATGCAAGACACTCGAGTAAAATGTGATAATTATAATTATGGGTCGTGGGTGAACCTAATTTGGAAAATGTGAATATTTACATATATGACTGTATGACTGTGCATATATTATGTATCTGTGTAAAAAATCATACAAGGGCTACTTGCTATCACGGAGGTTTCCGTGTCGGGACACCCTTATCTCGATTGGATCTTTATGGGGGATAACGACTTGTACCCTAGAACATAGGATTCCTTGGTATAGGCTACCTGATTGATAGTTAGACGGTCTTAAGAGACGTGAGGGTATGTCATGACCTCTTAGTGACTTGGAACTATGCTTCGCCTCCATTTGTTTGTGTATTATGTTAATACAGTATGAGAGTGAT
The DNA here is from genome assembly GCA_949130495.1 of Sambucus nigra. Taxonomy (NCBI): domain Eukaryota; kingdom Viridiplantae; phylum Streptophyta; class Magnoliopsida; order Dipsacales; family Adoxaceae; genus Sambucus; species Sambucus nigra. The sequence continues at coordinate 101,879,030 of OX422212.1, forward strand.
TTCGAACTAGTATTTCCCTTAGTTTGTGTGATACGGGGACTTGATAGCAAAGTATGCCAGCACCATAGATTTTATGTGGGGTGCCGATAGTATATATATTATATGAGTGACTAATATATATACACTGATATGAATGGAAACAATCTACTTTGCATAAGTAGTTATGTAATAAATAAATGTTTCATCTTTATAACAAGGGTTCATGAATTTGGTTACGGTACTAAATGATTCTTAGATACGTAAGAAGATGGAAGAGATAAATTTACTAAAACTAAATATCATGGCATTAGTAATTTTCGAGATAAAACTTCATGGGAATAAGTTATATAGACCCATAAGATTAGTAGAACGGTAGGAGTGCAAACTAGATGAGAGTTGAGGATTCTCAAGAGAGTGTCGCATATTAACATGGTTCTGATATTAACCAGTAAGTATTTTAAATACTTGCTAAACTATTTTTAAAACTGTTTTACACTCGGGCTCTGACCCGTTTTCTGTCATTTCTTTCTCTCTTGTATATATATTTATGTATTACAGGTTCCCAGCCACAGGGGCGTCATGCTTAGGTTCTTTAGATTGGACGTGCTGCAGCTTATGTGGGAGTTGCAGGCCCTTGATTTAGACGAATTCTTCATCGATTCAGTTCCTAATTTAGTTCTTCATAGTTAGGGCATGTGTTGCCCGATTTCCTATTACAGTTGGATTTGTCAGAGAATTAGGATATTTCAGCATTCGGTACTCCTCAGGAGTTAACTCTTGTCAGGATGATTTCATTTATGGTTCTTAAACTTGGTTTGGATTATATTGATGGTTTAATTCTTGTGCGTTAATTGCCATCCTTAATATTTATGTAATTCTTAACTGTTGGGTATTTAAAAGGTTTTTATTGGTATTTAATAAAAAAAATGAGGTTTTAAATGGTTTTGACACTTAGCTTAATTGTTTATGGTGTTCAAATTGGAAATATTATTTTGCGACAGTGATGCTGAGAATGAACCAACCATTCACTTGGTTTGTAATTTAATAAAGGACTGATCACCCGGTATATAATTAGGCGGGGTGTTAGAGGTGGTATCAGAGCATCAGGTTCTAGTGTCCTTTAGGGTCTGTACAGCTTACTATACTTTCAGCTGAGCGTTACATTGTTTGATATAGAGCCATGTGTTTAGGATTGTTGATTTCCTTTGTGAGATTTCATTCTCCTGCTATCACGTATATATCAGTAAATCTTATTTACGTTAGGGCATGATCGAACAATGAAGTATGGCAGATGAGGTCCGTTGGGTGAGTAGGGGGAGGCAGACTTAAGATGTCGTGAAGTATGTTCGAGGATGATGACCGTAGTCGAGGTCACCCTTATTATGGCTTGAGAGGCCAAGACTCTAAAGACGGCTAGAACATAGCCTACAATTCCAAGTGCTGCTATAGTCGAAGGTTATGCCAAATTAGACCCACCCAACGTAGTATGCTTGGGACAGGGTCAAATGGAAAAATTGAGGAGAGTCATCAGTAGAAGTTCTAGAAATGCGGGAATTGGGTGTGTTACCCAACAAAGGCAATATATTCAAAGGCTTGGACATATAGTGGAGTGTGGTTAACTATAACTGAAAATTTGGGGTAAAATTTTTCTCGACTCATCGGAGCAAAGTTATAATAGTGGGAGTCGACAACCACCGCTCGTGTATGATGGTAAATTTTCTATCTATGGAGATATGGGGTGCATAATGATTGTCATTAGGACATCACATTCATTTGTAGCTATTAGAAGTGTGGGCCATAGGGTTACTAGACTTGGCAATTGGCACTATTATTTATGTAGAATCACCGATGGGTAGTGGGATGCCAATTATTTTATTTTATATATCAAAATGTGAGTTTAATTTTATCGGGGATTTAAGTATTATAGACATGTCCGAGTAGGATGTGATTATCGGCATGGATTGACTTGTTATATATGAGACTAAGAATGATCGTTATAGCGAGCGTATATAGATAGATAAATAGATAAAACCTATTGGGATGTTATATACTATAGACTAAGGACCTGAGGAGTTTTGATGAAAAACTATTTTAGGTAGTAGTGCCACGCATAAAACTAAAGAACGTTGGGATTCAAAGTAAGTTAGGTCTTTAGAATATGAGTTTATAACCTTTTCCCTTATCTGTGTATATATTTATATATTAATCAGAGAGTTATGAGTTGTATCATGATTTGAGGCAAATGGAATCGCCAAATGAGAATGTTGAAATCATATAAATACGAATTATAGACTAGGTAGTCAGTTAATTAAGGGTAACCTTGTGGAGGAATCACATTCACGTAGAACCTATGAGGGAATGTACACACATTGGGTGTATGAGCACCATGGATGGTTGGATTGTAGTATTTTCCATGTTTGTGACACAGTAAGTATTCTTCAGGTTAATGAAAGTAGAAGTTGTGACTTCCAGATTTAGTTGTTTGATGACTTAGGATCATTACTCCCATAATTTTGCCATGAGGATGGAATAGGAAGGATTAGGTAAAGTTTACCTCAAGATAATTTATACTAAATGGTAAGGCTTGGAGTATCACATTAGTGGGGGTATTCGGTAATATACTGTATGGGTGGTACGACGAAAATTACATGAGATGTGAGATTAAAAACCGGAGTTGTCCTTACCAGTTACGCTTTATTTTTCCGAATTTTTGGGGATGAAATTTCGTTATTAGGGGGAAGTATGTAATACCCCGTATTTTTATGTCTTTTAAAAATTGGGGATTTATTACATTTAATTGAGATATTTATTTAATATTAATCCGGATATTTATTTTTAAATATTTACTAGCGTGATGTGAGTTAGTAATTGTTGAAAATTGTTAAAAATTACAGGATGAATAAAGTAATATATGAGATTGATTTTATTAAAATTGTCACAAGTGAATAAAATGGCAATTATGGAAATTTAATTTGAGACGCGCATGTGTCTTGTTAGGACTAAATTATTATTATTAAAGTGAATAAATTACAAGTCATCCATATGTGACGACCCGGTATCGAAATAAGGGGTGGCCAGCCCGATACTCCAAAAATAAAGGAATCATTTATGGAATCATCCTCAGCATCGCAACAACATAAAGAGTATACGGAATAACCACATCGTATTTCAAAAAAACGGGTTATCAAAAATTTTAGTTTTACGATTTAAATAAAGCATTTTTCAACAACCCGTAATAGGAAAGAGGGTGGAAACTCCCACAAGCATATATATATAAACCAACAATAAAAGAAAGTACCGAATGAACCGCCGGTCAATGAAATACATACAATATACAATAAGTTTCATGTGATACTTAATACATTCATTATCCAATTATAACAGTTTGGGCTACACGCCCGAGTAGGGACTGATCATAACTAGAAAACAATGAAGAAGGCGTGTATGCAAAATGTCCCGTGATACCCGCAAAATATCATGGCTCCTCAAAACACTGGAATAGGGAGTTCATTACGGGAGACCTTGCGGCGGAACACCTAAGCGGATATAATATATATATATATATATATATATATATATATATATATATATATATATATATATATATATGCACGACAAGAAAGAAGAACCGGTCAGATCCCGGTTTTATGTGATCACCCGATAAATGACAAGTATGAAAATGAAGAATAGATAAGCATGGATGATAAAGGTAGTATTCTAGCATGGTAACAATAAGATACAGTTAAGGCAATTTAGTGATTACAAGAAAAGAATCGATTGTAGATGCAATTAGGAAAACTTATCAACCGATCTCGTCTTTCATACTCTTCACTTTATCTTCTTTCCATTCCTTATCAGGAATACAATTATTTTTGTGTGCTCTTTATGGCACTGATCTCAATTGTATGCTCTTTGTGGCATATACTTCTCTCTTTGTGGCATTAATATTCCATCGAGTCCAACTCGATGATTAGAATAGTTATAAATGTACATATATATAACGATTCTAAGACCGCCCGTCCGGGTTTTCCCACTGTGCGCGCCCCCAAATAACCATCATCTTCCAGGGCCTAACATAAGACAACCTGGGATCCTATCGAAACGTCGGGAAGCGGCCATATGCCTGCGGGATAGTCAAGACCACACCCGGAATCTCCTACCCATCACAGAAACATATAAACAAGCGCTCATATGGCCTAGGACTATATCCACCCTGCATTCATTAGCCAGGGGGCTTCACCTCACGCACGGACTTCCCTTAAGATGTTATTTAGAGAGGTGTGTATCATCCATTTTATTAATTTCCATTACTTGATTTAGTAAATTGTCATTTACTTTATCTGTTTTATATTTTATTAAACGCATTAAGATCATCCGGAACTATACTTTTTTCGTATCAGCATCACAACCTCGATAAATAGTGAGACTCTCCAAATTATTTTCCAAAGCCTCCTCTTTGGCTTCATAATAGACTATCAAGTCAAACCTAGCTCACAATAACTCCCAAAATCTTCAAATTTGACTCTAGGATCTCCTAGATTATTATAAAACTATACGAGAGGAGAAATGCCTAAACATTACTTTAAAAAAAAACCCTTGAAATGAATCCTAGATGAACCCTTTCGAGTCTAGGGTATCGACCAACTCAACTAATACTCTAAGACCCTATATTTACTTCATTCAAGAAGGTCCGTAAGTCCCTATGAAAAGAAAGATTTAAAAATGAAAGATAAAATTTTAGGAAAGAAAACAGGGGACCGATCGACCGGTCCCAAGACAGCGGTCGACCGCGTCTCAAAATTTTGCCTAGGAAGAAAAGCAGAAAGTTACTTCGACATGGAAGGTTGATCGGTCAGGTAACCGCGGTCAACCGCGCCATAAGTTATATGCCTTTCAAAGAAAGCAACATGCCCTCTCCCGAAGGCCCGGTCGACCGTTGTGAGAACCGCGGTCGACCGGTCTTAGCAGACCTAGACCAAATCGAATCTTCCTATTTCAAGATAATCCCAAATCTAACTCATTTATTTCCACGAACATAAAATAAATGCTACAACTACTACCATAAGCTTCATCAAACATCCCAAAACATTCTTTAATGGATCAAAACCCACAAATACACAAAGAAAACCCTAAAATAGCTAAACCATGATTAATACATCATTATCATAATAAATAATTTATCTTAAACCACAAATAGCAAGTAGAAAACTTGCCTCAAGTGAGAAAATGCAAATTTTCCTTGTGTAGAAGCAAGAATCCTCCCTCAATGTTCAATCCCTTTTCTCTTCTCTACTCTTTCCCTTCCTCTCTCGAGCTTTCTCTAGGTTTAGAGAATGAAACTTAGGAAATAGAAGACTTAATAAGACTAAGTCGTGGCATTAGTCAAAATTTTAACTTAATTGACCAATATTACGATAAACTAATACGCAACTGTATATTTAAGGCATAACCAGTCAAAAGTGCCAAAAACCTCAAAATACAATATGGAACAATAATTGACTATCTCGCACATTCCGGACTCAACTACGGCCTCCAAATTATCATTTGGAAAATTTATAATTCATTTTAAGTTCCAATCTCATTATTGAGCTAAATATCATTTTAAATTCTTATGATATTATACCACATAAAATGGCCATATTCACCTATAGTTACGGTAAATATGCAACCTCATGGTAAATTTTAACTTTTCTACATTAATTAGCACTCAATCCAAAACTCAACATTTTATATCTAATTACCATATCCAGTAAATAAACATAAAATATGTTCTCATAAGCGAGGGTTTTTACATACTCCCCCCCTTATGAGGGAATTTTGTCCCCAAAATTCAAACGTACCTTATAAGAGAGATGCGGATACTTCTCTCGCATGTCATCCATACGCTCCCACGTTGATTGTTTCGCATTGTGATGATTCCACCGGAATTTCACCAAGGTCACCCCACGGGATCTCAACTTGCGCTCTCCATAGTCAAGAATAGCAACCGGTTGTTCTTCATATGAAACGTCGGGTTGAAAATCAATATCCTCGAAAGGAATGTGCCAAAGGGCACCTTAACACCACTTATACTTCTTCAAAGAGGAGACATGGAATACATCGTGGATTTGTTGTAAAGGCTCCAGTAAGGCAAGTTGGTACGCCACAGGACCAACTTTCGCAATAACTGGGAAAGGTCCAACAAAACGAGGCGCCAGCTTCCCTTTCTTCCCGAAACGCCTAATGCCCTTCACTGGTGACACTCGCACCAAGACTTGATCTCCAATATCCAAATCCACGTGTCTTCTACCCGCATCGACATAGCTCTTTTGACGATCTTGGGCTATCCAAATGCGATTTCGAATGAGTTCGATCTTCGAAGAAGTGTGTTGGATCATTTCAGGTCCAAGAAATTTGTTATCACCCACTTCCAACCAACAAGCGGGCGATCTACAAGGCCGACCATAAAGAGCTTCATATGGCGCCATTCCAATGGTGAATTGGTATGAGTTGTTATAAGCGAACTCAACCAATGGGAGGTATTGTTCCCAACCACCCTTGAAATCCAGCATGCACATACGGAGCATATCTTCCAACATCTGGTTTACCCTTTCAGTTTGGCCATCTATTTGGGGGTGATACGAAGAGCTTAACTTCAATTCGGTCCCCATTGCGTCTTAGAAACTTTGCCAAAAGTGGGACACAAATATTTTATCTCGTTCGGAAATAATATTTAAAGGTACCCCATGAAGTCTAACGATATCCTCGATGAACAATTGGGCATAACGAGCGGTATCAAAAATCGTACGCACGGGCAAAAAGTGTGCTGATTTAGTCAAGCGATCGATAATCACCCAAATAGAATCATGACCCCTCTGTGATCTTGGTAGGCCCGAAATAAAGTCCATCGAAATGCTTTCCCATTTCCACACTGGAATCTCCAACGGTTGCAACAAACCTGCCGGTCGCTGATGGTCGATCTTAACCAACTGGCAAGTAGTGCACTGAGATACAAACTCCGAAATATCCCTCTTCATGCCGGGCCACTAATACTGATGGTGCATATCTTGGTACATCTTGTCCCCGCCAGGATGTACCATAAATTTTGATCCGTGAGATTCCGCCATCACCGCTCGTCTCAAGTCCCCTCCTTCCGGAACAATAAGTCTTCCATGGAAGCGTAGTCCACCCTCAGAACTAATCGAGTAGGACTCCGCTCCCTCGGACAATAATCGGTGAATATGGTCTTGGAAACTCTTATCTTTTCCCTGGACTTCTACAATTCTTGCCACAATTGTGGGAGTAATGGTCATTACCGACATAAATGCTCTTTACACTGAATCCTCCTGACTGAGCTCTTTCCACTTAGCTTTCCATACAACCGCCAAGTCTCCCTCGGGCTTCCTACTCAAGGAATTCGCTACTACGTTCGTCTTTCCCGGGTGATAATGGATATCAAATTGATAATATTTCACTAACTCCAACCAACGACGCTGACGCATATTCAAATTCTTCTGTAAAAATAAATATTGGAGCGATTTATGGTCCGTGAATAGACTAAACTTCTCCCCTAAGAGAAAGTGCCTCCATATCTTCAAGGCAAAGATAACTGCGGAGAACTCTAAGTCATGCACGGGATAATTTCTTTCATGAGGCTTTAGCTTACGGGAAGCATAAGCAATAGCCCGTCTTTCTTGCTGAATAACACCTCCTAACCCTTGAAGATATCCATCCGTGAAGACTAGATATTTCAATCCCGGTTTTGGCAATGCAAGGACTAGAGCCGAAGTCAACTTATCTTTGAGTTCATCAAATGCAGTTTGACAAGAATTGTCCCAAACAAATCTCACTCCCTTTCGGGTCAAATTCGTCAAAGGGCTAGCAATTTTTGAAAAACCTTTAATAAACCGACGGTAATAACCCTCTAAGCCCAGAAAACTACGAACCTCGGTGGGTGTTGTGGGCTGACCCCACTCCCTCACAGCAATCACCTTGCTAGGATCCACCGATATACCCTGGGATGACACCACATGACCTAGAAATTGAACTTTCCTCAACCAAAAACCACATTTATCAAACTTCGCATACAATTGGTGATCCCTCAATCTCTGCAGGACCAACCGTAAGTGAATAGCATGGTAAGATTCTGTCGGAGAATAAACTAAGATGTCATCGATGAATACAATAACAAATTAGTCAAGGAAATCCCGAAACACCCTATTCATAAGATCCATAAATACAGCGGGAGCATTGGTTAGTCCAAATTGCATAACCCAGAATTCATAGGATCCATATCGGGTCAGAAATGCAGTCTTAGATACATCCTTCTCCCTTACTCTCAATTGATGTTACCCCGTCCTCAAATCGATTTTAGAGAAGTACGACGCTCCCCTAAGTTGGTCAAACAAATCGTCAATGTGAGGCAAAGGGTATTTATTCCGGATGGTGACTTTATTCAACTCCCTATAGTACACACATAATCGGAGAGAACCGTCTCTTTTCTTTACAAACAATACCGGAGCACCCCATGGAGAAGTACTGCGCCTAATAAATCCTTGTTCTAATAACTGCTGGATTTGATCTATCAACTCCCTCATCTCCACAGGAGCCAAACGATATGGAGCTTTAGCAATCGGTAGGGTCCCCGGCATTAAATTAATCACAAACTCTATCTTCCAACTTGGAGGTAATCTCGGTATTTCCCGAAAAACATCTTCAAAATCTCTAATAATCGGAAGAGAATTCAGGGGAACATAGAATATAAATAAGCACTCGTACTCCCTTCCATACAAGGCATAATAACTAAGAACATCTCTTGTCCCGGAACTGTGAATACTATACTCTTCCCATAACAATTTACTATTGCATGGTATTTCACTAGCCAATCCATTCCTAATATTACATCATACCCGACCATGTCAAGGACGAGTAAATCAGCCTCAAAGCACAAGTTACCAAGGTTAATCCCTATGTTTTTACAAAAAAAGAAAATCAATGAACCATCCCCCATAGAGGATTCAACGCTAGTGAAAGTACTCTCGGCAGACTTTATCAAATCTGTAGTTTGTACAAAACTCCTAGAAATGAAAGAGTGTGTAGCGCCCATATCAAATAGTACCCGACCCAGATGTCCTTGGATGAGAAACTTACCCTCAATAGCTGGCGGTGCCAGAGGGGCTGGAGGAAGCATAGCCTCCTGAATATGGTAGACCCGTCCATACTGCAATTGCCCCTACTGAGGAGGAGCAATGGGATTAGGCGCCTGGGGCGGAAACTGTACATATGGCTGTTGTGGGGCCCTAGGAAGATGCCCTCCAACCAACTGAGGACACGACCTCTTATAATGGACCAACTCTCCGCACTTAAAACATTTGTTCACTGCGTTCTCCTAGTTCCACCCTTGATTGTTCCTGAACTGCCCCGCACCTCGGCCCTGCTGGCCTCTGCCTCCAATCCCACCTCTACCTCCTTGTTGTTGTGGTCCACCTTGACCCAGTCTGCTATTATAGCCACCCGAATTAAACCCACCAAACCGTTGGCGTTTAGACAAATCCCCTTGCTGAGGGTCCCTCTCCTTTTGCTTACTCCCCGAGGATTGGAACGAAGAAGATGTTCCCCCTCCGGTCCCATTACCTCCGGGTTTTCCCACTTGCCCCATCGCTGCAACCTTCTTATTATTTTGCACAAATAGTCGATGCTCTTGACAATGAAGTAGAGCAGCATTCATCACATCCCCAAAGGTTAGTAGAGTCGGTTTCCAATCAAATGTTGTTTTATTCGCCAATGCAAACCTCCCACAAATTTGGAGATTCTCCTCACTTCTGGAGTCACTTCATCCGGCACAAAACTTGCTAGCCGGGTGAACTCCTCTTCATACTCTGCCACGGATCGCTCCCCTTGGACAACATCTTGAAGCTTTCTTTGCATCTCCCTTTGAACTGCGGGAGGGAAATAATTTCCATCAAACAAAGCCCAAAAACCAGTGATCGACATCGTATCCCTTTTCTCGGGTGTAGTCATTGACTCCCACCAATGTAGGGCTGATCCGACAAGCTTGAAAGTAACAAGGATTTGCTTTTTCTCCTCACTACATTCCACTATTCTAAGATGGCGTTGCATGTATTTCTTCCACTGATTTGCCTTTATCACATCCGCACCTCCATCGAATTCCGGGGGATGACCTTTCAAGAAAGACTCTCTAAATCTTTCCCACGGAGAAGGTCTTGTAGGAACTTGTGCATCTTGCCCCCATGGTTGAGCTTGTGGTATTTGTTGTACCACTGCATTCATCGCTGCATTAACAGCTTGGGCCACTATATTTGCCGCATCTGCGGCACTGATATTCCCCGGTGGTGGCGGTGGAGGACCAAACTCATCCTCTACAACTCTATTACGTCGAGCGGGACGTCCTCTCTTAGGCGGCATCTGAGATAGAGAAACGATAGAGTTAGAATATTACATAAAACGATCTATCTAGCAGAAGATCGCAAACATAAGCAACAAAACAGTCCTAACATTAAGCTCTATGTCAAAGAACGCTATGGTGAAACGTGATGAGTCCGCATAGATCCTAAAGACTCTAGAACCTGATGCTCTGATACCATCTATGACAACCCGGTATCCGAAATAAGGGGTGGCCAGCCCGATACTCCAAAAATACAGGAATAATTAATGGAATCATCCTCAGTATCGCAACAACATAAAAGAGTATACGGAATAACCACACCGTATTTTAGAAAAACGGGTTATCAAAAATTTTAGTTTTACTATTTAAATAAAGCATTTTTCAACAACCCGTAATAGGAAAGAGGGTGGAAACTCCCACAAGCATATATATATAAACCAAAAATAAAAGAAAGGATCGAATGAACCGCCGGTCAATGAAATACATACAATATACAATAAGTTTCATGTGATACTTAATACATTCATTATCCAATTATAACAGTTTGGGCTACACGCCCGAGTAGGGACTGATCATAACTAGAAAACAATGAAGAAGGCGTCTACGCAAAATGTCCCGTGATACCCGCAAAATATCATGGCTCCTCAAAACACTGGAATAGGGAGTTCATTACGGGCGACCTTGCGGCGGAACATCTGAGCGGATATAATATATATATATATATATATATATATATATATATATATATATGCACAACAAGAAAGAAGAACCGATCAGATCCCGGTTTTATGTGATCACCCGATAAATGACAAGTATGAAAATGAAGAATAGATAAGCATGGATGATAAAGGTAGTATTATAGCATGGTAACAATAAGATACAGTTAAGGCAATTTAGTGATTACAAGAAAAGAATCGATTATAGATGCAATTAGGAAAACTTATCAACCGATCTCATCTTTCATACTCTTCACTTTATCTTCTTTCCATTCCTTATCAAGAATACAATTATTTTTGTGTGCTCTTTATGGCACTGATCTCAATTGTATGCTCTTTGTGGCATTAATATTCCATCGACTACAACTCGATGATTAGAATAGTTATAAATATACATATATATAACGATTCAAAGATCTCCCGTTCGGGTTTCCCCACTGTGCGCGCCCCCAAATTACCATCATCTTCCAGGGCCTAACATAAGACAACCTAGGATCCTATCGAAACGTCGGGAAGCGGCCATATGCCTGCGGGATAGTCAAGACCACACCCGAAATCTCCTACCCATAGCACAAACATATAAACAAGCGCTGAGATGGCCTAGGACTATATCCACCCTGCATTCATTAACCAGGGGGCTTCACCTCACGCACGGACTTCCCTTAAGATGGTATTTAGAGAGGTGTGTATCATCCATTTTATTAATTTCCATTACTTGATTTAGTAAATTGTCATTTACTTTATCTATTTTACATTTTATTAAACGCATTAAGATCATCCGGAACTATACGTTTTTCGTATCAGCATCAGAACCTCAATAAATAGTGAGACTCTCCAAATTATTTTCCAAAGCCTCCTCTTTGGCTTCATAATAGACTATCAAGTCGAACCTAACTCACAATAACTCCCAAAATCTTCAAATTGGACTCTAGGATCTCCTAGATTATTATAAAACTATACGAGAGGAGAAATGCCTAAACATTACTTTAACCCCCCCCCCCCCCCTTGAAATGAGCCCTAGATGAACCCTTTCAAGTCTAGGGTATCGACCAACTCAACTAATACTCTAAGACCCTATATTTACTTTATTTAAGAAGGTCCATAAGTCCCTATGAAATGAAAGATTTAAAAATGAAAGATAAAATTTTAGGGAAGAAAACAGGGGACCGGTCGATCGGTCCCAAGATAGCGGTCGACCTCGTCTCAAAATTTTGCCTAGGAAGAAAAGAAGAAAGTTACTTCGACAGGGCCGGTCGACTGGTCAGGTAACCACGGTCGACTGCGCCATAAGTTTTATGCCTTTGAAAGAAAGCAGCATCCCCTCTCCCGAAGGCCCGGTCGACGGGTCTGAAAATCACGGTCGACCGGTCTTAGCAGACGTAGACCAAATCGAATATTCCTATTTCAAGCTAATCCCAAATCTAACTCATTTATTGCCACCAACATAATATAAATGCTACAACTACTACCATAAGCTTCATCAAACATCCCATAACATTCTTCAACGTATCAAAACCCACAAATACACAAAGAAAACCCTAAAATAACTAAACCATGATTAATACATCATTATCATAACAAATCATTTATCTTAAACCACAAATAGCAAGTAGAAAACTTGCCTCAAGTGAGAAAATGCAGATTTTCCTTGTGTAGAAGCAAGAATCCTCCCTCAATGTTCAATCCCTTTTCTCTTCTCTACTCTTTCCCTTCCTCTCTCAAGCTTTCTCTAGGTTTAGAGAATGAAACTTGGGAAATAGAAGACTTAGTAAGAGTAAGTCGTGGCATTAGTTAAAATTTCAACTTAATTGACCAATATTACGATAAACTAATACACAACTGTATATTAAAGGCATAACCAGTCAAAAGTGCCAAAAACCTCAAAATACAATATGGCACAATAATTGACTATCTCGCACATTCCGGACTCAACTACGACCTCCAAATTATCATTTGGAAAATTTATAATTCATTTTAAGGTCCAGTCTCATTATTGAGCTAAATATCATTTTAAATTCTTATGATATTATACCACATAACATGGCCATATTCATCTATAGTTACGGTAAATATGCAACCTCATGGTAAATTTTAACTTTTCTACATTAATTAGCACTCAATCCAAAACTCAACATTTTATATCTAATTACCATATCCAGTAAATAAACATAAAATATGTTCTCATAAGCGAGGGTTATTACACCATATGGTCATTTTGAGTGTGCCAAAGTGTCCGGAAGGGTCGAGATAGTCCGAAAAGTGTACCCGGGGGTTTAGTTTGGGTCTCGGGCATTTTTAGGCCTAATTGACACCCCGGGAGGGTATTTTAGACATTGGTATTTTTCGGTAATTAAAACCACAAATTTTCTTAGTATTTATTATCCATTTAGAGTTTTCTCTTGGGGTTAACAAACACTAAGACTAATCCAGCCATTAGAGAAGAAGGTGAAGAGTTTTCGAAGAAATCTAAGGCCTAGAACTCACTCGATTGCATCGCCACCACCACCAAAATGTAGATCGCACGACGAGAAACGCATCCATATAATTTTCAGCAACAAATCAGACCCTTGAATCACAGGCAAGTATCTATCTTGTTAATTTCCAAGTTAATATACCTTCCATGTTAGTCTTGGAATGAAAATCATAAGTTTTAATTGAAGAATTATATGTTTTGGAAGAGAATTTATATGTGTTGTAGTGAGAATCCATGTATACTAAAATCTGGATCATATGTTGAGGATTAACCATGAGCATAGTATGATATTTGGGAAGAAAATATTTACTTAAATAGAGGTTGTGATTATTCATGCAAAAATTTGGTTTTATAAAGAAATCTGAGATTAAACCCCTTTTAATTGATTCATTGAGGATTTATTGATGTAGTTACATTAAAACTTGTCTATATACATTGCTTATACTCTTGGATAATTTTTATGGGAGTGTGGAATGAAATTAAAGAGGTTTGTAAGGGTTAGAATGATTGAACCCATAGGTTGAATTTACAGCAAACTGGGCAAGAATTGCTTGATCGATCGATCGACCAAGAGCATCGATCGATCGACGACTGATCGATCGAACCCATTCCCTCGATCGATCGACCCCTCCTGGGAAAATGCATATTCCCCTTATGTTGATTTAATCTGAATAAAATGCGTAGGAATCCTTAATTATTATTGTTAGAACATAATGGGATATAAATATGACCAATAGTGTCTAGGTAAACCCCGTTGAGTGAGAAATTGACGTAAGATGAAATTGAGGGTTAACGGGGAGTTATTCACACATAAGAAATCACGAGTATATTTAATAAAAGATCGAAATTATAAGTGAATTAGACTAGAAGGTAATCAAGAGTGTGCCTACTGAGCTTATACTTAGAGAGACAAAATACTTCGAGAGATGAGAAATGAGTATGGAGTAATTTATATATGGAAATAAAAGTGACGAGTTCGTTATGCGAAACACTCGAGTAAAATGTGATAATTATAATTATGGGGAGTGGGCGAACCGAATTTGGAAGATGTGAATATTTACATATATGACTATATGACTTTGAATATATCATGTATCTGTGTAAAAAAATCATACTCGAGCTACTTACTATCACGTGGGTTTCCGCGCCGGGACAATCTTATCTCAATTGGACCTTTATGGGGGATAATGACTTGTACCCTAGAATATAGGATTCCTTGGTATAGGCTACCTGATTGATGGTCAGACGGTCCTAAGAGACGTGAGGGTATGCTCTGACGTCTTAGTGACTTAGAACTATGCTTCACCTCCATTTGTTTGTGTATTATGTTAATCCAGTTCGAGAGTGATTTCGAACTAGTATTTCCCTTAGTTTGTGTGATACGGGGACTTGATGGCAGAGTATGCCAGCATCATAGATTTTATGTGCGGTTGCGATAGTATATAGATATTATATGAGTGACTGATATATATATACACTGATATTTATGGAAACTTTCTACTTTGCATAAGTACTTATGTAATAAATAAATGTTTCATCTTTATAACAAGGGTTCGTGAATTTGGTAACGGTACTAAATGATTCTAAGATACGAAAGAAGATGTAAGAGATAAATTTACTAAAACTAAATATCATGGCCTTAATACTTTTCGAGATAAAACTTCATGGGAATAAGTTAGATAGACCCATAAGATTAGTAGAATGGTAGGAGTGCACACTAGATAAGAGGTGAGGATTCTCAAGAGAGTGTCTCATATTAACATGGTTGTGATATTAACCGGTAAGCATTTTAAATACTTGCTAAAATATTTTTAAAACCATTTTACACTCAGGCTCTGACCCATTTTCTATCATTTCTTTCTCTCTTATATATATATATGTATGTATTATAGGTGCCCAGCCACAGGGGCGTCATGCTTAGGTTCTTTGGATTCGACGTGCTGCTGCTTATGTGCGAGTTGCAAGCCCTTGCTTTAGACGAATTCTTCATCGATTCAGTTCCTAATGTAGTTCTTCATAGTTAGGGCATGTGCGGCCCGATTTCCTATTATAGTTAGATTTGTCAGAGATTCAGGATATTTCAGCATTCGGTACTCCTTAGGAGTTAACTCTTGTCAGGATGATTTCATTTATGGTTCTTAAACTTGGTTTGGATTATATAGATGGTTTAATTCTTGTGTGTTAATTGCCATCCTTAGTATTTATGTAATTCTTAACTATTGGGTATTAAAAAGGTTTTTATTGGTATTTAATAAAAAAAAATTAGGTTTTAAATGGTTTTGACACTTAGCTTAATTGTTTATGGCGTTCAAATTGGAAATATTATTTTGCGACAGTGATGTTGAGAATGAACCAACCGTTCACCTGGTTTGTAATTTAATAAAGGACAGATCACTCGATATTTAATTAGGCAGGGTGTTACACCCATATCTATTCATCAATTAAATCATAAATTTCGTCGGTTCTACTCTACATACAATTTTAAATCAACCTATATAATTTTCAGACCTAGATTAAGCATCAATCTTCCAATTTACACCCAATTGAATATTAAATCATGAGTTTCAAATCAAGTAATAAAAACTTGACTTGTTTTTGGTGGTCTGATCCACTGGTGTAGATGGTATGACTGCGTTCCTCATCTTTCGATTTACACGGTGATAGTCTCGGTGGTGGAAGATGGTTGTTAATGGCCTAAATCCCTTGGACTTGGTTCTTCCTTACCCTCTGCGGATCTGCCTTGGAACTTGTGAATGAAAAACCTAATCCCACTCACTTAATAGATATATTTCTCCCCTAAATTTATTGGGTATTAAATGCCCAAAAATGAAAATTACCAAAACGCCCTCCCTAGATATCGGTTTGGCCTAAAATTGTCTCGAGACCCAAACTAAACCCCCGAGTAGATTTTTCTGACTATCTCGATCCTTCTGAAATTGTTGGCTCACTTGAAATGACTATCCGGATTCCTTATAATTAATTTACTTTTTAATTCCTTTAAATTATTCCTAACACGAGTCACACGCGTGCCCGACTTAATTATCGAAACTATAGTATTTTTCACTCACGACTATTCTCAGAATTCCGTAATCACGTATTACTTTATTCGCTCAGTAATATTTAATATAATGCACATCAATAATAACTAACCCTTAACTCGATTGATATTCCCACATTAAATTCAATTAATCATATAATTTAAAATCATAAAAATTACGGGGTATTACATACCTTCCCCCTTACAATGGAATTTCATCCCGAAATTCAGAAAATAAAGGTATTTATGGTAAAAATAATTCTGGATTTTCCCGCACATCTAATCCTCGCGCTCCCAAGTAGACTCCTCAATATTGTGGTGCTCATACTGAACACGCACGAGTGGACCTACCTTTGACCTCAATCTCCTCTCTCTATGGTCTAGGATAGTCACTGGTCTCTCCTTATAAGAATTGTTTGGCTGTATGTCAACCT
This sequence comes from Sambucus nigra, assembly GCA_949130495.1. Classification (NCBI taxonomy): domain Eukaryota; kingdom Viridiplantae; phylum Streptophyta; class Magnoliopsida; order Dipsacales; family Adoxaceae; genus Sambucus; species Sambucus nigra. Next base: position 101,896,053 of record OX422212.1, read on the forward strand.
TCTCCAGCGCAATATGAGTGTGAGTCAACTCATCTCGAAGATACTGCCTAAGTGAAGAAATATGGAACACGTCATGTATCAGATGCAAGTACTCCGGAAACCTAAGTCTATATGCTATCGATCCAATCCCCTCAATGATGGGAGATAGTCCCCCATATAATGAATCCAATTTCCCTTTCTTACCAAATCGCATTATCCCCTTCACAGGAGATACTCGCAGGAAAAGTTGATCCCCCATGGCAAAATTAAGGATACACATCTACAGCATATCCTCCAACATCTGGTTGACCATCTCTGTCTTCCCATTCGCCCATGGGTGATAAGAAACACTCAATCGCAACTCAGTACCCATAACCTCTTGACAACTCTCCCAGATATTGGGGCTTAAAAATCTTTTTCGGGTCGAATATCTCTACTGACAACATCCCTTCGTTGAACGGTCTTCCTTACAATTCCATTCTGGTGACTAATTCACTTTAGTTATCAAATATCAAAATATTCTATCATTTTAATTTAATAATTCACCTTGGCCCTTTCACTACACTTTGAAATTTCATTTTCGTTTTGTCACTATTATGACCCTCTCTACACACGGCTAACGCACGTCATCTTTTAGAGAAATTTTTTCCAATATTCTCACGCGTTAACTACCTTCATCATCTTTTGTCAACACACCTATTTTTCCATTTCTTTTTAATATTATTGGAGTATTACGTTGTTCCCCGTGTCCCTTCATTAATGGTACTCTTTAGTCCTCCAGTCTAGGCACTACCATTCAAACTAGTGATGCATATGTTCGTTGAATCTATTTGTAATAATACGTGACTACTCATAACATACTCCAAAATATTTTAAACTTTATTATGATGTATCACTCGTCTTATTACTTCTCTATACTGAGTGACTATTAATTATTCTCAATAATTTATATTGTACATTGCTTGTACTTTCTATTATTATAATCACTTATTATCCTTATACTCCTCGGTGTCTAGTAATTTCCCTAGCTCACTAAGCAACTTCATTACCCCTATATCTCATTCTAGTTCTATTTCAAACCTATCCATACTTCTACGTGTATTCCTACCCTTTTTTACATTTGCCCCTCGTAAATGTTATTGGAGAGACGATTAACTAGGGCGCCGATACACCCTATACTCTGTGCATTTCTACAAAACCATACCAGGCGTGTTACATTTATCTCAAACTATGCCTCACATACTTGGCATGACTATTTGGTAAGGTTATACCCATCCACCCTACATTTTTCACTTAATTACCCCTTAGGTTGTCCCACTATTGTGCTCATGGTGTCAACGATTAGTAACATTTTTGCATTTTAACACTATACGGATCCACCAGCCTTAATTCATAATATAACTATTTAATCACAGTTATATCTACATATGCGTGTAATAACTACGGTACTAAACCCATGTACTAACGAAAAAACATCTCTCAACTTCCAGCACTCACTAAGTTTCATGTGTGGGATGTCTTGTAAAGCAAAATCCAAACAAGGAACCCCCCCGATACACGACTATGTACCATTGCTGGTTGTCAAGATCCATTAAGCCCTTAGTTTATAACATGTACCCCCTAATTTTTGTCTGTGGACATGAAAGTCTACTCGACCACGCTCATGTTTTCAAGAAGACCTATAACATGACACTCTCACTATCACTAAGTTCCCAGTGCTATATATTTAAAGAGCTATATCTCTCCGCTCAACCATAAATTAAGATACTTTAAATCACATCACTAAACATCCCTACTTATCGGGATTGAATATAATAGGACAACGTACTTTCCAGAGCAACTCTCTTGCTTCTGGCCATGGCCCTATGGGACTCCCTCGCTATCTCCTCAGCCCTAACGATTTTGAGGAATGGCAATGTTGTGTTACTGTTGAGGACCTTGTTGGTCCTACCTGAACCTAATTATTTCTCAAGTTGATAACCTCTGGGCCTAAATCTCTTATCCCGATTATCCTGTTACGAATCTCTCACATACTGCTACTATGCTCCACTAATATTATTTCATTTACCTTCTTAGTCTGACTATTCTCACTTTCTCGTTGTGTATAGTTTAATACACGTGGTCCTACTCAACACACAAATGACACCTTTATGTGTAACTCCCCTATCTTTATCCCCATGGGCTATGTCTGGGTGTCCTTCTCCCAGATCCGATAGTCTTCTCCCCGATCGCTACCCTCGTTGTTCCATTGCCTCTACTGGCCTGATGGCACATGTTGCTGCCCTTAACGGCCCTGAATAAATATACCTTCACTTGGTAAGAATTTAAATGATCTAAAGTATTTAAATGGGTTCGGTACTGGGTATACCCTCTTGTGGTGCCTCACTGGTACCGTTAAATTGAGTGTTGCTCTTTGTTTAGATTCTCCAATCCTCTTGGCTCCCTTCTTTTGGAAGCATTGATATACCCTTGTACACCTACGACTTTGATGACATCGACACTAGTCACCTTAGTCGTATCTCCCATTCATGCTTGTGTATTCTACCCACGTGTCCATTTTCAAATTATGGACCCTTTATATTCTCCGTATCCCCTTCTTCGCTCATGAAGTTTGCTAAACAAATTAACTTATGTTTCACGATCGGTCTTTACCTGACCTACTTGTGATAAGTTCGTAATTCCATTCGTATATCTGCCTGAACAGAAGATGGAAGACCTTATGGTCAAACCGCACCCAATCTCTCGTTTAATTCTATATATACTGCTTTGTACATGGTGACTGGCTATCACCACTTTATGCTTCTCCTATGAGTTCGCCCAAAATTTAACTCTAAGTGTCACTACACTCCACCCTACATCATTTCCTTTGGATTTTCTAATTTTATTGGACCATCACACTTCATCTCTTCTTAAAATCCTTATAGGCGATTCTTCTAAAGAGTTCCCCCGACTCTCTCCTTTGTCGACTTGGTGAGTTTGAATTTGCACTACTGTTATCTACGATATTGTTTGGAAATTCATTTCTCCCTAGTCCTTGTACCTATTATCATATCTCTAGATAATAATTTCGGGGCCTCCTATCGCGATCACCATTCCCTGAATACTCGATAGCTTCTACTGTGCCTCTTCTCCTGCAGTCCCTCTAATAGCCCTCATTAGTCATCCTATGTTACTCGGTGTACTAAGCCTTGTAAGGACATTTTTGTCCATTATCAATTTATTATGTCGCACGCCGATACACCGTTGAAGAAATTCAAGATTCATACATTCATCAATGGATCCGAATATCAAAAGAAGAAGAGGAATCAAAGTCTGACAGAACCGGACCGGTCCGCCTGGAATAAAAGAACCGATCCGATCAACCGGACCGGTCCACCTCAGACCTGGACCGATCCGACTGCTGAAGGCCAGTATACCCCGGACCGCAAGCAAATCGATGAAGCCTGGAAAAGAACCGATCCGATCATCAATGGACCGATCCACCTCAGAATAAAAGAACCGATCCGGTCAATCGGACCGATCCCCCTCAGACCCGGACCGGTCCGCCTGGGATAAACTTAAACAGATCGTGTTCAGATTTTTAAGGCCCGACACTTCTTATTTAATCCCACTACGGGAAGTGGTTTTCTAAGACTTAAACACACGATTTTCAGAGTACAGAAAGCCCTAAGTCTTCACCTATTGAGCATCTAGACTCTAGGTATTTGATTCACACAAATTGCCAATCCTTTGTGAATCACTTTGCAACCCAGGAACACACTTTTGCTGTTCACACCCTTGTGGAGAAGACTGTTCTTCTTCTGCATTGCATCCCTACTAGAAAGGGATAGTTCCATCCGCCGACTACAGAATCCGACACCTGAGGGTAATTCTTAGTCACTTGTATTTTCATTGTAATCCGAAATTGTACAGCCTACAATATTATAATGAAAATAAATGGTTTTTCCCCTTTGGGGGATTTTTCCTCACAAGCATGTGTTTGAATGTTCTTGCTTAGATTATCATCTTATTCAATCACATATTGTTGCATGTTTACGGTTTGTTTGGGTTAAAAGGTGTTTAATATATAATTTGCTCAGTTGAACGCGAGCACATATGTTCTAAAATTGGTATCAGAGTAGGTTACGCAATTCTATGGCGTATTCCTATTTTACGCAAAATTTTTCTAAGATATCAATTTTCTGAAAAAATTGATTTTTGAAAAAGTGCGTGTTCAAATGGAGACATTTGCTCCTATTACGAGGCTTGAGTTCGTCCGTCTTCTGCTCGCCATCGCATGTCATCTGCGCTTCATGGTATATCAGATGGATGTCAAGAGTGCCTTTCTGAATGGCATTCTACAGGAGGAGGTTTATGTGGAACAACCAAAAGGGTTTGAAGACCCTCAGCACCCAGAGCACGTCTACTATCTGAGGAAATCCTTGTATGGTTTGAAGCAAGCACCCCGTGCTTGGTAGGAGAGGCTTACTTCCTATCTCTTAGCTCGTGGCTTCAAGGGGAGGGGGAGTAGATATGACGTTGTTCGTTAGGAGAGATGACGGTGCTATTTTGGTTGCCCAGGTCTATGTGGATGACATAGTCTTTGGATCCACATGCTCCCTCCCAGCATTATCACCACTTTGAGGAGGAGATGAAAAGTGAGTTTGAGATGAGCATGGTTGGTGAGCTTACATTCTTCCTTAGTCTCTAGGTTCGTCAGCTAGAGGATGGGATGTTCATCTCCCAATCCAAGTATGCCAGAGACCTAGTGAAGAAATTTGGTTTAGACTCCACTAAGCATGCACGTACACCTATGAGTACCACTACCAAGCTTAGTAAGGACACTTCAGGCAAGGACGTAGAGAAAATCTTATATCGGAGTATGATAGGTAGTCTTCTCTACTTGACTGCAAGTCGTCCCGACATCGCCTTTAGTGTTGGAGTCTGTGCACGATATCAGGCGTCCCCTAAAGACTCACACTTACTTGCTCTACAACGTATTATTAAATACGTAAGTGGGACTCTCTCATACGATATTTGGTATTCCTTTGATACCGATGATCGGTTGTCCGCCTATTCGGATGCCGATTGGGCTGGGGATGTAGATGGTTGTAGGAGCACTTCTGGAGGGTGTTTCTATTTTGGTTTTGCTCTTGTCTCCTGGCTGAGTAAGAAACAAAATTCCATCTCTTTGTCCACTGCGGAGGCTGAGTACATAGCCTCCGGGAGTTGTTGCACACAACTCTTGTGGATGAAGCAAATGCTGGAGAATTATGGGATTTCACAGGACACCATGACCATTTCCTGTGACAACACGAGCGCGATACACATATCCCGCAATCCAGTTCAGTATTCGCGCACAAAACACATCAGGATACGTGAGCACTTTATTCGTCAGTTAGTTGAGGAGAACACTGTATCCCTGAGTTTTGTTCCCACCGACCGTCAGTTAGCCGACATTTTCACGAAACCTTTAGATGCCCTTAGATTTGAGAGTCTTAGGAAGTCTTTGGGGATTTGCACAGTTGACTGAGGGGTTGGTCTATGTCTAGAATAGGATGCTTATTCATGTTCATATCATATGCTTCCTATTGCTAGTCTGTTTTATATGTACCATTGCTTAGTTGTACAACTTTTATTAATTCTTTTTGCTTTTTATATTTCTTTTGAAAAATACAAAAAGATTTTCTTTTATTTTTTTTGGAAAAGCACAAAAAGATTTTATTTTGATAAAATTTTTGAAAAAGACCAAAAATATTTTTGTATTTTTAAGCACCTTTTTATGGATGAGCATTTAAGATAGCCGAGTCACAATTTCATTCCATTTATCCATGTGACTCTTTGATAGAGATTTGAGAGGCTACATCATTTCATCTATGTTCTTTACATTGGTATGGAGTCTTCGAGATGTAATTAGTGATATCTTCCTACATGTTTGACTCCTATATCCTTTATTGCACACATGCATGGCTATATTTGATTATTGCACTTGTCTATCTCATATTGGCTTGAGTGTTTCCATCTCAATTTTGTCTATACAATGTACAATATGCGATAAAACTTGACAAGATTGGAATGCATGTAAAAACCATTTTGGTGAGATTGTGTGTTTTTGTATAACGGGGAGGGGCTGCGAAAGGTAATCATCTATCCTTTGCGCAAAAGGCACCGTTAAAAATGACCTAAAAATGGAGGAATTTTAATATCTGAGGTCCAAAGAGGTTAAAAGAGCCCGAAAAAATTTAAAGGCAATAAAAAGCAATTCATGCCAAATATGGGCCACTTAGGTTTCACCATCAATTCTCCAACGTTTGAGAATTTAGAATGCCTCTATTCAAAATTATATCTGAGGGAGTTTGGTTGGAGTATTTTTAAACGGGTTTGCACTTCCTTGAAAGTCCTGAAAAAGCATAAAATCATTTTGGACGTTATTGGTGTGAAAATCACTTTGAGCTTTGATTTGGTGATTTGATTAAGTCAATATCTTATATTGTCATTATTTTACACCAAAGGAAGCATTTGAGTTCATTCGCTATGAATATCCAATATTCATCGTGCACATATGTCATGTTTGTATGCATTGATTTTCCTATCGAATTTAATCACACCACCTCATTTACGCTATCATTGACTTGGTTAGTTTGTGTTCATTCATGGTTATTTGATTTTATCCTAGTGACACCCCGCAATTGCTTATTTTATATATTTCTCTCATTTGTCTATTTGGGGACATCATAAAAAGGGGGAGAATGCATTATCTTATTATGGGGGAGCTTTGAAAGTTTGAGTTTGCTCATAACTTGGTATATATGTTTATCTCATTTCAAAATCGATATGTCACTTGGTATTTTGCTTTTTCTCATGTGTGTAGGTTCTACATGGATTATCATTGGATTGCACACCCTGATGAGAAAAGTGTTGAGATTCCTGAAAGAGTTGAAGAGCAAACGCTGTAGTCTTATTCAATTGTATCTTTCCAGTTTTGGGTTCATGGAAGGGTAGATTTGTATAGGCATTTTTAGTTGTTTTGATAATTCGGATGTTTGTTTTTATGTATGTACTGGCATAGAGATAGGGGGAGATTTGTAAGGACATTTTTGTCCATTATCAATTTATTATGTCGCACGCCGATACACCGTTGAAGAAATTCAAGATTCATACATTCATCAACGGATCCGAATATCAAAAGAATAAGAGGAATCAAAGTCTGACAGAACCGGAACGGTCCGCCTGGAATAAAAGAACCGATCCGATCAACCGGACCGGTCCGCCTCAGACCCAGACCGATCCGACTGATGAAGGCTAGTATACCCTGGACCGCAAGCGAACCGATGAAGCCTGGAAAAGAACCGATCCGATCATTAACGGACCGATCCACCTCAGAATAAAAGAACTGATCCAGTCAATCGGACCGATCCGCCTCAGACCCGGACCGGTCCGCCTGGGATAAACTTAAACAGATCGTGTTCAGATCGTGTTCAAATTTTTAAGGCCCGACACTTCTTATTTAATCCCACTACGGGAAGTGGTTTTCTAAGACTTAAACACACGATTTTCAGAGTACAGAAAGCCCTAAGTCTTCACCTATTGAGCATCTAGACTCTAGGTATTTGATTCACACAAATTGCCAATCCTTTGTGAATCATTTTGCAACCCAGGAATACACTTTTGCTGTTCACACCCTTGTGGAGAAGACCGTTCTTCTTCTCCATTGTAGCCCTACTGGAAAGGGATAGTTCCAGCCGCCGACTACAGAATCCGACACCTGAGGGTAATTCTTAGTCACTTATATTTTCATTGTAATCCGAAATTGTACAGCCTACAATATTATAATGAAAATAAATGGTTTTGCCCCTTTGGGGGATTTTTCCTCACAAGCATGTGTTTGAATGTTCTTGCTTAGATTATCATCTTATTCAATCACATATTGTTCCATGTTTACGGTTTGTTTGGGTTAAAAGGTGTTTAATATATAATTTGCTCAGTTGAACGCGAGCACATACGTTCTCAAGACTAATCAAACTCGCATATGAATTGGGTTACTATACTATATTGTCGGAGAGCGTGAATCTCATACGTTGAGGAGTACAACAATCCTATAGTAAGGCTCTATATCAAATAACGCTAAGCTAAAACGCAATAATCCGCACATATCTTAAAGACTCAAGAACCTGATCCTCTGATACCACCTGTGACACCCTACCCAATTAAATACCAGGTGATCAGTTCTTTATTAAATTAAAACAGAATGTTCGATTGGTTCATTCTTAGCATCACTGTTGAAAAACATTTAATACTATTAATCACCCAATAATTAGTTAAGCTAGTGTCATATACATTATGATTCCAAATAAAATATTATCAATTAAACCGTAATTATTCCCAACAATAAAATAACTGAATCATCCACCATACATATGAATAAATAATATTGGATAGTAACTAACAATTGAATTAATTAAGTCTGTAATGAATGTTGCAGTTCAAAGACTCAAAACTAGTAAGCCATAATGATACTCAATCTAACTGAAATGAAATACTAAAGTAAACCGAGTACAATCTCTCTGATAAAGTAAAAACTGAGGATGGGAGACACATGCCCTAAATGAATTGTCTAAAGATACTGAGTTAAATGAGAGTGGAGGTGTCTAAGCATGAGGACCTGCAACTCCCACAACCGCTACAACACGTCAACCTGTCCAATCATATAAGCCTGACAGCTTGATATTAATAGTAAACGAGAAAAGAGAAAAATGCAAGAGACGGGTCAGAGCCCGAGTTGTAAAAATATATTGTTTTAGCAGGAATTTAAAATTTTCAATAAAGCAAGTATTATGTGCATTTTAGCTTTTGGAACTATCACATAAAATTCTCATCTCTCATCTATTTTGCATGCCTAATGTACATCTAGTCCCATCTAGCTATCTGAACTTCATCTAACAAGATTATAGACTTATGCCACTAACTATATCTCATAGTATTAACCCGTACATACCAACACTTACATTAAATGTTTCTACATTTATTATCTCGATTAAGTGTTATCACACTAAAGTTAAGTATTCATAACTTAAGTCTTCAATTATCACACTATAGATATAACACAAGTATACATACATACGTACATACATACATATATATATATATATATATATATATATATATATATATAAACACTAATACAACACCCCAAGGATACACCTGTAGTGCAATGCATACTCTCCTATCATGCCCAGGTATATCTCGTACTCAAACAAGGATAATCGGTTCGAAATTCTCCCATGAACCATAAACAAACCACACATATTGGAGGCGAACATAGTTCCAAGCCTATGGTCTATGCACATACCTACGCACCCATATGACCGTCAACACTATCAATCTCACAGATAGCCCATACCTAGGTTCTATGTTCTGAGGTACCAATCTAAAATCCCCCCAATGGCCTCATCAGGATAATACTTTCCTCTCTCATTTTCAAAACCTCCCGTGATAGCAAGAATCTAGGTATGTCATATACATAATTTAACATACAATAGGTCTTCACACCACCTATAAATTTATTTCACATGTTCTATACGTAGTGTATTTATATCCCAAAAAATGTACATAATAAAAATTCATAACTTAATTCATTAACGGATGCTCCCGAGTATTTCTCATCACTCGAAGGGTATCCTTCAGATTACACATTATAATTGTAGGTAAGGTCCCTACCCTACTGGTCTAAGTCATATTTTTTATAGAATCTTTGAGTCTCAAATTATTCTCTAAAGTGAGTATTTTCCCCGATTAATACCAGTTGAGTTTAGCCTAAGGTTCCCACTCTAGGCCCAATACTAAATTCAATCTCTACCTACGATTTTATTAAACTAATTCTCATTATGCTTTACAATAAATCTCGCAATTTAATATTAGAACAGTTCTGAAGTGTTCTATGTAAGAATTGGAAAACAACAGCAGACTGAACAGATCTGACTTATGAAAATGAACCGATCTGATTTCTGAAAAATGAACCGATCCGACTTTATAAAAAAAAACCGATCCATTTCTGGACTGAGACGATCTGAGGCTCTGTGAGAGCTGTTCTTCCCCCAAGTACGTTTTCCACTATTTTCAACCTCAAATCCACTACAGAATTTTCCCAAATCCCAATACAACTATACTAATTGATAATCTAATAAGAATATTCAATTTCTAACATCCTAGTATTACCATGTCATCATCAATTAGTAATTAAATTCGACATCCCCAATTTAATCCTTTAAAACCCTAGTTCTTCCAATTTCTCTTCAAGAATCATTAAAACCCAGATTCGTTAATCAATTAAATCATAAATTTCGTGGGTTCTACTCTTCATACAAAGAGAAATTAACCTATTTAATTTTCCAACCTAGATTAAGCATCAATCTACCAATTTTCACCCGATTTAATATTAAATCATGAGTTTCTATCACCTATACTAACATGTGTATAATTATTGTTAAAGGACAGCAAGTAATAAATAGTTGCCTTGATTTTGTGGTCTAATCCGCTGGTGTAGATGGTATGACTACGTTCCTTGTCTTTTGATCCGCACTATGATGGTCTCGGTTGTGGAAGATGGTGGTTAATAGCCTAAATCCCTTGGACTTGGTTCCCCCTCACCCTCTATGGCTCTCCCTTGGAACTTGTTATGTAAACCCTAATCCCACTCACGTAATAGATACATTTCTCCTTTAAATTTCGTGGGTATTAAATGCCCAAAAATGGAAATTATCGAAATGCCCTCTCGGGATGCCGATTTGGCCTAAAATTGCCTCTAGACCAAAACTAAACCCCCGGGTAGATTTTCTAACTATCTTGACCCTTCCGGACTTGTTAGCGCACTAGAAATGACTATCTGGATTACTTATAATTAGTTTACTTTTTAATTCCTTTAAATTAGTCATGACATGACTCACACACGCGCCCGACTTAATTTCCAAAACTGTATTTTTTTTTCACTTGCAACAATTCTCATAATTCCATAATCACGTATTACTTTATTCGCTCACTAATACTTAGTATAATGCATATCATTAAATAATAGTCCTTAACTCGCTAGTTAATATTTACTTTAATCCATATTAATTAACGATTAATATTCCCACAATAAATTCAATTAATCCTATAATTTAAAATCATAAAAATTACGGGGTGTTACAAATCCTTGGCGTCAAACCTCCATAAAAACTAGCAACAAAACCCATTACCAACCAAAAAACCTGAAGGCCATAACCTCCTAACTACCAACAGCCATGGCCGATTCCTACACCCACCTGCTTGACCTAAATATGACCCCTTACCAAAACTCGATCATTTTTACCCAATTCGACCCAACTCGAGACCTACCACAACATGAATCCAGTACATCTCCATACCAGCCAATACCTGAAAACCCAACAAACAAATCCACATGCAAAATAATTTTTAAAACCTCCTAAAGTTCTTTAACTTGGCTTATAAAAATCCCAAGAATGTCTCATCAACCAAACATGAATAGTGGTTTATATTAGAAGGGAAGTTGCTCACTTTTAAAGGGAGGACTCTCACAGAAGGAATAAGGAGAGGAGTCCACGTAATTTTATGTACAGTTAGAAAATTAAGAGAAATTAAAAAAAAAAATACAGAAAAAATTAGCTTAGATTTAGAATACGTTTTAGGTTTAATTTTTAATTTTATTTTTGCAATCAAGTGAGGATATTGTGAAACATGGCATGCATTAGATGAATTGAAAGACTGAAATTCGACAAGGAGACTTGCGTATTGTGTTTTATTTATTGTTTACATTTATGTCTCTATTTTTCTTGGTTGATGTTTATGATCTAATATGAGAATGTTAGTCTAAACACCTTGTTCAATTAGTAGGATGAAACGCATAGGAAGTTAATTTAATTAATTAATCGAATTTACTGTCATATTTATAGGAGAATTAATTTTTAATTATCACAAATTAGTTTACGTAACGAGAGATTATAAATTAATTTAGTTTTAATATTTTATTTTGGAAATCGAACTAGAGATAGGTTTTTCCTAAATTTTGAATATTAATCGACGTAAAAATTCTATGATTCATACAATTTTTTATTAAATTGATCTTAGCTAGTAATTTATTAAAAAGCGTATAAATCTTAGTTTTTTAGAGTGTGACATTTTTAAATTATTTTTCTAAAAAAGATTTTATTCAATTTATAATTGTAACGAGAGTTAGAATATGAATATAATATTATCTCAAAATATATCAATTCAATAAATTAAGAAATTAAAAATAACTGAACATGAGGTCTAATCCCATCTCTTGATTCATCTCACATTTATCACACCTCGTTACATATTATTTTTAGTTTTATTAATCACACTTTATTTTAGCATTAATTTATCCATTCTCTCTTGAAGTTGTTTTCAAAATAAAAAAAATCTAAAAAAAAGTTTAAAAAAAGTGGAATTACAAGTATTCGTGCTATTTGTTTTACCTTGAAATTTGTATTGGTACTCTTACTTACTATGATATGAGTTGTTTAACAAGTTTTGTAGGTTTTATAGGGAATTTTGAGACTCGACTTTTGAAGACGACATGTACACAAAAAAAACTATCATCGTGTATGAACCTATGTATATAATCATGTGAATTAAACGAGATTTACTTTATCACTCTAATGACGTAGACAAATAATCATGGACCCAAATATTACGTCGGATGCATGATAAATGATTATGCCATTGTTGTGTGTGGTTGAATGGGTTATTAAAAAAAAGGGTAATACGAATGTTGACAATTTAATTTTATCTCATAAATTATGATAGACACATAACATGTTTAATAATTCTTTAGTTATCTATATTTCATTTCTGTTCTGGGGATAGGGTACGATCAATATTGCACCTAGGCGAGGGGTGAGAAAATTATCGTATGCGAGTGTTGATGGGAGACTCACATTTAAATTAACTATAATCTTGCATTTCAATTTCAGTAAGTTAATTATTGCATACACTAGGGTGCTGACGCAATTATAAATGTTCCCCCCAGGTTTAGTTAGACAGGGATAACGAGACTAAAGGAATATCAGACTTGATGTCATATGTTATCTCTCGAAGATTGATTTATTAATTCTAGTTTAGATTTTTACTTCTTCATGTCTTCATTTATTTTGGATTATTGTAAGGGCTTATGCCCGAACTCATTCGGTTTTATTAGTCGAGATAGTTATGCTCATGTTGGATTTTATTTTATTAGAAATAGATGTTGAAATTTCTATTATCTCTTGTCTACTCATGTCGACTCAGTTTTAAATTTGAATGTAGTTTAAGAATATGAGTGTTTATTACAGTCGATACTAAGAATGATATAAATTAACAAGCAAGCCCCATCTTCGGCGTGTCGTGTCTAGATAGTCTTTATGTGAGAAAATGGGGGTTGTTATAGTTGTTTTCAGAGCATCTATGTTCTACTATCCTTAAAATCTGGGTTGCATCTATTTCATTTTCTAATGAGCGTTCTTTGATATGTCTAAAGCGTTTTGTAGGATTTTATAATCCAAGGTCCCGATGACGTGTGCGTTGATATCATTTGCTATTATTTGAGCGTTAGCAAGACTTCGGGAGTATTTGAACTTAGAAAAGCATGAGAGTTATCTATATAAGTGGATTTACTGTTGACATAAAATGTGGATTATGGGATAGTGTTCACTAGGATTTGGTGTTGGTCGTGAGGGACCTCATTCCATATGGAAGTGATTATAAGATTTATAATGTACGAGTAGATTATGTGTATATTCTCCTCTATATATTGGATAGTGGTGTGCACGTGATAATACCCTAAGTTGTTATTACTTATTTATATGTTAGGATAAGTCCTAATGGTTGATGAATTTCTATTAGTTATTCTTGGGCAAATGCGACGCCCAACGAGAATTTTCATAGTAAATGTGATGATAAAATTGATTTTGTCTTACAACATGAGTTTGTCTATTGGAAGTTATTTTCGAGCTTGAAGTATTGATATGGGCTATATGATGATGATCGAATACATTATGGGATGGCTACGTCGGATGATTAGATGACGATGGGTTTATTTTCTTATTAAGGATATGATTGATGAGAAGTAATTATATAATAAATATTTGGTTTGGTTTGAGAATTGTATGACTAGTGATAGTCGCGGTTACATAATGATGTGTATGATCATAATAATGTTATTATAATGACGATGTCATTGTAAATACCCAGTGATGACCTATACTTGAATGAGTAGGCCTGTGGATCCTATAAATTAATTAAGCACATTAGTAGACTTAAGTCTTGGATCGATAAATCTCAATAATCGATGAAGCTATGTAGTAGTGATCGGGAGGGTTCCTTATTTTTATTTCTCTTGCGAGACTTTCCACGGATGAAATCAATAAATGTTGGGAATTGAGAGATATTGAATCCTAGGATATTTTGTTATTCTTCTTGGTATTATCAACCTGGAAAAAAATTATCGCTATTTGGTGTATTCCTTAGGAGTGATGAGACATTTGTGGGCAATGGGAACAAATTGGAATTTACATGATTAACGTAAACATTTATTCTTATTTTATTTTAAGTCTTGGATTGATGGATATCAATGACTGAATAACCCATATAGTAGTGTATTTGGAGGGATCCTTTTTTTGATTTCATTTGCAAGACGTCCCACACACAAAATTAGCAAAAGTCGGATGTGGTGATCCCGATATATCTCCCCTTCTTTTCTCCCAGGGCGCTTTTGGAAGGGGGATAAAGAGGGAGAGATAAAGGTCCATCTCCCCTTGCTATGTCATGGGGTGATTTGGACATCGTCTGTTTTGGGGTGATGTAAATAGATAGAGTCGCCAACCTATTCTGCGCAAAACAGGAAAAAGAACATGTCACCTCCTCTAGAGAGAGACATCAAAGACAAAGTGATGCTTGCGAAACCAATTAGATCAAAGGTTTGGGGGCTAAGATATAGAATGGGAAAGTCTTAGGCCTCCATCTACTCCTTTTAGTGTTTTATGATCTTACGTTACTATTTTCCTTAATTTCTTCATGAAGTGTGTGCACGTGTATATATAAGTGGAGATTGGACTCTCTTGAATCGCTTTATGGAAGAGATGGAGTGAGGTCATCCATAAGAATGTTCCAAAAGAATTAATTAGAAAAATATGATGTGTGCACTTATCGAGATATTGATCATTGACGAAACAATAATGTATGTTAGATAAGATGCGAGTATGAATCACAAGTTTGATATATATGAATAATATAAGGATAAAACACGAAAATATGGAAATAGGAAAATGGGACTCGATTCTCGAGTTTTATCCTGAGACACCTACGTAGCCTATAAAGGCATCAAAGTCAACATAGTTTGCATGTGTAACAAGGGTGGGGTTTATACCATAGATTCAAACAGGGGTTTAATATATATGTGTGTGTGTATGAAAACATATTTTTAGTTTTAAGAAAATGTGATGAAGAACCCCGTTCGAATTTATCGATACAACCCTCCTTTTCTTTGTTTTGTTTTCTTATAGAAAATAAATTATGTGCAATATAACTAATAAAGGATAAGATATTAATGTGTGTGATCGAAAGTAAAATCTAAATTGAGAATTTATATAAGTAATGCAAAAATAAAGAACTTTAAAGAGAGAAGGATGTTTGGACCTTCTTTGGAGACTTGAAGATTGACCTTGATCCTTGATGAGCTTAATTGCAGGTTGGGATGAATGTAGGATGAGAGAGAAGGATATTTTTTCTAAATTGGGTATGATAATGATGGGGATGAATGGTGGAGAAGAATTTCACACAAGGAAACTTCGCTAATTGCAGAATAATGTTACTAAGATCACTGATATTGATGGATATGAGGTCCCTTTAAAAGTGAGCTAATGCTCTCTTTATATAGGGTAGGGGTACAGGCTATCAACATAGTCCTTGCCCTGCCTAATTTTATGTAACCCTAGGAAACTGCCGATAGGCAGGGAAATGGACCTACCAATTTGCAGTCTCGTGCAAATTTTTCAAAAAAATGGTCATAAAACGCAATCCATTATTTCAAATCGTTCACGGGACATATTTTTAGAAAGATAATTTAGAGAACTTTGATAATTATTAAGGCTTCTACCATATTTGGGAGTTGACTTTGGGTTAAACGGGGCTCAAAAGTGCCCATCAATCTTTTTGGTGGAAGATCGTCGAACGATAATGGATTGTTCATCCGAATCGTAAGTCCAAATCATGCATGGGTAGACCATTGGGAAGGTTGTATGATGTACTTAGATGTTCCAAAGATATTCGTTCAGTTTGAAAAGTCAACTTTGACAAAATAGGGCCAGAAGCGCTCGATAACCTTTTCGAGTAAAACATGTCTTTTTTCCGTATCGTAAGTCTAATTCATGCACTAGGTGGATCATTGGAAAGCTTATTCAGTTACCTTTAAATATTCATTCAGTCTCATTCAAGATGAAGAGTTGACCTTGGTCAAATGGATCCCAGGAGTGCCTAGTGGCCTCTAGATCAATTTTTAGGGGAAAACGAATCATTCGTCCGAACTGTTATGTCCTTTCGTGCATGGGGTAGAATGTTGAAAAGGGGTTTTAGTTTCTTAGAATATCCATTGAGATCTTAATCTGATGGTGAATTTGATTAAGGTCAAATCGAGGCCAAGAGAGCCCGGTGTCCTCCAGATTAGTTTTTTTATAGTAAAATGGTTCTTTCATTTGAACCATTAGGAAGATTTGTGCATGGATCAGACCATTGGAAAGGGTATTCAAATACCTTAGATCATTCATTGAGATTTTTCTCTGACGCTGGAGTTGATCAGAGTTAAACGGGCCCCGAGAGATCCTGAGGGCCTCTAGATCGGTACAAAGAGTATGCTATAGGGTTTGTAGTGAATTTGGGAGGAGCTAGGGAACTAAGGAGATACTTAATGGTGGGTCCTAGAATGTGGTGTCTACATTGACCCTCTATGGGTGAGCTTGGAAAAAATTAAAGTCGCTAAATAGACACCACTTGATGTTTTAAGAAATACGTCTTTTCTTCAAAACAAACAAACGAGGATGACCGATTCAGAGGGTTGAGGTCGTTCTAAGGACCTAAGGTAATACTGGGGATGGATGATTATGAGGGATTAAATCTAGGATGACCAATTCCGAGGGCCGAGGTAAATTCTGAGGACCTTAAGTGGGAGCAACCAATTAGGAGGGTCGAGGTCAATTATGAGGATCTTAAGATGTAGCAACCAATTTTGAGGTTCAAGGTCAATTTTTAGGGCCTTAAGTTGGAATGAACAATTTTGAGGGTCCAGGTCAATTTTCAGGACCTTAAGTAGGGAACGACCAATTCTGAGGATCAAGGTCAATTCAGAGGACCTTAAGTGGGAGCGAACAACTCTGAGGACCGAGTTAATTCTGAAGACCTTAAATAGCGAGCGACCAATTCTGAGGGTCGAGGTCAATTCTGAGGAACTTAAATTTGAGCTACCAGTTCTGAGGGTTGAGGTCAATTCTGAGGACCTTAAGTTGGAGCAACCAATTGTGAGGTTTGCGGTCAATTCTGAGGACCGCAAATGGGAGCGACCATTTTTGAGGGCCGAGGTCTATTAAGAGGACCTTAAGTTAGAGTGACCAATTTTGAGGGTCGAGGTCAATTCTAAGGACCACAAGTGGAGGGGTGGGTAATATCTCTCTTAGGGAATTTTAAATTTACCTTTTTGAGACTCTATTGGGGAAGATACATCAGTATGGGGATTATGTGGATGAATTGGGAAGAATTTTACGTATTCCTACTGGGGAAGCATTTTTATTTATGCAGGGGATTTTAGGATTCCGTTGGGGAATGTGTTACTTGGAGACGCTTCTGTGAAGAGATGTCTAGATAGGCCTTATAGTTGCTTGGGGAATTTGGAATTTTTCTTGGAAAGAGTTTAATTCGAGAGTTCCTATTGTGGAAACGGGTAGCCCTGCTTGGGAAGCATTTAATTTCTGTCAGTGCACTGATTTTTAGGGTTTAAGCTGGGTAAAAGGTGGTATTAATCGGGCTAAGGTTTTTGAGCTTGAAAAATATCTTTCTTGGTGAAGAAATGTTCCAATATTTATTTGTCAATTTTAGTTATTTTCTGGGAAATGTTTGGAAATTTTTCTACAAAATTTCAAAGGTATTGCCAATCAGAGGGGTCAGGTATTGCCAATCAATAATGGCGCGGTCTTCTAGGCTTCCTTGGGAAGGGGAAGGGACAGTGTCGATCGGTGGGTGCTAGAGAACTACCTATTGGCATGCCCCTTAACCTCCTATAAAAGGGGTAAATTATCTTCATTTTTAAAAACTTCTACCTTTCCTATCTTTTGCTTCTCTCTTATACAATCTACTCCTGCATTCTTTCCTCACTCGAGACTTGAAAATGGCAGAATTCTCAAGTAGTGTGACCCACATGGCGTGGTTGGTCATTGATGATTGGGTGAATTTGGACTGGCGGGTTAGGGTACCCCTAGATTTGGGCAAAGAGAATGCTTCTGATTTATTTGAGCCTGTTGTCAATGATTGAACCCCTCTGTGCGAGCCTTCGCACCACCGGTCATCTAATGTTATGAACCCTAATTGCTAGGTAAGTACTGTATGCCTTTTGGGATTCTTTTATATTCTTTTAATCTTTTTGTTTCTTTAAATTTTGACAAAGGGTTTCTTTCTATTTTGGTAGACTGACATAGCTGCTACGGGCTTTCGCTCCTGTTGGACGATGGGATTTAGGGATGTGAAGGAGAACCTTCCTACGGTGGTGCCCTAGGTAGTTTCTTTCGCTGACTTTGGTAATTTGGCGTCTGCTTTGGATGAGATGCCACGCTCTACGCTTATTCTGTGTACACTAGGGGAGAGGTGGTGGGACACTATCCATACCATACACTTGGGATTTGAGGAGATGACGTTGACCCCATTGATGTCTAGCAGCTGT
Source organism: Sambucus nigra (assembly GCA_949130495.1). Taxonomy (NCBI): domain Eukaryota; kingdom Viridiplantae; phylum Streptophyta; class Magnoliopsida; order Dipsacales; family Adoxaceae; genus Sambucus; species Sambucus nigra. Next base: position 101,914,987 of record OX422212.1, read on the forward strand.
TAGGGATAGACTAAAAGGGCACGTACATAGAGGTGGACCGACCTCTGAGGGTGACACCTGCGAAAGTGGATATGACGCTGGGCGATGTGGGGTAGATAGTCTCAGGAGAATCAATCTGTATTTCGCTTCTCCAGGATGTTTTGCTGAGTCAGAGGATTGATGAGACCGACGGATTGTAGGTGAGGGAGATGGCCCGCTTATTTCGTTGTTGGGAGGGTTTTTGGTGGCGTCGAGTGGCGACATCATCAACTTATGGTTTTTACCAGATTAGAGGGTATTTTTTAATATCCCTCTTTATGAATGGGGGAGCCTAACTTTGGTGCCCCTTTATTTTTCTTTGGATTCTTTTAGTCGGTGCTGCCAACAGACTTTTACAGGATCCACGTATCTCCTAGAGGTGATTTTCTTTTTTGCATATTTCTTTATTCTATCCTTTTGATTTCTTCTTATTACTAATTCTTATCCTTTTGCAGATCTGGTTCCGCGAGGTGATAGGGTTCTAGGCCCATTTGATTGGTTTGCATGATCAGTCAGTGGGTAATTTCTATTAGATGTATTGGTGGCAAAAGTCTAACTGGAAGTCAAAGAAGTCTCTCTCCTTATCGGCACTACATCATGTGTTGAAGGTGCTGAAGCGACCATGTTATTTCTTTTTTTTCTCTCTTTGAATCCTTTTCTTTGGCGTTTTCTTTGTTTGTGAGATTATTGAATTTATCTTTGAAAAATAAAGTTGACTTCCTATGCTTGGGGGATGTCTATCTAGCACATGACTTCGACGATTCTTGGTATCTGGGAGAGAAAGAGTAGTTATATAGATCAGGAAGGACGAGGTGGCGGTCCCATTGGCGATTCCCCTGATATATATGAGTCAGGTTTGAGAGACGTCGAAGAAGGTCTGGGCGATGGCAATTATTGTCGAGACCTACTTGTCCTATATTGACGCAATGGTGACTTATGACTACCTTAACTTTGTGATGAGTTGGCGTTGCCACCTACGGCTTCAGGTAGGGGGAAATAATCGATCGGTGGGGTCTGCCCACAACACTGGTGGTGCGTCATCATTAGCAGTGGCAATGGAGACGAAGGTTCAGTTTCTTCAGCTTGATCCTCCTTCCTATGATATCCGACTGGACGGAGAGGGGTCATTGAGTATGCAACATTTCCCTAATGCGATGGACCTGGCAGTGTTGGGGCTGATGGAGGATGCCTTTCAGCCAGAGGTATATTTTCTCCTCTCTGTATACTTTATCTTTCTAATTTCTCTTTTTTATTTAGACTGACTTATTTGCCTTTTATTTTTCTTGTAACATGTTTGGGTGTCGACTACTTGGCTGAGGGATAACCGAGGTCGGGTAGCTTCTGCGATGGCTGGTATTCGGGACTCGATTCCAGTTCTTTCATGTCTAGTGTCGTCTGCTTATTTTGAGGAGGTATCTGGATTAGGTATCAAAGGCTCCTCAGCTCGTTGTTGGGGAAGGGCACACGTCACAGGGACGGGGGATCCAAGGGAAAGAGATAGAGAGAGAGTTTGGCGTTTCGGGCTGAGTCTCATTATTTTTCTTCTTTTTTGGCGAAAAATGTAATGATGGTTATATATATATATGAAATGAATGGTATTCTTATTTATTTATCTTTGCTTTAAATGACTTAATCTACATGAAATTTTACTTTATTTGCTGAGACCATAAAAAGGATTATAATCACCTGAGAGAAAATTTATTTAGAGATAGTATGAGCAAAAATATAGGAAGAAAAATCCTAAAATCTTTGAATTAATGATTTTTTTGAGTTTTTTTTAGTTTGACAAAAAAGGAAAGATGGAATTATCTAAAGCTAGTGGTGCCCATTGGCATACCCCTTATCCTTCCTATCGGTAGGCCAGTCCAGTCATATCACCCCAAGGATTTCATTTCACTTTCTTCAACTACTAGTACTTGATGGGGTAGTCTTTCATTCGCTTTTTGTAGACTCCTTATTTTTAGATAAAATTTTCAAGAATAAAAGGCGGTAAGGTAGCGAGGTTTCGTCACCCATTCACATATTCTCTCTCTTGCTTATTTCTTGCCTTTTGTCTTATTATTCCCAAAATGTCCCTTCCCATGAGTGCAAAATTTTCTTCTAATTTCGAGAATTTAGAGGCTATGTGTTCATACAATGTAGATTATAATTTAAAGTCTATGTGTTTATGGCGCAACTAACTCATCGATTGGAACATGCTGATGGCGGCATCACAATTTTGGTACCCCGACGATCATGATTTTTGTTTTTGCTTGGATGAGGTCTAGCTGACTTATGAGGAGTTTTTTTCTATGTTGGGGGTAAATCCCAGTGTGGCAGTGACCATGGCCGGATTCTCTCAGTCTCCTCTATCAGTGTTACCAGAATTTCTCCACATTTCTCCTTAGACGACTCGATCTTTGGTTATCGGGGAATGATCTCTCTCGCTGCTATTTTGTATTTTATGCATCTGGGGGATTGTACTAATGCGGTCCATGCCGGAGCCATCGCCCTTGGCTTAACTTCGAAGCTACTTAAAACACGCCATAGATTTTTAAACCGATAGTAATTTAAATTAGTTCGAAAGTTGGAAAAATAATTTTTTTGAGTTAATTATTTTTAGCAATTTAAAATGTTGAATCTTATTTATAGAAAGTAGGATTTTAATTGGAATTGAAATCGAGGGAGAAATCAGATTTTTATTGATATATATATATATATATATAATTTTGGGTGAACCGCCATTCTGATCCAGAACGAATCGATTCCGCCTGGAGGGCGAATCGACAAAAAGTTGTCAGATCTGACAATGTTTTAGTTTTAATAGGAGACTAATTGCATTTAAACTCTAATATTTTTCCCATATTAAGATAACTCGAGGGTTTTCACAAACTTTTGAACTAGAAGACATCTACAATTTGATCATCATTCATCTACAAACACTAACACCAAATTTTATCAAGATTCAACTCTAGATTTGAAGGCTTAATTGGTGTTTTCTCAAGTTTGTTCAAGAATGAATATTTCTTAATTTTTCGGGAGGAATGCAACCGTCCAATCACAACTTTCAATCAACTTTCCAGCAGACATGAATACTTATATTCTCTCTCTTTAGTATTAAGCATTTTAAATGTCGCGTAAACATTAATTTACAAGTTTTTCTTAAAATAATTTAGCAACTTAATTAAGGAAAGTGAAATCTAATTTGGGGCTGTTTTTGTGAAAAATATTAATTTGAATTAAGACTCATAACCCTTGTGTGCCTAGGGTAGATATTTGATTTTGTTATTATGGGAGTAGGTTTGCATGTAGAAAATCATAGTTGCGCTATTTAAATGAAAAAGGGACTTGTGAAATCATATGGAATTATGTAGTTATGATCAAAGTGAATTATTGTTGTTTACACCTTAATTTTGCATGATGTTGAAATTATAATTACAAAATAAAATAAATTGTGTTAATTACAATGATGGATTGAACGGATTTAATTAAAGTAAATTGTGATCGCATGAGAAATTTGTGTAATTATTAATAAATTGGAATGTGCAAATTAATGCTTTGATTAAAATTATCATCATGGGGATAATGGGATTTCAAGTAGTATGTTCTCAACGTAATTTTAGGAATACTTGCTAGGTGTGGGGCTAGTGGGTATGCCTTAGTTGTGGTTAACACTTTCTAAGTATGCGACTAGTTAGTGTAGAATTTTTACGAATGGAATATTTCGGGGTTGAGATGATTTAGGTGTCATTCCGTTGATTTGGATAGCCTAAACGCAAGACTAAGAAGAAATAATTGATAGAAATTCCTCCTACAACATATGGTAGGATGTGCTTGTGTTTTGGAGACCTCTAGTTATGGGACTAAAGGTATGTTCGAGGATTATCCTTTATAATAGGGTGGGGCTAAGTTGAAGAAATTGAGAAATTTGGAATTAATGCCAAAGATAATAAATGGGTATTAAAATGAATTGGTGTTTTTAATAAGTGGAGGACTGACAGTTAAACGGGTTGGCTAGCTACTGAAACATGTGGGTGTGTGGCGTCATAATAAGTGCATGATTGGTAGAATACATGCCAACTGACTATTATGACATGTCATGCGTGAAACCTCGTCAATAAGTGCAATGCTGACAAAATTTGGACTGGCTAGCTATTATGAGGGAAATGCGTGTGGTGTAAAACTTAAAACGGGGCCGAATAAGTGCAAGACATAAAGTAGGTCGGCTATCTATGATGGAACGACAATAATAAATATTAGCAATGTGATAAATCAATTTAAATAAAGATGGTGACTTTAGAGTAATTACCGGATTATGATAGCATTAGTTGGAATTAAAATTTGGGATGGCATAATTATGGAATTAGGAGTTCGTAGTTTATTTTACTCGCATGTGCATATTTATTGTGTTTAATTAAAAATATTCTATTTTGGTGTTTATTATGTATAATGCTTGTATTCATGCGGTGCGCTCTAACCCATTGCGTTGACTAACATTTCCGGTATAACACTGTAATAGCTTCATATGAGTGATTTGAGATATTTTGGAGGTGCAGCTGGAGTTTATTTTAGATGCTTAGTAGTTAGATTTATTTTCCTTTCCGTCTCACTTACTACGAGACTTTATTTATGGATTTTGTGGGCCAATCATTCCATAGTTGTTTACGGTTTGCCTCAGATATTTAGAGTTGGATCTTTTTATTTGAGATTTTACCTATTTGTAGTCGGATTATTTTGGAGTTTAGCATGGTAATGGATTTATTATTGCATGAATGGTTAATTATTATAGGATCAATTTAATTACTATCTTGTGGAATGAATTTTTATATGTCTCATATCTGTCACATGCTGATAATGGTATTTAATTTAGTAACGCATGATGTTGTCTTGGTGGCGGTCGATGCCAGAAGGCGCGAGGTGATACACTATTGTTGGTGATCGGGGACATGATAGTGGACCTTTAACTGGCTGCCATTACAACATGGATGTCATATTATTGCAATCCTAGGATGATGATACTGGCAGAGAACTGAGTAAACTAGTTTATGGATCACGAAGCTCGATGTCTACGATAGTTGGTGACCTGGTGGGGAGAGTTGCAACCCATTCTGGAATTAGGAGAATACCAGTACGTTGGTTTAGTTGGCCTTTGGCATACCTCTTTCTATTTCCCCTGGCGGGTCCTACATCATGTCAGATGGGAGAAAATTATGCCTTCCTGTACCCTGAATTTCTTTCCTATAGAGGATTTGACTAAAAGCATGCGCATACGATTTGGCTCTTTGTGAGAGAGTCGTCGATCGTCAACCCATCCTTCCCAATCTACCGGTAGGGTTTGGAATGTTTCTGGAGATTATATAAAAATTTTGTGGAAGAGGGTAGTCGAAAAAATCTTCGTAGAGGAGAATAGGCAGAGATGGTTTGCCATGTTTGACATCATGGAGGGGGCATTGTGGTTTTTTCTAGGATGGTTCGGGATTATTTTTTTATAGAGCGCCTTCGGCATACCATCCATACATGGGAAGTTTGGGGGCCTCTAGGAGAATATAATGATGGGACTAGATCTTCTAGTAGCTTCGGTAGAGTCTTTTATAAAGCTATTGTTTATTTTTGAAGCTTTTATGATGGTTATGTGTTTGGTTAATTTTGTTTTTTCTAAAAGATCTCGGAAGGTTTGGTTAATTTGTTTAGGAGTAGTTTGGTTTTATTTATTTTAGAACAGTCAGCTTAGCGACGGTAATTGTTTGACTCCCTACGCTAATATTTCTTGTAATCATACTGAATTTTCCTATTATGGAATAAAAAAGCATTTTAGTTATATTGTTGTGTGTATTGATGAGTTTTACATTTGAATTATCTATACCAATCACTAAGGGATAAAAAATCGTTTTGTTCATGTAAATGATAAAACGAATTGTTGATCTTGAAGATAAGAAAAGAATAGAATTTTATGAAAAAGAAGGGGACCATGAAAAAGAATAGAATTTTAATCTCGACAACTCTTAGTCATCTTGCTTATGATTTCTTTGAGGTTCTTGTTAGCAGCTTTAACAACTCTGTTGGTTTGTGGCCGATCAGGAGAAGATTTGTTCCTCTCAATCCCATACCCGTTGACTAATTCTGTTACATTAGCCTCAAAATGTAACTCGTTATCTGACACTAGCTTATGGGGAACCCTATATTGATAGATAATATTCTATTGGATGAATTTAGCTACCTTTTTGGCATTCAGTACTACATATGAATCGGATTTGACCCATTCGGTGAAGTAATCAATAGCAACTAGGATGAACTCGTTTCCATTGGAGGCTTTGGGTGTGACATTCCCTATGATATCGATGTCCCATATGGGGAACGACCAAGGAAAGGCCATGTTGTATAATTCCCACGGAGGCAAGTGTTGGACGTTGGAAAATTGTTAGCATTTAAGGCATCTCCGGACATAGGCGGTGCAATTCTAAACTATGGTAGTCCAATTTTAATCTTGTTTTATAATCTTCTTGGCTAGAAAATGTCCATTTATGTGGAGTTCGCATTCCATATTGTGGATCTTTTGCATCATGTCGTCAATGTCAGCCCCTGCAATGTAGTGTAAGTGGTAACTATCCAAGTTTCTCTTGAACAATGATTTATAGTAAAAAATGTACTAGGCAACCAGTTTGAGCAGGGTTGCTCGGTCTTTCTTGTTGGCATCTTGGGGATACCTACCATTCTTGAGAAGGCGCCAAATATCATAATACAAATACTTAGCCATATCGAAATCCTCTTTTGTGATGGTCTCAATGTAATTGTAGTGGGTTGGTTTAACTTGATTTTGGACTATGAATGGGTCAATCATTATTCCCTCGGGCATGTCGACCATGGAGGCTAAGGTAGCAAGAGCATCGGCTAGGCTATTCCTTTTTAGGGGCAAGTAGTGGAAGGTGATATCTCCAAATTAGGAGGCCAACTCCTCTAGGTAGGCATGGAAGGGTAAGAGTTTTCCATCTTTGACTTTCTATCTTCTGAAGACCTGGCCGATGATAAGCGCAGAATCCCCATAGACATCCAGGCACTAGATTCCTTTCTTGAGAGTGACATTGAGGCCTACGATACATGCCTCATATTCTGTCATGTTGTTGGTGCAGAGAAAATATATCTTGATGGCAATAGGAGTATGAGAGTCATCAGGGTAAATAAAGAGTATCCCAATTTTATAACCTTTTTTATTGGCAATTCCGTCAAAGAACATTTGGCACCAAAAGTCTTCCTGAGACGTGAAAAGGATGTCTTCGTCTGGGAATTCAAAGATCCAAACATCGACTTCTTCTATAGGGTAGTCAATAAGATAGTCATAGATAGGTCTCCCTTTTATGGCTTTCTGTGTTACATACACAATATCAAACTCAGTTATCAGCACCAACCATCGGGACATTCAGCTAGACATGGTAGTTTTTTCAAGAAGGCATTTGATAGGATCCATCTGATACACAAGTCTGATGGTAAAAGCAAGCATATAATGTCGTAATTTCTTAGTAACCCAGATAAGGGTGACACATGATTTCTCTAAAGCAGTGTAGTTGGTTTTATATCCAACCAACTAGCGACTTACATAGTATATGACCCATTATTTAGGTGTTTCTTTAAGCTCTTAGTCTAGTAAATCCCCAATTGCGGTGTCTGTTACGGTCAGGTATAGAAGTAGAGGGAGACCAAGTTACGATGGCATGAGTACCGAAAGTTGGGTTAGATATTACTTAATTCGATCAAAGTCTTCTTGACAAGCTTCATTCCAGACTTTGATTGTATCCTTTTAGAAAATTTTGAATATGGGTTCACATATAGAAGTCAGCTGGATGATGAACCGACTGATATGTTGTAATTTTCCTAAAAATCCTCGAACATCCTTCTCCGTTTGGGGTGGGGGAATTTTGATTATGGCTTTCAATTTGGCAGGATCTGCTTCAATCCCCTTCTGGCTAATCATGAATCCCAAGACTTTTCCTTTGGTGATGCTAAAAACACATTTTTTTAGGTTAAGTTGCATCTGTTATTGCTGCAGTTATTTAAAGAACTTTTAGAGAATGAAAACATGACCTTCCGGAGTATTAGATTTGATAATGATATCATCCACATAGACCTCAACCACTTTGTGTAACAGATCATACAAGATGGTTGTGGCAGCCCTTTGGTAGGTACCCCTGTGTTTTTACGACCGAATGGCATAACTGTCTAATTGAAGGTTCCCCAAGGGGTGATGAATGCAATTTTTTCTTGATGATCAAAGTGTTTCTTGATCTGATTGTATCCAAAAAAACCATCAATGAATGACTTGAGAGCGTGACTAGTTGTGTTATCCATGATCATGTCGATATTGGGCAGTGGGTAATCATCTTTCGAAGAGGATTTATTTACATTTCGGTAATCAATGCACATGCAAACCTTTCCTCCTAATTTTTATACGGGTACAATGTTGGCTAACCATGTGGGATATTCGATCAGCCGGATGAAGCCTTTGTTTAATTATTTGACCACCTCTTCTTTAACTTTGAGAGACCATTCAGTGTCGAACTTGACCGGTTTACATTCCTGGAGAGTTGGAATCTCGTGCTGAGCTATCTCGGGATTAATGTCATGTATGTTATTATAGAACCATACAAAGATATCCATAAATTCCTTCAATAATTCTTCAAGTAGCGCGCACTCCTGCTAGTCAAGGTTGGAGCCTATCCTAATCTCGCGCAATTGGCTACTAAAATCGAGGTTGAAAACAACAGTTTCATCTTCATTAATTTAAACATTGTTATGTTGTTTGTTATTAACCTTAGTTAAGAATTGTTCCTTAGTTAAGAATTGTTCATTTGCAATATCATCATCATCAAGAGTTTTATTAGAATCAAAATAATTAATGTAAGGCATAACAAGATACTCAAAATATTTGTTTATTTGATGCTCAGAGGTCTCAATTACATTGTTATTAGAAAATGAAAGAATAAAAAAAGAGGAAAAAATAAGATAAAAATATGGGTTGGGTTGTATTTCAGTGGGTAGAACTGGTATAGAATTCCATTTGAGGAGGGGTGCATTAGCTGTCTTGATTAGGATGGATGGACACGACGATGTAGTTCCTGAGTGGATCTTGTAGAGTGTCAGCCCCAGTATCTGCAGATTGAATGAGTCCTCGAAGTCACTTCCCTAGGAAAGCTCAGTAACAACTATAGCTTTCTCAACGAGTGGTTGCACATGATGCTAGGAGTCTTTGAACCAGGAGTAACTGTGTTGGAAGAAGATATCCATTCCTCGCTTTATCTTCTTGTCCACATGATCATACCATGGTTTGGTAAAGCCACAAAAGGGAAAATATTCACCCTCTATGACGAATCTTCCATTCAAAGAGTCCCTCGAAATAGTCTTGGACCTTTGCTTCAATCGGGGTTAGTGGATTATTTTGAGTTCCTCTGATGATGGTTGACAACCCAGGCACGTGGAGGAAAGGCCTTTTTAGCACTATATGTTACAGTATTCCATGTTGCCATCGTTCAACCCAAGTCTAGGCATGAAGTGCATATGCTCGAACATCTATATCACTCTGACATTGTTGTGAGGGTTGTTCTCTGGGCATACTCTATTTTGAATTATCCCCTACTGGGAGTGGAAGTGATTCGACTCAAAAGCTAGAAAGAATCATATCATTGGCCCCATGTTGTATCTCTAGTATTGGGTTGCTAGTGCTTACATTCACAGTATTATCATCATCACCTGAGATGGTGATGACCTCCCCTTTGGAAAAGAACTTTAGTTTCTGTTGGAAAGAGGAAGATACCCCATTGATGCCGTAAAGCCATGGTTAATAAATTAGTAGGCTAAAAAAAAGATTTATGTCGATAACTTAGAACTCGGTAACATGATCCCCTTTTATAAGATTTATAGATCCTATCAACTCTCGACGAGCATTGTCATAATCACGCACTGTAGCGGAAGTTGAAGAATGATCTCTTACATTCAAACTGAGGTAATTGAAGGTTCTTAACAGGAAAACATTGAGTGCTGATTCGTTGTCGACGAGTGAGAGAGGGACTATATTCCCCATTACTTCAACATAGATTTAAGGTCATGGTTATGATTATGACTGAAATTTAGGATTTTGTCTTTGGAGAAGGAAAGCATTCTGGTAAAGGTTAAGGATATGACTAGGTTCATGGCTTCTTTTGGCATGGTGGAAGGAGGGACTGTGGGCACAATGAGCAATTTTATCAAAGCATTTCGGTCTAGATGGGAAGACATAAAGAGCCCCCACAAGGGGATATTAGTCTGAGTTTTCTTCAATTAGTCGAGGATCTTGATCTCCTCAATGGCTATCAGTCATGAGGAGTTCCTTGACTCATTTTCCATTATATATCCCTGCTAGGTGAGGATCCATACTCTAGTAGTGTCTCCAAGATCTTGTCATATGGTTCACACAGGAGGGGAAGATCAGAAAACCAATTTTTTCATCTACTTCAGGCTCTTCGGCGACTTTGTTGATCTCTCGTAATAGATCTTCAAATGATACCATCCAACATATGATGATCACTAGAGTAACCTTTTCTTGGCTTGGATCTTCATTTGAACTATCGAACTCATCCCCCTATCTGGTGGCAACAATGTCGTCCATCCATGAGAAGTCAATGCATTCCACAACATCAATGACTTCTTCATAGATATCCTCCCACTCAACGGGGAGATGCATAAGTGAAGGGACAAACCGACCTTGTAACTTTAAGGCATCGAGTAACTCAGACATATTGCAAATCTCATTGGTTTGACGAAATAAGGCTTCTATGATTTAAAGTGCATCGTCCAAACTTACTTCATCAATGGGTACCACCCAGTGCTCTTACTCCCGAGCACACTTCTAGAACTCCATGAACAACATGCTGAACATCTAGCAGTCCATGGTCATTTTTTGTGCAATTTCAGCCCAAACTCTAAGAAATGGTTCAGTACTATTGGTAATTTCATATCTTTCCCTCCGGATCTGGTATAAATGACAATGCATGCTCTTGTAAGAAGCTACAGGGATTAGTCGAAAAAATAGGTAGGGTGTAGGAGAAAATATGGGCAAACTGTAAGGGGTTTAGGTGGATATACGGGTATAATGGGTGATTCACTGGGTACAATTTGGGTAGATGGGTCAAATTTTGGATCAAATTCCAGGAAGATAGCATTTTCATGACATGGGAGTGGATCATGAGTGGCATTTAGTTTAAATTTATCTAGTGGGGCGATGACACCCCGGTCAATCAGTCCTTGGTTTACGTTTCGGATATGGAAGAACTGATCACTGGTATGGATAATTTTTTTATGGAAATCACAATGGGGGAAGGTTTGAAATTTTTAGGAAGTGGGTTTGTTAACGGACGAGGGTCTAACGGCTTGATGAGATTTTGGATCAATAGGGCTTGGTAGACTTCAGATAGGGGAGCACGAATCTTGGTGTATTCTTTTCTGACGAGTTTTACATGAATTTTTGGTGCCTAATAGGTAGAAGGATGTGAGATGTTTTTGATGGTCGAGACTGCAGCAGGCTTCCTATATTTTTTTGGAGTAAACTATCCGGATACTTTATTTGGCTTAAATTTTCTCATGGAAAGACTTTCTTCAAACTCCACTCCCGCTTCTCTAAGGGATCAGAAATATGGGTAATATTGTCCTCCCATCATTCCTCAGACATGGGGTAAGAAGTTTTTCTTCACAATACTAACTTATTCCTCCTCGAAAGTTCGGGATGTGATGGTGGCCTCTTTCTCTCTCCACCTTGATATGAAATTATTGATAGTTTCTTAGGGATTATCCTTGAGACGTTCTAAATAGCGACATGTAACCTCCAATTCCTCATTGTACTTTTACTGCGACATTAATTCACGGGCAGCATCCTCCCAACTATAAATTTTAGATTCCTCGAGGGATGGGAACCAATGAAGAGCATGGTCCTTAAAAGTCAGTTGAGGACCTAGGATAGTCATGGCTCGGTGGTAACTTCGGATATGAACAATCGGGGTCCGCTACCCTCGAACTTCTCAATGTTAGGCATTTTGAATTTTTTGACAGCCTTGCTTTAGGATAGGGAGACATATGGGTGTAGTCCATGTAGTTCCCAGATATTCGAACCTGGCCAAACTTCTTGGTCAATAGTTTAAGATCCTCCTTAAGCTCATTTAAATATTCTTCCTTTGGATCGATGGGTATTGGAAGGTTAGCCCCTGGCTCGAAAATATTTGACAAAAAATAGGGAGCTGAGTTGGCAGTAGCCCATCAGCAAGAGGGGTAAGTGGATCATGTAGATATTTTTTCAAGACTCAAATAGGATCAAGTGCGGGCGGATACATAACAAGAGGGGAGAGGACCTCAGTTTCTTCAGGAACAGGGACAGAGTTTCACTCCATTTCATGAAACTCGATTTGGAGTTTGTCAATATTGGTAGTAATTTAGACTAGGGCCGTCATGAAATTAGGTTTCACATTTGGTACTTGGTCTGCGTTATCCATGGAGAGTTGGTGAAGGTGGATTTCGAACTCGAAGGAAGTAGAGGGATGACTGACGAAGTTTCGGGACAGTTCGACGAAAGATAGTCAATAGGGAGCCTGACCAAGGGTTGGATATGCGATCGACCTGGGAAAGAGAATGATTTAAATTTATTTTTGAAAGAGAAAAAGAAGAATCTTTTATTTGAGAAGAAGAAAATGTTTTCGATATTTTTTTGGAAAGGGGAGGAAAAAAAGTTTTTGGTAAAAGGAGGAAAAATATATTTGGTATTTTGATAAAAGAGGTGAAGAATGTATTTTGGTGTCTCGATAAAAGGGGAGAAAACTATTTTTTATACTTTTGATAACGAAGGAGGAAAAACGAAAGAAGAGTCTCATCATGATTATTATTATTATTATTATTATTATTATTATTATTATTATTATTATTATTATTATTATTATTATTATTATTATTATTATTATTATTATTATTATTATTATTATTATTATTATTATTATTATGTTTTCACTTGTATTAGGTTTATCTGAATGCAAAATAAATGACGGATGGGAGCCGGGCCTCGGAAAAATTGGGTTTTAAATAAATGTAAAACATGGTTTGATTTTTTTCTAGGCTCATGGACATGGTCTTGCTTTGGAAAAAAGACGATATTGCGCGAAAATTTGGGCTGCATGCTGACCCGACATTTTAGCAGAGTTTCGGGTAGTAAACGAAAAACTAAATATAAGTGCCCTATGTTTGATGCCTATATGAGGGTATGGTGTTGTTGGGTTAATGGAAAGGTTCCCCTCTTTGGCATGACTCCGACGATATTGTAACACCCTGCCTAATTAAATACCGGGTGATCAGTCATTTATTAAATTAAAATCATGGTGAACGGTTGGTTCATTCTCAACATCAATGTCGTACAATAAATATTTCCAATTTGAACATCCTAAATAATTAAGCTGAGTGTCAAAATAATTTAAAGTCTTATTTTTACTTTATTAAATACCAATATGAATATGTTTTTAGACCGAATAGCTTAAGAATCCCATACAAACTAAGGATGGAAATTAACACACAAGAATTAAACCATCCAGATAAACCAAACCAAGTTTAAGAACTATAAATGAAATCATCCTGCCAATAGTTAACTCCTAGGGAGTACTGAATACTAGAAATATAAATGAACATAAATCTCTGACAAATCCAACTGTAATAGGAAATCGGGCGACACACGCCCTAACTATGAAGAACTAAATTAGGAACTGAATCGATGAAGAATTCGTCTAAAGCAAGGGCCTGAAACTCCCACATGAGCTGCAGCACGTCCAATCCAAAGAACCTAAGCATGACGCCCCTGTGGCTGGGCACCTCTAATACATACATATATATACAAGAGAGAGAGAGAAATGACAGAAAACGGGTCAGAGCCCGAGCGTAAAACAATTTTAAAAATAGTTTAGCAAGTATTTAAAATGCTTACCGGCTAATATGACCACCATGTTAGTATGCGAGACTCTCTTGAGAATTCTCACCTCTCATCTAGTGGGCTTGCCTACCGTACTACAGATTACATAAGTCTATCTAACTTATTTTCCCATAAAGTTCTATCCCGAGAAGTACTAAGGCCATAATATTTAGTTTTAGAAAATCATTCACTTCTATATTCTTACATTGCTTAGAACCACTTAGTACCGTTGCAAAAATTCACGAACACTTGTTATAAAGCTGAAACATTTATTCATTACTTTATTACTTACACACCCAGTAGAATGTTTCCATATATATATATATATATATATATATATATCAATCACTCAAATAATATATATATAAACTATCGGCACCCCACATAAATCTATGGTGCTGGCATACTCAGCTATCAAGTCTCCATTTCACTCATACAAAGGGAAATACTAGTTCGGAATCACTCTCGAACTGTATTAACACAATACACATACAAATGGAGGCTAAGCATAGTTCCAAATCCTAAGAGGTCAGCACATACCCTCTTGTCTCTTAGAACATCTGACTATCATTTTCAGATAGCCTATATCTAAGATACTATCTTATAGGGTACGAGTCAATATCCCTCATAAAGGTCCAACTGAGATAAGATCGTCCCAGCATGGAAACCTTCATGATAGCAAGTATCCCGGGTATGATTTTTACACAGATACATAATATATGCACAATCACACAGTCATATATATAAATATTCACATTTTCGAAATTAGGTTCGCCCGCGACCCATAAGTATTATTATCCGTTCTTAGTACAACTTTTACTCAACTATCACGCATAACGGATTCGTCTCTTTTATTCTCATTTATAATTTATTTCATACTTACTTCTCATCTCTTGAAGCATTCTCTCTCACTAAGTATAATTTCAGTAGGTATACCCTCATTTACCTTCTGGTCTAAATCTTTCATGAGTCTCAATCTTTTAGTAAACGTACGCACAATTTTCGATGTATGAATAACTCCCTGTTAACCTACAATTTCATCCCATATTAATTTCACTCAATGGATTCTACTTAGACCCTACTGGTCCTCTTCATAACCCATTATAATCTATAAATAATAATTAAGGGTTCCTATGTATCTTAACCGGATTAAAAAAAAAGAGAAAAATATGCATTTTCCAGGAGGGATCGATCGATCGAGGAATAGGGTTGATCGATCGATCGATGCTCTTGGTTGATCGTCGATCTATCGATGCTCTTGCCCAGTTTTCTACAAATTTCAATCTACGAGTTCAATCATTCTAACCCATCCAAACCTCTATAGTTTCATCCCAAACTCCCATAAAAGCTATCCAAATGTATAAGCAACATATATAAACAAGTTCTAACGTAACAACATCAATAAATCCTCAACGAATCAATCAAAAAGGTGTTTAATCCCATATTTCTTTATAAAACCAAATTTTACATGAATAATCACAAACCTCTATTTTAATCCAAATTTGCTTCCCAAATATCGTAATAAATTCGTGGGTACTCCTCTACATATGATCAAGATTTCAGACTACATGGATTCTCCCTACAACACATATAAATTCTCTTCCAAAACATATAATTCTTCCATTAAAACATATGATTTTCATTCCTAGACTAACATGGAAGGAATACAAACTAAAAATCAACAAGATAGATACTTGATTAGGATTCAAGGTTCTGATTTGTTGATGAAAAATATATGGTTGCATTCCCCGTCATGCAATCTACGTTGTGGTTGTGGTGGCAGTGCAATCGAGTGAATTCTTGGCCTTGAATTGCTTGGAAAACTCTTCACCTTCTTCTTTAATGGTTATTCTCATGTTTTATGATTGATAACCCTCAAATACAACTCCTAATGGATGATATAATTTAGGAAATTTCGTGGGTTTAATTTCCCAAAAATACAAAATGTCTATAATACCCTCCCGGGATGTCAATTAGACCTAAAAATGCCACGAGACCCAAACTAAACCCTCAGGTACACTTTTCTGACTATCTCAACCCTTTCGAACATTTTGGCACACTCGAAATGACCATACGGGTGACTTAT
This sequence comes from Sambucus nigra, assembly GCA_949130495.1. NCBI lineage: Eukaryota > Viridiplantae > Streptophyta > Magnoliopsida > Dipsacales > Adoxaceae > Sambucus > Sambucus nigra. The sequence goes on from OX422212.1 coordinate 101,931,030, forward strand.
AGTTTGTTCACTTTTATAATAATAATTTAGTTTCGATATGACACATGCGTGTCCCGACTTAAATTTCCATTATTGCCATATTATTCACTCGTGACAATATTATTAAAATCAACCTCGTATATTACTTTACTCATCCAGTAATATTCAACAAATTCCCAATAATTACTAACTCTCGTCGCCTTAGTACATATTTAAAATAAAATGTCGGATTAATAATAAATTAATATCTTAATTAAATTTAATAAATCCCCAATTTTAAAAGCCATAAAAATATGGGGGTATTATAGATATACGTCTTGATTTTGAGGTGAATCGGTACGTATGAGTAAGCCATTTGATATACCTGAGTGTACGTGAATTGCCTCACTATATACCTCACGGGGATATTATGTGTGAGAGAGAATTCGATATACTCAACATACGTGAACGAGATCCCTGCTATATACCTACCATCATGACTTAGGTCGAGTGGTATGATGCAGGGGCAACCCTTAGATATACGTCGAATGTAAATGGAAAATGAAAGGTCAGAGTCATAATGCTTAGGCTAACAATGACCTGCCGAACTAGCACCCAATAAAAAGTGACCCCCCAAGTACGAGACAATTTTTGGTTATTATAGCAATGCCCTTGGTCATGTAGTGTCCAAAATTCATGATTCTTGATTAATATATTATGGAAAGAGTATTTTATTTGTCATGATGAATATTATAATAATAGAGAGGAGTGTAAAAGTATCATGAAAAGTAAATGTAGCATGGATCATGAAGATTACACTAAGCATGGGTACCTGAGAGTGTGATGTGCGAGTATCCATAAGTGAGTGTGTGGTAGTGAATCTAAACATGGATCAACTATAAATGGTGTGTGATAAATGTGAACGAGCATGGATATGTACAAGTTTGATAAGTGGAGGTGTGTGCTAGTGACACCTAAGCATGGATATTCTAAGTGGTGTATGCAACGTGGATATAAATGAACCTATATACAAGTGTAACTAGTGTGAGGTGTACATGGAGAGTATCTATAAGTGTGTGAGTGAGGAGTGATATATGCATGAGCTAGATATATACAAGAAATAATAGAGGAGAAAAAAGGGAACAGGCATGTAGTTGCATACGCACACAAGCTGAAAATGATAACACCCATGCAAATAAAGTCTATCCCTATTATGACAAGTCAGTCCCCAGCGGAGTCGCCACTGTGGCCATAACAAGATATTCCACCTTCTTTTCTCCCCGAGCACTTTCGTAAGGAGGATAAAGAGGGAGAGATAAAGGTTCCGTGCCCCTCACTATCTCATGGGGTGCTTTAGTCGTCGTAGATTTTTGGGTGATGTAGAGAGATAGATTCGCCAACCTATTTTGTGAAAAACAAGAAAAAGAACATGTCCTCGGCTTGAGAGAGAGGCATCAATGACAAACTGATGCTTGATAATGGTATGATGTTAGGCACCCATAATCCCCTTTTGGTCTCTCAGTGGCTTATGTTACTATTTTCCTTAATTTCTATCTGAAGTGTGTGCGTGCATGTATATATGAGTGTAGATCGGAATCACTTGACTCTCACCATGGAAGAGATGGACATAGGTCATTCATAGGAATGTTCCTAAAATAATAATTAGAAAAATATGACGTGGGCACTTATCGAGATATTGATTGTTATGTTTAAATGATAATTTATGTTTGATAAGACGCAAGTATGAATCACACGTATGATTTATATGAATAATATATGGATAAAATAGGAAAAATATGAAAATATGAAAACAGGACTCGAGTCTTGGGTTTTAGCATGAGACGCCTACGTAGCCTATAAAGGCATCAAAGTCCACATAGTCCGCATGTGGTACATGGGTGGGGTTTATCCATAGATTCGAACGGTAGTTTATTATATGTGTGTGTGTACGAAAAGATATTTTTAGTTGTGAAAAAATTTAATGACGAATCCCATAGGAATTTAAAGGTATAAGCCTCATTTTCTTTGTTTTTTTTATAGAAAATAAATTATGCGCTATATGATAATAAAGTATGAAGTATTATTGTGTATGATCTAAAGTAAAAGCGAAATTGAGACTTTATATAACTAATGAAAAAATAAATAAATTTAAAGAGAGAAGGACGTATGGACCTTTTTTGGGACTTGAAGCTTGACCTTGATCCTTGATGAGCTTCCTTGCAAGTTGGGATGGATGTAGGATGAGAGAAAAGGAGTTTTTTTCTAAATTTGGTATGAGAATGCTGGGAATGAAAGCTGGAGAAGAATTTAACACAAGGAAACTTCGATGATTGTAGAAGAATGTTGTTGAGATCACTGATATTGATGGATCTGAGGTCCCATTCGAAGTGAGATCATGCTCTCATATATAGGGAAGGGGGACTGACGATCGGCATAGTCCTTACCCTGCCTATCGGTAGGTAACCCTAGACACACTGTTGATAGGCAGGGAAATGGACCAGCCAATTGGTAGTCTCATGCAGATTTTTTTGACAAAACCGTTGTAAGACGCAATCTATAATTCCAAATCATGCACGGGGCATACTGTTAGAAAGGTAATTATGAGACCTTTGAGAATACTTTAGGCCTGGTCCAAAAGTTGACTTTAGTTCAAACGGGGCTTAGAAGCGCCCATCGATGGTCCTTTGGACAAAAGATCGTCGAACAATAATGGATCATTTGTTCAAATCGTAAGTTCAAATCATGCACGAGGAGGGGGATCGCTGGAAACTTTGTACGAGGTACATTGACATTCCAAAGATCTTCACTCAGTTTGGAGAGTTGACTTTTGTCAAACGGGGCCCAAAAGCGCTCCGTGACCTTTTAGAGTAAAATGGGTCGTTCATTTGTACCGTAAGGCTAATTTGTACACAGGGTGGACCATTAGAAAGGGTATCCAATGCCCTTTAAAGATTCATTCAATATCATTCGAGATGAAGAGTTTAGCTTAGTGAAATGGAGACCAGGAGGGTCAGTGGCCTTCAGATCAATTTTTAGGGGAAACTGATCGTTCGTCTGAATCGTTATGTCATTTTGCAGATGGTGTGGACCGTTGGAAATGGGTTTCATTACCCTTTGAATATCCATCGAGATCTCACTCTGACGATGAAGTTGATTGAGGTTAAAACAGGGCCCGGAAGCATCTAGTGGCCTCTAGATTGGTTTTTAGTAGGAAAATGGTCCGTTCGTTCGAACCGTTGTCCTAATTCAAGCGCGAGGCAGACTATTTGAAAGGGGAATAAGAGTCCTTAAAATATTCATTGAGCTTTCGCTCTGACCATGGAGTTGATCAGAGTCAAATAGGGCCCGGGAGCGCCCAATGGCCTCTAGATCGGTAATCGGAGTATAATCTAAGGTTTGTAGTGAATTTTGGAGGTGATAGGGACCTAATGAGATACTTATGTGAGTCTTAGAATGTGGTGTCTACATCGTAGCTGAGGGAAGTTCGATACTAAGATGTTTACTTTTTACGTTTTACACATGTGGAGATATACTTTATTCTTTTGGATATGCATGGTATGTATGATTAAGGTTGCATGTAAGGTGTCATCCATATTTTATATTTATGTGTGTGTGTGTGTGTGTGTGTGCATGTAATGTAGAATATATGGACACCCCAGTGATGTTATTATAGGCATAGATGGGCCTATTATTGTATCTCATGGGATATGAGTATCAGCTAATTGGGTGTAAAATTTATGATAATGGTGTGAATTTAAAGGTAAGTTTAAGATTCAGTGAATTCCGAGGATGGAATTTCTTATCTAGGGGAAGAATGAAATACCCCGTGTTTTTGAAAATAAAATATCGTTACAAAGTTTAATTTAATAATTTCGGAAGAAATTCGGGAATAAAGTAAATCCGTGGGATTTAAATTAAAAGGGTAAAATTTAAATTGAGAATAAATACTTATTCATCATTACATAATTATTTGACTCAATTGCGTCGGATGGGATCACTCGTATAAAATAAATCATACGTAAATAAACTTTTGGTTACGTGTCGTTTAAATACAATAAAAATGTCTATATTGAATAAAAATAACTGGGATGTGTTTTAGGAGCTCGTTTAGGTGTTTTAGACCTTCAGAAATGGGCTAGGGTTATAGGTATACTAGTTGGGAGCTTATTAGGGCATTCTAATTAGTGATTCAGGCTCATCTGGAGGCTCAAAAGTGAGAATAAATGCCTAACTCGGGATTAGGGAGTTTATAAGTTAATTAAGTATATTAATAAACTCATTTGACCCACCTAAGAAAACCCAAGAAGACCCACCCTTAGAGAGGAGATACGAAAGTAAAAAAGAAGGAGGATATTGGATATTCAAGAAGAAGGACTCTCACTTTCATTCTAAGGGAATAATTTTCTCGCTTAAATCGATTTCCAAGTTATTTTTCAATTTATTAGTGTAGTCTCCCATGTAGATTTGTGGATTTAATTTATAATTTAGGATATGTAATAGGTTTCACGATATGCATGTGGAGGATCTAATTGTGATGATTAGAAAATTATGGGACTGGGAAATTAATTAGAAAATCCAGAAAATAATAGTAACGAGGGCTTGGAAATCAATCTTGTGATATTATAGATGGGATGTATCCCCCATGACAAGAATTGCTTCTTATCACAAATTCATGAAAAATAATGGATGTTGAAAATTATTTAACACCCCTTTATAATTTTGGAGGAACTTATATTCTTATGTATTGATTATGAATTAAGTTTAGTTTTCATGTAAAAATTACAAGAAGATAATATAAAACCAGTAAATGATTATGTAAGGTGTTAATGTAACTTTTAGGAGACGAACAATGGGTAAATTATAAATAAAGTTGTGTAAATCCTGCCTAGATCATAGTAGCCCTGATTTCACTCAAACCCAAGGAAATACCGGTTCGACGCTGGGTGCGAACGGATTCATATGCCCTGTTCACCCCAGGTTTGTTAGTTTGTATTTTAGGTAGTCATCTGGGGTCCTGATGAATTTAGGAGTTATGAAATATTAATTTAACACTTTTGGAATATTAGTTTGATTAAAATATATTTATTGAGGCTCGTTGGGAATTTTTAAAAATCGGTAGGATAATATACTCACGGGGTTAGTTAGGAATAGGATCCGGCATACGGGAACATGAGAGTTATGGTATGAATTGGGAAGGCTAGTGATTATGTAAATAAATTGTTTAAACTCAGTAATGTTGAATGACTATATAAAATAGTGGAATTTATATTTAACGGGAATGTTGATAAACACTTAAACTAATTAGGAATAAATTCTGAAATGTTGGGTCTATTATTTAAATAAAGAAACTAATAATTAATGAGATGGTTAATTAAATGGGAAATATTGATGGGCAATTCAATAATATATCGTTGGAGGAACTATATTGTAATTACTCATATACATATCATGTGGTACAAATATGTAATTATTTTTTGTGTGGAGAATACATATATTCGTGAATGGTTCTATCAGTTAGTGTTGCGTGCATTTAAGAATGGAGAACACATCAACATAGGTGGGTTAGGCATCATGTAAGCCATTTTTATTTGTATTATGTAGCAGCACCACCTATGAGATGTAGATGTATTTACTGGGATCTTTTATCACCGTTGAATATGGATTATGAACTAGTGTACTGCGTAGGTACCGCCCCACTTGTGTGTGTTTTATGATGTCTGTAAGAGGGTAGTCCCCTTATAGGCTGGGAGTATGGTAATAATAGTTGAGGTGTAACCCCTATAACTATCGTGATAAATGATAATCTAGAAACTCTTCAATGGACATAAATAAACACACAATATTGTATTTGATCTCCACATAGGTTGGACTCACAATACACTCGTGTATAAGACAAGCAACAATAAAGAAAACTAAAAAACAACTCAGTCAGGCGGAGAGAACTCTAAATAGATCTTGGAAGGCAGCCAAACACACCAACCAACCCTCAAAGATCTCTAGTCGGTTATTAAAAGCTACGTAATAAATGATAATGGCGGGTGAGTAAAAGCTCTGGTTTGAAAATAACTTCTCTCTGAGATATTTTCTCTTTAATACTCTCAAAAAAGAACTCTAAAAAAACATCCCCCCCACCTCAGAAGTGGTTAAGGACGATAAATATCCCCCCCCCCCCCCCCCACCACCACCACTCGCGAGGTGCCTCAATCTTTCATAGCTATGAAAGACATCTCTCATACTTTATGTCACAAACATTAAATGCCTAATGGATGAGTAAGGTCAACATCATAAATATTAAATGCCAAGACACGCCTTTTGCCTAAACACTGTGCTTCATGGGGCTATCCTCATAGAGGTTGCTCACCAATTGTCGGACAACCCCAAGTACCACGGTGATTTACTCAAGCGCAGATTTGACATTGCGTAGCTATCTAGTTACATCACCTAAAGTAGATGTGACATTATGTAAAGGGCTGTTTGGTTCACAACACCATGCACGATGGAACTCAAGGCCGCTCCGCCCAAGGTTCCATGATCAAAGGTCTTTCGGTGTTTCACCAGGTGTATCTAAGATGGTCACGGAAAGGCCTAATGTTACCTTACTTCTCAATCCTTTATCAATTCCCTCTGAAGTTCCAACGATGAGGTCTCCCGATTGAGCATAAAATCTCTTCTAGGACCTACCAGGCCTGGTCTCGCGCGAGTACCATTTGACCTCACACTAAATAGAGCTATAATCGTTACATCACATAACTAAAATCATTATATCTTGTATCCAATATATAAAGATAAAACATGACTAAGCAAGACAACAAAGCTAAAGGATGAACCCACTCGGCCAGTTACTTTGTTGGAAGATCTCCTTGGGCTGCCACGCTGAGCTGCCTCATTAGCACTGTCCCACTGAGATGTCTCGCTTGATTTTCCATGTTGAGCTACCTCATTTGAGATGTCTCGCTGAGATCCCTGGTTTGAGTTTACTGGATACCTTAACTAGGGTGGATTATCTCTAATCCCGAGATTAGCTTCGTGCCCCATACATTTTCCTCTCCGTGTAAAGATTTGTTGAGGTAATAAGAAATGTCTGCATGAAAACCTCTCAATCCGATGAACCTTCTATGTGTGAAAAAATTCTTGTATTTCTATATGCGTTATAACTTCTGCCATTATCACTTCCAGGTTAAAGTAAAACTCTCCCCGATGTACTTGAACCAAAGCGCTACAAACCATCGACGAATGGTGAAGGGTCATCGTGCTTCACCCGTTCTGACTCTTCGAAAGAAAAGTTATCCCCTATTTAGGCTATTTCATTCCATCATTTTATCTTATTCGAAAAGCATAAAATTTTCCTTGATGTACCTGAGTCACATGACAAGGGGACATCGTAGCTTTTTGAACCGTGGTAACAGGCTATGCGTTGTGGGACATTCGATGTGCCTAACATGAAATTCTGGTGCCAAAATCATAACTTATTTTGAAAGAAACACTTTCTAATCCCCATATGTCACTTCATTAATGACGTGGTCCCGTCTTTTCAACTGTTAGGACACTCCCTGAAGTGCTACGTGTCCATTTGAAATGATTGTGGGCAGCTTTGCACGTGTGGTAGTGGGAAACTCAAAATCCAATTTACGAATTTCAAATGACTATTATTTAAACACTTAGACATTTTATTCATTCGTATTTCTTTCATATTATTCAACTCTCATATCACTTAGAGAGAGAAACCCCTCAAACCGCCATTGTTACCAAGATTTTCTCTAGTTTCTTTCTTTTTTTACCTTGCTTACCGCCTCTAGCGACTGTGTTCCACCTTACTCAGCCCTTCTTTTTTCTTTCCCACGACCTTTTATGTCACCACCATTTGTAAATGGACTCTTTAGGTACTCCCAAGGTTGTTAGCACCGGCGCTCAGCCAACTTCCACCGCTACCACTGCTGCCACTATGGCCACCACCGCCTTGGATGTTGCTTGCTAGGAGCAATTACATTTTTATCGTCGGTCTCCAATTTTTTACAAAGATAATGACTTTTTAGGCCTTTGCAAAACTTGAAATTTTAACACCAAGTGTGATTCTTTGGTTCTTGGTGATGAAAATGAGGATTCAATTGAATATGGTATCTTCCCCCTATAGGGGACTCTACATTTCCATCTTGATCAAGGTGACTTACCTTGCTCCCAAATTGATTTTGAGGGTCCTAGAGGCTCTCGAGCTCATTTCATCGTTTGGAATTCTCACATGCAAAGCTCCCATGTTGTGACTCTTTCTAAAGTTGGGCTGCATCGGGCTAAGTAGTTTGGAGAGTTAACTCTTTCAAAGAATAATACTACCCTCCATGTTCTGGTATCTCGCTGGAACGTTACCACCCAAACTTTCATAGATGGGTGGGGTGAGTTTATCATGACAATAGAAGAAGTTTGTGAGCTTTTTAACCTCAAACCCACGGGTGATGTGCCTTACTCCGATGAAGCTCTAGACACCGAAGAGGCTGCTGATCACTTAAAGTTGAATCGCATATGACGAAGGTGCACTGATTCATCTAACAAAGCCACGTTCAGTCCTCTCATCAGTTACTTCTTCCAAGATCCTTATACGGATGGTTCTTCTGCTGCTGCCCAAGGCCAAGGTACATCCCTAGAATTTCTATCTTATATTCTTGTAATTCTATCTCGTTTCATTTTTCCTGGGAAACCAAACGACCGACCCCAAAGGGACCTCATCAATATATCAATCCGTTTGGCCTGTAGTGTCAGGCTTCCTCTAACATCAGTGGCCTTGGGATACCTCTATACTTGGCTTGACATGACTCATTTGAACATGGAACGATCCTTTGGCCATTATAACTTATCCAAATTTACAAATGCCATAATTTTGAGGGGCTTCCTCTATGTTCGCTTCCCTGTAGTAGCAGCCAAAACTATTTGTCCTCCCTCTGGATAAAATTTCCTGCCCCTCGCTCAAATATTTTCCATAAAAAATAGAGTTGCAAAGAGTTAATTCCCGTTGTTGACAAACTTGACTGTTTTGTGATGTGGCCTTATGGATAGGAGATTTTCCTCCATACTTGGGGTTTATTCGGTTATGGAAGACGGTGGCCCAACCAACTACTTTGGACCTCATCGTTGAAGATCCTTCACTGGATGTGGTCCTTCTGTTCTCACTATTATATCTTCCTTCTTACACCGAGTGGGGATATACTTGCGACCACTACAACCCTAATCGATGCAGCCACCAATTTGGTTTTGATCAAGGGTCCCCTTGGCTAGTTTCGTAGCTATCCCATCTTATAGTCGTATGTAGCGAGGCTTGCTCCTTCTACACCTCTACTGCTGCATGGGGGATCAGTTCTACAATGGCTGGGCGAGTCACCATCCCCAATATCACAAGACAAGGGGATGTGACCTCTCTATTTATAATAAAGTACTGGCCAAAATAGCTGGCCTAATTTTCTATGTTCATTCAGGGGCCTCTGGTTTATCCCTCTGTTCTTTCTTTTTTTGCATTGGAGCTGGGGATTAAAGGTAATTCCATTCTTGGAATTGATTTCCCTATGAGCCAAACTCCCAAAGAATCTCCCTCTCATCTTTCTCCTTGTTCATCTATAATGTCCGTTGCTACCCCCAAGTCCACGAAAGCTCCAACACCCAAGCTGCCTCCCCTTCTGAAGGTGTTTCTGACGAGCGTGCCCTGACCGCTGTAACTTCTAGAGAAGGAACTTTTAAGACTCCGACCAAGAGGGTGAGGGCTTATAAGAGTGTAACCTTTTTAAAGCCTACATCTTAACCATCTTCTGAAGTTCCCTTGGATGCATTTCGCATTGCCTCTATTCCTCCTCTGATGTCTGCCGAAATGAGTGAGGAATTAAAAATCAAGTGCAAGGTGAGGTGTAATGAATAAACTCTGAGTTTCAATGACACACTCATGTCGTTCCACATGCTGCTGCTTTCCCCACCATTTTGGTAAGTTCCATCTGAGGGGGGATCAATGCGAAGGAAAAGCTCATGAATCTCCTCATGTCTTGGTGCTCCTGGTGCAAGCAAAAAGTCTCTAGGAACTAAGTCCTACAAGAAACATGATCCTGACGTATTGCTCACCCCAACTACTCCTTCTACGGAGGATATTACGTTGGATTATAATCCCGACGCTGAGCGGAATACCACCTAGGGGTCTTCACCAGCTGCTTCCCCTCCCATTGGTGATATTATCCTATTCTCCCCCTGAATCATAGGTATGCATGTTTTTCACACTTATTAATTTCCACTTTCGTAATTGTGTTTTCTAACACTCAGGGACTTAGGATATGAGGTTGAAGATTAAAGTCCTAGTCCTCTTATAATTCCTTTCATGGTAGGGTGCTTTGGGAGTAGTTTCGACGATGCAACCCCTCCCCGTTATCCCATATACGGGATTGCATATTCTCACCGTTCTCATTCCGGGCATGCAGAAGAGTCCGCCGTGAGGTATGGTATTTCAGAGGAGTCCATTAAGGCTGCTCTGCCCTTAAAGAAACTCCACTGTCTCTCGTTACGCCAATTGTGCTTCTAATGGACCCTCCGGATATTATCCCATTTTTCTCTTGCCGCCAAGTGGTAGAGGATTTTTTTTACTTCAAATGTATTTTCCCTTACTGAGTTGTTTTTTAAGTCTTCATATTTTTTCTTGGTCTTTCAGGCTGTACCTGCCCCTGGTCTTAACATGTCTGCCTTTAGCTCAATTCTCCAGTTTCCTATGATGAGTCCTACCATTGTGGTGTTTCCCTTTTTGCATATTTCAGAGGTAAAGTCTCCTCTTGCATTTCCTCCTTACTAAACTTTTTTGCCCATGCCTAACTCTTCATCATTATCTGGAGCTTTCCTATGGTTTGAACCCGCCATCTTCACTCACTTCTCTCCACATCACTCGTGCTACCATTGGTTCATCTGCTCGCCCTAGGGTTTCTTTGTCCTATACAAGTGTTGATTTACTTGTCGAAGATCGGTTGATTTCTTCGAGTTTTCCCTCAACCTTGTCCCTAGTTCCCTTCTTTCGAATTAAGTGCCTCATCAAATATTGAGGTTATTCTTGATGAGCTTCCTCTGACTGAGGGTTCTGCGGAGGCACTTGAGGAAATGAATTTTCCCACAACAGTGCTCATCATTGTAGCTTCTGCTCTACCTCCTGTTCTTACTCCAACCCTTGCTGAGGTATTTCTCCATTTTATTATTATTATTTTTGTCCTTTATCTTGACAATGTTCAATGTCTTGTTAGAAGAATCTCAATCTCAAACCCCACTACGATGGTGAGTTAATAATGAAAACACACTTGTTAAGATTTTCGTTAAACTCCACCTATAATGGTGACTTAAAAATGAAGACCACTTGTTAGATTTTTCATCAAACTCCACCTATAACGGTGACTTAACAATGAAAACCACTTGTTAAGATTTTTTTGTTAAACTCCACCTATAATGATAACTTAATAATGAAAGCCACTTGTTAAGATTTTTCATCAAACTCTACCTATAACAGTGACTTAATAATGAAAAGCACTTATTAATATTTTTCATCAAACTCCACCTATAACGGTGACTTAACAATGAAAACCACTTGTTAAAATTTTTCATCAAACTCCACCTATAACGGTGACTCAATAATGAAAACCACTTGTTAATATTTTTCATCAAACTCCACCTATAACGGTGACTTAACAATGAAAACCACTTGTTAAGATTTTCATCGAACTCCACCTATAACGGTCACTTAACCATGAAAACACACTTGCTAAGATTTTTTTGTCAAATTGTTATTAATTTTTTTCTTTTGCAGGTTGTGAGGGATCCTACCATCAATTTAACCATGGCTCAGTGTCCTCCAATAGTTGTTGATTCCATGCATGAAGGATAAGTCCCCTATGAGAACTCAAACCATGATGATCGAGTTTCAACTACGAATTTACCACCGGACAGTATGTTTGGATGCGAGGTTCCCTCGTCAGATATGTCTCCTCCCAACTTCTGCTTCATGGTCCTTCACCAGTCTCCTCAAGTCCTTGTGATGGATCATTCTATCATTGAATGCATCACTCAACAGTATCCTGAGACTTTTACCGTCGATTATTTTCTTTCCAACATACTGGTGATGAGTCATAGGTTATAAGGTTTGGCAGTCGTTATTACTGAGGTCGTCAATACCTAAATATCTGACCTTACTAGGGAGATCATCAATCATTACTTGGGTAATTTGAAGGAAATGGGCAAGGATGGATTTCAACAAACTTAGTTGAGCAGCTACTTGAAGCTTCTAAAGAGACATCAGTTGGAAACCTAGAGGGTTAAATATTTGAAACAAGTCAAAGGACAGCGATCTGAGGAGAAACGGCTAGCAAAGTTGGCCCCTTTACTGGTAGTGGATGAGGAGAAAGTGAGGGCATTCAAAGAAGCATTGGAAAATGCTAAGCTGGAATGGGAGGCCCTGTTGATTGAGATAGTTCAAGTGCAAACCCAACTCTAAGTCTTCATTGCTGTCGACCAGACCCGTTTGGAAGCTTCATTGGACTTACTTGGGGACTTCTTTTCCTCTCTTGATTTATGTTTCTTCCTAGTCTAGAAGTCCTTTTTTTTATTTCATCTATCTTCTTTCTTTATACCAAATGTACTTCTTAGGGAATAAATCCTAATTTTATAAATCTACCCAAGTCTCATCAATGAAAGATATAGTATTTTTTTCATCAGGTGTTATTTCGTTGCACTATCTCTGTTTCATCACAAAGTTCAAGTATTTATAATTTATGAACAAACTCTTTTCATCTTATTACAAAAGAGAAAATGATTCGTACAATAGATTGCAACAAAATAAACTAATAAAATCTAAGTAAGGTTACTACCCTATATATGATAAAATTTCAACCATTTGTTGCCAATCTTGAAAGGTTTATCCTCTTCCATTTTAGAAATCAAGCACTAACCTGAATTATGATCCTCATTCATAGTGAAAGGTCCATCCCAATTAACAGCAAACTTAGGGAGAGGGACCTCTCTGATGTGCTTCATAGCTGCTTTCAAAATGAAGTCTCCTTCAACGAATGTCCTTGATCTTACCAAGTTATCATACACCCTTGAGAGTTACTTTGTTTACATCTATAAGTGTTGCTTCGCGTTATCTCTACTATCATCTAATGTTTCCAATTGTACGTATCTACTTTGAGGGAGCATGCTACTTTGCTAGGCATAATGGGCAGAATGAACTTCCAAATCCACTGGAAGGATTGCTTCAGCTCCATACATAAGGGATCACGATGTGTATCTTGTGAGTTTTCTTATAGTCACTCGGTAGGCCCACAATACTGTTGGGATATTGTTGTCCCAAGATCTTGGGAATTGTTCCATTATTTTGGTGAAAATATTAACTAAGGTCTTATTATTCGCTCCGGCTTGACCATTTCCATTGGGATATTCCATCGTTGAGGTATGATGGACGATGGACGATGGAGTATCTGTTAGTGAGCATCATTACCTATTTATTAACAAAAGGGGTTCCATTATCAGAGAGGATGACTTTTGGGATCCCAAAACTATAGATTATGTGTTCTTTGATAAAATTAGCCACTGTGCCAGCCATTGCCCATCTGAGTGGTATCGCATTAGCGCACTTCATGAAGCACTCCGTTGTCACTAAAATTCAGGTCTTTCCTTATGATGAAGGGTGTATTTACCCTACCAGGTCAAAGGCCCAAGTGTGAAATGGGTAAGGAGTTGCTAAAGAATGTAAGTCCACCGAAGGAACATGGATCATATTTCCATATAGCTTTCATGCCTTTCACTTTCGTATAAACTCAACATAATCTTTCTCCATAGTTGGCCAATAATACCCTAAAGTCATTAATTGGTCATATAGCTTCCTTAAATACTTCTGCTTCTTTCTCCTTCTTGATGCATATCAATGGTCTGTTAAAGTACCACATTCGATAGATCTAGTCCTCTTGGACGTAAAATAGTGGAGCCCTTCGTTTAAGTACTATCGCATCTATTTTCTACAAAGGAACAACCCTGTATTTGATGTAGTCAATGTAGGGCTATCTTCAATCTATTTTAGTTCCAACGAAGTGGAATTTAGTTGATTGAAAGAAACGCTGACATTTATCACATTTCCATCGTAACTCAGATGCATCTCTTTTTATCGTTAGTCAAAAGTATCATTCCCTATGAATTCTTTTGTATAAAGGGATCTCTGTTGTTTCATAGTGGCCTTCATGTGTTTCCTTCAATCTTTGTTCTGATTTTTCTGGGCTAACATAGCTTGACAACCATCCTCCCATGTTCCTAAAGTAGAGGTAACCATGATTTAATAAGTATTATACCAACTCTTCCAGTTCCATCTTTCTTTCCCCAAACTCCAACTGCTTTCTGATTTTTCCCCTCCAATACAAATCACCTTCCATGGGTAGGATAGATTGCACAACCGATGGGGATGTTCTTCGTTGGATCACCATAGTAGTTGAATCTATCTTCATAAACAAATTTGTAGCGATGGTGGCATAGGCATCAGCATGTACATTCATAGTTATAGGATGCTTTATTATCTTCACTTGATGGAATTGATTGATGAACCGTTGGATGATCGTTCTGTAGGGCGCTAAACTGAGGTGCTTCAACACATAATCCCATTCACTTTTTGAACCACCAAGTTAGAATCTCCTTTCATGCATAGTGAACGGATTCCCCTTCGAAGGGCCTCTAGCATCCCTAGTGCTAACGCGTCATACTTTCCTTCGTTGTTGGAGCAAGGGAAATCTAGCTTATAGGAAAAGTAAAATTCCTCCTTTCCTTTAGAAAAAATAACCCATGTCCTTCATTTCCTTTCTATCGAAGAACCATCGAATTTCATCGTCCATTCTTCCAGATCAACCTCCAGGAAGTTTGCCTACAAATCATCCCCGGAGATGTTCTCTCAGGGTGTCTTAGATACTTTGAATGGAAATATTTCCAATAAATATACATATGCTTGAATCTTGATCGATCGAGGAAGCACGCATTTTAGGTCATATTCTATAAGGATGAGGAACCACCTAGCTTCTTTCCCAATCAAAATAGTTCTTGCCAATAAAAACTTAATTAAGTCACATCTTGTCACGATATGAATTTTGAAAGACAGCATATAATGTCTAAGTTTTTGTGCTACGAAAACTAAGGCTAAACAGTGCCTTTATACAGTACTGTACCTTACCGCTAGTCCATGTATGATTCTTCTCAGGTAGTATACTATCCCTTCTTACCCATCAACTTCCTGTGCCAGGAATGTTCTGATGTACCTTCTGTTAGACGTAAGGTAGAGCTACAACAATACTCCTGCTTTTTGAGGGGGCATGGTTTGCGGAGAGGTCAGCAACTTCTTTAGCTTGGTCAAAGAAACCTATTGATATTCCTCCCATTTGAACTTCATTCCTTTTCACAACAACTCCATTAGCGGGTGAGTTATCTCGGCTAGTCTTGGCATAAATCTCCTAAGATAGGAGACTTTATCGAGGAAACTTTTGAGCTCCCGTGTTATTTTTTGACAGGGTATTTCTAGGATGACTCGCTACTTGTCCTGATCTATCTATACTCCTTGTCGATCCACTGCTAAACCAAGGAACTTCCCACTTGAGACCCCGAAAGCACACTTTAGTGGGATCATCTTCAACTTGTATTTTCTGCAGCGAATTAACACCCTCCTTAGGTCGCTTAGATGTGACTCTTCCTTCTTCGACTTGATGACCAAATCATCCACATAGAATTCTAAATTTTTTTAAAATAAATCATGGAAAATGTCCATGATTGCCCTTTTATATGTTACCCCAGCATTATTTAACCCAAAGAGCATCACCTTATACATGAAGTTACCCAATGAGGTCGTACATGTCGTCTTCTCTGCGTCTGCTCGATCCATCTTAACCTTGTTGTATCCCATATACCCATCAGTGAAGCTGTACATTTAATGACCCATCATTGTATCAATAAAGCTATCAATGGTAGGTAGATGGAATTCATCTTTTGGTCAAGCTCTGTTCATATCTATGAAGTCCACACAGATCCTTATCCGACTCTTGTCCTTCTTCCCCACTAGGACGATGCTTGATGACCAAAGTGGGTGTTTTATTGGCCCAATGAATCCTGCTGCTAACAACCATTGGACCTCCTCCTTAATCTTTAAATATATCTCTGACTTGTAAGTTCTTATGGCTTATTTCATAGGTATGGCTGAATGCATAACGTTCACCTTATGGCAACTCACCTCTTTGTCTAGCCCCTCCATCTCCATGTATTTCCACGAGAAGACATCTCTAAACTCTCAAATTAACTCTATCAAGTCCCTTCTTTTCTCTTCACCCAGGTTCTTTGAAATGAAAATGTGCCTTGCATCGTCTCCTTCTTCAATTTGTCTTGTAGTCTGGTTCTTTAGCTACGTCCTCCAAAAAATCTTGTATATTTGAGTTGTCAATAACCATGCATTGTCCCTAGTGGCCCACTAAGAAACATTCATATAATGGGTCAGCCTTTTCATTGGACCCTAGACCAGCTCCTTTGACTGCCCGCTCACACCCTCAAAGGAGGTAAATTACTCTTATATCCTCCCTGATCTTATTTATGCACTGCCCGCTCGTCATTACAAACTATTTTCTCTTTCTTTCCTTTGAGGCTTTTGCCAATCTCTCTCTCGAATATTTGCTCATCATGTTTTACAGTTGGATCTGATGTTCCATCGGATCCATCCTGGGCCTCATTCGATCCCTGAGCTGCCTCGAGAGATTCTGCCTCTTGGGAGCACCCAAGTGAACTTCTTTCAATACTTCTTTTCCTTTTGTCCCTTCGTTGCTTTGGTCTTTTACTGGACCCATCATTTCTCTGATAGCGATAGCTCTTGCACATTCCATCCTCCTTATCAGCACCCTGGAATCTTCTTCCAAATTTGTGTAAAAATTTATGTCATCCAAATGATCTTCTTCGATGGCAAAAGGCTTCTTCGTGCTATGTATAATGATCTAAATCTCTTTAATATTTTCCTTTGCGCATTGGTGATACGTCGAGGGGACTAGACCCTAGTTGTGCTCCATACTCTCCCAATCAGTAGGTAGTATGAAGTGTCACTTTTAATCACATGGAACTTGATATACGAGGTAAGTTTCTCCATCATAATTCCCTCATTCACATATCCAATATAATTGCATGATTGATTATCGTATCCATAAATCACCAAAAGCATTGGTATTAGTCTTTCCTTAAGAATATTGGTTATCCGGGAGGAACTGATATGCATGATATTGATTGATGCTCCCCCACCCATTAAGACCATTGCAAAGCATACCCCGTTGAAACTTGTCGTTATGTACAGGGGCCTATTGTGCGGGAATCTCACATCCCTATCAACATCACTAAAAGTCACTTTAGACAAGAACTTTCTCACTAGCCCAATCATGGGCCCATTTTATCTCAATGAGGGTACTCTATTCTTCCTTGTGATATCTAAAATTTCCTACGTTATGTTCAAAATTCTTTCCTTCGGTATCCCCACTTGGTCATAGAACAATGAGAACTTTAGCGACCATGAAACAACTTGGTACTCTAAGCTTGGGTCCACTTCTTCCCCTTCTAGGTTGTACACCTCCTCCACACCCCTTGCAATTACTTCATAGTAGGCTATTCCACATTGTACATGTCCCTTGTATAATCTTCCAACACATCTTTGAAGTATTCTCGTTGGAACTCCAGTTCCCTCATTTCGCATTCTGCCTCTTCATTATAGGTAATTACTAATTTTGCACCATGTGGTGGTAGGGGGTTAACGTTTACAATTTATTGAGGGATATACAAAGTTCCCGTCTTCATGTGTTTGTTGATGATTTTTCTCAGCATGAAATAAGTCTCCATTGGGTGACCCAACTTTCGACGGATCTGAGAATACTTAGGATCAGCGCTCATTACTGCATTTGTCTCCATGTTCGGAATGCTTTTTAGTTCATAGATTATTCCTCCTTGGACGATGGTGTTATAGCAACTAACAGCCTCTTCAATAGTGCGAGGCAGCAGTGGTGGGTCTTCTCTATCTCTTCCAAAATTTCTCTTTTAATATTTCTTGAACGTCTTAGACTCTTCACCTCCATCGGTGTATCCTACTCGTGGGGGCTGGCCACATGTTGTAATCGGTTGGATCGTTGCCTGAACAACCCCGGTACTATGATCAATTTCGATCGAACCACAAATGATATACTTTTTGTTTCTTTTAGAAATGATGTGAAAGTTCCTTCGTGTGTTTCATTAATGAGGTGACATATATATTCCAGGAGGAAACCTTCAGCACAAAGATGTAATATCTTGAACTCGTTGGCCTCCTCCCTCACATTGAAGGACCTCTCTCTGAATCCTCACACATATGCCACCACATCTTCCCCTGGTCATCGCTTCTCCCTACCTAACCAAGTCAACATAAACTTATCTTCTGCCAGAAAGAAGTTCTGGGCAAATAGCATGTGCATATCTTTCATCGTTGAAACACTTTTTGGCGTCAAATGAGATTATCAAGTATAGGCTTTACCGGTCAAGGATTTGGAGAACTCCCTCAACCTGAGTTTCTTGTTATTACAATGATCTCCCAAGTGTTTAACGATGCATTTAATATGATTATTCAGTTTCTCCCCTTTCCATTGTATTTTTCAAAGATGGGAGGAATGTAGTCCTTCGGGTAGGGCTCATCATTTTATTCTTGAGGATAAGGTGTATGAAATTCATCATACACCGATGCGACCTCATCAGTTGATTACCAAGAAGCTGCTATCATTTTAAACATTTTTTTGCATCTCTTTCCTCGTCTCTTCCAGAGCAGATGCTGTTGTTTTCCTGATCGTTGGGGAAACGGACAAAGGGACCACTGGTGGAACACTTATTGCACCTGGGGTGGACACCATAGTTGGAACTCCCGTCACACCCAGGGTTCCCACCATTGGAATAGGAGTGGGTGTTGTGTTAGATGGGGTAGTGCCTAATGGGACTGCACTTGGTGGGTATATTGGGGCCACCACTGGTGTCACGAAGGAACTGACATCAAATCCCCCCAACACCGTTGAAGCAACGGGGGTGTGTAGAAACTCATAAAAGTTAGTCATGAGGAGGACCACCTGAGCTGGCCCCACTGCAGTACTTGTGGAAGCTTGCGTTACCCCTGGGATGCCCGTCGCTATTTAAACTGGGGGTACATCCACTTGAGGGGCCCTATCTCGTGGGACCCCATCTCTAGTCACCTAAATGTCTCTCACAGCTTGCTCTTCTTGAAGTGGAATATCATCAAAGTCTATAACCCGATTAATATTATCCTAAGCCATACTTCTAGAAGAATACCTACCCAGTAGAGTAACCAAATGTAAGAGGGTAGTCCCCTCATAGCCTGGGAGTATGGTAATACTAGTTGAGGTGTAATCCCTATAAGTTGGTGATAAATGATAATACAAAAACTCTTCAATGAACACAAATAAACACACAATATTGTATTTGATCAACACATAGATTAGACTCACAATACACTCGTGTATAACCCAAAAAACAATAAAGGAAACTCAGAAAAAACTCAGTTATAGGGATAGAGGAGTAAACACCCTAGAAACACCTTGACATGCAGCCAAACACACCTACCAACCGACAAAGATGTCTAGTTGTATATTAAAAGCTTCGTAATAAATGACAATTGAAGGTGAGTAAAATCTTTGGTTTGCAAATAATTTCTCTCTAATAGATTTTCTCTTTAATACTCTCTAGAAAGAACTCTAAAAAACTATCCCCTAGAAGTGGTTGATGCCCATAAATATCCCCCCACACCACTCCTGAGGTGCCTCGATCTTTCACAGCTGTGAAAGACATCCCTCATACTTTACATCACAAACATTAAATTCCTGATTGACTAGTCATCTCCACGTCATAAAGATTAAATGAAAAGACATTCCTTTTTCCTAACAACTGTGCTTTAGGGGACTGTCATCACAGAGGGTGCTCACCAACTGTTTGACAAGGCCAAATACCATGGTGGTTTATGCAAGTGCATATTTTACATTGCTTAGCTGTGTAGTGACATCACCTAAAGTAGATGTGACATTAAGTAGAGGGTTATTTGGTTCAAAACACAATGCACAATGGAACTCAAGGCCGCTCCGCCAAAGGTTCCAAGATCAAAGGTGTTTTGGTGTTTTACCAGGTGTATCTAATATGGTCGGGACAAGCCCCAACGCTGCCTTACTTCTCAATCCTCCAAACCAAGTCTCTGTGAAGTTCCCACGACGAGGTCTCCTAATAGATTATGAAATCTCTCCCAGGGCCTTCCAGGTCGGGTCTCTCGCGAGTACCGTTTGACCTCACACTAAATAGAGCTATAATTGTTACATTACTACAATCGTTATAGCTTGTGGCAAATATATAAAGGTACAATATGACTAAGAAGGACAACAAAGCTAAAGGATGAGCCCTCTCGACCAGTTACTTTGCTGGAAGATCTTCCTAGGCTGCGACGCTGAGCTTACTCATTTGCGCTGTCATGCTAGCATGCCTCGCTTGAGTTGACATGCTGAGCTACCTCACTTGATCTTCCTCGATGAGATTCCTCGTTTGAGTTTCTTGGCTACCTTATTCTCTTGAGTCTGTTGTATTAACTGGGGGTAATTATCTCTAATACCGATATTATCTTCAAGCCCCCTATTTGTACGGACCTACGTATATAATCATGTGAATTAAATGAGAGTTTCCTAATCGGTGTAATGATGTAAAAAAATAATCATGAACCCAATTACTACATAGGATGCATGATGAATGATTATGTCACTATTGTGGGTGGTTTCTTGGGTTATTCGAAAAAGGATAATACGAATGTAGATAATTAAATTTCGGCATGTAAATTATGCTAGAATCATCACATGTTTGATAATTCTCTTGTTATCTATATTGCACTTGGGTTCTGGAGATAGAGTACGATCAATATTGCACCTAGGTGAGGGGTGAGGAAATTATCACATGTGAATGTCGATGGGAGACTTATATTTAAATTAACTATACTCTTGCATTTCAATTTCAGTAAGTTAAGTCTTGCACACTCTAGGATGCTGACCCAAATTGTAAAAATCCCCCCCCCCCCCCCCCCCGGTTTTGGTTAGATAGGGATTGTGGGACAGAAGGAATATCAATCTTTTTGTTACATGTTGTCTCTTGAGGATCGATTTATTGATTCCAGTTTAGGTTGCTACTTTTCCTATCTTAATTTATTTTGGATTACTGTAAGGGCATAAGTCCAGAGTAATTTGGTTTTATTAGTCGAGACAGTTATATTCATGTTCGATTTTATTTTTTGGAAATGAATTTTGGAATTGCTATTATCTCTTGTCAATTAATGCAAATTCACTTTTAAATTTGAATGTAGTTTAAGAATATGAATGTTTATTATGGTCGATACTAAGAATGATAAAATTCACAAGCAAGCCCCATATTTGGCGTATCATGTCAGGCTAACCTTTACATCAGAAAATGGGGGTTGTTATAATACATTTAATATCCCACGTCATGTGGTATATCTCACTCCCTTTCATAGGGTATTCCAGAAATCGTGATCCATGCATCTGCACGTACTTGGTACTTTTTTTCTGGAAAAACTCACATCATATTCATGCTCAATCCACACCTAGCATTCTACTGAGTAAGACTTCATTCGACTCTCCAAAATGTTGGATCCTCCCTTGTCTAGATCAATCCCTCTCTTATGTCTCCATTGTGTGTGTGTGTGTGTGTGTGTGTGTGTGTGTGTGTGTGTGTGTGTGTGTGTATATATATATATATATATATATATATATATATTATCTCTCTTTCCTCAATCGAAGTTCAGTCCATCTTGCTTTTCTAAATCTGCTACTACTGTCTAGCAGCCATACGGTTCCACACATTTGTTCCTTGTCCTTGTATTGAGCAATATAGAAAATCAAACTAACAAGGGCGCCCATACACCTTATATCCCGTGCAATTCTGAACAAACATCATAGTCATACTATAGTTATCTCAAACTCAGCCCTACATGCTCGACGTGTCTATACTATAAGGTTATACTCAGTTATCCTATTAATCGCGACTTCGTTATTCATCAAGATTGTCTAACCTATCCACTAGTGGTGTAAAATTTCTCTAGTGCATCCTACACAGCACTATCTGACTCAATTGGCTTTATATCATATAATAGCTTTCAGCTTAGAGTGTTTTCTCTCCAAGTACTGTGATCATTATCCAAAATTGATACTCTAGCATCCGACAACGTATCTAAACTCCCTATGTTCAATAAGCTTCATGTATGGGACATCTCGTAAATAAAATACAACCAAGGAATTTACCCAGTGCCTTATCACCTGGGATTATCGGTTATCGAGGTCCTTTTACCCAAAGCACATAATCGGGACATTCAAAATCTTGTCCCTAGTTGTATAAGTCTAATCTAAACTCCCACATCTCTAAAGGGGTGCTATAATACGATGATCACACTATCACTAAATCCCCAATGCTAAATCAATAACGAGCTAAATCTCTCTGAACGATGGTAAATTCAATATGCCCTGAATCACATCAGTACAGTCCCTACGCAGCAAGATCAAATAATATGGTAGAAGTATGATCTCCGATGTCTCCATTACAATATAGTATATATGCGGGCTTGACCCTCTTTCAGGTGGGACATCATAAAAACAATTGATTAAACCTTGGACTAACGAACACGATAGATTACTGTAACA
The DNA here is from genome assembly GCA_949130495.1 of Sambucus nigra. NCBI lineage: Eukaryota > Viridiplantae > Streptophyta > Magnoliopsida > Dipsacales > Adoxaceae > Sambucus > Sambucus nigra. The sequence continues at coordinate 101,953,742 of OX422212.1, forward strand.
GACCACTATCGCTCAAACAATCACTAAGCAGTTGATAATCAAGATAATATCATACTCTCATATCAAATCTCTCTAAAAATAGCAGATCTACAAAATATATCCTCTCAGTATTAACACCCACTCCCCTGTAGATGGACCTAAAGAGAGCCCCTGCTACCCAACGATAAATATATAAATACAATAGTGATACTAATGACACATCCACTAAACCATCTCACATTTGAATATAGTGATATTAAAATACTATGATGTACTCGTGCCACACAAAACTTACCCAATATATACATGGATACAAGATGATATATTCACTTGCTAATAGCACTGGTTATTTAAATGGTTCCTAGAGGTAATACTCCCGTCCAAACTGTCTCAAAAACTATTGTATTGTTGCCCTGCTAGTACCTTGCTCCCTTCCCGTTATCTTTTTATAGACAAGATCGACGCATGTAGTCTTTCTTTCCACATATAAAACACATCTCTATGTACTTCCCATGTCTCTGGCCCCACTAGCCATGTCGGGGCTACCTTATTTTTTAAACCTAGTATCCTAGGGCCTCATGGCTACCCCAGTTGTTCCCTTGGCTCCCCTGGCCCTGTGGAACACGTTGTTGGACCTAATGTCCCTACCTGAATCCACCTTCACTTAGTAGGAATTCCATTGATTTAAATATATTAAACGGGTCTATTTGGCGAGTAATTTTCCTGTGGTACCCCATAACACTGATATGTCATGTCTTTCTCTACTGATTAGACTCTCTTATTTTTTGGTTCCTTAACATGGAAGCTATTGATATTGGCACAATAATAGTACAACATTGACAATATTGACATAAGTCACCCAACCGTATTTTCCCAATAAGTGATCATGAATTCTATTCGTGAGTCCATCATAAAACTTAAGGACGCTATTCTCCTTCGTATCAACCTGATCCTTTACAAATTTTGCTAAAGAAGCACATTCTTCATCCTATTTGACCACCATGTTTGAATATCAAATGAAAGGATTTTTTATCAAACCTCCCCCAAATTCCTCAAAACTTTCTAATATATCTCTTCTTAGATGTGGTGATTAACCGCAAACATATAGTGCTGCTCGTACAAGCTTAAAAATCTCCCAAAATATGTTCTCGAGTGTCGCTACAATCCACCATATTCGAATGCCCTTAGATGTGCCCCTTCCATTGGCTTGTTAACACATCATCAAAACTTTACCCAAACTCGTGTGGATGGCCATGATAAAAAGTCCCTCCAACTCTCTCCCATACCGACAATACTATGTAAGTATGAATTGTCTCCACCATTTGCTGTGGCGGTGCTTGGGAAACTGCTGTGCTCTAGTGGTTATCACAACATTAAATTCCCAAACAATAATTAATGGTGACTTCTACAGTGGCCACCACTTCAAAATAATCTGCGGTCCCGATTGAGCCTCTCCTACTTCAATCCTCCTATCGGACCTCACTCGCCGTCCTCTATTTTTTGGTATATGAAGTCTAACGAAACTCATGGAATTTAACTTTAATTATACACTATAATAGGAGAACATAAATTGTAATAAGAATCGATAGTCCTAAGCATATGGCACTATATCAAAGAAAAGCAATGCTGAAAACGTAATAATTCGCACAGATCTTAAGAACATTAGAACCTGATGCTCTGATACCATCTGCCAGACCCCACTTATTCAAATAATTGGTGGCCATCACCCTACTAAAATAAAGCAGGAATTTCATTCGATTAATTCTTAGCATTACTGTCGAAAACCAATTAATTGTTAACCTCCTATTACTTAATTAAAGAGTGTTTCCATTTTAACTTTAATAAAATTCCATAAACAGCAATATAATTAAAACCATGCAACACAATACATTCAGATAATGAAATAAATCTACAATCACATAATTAAATCTCAATATAATAAAACCCATTAACTGAACTACTCATCACTTTATAATTCAATAGCATATTCAACAAAAATAAAATCAATAAAACTAAAAAAAAAACTTACATTGGGCGACATTCTCTGATAATAACTAATTGAGTCCTATCTATAAATCTCAAATATAGAAGTCGATTAAACAATCCATGCAACACTCCACAACAGTTGCAACTCTGATGATCTAGAATTGATGATCATGCTTGGTGTTCCTATGATTAGACACCTAAAGGATTTGGAAAATATTTTTCTATGGTTGAGAGCCCAAATTCTTTTGAAAATATTTTTCAAGTAATTAAAAGGCATAATAAATATGATTGCATTCTTCCATATTTAAATCGGTGTCTCACTCACATGATTCCTTAGTCACCTCTCAACTATAGTGCGTACATAATGTTTGTATTTTAACCTCCTAGTTATGCTACACTGCCTAATGTGTCTACAAGTACCCTTAAGTTCACATGTTACCTTGTGGTTAAGACCACATATAATTTTCAGCACACACACACACACACACACACACACACACACACACACACACATACACACACACACACACACACACACACACACATATATATATATATATATATATATATATATATATATATATATATATATATATATATATATATATATTCCATATCGAAACAAGTAAACATATATATCACTCAATGTTTATGTATAACCGCAATCCCCAAAGCATTACCTTGCACATAAATCTTTAAAATGATGTCATGCACCAGGGCATATACACATCATCACGGGCTATTGATTCGGAATCTCACACTGCACTCCACAAAATCTTAAACGTATTGCAGACAGTCGTAGTCCTGAGCCAATAAGTCATGACCATACCATATAAATCACCTCATTAGGGCTCCAACCTCACACGGGCATGCATGACGCTATGACATGGGTCGAAACTTAACCTGTTGTTTTTCGCTAAGGAAGATCACCCACATTGCGCAACATTTGATGATAGCACGAGAGTGGTATGTTCACATAATTATATCATGCACACAGATATAATAATACATATACACTGTCTCAATATACTTATATATTTTCCAATAATTCTAGCTAACCGTGCAAAAACTCATAGCACTTAGCCTAATAATTTCGAATATTTTTTCAATTCTAAATCATTTAATTATTCATTTAATTAATTAATTAATTATTAATATATTAATTCTAGATACATACATATCTCAAATAACTTGTATCCCTATTATTTTGAATTTTCATTATCAATCTGTTAACAATTTTCTGGAGTATAATTTTCCCCCAAATGCTCAATTTCCTACCCCAGATATATTCCAACTCCTCCGAAGATATTTATACCATTGTTAACTATTTTCCAAGAAGTCCCAACCTATTATCGAATATTAGAATTTACCCCAAAATTAAATTCGTTAACAAAATCTTAAAACATAACAACTTAGGTGTAATAGCGGTGCCAAATCGGTTCGGCTTGAGGGAGAACTGTTTCGCCGCTCGAAACTATCCAGATTTCCCCATTTATGAAATTTAGCAATTGATTATCCATTTCATTCTCCTTATAAACCCAAATCGAACAAGAATCCCCATTCTACAATAGTTTTAACTATAAAACTAATCCATTTTCATATTAAATTCATATACTCATGACATCAGCATGGGATTCATCATTATTTTTCAACAATTGAATAATTTTCACATTAATCCAATAGTTCATAAATTCAAAACCTCATAAGAATCAATAATTCTACATGAATCCTATTTCCTACTTTCAATTCATATAATTCATCTATCAATACTTTGAATTTATGTCCCCAAAACCCATTTTCATATGAATCCCACCCAAATCAATTTTCACCAACAATGATATGAATTGAATTACAAACACAAATTACTAAGCAAGTTAATTACTTTACTTAACCACTCTGTAAAATATGAATTTGTATGAATATGATGATAAAAACTCATAGAATTTCCTTCCAATTCTTTAATCCTCTTGAGTTCTTGGGTTTATACTTCACTTTCCTCTTAAACTCTTGAGTTTCTCCTCAATTCCTTTCCACTTTCTCGCTAATTCTTGATATCACTCAACTAAACCTTTAGAATTGTAAAATTACACCTTATGTTACTCTTAACCCTCTATTATATAATGTAAATCCCGTTTTTGCTTCTTCATCTCCCATTAAGAAGACAAAAAAAGCCTTAGACTGGTCCCGACTAGTCTAAAAAAACCCCATGACATAAACACTACCAATGGGTACTTAATTTTGACTATTTAGACCCTTTCCAGACCAACCATGCACTCAAAATAATAACTCGAGTCACTTATTATAGTTACACCATCTTATTCCCGACATGACCTTATATGCGCATCCCGAATAAAATACCATCAACCCATCGCTTTTACTCACTTAATTCTTAATATAAAATAATGCAATTTCATTTACTTATCACACAAGTGAATATAATAACACATAAATATTAATCAATTTATTTCTAATTAATATTTATCTAAGTTCACTTTATTGTTCAATTTAATAGAATTACTCAGAAACATGTAATTTAAGTATTCCTAAAATACGGTGTGTTACAACTTTATAGAGAGAAATCTCTACTACTAATTTGTGGAACTGATGTTTCACTAATGATGAAGACGAAGGTTGATTTATGAATACCGAGGGAAGCCTGCTTCTTGTTGATGGAACTGACAATACGCAAATATTACGTATTTCATCCATCGAACCTATGCATTTGAGCACCTTCGGGTGCCTTAATCTCTATATTTAAGCCCGTTAACCAGAAAACCTCGGTTTATATTTTTAACATGCTATATGAGGTATAATTGTGATTTTGTAGGTATTTAGGTACTAAGAATGGAGTTCGGACGCATTCTATTCAAGTCCTATACGCATTCGCACGTTCAAGGGCAATCCGATCAATTCACAGTTTGGGCATTGGCCCGATATCCCATGAAAGTTGTATCTCTCCTCGCAAGCTTTGCGTGGCAGCGAACGGTGCACGATTTCGAGTCCGAACAAAGAAGTTACGACATTTCTAGTGGAGATGAAAACATGCCAAAACAGGAGAAAATAGGAAGCTGCCCTGCTTGATCGATCGATCGATCCTTCAGAATTTTGCATCGATTTCAACTATCGATCGATCAACTAAAGGGGTCGATCGATCGATCCCCTGTTTTCTGCAGATATTTTCCTTTTCTTTTCTTTATTCTTTTCTTTTATTCCAACTTACTATGTAACCCAATTTTGTTGTAATATTCAGGGATTCAATTTTAATTAGTTTAGCCTAGGGTTTGTGGGTTTTGAGAGCTTTGCTTCATTTATCTTTTAGTTGACAACCATATGGGTTTTTTATGTTGAACTTTCCATCTCATTCTCCATTTATATAAGTTGTTCTTCCTTAATTCTTGCTTTATAGAGTAGTTTTCATGATTTCTTAATTAGTTTACTTTCTTTATTTCTTTCTTTCCTAGTTTAATTAGCTGTAATTTAGTCTGATCATTATGCGCCCCTAGATAAATAGGTTCGAGATGTCGTTCCACTATTAACGGGCCCCGAGCTTCGAAAATTAGGTTTTGTGCAAAATTGCATTTAATTGAACCCGCGTGAATTATAGTCAGGTTATTATGCATTTAACTTTCTTTGTCATGCAACGTTAGTGTTTTTAGTGATAATCCGAGTTTAATCTGTGTGCGACCATTTTCCGTTAATTATTTATTTACGCAACTTTGGCTTAAATTCCTTATTGTGCGAATTTTATGATTAATTGATAATGCTCGATTAAATTTCTCTCGACCCAGAAATCTGACTAATAGTTGTTTCGAGCCGTATGGTTGGATGATATCCCGATCCTCGCTTTACTTTTATTTAGACTTAACTTATTTTTTCTTTTATTTTCTAGCACACATCACCCTTTTTCACTTTTATTCCGGAATTAATAATCCGATTACGAGATATACTAACACTCCCTGTGGATTTGGTACCCGACTTACCGTTGTACTTGTATTGTAAGTATAGTCGTAACTTAGGTTTTTGTATTAACACAGTTAAACGAATTCAACGATTAACGTTCTGACGCGATGCTACTTTTCACGCTTGATCAAAATGGCGTCGTTGCCGGGGAATGTTTTGCTATAGATTGTAATTGTCTTATTAGTTCATAGTATTCTTTCTTTTATATTTGTATTCTTTATTTGAACCTTTTTTGCAGGACTTCTACATTTGAGTGCCCAGAAACGCTTGAATTTTCCCATCGCACATTGCTTTGTGGAATTATCCTCTCGAGCCTTTGTTGGGGTAAGCATGTCTTATTATAAATTTTCTAGGAATCCTAATGATAATTCTCAAATTCTGGTAAACCATTGACTTTTGGACAATACTTGGAATCCCAAAAATTTGCAACATCTAAAATGACATTGGGTGAGTATTACGAAAGTCAAAGTTTGGATTACATCAATTTTGAGCGTGATCATTTTGATTTTGGGTCGCAAGATCCTTATGATAAGAATTTTGAAACAAATTGTAATAATTTTCAAAATTCTTATGCTAATGATTTTGAATGTAGTCCCGAGAACAATTTCCAACCCTCTCAATTCCAAGAATCCGCTCCTCGCTCTATGAGGTGAGGGATTGCGCATGCTTGAAAATGAGAGGATTGAAAATCGTTATCGGGAAGAAAATTGTTGTTGGGAACATGAGTTGGATTTATTATTTGAATCCAACGATGATTTTGCTTCCGTGACTTCCGAAGTCGAGGACCGTTTTGAACCAAATGAGAACTTCGCTCCTACTTTGGATCAAATCATGCTTGACTTAACACATGGCATAGAAGAGAATGAAAATGAGGATGAAATAGGCATAGTATCCATTTGCAATGAACTCGTTTCTTCTTTGATTCTCAAAGAAGAAAGTTTCCATTGTAAACGATCCTATTTTGTCCAAAATTCAATCTTTCGCCTGAGATTGAATTTCTTTCATCCCCGTATTTATTCTATACTGTCGTACCAATTCAAGTACCCGATGAATCGGTTCAAAACTTTATAGTTCCAAACCTTTTCACCGACGAAGAGTACTCACTCGAGTTGTTATCCATGACGGCATCTTTGTGCTCATGTGCGCCGCCTCCCATTCCAACTTTAAAATACTTGGGAGATTATTCAATTTTTCTCGGCCCACACGTGTATTTGTCGCCCGTCCTATCAAAATCCTCCATCCTCCCTCCCAAAGTTTTAATTAGGGATGGTTCACTTTTACCGCCTTACACATGCCTTCAGTCATTAGAACGGAATTCCTATTTTTCGGGAGGCATTCATGTTCGGGAGGGTCCACCATTGATCCTTCAAAGTCAAATTGTGTTTTGGATGGACCCTCAAAAATTTCTCCTTTTAGTATATAGCTAATCAGACATCCTATGTGTAGGTTTTATATACTAACTTCTTCATTTTTATTTTCTCTTAATTTAGTCTATTGTAATTAGTTAATCTTTTTTTTTAATTTCTTTTTGTATGCTTGGTTCTAACTCTTTTGTAGGTTCAACAAACTTGAATTTGTGGATATTATGCACCCCTACTCACACTTGTTAAGAAAATAATGAAAAAAGTCACAAAAACATTTTTTTCTTTATTTTCACACACTCATTCTCATTCTCATGCATACGTATTTGTTTTTCTTTTATATTTTATTTTAATTTTCATTTTGTTGTGACCATGTGTATGTGTTGCTCGTTGTATATACTTTTCATTTTTTTGGTTAGTACATGTGTAGGTATGTGCATACTTAGCCTAAAACTATGTTATTTTATTTTTATTTTATTTTATTATTTTTTTATACTTATACTTATATCTAGTTATTTTTATAATCTCCCCCCTTTATACCCTTAAATTCCATCCCCCCCCCCCCCCCCCCCCCCCAAAAAAAAATGGAGGCAATAGGCTTTTTACTACTTGATCGATCGATTGATGACCAAGGGTCGATCGATCGATCGACTAGTAAAAAGCCGAATTTTGCTTGTTTTTTCCACTTTCTCCTCATTTCTTTTTTCCCTCTTCTCCCAATTTTGAGCCCTAAATTTCCCCCACCACATTTCCTTAATTTCCACCCACTTTCTACAGTTCCAAGGTATAATTCTTCCTACTTTATATTGTATATGTAGATTTTGGTTGATTTTTGTCATGTTTCACATGTTTAATCCATTATTTGACATATATTTGATGTGTGTGGATTTGTACCTATTTTGTGTGGTTCCAACTGATTTCACTTGTGATTATTGATTTATATCCATTCATGAACACATGTGTATTATTTCATTGTTCTTGTGTTCATGAATGGGGCTCATTTGTTGGTTCATAATGGAATTTTTCACCCTCGACGCACATTGCGCACGCCAAATGTTCGCTAAAATGCCCCGAAAAGTTTTCAATCCATTTTTTGGCACACACTTGGGTTATTTTCACTCATTGTCGCATTCCAACAAATTTTATCGCAATGTTGAATTTTTTCCCTCGGTTTTGCACACGTGCGCCCACCATTTCAACTCGTACACTAACTAACCATTAATTGTGCTTACAATTTTTTTGTATTGATTATTTACTGTTTTCTAGGTTGAAATGGCAAACATCAAGAAATACAAGTTTACTAGGTACATGCCCCACCAAGGCTTCGAGGGGTTTCGTTGCGAGCAAGAATGAGATTGGTATCAAGCCTATTTTCAGACATCCGAGCGACCGCTGGGTTATCATTTTGCCTGGACCCTGGATCATATACCATATATGACACGGGATTTATTGTGTTGATAGGGATGGGAGACCTTTCTCGCTACCAATGGGCACATCAATGAAGAGCTTGTCCGTATGTTTCTATGCGACATTGGTAGAGGTGAGGGGGAAGGGGCCTACTACGTATGATGCCATGGTTCATGGGGTGTGGATACCTTTCCGCCTTTCAGACTTGGCTGCTTTCATGGGAGTACAAGACCTTGCGAATCCGATCAGCTTTATGGATTGGGATATGTTTAGGCATGAGACGTTGATAGAGGCCCTTGCGCCGGGCGAGGTTTGGAGGAAGGGTGCTCTCCCTTCGGTGGTAATGGCAAACTTATCGAGACTTCTCCACTACATCAATGTCCACTCATTCATGGTGATGAACAACCAATCAGATGTTCATCACAAGCAAGAGACATTCATCTACGCTATGCTTCATAATTTGGGTGAAATTAGTTTGCCCAAAATCTTTTTGGAGACGATGCTGGGGACAACAAAGGAGAGTGGCTAGAGATTTTGCCTTCCTTTTCCTTCCCTCATCATGAGGATCTGTACTTCTCATGGTTTCCCTGAGTATGACGCTGATCGCAAGCGTGAGCCACTAGGGATTCTCACAAAGAACAACATCTTAAAGATGTTGACTCACGCTTGGGGGAGTAGAGGAACAACAGACAGAGGGCAGAGGCAGCTGACGTGGCAGAGGAGGAGACAGAGATTAGACATATGGAGCAGGATGAGGGTTCTCACATGCCACCCACAGATATTGATGCCCACTTTGAGGCATTTCGAGCTGTGCAGGACTAGCGCTGGGAGGAGATCCAACTTAGGTGGGCTAATGGGAGAATCACCTAGACCAGCAGGATGCCGATCTGCGGCAGGATAGAGATGAGCGCCGATAGTTTAGAGTCGATTAAAGGTAGGCTAGAGCGCAGTAGAGGCACGAGTACCGGATGATGCAGGCTATGATAAGAGACATTTACTTGCAAAGGCATGATTCGGACGCCCCTCTACCTCCTCATATTAATGATCCTTCTAATCCTAGTGGTTCCGGCCACTAGGCTACTACTGCACTGGGTCATTTTTTGTGACTTATGGGACGGATATTATTCTCTATTTTATTTTGTATTGTATTTTATTTTATTTTTATTTCTTTCTTTTAAACTGGTTGTAATGTATTAAGCTTCTTTGTATTGAACTTATGGAATGAGAAATGAAAATGTAGTTTGTGACTGTTTATTGGATTTTGATGTGTGTGACCTTCCATTTTATAAAATCAAAATGTTCACCATCAATTTATCTAGTATTTTCACTTCAGCCCCTCTATATTATTGTGACTTGTGACATAGCTTCTCTTAACTTAATACATCGATATATATTCTTCCTATTCTTTGTACTAACTTGTTTTGTAGATTCAATGGAGTTGTACTTATGGAGATCGCTCCAAATTTGGGTAATATCATTCTTTTCCTATCTTTGTGTTGTGTTCTTTAATGGACGCATTGGGGACAACACAACATTTAAGTTAGGGGTGTGGGATATTCTATCCATTTCATGTTTAGTCCTTGAATTTGACTACAATTTAGTTGCAAAGCATGTTTTTCTTTAAAATTTAAAAACTTTCAAAAATATTTTCTTTCTTTTTTCTCCTTTATTGGGCATTTTGCCTTTATTTCCGATGATAAATTTTAATAATTTCCCGATCAAATAAACAACTCAATGATGCATGTTCTCGATTTTAGAAGTTATTAGTCTATAGTCCCCAAATCATTAATATTATGAATAACTTCATGAACTAAACTTTATCCCATGAGCATATGAATTTTTCTTGTTATATTAATTTGGTATAAGATTTTTATAACTCGGTAATCTTTCATTGAATTGTATATACTTACACCTAGTGATATTAGAGACTTATCGTCATTTGTGAGTGTATACATTATTCTTTCCTCTTTGAAAACGTTACAGTCATTGGTAATCTCTTTATTCTTTCATTGACCGTTCATTAATTGAGTTCATACTTGAAATGTATTACTTGAGCATGATTTTCATATATTTTTTCGACTCGAGAATTGCATAAACTTTTTGAAATGATCATAGGCCATCTCTATATATCACCCATATGACCTTGACCTCACCTCTTACATGTTCCCTAGTCAACCCATTTGAGCCTAAATACTAGCCTTTCTTTTCATTACCCAAAATCCCGTAACCAACTCCGAATTGGAGTTATATACCATACATATTATCGTGCATACCCCTGTTTGGATTGTTTACTTGGGATTGAATGATATTGTTGTTTTGTGGTTGTAATTTGAGCATGAGAAGAGTGAGAAAAGAATAAAGTGTTGTGAAAAAGAGATGAAAAAAGAGAAAGTTGAAAACAAAAGAAAAAGTGAGAAAAAGAAGAAAAGAAAAAAGAAAGAGAAATTTGTATATATTGTTTATAGTGATTCAATAATCCTTGCAACTCTCTCGATTGATATATCTATTGCTTGTTTGGAAATCATTTTCCAATTTTAAAATTGCCCGCTATTTTCCATTATCCCAAGTTTTTCATCTCCCAATATCTTTGAATCCATACATATTTCTTTCATTCCGTACCCTAACCTAGCCTACATTACCACCCTATTAAAGTTCTATGTGATCTTAAGTAGATGTAATTCAAAGGTTTAAATAGTTTTGATAATCTATGAAAATGCATTTCGCCTCTTTTATATGTGCGGTATCCTTTCACTGAGATTATAGTTTTTATTTCATATATAGTGTTCTTCGATTGTGACATGTGCGCGACCTAGTTTCCATTTACATTTACTCCTAATGCCCACATGTCTCGTGTGTTACCTCCCTATTTCAAGTGAATTCATTTGATGAGTGTAATGCCCGTGAGGATTGACGTTTATGCATGCTTTGATATTTGGTATCCGAGTTATTTAAGTTTTTCCAAATCATATTTTGCGTGTGCTCACTCCCCTCCCACATGTTAAAGTTTCAATTCATTGAGGTGCATTCTATAATGTTAATAACTACGAACTTTTTACGTGAATTCATTTGCTTTGCTAATAAGATGTTGAAATCTTATTAGTATTGTTGATTTTGTCGCATGTGATTAGGCATATTTTGAGGAAACTTTATGATGTTTGTGGGTTTCATCCCTGAAAACCCTCACGAGATGAAACTCGTCCACTAGGGTAACTTAGTGGTTTAACGGCTTATTGCATACGCTAAATGCAATCGAATCGCTCGCAAAAGTGGCCTTTTTCTTTTATACCATACTTTTGAGCTATCTCCTGTGTTTGGTCTACTTGTTGTTCTTGTTGCATCCTATCTCATTACTAGGGACTAGCAATGTGTAAGTTAGGGGGTGTGATAATACAAAAATATTGCATATTTCATCCGTCGAACCTACGCATTTTAGCCCCTTCGGGTGCCTTAATCTCTATATTTAAGCCCGTTAACGAGACAACCTCAGTTTATATTGTTAACATGCTATATGAGGTATAATTGGGCTTTGTAGGTATTTAGATACTAAGAATGGAGTTCAAACGCATTCCGCTAAAAGTCTCGTACGCATTCGCATGTTCAAGGGAAATTTGATCAATTCAAAGTTTGGGCACCCGTCCCTACATCTCATGAAAGTAGTATCCCTCCTCGTCAGCTTCGCGTGGTCGCAAAAGGTGGGCGATTCCGAGTCCGAACGAAGAAGTTACGGCATTTCTATCGGAGATGAAAACATGCCAAAATAGGAGAAAACAGGAAGCTGCCCTACTTGATCGATCGATCGATCAAAAGGATCGATTGATCGATCCTTCAGATTTTTGCATCAATTTCAACTATCGATCGATCGACCAAAGGGGTCAATCGATCGATCCCCTGTTTTCTACAGGTATTTTCCTTTTCTTTTCTTTCTTCTTTTCTTTTATTCCAACTTACTACATAACCCAATTTTGTTGTAATATTCAGGGATTCAGTGTTAATTAATTTAGCCTAGGGTTTGTGGTCTTTGAGAGCTTGGATTCATTTCTCTTTTAGTTGACAACCATGTAGGTTGTGTGTGTTGAACTTTCCATCTCATTCTCCATTTATATAAGTTGTTCTTCCTTAATTCTTGCTTTGTAGAGTAGTTTCCATGCTTTCTTAATTAGTTTACTTGCTTTATTTCTTGCTTTCCTAGTTTAATTAGTTGTAATTTAGTCTAATCATTATGCTCCCCTAGATAAATAGGTTCGGGATGTCGTTCCGCCATTAACGGGCGCCGAGCTCCGAAAATTAGGTTTTGTACAAAATTGTGCTTAATTGAACCCGCGCAAATTAAAGTCGGATTATTATGCGTTTAAATTTTGTTTGTCATGCAACGCTAGTGTTTATAGTGATAATCCAAGTTTAATCAGCGTGTGCCCATTTCCGTTAATTATTTATTCACGCAACTTTGGCTTAAATTCCTTATTGTGCGAAGTTTATGATTAGTTGATAATGCTCGATTAAATTGCTCTCGAACCCGAATTATGACTGATCCTTGCTTTACTTTTATTTAGACTTAACTTATTCTTTTCTTTTATTTCCTAGCGCACATCACCCTTTTTCACTTTTATTCCTGAATTAATAATCCGATTAGGAGATATACTAACACTCCCCATGGATTCGATACCTGACTTACCATTGTACTTGTATTGGAAGTAGAGTCGTAACTTAGGTTTTTGTATTAACACAGTGAAACGAATTCAATGATTGGCGTTCTGACGTGACGCTACTTTTCACATTGATCAGACACTAGGTTGTGTTGTTTCCTGCAAAAGAAATTAAAGACTCTGCGCATCATACTTAGTTGTTCTATGTAGTTTGCAAGTCGAATGTCTGTCAATTACTCTAAAGTCATTAATATCGATTTTTCCCTTTTAGGAATTTTTCCTTCTTCGGGTTATTTTCCCACTTGTGTTGTGAATTAAAATTTGGACAACATCTTTGTATAAACATTTAAATTAATCAAAGATAAAATTTGGTAAAATTGGATTTGCGTGTGGCAAACTAAAATATAAATAATTATATAGAATCCTTACATTCTCAAAAAGGTATCATAGCTGGATACACTAAGTTTTTTTTTTATCTGTTAAGAATCTGGATATTAAGGGTAATTTGTATAGTAGGATGTCTATGTTTAATGCATCAAACTATGCTTACTAGAAAGCTAGGATGAGGTTTGCATTAAAATCTATAGATGAACGTTTTTGGGTCGTATGTCGAAGCTGGTGGACACCATCCACAGTGTCTAACGACTACATCGAAAGTCTAAAACCTATCTTTGCATGGAAAGAAGATGATTTTAAATGGTACAACATTAACTCACGCAGTTTGAATGCCATTTTTGGATCCATCACCCCTGACGAGTTCCACCGCATTATAACTTGCACCATATCTAAAGAAGCATGAAAGACCCTCCATCTCACTCATGAAGGATCCAATGATGTAGAAGCTTCTAAGAAGCAAAATCTCACCACACAATTTGAGACGATCAATAGGGTAGAGTCTGAATCATTTGATGAGTTTTACACACTTCTGTCAGAGATAGCAAACTCCAATTTCTTTTTAGGCGAGAAAATCCCTAAGACACGTTTAGTTAAAAAATGTTGAGATCGCTTTCGGCCCGTTTTATTCCTAAGGTTACCTAGTTTATTTAGTTAGGGATATGAGATACTCTTAGGTTAGAACCACTCATAGGAGACCTTCAAACATATGAGATAGATATGTTTTCCAAAACTGTTAAACCTAAGGAAAATGGAATTACATTGAAAGTACAATTAAAAAGAAAGATGAAATGTCTTATGACTCCGAATATGATTTGTCGTGGATAATTTAGACCTTTTTGCCAAAAAATCAAAAAGTTTCTCAAAATTAGAAAAGAAAATACTTCCAAAGAAAAATAAAAGTTTTGAGAAAGATAAAAAAATATAAATTGGATAAGAAATTTTTTGAAAAAGAAAGGAATGATTAGCTTAATAAAGGTAAAGAGAGATGTTATGAGTGTGAGGGTAAGGGTCAAAAAGCTCATGAGTGTCCGAAGAGATAAAATAGACAAGTCAAAGGCAAAGATACCTTAAATGTCATGCTTTGAAAGAGCAATTTTGAGTCAGTGGATTTAGGAGAAGAATCACCGCATGGATGTAAATTAACAACATTCGTGGCTAGTCATATTAGTACATCTAGTTCCCCTCATGCCGATGAGGAAGGTACTAATAATGATGATCTCGAAAGTGAGTCTACTCATTCTAGGGATAGTGAGCAAGAGTATGTTTTATGTGAGAGTGAGATTGACCTTCAACGTGTTTACACTGATCTTTACACCGAGCCCTTTAAAATGAAGAAACAAAACAAAGGTTTGGCTATTAGAGTTTTATCCTTAGAGAAGGAGTTGAGAGAGGCAAGAGAGAGATAGAGAGAGAGAGTCCTCAGTGAGTGCTTCTCTAGGAGAGAGTGTCATTTTAATCAAGACGGAAAATGGTGACCTCACCAACAAAGTGGCTAGTCTTATGAGAGATATTCAAGCATCCATTGAGACTCATGAGAAACTTGAAGATAATTAATCCCAACTCGAGAAAGATCTTGGACGTGCCCGTGAGGATAATGATCCCCATAAGATACATTGAAGAAGTTTAGAAAGATACTCCCCAGGCCCTCTCTAGGTTTTGGTGAGAGGAGAGGAGTAGATTACGATGATGTATCCAATTCTCATTCCTCACCCGAACCGGTCCCTAAATTTCTGGTAAATCCCGATGGGCCTCGACCAAAACCATAAAATATAGTTCAACCTAAGAAAGAGATCCATGATAAAAACCAATCAATTTTATGTTTGCACTTTTTGCAAAAAGAGAATTATCCATACAGAGTTTTTCTAAAAGTTAGGAAGCACCAAGCATATTCATACTCCCATGAACCGCTCTAGCAACTTTTATAGTCTTAAAGAGAAAGTTAAATTTTTAGTCGCTACTTCTCAAAGATCAACGGAAGAATTTTATTGTATGTATTTATAGGAGGGAAGTTGTATTGGTATCTATGAATAACTGGAAAGGGTGATGCATGACCCACTCCAATGGACTCTGTCTTCAAGGTATTCAAGAGCTTCTAGAGTGCAAGTGGTAAAACCTTCTTATTTTGGTAAAAGTTGGAACCAAAGTAAGGACTACTCCCTGAAATAAGATGAACTTCACTATAATAATAGTAAGTTTTTTGAAGAGAAACTCCTGATAATGATGGCTATTAGTGTGGAGTAAAGCAATAAGGCACTTAGCACTTAGAGAGAGCAGGGAGAGAACACTAGGTATCTGAGATGATTTTGATAGAGTAACGGTATGACTTGAGTTCTGAGTATGACTTGACCTTGCCCAGGTCTCCTATTTATACATGGGAAATAGGGTTGAGTTGGCACTTTGGGGAACCAAAACTGAGGGGTCGGTGAGGGATAAGGCTGCAATGTAACATTTTTTTCGTACCTATGTGCGGTCATATGTCTCCATTAATAGGTGGCACCTGGTGAAAACCAAAGTAAAAAGGCAAATATGTTTGCACTTGTGGAAAGAATGTCTGATTTGGTTAATATCATTTAAAACGGTAACTTGATGTACAAGCTTTGAAACGTTAGGAGGGTCTCAAGGACCACCTCCTCTAAAATATTTTATAAACTTGAGGAGAGGTCTCATGGACCACCTCCTCTAAAATCATTAATGAACTTGAGAGGTCTCTTGAACCAATTCCTCTAAAATCAATTTATAAACTTAAGGGGAGGTCTCAAGGACCACCTTCACGAATTACTAATTTCTTATGAGAAACCTCTTGGTTTCTCAATTTAGTTATGACTTGGTGATTCCTGGGATCTTTCTACTAGTGTTATTTGAATCTTAAAGTGCTAAGTGGTTGAGATTTTTGAACAAACCTTGTTCCTCAGTCACCAAGATAAAACTTCTATGAGATCCTAATTTGCCTTTTTTACCCTGCTTGCTCAACCAGGCTACCTGTATAAGAAAGTAACATATACGTACTTTAATATATATTTAAGTTGCAAATCTTGGGGAGGAGGCCACTCTAGTTGGACCTCCTCACCCACTGTCTTTTCAGTAATGGATTTTAACTTCTAGGGACAAGGAGCTCCTCATGGTGAGATTCCTCATCCAATCTTTGTTCATGTAACTTTTGAGCATTCGGGTATGAGGGGCCACTTGTGGTGGGCACCCTCGCCCAAACTTCATTATTTTGTTTTCTGAGTTTCTTGGGACGGGGAACCATTCTTGATGGGCCTCGTCGTCCAAGTTTAAAATTGTGAATTTTGGGCATTTTAGGATGAGGAGACCTTCCTGATGGGCCTCGTCACGCAAGTTTACTTTTTGCAAACGTTGGGTAAATTGGGACGAGGAGCCCTTCCTGGTGTGCATCCTCGCCCAAGTTCAATTTCTGTGAACCTTGAGTTTCTTGGGATGAGGAGCCATTCCTGGTGGGCCTCCTCACCCAAATTCTATTTGTGTGAACTTTGAATTTTTTGGGACGAGGAGCCCTCCATGGTGGGCCTCCTTGCCTAAATTTACTTTTTATCTTGGCCAAGGTATCTTTTTGGGGGTGGTTTCTCGTGGTGAGGCCCCCTCGCCAATTGGTCCCGCTCGCCCAACTATTTGGGTAATTAGGTGTGTACCCCTCTACATTAGTCCCCTCGTACAAAAATATTTCGGTTGGGTATTTCGAAGCTTTTTGTACACAATGATTCATTATTTCTTGGAAAATAAACACTCTACCTCAATCTCATAATTATACTATCGCATTAATTATGCATGTCAGGTCAGTCCAATTTTATGGTCTCGAGGTGATAAGTGTCATATGGTGAACACACATCTCTTCATTGGGGAATTTTTTTTTTCTCATTTTGATTGTCAGTCTGCATGTGGTCTAATAGGGTATAAAAATCCTTTTCAAACATTCATTCATTTTTACCTTAGCATTTGAGTTCGAACTGTAAGAATTTTTTAGAGAGTTTGATTGTCAGTCTGCAACAGATTTTTGTTAAGATTTTTGGTTTGTTTCCAACTCTTTTGGTTTTTTCCATATAATATAAGGTCGTGAGTGGCCCTTTTGGTACAACTTTTTGGCAGCAAACATATTTTCTTTTCCTCTCCTTTTTATATACACTTTTCCCCTTTGATTTATGCATTCAACCTTAGGTTTTTAGAGGTGTTCTTGGGGCTATTTTGTTGAGGAGCTTGGAGATGTTTTGTGGACTGATTTCGATGGCTTATTTTGACATTTTAGGGCAGATTGTTGTTGGTTCTTTTTGGTGGTTTAAGGTATGGGGTTTTACACAATATGCTCCTAATCTCGAGAGTGTTATTCCCTTTAATTTCATGTGATTAATGACTCATATTTATATTGCTAAATTTATTTGGAAATATGGAAAATATTTGTTGGAATCTGATTTTGATTCATGTGGTACTATTTTGTGTTGGGCATATTGTCATGAGATTTTAATATGGCACTGATGTTGGGCACCCGCCAAGATTCCTGTTTCGACTACTTGATAAAGTATGGCGCGGTATGGTGAGGCCTGGTGACTCCAGTTAATGTGTTTTTGAGAAATTATATTGATAAAAATGCTATTGGGATTCGCATTTGATTCGAATATTCGTACTCATATTGTTACGTTTTATTCACCGCTAATATTTATTGAGCATCTTTCCTGCCCTATTGTGTACTTCACCATATTTTCTTTTAGTTGGCAGGTTAGTGTGGATTTGTGCACTTTGGACCAATTGGGATTATATTTATCATGGATTATTTTGGGAAGAATATTCTAGAATACAATGAGAAGAATTTTTATTTATTTTTTACGTATAGAGAATTTTATTTCGAGGTTGATAGTTGTACTATTTCAGGAGACTTATTGTATTTATTTGAAGAGATTGAGATTAATGGATTTATATTTGTGGGGGTTTTATTAGATGCTCTATACCTTGATTGTTGTGGTTTTGGTTAGTTTTATCGCAATAGCGTTCCGTTCGCTCTCCCGGGCGGGCGGGGTGCTACAGAATGGTACTAGAGCCTAGGTATACGACTACCCTCGAGTCTTGGGTTTTCGGTCTGTTGTATTTTTGTGGCGTATATTTGGAGATAGAATTTGAGATGATCATTTCGTGTTAGGAATCTAGATTATATGTGAGATATTGGTGTTTTTGTTGACGAGAATATTTTTGGAGATAGTTGTAGTGGCCTGATTTTGAGACTTAGGCTTTTGGCAAATTTCGACGGAAAAATTCCATTGTTGGTGGGGAAGTGTAACAATCCGCATAATTTTTGGGGTATTTTCAGAATATAGAGTAAAAATAAAGTTTTTGATGAAATCATTTTGTATTGCTCAAAAATATTGAGAATTAGTTTTAATGATGAGAATTTCAAACGGTTTTGAAATTGGAGTTAAAACCAAATTTTAAATGATTTTTTTTATATTTATCCCCTTATAAAAAAATTTAGGCCGAACTGCCAAAATACCTGGGCAATCGATCGATCGACGCTGGAAGGTCGATCGATCCCCTCAGGTTTCATACGCAACAGGTTTTTGTTAAGTGTTTGCGTTTGTTTCCAATTTTTTTGGTTT
This sequence comes from Sambucus nigra, assembly GCA_949130495.1. Taxonomy (NCBI): domain Eukaryota; kingdom Viridiplantae; phylum Streptophyta; class Magnoliopsida; order Dipsacales; family Adoxaceae; genus Sambucus; species Sambucus nigra. The sequence goes on from OX422212.1 coordinate 101,973,074, forward strand.
TTTCTTATAAAATAAGGTCGCAGGTGACCCTTTTGGTACAACTTTTTGGAAGCAAACATATTTGCTTTTCCTTTCCTTTTTATATACACTTTCCCCCTTTGATTTATGCATTTAACCTTAGGTTTTTGGAGGTGTTCTTGGGGATATTTTTTTGAGGAGCTTAGAGATGTTTTGTGGATCTTTGTGGACTGATTTCGATGGCTTATTTTGACTTTTTTGGGCAGATTGTTGTTGGTTCTGTTTGGTGGTTTAAGGTATGGGGTTTTACAAAATATACTCCTTAATCTCATGAGTGTTATTACATTTCATTTCATGTGATTATTGACTCATATTTGAATGCTAAATTAATTCGAAAATCTGGAAGATATTTGTTGGAATCTGATTTTGATTCATGTGGTACTATTTTTGTGTTGGGCATATTGTCATGAGATTTTAATATGACACTGATGATGGGCACCTGCCAAGATTCATGTTTCGTCTACTTGATAAAGTATGGCATGGTATGGTGAGACCTGGTGACTCCGGTTAATATGTTATTGAGAAATTGTATTGATAAAAATTCTATTGAGATTCATATTTGATTTGAATATTCGCACTCGTATTGTTACGCTTCATTCACTACTAATATTTGTTGACCATCTTTCCCATCGTATTGTGTACTTCCCCACATTTCCTTTTATTTGGTAGGTTAGCGTGGATTTGAGCGCTTTGGAGCAATTGGGATGATATTTACCATGGATTATTTTGGGAATAATATTCGAGAATACAATGAGAAAAATTAGTATTTATTTTTGATGTATAGAGCATTTTACTTCGAGATACATAGTTGTATTATTTCAAGAGACTTATTGTATTTATTCGAAGAGATTGAGATTGGTGGATTTATATTTTTGGGATTTATATTAGATGCTCTATACCTTGATGGTTGTGTTTTCGGTTAGTTTTATCGTAGTAGTGCTCCGTTCGCTCTCTTCGGGCGGGCGAGGTGTTACACAACCTCCTCTGCCCCGCACTCCGCTTCAAGGGCATTCTCATCATAAGTCTGTTAAGGAGTCTCAGTTGTCTTCAGTTTCTCTACCCAAGTAGTCTTCTCAGTCTCCAAGTCCTGCTGAGATTCGAGCATAGACTTCTTTAAACTAGCCAAGGCTTCCTCCACCTCATTTGAAGAAGAAGAAGCCTTAATTGCATCATCATTCTCCCACATATTATTGAAGTGTTCCAAGAACTTCAAAAGATGAAGATCAAAGTGAGCATATGGGGAATATAAAAGACATCTGTGACACCCCGCCTAATAAAATACCGGGCGATCACTCCTATATCAAATTATGACAGGAGTCTTATATGGATCATTCTTAGCATCATTGTCGAAAGTCCATTTAATTACTAATAACCTATTAGGCCGGTGTCAAAATTTTTCTTAACTAATCTTTTTAAACGAATATAATTAAAACATCCACACAGTTTTGTGTAAAAGAAACCGAAATGAAATAAAATAACCGAACACTCGGTAAAAATATACAACCATATCGAATGCTGTACTCAAAGAATAAATAAATGCAATTGGACCATTGGCCCGAATATTTATACAGTACCTCCTATCTAGAGTACAAGAATGGAAGCGTCTATCTAGAACCTACACGCATCCACAGCTGCTGCAGCTGACGTCTGACTCAAAAGAAATGTCATCCAGGCATCCCTGTGTCTGGGCACCTATATATATATATAATATAACAAGAGAGGAAAAGTAGATAAACGGGTCAAAGCCCGAGTTTGGAAATATTTTGCAATTGCATAAATGCTTTATTTAAAAAAATATATTTTTATCTCATATTTAAATTGGTATCGAACTCCCATGAGATACCACTCACCTCTCCTCTAGTAGTGCACACCTAACACTTCCTAACAAAATACCCTAGTCAAGCTAATCCCGCCTAACTAGTCTAATCCACCCATCTACTAGAAACCTATCCATCCCGAGTACTAAGGGCTAAACTTCCCTCCATTCTCAGCACTGCACTAAATTCGTGCGTGGCGTGTCTCGTGAATCGAAATCTAAATAAGGAACCCCCCCGATACACTACTACTTGGAAAGGTTAATGGTAGAGATCCATTAGGCCCGTAGTATGAAAGTAATGTATAAATACATTCTTATATATATACATATCACATTCATCTTATATACGTTTTACCATATACATCCGGATAATATCTATTGGACTGAGGTTTACTTTATATACAACTTTATAATACACATCCGGATCTATCTCCCGGACTGAGGTGTATTCTATACTCATTTCAAAACTTTCTATTTTCTTTCTTATATACAGGAAACATATTTAAAAGCCAATTCATTATCATGAATTGCTTTAACGCATCATATAACCTTTTAAAAGCCAGTTTTATTATCATAAAAATGCTTTTCCATTTTATAACATCCCATTTCCCTTCTTATATCCAGGAAATGTATTCAAAGCCATTTTTATTATCATAAAAATGCTTTGATCATATCATATGCTTCCATTTCCCTTCTTCCATCCAGGAAACATATCCGAAGCCAAATCAATTATCCCATTTCCCTTCTTCCATCCAAGAAATGTATTTAAAGCCATTTTATTATCATAAAATGCTTTAACAAATCTAAGACCGCCCCTCCGGGTTTCCCCACTATACGCGCCCCTAAATGGATATCATCTTCCAGGGCCTATCAAACAAGATAACTTGGGAACCTACCAACGTCGGGAAGCGGCCATATGCCTGCGGGATAGTCAAGACCACACCCAGAATCTCCTAACCAGCGCAGTAAAATATAATCGCTCATATGGCCTAGGACTATATCCACCCTGCATTCATTAGCCATGAGGCATCACCATACGCACGCAACTTCCCTTATGATAGAGATTTAGGGAGGTGTATAACCATAATTTATCAATTATGAAAAAAAATTTATTTTCCATTTTGAAAACATTCATTCTTATATTTTCAAAATCATTTACCTCATATCATACATATACTTTAATCACATAGTATATACATATACCATATATTCCTCCTTGAATATATAAATATGGTCCTAATTGCAAACCTCATCTAGCGATGACCAATAATACCAAGGATTCTTTCGAAGAATCATAATCATGCATTCATATAAGCATGATACTATACCCAAAGTATTTCCTTACTTTGTTCAATACTAATTAGCTCAATCATCTCTTAAAGGTTTATTGGATACCTCCAATCATACCATTTCACTCTAAGTGAAATATATATCTATATTCCCAAATTATCCTAATTATTTCAGAGAACACCCTCAACAGTAAATCGAAATAATTATGCTTTCTATAAGCATAATTATGTAGGCCTAAATGCCTACTGAAATAATCCTGGGAGTATTCTTTCTCGGGTTATGCCCTACACCAATCCAAGGCATTCTCATCTATCTACAGGTTTATTTACCCTCAAAATCCTCCTTTAGGAACCCCCATATCATAACTAGGGTCCCCTACATAAGTCCCCAAATTTAATTTAACTCCCCATACTCTTAAGGGGAGAAAACTGGCAATTATGACCAAGGCGAATCGATTCACCCCATTGGCAAATCGATTCGGAAAGTGTTCTGCAATCTGAATCGATTCGGCCCCCAATCTGAAAGTGTTCTGCAATCGATTCGGCCCCCAATCTGCAATCGATTAAGAAAGTGTTCTCCAAATAGGTCCTTAATGGCGAATCGATTCGGTATAAAGCCGAATCGATTCGGCCCTTTGCAGAAACCTGGACCCGAATAGATTTGGCTTGTTCAAAGGTCAGAGTTTGGGCGATTTCTCAAACTCCAAAATGCCCAAAACTCCATTTTTTTCTCCACTTTTTTTGTTTCTACCCTCATCCAACAACTCAATAAGCATCTAATATATGTTCTATTACTAACAAATAAATTATTTTGGGGTATCAACCCATTTCTCTTTGATTTAAACACTAAAAAACAAAAAAAAAAAGCTAGTTTTGGCATTTCTCCCATTTCAATTCCAATTTATACTCCATTAACATGGTTTTAATACTAGAAATTATTAAGAGTTTACATTACATCAATATGTAAACTCATATCCCATTTTGCCAAATTTATTTTAAGGGTACTAACCCAAAATTCATATTTTTACCAACTATGATATGAGATAATTTCACAAAATAGAATAAAGCAAGTAAACACTTGCCTGGAGGATGAAATCCGACGACCTCGAGCCGAATTCGGCCGAGTTTGGCCCGAATCTTCCTTTTTCTCCTCCTCTCTCTCTCTTCTCTCTTTTTTCTTTCTTTTCTTTCTCCCTCTCTCCCTTTTTATATACAGAGAAAATGGTTTAACCCCTTAAAATCCAAAAATGACTCGTTTACTCAATTACGAGCCTATTTAACCCTAAAATTACTCGAAATTCATTTTCGATAATCGACCACTCTTTTCCAACTATCTCGGCCATTCTGAGACTCATGGCGCAGTTGAAATTCCCATCTGAGGTACTTGACCGCAACTCACTATTTCAACCCCACACGACTTAATGGGGTTTTTTCCAAATTAAATCTCAACTCATGTCTCTTCACTCAACGAAGACATATAATTAAAATATTCCAACCTATATAATCCCAAAAATAATCACAACATCCATCGAAAATCATTTAATCCTCGAAAATCCCAAAATCACTATTCCGGGAAATTCCCCAAATTGCCAATTTATTTTCAATTAGGGAATTTAATGGTCTCCCAAAAGGACGGGTTGTTACATACTCCCCCACTTACAACAGAATTTCATCCTCGAAATTCAGGTACAACTTACACCACCAAACTAGGATCACTCCAAATCCTAATACCTCAAAGGGAATGATACTAACCCAATGGTTCCCAACCATACATTCTGCGGCTACCGCAATCGTAAAGTGACTCTAATAACGCCACATTGTACCCATCATCTCTAGTGCTTCACGGCATAAATTTCTACTTTATATACTACGCCCATTCTATTTTAGGAGGTATATAAACCAACTACTAAGGTGCCCATACACCTTTCTAACTTGTGCAAATCTGCACATACATTGCGAACGTCCGACACATAACACTCTTTTCGAAATGTGGGTCTCCTTTCCTCGGTGAAATACTTACACATGGGTCCTCCTAACCCACGAAATTCAATTCTCCTAACCTCGGTGCCACTAACTCTAATAAACTTACATCCTAATAACGCTACGATCTAAGCGTTACCCTACCTACGCGAAATGAAAATCCTAAATATGTCCTTATTGCCCAAGGCCTCTCTCAACTTCCAACATTTGCTTGGTTTCATGCGTGGGGCATCTCGCAAAAGCGAAATCCAAACAAGAAACCCTCCCGTTAAACTACTCCCTCACGTTGTCGGTCATCGAGATATAGTGACCTAAAGCACACCATCGGGACGTGCTAAATCCTACCACGCTAACCTAAGAATGCATTTTTACTACTCCATCCTATCGTCGGGGGACTATTCTCTATCGAGGTGTTACGGTCATTATACCCAAAATATTTATTCTCCATAATTTTCTTTTTCATTAAGTCCTGGCCATATGCCTCAAATCAAATCCTTTCACTTTGCCTCACCTTCATACTTGTGGTGAGGAAAACATTTCAGTGCTTTTCCATAGCACGACATTTCCATAAACATACCACCATCCCATGGCTCATAGTCTATAGTGGTTCATCCACACTGTAAGACTCTTCTATGAAACCAACATCCTTGCATCCTATAACATCTCTCCACTCCCGATGCCGTTAAGATTCATGTGTGGAGCGTCTCGCAAAGAGAAATCCAAACAAGGAACTCCTCCACACACTCCTAATTAACTTTGTCGGTCATGGAGGTCTGTTATTTCGAACATGCAACCGTGACAATCCTATCCCTTCTTGACAAAAGGTGGTCTGAACTCCTATCTCTAACTAAGAGTCACACCATCAAGCACTCGTACTAATATTCAGTCTCCCCGCAAACCAACAATGAGCTTAATCTTACAACTCAACAATAATCTTGTGGGCCTTAAATTATATCTATAAGGTTGCCACATACTCATAACCATAAATGCGAACTCAACCTATATCCAGGTGAGATATCGCAACAACAACCTATTCCCTCCAGGAACCATGGACACGATAGTCTTGCCATCATTAGCCTGCTATAGCTCCGATCAACCAATAACATCATACGTATATATACAAAATATAAACACCCGCCTCTATGACGAGTGAAAGAAAACAAAATTCCGCTATCGCAGAAAACACATAAGCCTACATTATTATGTTATTGAGACCACCACAAACTCAAATTACACACACGAGTCTAGGGCTAACGAACGCCGCAACTTCATCTAGTCACACCGCTTACCAAAATTTCTTAGCTCTATTCCCCAACTAGGCACCCTAACCTTGTCCTTTATTCCTACCGAGAAAGGACTAACCGTGTGGATCTGCGCACCACCTTACTATTTTCATCACTGGCCTTCCTGACCATGACAAAGTTATCCGCATCACCTGAATCTATAACCTTGCTCCTTAAAATCATCTTACTAGCCTCTTAACTCCTTCGTTAAAAGGAAATTCCTTATTTCAACAAATTCCCCGGGTGAATGTCCACCAATGGGGTCCACGAATACACACATTCTCTGTAAGTGTGAGCAACACCTTTTTAATGAGCCCATCATTCCACTGAAGGACTCTCCCTTTGTTGTACATACCTCACCTAGGCACAGGGTTCGCTTATCCATATCACTCTTTATCCACTGGCGGCCTCTTACCGATCCTTATGTGAATAATTTCGAAACGACATTCTTCTCCTTTCTGCTGAATAATGGGGACTTACGGTTAAAACTATCCGTAATATCCCTTTCGAACCCTTATCGGCACTTGGAAATTCAACTTTAGTACCACTTTCTATAATATCAGTACTTGGATGCTCAGAACTACCATACTTTAGTAGTAGTTGCAACCATCTTTAACAATCGCCATAAGGGGAGTGACCTCAATTACAGTCACCCCAACTTCTATCAGTCGCCTCAGCTAAGCCTCGCCTCCTGCTGTCCTCCTCAAGGCCCTCCTTGGTCGCCCTTCCTCGATCGGCACATGATTCTAGAACTAGCGCGCAAAAGATTTACTATAATCTCATACTATAGCAGGAGGTCAAAATCTCACAAGAGAAATCAACAATCCTAATCCTGAGGCTCTATGAAAAATCGAGAGCAACACTAAAAGTGTAGTATGTCCACACAGATTCCTAAGGACACTAGAACCTGATGCTCTGATACCATCTATGACACCCCGACTAATAAAATACCGGGCGGTCACTCCTATATCAAATTATGACAGGAGTCTCATATGGATCATTCTTAGCATCACTGTCGAAAGTCCATATAATTACTAATAACCTATTAGGCCGATGTCAAAATTTTACTTAACAAATCTTTTTAAACGAATATAATAAAACATCCACACAATTTTGTGTAAAAGAACCTGAAATGAAACAAAATAACTGAACACTCGATAAAAATATACAACCATATCGAATGCTGTACTCAAAGAATAAATAAATGCAATTGGACCATTGGCCCGAATATTTATACAGTACCTCCTATCTAGAGTACAAGAATGGAAGCGTTTATCGAGAACCTGCATGCATCCACAGCTGCTGCAGCTGACGTCTAACTCGAAAGAAATGTCATCTAGGTGTCCCTTTATATATATATATATAATATAACAAGAGAGGAAAAGTAGATAAACGGGTCAGAGCCCCAGTTTGAAAATATTTTGCAAGTGCATAAATGCTTTATTTTAAGAAAAATATTTTTATCTCATATTTAAATTGGTATCGCACTCCCATGACACACCCCTCACCTCTCCTCTAGTAGTGCACACCTAACGCTTCCTAACAAAATACCCTAGTCAAGATAATCCCACCTAACTAGTCTAATCCACCCGTCTACTAGAAACCTATCCATCCCGAGTACTAAGGGCTAAACTTTCCTCCATTCTCAACACTGCACTAAGTTCGTGCGTGGGGTGTCTCGCGAAGGGAAATCCAAACAAGGAACCCCCCCGATACACTACTAATTGGCAAGGTTAATGGTAGAGATTCATTAGCCCCGTAGTACGAAACTAATGTATAAATACATTCTTATATATATACATATCACATTCATCTTATATACGTTTTACCATATACATACGTATAATATCTCCCGGACTGAGGTTTACTTCATATACAATATTATAATACACATCCGGATCTATCTCCCGGACTGAGGTGTATTCTATACTCATTTCAAAACTTTCTCTTTCCTTTCTTATATCCAGGAAACATATTTAAAAGTCAATTCATTATCATGAATTGCTTTAACACATCTTACAACCTTTTAAAAGCCAGTTTTATTATCATAAAAATGCTTTTCCGTTTTATAACATCCCATTTCCCTTCTTATATCCAGGAAATGTATTCAAAGCCATTTTTATTATCATAAAAATGCTTTGATCATATCATATGCTTCCATTTCCCTTCTTCCATCCCGGAAACGTATCCGAAGCCATAAAATTATCCCATTTCCCTTCTTCCATCCAAGAAATGTATTTAAAGCCATTTTATTATCATAAAATGCTTTAACAAATCTAAGACCGCCCCTTCGGGTTTTCTCACTAGACGCGCCCCTAAATGTCTATCATCTTCCAAGTCCTATCAAACAAGATAACCTGGGAACCTACCAACGTCGGGAAGTGGCCATATGCCTGCGGGATAGTCAAGACCACACCCAGAATCTCCTAACCAGCGTAGTAAAATATAATCGCCCATATGGCCTAGGACTATATCCACCCTGCATTCATTAGCCAGGGGGCATCACCATACGCACGCAACTTCCCTTATGATAGAGATTTGGGGAGCTGTGTAACCCCGAAGATACACTTCGAGGGGTTCGACCGCATCTTGCACCTGCGACACCTCTCAAACACTATTTAGAGGTCCTATATGTACTTGCTTTCTTTATTAAATTTCACCATTAGACCGTCCACATAAAATTCTAGTATATCATGAAACTGATCATGGAAAATTGCCAATACGGTCCTTTGGTAAGTGGCTCCAGCATTATTCAATTCAAATGTTATGAATGTGTAGTGGAAGTTTCTTAATGATGCACGGAAGATAGTCTTCTCTGCGTCTTTTGAGTTCATCTTAATTTGATTGTAGCCTACGTACCCATCAATGAAACTATACATCTCATGGCCTACGATAGAATCAACTAAATTGTCTATGCTTGGTAGAGGAAAATCATCCTTTGACATGCTCGATTCAAGTGGAGAAAATCCACACAAATTCGAATTTGTCTCTTGTCCTTCTTTGCCACTGGTACTATGCTGGAGAGCCACATAGGATGATGAATAGGCTTGATGAATCTCGCTGCCAATAGCTTCTGTACTTTTACTTTTATCTTCAGGTTGAGATCAGCTTTGTACGTGCGTGTTAATTTTTAAACTAGAAGAGAATTAGGAAGAACATTCAATCTATGAGAGCTCGCCTATGGATTTATCCCTAGCATCTCCGTGTACTTCCAGTAAACACGTCGATGAACTCTTTGAGCAGGCCAACGAGTTCTTCCTTTTGTTTTGGGTTCAAACTCTTGGAGATTAGAATGGGTCTACTTTCACCCCCTTCTACCCCCTGGTTAGTCTCTTTTAACTCTTGTAGTTGTTCTCTAGGCCCATCCTTTATGCACTCTAGAGCCTCTTCTGGTTCTTCAATGTGTTTAATGATGTGGGATTCATCCACAACAAAACACTCTGGTGTGGGATCGATGCTCTCATCCCAAAACACCTCCCGCACAGACCATTACAAACGGTAAATAACTTTCCCATCCACTAGAACAACATTTTTGCAAGTTCGAGAAGGTTTAACCACGTCATCCACCTTCCTCTTGACTTTTTCTATATGGGAGTCACTCTCACCCCAAACATTCATGGAAAAATTTATTAGGCTGGGCTCCTCCTCCAACCACTTTCCTCTCTTATAGATTTCTTACAGAGTTCTTTCTTTCATCATCCAGTTTTGTTAGAATTCTGCATCCACCAGATGGGACTCCTCAATGAAAAAAAGCTTGTGTGTTGCCTTAGTATGATCTCTATTCCTTGGATATTAACTTTTGCACACTGATGGTAGGTGGATGGCACTATGCCATGGGTGTGCATCCATACCCTCCTAATGAGTAGTTGGTAGATGGTATTAGCATTGATGACATGGAATTTTATGTGGGAAGTGAAATTTTCCAACTACATTCCTACATTCACGTATCCGAGGGATTGTATTCCAGTACTGTCAGATCCAGAGATCACTAGTGGAACATGAACTACCTTCTGTTGATCGATCCTCATCTCGTATAACACATTGATTGTTATAATGTTAATAAATGCTTCTCCATCCATTAATGCTCTGAGGAATGAAACTCAATTGATCATATCTGTGACATATAATGCGCGGTTTTGGAAGTAAGGAACCCTTTCCTATCTGCCTCATAAAATACAACTTCAGAAGTATACTTTTTGATCATCCTGCCAATGGGTCCCTGCCAATTCAATGAGTAATCTCCTCGCTGTTGTACCAACTCTAAAAAATTTCTTCTTATGACTACCTTGGTGTCATACTTCACTCCAATTTGGTTGAAGAACCACTTGAGCTTAGAACTCCTTACTATACCTTCGCATTCAGAGTCTAGGTACACTTCATATGTCTAGGAATTACAAATGTACTCTGCCTCAAATGTCCCCCTCATCTAGATCATGGATGACATCTTCTTTTCCCTCTAGGAGGTTTACCTTCTTTATTTATTCACCTCCATGCTCTTCTTGGTCTAGAGTGAATAACCACTCCTCGTGCTTCCTTGATAGATAAGTTCTCCTCTTGCTGCTCAGTGATAGCTTTTACAACTCTTCACATTTTTTCTCACCACTTTCCCACTACATCATATTTTGGGCTACGTCTTCATCATACGCTACTACCATATTGGTAGTGGAATTATGATGAGATGGAAGTGGGTTTTCACTAACATCCACATGATGTATCTGCAAAATACAACTGGACACTTTCTCGCCAATGATCCTCCTCTAGTAGTAACAGCCCTTGGTGGAATGTAGCACCCGCTGGTGTAACTCAAAATACTTAGAGTTGTCTTTGTCAGCTGTTGTTGGGGATTTTCCATTCAAGTGAGGGATAAATAATACCTCCTTTCATACCAATATACGATAATAATCCATAAGTTTCAATAGCTGCAAGGTAACGGTGGTGGGGAATCTTCTCCAAACTTGCTCTTATTACCTGGGTTATTGTTCTTGGATCTGGAGCCTCCCTTCTTACCGTTGGGATTTCCATCCACATAGTTGACTGCTTACCTCCTCGAGACTTGAAACCTTCTAGAAGTCAGTGGCACTTTTGTCCTCCAACTCGAGGTCCTTGTCTTGATTATCATGGATATATTTCTGGCAGCCCCGGTGAATTCTCTAAAGGTTACATCACTGGTCTCATTAACCAGATGAATCTTGTATTCCTCTAAGAGCCCCTCGATACAGATTTAAAGAAACCTTGTCTCGGCTACCTTCTCATGTACATCGAGTGCTCTCTCTCAAAAGTGCTTGATGTATTGGATTAACTCCTCCCCAGGCTTTTTCACCTCTAGTGCCAAGTGTCTCAACATGAACTCATCTTCGATCAGAAAGGACTTCTAGAGGAATTATTTTGCATTCCTTCCCACGACGGGATTTTGTTGTGTGCCAAATGGGAATACCACATGTAGTCCTTTCCTATAAGGGTCTTGGAGAACACCCTCAACCTCAAGTTCTTATCATTTCCATGCACTCCTAGGTACTCAACGAACTTATTAACATGCTCTATTAAGTTCTCCCCTTTTTCATTAAACTTAATGAACTTTGGTGCAACATAACCTTCTAAGTATGGATTCTCAATCACTGTTTGAGGGTAAGGGTCTTGTATCTCTTCATACAGATGAGATGCTTCTCTTTGAGAGGAGGAGAGAGTCTTCCTCACCTCCTGCATAGTAACTAATTTGGAGGGAGATTCCTTGAAACTCATGCCCTTTACTTATATTGAGCTTGATGGCGCCACAACCTACTCTGGCACCACCTTTCATGGTGGAATTGCTACTGGAGTGGCTACCTCTTCAGAGGGGGAAGTTGTTGGTGTTATACAACCTTGACCCAAACTTGATAAGTCTATGTTGTCTTTGTTCAAGAAGTCAAAAAACATGATCATAGACTCATACTTGTCATCAGAGCTACTATTGGTGAGTAGGTCTGCTCTCCCTGAGGAGAAGCTATCTTTTATCCCATCACCACCACATCCTCCTGAGTTGTATGATCACTTTGGGTTCCATTCTCGGGTGGAATGTCTTCCAAAACTAGCTTCTTAGAAACATTGAAACCTTCTCTGTCCATGGAAGTGAGGATACCTCCCCATAAGAGTAACCAAATATAATAAGGTATATGTACTGGGTTCTATGAATAACTTGAAAGGGTGACGCGTGACCTACTCCAATGGACTCTGTCTTCAAGGTTTTCCAGATCTTCTAGAGCAACACCGGGTAAAACCTTATCCTTTTGGCAAATAATAGAACCAAAGTGAGAACAACTCCCTGTAAGAAGATGAACTTTACTAAAATAATAATAACTTTTCTCATGAGAAACTCCATAGAATGATGGGTGTCAGTGTGGAGTGAAGGAATAAAGCACTTAGCACTTAAAGAAAGAGTTGGGAGAGAACACTAGGTATCTGGGGTGATTTTGACAAAGTAACGGTACGACTTGAGTTCTTATTATGACTTAACCTTGTCCAGGGTCCTATTCATACTTGGGCACTAAGGCTGAGTTGGAATTTTTGGGAGCCAAAACGGACGGGTTTGGTGAGGGATGAAGTTTACAATGTACCCTTTGTCTTTACTTCTGTCAGCTGCCTGTCCCCTCTAACAGGTGCCACCTGGTGCAACCAAAGTCAAAAAGAAAATATTTTTGTGCTTGTGGACAAAATATCTGATTTGGTAAATATCTTTTAAAACGGTAACTTGTTGTGCAAGCTTTGTAAACTTGACTAGGATCTCAAGGACCACCTCCTCTAAAAAATTTTATAAACTTGAGGAGAGGTGTCAAGGACCACCTCCTCTAAAATCATTTATGAACTGAAGGTTAGGTCGTAAGAACCATCTCCTCTAAATTCAATTTATAAACTTGAGGGGATGTCTCAAGGACCACCTCCTCTAAAATAATTTATGAACTGTTCATTTCTCGTGAGCAACCACTAGGTTACTCACTTCAGTTGGGGCTGGATGACTCCTGTGGTTTTTCTACTAGTGTTATCTCAATCTTAAAGTGATAAGTGTTTAATCTTGCTCAACAAACCTTGTACCTCAGCCACCAAACTAAAACTCATAGGAGATCCGAACTTGCCTTTTTAAGCAATCCTTGCTCAACCAAGCTACCTGTATAATAAAGTAATATATCAATACTTCAATATATATTTGAGTAGAAAATCTTGGGGAGTAGGTCACTCTTGGTGGACCTCCTCACCCACTAGTTCTTTTCAGTAAGGAATTTGAATTTCTGGGGACGAGGAGTTACTCATGGAGGGATTACTCATCCAAACTTTGTTCCCATAACTTTTAAGAATTTGGGGATGAGGAGTCACTTGTGGTGGGCCTCCTCGCCCAAACTTCATTATTGTGTTTTCTGAGTTAATTTGGGACAAGGATCCCTTCCTATTGGGACTCCTCGCCCAAGTTCAAAATAGTGAATTCTGGGCATTTAGGGATGAGGATCCCTTCTTGGTGGGCCTCCTCACCCAAGTTTAATTTCTACTTACTTTGGGTAAATTGGGACAAGGATCCATTCCTGGTGGGCCTCCTATGCCAAGTTCAATTTATGTGAACATTGAGTTTCTTGAGACGAGGAGCATTTCCTAGTGGGCCTCTTCACCCAATTTCTATTTATGTTAACATTAAGTTTCTTAAGACAAGGATCCCTCCCTGGTACGCCTCCCTGCCTAACTTTACTTTTGTCTTAGCCAGGTCAATTCTTTAGGGGGGTTTCTTATTGTGAGGCCACCTACCAATTGGGACTGCTTGCCCAACTATTTGGGAAATTGGGTGTGTACCCCTCTACAGTATTTAACATTTAAGAATGCTTATAATTCTCTGACTAAATACAAACCATGATAAGGGCAAACAAAAGTTTACCTCCACTTGGGTACCTAAGTAAGACGTTAAAGTCTTAGTTGGGAACATTTCTCTCAATGTCCAAAATACTTCGCAATGGTATTTTGATAGTTGATACTCTAGGATCATGATGGGTGACATATAATTTTTTACCCACCTCAAGGATCGCAAGGAAAATAAAGACAGTTTTGGATATGGGAATAGGTCTAGTATTTTAGGCTTAGGATGTGTTAATATACCTGAATTCCTTAAACTAGAAAATGTGTTGTACGTAAAAAGGTTGAAAGTAAAATTAATTAACATAAGACAACTGTTCCACGCAAACTTTGCGATAAAGTTTGATCGATCCAAATGCAATGTTTATGATCAATCTAATGAACTCTTACTACAAGGTGTGAGAACCGAAGAAAATTGTTGTGGGATCATTCCCAAGTCCTCATTTGTGTGCAATAGTGCCATGGTCTCCTCTATGGACCTTTGCCATAAATGAATATATCATGTGAACTATATAGATCATCAGAGATTAGTGAATAAAGGACCTAGTTCGTGGCTTACCATTGCTTGGGAAGCCAACTTCCTTAGTTTTTGGACCTCGCCAACAAGGAAAATAAATTCAATGTCACCATCGGAAGTTGAATACCATTACCACCACCCATGTTTTTGAGTTGATTCACACGGAACTTATGGGTCTCACTCGCTCGTAGAGCCTAGATGGTAAGAGATACATTCACATGATGGTCAATGGATTTTCTAGATACTATATAGTGGGGTTCCCTTGAGAAAAGTCCAATGCAGTTAATTTCCTAACAAACAAGTGTTGTGCCTTAAGAAACCAACATGGTGTCACTATTAATTGTATGTGTAATGACAATGATAATGATTTTAAGAAGATAAAGTGGATAACACTATTGTGATGGAGTGGACATCAAACATGAGTCTCCGGTCGTTCGTAATCCTCAATAAATTGGGATTTTTGAGAGAAATAGGTTGATGATACAAGAGATGGCTAGATCCATGCTTCTTGGGAGAAATGTGCCTAGACATTTTTGGACAATGGTAGTGAACATTACATTCCATACATTGAATAAGGTATATCTTCTTCCCCACACGCTACACATGCCTTATGTGTTATTGATAGGGAAGAAGCCCAACCTATCACATATTCGTATCTTTGAGAGTACCTGCTACATCCTAAAAGATAGAGAGAACGTAGTAAAGTTTATTCATCGATGAGTAAGGCTTATAGGGTGTTTAACCTTGCAAGCTTTAATGTTTTAGAGTTTATAAATTTCACGATTAGAGATGATGTGACGCCACCTTTTTTTGTAATCTTATCACCCAGTATGAGGATGATGACCCCATGGTGATGATATTATCCTTCATCGTAGTTCCTTGCTGGAGGGTATGCTTTTAGGTCAACGAGGGTATGCTTTTAGGTTATTCATCGATGAGTAAGGCTTATAGGGTGTTTAACCTTGCAAGCTTTAATGTTTTAGAGTTTATAAATTTCACGATTAGAGATGATGTGACGCCACCTTTTTTTATAATCTTATCACCCAGTATGAGGATGATGACCCCATGGTGATGACATTATCCTTCCTCGTACTTCCTTGCTGGACCCCACTCCGAATTTATAGGATCCATCCGCTTGGGTTCAAAAGAGTCATGACCCTTTCGCTATAATTGATGATCCAACACTAGGTGTCAAGAATTGTGCTCAACTAGAGAACGTGGTTAGCTGTTTGTGCTACACCTCCTTAGTCGAGCCCAATAGTATGAAAGAAGAACTTAAGGATGAGAATTGGATATCACCTATGTTAGATAAGTTTCTTTAGTTTTGTAAGAACGATGCTTGCGAGTTAGTTCCTCAACCTCGTGAGATGAATGTGATGTGTACCAAGTGGATTTATATATACATACTAACACAACACCCCAAGGATACACCTGTAGTGCACTGAATACTCTGCTATCATGTCTCGGTACATCTCGTACTCAAACAAAGACTATCGGTTCAAAAATATCCCATGAACCATATAAATAAATCACACATATTGGAGGCAAAGATAGTTCACATACCTATGGGTCACACACATACCTACGTGCCCATAGTCAGCTGACTTATCAACTCACAAATAAGTCTTCAGAGTCCTATGGCATGAGATACAACTCAAATATCCCCCCGAAGGTCAACCAGGATAACACTGTCTCTGTACAACCTCCTGCGATAGCAAGTAGCTAGGTATGCCATACACATAATATATCCAATATAGGTATAGACACAACCCTTTAAATGAAATGGTATTGACACAAACCAAATGTCATATTCCATACGTAGTATTACCATCATTAAATACTATCAACGCATTTACAATTACGATTATCTCTCTCTCGTAATCTCAAGGTAAACTCACTATCCCAAATGTTTAAATCATTACATCTAAACAACTACCAGTAATTCTTCACTATTCTGGGTTCATAGGACACTGGTTTTCCTCACTCAAATTGTCTGTTTATTCAAATATGGGAAAAAATAGGAAATTCTCTAAAAATTAGAAATATCGCTCGAACTAGAATAAGATCATTTCGCTCGAATTTCATACACATGTTACTCGATCCAGATTCACATGAAAGCTCTATCTCGCTCGAATGACTTCACACGAGATGCTGGTCTCGCTCGAACGACTCGCTTCGCGCGACATCGCACGACATCTCGCGACCTGGGCTGTTTCATCTCCTCCCTCCAGGTTAAGCATTTTCCCACCATTTTTACTCTTAAAACCTCTAAAGATCATGCCGAAACTCCCAACAATCAGTACCAAACATTATTCTAACATATATATATGATTCCCATAACCTAACATCATTAAATCATCACCAATCATCCATATAATTCGAAATTCTCAAGTTATTATCAAGAACCCTAGTTCTTAAATTGATATGCATAACTTCTAAATTAAACCCAAATTTGTTCATAGAAATCATCATAATTTCATAGGAATCATCTTATCTACATATGGGATTCAAATTCTTATCTAATCTGCCATAGTTTATGATATAGATCTCCAATTTCACCCAAAATAACTTTCATAACAATGGTTTATTAACCTAGACTAACATGAACACAATTATCGCTAAAGAAAGCAAGCAATACACACTTGCCTTGATTTCGAATGTCTGATCCGTTAGTTTTATTAGTATGGATGCGCTCCTTACGTTCCAATCTATACGATGGTGGTAGTGGTTGTGTAAGGTGGTGTAAATTGACTCTCCTCCTTTGGAATTTGTTCTCCCTCACACCCTTTGTGGCCGTTCTTTGCTTTCTGTATCTCTCAACCCTAATTGACATGCCGTAGCTGATAAAATAACTCCCAATTTTCGTCCATTAATTAATTTCGTATTAGATCTCAACATTTATCATTTTAAATAAGCGTTTACACTCTCAAGTTAAGTATTCACTATTTACGTTATTGAAGATCTCACTATCTTAATAATCTGCAATTATCCCACTTCAGATATACTATAAGCATACATATATAGCACTCACTATTTATATATATATATATATATATATATATATATATATATATATATATATATACACACACACATTAACACATCACCCCAAGAATACATCTATAGTGCACTACATACTCTGCTATCATGTCCCGGTACATCTCGTACTCAAACAAGGACTATCGGTTCGAAAATCTCCCACGAACATAAACAAATCACACATATTGGAGGAGAACATAGTTTACATACCTATGGGTCACACACATACCTACACTCCCATAGTGAGCTAACTTATCAACTCACAAATAAGTCTTCAGAGTCCTATATCCTAAGATACAAGTCAAATATCCCTTCGAAGGTCACCCAGGATAAGACTGTCTTTGCACAACCTCCCGCGATAGCGAGCAGCTAGGTATGTTTGACACATAATATATCCAATATTGGTATACACAAAACCCTTTAAATGAAACGATATACACACAAACCAAATTTCATATTCCATACATAGTATTATCATCACTAAATACTATTGTCATACCCCGCAAAATCCGACAGACGGGGTGGCCAGCCACCGCCACCGAACTAAGTAGGGCGTGAACTAAATAAATATCATTATTAGTATGAGACATAAACAAATCAGCCTATACGATAAATAATTGAATCAATCTCATATGATAACAACCAACTGCGCGACAAAAGATCCATCATATGCTAGAACTCCAAATAAATTCAATTTCCAATAATTATAAAATTTAATAAAGATCCAACTCTGAATAACTGAAATAAAACCCATAAACAAATTTGGAACCAAATTGCCCAATAACTCTCTTAACTGAGTCGCATAATGAAATACGACTGAAAGGAAAGTCTAAACTAAAACAAAGCAATAAAGTAATCATCTACTGTTGTACCTCGAAACGATAACTCCGATAAATTTATGCAGCTTCTCCAATTCTAATCCTAAAAAAGATTAGTCAAAACATGGGTCAGAGCCAAAGCCCTGATCAAGAATACACACTACTCCCCTCAAATAGGATCCTTGAATCCAGACAGTAGAATTATACGCAATAAATATCACAATAGAATCTTTTAAATTAAACGAAATAATTAACGCGATAATTATAAATCACTAACTACCCGCAGAAATCACCATTTATAAAGTCACACCAATATGATTTAAATTCCCAAGTCCCACGATGTTAATTTAATTATACTAACCAACTTTTCTTATATCCTCAATTTATTATGGCGGTCCTCCCGCCTCGGGTGATTTCTCCACCAAAATACACATCCTCTCGTCAAAGCATCGGTTGACCCGTTTAAACTATTGGCCCTCACTAATTGATGAGGTTCCACACACGACATGACATAAAACGCCGGCTGGCCCATTTAAACTGTCGGCCCTCGCTGATTACGTCGCCAATATATTTTAATACCCTTCTTATTATCTTAGGTATTAATTCTCAATTTTCTCAATTCACAATTTCAAATTACCACTCCCTTTTATCGATGTGAGATCCTGAGAATACCCCTTAGTCCCATACCTAAGGGTCCCCAAGTTATCAATACGTCCTACCTTATGTATAGGAGGATTTTTTAACATAAATCTCAACCTAGTCTCATACCTAGACTAGCGTAATGATGATAAAGTAATAAAAATCAGCCCGCTCCCGTCATGATAAAAACGCGATAATCTACCCTCACTAGTCCCATACCTAGAAGTCATCCTAAAATATAGGCAGAGAATTATTACCCAACACCCGTCGTCACAAAAGCAATATAATAATATCAACAAGTCACACCAATAAGAATAATTACTCAACGTATAAAACTACGCATGATAGTACAATTCAATTAAATCTTTAATTAAATTATCACAACGTCAAAAATACCCAAATAAACTCATTTAATTATTTTAAATTAAATATACCAAGTTTTCACCATATATACATCAAAAATCAAATTTCATTATCTTTACATGTATTACATGAGTTATCCGCCTCCAACTTTATTTATTTCAAGACTAGGTTTTTTTTCTACATGTACCCTACACCAATAAACCCAAAATCACTCATGAATCCTACGTACCCAAAGGATTATGAATATTATATATATTAAAATATTTTATAAAAATAGCCCCATAGTTAGTGTCCACTTTTTCTAATTAAGTTACTAATTATTTCTAAGAAAACATGTAATTAAGTGTTTAGGAGACACTTAAAACGCATAATATTAAAGGAAAAGAATAGATTAGTCATGCCTATGAAGATCGTGTTGAAAATATGATTAGAAATATGGATTCCCCCTCTCAAAAAATTAGCAAAGAAATGTTCTTGAATAAATCTCAATTAAGCTCCAATTAAGCCTCCCAAAACTTGTGACAAAAACTTGATTGTGTAGGAGGTTGATGATTATGGTTGAGAGGAAAATTATTTGGAAGTCTTATCTGGAGAAAAACTTGAGAAAACATGATTATAAGAAGTCCCCCCACGATTAATGAAGCTTATATACTAATTAGGAGTCCTAATCCCAATCAAAGTCTACAAACAAATCGATCCACCACCTCAAATCTGGGCAGGGTCGAATGATCGAACCGAACAGGTATGCGGCCACTGCTATTCTCCGTCGTTTAATACCATTTAACTAAAAAGCAATTTTTTTATTAGTCATAAACTAAATCCGTGACAAATGTTTTTTCCTTTATTTTTATTTTAAAGCTAAACTTCAATCTCTCATAAAAAGTTCATTTTAAATCCGATTTCGATTCCGCTTGAAGTTTTATTCTTTTAAAATCATAACCATATTTATTCAATAAAATAATTAAATTCAAAATTTTATTTTTCTTGAATATTCTAATTAATGATTTATAACCAACATATTTATTCAAAATTTTATTTACCTTGAGATAATCAAAATTCAGCGTTTTCCCACCATTTTTACTCTTAAAACCTCTAAAGATCAAGCCCAAACTCCCAACAATCAGTTACAAACATTATTCTAACATATATATACATATATATGATTTCCCATGACCTAACATCATTAAATCATCACCAATCATCCATATAATTCAAAATTTCCAATTTATTATCAAGAACCCTAGTTCTTAAATTGATATGCACAACTTCTAAATTAAACCCAGATTTATTCATACAAATCATCATAAGTTTGTAGGCATCATCTTATCTACATATGGGATTCAAATTCTTATCAAATATGCCCTAGTTTATGATATAGATCTCTAATTTCACCCAAATTAACTTTCATAACAATGGTTTATTAACCTAGACTAACATGAACACAATTATTTCTAAAGAAAGCAAGCAATAAACACTTGCCTTGATTTCGAAGGTCTGGTCCGTTGGTGTTGTTGGTATGGATGTGCTCCTTACGTTCCGATCTACATGATGGTGGTGGTGGTTGTGCAAGGTGGTGTAAAAATGACTCTCCTCCTTTGGAATTTGTTCTCCCTCACACCCTCCGTGGAAGTTCTTTACTTTTTGTATCTCTCAACCCTAATGGACCTCTCATGGCTGATAAAATAACTCCCAATTTTCGTCCATTAATTAAACCCAAAAATACCATTTACCATAATGCCCTCTCGGGGTGCCGGTTAGGCCTAAAATTGCCACAGGACCCAAACTAAACACCCGGGTATACTATTCTGACTATCTCGACCCTTCTGAACTAAATAGTGCATTTGAAATGACCATACGAATTTCCAAAAATAATTAATCTTTTTATTCCATTAAATTAGTCCCGACACGACTCACACGCGTGTCTGACTTAATTTACTAAACTGTCGCATTTCTTATTCTTGACAATTTATCGAAGTGTATAGTTACATATTACATATCACACACTAATAGTCAATCAATAAGTATTAACCCTAGGCACATTAGTTAATATTTATTTGAAATCGAATTAATTAACAATTGAATTCTCACATTTTAATTCAATTAATCCCACAATAATAATTAATCCCACTATAATAATTAATCCCAAAATTATTTAAATCATTAAAAATATGGGGTATTACATACTTCCCTCCTGATAATGGAATTTCATCGGGAAATTCAAAAATCCAAGCATACCTGGAAAAATTAGGTATCCTCTTGTACTCAAAACAAAATACAGAGAAAGGCTCAATCACTACAACACTCGCTTCACAACAAGCTTGTTGAAAACTCTTGACACTTTATATATTATAAGATTACACCTCAATAAATTCACCTCACGTTGTGCTCTTTCTAGGCAACATTCGAATAAGAATAACTTATACATCATTGGTCGTATTAACTTAATATTATTGTGAGTTCACACCTCACTTCGTATCAACTCCCACATTTATTTAAACACAAAACTCTCCTCCTGGGGCAACCATAAAACATCAGACTACTCTTGTCCGTTCTTTGAATCTCTGTTCCCAGTGTTGTTATTTTTACACAGGGGAAAGTAACTTCAAACGGTTGGTGGTTAACCCATTATAGTCATCGGACTCCAACTTATGACTAATCGAAAACTCGGATAATCCGCTCACCTCTAAGCATCCAGAGGGAGGATAGTAAGGTTTATCCACACAAACTTCAATAAGCACCTCGTCCCCTATAAATAGGTATGGGTGGTTTCTCATAACTTTCCTATTAGAAATTAAATAATCACAATGACACAATGAATCCAAAATTGCTCTCATACAGTTCCACCAGTCGTCCATTACCTTCCGCCTATTACTCAGGCTATAGGTGATACAATTTTCTCAAAACAAAACATTTCTCACTACTTCCTTATACCCCATATTGAAGGTGGGTTTCGGGTATCTCATCCTAGTTCGGATTAATACTGGGTAAGGCCACATATCGGCATGGTCACTATCTGATAGGGTAAGTCACCCAAGGATATAAAAATTTATTTCCTTCTTAACAAACCGTTCCACACATTTGAAGGAACTCGTTACTTATCTATAAGTTGGAAACCCCTCAAAGGAATTTACAACTTGACTCTTCCATCACTGGAATCGTCGGCTTGATACAAAATTATTTGGCTGATCATCTTACCCCAGCTAATCTGCTACTTACTATAACCCTTCTTCCCTTAGCGTATACCAAAAGTTCTGACCCGTGCACCTTTTTTTTACCATGTTGTGCACATCCGGACTCTTTATACCTTATTGACATCCTCATTCTATTTATGCTTAAGACACCTTCAACATTCGATAGGGTGGAACTCCGCTCCAAGTTTGTCCACAATAGTTCAATATTTATCTTTGTAACACCCCGTGTTTTTATTATTTAATTTAATTAATTAATTGGAAAACTAGGGAAAAATAAATTTTATAATTTTATAATTAGTTAAATATGTTGGTTATGATTTTAGAAGAATAAAACTTCAAGCGGAATTGAAATCGGAGTTAAAATGGATTTTATATGATTTTTTTAATATTTTGCCTTATGGCATTTTTAAGCAAAACTGTCAGTTTTCCGGGGTGATCGATCGATCGACGCCTGGGCATCGATCGATCAATGCCTTCAGAAAATGTGCACTGCAATCCATTTTTGGACTAATTTGACTTACTTTAAAACTCTTTCTCTTCTATATAATTAAAGGGACGGGGCTAGAGTTTTAAACACTCATTTGTGACAACCCTAAGAGCAGAAAACTCTATTTTCTGCATCTTCTTCTACCTCAAAACCCTAGCCACCATTAAAATAACTTTTCAAGCTCAGTTTTGAAGGCCAAGGCTAATCTATCCCGAGTCGGTTCAAGAAGGGGTTTTGACCCATTTTTCGAGAGGAACACATTCACGTAATCAGATTTTTCTATCAAACTAATCCCAGGCATGTTGACCCTATTCTTTTCCTTTAGTGATATGTGGATTGATTGTAGCCTTTATGAATATAAAGATTGAAGAGATAAATTTTGGGGCTGTTTTACATGAAAAAATTAATGATACCGAATACTTATAACCGTGTATTCTTTGGGTTGTGTCGGTGTAGTCGATTTCGCTATGGGCATGTGCATGTAGAGGAGCCCTTTTAAAAGTAAATTTTGATATTTCATGTGAAAACCCTAGTTTAATTTAATTTCTTGTGCTGGAAAATAAGGATCATGATAGAACTTGCATGTAGCGATTATTCTAAAAATCATAATATTTAGGTGTCTTTGATTTCCACTTTTTTTAAAATTGAATTATTTAAATGGGAATTTAGTATTATTATGAATGTTGTTATAACTTGGAATTGTGTTACTCTATGGAAATATGAAAATTTTTCGAGAAGATTGGGTATGGTAGATAATTTGTTTTCACCCTTGTTATAGTACACTTGTTAGGTATGGGGCTAGTAAGTGGGCCTTAATTACGATTTATGATAATTAGGTATGGGACTAGTTAGTGTAAGTCTATGCGGGTTATATAATTTGGGGTAGGGGCTAATTTTCTATATTATAACTTTGTTGTGATAGACTAGGATTGATATCTAGGTGGAGTGAAATTTTGTAATCATTCTTTTCTTAGGATAGGACGATATTGTGTTTTGGGAACCCTTAGTTGGGACTAAAGGTTATTTGGAGGATTTTCACATCGCTTTTAAGGGTGGGGGAAATTAATGTCATTTATGAAAATAAGGAATGTAGAATTTAATATAGCAGGACTAAAACGGATATTAAAAATTTATTGGCGACATAATGTGTCTAGGGCCGACAGTTTGAACGGGTCAGAGGATGAGTTATGTCGTGTTGTGTGTGGAACCTTGTCATATCGCGAGGGTCGCGGGATAAAAATGAACCAGACGGCAGGCTTGATAAGGGGACGGGTGCATGCGTGGAACCTTGTCATATCGCGAGGATAAAAACGGATCAGACGGCGGACTTGACAAGGGGACGGGTATTGGTAATATTCTTCACGATTAAATTAAATAAAATAAAAGTTAACATTGTTGGGAAGGTGGGTTAATTAAAATTATATTGGTGTGGATTTTATGAAAACCTGGCAGGTAATTGTGAATTTATTTATGTTGATTAATAATCTCGAAATTAAAAGATTCTATTGTTATAGTCGATATATATAGCACTATTGCCTGGGTTCAAGGACCCTATTTGAGGAGAGTAGCCGGTTTACATGCTCGAGGCTTTGGCTTTGACATGCGTTGACTAATCTTTTTCAGGATTTTTGGGAGTTGCTGCATAGGATTCATTGGAGATCTTTTGGAGGTGCAGCTGGAATTATGTTACTGCTTTAGTAGTTGGATTTTCTCTTTCCATTCAGTCATTTTATTTATGAGACTATTTTGGAGTTATTGGGCCTTTTTGGTTCCAAAGTTGTTTTAAGTTTCATTTGGATTGATTTATTTCATTATTGAGATATTGGGAGATTATGTGATGGATTTAATCGCATTTTGGAGCTTTATTAGTTGAATGTCATTTCATATTTGGGTTTAATTTAAATAAATTATATTGTGGATTAAAATTTGATGTCTCATATATGTCACATGCTAAGGATGGTATTTTATTTACTCACGGCCGTCTTATTTTTGGTGGTGGCCGACGCCAGAAATAGGCGGGGTGTGACAGATGGTATCAGAGCATGGTCTTAGGTCTCGTAGGTTATGAGTCCGTTTTTGCTTCCGCGTTGCTTATCTTTGACTCCGTTTTGATGATTTGTACTCTTACTCATTCCGAGTCTGATGTTGTTTTGTTCCTATCTTTTCAGATGGCGAACACAAGGAGAAATGGGAGTAGGATAGAGGAGTCTGTTTCTGGACCCGCGACTCAGGAGAGGCGGCGTCTAATTACTTTGGAGGCGGAGGAGTTAGCGGTTATCATTCGTGAGGCCATAGAGGCTGGTTTGGAGATGGAGAGATAGAGAGGGGTGACCTTTGAGGCACAGCAGTGGGGTACACCCATCTCAACTTGGGATAGGGTGAGGACCAGTTTCTTTAAGGGCAATCCTCCCACCTTTGGAGGGGGATCTGACCCAACGGTTGCTCACCAGTGGAGGAGGGATATGGAGAGGCATCTGATGATGGTGGACTGCACGGATGTGCAGAAGAAGATGTTAGCAACGTTCAAATTGTTAGGGAATGCTTTACAGTGGTGGGAGAGTACCACCACAGCAGAGGAGCGAGATCAGTTGAGTTATGCAGAATTTCATATCAGGTTCAATAATAAGTATTTTCCATATGCTATCAGGAATGCAAAGAATAGGGAATTTCTAGAGTTGGAGCAATGGACAAAGTCAATTGTCGAATATGAACAGGAGTTTACCAACTTATCTATGTTTGTACCGGAGGAGGTAGACACTGAGAGGAAAAAGATGGAGTGTTTCATCAAAGGGATGTCCTGTCCCATTAGGCTGATGGTTTTGGGAAATTCGGCATATACTACTTACGCCCAAGTAGTGGATATCGCAATGCTACACTGGCAAGAGAAAATAAACTGTCAAATGAAATTGGGAAAAAGGCAAGAGACCGAGGGTTAGGAAGGAGAGAAAAAGGGTCGCAATGACCAAGAATGGAAAAGGCAGAGGCCAAACCAAGGGCAGCAGAACAATAATTCTCATCAGGACCAACAGAGACAGGGCCGTCAGGGTGAGCAAAATTGGAATGGGAATTCAGAGCCTTTTCAGGGTACTTGTTTCAAGTGTGTGAAAGTGGGACACAAGGCGAATAGGTGTTTCAAAAGAGAGGACCATCATGGTCAAGCTATGCAGGGCCAGCAAGGCCAAGGGCCTCCGGCACCGGCAGGGTCCGGGGTGCAGGGATCCCCAGCAGTATTGGCGACGATTGGTGTTCAGGAAGCGCCAGCAGCGCCAGTAGTGTCGAGTGCACAGGGGGTGGTCACTGCACCAACCAATCTCAGTTTTGGGAGGTGTTATGTACCTCAGGTTTAGTCAGAGAAGGATAGATTGCGTGGCTAGTAGAGTATCGTAGTACGTAATACCTTCTTGAATACTTATATATATTGTATTTGGGTAGATTAGGTGTATGGGCGCCTAATGGTGTTATTTTACGGGGTAGGCATATGTGGGTCTCATTTCTTTTTGCGAGATTTATGCATTAATGTCTATGCTTCGTCTAATTTCGAGGACGAAATTCTTTGCTAGTGGGGAAGTATGTAACACCCCGTGTTTTTATTATTTAATTTAATTAATTAATTAGAAAACTCAGGAAAAATAAATTTTATAATTTTATAATTTTTATTGGTTAAATGTGTTGGTTATGATTTTAGAAGAATAAAACTTCAAGCGGAATTGAAATCGGAGTTAAAATGGATTTTATATGATTTTTTTTAATATTTTCCCTTATGGCATTTTAAAGCAAAACTATCAGTTTTTCGGGGTGATCGATCGATCGACGCCTGGGCATCGATCGATCGATGTCTTCAGAAAACGTGGGTTGCAATCCACTTTTGGACGAATTTGACTTACTTTAAAACTCTTTCTCTTATATATAATTAAAAGGACGGGGCTAGAGTTTTAAATACTCATTTGTGAAACCCCTAAGAGTAGAAAACTCTATTTTCTCCATCTTCTTCTACCTCAAAACCCTAGCCAGCATTAAAATAACTTTTCAAGCTCAGTTTTGAAGGCCAAGGTTAATCTGTCCCGAGTCGGTTCAAGAAGGGGTTTTGACCCATTTTTCGAGAGGAACACATTCACGTAATCAGATTTTTCTGTCAAACTAATCCCAGGCATGTTGGCCCTATTCTTTTCCTTTAGTGTTATGTGTCTTAATTGTAGCCTCCATTAAACTCATGTTTTCTAAAATAAGATATGAATATAAAGATTGAAGAGATAAGTTTTGGGGCTGTTTTACATGAAAAAAATTAATGATACCGAATACTTATAACCGTGTATTCTTTGGGTTGTGTCGGTGTAGTCGATTTCGCTATGGGCATGTGCATGTAGAGGAGCCCTTTTAAAATTAAATTTTGATATTTCATGTGAAAACCCTAGTTTAATTTAATTTCTTGTGTTGGAAAATAAGGATCATGATAGGACTTGCATGTAGCGATTATTCTAAAAATCATAATATTGAGGTGTCTTTGATTTCCAATTTTTTTAAATTGAATTATTTAAATGGGAATTTAGTATTATTATGAATGTTGTTATAACTTGGAATTGTGTTACTCTATGGAAATATGAAAAAATTTCGGGAAGATTGGGTATGGTAGATAATTGGTTTTCACCCTTGTTATAGTACACTTGTTAGGTATGGGACTAGTAAGTGGGCCTTAATTACGATTTATGCTAATTAGGTATGGGACTAGTTAGTATAAGTCTATGCGGGTTATAGAATTTAGGGTGGGAGATGATTTTCTATATTATACCTTTGGTGTGATAGCCTAGGATTGATATCTAGGTGGAGTGAAATTTTTTAATCATTCTTTGCTTAGGATAGGACGATATTGTGTTTTGGGAACCCTTAGTTGGGACTAATGGTTATTTGGAGGATTTTCACATCGCTTTTAAGGGTGGGGGAAATTAATGTGATTTATGAAAACAAGGAATGTAGAATTTAATATCGCAAGACTAAAACAGATATTAAAAATTTATTGGCGACATAATATGTCTATGGCCGACAGTTTGAACGGGTCAGAGGACGAGTTATGTTGTGTCGTGTGTGGAACCTTGTCATATCGCGAGGGTCGTTGGATAAAAAAGGACCAGACGGCGAACTTGACAAGGGGACGGGTGCGTGCATGGAGCCTTGTCATATCGCGACGATCGCAGGATAAAAACGGATCAGACGGCGGACTTAACAAGGGGACGGGTATTGGTAATATTCTTCACGATTAAATTAAATAAAAGTTAACATCGTTGGGAAGGTGGATTAATTAAAATTATATTGGTGTGGCTTTTATGAAAACCTAGCAGGTAATTGTGAATTTATTTTTGGTGATTAATAATCTCGAAATTAAAAGATTCTATTGTTATAGCCGATATATATAGCACTATTGTCTGGGTTCAAGGACCCTATTTGAGGAGAGTAGACGGTTTACATGCTTGGGGCTTTGGCTCTGACACATACGTTGACTAATCTTTTTCAGGATTTTTGGGAGTTGCTGCATAGGATTCATTGGAGATCTTTTGGAGGTGCAGCTGGAATTATGTTACTGCTTTAGTAGTTGGATTTTCTCTTTCCATTCAGTCGTTCTATTTTTGAGACTATTTTGGAGTTATTAGGCCTTTTTGGTCCCAAAGTTGTTTTAAGTTTCAGTTGGATTGATTTATTTCATTATTGAGATGTTGGGAGATTATGTGATGGATTTAATCGCATTTTGGAGCTTTATTAGTTGAATGTCATTTCATATTTGGGTTTAATTAAAATAAATTATATTGTGGATTAAAATTTGATGTCTCATATATGTCACATGCTAAGGATGGTATTTTATTTACTCACGCCCGGCTTAGTTTTGGTGGCGGCCGACGCCAGAAATAGGCGTGGTGTGACAATCTTCTCAAGGGACCCTTTTAAATGGTTCCCACTGTCTTTCCACCAAGTTCGGACGTGCTACTCTGATTGCACATGAATCTATATATTGTCTTCCTTCTCATAACACTTAAACCATTCTACCACTACTATTTGTAATATCTGTTTCACAATCATAAATTTCACTTATCTCTATGTCTCTTCTTCCGGCGATCATCATATTAGCAAACCAGGGAGTCTACACCCCTTATAACCCATGCATACGAGTTTAAACATCACATACGCTTCATAAGTACTCCAAACTCTTTATTGTTCCTTCATTTACAATGTTGATATACCACTTACCCCCGAATTTGAAATTATAAATCCTCATAAACATCGTTTCATCCTTCAACCCTCCAAAATAGAACAAAATTACGAGTACTTCCTCACTAACAACTGGCTCTACTGGCCTTATATCGCAATTTACCCTTTTAACTTACAGTTATAACTTCATACTTCCATAACGATCGAGGTACCCAAATCATAGACGAATGGACAAACATATCCTTACTACCAACCTTACGCTAAGTTTCATGTGTGGGATGTCTCGAAAAATTAAATCCAAACAAGGAACCCGCCGATACACTACTTCCTAGCATTTAGGTCATTGGAGTCCATTAGGCCTTCAGTCCATAATATGTACCCCTATATTCCCGTCTCTTGACAACAAAGTTACATCTCCTGACACAAAATTCTTAAACAAGAAACTTCCTCCTAAAGACACTATCTCTTAACATTGACGGTAATCACATTCCACAAACATTATGAAAATATAATAGGGGCTCTCAAAATCCATTCCCCAGACATACAACAATGAGTATGAACTTCCACATCTCTAAAGGGTGATATATCAATGCATTCTTCTTATTATCACATCCTGAGGGTTAATTATAATAACCAGCTAAGTCTTTCCGCTGAACAGTAAACCAAATACACTTCGATTAATATCAATAAAGTCCCTACACATACCGGGAACAAATATTCGACACCATTATACTTTTTGAAGTGTCAATAATACATATATGCATATATACAAATATATAAATGTGAGCCCGGACCTCTCGCAGATGGGGCCTCGCCCGAATAAGACATTATACACCAAGGTAGTAACCCCGATAAACTTGCAATATCCGCACACTATCGATTTAAGCATATTATAAAAACCATAATTAGGATAATATCATACCAATATAACACAACACTAAAATAATAATTTCAATAATGTATGTACCACTAGCGACACACCCATTCATCCTCCACAGATCACACTAAATGTAACCCCACTATACCAGGAAAGTATTCACATAAATAATAACATTGTTGATATACGCACTAAACTCGACTCTCATGCGAATACAACAATAAAAATGTAGTAATTCTTTCCTGACACATACAACACGCAACATCATCTAAGGATATAACTCATACTTATATCTTATCAATCGCCTTGGCTGCTCAAATGGTTCCTGGACTTAACACACCTATCCGTACCAAACCAAAAATGTCAATAACTATTACCCTTTCTAGGCACTATAACCTTATCCCTATACTTTCCTCGGGATAAATTTAATACAAGGTTTTCACTCCCCAAAAAATACCTCTAGACATACTTCACTTATCTCTAGTCACACTGACCATGTTAGGGTTGTCCTCTCGGACGTTGGTAATCTCTAATCTAATGGCTACCTCCATTGTTCCCTTAGATTTTATGGCACTAAGGAACACGCTATTGGCTTCACCAACTCTTACTGAAATTACAATCACTCGGTAAACAATTCAGCTATTTAAATCATTTAAATGGGTCCCCTGATGGACCTCCCCCTTAGACGCTTCACCAACACTATTCCCCCCCAGTCTTACTCTATCTGAATTCTTTGATTTTTGAAGATCCCCTCACATGGAAGTATTTACCTACATATTAACAAAACGCGACATTATTACCATCTACATCGACCGTCCCAGCAAAAGTGCTAACAATTCTTCTTGTAAGTTAATTTTCCCCTTTAATGTCCTCTTCTCCATTGCACCTACTTCATCCGGTGTAAGGTTCGCTAATTAATTAAATTTCTTTTCACAAAGTGACCTTTGTCTCACCCTCTTATGTGAGTTCAGAATAATGTCCCATCTTATCTTGGACATCTGATGAAGGAACTTATGGTCAAAACATACATATGCGCCTTCTCTTGACAAAAAATTACACTTCTAAGTGTGGTGGTTACCTCTCACCTTTGTAACTCTGCTCTTACGAGCCAAGAAAATTTTTACCCCAAACTTTTCACTCCCGATTAGCCATACTCCAACATATTCCAAGCCTTTGGATAATTTACTTTTGTTGGCTAACACACGACTTATCCGCATTTCTAAAATTTCCACTGCTGGTTTTCTTCAATGCTCCCGCGTGACTCTCTTCCAATTCAACCTTGTTGGGTGAGTCGAATTTTATCCCACTTTTTACTATAGTGGTTCTTGGAAGTCATAAGTTGTGCCTTAACAATAATTACCGTTCTGGCCTTCCGTGCCATAATAGGGGTGACCTCAACTACGGTCATCATTCTTGAATATACTTTATAACCTCAATTGAGCTTTGCCTCCCGCTGTTCGCCCAACTCGCACGACATACTGCATTGTTCACCACACGAACACACCCGGATGCAAATAGGATTCACTATCATATACATTACAGCCGGAGAACTAAATCTCACTAAAGAAATCAATAATCCTAACATAGGGCTCTATATCAAGGAAAGCTACACGGGAAGCATAATAAGCCGCACAGATCCTAAAGGACACTAGAACTTGATGCTCGGATACCACATGTGACACCCCGCCTAATTAAATATCGTGTGATCAGTACTTTATAAAATTTAAAACAAAATGTCTGATTGGTTCATTCTTAGCATCACTGTCGAAAACATAATATAACACCCCATAATTTTGAGGATTTAATATTTAATTTTTTTTGGAAGTTATAAAAATATTTAAATTGGAGAAACTTAAATTTATGATTTGGAGAAATTATTTGAGTGTGAAGAATTATTTATAATTAATGACTTTAAGTTTAATTGTCCGAATTAATGTGTGTCGCATTTTGAGGTCGAAATTTGGAAATGACAAAAAGTATTTTGGATGACAATTCTGAGTGCACGGTTGAGTCCAGATGGGTCGAGATAGTTAGAAAAGAGTGCCTGGGGGTAGTAATTGGGTCTCGGGGTATTTTTGGGCATAGACGGGCCCACACAGAGTGATTCGGGCCATTTTAATTAGGCCCATGTATCCAAAAATGGAATTTGGAGTTTGAACCTAATTGGGGGAAGTGTGGAACGACAGTTAAAACAAATTCTCAACCTAGGGCTTGAAAGGGAATTTTGGGGAAAGCAAATCAAGAGCCAATTAAGGATTTTTGGAGCCAAATTAAGGGACTACACCAATGGATCAGACTCTACGAACAATTCCAAGCAAGTGGTTAACTGTTGTGATTCCTAAATTGATGATAATCAATTCATATCATAGTGTGTGTATATGAAAATTCTTTTTGGGTGTGTAACCATAATTAAAATTGAGTTTTCTCAATTTTGAGTAATGGGCAGATTGGATTACTTAATACATGTTAAGTTATGATTTGGGACCGTTAAGATTAAATTGTAGAGTGGATTACAATATGTATTAGTGATTAAGTGGACTAAATATGGTGGGGGTCAGATTTGGTAGAATGAGACCCGGGTGAAACACCCAAATCGAATATACTTAGGGTTTTCTATAAATTTGTTGATGGATTAAGGTCTTTAGGGTGTTTAAAACCTTTTCTTTGTGGAAAATATGTTGGTTGGGATTTGGATAAGGGACTGGGAAGAAAAAAAAGCTTGAAGGTTTGTTAATGGATGAAACAGCAAGCCGGAGAAGACGATCACCTGTTCGATCGATCAATCGACCCAGGGGGATCGATCAATCGATGGTCCTAGGATTTTGACAGTTTCACCAGTTTTTGTATAAAGAGAAATTTTAGTTTAGATTCCCCCCCCCCCCCCACTTTCCATGTAGTGATAAATTCATATGTGGTATATATTCCCAGGGTGATATAATTGGTTTTAGGAGGGTGAAAATTGTATGTCATGAGATGAACGATTTTCGGAAAATAATTCATAAGTATTGGTTTTGGGCTGAGGAAAAATATTCAGGTATTGTAGTTGGGTGACACTACATTATTAATGAAATTGAGGTGAAATAAAATTAGTTATGGGGAAAAATATAGACTCGGGGAAATATTAAGTTATGGGCCAAGTGAGCGAGTCCGGATATAACGGTTGGGCAACACCAAGTAATAAATTAATTGATGAGTTAATTAATTAAATTAGAGTCGGACTGCAGACTCGGGAAGGTAATAAATTATTTAATGTGAAATTAATTAAACGAGAGTGGGACCACAGACTCGGATTGGTATTAATTAATTAATGTGTAAATTAATAAAATGAGAGTCGGACCACAGACTCGACTTAGTATTAATTAATTAATTAATGTGTAAATTAATTAAATGAGAGTCAAATCATAGATTTGGGAAAATTTCATATAAATTAATGTGTAGAGTATTTACATTAGAGTCGGAACATAGACTCGGGAAAAATATTATATTAATTGAGGTGTGAATCAAATATATTAGAGTCGTACCATAGACTCGGGAAGATGATAAATTATTAAGTGAGAAAATTAATTAAGTGAGTCGGGACAAAGACTTAGAAAATTTCAGGCTAGTGTTACGGATCTTTAAGTACACGGTAAAGCCGAGCTTTATATTATATATATATGGTCTAGTGATAGTATATATATGTGTATTTATTGTGTGTGCTATTAAATATCACTGATTAGATATTTATTTAATTTATATACTTTAGCGCTATCGAGGGCAGTTGCGCGATGTGGGTGAATCCCCTAGCTTGAGGAGTAGGGTGAGTATATCCCCAGGTCATAGCGTCCGGTATATGGGTGAGGGGCTTATCCCACTTTCAGGGGAAGAAATATGACCGCCTCCACTTCGTTTATGTTTTAGGCCAGGTTGGTGAGCGATTCCAACTTGGGTAACTAGGTTATGTGAGCACACCTAGTGAGATAGCACTTTAGAGGGAATCATCCGGCGAGGGTATACTCGGAGGGATGGATATACATATGATATATGTATGGATGTTTTAGTAAAGTTACATAGATAATGGTATTAAATATTATATGCGGGTAACAATACAGTGTGTGATCTATTTACTTTATATAACTTGTGACATAGTTATATGCTATTATTTAAGAAGGAATTAATTAAGTTAATTGGTGATAAAACTAATAATTCATGAATAATTATACTCGGGTTAGAGTAGTATGGAAAGGGCAGGTTATACCAGGACCAGTTGGACGGGGTAGTGCAACTAGGTGGGGTTAAGGTAACCGTTAGGTGTGCACAATAGTGGAGGGGTGAGAATGCCCTCACGAAAGTGCGACACTAACTTAAATATGAAGCTCATTCATGCATTTTAAATTACTGCAGTTAATTTACTTGCTAAATATTTTCAAAATGTTTTGGGTTCTAACTTTTGATATAAAACCATTTTCAAAACCTTTTAGGTGTCCAGCCACAGGGGCGCCAGGGTTGATATTCTATTCTAGGAACACGGAGCTGCGACATACGTGGATGCAAGCAGGAGTTTGGATTAGATGCATTATTTATTCATTCCTAGAGTAGGAATCATTTCTTAGTTTCATTTTATTTAGGGATTGTCACCCAATATTCTCAGTACAGTTTTCAGTTGAGTTTTATTCAGTTGTGTGAATGGTTTATATTTATTTCGGCATGTACTGTTTTGTTTAATTAAAAAGTTAAAATTTGGCATCAGCTTTTGGAATACTAGGTGGCTAGTAAGTTTTAAAAAGTTTTCGACAATGATGCTAAGGATGAACCAACTGGGATTCTTGTTTTAATTTTGTATAGGACTAATCACCTGGTATTTTATTAGGCGAGGTGTCACACATAATAACCTTATTAACCACATAATAATTAATAAAGCTAGTGTCAAAATATTTCATTGAGACCACATAATAATTAATAAAGCTAGTGTCAAAATATTTTCCTTTTTCAATGAAAATCATTCAATTATTAAATCCAAGAATTTAAATATAATCCATCCACCACATAACTAATTAATATAAATACCGAATTTGGATCACCCACTGAAATAAATAAGGATGGATAAAACATTCCAGTTCAAAACTCTAAACCAAGAACCATAGTAACAATAAATCCAAATGAAATGAAAAGAAAGTAAAATGAATACAATCTCTGATAAAATGTCTAAGGAATGGGCGACACATGACCTAAATGGAAAGTCTAGATAGAACTGAGTGAAATGAAATAGGCGTCTAACGCAAAGACCTACAGCTTCCATAACAGCTGTAGTACGCCAATCAATCCAAATCTCTAAGTCTAGTGTCCTAGTGGCTGAGCACTTGATATAATACATATATAAAGAAAAAGAGGAAAGAGATGCACGAAACGGGTCAGAGCCCGATGTGTAAAACTATTTGTTTTAGAAAGTATTTCTCACCTCTCAGCTAATGTGCACGCCTAACGTACAACTAATCCACCCTAGCCATTTGACACATTTCTAACTACGAAAAATCTTATCCTTCTAGCTACCCCTTGTAGTAGTATTTCGTATTAGATATCAACATTTGTCATTTTAAATAATCGTTAACACACAAAAGTTAAGTATTCACTATTTACGTTATTGAAGATCTCAATATCTTAAAAGTCTGCAATTATCCCACTGTAGATATACCATAAGCATACATATATATCCCTCACTGTTATATATATATATATATTTGTGTGTGTGTGTGTGTGTGTGCATTAACACAATCTTTATAGCTTACAAATATCACCTTGTAAGTATAATGTTAACACACACACACACACACACACACACACACATATATATATATATATATATATATACACACACACACTAACACAACACCCTAAGGATACACCTATAGTGCACTACATACTCTGCTATCATGTCTCGGTACATCTCGTACTCAAACAAGGACTATTGGTTCGGAAATATCCCACGAACCATATAAACAAATCACACATATTGGAGGCGAACATAGTTCACATACCTATGGGTCACACACATACCTACGCGCCCATAGTCAGCTGACTTATCAACTCACAAATAAGTCTTTAGAGTCCTAGGTCATGAGATACAAGCCAAATACCCCCCCGAAGGTCAACCAAGATAACACTGTCTCTGCACAACCTCCCGCGATAGCAAGCAGCTAGGTATGTCATACACATAATATATCCAATATAGGTATACACACAACCCTTTAAATGAAACGGTATTGACACAAACCCAATGTCATATTCCATACGTAATATTACCATCATTAAATACTATCAACGTATTTACAATTACGATTATCTCTCTCTCGTAATCTCAAGGTAAACTCACCATCCCAAATGCTTAAATCATTACATCTAAACAACTACCAGTAATTCTTCACTATTCTGGGTTCATCGGACACTGGTTTTCCTCACTCAAATTGTCCGTTTATTCAAATAGGGGAAAAAATAGGAAATTCTCTAAAAATTAGAAATATCGCTCGAACTAGAATAAGATCTCGCTCGAACCAGAAGAGCATTTCACTCAAATTTCAGACACATGTTGCTTGATCCAGATTCGCGTGACAACTCTATCTCGCTCGAACGACTTTGCGCGAGATGCTGGTCCCGCTCAAACGACTCGCTTCGCGCGGCATCACACGGCATCTCGCGACCTGGGCTATTTCATCTCCGACCTCCAGGTTCAGCGTTTTTTCACCATTTTTACTCCTAAAACCTCTAAAGATCAAGCCCAAACTCCCAACAATTAGTACTAAACATTATTCTAACATACATATATGATTTCCCATAACCTAACATCATTAAATCATCAACAATCATCCATATAATTCGAAATTCCCAATTTATGATCAAGAACCCTAGTTCTAAAATTGATATGCATAACTTCTAAATTAATCCTATATTTGTTCATAGAAATCATCATAAGTTCGTAGGCATCATATTATCTACATATGGGATTCAAATGCTTATCAAATCTGCCCTAGTTTGTGATATAAATCTCCAATTTCACCCAAATTAACTTTCATAACAATAGTTTATTAACCTAGATCAACTTGAACACAATTATCGCTAAAGAAAGTAAGCAATAAACATTTGCCTTGATTTTGAAGGTCTGATCCGTTGGTGTTATTGGTATGGATGCGCTCCTTACGTTCCGATCTACACGATGGTGGTGGTGGTTGGGAAAGGTGGTGTAAATTGACTCTCCTCCTTTGGAATTTGTTCTCCCTCACACCCTTTGTGGCAGTTCTTTTCTTTTTGTATCTCTCAACCCTAATGGACCTCTCGCGGCTGAGAAAATAACTCCCAATTTTTGTCCATTAATTAAACCCAAAAGTACAATTTACCATAATGCCCTCTCGGGGCGCCGGTTAGGCCTAAAATTGCCTCGGGACCTAAGCTAAACACCCGGGTATACTATTCTGACTATCTCAACCCTTACGGTCTCAACGGCGCACTCAAAATGACCACACAAATTACCAAAAATAATTGATATTTTTATTCTATTAAATTCGTCCCGACACGACTCACACGCTCGTCTAACTTAGTTTACTAAACTGTCGTATTTCTTATTCTTGACAATTTATCGAAGTTTATAGTTCCATATTACATATCGCACAGTAATAGTCAATCAATTAGTATTAACCCTTGGCACGTTAGTTAATATTTATTTGAATTCGGATTAATTAACAATTAAATTCTCACATTTTAATTCAATTAATCACGCAATAATAATTAATCCCACAATAATAATTAATCCCATAATTATTTAAATCATTAAAAATATGGGGTATTACATTCACTTCTCTATATAACTCTTTGTTAACTGTCGGCCTCTGACCGATCTTTATGTGAATAATCCAAAACTGCATTATCCTTACTCCTGATAAATCGAAGGAACTAACGGTTATATCCATCCATAAGATCCCTCCATTTAAGTATTTCTCTCACGAGTGAAAAATTTTCCTCAAATTTTTGCATATGGGTATTTCCATACCCCTCTTTATGTTAAAGCTTCCGAGCCTTCTACTGCCACTGAGTAATGCTACATTTACTCGACACAACTCACTTCAACGTATGGTCCTTATCAAAGACCTTATTCCTAATTTACTTGACTGGGTAATTAGATTTAGCACCACTCTCTACAACAACGATACTGGAATGATTATAGCTACTATACTTTAGTAGTCATTGTAGCAATCCTAAACAATAACACAAAAAGGGGAGTGACCTCTACTGCAGTCCTCATTCCCAACTTCAACTCATAACTCTAACTAAGCCTCACCTCCTGCTGCCCTCATCGTGGCCTTCCTATCGTCGTCCTACATTGATTAACGCCCGAGTCTCGAACAAGCGCGCACAAGATTTACTACAATCTTACATAATGGCAGGAAAATGAAATCTCACAAGTGTAAACAACGATCCTAATCCTAAGGCTCTATATCAAATTGAGATCAGCGCTGAAAGCATAGTACGTATGCACAGATTCCTAAGGACACTAGAACCTGATGCTCTTAGACCATCTGTGACACCCCGCCTATTAAAATATCAGGCGATCACTCCTGTACCAAATTAAAACAAGAGTCGCATATGGTTCATTCTTAGCATCACTATCGAAAACCAAATTAATTACTAATAACCAATTAGGCTGGCGTCAAATTTTTTTTAACTAACCTTTTAAACAAATTAATCAATTAAAACATTCAAACAGTTTATGTATAAATGAAACTGAGATGAAATAAAAAATAACCGAACACTCTGTTTAACAATATACAACCAAATCGAATCCATATAAAAGGCGGTAAGAGAATAAATAAATGTAGTTGGGTTATCATCCCGGATATTTATACAGTACCTCCTATCTAGATTACAAGGATAAAAGCATCTACAGTAAACATGCATGCATCCACAACTGCTACAGCAGACATCTGACTAGAAGGAATCGTCATCCAGGCGTCCCTGTGTCTGGACACCTATATATAAATATAGCAAAAGAGAGGAAAATAGATAAACGGGTCAGAGCCCGAGTTGTAAAAATATTTTGCAAGTGCATAAATGCTTTATTTTTAAAATATGTTTTATCTCATATTTAAATTGGTATCGCATTCCCATGAGATACCCCTCACTTCTCTTCTAATAGTGCACACATAATGTATCCCTCTAAACATCCTAGTCAAGCTACTCTGCCTAACTAATTTGTCACCCCCAACTCTAAAATTCCTAAGTAAATGGAGTACTAAGGGCTAAACTTCTCCCCAGTCTCAACACTGCACTACGTTCGTTCGTGGAGTGTCTCGCGAAGCGAAATCCAAACAAGGAACCCCCCAATACACTGATACTCGACAGTGTTGATCGTCGAGATCTATTAGACCCTCAGTACACAACGTGTATATATAGATATATACATACTCATTTAATTATATACATTATCATACTCACTTTCATATACACGTCACAATTTAAGTCCGGATAAAATATCTCGGAATGAGAATTAATCTTTATTCATTTTATCACTTTACTCTAGTTAGAGATATATAATTTCATGTTCTCATACACAGGTAATATACTATACACACAAGTATAATAATCATCCCAACGAGCTATAACTCGAGGATGCGGTCTCTATGCTATCATCTACTAGGGAATCACTCACATACCATCCTGGTTACCAACGGTCGGAATCTCACACCGCCTTGGTAAAAGTCAAATCACAACGTATGGGAAGTAGTCATAGTTCCTCCCCGAAAGTGAGACGAAACATACCCACCACGTCTCACCCTTAACAAAAATCACAATATAAAAATGGACGTTATGACCTGGGGACTATACGCTCCATGCTCCTCAAGCCAGGGGCCTCACCCATATCGCGCAACTTCCCATGATAGCATACAGGGGGTATGCTTCACATAAATATATATATATATATATATATATATATATATATATATATATATATATATATATATATATATATTCAACATCATTACTCAAATATATATATGGCCATAATTGCCAAACACACATAACGATGGCCACTAATCCCAAAGATTCTCCCAAATAATAACATTCAAGTATTCGCACACTCACGAGGCTAAATCCAAAAGTATTGCCTCACTTGATAAATAACCTGTACCTTATTCACGCTTAAGGATTTATATAATTTCTCCAACTATACCAATTCAACCTAGTAGTCTTGTAGGATTTACTCAACTATAATCAATATAATTATGTTTTCTATGCGCACAATTTTATATGCCTAAATGCCCACTTAAATTATCCCAAGAAATATTCATCCCCCAACACCCTTAATTCAGATACGTCATGGATTTCATTTTCCACGATCCCAAGGTCTACGTAACTCTCAAATAATAATTTAGAGGTCCCCACTCTATTTTTAGGAACCCCAATTATCAAATTCCTCAGTTTTTTATTTTCCTCGAAAATATACTTTTAGTGCCACATGCTTAAAACGCCCTCTTAACCCCCATAATCCCCTCAAATAACTAAAAATAATTTCTCCCAAATGTATATCTATATACTCAAATAAATAATCTATAAATAATCAGGTTTGAGATTTATCCCATTTAAACTTCACTAGTTGAAATCGCCAAAAATCCTGAAGGGTCGATCGATCGACCCTTGGCCATTGATCGATCGATCGATCCGGACAGCTTATTCTCCAGGAAGTTGTTTCGGCCATTAAAGCTTCCTATAAGATTCTATCTCCTCTACTATCATTCACCAACCCAATCAATAACATATACACACTTAAAAAGGGTCCTAATCATCCTAGAACCCAAGTTCAACAACTAATTTCAAACGATTTCTAAGTTTCTTAAATCAATTATTGTTCGGGGTTTACTCGTTAATCTTTTGAAACCCGTTTTGATTCACAAAAACCCAACCCAAAATTGTCTAATTTGTTATTACCAAATTATGATATGAGATTTGTGCTAAAAAAGAAATAAAGCAAGTAAACACTTTCCTCGTGGATAAAATTCGACGACCTCGAGTCGAATCCCGCGGAGTTCGGACGAAACCTCCATTTTCTTCCTGTTTTCTCTTTTCCTTTTCTCTCCTCCTTCTTTCTCTCCTTTTTATTTCCTTTCTCCCACTCTCTCGTGTCTTTTATAGAAGAGAATAGGGTTTATCCCTTATTAAACCCGAAAATGACTCGTTTACTCAATTACAAGTCCATACTGTCCAAAAATTCCCGGAGTCCAAATAATACTGTCGAATATTCTATTCTAACTATCTCGACCATTCTAAAATCAACCACGCACTCGAAAGCTCCATCTGGGGTACTTGACCGCAATCCACTAATTAAACCCAACACATCTCAATGCGGTTTTTCCAATTAAAATAGTATCCTTTGTTGCTTTACCCAACTGT
This sequence comes from Sambucus nigra, assembly GCA_949130495.1. NCBI lineage: Eukaryota > Viridiplantae > Streptophyta > Magnoliopsida > Dipsacales > Adoxaceae > Sambucus > Sambucus nigra. The sequence goes on from OX422212.1 coordinate 102,014,864, forward strand.
GACATATAATTAAAATACTAAAAAACATTTACTTATTCCAAAAAGTTAATATAACACACATCGAAAATCATTAAATCCTTGAAAACCTCAAAAATTACTATTCATGATAATTCTTAAATTCCCAAATTACGCATAATTATTAAATTTAATTTCCCATTAAAGTGCAGGGTATTACAACTGGAACCTTGGAGTCCATCGATAGAGACTAAGAAACCATCAACCCCATATGGTGCCTTTCACCATGAGCGAATGCCGCAACAAAACAAAACTTCTTCTTCTATGGGAAATAGAAGCAAAACCAAACTTCTCCTTCTTGTGGTAGAGATGAACCAATGGTGCCAATAAACTCCAAGCAAGATATATATATATATATATATATATATTGAAGGACTTGGAATAAACATAAACTGATGGGTGTATGTGTTTTGGTAAAAATTAATTCATGATGGTTTTAAAAACACAAAAACATGAACTTTTGATATTGTAAATTCTCTTTAAATTGTTTTTCTCTCAAAGTGTGTCGAAAGTTAGTTTTTCAAAAGAGGTCTTCGCACTAAATAAATCTTGGAAAAAGGTAGTGGAAAATAGTAGTGGGAACATGGAGAAAACTGCCAAAAAATATTTCCCGCCAGAAATATCGTTCGAACGAGATTTCCGTTCTAACGACCATCTAATGATGTTCCAGTGGCCAAATGGGAAAAGTCGTTGGCAAACTCGTTCGAATGATAATTTCAAACGAAATGTCAGAATGTTCATTTTTCAATTTTAAGCCCAAAAACGTTAATTTAAATAAACATTACACCTATTAAAAAAATATTCCAAGTCTCCTACAAATATATTAAAGCATTCATATCTTTGGAGATTTGAAATATGATGTTGATGATGTGAAATGTGGCACTGACACTCGACAATGACGTTCTCTTGAAAAGTAGGGCCGTAATGTCTTCAACTTTAACATGTCATAGGATTGAACGATACACAAGAAGACTTTCCTATGACTCAAATATTTTTCTCCGGAATTGAACCAACACTACATAAGACTTAATTGGAGACTTGTGTCCTTACAAATCTCTCCTTTTGTCTATTCCTGAATAAAAACCAAAACAAAATCCTAAAGGGTAGTCAAGATCTACTAGACTAAAAAACATCCCACCAAAAAATAAAACAACTTGACTCGAAACCCAAGGATCAATAGCTTTGCTGATGAAACTTGCCACTTAGAAGGATTCCTGCACACTTGAGCAAAACAATAAATGCATAAGGAATATAAAAATATTAAGTGAAATTAAAATAAATACTCCCCCTAAATGAATTCTCCCCTTGTATCCACTATGATCTACCTAAGAAGGTCGCGACTCCCCCTAAGTTAAATCCCGTAAACTAAGGTTAGGTTTAGAAGCCACTTCTCCCCCTTTTTGTTAAGGATTAAACAAAGGATTAGGAATTAATAGAATACTCATTTCACCCCAGTATTATCTTAAGTTCAATTTCTCTCCCTAAAACTGCATAAGGGTAAAAAAAATGGGATAATGAGAAAAAACAAAAATGCATAAAGTGCAAAGACCATGTAAACATACGGGAAACAATAACTAATCCAAGAAAGAATAAAGGATGATAACTATGATGAGAATAAAAAGATATCAATTTGAAACATGAGAGACTAAGCATGATATATCAAACAAACATTTTGCAATAAGTTAGGTACCACTTTTGAATTAAATCATACGCGAACTAGCTAACAAGGAAACTAAAAAAAACAAAATATCATATATATGTATACACAGTAGATATAAAATATATGAAAGGACATATATATAGATATAAAAACCACACATGGCACAAAATATATAAGATTTTCACACTCGTATGGGAAAAATGTGTACAAATACATGTGGTAAACGGAAGTGTAAGGGTGTGAACTAGTAACAATTAAATTTCGACCCAATCACTTAAAATTTGTTCACGGAGTTCTCATTTGATTGTAAAATTTTATCACATTTATATATAGCTTATGTGACAATATAAATTGAACTCAATGAACAAATATACACAATGCACATAAGCCTAGAATTTTGATGATTCTATAGCACAATATATTCATGACAATATAAGCTTAACTAGGATTCAAAGTCATTGTGCAAACGCCTTAATATATCCAACCAAACTCCTTATAATTTTCTTTTCTTTTCTTTTGAACATATTAACCAAACTATTTTGGACATGGAAAATGTTCCTTTTGATGCCATATTTTTAACGCCTAAAAGTCAATGGTGGATTTTCACGCAAAGTAATTTTCTCTTTAGCAACTCGATTCCATTGATAAACTAATACATCGGATAAACATATTTTCTATTTTTTTAAAATCCGGGAAACGGTTATTACATGCACAAATCCTCCATAGTCAGAGAAAAATGTAGATGCCTAAATTGAAGGAAGAACATTTCACTTAGCTCAAATATACATGTGACATTTAAATTTTAAATGAGCTCGTGCATGTGTGAAAAGAGTCATATAAAAATAGAATCCATTAAGCAACGCAAAATCAAAATACTCCATTTAAGTATGGTAAAGAACATTTTAAGGATTGGCAATCTTAATCAAAGGTTCTATCCACATGAAAGCGAAAAATAAGGGGTTCAAACACAAATATATGCCACATAGAGTGTGTCAAACTAAAATACACACAAAACAAAAATCTTTTTGAGTTTTTGAGAAATTTTAACCAAAAATAAAAATATTTACTCAAAAGACAAACAAAATCATTTTGTATTTTTCATTAAGCCTAAATTACCAAAATAAGTAAAACACAAATGATAAATCAAAAAATCTTTTTGTATTTTTCATTTAATGCAAACTAAAATAAATATAATACAAAAGATAAACAAGTCATAATTTCTAGCATGAGATATGAAACAAAGCAATGACTAGAAAATGACTAAACATGCATACCCTAGAAATGATATATAATATGAAGCACATAAAGCTAGAGTATGCAAACAACTAACACATTCAACCTTTAGATTTTTCAAGGGAGGTATCGTGTGAACGTAAATGAGAATAAAAAATCCTATTTTGTAAATCTACCAAGTCGGATCTCCTAACCCACAGTAATGATGAATGACGATCTCGGGATATAGGAATCTTGGCTACCTTGGTTACCTTACGTTGGGATTTTATAGAAAATCTTTTAAGATCAAAACTAAATTTCTCAAGATGACCTTTTCGACCACAGTGTGACCGGGTAAAAACGTGTCCAGAGGTGGTTCTAAGGATTGATCTCTAAAGGTTTTCCTAGGTAATTATCTTAAAACATTGGTTTTGGCTTTATGAGTTTTTTTATTACAAGTATCGAAGCGTAAACCACAAGTGTCTTTTTTAATTTGGACCGTTCCTAATATTTTATCTACTTTCTCTGAACGACACGCGAATTCAAATTTCACTTTACTAGAGTCTTTTAATTTATTCTCTAATTCTAAATTGTTAGACTCTAATAAAACATTGCGCTCTGTAAATGCGAGAAGCTCCTTTTTAATGTATTCCATTAAGCCTCTAAGGTTATCTCTCTTGCCTTCTATATATTCAAGATTCTCACGAAGAGCTCTCTCACGTGTCCTAAGGTCATCAACCAACACACTCTCATCTACGACCTTGGCACGCTCTCTGAAACCAGCTTCTAATTTCAAATTTTCCATTTTTAATTTTATATATTCGGTATATAATTCTTGAAATGAAAATTGAAGTTCACTCATATCAATTTCATTTTCACGTTCACTCTATATCTCTTCTCCACTCTCACTACCATCATCTTTTTTAGCTTCACATATGTATTAAGATATCATCATTAGATGATTTCTCACTATCACTTACATAAGTAATAATGAATGCGGTAAAGTTACGCTCAATGGGGGAATTGCGTCCCTCTTCCTTATCACTATCACTAAGGGTTGCATTGTATGAAACATGTTTCTCTTTGCCATGCTTATATTTTTCAAATTTCTTAAAATCATTTTTAAATTTATCTTTGTTAAATTTAAGAAATTTACGAAACTTCCTAGCAAACATAGCCATATCTTCCGAGTCACTATCACTCTCGTCATCCACATCTTATTTTTCCTCCTTACAGGATTTCAATGCAATGCCCTTATCAATTTTCTTTTTTCTTTTAGAGGGGAACAAATCTATTTCATAGGTTTGCAAATCACCTACTAGTTTCTCAAGTTTGGTAGAGTGTAAGGTGGGTAAATAATTGAACACGATCACTTTAAAGATAAGTATCTCGGGTAGGGACCTAAGAATTTTCTTTACAACTCGGTCGTCGGGTACTTTATCTCCTAAATTAAATGAAGAATTTACTATATCAGAGAGTCTAGCATAAAACTCATCGAATGTTTCTTTTTCATCCATTTTGATGGTTTCAAATTGAGTGGTGTGGTTTCGGAGTTTAGAAGATTTTACGACACTAGTTCCCTCGTGTGTAAGTTGTAAGATATCCCAACTTCCTTAGCGATTTCATAGGTCATGATACATCAGAATTCATCCAGTGTGACCGCACTAAACAAGGCATTTAAACATCGGGAATTAAAATTTGCAAGTTTAAATTCATTCTCACTCCATCTATCTGCGGGTTTTGGAACTTGCTCATTAACTACCAAATATGTGGGGGGATCACCCGTTAACAACTGACAACCAAACCCTCTTGTCGATAGTTTTTAGTGTCAATTTCATACGCTCTTTCTAATACGCATAGTTGGAACCATCGAAAACAGGAAATTTTGAAAATGGAGAAAATTCCATTTTTAACCAAAAATATTTAAAAGGACCTTAACACAATAAATTAGCGCTCCGACTCTGATACCAATCTTAGGGAACAAGGATCCCCAATTTTAAATTTTTAGATTACTCAAAAATGAATTTCCTTTAATGCGAAAGAAAGATGGTGCAACACAACATAAATATCTACAAATTTTAATTTCTTTGAAATTAAAATTAAACACAACAAAGTGAATTAAAGTAAACACACACATGCTTTGAATTCACTCAAACCAAATTAATTTAATTAAAAAGCTAAAAAAATTTAGGCAAGAATATTATGCAATTCATTTAGTGCCAAATCGAATTAAATTAACTTAAGCAAAACTTACCCAAATAGTTAAACATACATCGTTTTAAACAAGATTGTGAATTAAACCCATCTTTATCTTTTTTATCCTAAACATACGTTCTAAGTGATTTGCAAGATAAAATAAATTCACAATCCCACAACGCGACGATGTACGAGGAAAAACCCCTACAGGGGAAAAAAACCTCGGATGGCCATAGCCTAATAAATTCACTAAGTACGATATGAATTTTAGAAAGACTCGACAAGGGGACTTATATAACCGAATCGACTCCCTTTAAGCCTTAACGTGCTCATTCGATCTTCAACCTTCACCTAGTGAATAATCTCGGAGTCTATAGGAACCTTGGAGTCCACCAATAGAGACCAAGAAACCATCAACCACGTATAGTGCCTTTCACCATGTGAGAATGTCATAGCAAAACAAAACTTCTTCTTTTGTGGGATATAAAAGCAAAACCAACTTCTCGTTCTTGTGGTAGAGATGAACCAATGGTGCCAACAAACTCCAAGCAATATATATATGTATTGAAGGCTTGGAATAAACATAAACTGATGGGTGTATGTGTTTAGTTAAAAATTAATTCATTAAGGTTTTAAAAACACAAAACATGAAATTTTGATATAAATTCTCTCTTAAATTTTTTCTCCTAAAGTGTGTCAAAATTTAGTTTGTCAAAAGAGGTTTCCGCATCTAATACCCCATATTTCTGAATATTCCATTTAATTAGATTGGAGAATTAAATGAGAAAATATCGTCTTGATTTAAATTACGTAAGAGTAGTAACTTAAAGAGTTTTATTTAAAATTGTAATTATGGTATACTAATCGGAAGATAGATACCGGTATATATTGCATCATTTTTTATTTACTTAGTGCGAGTGGTAAATAGTTACTTAACGCATGTAGACCGTGTTGGGGTGAGAACGAGTAATATTTCTTAAGTGACTCAAATGATAATTTAGAGGTCACCAATGAGTCTGGAAGGGTCAAATTAGTCAAAATAGTATACCCGGGGGTACTAGTTGAGTCCCGGGGCAATTTTGGACTAAACCGAGACCGTTCGAGGGCATTTTGGTCTTTTAACATAAGAGGGTATGGAGACCTACGAAATTTAGAGTTTTATATCAGCCTTCTGATAGAGGAATTAGGGTAGAACACCCATGACAAACACCACTACCATTAGAGAGAAGAGAGGCACAACTTTCTAAAGCAAAAAGAAGATTTGGGAAGGATTCAAAGGGATTTCTACCATCTACTTGTTGGGGAAGAAGGATTAAAGGATGAAGATCATCAATCATCAACAAGAACCACGAAATCAGACCCTACTGATCATAAGGCAAGTTGTTTATTGCAAAAATTATAAAGTTATAATACCCATGTGTAGGGTTTATGAATAGTGTTGTTTAAATCATTATTTTAATTGGAGAAAGATGATATTTATGCATGTTGGGATAGGAATCGCATGTAGAATGATTTAAACTATGTAGAGGATTAATATTCAGATTAGACTTGATGATTTTCGGAATAAAAATCTGGATTTTGAATGATAATATGGGAAGAACACCATAACTAGGGTTTCAAGAAATTCTGGGTTTTAATTCATTATTTCTTTAAAAGTAATTGGAGTTTTGATGTAATTGACACGTTAGAAACTGTCCTAGTATATGTGGAAATATGCTAGGATCATTGGGTAAAAGTTTGGTGGACAATAATGGAGTTTGGAAATTTGTTAATGGAGGAGAGGATCAACGAAGAAGACAGACTGCGTCTGTCCCTGTTCGATCGATCGATCGATCTTGAACTATTAATCGATCGACTGTGTCGATCGATCGAACCCAGCCGTCGATCGATCGACGCAAGCTGTTTTCCCGAAATTTTTGTGTTTAATCCTTCGTTGAGTTCGGGAATGAATGGATATTCTAGGATTTACATTATACTTATATGGGAGTAAGAATAAGACCAGTAGGTATATTGTTGAGGTCCAATAAGGCCATTGGATTTAGGGCTTGGATTATGGACCGAGGAGAATAATCCGATTTAGTAGAGTATCGGGGACTTCGGAAATTGAGTTACGGGGCGAAGTAAATTCAATTTAAGTAATAGACTAGTAGGGTAAGCAATAACTACTGAAATTATATGTAAGGGGTAACTAGGACCCTTAGAGTTGTGTGAATACTCAAATAAATACGATTAATCAGATAAATCGTAAAGCGAATATTATACGGTAAATATATGAGATTAAAATATTACGTACGTATATGATTAATAGGTCGGGCGTGTACCTACTGAATTATGTGATCTTTTATGTAGAGAGATTATACCTAAATTAATTATGTTAGGGTCGATGAGACATTCCGAACTAACATAAAGTTATTATAAGTTTGGGGTCGATGAGAAATACCGAACCAAACTTTGAACTGCTGTCGCGATGAGAGAGTCCCGAACCAGAATATGTGTATATATATATTTTTAAAATAATTGGGGTCGATGTATCATGCCGAACCACTTCTTACTTGGGGTCGATGAATCATTCCGAACCAAGAGTCCTTTATGTGTATAAAAGGGGCAAAATAGCAGTGACTAATATTTAGTATATATTGTGTGTTAAATATATATACCTGATGATATTCTACTTCCGCGTATTAGTAGATTGATATATTATGTATTTAAAGATACATACTGAATTGGTAAGTTAAGTAGTGAAACTTAATTACGAAATGAACCTTTAGATAGAAAAAAGCTATTTAGTAATTCAAGTAGCGAAACTTAATTACATAAGTGGGAAAGTCAACAATTGTGAAAATTGTAGTAATTTTAGTAGTGAAGCTAAATGAGAAGTCTTGAAAAATAACATAGATGAAATGTTACTTGAGAATTAATTAACATACGCGAGATGTTAGTGAAAAGGTTGTACTGTATGGGCGGTACTGGAACTTGGGTATAGATAAGTTTAGTTGACTACTTTGGTTTTAGTTAGCTTGGGAAGTATGGCTAGATAAACTAAGTGTATAACGTTAGGTGTGCACAAAAGATGAGGGGTGAGTTAACTCAAGAGAGTGTACGAGAACCTAACATGTGTAATCAATAACCGCATTTTATATTGTGATAAACGCTTGCTAAATATTTTCAAAATGTTTTGAGTACTAACTCTTGCTATAAAATATTTTCAAAACCTTTTAGGTGTCCACCCACAGGGATGCCATGTGTGATGATTCCATTCCAGACTCGGAGCTGTAGCACAGTGGATGCTTACGGGATTTGACTAGGCGATATCTCTCATTCAGATCTAGCATAGGATCTCGCACTCTTCTATGTATGGACTTGTTGTCCGGTATTAGTCCCAGATTTTAGATCCAGACTAGTGGTTACTCTATTGATTGTTTTGATTTTTTTTAGTCGATGGTTTATTCGGTAATACTTTAGTTCTGTTGTACTTTTACTTTGTTGTTTGAAATATAGTACATGATTATTTGTACTTTCTTTCGCATGGTTGATTTATCTGTTTAAAGAAAGATAAAATTTGGCACCGGTCTAATTTTACTTAGGGGATTAGTAATGAAAAAGTTTTCGACAGTAATGCTAAGAATGAACCATTTGAGAAACCTGTTTTAATTTAATGAAGGCCTGATCACCCGATGTTTAATTAGGCGGGGTGTTACAGATGGTATCAGAGCATCAGGTTCTAGTGTCCATAGGATCTGTACGGCTTACTACGTTTTCAGCGTATCGTTTAATTGATATAGAGACCTATCTTAGGATGATTGTACTCCTCTACGTACGTAGTTTACGTTCTCCTGCTATTTAATAGACGTAGTGTTATATATACGAGTCCGATTGGGCACGGTACGTCGAATATGGTGGTAGGTCCAGCATTGGCGTTAGCAGGACGACAGGAGGGAGGAGCTCGGCATAAAGCATGGGGTGTTCGAAGATAGCAATCATAGGAGAGATGACCGTAGTCGAGGTCACTCGTAGCGTGTAATGGAAGTAAATGCTGCAAGGGTTGTTGAGGCATAGCAGGCATTTTCCAAGTGTCGCGACGGCAAGAGTAATGCTAGTCTAGACCGCCCAATGCAGTGATAGTGGGAGTACGTGTGAAGAAAATTTGATGAGAACGTGCCGTAAATGTGATAAAACGGCGACTGTGCATGTTAACCAATGGAAGTAGTATGTCCAGAGGTTTTGGCATTTGGGACGGAGTAGAAATACTCAGAAGTGAAAATTTTGAGTAAATTTTCAAGCAACGTGGTGGGGATACCAGTCACTACATTCGGACCGAGGGTCCGTTTATATATAAATAGAAGAACTTTACGTATAGTTTAACCACAAAGTTCTCCAATGACGATTCAGAAGCGTAGCGAATGGAAATATATGAACCCCTCACGTGAAAGCCTGGTAGAGGCCAATCGTGAGAGAGAAATTTATCCTGTGAAGTGAACTTGTACCGATGAGATAGGTATAAGGGAAAAAAGCCCTTGAGAAAATGGACTCTCAAGTTATAGCTCACAATTTTTGGTAAAACTCTTCTTGAACGACTTATGTATATGTAGACAATATGGTACTTCCTACAAGGTTGAGGTTAATGCTCCTGGGTGGGCGGAGCTAAGGGAGTTTAGAGATTTAGTCAAAGAGTAAGACTGAATGTAATGGGGCTGGTGCAAGCCATAAGTGAAAACCCACTAGAGGATTTAATGATTAGATCCTAAGTAGGGACTTTTAAGTCTCATTGTGCGTTCCTCTTGGTCAGTAGAACTAAGGGAACCAAGATGATAGTGTTCAGGATCGAGACTACCCAGTCCGAGAGGAGGGGTACCCAAACCGGTCAGCATGGCCCGGAGTCAGGAATTTTTGAAAAGATGTCTAGTGTGGATTCTAGGGCCATGCGTTTTATTTTTAGCTGGAAGTTATTTGAAGAAATAATAACTCCAATAAGTTTTGCATTCCGGAGAGGACAAGCGTGTTATGTCCGGGAACCATCTAAATCACCAGAGCGATGGATAAGGAAGTATATGAGTTTTAGCCTCGAGTGAATGGGGTATATGACGACTCCTCACCTGAAAAAGGGTCGAGTTGTCATTATTCATCAAAATGTGAGAAACTTCGGAGATTATGAACATCTCTTAGTAATTGATTTCGGTTTGTGGGGACCTAAATGATGTGAGTCAATGTTTGTGGTATGACTGCTGAGCGGAGAGATCGAGCTCGCTGTTGCAGTTAGTGCTTAAGACTTAGTGATAGTATAAGCGCGATGCCACTTGACTCCGTTAGAAATATTGGAGTATGGTTACACATATTGTCGAGGAATCGAATTTGAGTATCTTGACTATGTGTTGTTCACACAATGCTCAGTAAGAATACATGGGGAGAAGTACCTTATTTAAGTTCGGTTGCGAAAGGGAATACGACTGAATTTTTGCACGTCAGGAGAAGTGGCATTGTTAGATGCTAGGGCATCAGTGGAGCCGGTAGTGTTGAAGAGAAACACTGAAAGGCTTACCTCACCACGAAGGGACAAGTGGGACTTTGTGGGCAAGGATTTGATTTTTGGCCTATAGGGTATAGAGAATACCCACAAGATTGTAGTCACGTCGTGTAGACTAGGCTAGAGTTGAAGAAAAGCATGTTACGGGTGCGACATTTGCAATGTTTTTGCAAATGTACCCGGAGAAAAGGGTGTATGGGCACCCTAGTCAATTGGATTCCTTTGACATCCGAGATAGAGGGATGCGGAATCTTTTGTACGACGTTGGGGAAATTAGGAAACAAGTCGTATCGATGAAATGGGTTGAACGTCATGGGAGATTGACGATAATCCAAGATTATATGTGCTGAGAGATCCAGCACACCCTATGGGATGAAAGTCGGTGGGAAACCGTTCAAAGGTTATATCTTGATATGGGAGACCTAACTGTGGTGAAGAAGTAGCGCAAGGTGCTACTTGACTGAGTGTTGTAAGTGACTTACGTGTTACTAAAATGTTGATCCTTATAAAGTAACCAACCCAAAAAGTGCGCCAATTGCGAAGAGTGCACGGATTGTAAAGTATATTAAACCTGGAGAGAAAGGGGAATAGAGTACCACTTCAGGAAAGATGACGTAAGTGGGAAGAGATGTTGAGGAGAGACGTAGTGAGACTGTCTCCAGATACACCTCTAGTTAATAGACAAGATAGACTCGAAATGAACAACCGGAATGTGGTAGTGAACCCACATTCCCAATGATGGAATGAGGAGACAGACTTATAAATTATTGATGGGTTGTGAACATCATAATTAAGCCAACATTTCGTTGGGGGTAGCGAAATGGGGTGACCGGGATGGATTAGTATATAGTTGATAAGGGAGAGTGCACAGTGCCGCACTACATGATTGTGAATCAGGATGAAATCCTAAAATTCCACCCTGTGAGAGAAGGTCAGGAAGGAATAGAGATAAAGTTTTATTTTCAGTACGTTGTGTTACCTACACTCAAAGTTAGTGAGAAAGAATGATGATACGCCCTTATGATAGTGGAATTTTAGAGAAGCCCACTGATCAATTCATAGGTTGAATGTATGCCTTTATGAGCATATTTATAGGTAGGGGGAGTGCCTATATGGACGGTACATGAGGATTAGGTTCGTGGGTACCGATTACGAACAATACATGTACTTTGGGTGTGGTTCGAGGAGACATTTCGAACTTTTAGTCCTTAACGCGTGATATGAGGACATTCTATTGGAGTGTGACATTTTAAGGTATATGAAATGTGTAATATATGGCTCAAAAATTGTCTACACATGTGCGATGAGATATATATATACATATATTGGTGCTCGAGATGTGATTCCGAGACAACTATATAAATCACTATTGGTGATCGAGGTGAAATTCCGAGCCAATAGCCCCAAAAGTGTTATAGAAGGGGGGGTGATAATAAAAATAAGTGTTAATAGTATATGTTAAGTGTACGATATATATACCTATTGATTTTTCCTACTTATGTGCGATAATAAGTGTGCTTAATCTCTGTATTGGGGTCGATGATGTTCCAGACCAATACATGAAGAATCGATTTGGGGTCGATGATTTTCCGAACCAAATCGATGATAAATATTGATATCGACGGAAGATCTGAACCGGCATGTGCATTACATTTACCTTGGGGTCGATGGATTTCTGGACCAATGTAAATGATAGGATTATTGGGGCCGATGATTTTTGTCGGACCAATTTTCCTTAAAGTATATATAGTGTGTGAAATATATACCTTATAATATTCTACTTATGAGTGATAGTAGACACTTAGATTTTATATAGAGATATACATCAAATGGGTAAATTAAGTAGGGAGAAACTTAATTTCAAGAATTAACGTTGGATTGGGAAAATATATGGAGAAATTAAGTAGTGGGACTTAATTATGATATGTGCGGCATGGGTAACGTGCGATAAGAAATTATGATGAAATGGTCATGTGCTGGGGATGACCGTTAGGATATTATGATTTGGTATTGGGTATTAGAGGGTGCAATTATATTTAAGGTCCTTAGCCTTAATACCAGCCTTATCCTAATTTCGAGGACGAAATTCCTTTGCAAGGGGGGAAGTATGTAATACCCCGTATTTCTGAATATTCCATTTAATTAGATTGGAGAATTAAATGAGAAAATATAGTCTTGATTTAAATTACGTAAGAGTAGTAACTTAAAGAGTTTTATTTAAAATTGTAATTATGGTATACTAATCGGAAGATAGATACCGGTATATATTGCATCATTTTTTATTTACTTAGTGCGAGTGATAAATAGTTACTTAACGCGTGTAGACCGTGTTGGGGTGAGAACGAGTAATATTTTTTAAGTGACTCAAATGATAATTTACAGGTCACCAATGAGTCCAGAAGGGTCAAATTAGTCAAAATTGTATACCCGGGGGTACTAGTTGAGTCCTGGGGCAATTTTGGACTAAACCGAGACCGTTCGAGGGCGTTTTGGTCTTTTAACATAAGAGGGTATGGAGACCTACGAAATTGAGAGTTTTATATTAGCCGTATGATAGATGAATTAGGGTTAGAACACCCATGACAAACACCAATACCATTAGAGAGAAGAGAGGCACACCTTTCTAAAGCAAAAAGAAGATTTGGGAAGGATTCAAAGGGATTTCTACCATCTACTTGTGGGGAAGAAGGATTAAAGGATGAAGATCATCAATCATCAACAAGAACCACGAAATCAGACCCTACTGATCATAAGGCAAGTTGTTTATTGCAAAAATTATAAAGTTATAATACCCATGTGTAGGGTTTATGAATAGTGTTGTTTAAATCATTATTTTAATTGGAGAAAGATGATATTTATGCATGTTGGGATAGGAATCGCATGTAGAATGATTTAAACTATGTAGAGGATTAATATTCAGATTAGACTTGATGATTTTCAGAATAAAAATCTGGATTTTGAATGATAATATGGGAAGAACACCATAACTAGGGTTTCAAGAAATTCTGGGTTTTAATTCATTATTTCTTTAAAAGTAATTGGAGTTTTGATGTAATTGACACGTTAGAAACTGTCCTAGTATATGTGGAAATATGTTAGGATCATTGGGTAAAAGTTTGGTGGACAATAATGGAGTTTGGAAATTTGTTAATGGAGGAGAGGATCAACGAAGAAGACAGACTGCGTATATCCCTGTTCGATCGATCGATCGATCTTGAACTATCGATCGATCGACGAACCCAGTCGTCGATCGATCGACGCAAGCTGTTTTCCCGAAATTTTTGTGTTTAATCCTTCGTTGAGTTCGGGAATGAATGGATATTCTAGGATTTACATTATACTTATATGGGAGTAAGAATAAGACCAGTAGGTATATTGTTGAGGTCCAATAAGGCCATTGGATTTAGGGCTTGGATTATGGACCGAGGAGAATAATCCGATTTAGTAGAGTATCGGGGACTTCGGAAATTGAGTTACGGGGCGAAGTAAATTCAATTTAAGTAATAGACCAGTAGGGTAAGCAATAACTACTGAAATTATATGTAAGGGGTAACTAGGACCCTTAGAGTTGTGTGAATACTCAAATAAATACGATTAATGAGATAAATCGTAAAGCGAATATTATACGGTAAATATATGAGATTAAAATATTACGTACGTATATGATTAATAGGTCAGGCGTGTACCTACTGAATTATGTGATCTTTTAGGTAGAGAGATTATACCTAAATTAATTATGTTAGGGTCGATGAGACATTCCGAACTAACATAAAGTTATTATAAGTTTGGGGTCGATGAGAAATACCGAACCAAACTTTGAACTGCTGTCGCGATGAGAGAGTCCCGAACCAGAATATGTGTATATATATATTTTTAAAATAATTGGGGTCGATGTATCATGCCGAACCACTTCTTACTTGGGGTCGATGAATCATTCCGAACCAAGAGTCCTTTATGTGTATAAAAGGGGCAAAATAGCAGTGACTAATATTTAGTATATATTGTGTGTTAAATATATATACCTGATGATATTCTACTTCCGCGTATTAGTAGATTGATATATTATGTATTTAAAGATACATACTGAATTGGTAAGTTAAGTAGTGAAACTTAATTACGAAATGAACCTTTAGATAGAGAAAATCTATTTAGTAATTCAAGTAGCGAAACTTAATTACATAAGTGGGAAAGTCAACAATTGTGAAAATTGTAGTAATTTTAGTAGTGAAGCTAAATGAGAAGTCTTGAAAAATAACATAGATGAAATGTTACTTGAGAATTAATTAACATACGCGAGATGTTAGTGAAAAGGTTGTACTGTATGGGCGGTACTGGAACTTGGGTATAGATAAGTTCAGTTGACTACTTTGGTTTTAGTTAGCTTGTGAAGTATGGCTAGATAAACTAAGTGTATAACGTTAGGTGTGCACAAAAGATGAGGGGTGAGTTAACTCAAGAGAGTGTACGAGAACCTAACATGTGTAATCAATAACCGCATTTTATATTGTGATAAACGCTTGCTAAATATTTTCAAAATGTTTTGAGTACTAACTCTTGCTATAAAATATTTTCAAAACCTTTTAGGTGTCCACCCACAGGGATGCCATGTGTGATGATTCCATTCCAGACTCGGAGCTGTAGCACAGTGGATGCTTACAGGATTTGACTAGGCGATATCTCTCATTCAGATCTAGCACAGGATCTCGCACTCTTCTATGTATGGACTTGTTGTCCGGTATTTGTCTCAGATTTTAGATCCAGACTAGTGGTTACTCTATTGATTGTTTGGATTTTTTTTAGTCGATGGTTTATTCGGTAATACTTTAGTTCTGTTGTACTTTTACTTTGTTGTTTGAAATATAGTACATGATTATTTGTACTTTGTTCCGCATGGTTGATTTATCTGTTTAAAGAAAGATAAAATTTGGCACCGGTCTAATTTTACTTAGGGGATTAGTAATTAAAAAGTTTTCGACAGTGATGCTAAGAATTAACCATTTGAGAAACCTTTTTTAATTTAATGAAGGCATGATCACCCGATGTTTAATTAGGCGGGGTGTCACACCGCACTGAATAAATCTGGGAAAAAGTTAGTGGAAAATAGTAGTGGGAACATTGAGAAAACTGCCAAAAACTATTTCTCGCAAGAAATCTCATTCGAACGAGATTTTCGTTCGAACGAAGTATCGTTCGAACGACCATCTAACGACGTTCCAGTGGCCAAATGGGACAAGTCATTGGCAAATTCGTTCGAACGAAATTCTCGTTCGAATGACAAACTCATTTGAACGACAATTTCGAACGAAATATCAGAATGTTCATTTTTCAATTTTAAGCCCAAAAACTTTATTTTAAATAAACATTACACCCATTAAAAAATATTCTAAGTCTCCTACAAATATATAAAAACATTCATACCTTTAGAGGACTTGAAATATGATGTTGATGACGTGAAACGTGGCACTGAAACTCGACAATGATGTTCTCTTGAAAAGTAGGGCCGCAACATCTTCAACTTTAACTTGTCATAGGATTGAAGGATACACGGTAACACTTTCCTATGACTCAAATGTTTTTGTCCGGAATTGAGACAAAACTACATAATACTCAATTGGAGACTTGTTTCCTTACATAATGATTTCTAGAAACTCTGTCCTATATATTTTTGTGTAGAAATCATCTCTCTTGGTGGATCAATTTACATTTCTATTTAAAAAAAATTGTTCCACTATCTTTGATTTTGAAAATACAAAAAACAAACTCAAATGATTTTTCATGTACTATATCTTCTTTGAAAAACTTGATTTTACATTTGTAAAATTTTTTGTATATAAGTAAATTTTTAGATTTGTGTTTTTTAAGAGCTAGGCAGATCTAAAACTATCTCAAGCACTGAATTTTGATTTTTGATATTTTTAACAGGAGCATATAGTCACTCTCTATAATTGGTAGGATTGTTTGTAACATTGTGAGTGTGTTGTGATTCATATTTGATTATATTTAAGACACACTCGCATGTTACACCTTTAGACACATCACGTAGAAAAGTGCATTATTGAAAGAGAGACATGTTTGACTGAGTTGACATAAGGCTAAAAGGAGGAGGAGTTCAACTATTGGGAGATATCAGAGAAGAAGAGTACCTAAGAGGTGTAGCTCAGCATTATGTATATTTCTTTCTTTTTCTTGATCTCGTGTTATAGTTGTAACATTGTAACCTTACTCTATTTTTAGTGGATTTTTTGTTTATGGCATTGAGGCCACCGTGGATGTTCCCCCTAATTGGGATTTTACCACGTAAAAAATATCTTGTGCACTTTACTGCTTTATGTACTTAATTTTTATGCAACTGATTAGGTTAAATGATTAATAAGGATTTCTTTAAAAGTTATGTTACCATGAATCTTAATCTTTACAAAATTTTTATAAAAGTTACACATCTTGTGTTCTGAAATCAAAAGGAGTTTCCTCAAAGAGTTTATTAGGAAAACTTAACCTAATAAGCTTTGGTTAATAACTTGGTATAGTAATTTTAGAAAAAAACTAAAAATGAGTGGGGTGAGGAGCTGGTATTTGAAGAAGGAATCATATATGTGGTTCTTTCCAGGGATGGTGGGGCATTAGAAGATGAATGACCAATGCATTAGAAATAGATTCACAGTGTACAATGATTGCAACAAGCCCCAAGTTCAAATTATTCATCGACGAAATTGGGATGAAGTATGAAGCACGAGAAAAAATCATTAAGAAGATCCTATAAGATGTCCAAGAGTTATCCCCCCCCCCCCCCCCAACTAGCTTGGTCCCATGGGGAGACCGATCAAGAAATATACATCTGAGATAGTATGATCATATGTGGATTAGGAAGTTCCCTTCTTCCATATCACACCATTATATGTTACAATATCATGCCCATTAGCACTCTATACGAGACTAGAATTTCTTAAGAGAAAATTTTGTCAGTACCACTCCCGATTTTTTTCTTTGATAGCATAGGGATGCAGTCGCTTGGCTATGTCCATGTGGGGATCGAGTCGGGGACTTCACTTACCACATTATATTTCATATCATCAATGCCAAAATAATTTAGCAACTATAGATAGGTCGAATGTGAATGCCCACACATGAAATTATGTCATCAACGTTCCACCAAAGCGCGAAAACCAATTTTCGTGGGTTAGAGATTATAATCAAAGCCACAAAAACATTATCAATAGAAGAGGCCCATCTGGTGGATGCATCATTCTACAAAAAATAAGATGAATAAAGAAAATGCTTTGTTGAAGGAGAACAGGAGTCTCCTTTAGGCTCAAGATAAATTTAAAGCCAAAAAATTAGCGCATGAAAGGTTAGGCCCACGAGTGGCATCCTCTTAGAGAAATAAATAAAGAAAATAAAAAGTTTAAAGAAGATGCAATCCCTACATGGACTTGCAACAATATTTCTTTGGCTAATGGAAAAGTCATCTATCACTTATAACGGTCTGATTGGGGGGAAAGCATTGACATGTCGCCAGAATATTTTGTGATTGATTAGTTCCACATTATTGAACATGTTGAAGAACAGAGGAAGTGGCGAAATGCATGCAGGATGGACTATGAGAGAAGCTCCATGAGATTGAGTAGCTAAACTTGGGAATGAAAAGTGGTGATTAGGGACTCATCTTTATTTCCAAGGGCTTAAATTCCGAGCAGTGAGAGGATATCATTGTCTTGTTCAAAGAATTTATAGCTGTCTTCGCGTGGACGTATACAAAAATATCGGGGATAGATCCAAAAGTGAGCTCTCACAAGTTAAATATTTTGCCCAATGCTTTTTCGGTGAGGTAAGCTACACAAACCTATGAGGTTGAGCTAGATTTGAAGAGCAAAGTGGAGGTAGAAAAACTATTCGCATATGAGGTTATCAAGCATTGTGGTTGTGGAAATGAAATACAAGAAGTATATATGAATCTGCACGAATTTGAGAGATCTAAACTACACTTGCCCAAAAGATGAACTTACTCTGTCGATTATTGACAGTTTGGTGGATGCCACTATCGGTCATGAAATGTATAGTTTCATGGATGGGTATGTGGGCTATAATCATATCAGAATGAAGCCAATAGATGAGGAGTAGATAACTTTTTGTATCCCTCTAGGCAATTTCCACTATACCATTGTGCCTTTTGTCCTGAAGAATTTAGGATCATTCTACCAACGGACCATAACGGTTATATTTCATGACTCGTTTCATGAAATATTGGACTTCTATGTAAATGATTTAGTGGCGGGGTTAAAAAAATCAAGCATGTTTAGGATATTAGAAGAGTCATTGAGGGATGCAAAAATTACAAATGACGATGAACTCAAAATGCTCCATTGAAGTTACCATAAGGAAATTATTGGGGTTCGTCATTAATAGGCAGGGTACATAAAAAAATAAAAGGCCATTTTGTTGATGCCAACATCAATACGTAAGAGGCAAATTAAGAATTTCCTGGGAAAGGTCTCTTATCTAATAAGGTTTATACCATCATTAGCGAAGGTCACCCAACCTTTTGTGCCACTCATGAAAGATATGGCGAAATGGGTATGAGGGGATGAGAAGAATAAGGCATTTGAGAGGATCAAATAAATATTGACTTATCCTTCTACCATGATCCGAACGGAAATAGGAAAGCCTCTGTTACTATACCTCACTTCTATAGAGCGGTATATTGGTGCCTTCCTTTCTCAAGAAAAAGGAAGGAGTATAGTGAATTGTGTACTACTTGTCTTGAGTGATTTTGGGAATGAAATCTAGGTATATGAACATAGAAATGAATTGTTTATCTTTAGTACTTATAGAACATAAGTATAGACATTACTTGCCCACATTTACAGTGCATATTATCACCAAATGTGATACCATCAAGTATTTTCTGGTGCGGTCCATCTTGGTGGGGTGAGCTGCCAGTTGGTTTAATATACTCTCTGAGTACAATCTGAAGTGCTTCATTCCAAAAGATATTAAGAGCCAAGTTGTGGATGATCTACTTGGCAATTTCCTAAGACAAAATTTTGAACCTCTCAGTGAAGAGATGCCAAAAGATAACTTCCAAGAATATTTAGTTGAATAAAATGGAAGAATGGAGAATGGAGAATGGAGAATGGGATTTGATGGCTTGTGCGCACAAAGGATAGGTGGGGCAGGCATCATTCTTTCTGGTGGAAAAGAGAAAGTTACCCCCTCATATAATTGTGATGTCAAGTGGTCTACTAATGAGGAAGAGTATGAGTCTCTCATGCTTGGCTTACTAAAGGCTCTACGAAGAGGCATTTGAGTAATTTATATATGTGGAGACTCTAACCTGACTGTCAAGCAAGTTAACTGGGAGTTTTTGCTCAAACAAGCTAACCATGTTCCGTATATTGCAATCATTCAGAGGTTGTTGGACCAATTTTTAGCCATGAAGGTAGAGATGCACCGTAGGTAAATGAACAAAAACACGAACACTTTAGCAATAATTGCACAAAATACTAAAATGGAGGTGCCTAAAGACACCATCACTGTTTGATGAAGAACGGTGCCAATACAAGTGAGAGATTTGTTCTTGAGTGAAGAGACTAAGGACTGTACATTCCTAATCATGAAATAACTTGAGACACATGAAGAAACTATGAAGTTGTCAGACCTAGCTAACTTTCATATGTTATCGGGCATGTTATATTTTAAAGGTCTGAGTGATATCTTAGCAGGGTGATAGGAGAAGAAGACACTAGAGAGATATTAGAAGAAATGCACAAACGTCACTGCAGGGATATAGAAATCCCTCTTTACAGATGGATGCAACAAGGGGATATTATTGGCCTAGCATGAGCACAGAGGCTATTCGCGTGTAGCAAGACTTCCTGAAGTATTAGACATAGTTTGATCAGCCAATGAAAATTAATTTTATGGAAATTCTAAAAAAATATCGCCTATCTTAGATGGAGAGCTACCTACTGAAAGGGTTGATGAGATTTATTTGAAGAAAAAAGTGTGGCAGGGGAAGAAGTGGCAAGAAAACTAAAAGAAGTCTATGAGCCTTCACACATGGGCGATGCCAAATTATACGATCAGCTAATGAACCTAGGGTACTATTATCCAATGATGAAGGCTGACTCTATAGGTTTTATAAAGAAAGGTAGAGCATGCCAAATTCATTGAAATATGATTTATGTCCCCTCGGTAAGTTTGTAAATCTTATCTACTCCTTACCTATTCCACATTTAGGCATTTGATCTGGTAGGAAAAAGCTGCCCAACCTATTATGGGAAAGACTTCATTCTGGTTTCCACGAATATGTATACCAAGTGGGCAGAAGAAATTCATTTGATAAGGGTTACTTTTTAGGTGGTAACACAATTCATTTGAGAATATATAATTTGTAGATTCTGCAAATTCGGCATTCCAAAGGTCATCCTTACAGATAATGGAAAGCAAATACGCAAAGAGATCGATTTTATCACGAACAAGTATAAAATCATCCATAACAGTTCAACTATTTCCTATCCCAAAGGGAATGGTCATGAGGAGGCCACCAACAAGACACTGATCAACATTTTAAAAAATATATTGGAAGATTTGTCAGGAACATAGGATGATAAGTTACCAATGGTTATATGGGCCAACCGTACCTCTAAGAGGAAGATAACTGGTTTTACGTCGTTCTCTTTGGTATATTTTACATAGGTTTTCTTATCGATAGAATTAGCTATGCCATAAGCATGAGTGGACTTGAGCCATAATTTGGTGTCTAATCTAAGACATGTTCAGTTAGAAGCCATATATGAGTGTTGTAATAGAGCTATGGAAAAATTCAAAGTCTACACTCAGTAGTTGTTTGAATCTTATGAAAATTTAGTTATCCCCAGAGAATTCCAAGTGGGATACTTTTTTCGCGCATCCACTTATCACCTACGAAGAATTCCAACCTCATAATTCAAGCCCAACTTAGATGGGCCATTCGTGGAGCGAGGAGTTAGGAGATCAAGTTATTGAAAAATCTCAAAGATGGAGAGCGAATGCATTCAATCAATCAATTACAAATGGCTCAAGAAATACTATGCCTAGGGTACCCTAACTTTGTTTTGTTTTAGTAGTTCATTCTATAAAGTGAAAGATCCTTACTCTAATAACCCATATTTTTTAAGAATTAAAAATGAATTTTTTGGTTAAAATTTAAATTACACGTGTGACGTAATTTAATGGAAACTAAATATGGTGGGTCGATAAAATTATTAATCGGAGAGAAATGATTAATGTTTATTGAATAAAATTACTAAGTGAATAATAATTATATAAATGATGGCTAGTGATGTGACAATATGATATCTCAATCGAATGTCGTGAGTGGATTAAATAAGGTAGAGATAGAAAATAAATTATGAGTAACTTGGATGATGGTTTTGAGGTTAATGTTGAGTTCAGAAGGGTCAAAACAGTCAAAATATTATACCCGATTGTGTGGTTTGGGTCCCAGGACAGTTTTATATATAATTGACAAACCGAGATGGCCTTTTCATTATTTTATAACTTAGGGTTAAGGGAATTTTAGGATTTTGAGTATTATATATAGTTGTGGTTATGTGAGGCTAGGGTAAAGAGATTAGAAAACAAGTGGAGGCTAGTAGAGAGGAGAGGAAGAGTTTTCTTGTGGCTCAAGGAAGGGTTTTGGAGAGTTCAGGCTCATTTTATCATCACAACCGCTCTTGGAGGAAGGATTATAAGAGAAGATCCATCAAACAGGATCGTGTCAAATCATTCCAATATAAGGAAAGTATCTATCTTGCAAATTTTATTAGTTATCATACCCATTTTGAATAAGAACCTTGTATTATGAACCATTGATGTTACACTTATAATTTGATGAGTAAAATTATAATTGAGAATACGTTTTGATGGAGAATAAATCAATTACACGGAGAAATAGAAATCAAGAATTTTGGGAGTTTAATCATGGATTAAATATAGGATTTTGTTGAATTTATATGAAGAACACAAAACTATAGGGTTTATCATCATGAGGTGTTAAATTAGACTATATGATGAAATTGTATGGATTTTATTCATGAATTACGTTAAAAATCATCCCTATGTATATCTTTGATGTTTAGTTATGTTAATTTAGAAATTGGGGTGTTAGTATGAAAGTTTAATGATTTGGATAGTGTAGAAATTCGTAACATCCATAAAAAGAAGAAGGCACCTGCTACATTTTGAATCAATTCGGTCACTGGGTGAATCGATTCAATTTGTCGAGATATGAAAATTTTAACTTTTAAACCCAGAAATTTTTGATACTTCATGAGAAAACTTTTAGGACAATTTTAACTTGTGGAGGGAAATGTAAAAATGTCAGAAGACCTACAGTAGGGATTAGGTTCATTGAGATTGAGATGAGTTAAGAATTGGGATAAATGACAAGATGTACAAAATTGATAAATGAAGGAAATTCGAGATGAATTACGAAGAGACGAGTGAACTTACATTATGCACAGTAGGATACGATGATTAGGAATATTAAAGTGATCCATACTCAAAATTATACAAATTGAAAGTTTAATTAGAATTTATGATACGTCAAAAATACAAGAAATACATACTATGTACGAGTTGAAGAAACTGGGTTGTGTGTGTACTTATTAAAATATGAATAAGGTGTATGAATACCTTTAAATATGATTTGATTATATATGTGAACATACCTAAGATGCCTTCTCTCATGTGGTTTACGCGCAGAGGGTGATCCCACCTTGACGATTCTAATGAGGTTTGGGTTAGTGCCCCAGAACATGGAACTTAGGGCAGTCCACTAGGTGTCGTGTATTAGTAGGATTGGCAGGTCGTTTGGGTATGTTAGGTATGTGCATATCCCAAAGGATTAGAACCATGTTTTCCACCACTACGATATTGATTAATTTTCGGTTCGAGCATACATGCCAAACCAATAGTCTTTATTTGAGTACAAGAGATACATGGACTTGATAGCAGAGTATGCCATCATCACGAGGGGCCATTATGGGGATGCTATAAATATTTATATATTATATGTGTGATATATGTATACCAGTGTAATATATATACTTATGTGAAAGAGTATAATTGATAATTGATGAATATCTAAAAAAGGAAATTAAGTGGTGAAACTTAAATTCAGTGATTCAATAATAAATTGAGAATAAATAAATTATTATTGAAACTATAATACTATATAGTATGGGGATATACATGAGATTTGGATTTATCGAGACTAGGCAGATACCTTAGCTAGTTGGAGAGGAGATACTAGTTAGTTAGAATACGTTAAGTGTTCACATTAGTTGGGAGGTGAGGATTTCAAGTGAGTGTACGTGGATAATACATGTGTAATAAATAACTCATTTAAATTGTGATTTAAATACTTGATAAATATTTTCAAATTGTTTTACTTGGGCGCTGACACATTTCAAAATATTTATAAAACATTTCAGGTGTCCAGCCACAGGGACGCCTATCTTAGAGATTTTATCTAGTGACACGTAGCTGCAGCATTATGGAGGCTCGCAGGATATTTGTTAGACGCTTCAGCTCATTCTTTCTATATAGGATATTTCATTATCAGTTCATCTAGGTATGTTTCCTTCATACTATTTATTATGCATCAGGCTGTATTCAGAGTTTATTTATTTATTTCAGATTGTGGTTGCATTATTTTATTGTTTATTAGGTCTCCTTTATTTAATTATTTATATATGTAGTGATATTGTTAAGATTAGATTCATGTGTGATTGGTTTAATTCATTTAAATTATTGCTGCATGTGTTAATAATAAAATATAAAATTGGCACCAACTTAATTTGAAACAGTTGATTGGTAAATAAAATGTTTTCGACAGTGATGCTAAGAATGAAGCCATTAATGATTCTGGTTTAATTTAATAATGGACTGATCACGCTGGATTAAATATAGGAGGGGTGTTACAGATGGTATCAGAGCATCAGGTTCTTGTGTCCATAGGATCTGTACGGCTTACTACGATTTCAGCGTAATGTTCTGTAATACCCCGTACTTTTGGCTATATTTATTTTTGGGATTAATTAATTAAATAAGAATTAATTGGGAAATAATCCGGGTGAAATACTAACGAGATGCGAGTTGGTATTTGATTATGTGCATACATGTTTTTATATGAATATTGAATTATGAAAAATTTGTCGTGAGATTTATATACGGCATTTTGGAAATTTTGTTGAGACGCGTGTGACCGCCGCGTCATGGTGTATTATTTTAATTATAAAAGTGAATTTAAATTCTATTAACCGTATGGTCATTTTGAGTGCGCCAACGCGTCCGGAAGGGTCGAAATAGTCAGAAAACACTAGCCGGGGATGTAGTTTGGGTCCCGGGGTATTTTTAGGCCATACCGGCAATATAAAGGGGTATTTTGGTAATTTTGTATTTTTAGGAATTAAAAATGACGAAAATTAGAGAAGTAAATCTGATTGGGAATAGACCCACTAAACCCACAAACCAACCCTTAATGACCCAATAAGCTACGGAGGTTATCATTTAGGTTTCCAACTTTCCCAAAGAAAACCCTAGCCACCATAGCCACCTTTGGAGAAGAAAGCTTGGAGAGGGAGAGAAAGAGAAGGAATTCTGCAGAAATCTTAACAAAATCAACACCAAATTCAGAGACAATCAAGGCAAGTGATTTAATTACATTTAAATTCAGAGAATGTTCTTCCCATGTTAGAAAATTGAAGAATTCCAATTGTTCTTGAAAGATGAATGAAAACCCATGTTAATTGGATTTAGAACTTGAATATTGAGGACAAATTGCATGTAGAACCATATAGAGATGATTATTCTGGTATTAGTATACGTGGGATGTAACAAAAACGGATCTAGAATGGACTAATTGATGATTACAAATTCTAGGGTTTATGTTCTTGAATAATTGGGGAAAAAGTGTAGAGATTTGTATTGATTGATGTTAGGGTGATTTAATCCTTTAAAACGTGTTAGGAGGTGACTATAATATGTTTAGGATTGATTAGAGACCTTAAAACAATCATTGGGACTAATTTTAGAGGAGATTTGAGGAGTAAAATTGATGAAAAACGAAGAAGGAAAAATCTGGGCTCGAACTGGTCGTTCGTTAGAAGAGCCTCCCCAAGTCGTTCGAACGAGCTTCTAACGAGTTGACCAGTCGCTTATAACGGAAAGGAATTTCATTCGATACTTCGTTCGAACGAGATCTCGTTAGAAGGTACAGTTCGTTCGAACGAACTGGATCTCGTTTGAACAGTCTCGTTCGAACGAGACTTCTAACGAGCTGACAGTTTGATCTCGTTCGAACAGCCTCGTTAAGAACGAGACTTCTAACGAGCTGGGAGTTTGGGCCTTTTTGGCCTGTTTTGATTTTGGGAGTCCCGTAAACTTGTCCGAGGGTAGAGTTAACATTCCTTTGATGATGTATTGATAGATTTGGGACTTTTGGGTTATTATGAGGAGTAAATTATATACGAGTGATTTAAATCAATGAACCGTTTGGGTTGAGACGTGAGTGTCTACTACGACGTGAGAAGAAATTATGGCGCGTATGATTATAAACCGGAATCGTATAAAGTGTGTAAATTATATATTGGTACTAGAATGAGAATAGTACTACGATTAAAACTTTGGGATTACTAAGACGTGTGTTTACTTAGTATTGGTATATGAATTGTGTGTATGACATACCTACCATACTTGCTATCACGGGAGGTTTTCGTTCGATTACGGCCCTCTAATCCTTGTGTTGCCCGGATTTAGACTGGTTACCTTGATGAACATAGGTCATAGAAAGACTTATTGGGATATTAATAAGTCCGCTGATCGTGGGAGCGTAGGTATGTGCGTGACCCATGTGATGTGACTGTGTTCGCCTCCATTATTTGTGATGTTGTTATTTGTGAACTATTCCTGAGAGATTCGGAATATGTAATCCTTATGTACGTGATGTACCGGGATGGATAGCAGAGTATGTGTGCACCGCAGCTTAGTTCTCGGGGTGCTTATATTGTATATTTATGATGTGAATAATATACACTTAATTAATGGGAACCTTCATGTTAATGTTGTGAATATAATTACGGTATTGTTTCGAGAAAAACATAACGGGTTAGCTGATAGTGAAATATATTGCATATTGAGCATCTGAGTTTACGTTAAACCCCTATTATTACGAGCGTTATAATGTTAATAGAACCGAGTAATAAGGGTAGGACCTATGACAGTCTAGCTAGATATGATGTCACTTAGCTAGTGGTTTGTGTCGTTGTAGATGGGTACTTATGTTAGGAGTGCACAGTTAGACGAGAGATGAGAATATCATGTGAGTGCACGTCCTAACATGTACTTTGCATTTAATGTTTTAAATGTTTTTAAAGCACTTGCAGGTTTTTAAAATATCTCCACATTCGGGCTCTGACCCGTTTGCTTTCAAATCTATTTTTCTTGTAAAACAATTTTAGGTGCCCAGCCACAAGGACACCATGCATAGGATACTCATTCAGGTGACGAGTTATAGCTGTTTGTGGAAGCTACAGGGAATTGCTTTTAGACGCTTCTATCATTTGGATTCTGTATTCAGTATTCTATCAGTTGTAGGGCATGTTGCCCATTTCTATTAGAGACATCTTTCCATTTCAGTTTTCAGATTTTGTCATGTATTGATTCAGTATTCCTTCATTTATTTCAGTTGTGGTTTTGTAGTGAGGAGTTTTCCTCCAAACTTTACTTACATTATGTGATGGTTATTCTCTTTACTTCTCTATGGTGAATGGTGTTATTATTCTTCATTACACTTGTTGCATGTTAATCAGACTTAAATTAAAATTTGGCAACTTACTTTTTAAATACTAGGTGGTTAGTAATCATTAAAATGTTTTCGACAGTGATGCTATTAACTGGACCAACTTGGCATTTTGAATTAATTCAATAAAGGAGTAGCTACCCGGTATTTAATTAGTCGGGGTGTCACAGGTGGTATCAGAGCATCAGGTTCTAGTGTCCTTTAGGATCTGACGGCTTATTATATTTCCGCTAAGTTTCTTTGATATTGAGCCGTATATTTTAGGACTGTTGTACTCTTTTTGTGTATGCTTCGTTCTTCATCTATTTTAAGTTTATAATAGCGAACTTATAAACTTTGTTCTTATTTCAGATGCCTCCATGACGTGCACGACGAGTTCCCAGGGATGCAACGCCCGAACCCCAGCCCGCTCCAGTTCAGGGCATGATGAACGCCGCTGAGGTTGCAGCTATAGTAGCCCAAGCGGTAAATGCCGCAATTGCCATTGTTCAGCAGGCACCACCTCAGGCGCCGATTGTCGCGCCAGTACAGGCAAATGCATTCCCGTCTGCTTGGGAGCGTGTACTTGACGCTTTTCAGAAAGCGTATCCGCCAGAGTTTGCAGGTAGCTCAGATGTGGTAGTCTCGAGCCAGTGGAGGAAGGATATGCAGAGGCACTTAAGGATGTATGAGTGCACGGACGTTCAGAAGCAGGTGCTAGCTACTTTCAAGCTAGTTGGATCTGCGCTACAGTGGTGGGAGTCTATTACCACCGCGGAGGAGAGGGATACTCTCACTATTCAGGACTTCTGGGTGCGGTTTGATCGCAAGTACTTTCCGTCGGCTGTTCACACGGAAATGAGAAGGAAACTGATGAATCTGAGGCAAGAGGGTAAGACCATGGCCGAGTATGAGGCCGAGTTCACGAATCTGTTGAATATCGTTCCAGATGAGATACCAACAGAGAAGAAGAAGATTGATAAGTTCACGGACGGATTGATATGGAGGATCCGTCAGCATCTGTTAGGGAACCTTTCGTTGGCCACGTATTCTGATGTGGTTAACGCTGCTTTGTTACACTTCCAGGACCACCATTTTCATATGGCTGAGGGCACGAGGTCAGGAGAGTCTAGCCATCAGGGCAGGACTGGAGGACATGGTGCCGGTGGGGCACAATCTGTCCAGGGGAAGAGACAGGGTGAGCAGGGTTCGCAGCAGGGGGATCAGAAGAGGTTCCGATCAGGGAACTACAGACAGGGACAAGGAGGTTTTCGTCATGGCCATCAGGGTCCAAACGGCCATCAGGGCCAACAGGGGCAGAATGGGCAGTACTTTCACCAGGATCAGCAGGGACAAGGGAGGAACGGTAACGGCCACCAGGGCCGGGGACAGCAGGGGCAGAGAGGAAGGAACTTCCCAGGGAAGTGTTTTGTTTGTGGCAAGACTGGCCATAAGCGACAGGATTGTCCTGATAGGGGCAGGACCCCACAGCAGCAGCAGCAGGGTGCTCGCCAGGAGCCACAGAGGCCTATGTTTCCTGCCGCTCTCCCCGCACCGCCACAGATGGCAGCATTGCCACCCATTCCAGCAGTCCCAGCTCAGCAGGGGCAGCTACAGTATGGACGTGTCTATAACGTCCACCAGGCAGCAGTTCCACAGGCACCGCCCGCGATTGAGGGTACGTTTCCTATCCATGGCACTATGGGTCGGGTATTATTTGATACGGGGGCTACGCATTATTTTATAGCTACACACTTCGCGAAAGCTTTAGGATTGTTAGCTACGGCAGAGAGCATAGTGACGTGTGTCGAATCACCATTGGGGAGTGGGTCACTTATATTCTTTATATGCCGGGGAGTGGGAGTAGGTATTGGTAGTCTGGTATTACCTGCAGACATGTTGGTATTAGATATGCATGTTCACGATGTGATTATCGGTATGGATTGTAGTGGCGATGCCTCCAATCTAATTAAATGGAATATTTGGAATATTCAGAAATACGGGGTATTACATACTTCCCCCCTTGAAAAAGGAATTTCATCCTCGAAATTAGGATAAGGCTGGTATTAAGGCTAAGGACCTTAAATAAAATTGTATTGCTTCATTATAAATCCTTATCGCACTTTGCCCATGCCGCATAATATAATTAAGTCTCACTACTTAATTTCTCCATAGATTTTCCCAATCCAACGTTGATTCTTGAAATTAAGTTTTTCCCTACTTAATTTACCCATTTGACGTATATCTCTATATAACATCTAAGTGTCTACTATCACTCATAAGTAGAATATTATAAGGTATATATTTCACACACTATATATACTTTGAGGAAAATTGGTCCGGCAAGAATCATCGGCCCCAATAATCCTATCATTTACATTGGTCCGGAAATTCCTCGACCCCAAGGTAAATGTAATGCACATGTCGGTTCAGACCTTCCGTCAATCCCAATATTTATCATCGATTTGGTTCGGAAAATCATCGATCCCAACTCGATCCCACTTGTATTGGTCCGGAACATCATCTACCCCAATACAGAGATTAAGTACACTTACTATCGCACATAAGTAGGAAAAATCAATAGGTATATATATCTTACACATAACATATACTACCAACACTTATTTTATAATCACCCCCCTTCTATAACACTTTTGGGGTTATTGGCTCGGAATCCACCTCGATCACCAATAGTTATTAATTACTTGTCTCGGGATCACATCTCGAGCACTAATATATGTATATATATCTCATCGCTCATGAGTAGACAATTTGTGAGCCATATTTTTCACATTTCATATACCTTAACATGTCACACTCCAATAGGATGTCCTCATATCACGCATTAAGGACTAAAAGTTCGAAATGTCTCCTCGAACCACACCCAAAGTACATGTATTGTTCGTAATCGGTACCCACGAACCTAATCCTCATGTACAGTCCATATAGGTGCTTACTCTACCTATAAATATGCTCTTATAGGCATACATTCAACCTATGAATTGATCAGTGGGCTTCTCCAAAATTCTACTATCATAAGGGCGTATCATCATTCTTTCTCATTAACATTGAGTCGTAGGTAGCACAACGTACTCAAAATAAAACTTTATCTCTATTACTTCCTAACCTTCCCTCATAGGGTGGAATTTTAGGATTTCATCCTGATTCACAATCATGAAGAGCGGCACTGTGCACTCTCCCTTATCAACTACATACTAATCCATCCCGGTCACCCCATTTCGCTACCCCCAACGAAATGTTGGCTTAATTATGATGTTCACAACCCATCAATAATTTATAAGTCTGTCTCCTCATTCCATCATTGGGAATGTGGGTTCACTACCACATTCCGGTTGTTCATTTCGAGTCTATCTTGTTTATTAACTAGAGGTGAATCTGGAGACAATCTCACTACGTCTCTCCTCAACATCGCTTCCCACTTACGTCCTCTTTCCGGAAGTGGTACTCTATTCCCCTTTCTCTCCGGGTTTATTATACTTTACAATCCGTGCACTCTTTGCTATTGGCGCACTTTTTGGGTTGGTTACTTTATAAGGATCAACATTTTAGTAACACGTAAGTCACTCACAACACTCAGTCAAGTAGGACCTTGCGCTACCTCTTCACCACAGTTAGGTCTCCCATCTCAAGAGATAACCTTTGAACGGTTTCCCACCGACTTTTATCCCATAGGGTGTGCTGGATTTATTCAGCACATATAATCTTGGATCATCGTCAATATCCCATGACGTTCAACCCATTTCATCGATACGACTTGTTTCCTAATTTCCCCAACGTCGTACAAAATATTCCGCATCCCTCTATCTCGAATGTCTAAGGAATCCAATTGACTAGGGTGACCATACACCCTTTTCTCCGGTTACATTTGCAAAAACATTGCAAATGTCGCACCCGTAACATGCTTTTCTTCCACTCTAGCCTAGTCTACACGACGTGACTACAATCTTGTGGGTATTCTCAATACCCTAGAGACAAAGGATCAAATCTTTGCCCACAAAGTCCCACTTATCCCTTCGTGGTGAGGTAAGCCTTTCAGTGTTTCTCCACAACACTACCGGCTCCACTGATATCCTAGCATCTAACAATGTCTCTTCTCCTAACGTGCAAAAAAATTCAGTCGTATTCCCTTTCGCAACCGAACTTAAACAAGGGACTTCTCCCCATGTATTCTTACTGAGCATTATCGGAACAACACATAGTTGATATGCTCAAATTCGATTTCTCGACAATATGTGCAACCATACTCCAATATTTCTAAAGGAGTCAAGTGGCACCGCGCTTATACTATCGCTAAGTCTTTAGCACTAACTACAACAGCGAGCTCGATCTCTCCGCTCAGCAGTCATACCACAAACATTGACTCACATCATTTAGGTCCCCACACACCGAAATCAATTACTAAGAGATGTTCATAATCTCCGAAGTTTCTCTCATTTTGATGTATAATGACAACTCGACCCTTTTTCAGGTGAGGAGTCATCATATACCCCATTCACTCGAGGCTAAAACTCATATACTTCCTTATCCATCGCTCTGGTGATTTAGATGGTTCCCGGACATAACACGCTTGTCCTCTCCGGAATGCAAAACTTATTGGAGTGATTATTTCTTCAAATAACTTCCAGCAAAAATAAAACGCGTGGCCCTAGAATCCACACTAGACATTTTTTTTTAAAAAAATTCCTTACTCCAGGCCATGCTGACCGGTTTGGGTACCCCTCCTCTCGGACTGGGTAGATTCGATCCTGAACACTATCATCTTAGTTCCCTTAGTTCTGCTGACCAAGAGGAACGCACTATGGGACTTGGTAGTCCCGACTTAGGATCTAATCATTAAATCCTCTAGTGGGTTTTCACTTATGGCTTGCACCAGCCCCATTACATTCAGTCTTACTCTTTGACTAAATCTATAACTCCCTTAGCTCTGCCCACCCAGGAGCATTAACCTCAACCTTGTAGGAAGTACCATATTTTCTTCATATACATAAGTCGTTCAAGAAGAGTTTGACCAAAAATTGCGAGCTATGACTCGGGAGTCCATTTTCTCAAGGGCTCTTTTCCCTTATACCTATCTCACCGGTACAAGTTCACTTCACAGGATAAATTTTTCTCTCACGATTGGCCTCCACCAGGCTTTCACATGAGGGGTTCATATATTTCCATTCACTACGCTTCTGAATCATCATTGGAGAACTTTGCGGTTAAACTATACGTAAAGTTCTTCTAATTATATATACGGACCCTCGGTCCGAATGTAGTGACTGGTATTCCCGCCACGTTGCCTGAAAATTTACTCAAATTTCTCACTTCTGAGTATTTCTACTCCGTCCTAAATGCCAAAACCTCTGGACATACTACTTCCATTGGTTAACATGCACAGTCACCGTTTCATCACATTTACGGCTCGTTCTCAACAAATTTTCTTCAGACCTACTCCCACTATCACTGCATTGGGCGGTCTAGACTAGCATCCCTTTTGCCGTTGCGACACTTGGAAAATGCCTGCTATGCCTCAACAACCCTTGCAGCAGTTACTTCCATTACCCGCTAGGAGTGACCTCGACCACGGTCATCTCTCCTATGATTGACATCTTCGAACACCCCATGCTTTATGCCGAGCTCCTCCCTCCTGTAGTCCTGCTAACGCCAATGCTGGACCTACCCCCATATTCGACGTACCGTGCCCAATCGGACTCATATATATATAACACTACGTCTATTAAATAGCAGGAGAACGTAAACTACGTACGTAGAGGAGTACAATCATCCTAAGATAGGGCTCTATATCAATCAAACGATACGCTGAAAACGTAGTAAGCCGTACAGATCCTATGGACACTAGAACCTGATGCTCTGATACCATCTGTGACACCCCGCCTAATTAAACATCGGGTGATCAGGTCTTCATTAAATTAAAACAGGTTTCTCAAATGGTTCATTCTTAGCATCACAATCGAAAACTTTTTAATTACTAATCCCCTAAGTAAAATTAGACCGGTGCCAAATTTTATCTTTCTTAAAACAGAAAAATCGACCTTGCGGAACAAAATACGAATAATCATGTACTATAATTCAAACATCAAAGTTAAAGTATAACAGAACAAAAGTATTACCGAATAAACCATCGGCTAAAAATCCCAAACAACAATAGAATAACCACTAGTCTGAAACTAACATCTGAGACTAATACCGGACCACAAGTCCATACATAGAAGAGTGCGAGATCCTATGCTAGATCTGAATGAGAGATATCGTCTAGTCAAATCCTGTAAGCATCCACTGTGCTACAGCTCCGAGTCTGGAATGGAATCATCACACATGGCGTCCCTGTGGCTGGACACCTAAAAGGTTTTGAAAATATTTTATAGCAAGAGTTAGTACTCAAAACATTTTGAAAATATTTAGCAAGCGTTTATCACAATATAAAATGCGGTTATTGATTACACATGTTAGGTTCTCGTACACTCTCTTGAGTTAACTCACCCCTCATCTTTCGTGCACACCTAACGTTCTACACTTAGTTTTTCTAGCCATACTTCCCAAACTAACTAAAACCAAAGTAGTCAACTGAACTTATCTATACCCAAGTTCCAGTACCGCCCATACAGTACAACCGTTTTACTAACATCTCGCGTATGTTAATTAATTCTCAAGTAACATTTCATCTATGTTATTTTTCAAGACTTCTCATTTAGCTTCACTTCTAAAATTACTACAATTTTCACAATTGTTGACTTTCCCACTTATGTAACTAAGTTTAGCTGCTTGAATTACTAAATAGATTTTCTCTATCTAAAGGTTCATTTCGTAATTAAGTTTCACTACTTAACTTACCAATTCAGTATGTATCTTTAAATACATAATATATCAATCTACTAATACACGGAAGTAGAATATCATCAGGTATATATATTTCACACACAATATATACTAAATATCAGTCATTGCTATTTTACCCCTTTTATACACATAAAGGGACTCTTGGTTCGGAATGATTCATCGACCCCAAGTAATAATTGGTTCGGCATGATACATCGACCCAATTATTTTAAATATATATATATATATACACATATTCTGGTTCGGGACTCTCTCATCGCGACACCAGTTCAAAGTTTGGTTCGGTATTTCTCATCGACCCCAAACTTATAATAACTTTATGTTAGTTCGGAATGTCTCATCGACCCTAACATAATTAATTTAGGTATAATCTCTCTACCTAAAAGATGACATAACTCAGTAGGTACACGCCCGACCTATTAATCATATACGTACGTAATATTTTAATCTCATATATTTACCGTACAATATTCGCTTTACGATTTATCTCATTAATCGTATTTATTTGAGTATTCACACAACTCTAAGGGTCCTAGTTACCCCTTACATATAATTTCAGCAGTTATTGCTTACCCTACTGGTCTATTACTTAAATTGAATTAACTTCGCCCCGTAACTCAATTTCCGAAGTCCCCGATACTCTACTAAATCGGATTATTCTCCTCGGTCCATAATCCAAGCCCTACACCCAATGGCCGTATTAGTCCTCAACAATATACCTACTGGTCTTATTCTTACTCCCATATAAGTATAATGTAAATCCTAGAATACCCATTCATTCCCGAACTCAACGAAGGATTAAACACAAAATTTTCGAGAAAACAGCTTGCGTCGATCGACCGGCGGCTGGGTTCGATCGATCGACGGCTGGGTTCGATCGATCGACATAGTCGATCGATCGATAGTTCAAGATCTATCAATCGATCGAACAGGGACAGACGCAGTCTGTCTTCTTCGTTGATCCTCTCCTCCATTAACAAATTTCCAAACTCCGTTATTGTCCACCAAACTTTTACCCAATGATCCTAACATATTTCCACATATACTAGGACAGTTTCTAACGTGTCAATTACATCAAAACTCCAATTACTTTAAAGAAATAATGAATTAAAACCCAGAATTTCTTGAAACCCTAGTTATGGTGTTCTTCCCATATTATCATTCAAAATCCAGATTTTTATTCCGAAAATCATCAAGTCTAATCTGAATATTAATCCTCTATATAGTTTAAATCATTCTACATGCGATTCCTATCCCAACATGCATAATTATCATCTTTCTCCAATCAAAATATTGATTTAAACAAAACTATTCAAAAACCCTACACATGGGTATTATAACTTTATAAATTTTTTTGCAATAAACAACTTGCCTTATGATCAGTAGGGTCTGATTTCGTGGTTCTTGTTGATGATTGATGATCTTCATCCTTCAATCCTTCTTCCCCAACAAGTTGATGGTAGGAATCCCTTTAAATCCTTCCCAAATCTTCTTTTTGCTTTAGAAAGGTGTGCCTCTCTTCTCTTTAATGGTATTGGTGTTTGTCATGGGTGTTCTAACCCTAATTCATCTATCATACGGCTGATATAAAACTCTCAATTTCGTAGGTCTCCATACCTTCTTATGTTAAAAGACCAAAACGCCCCCGAACGGTCTCGGTTTAGTCCAAAATTGCCTCGGGACTCAACTAGTACCCCCGGGTATACTATTTTGACTAATTTGACCCTTCCGAACTCATTGTTGACCTCTAAATTATCATTTGAGTCACTTAAAAATATTACTCGTTCTCACCCCAACACGGTCTACATGCGTTAAGTAACTATTTACCACTCGCACTAAGTAAATAAATTGATGCAATATATATCGGTATCTATCTTCCGATTAATATACCATACTTACAATTTTAAATAAAACTCTTTAAGTTACTACTCTTACGTAATTTAAATCAAGACGATATTTTCTCATTTAATTCTCCAATCTAATTAAATGGAATATTTGGAATATTCAGAAATACGGGGTATTACATGAGACTTCACGGTGTGCCCCTAAATATCGTGTCTGACAGAGACAAGATATTTGTTTCGCGGTTTTGGGAGAGTTTCCAGGAGGCAATGGGCACGAAATTGCGGTTGAGTACGGCTTATCATCCGCGGACCGATGGGCAGACCGAGCGCACAAATCAGATGTTGGAGGACATGCTACGCATGTGCATTATTGACTTTGGGGGTGGATGGGAGTAGTACCTACCACTGGTGGAGTTTGCTTATAACAACTCCTATCAGTTCACTATTGGCATGGCTCCGTTTGATGCATTGTATGGTAGGCCTTGTCGTTCCCCAGCATGTTGGTTAGAGGTGGGGGACAACAAACTACTTGGGCCGGAAGTGATTCAGGATACTTCGGCAAGGATTGAGTTGATTCGGAGTCGCATTCGGGTAGCTCAAGACAGGCAAAAGAGTTATGCTGATGCGAAGAGATTTTTCAGGGAATTCCAAGTAGGGGACCAGGTTTTGCTCAGAGTATCTCCTATGAAGGGGATTATGCGTTTCGGGAAGAAGGGGAAGTTGGCACCGAGGTATGTGGGGCTGTTTCCTATTATTGAGCGAATCGGACCGGTTGCGTATAGACTTGGGTTACCGGAGCATTTGCATCGGATTCACGATGTGTTCCATATTTCCTCGCTGAGGAAATACCTTAGAGATAATTTGGCTCATTCTCACATTGCTGTGGAGGACATCGATCTCCAGCCGGATAGCTCCTACGAGGAGGGGTCGATTGCTATTTTGGACCGAAGTGAGAGGAAGTTGCGGTCAAAGATAGTTCCGTTAGTGCGTGTTCAGTGGCGACATCACAATGTCGAGGAGTCCACATGGGAGCGCGAGGATGAGATGCGCGAACGTTATCCAGAGTTATTTTTAGCAGGTACTTTCTAGTTTTGAATTTTGGGACAAAATTCAGTTATTAGGGGGGAAGTATGTAATACCCCGTACTTTTGGCTATATTTATTTTTGGGATTAATTAATTAAATAAGAATTAATTGGGAATTAATCCGGGTAAAATACTAACGAGATGCGAGTTGGTATTTGATTATGTGCATACATGTTTTTATATGAATATTGAATTATGAAAAATTTGTCGTGAGATTTATATACGGCATTTTGGAAATTTTGTTGAGACACGTGTGACCGCCGCGTCATCGTGTATTATTTTAATTATAAAAGTGAATTTAAATTCTATTAACCGTATGGTCATTTTGAGTGCGCCAACGCGTCCGGAATGGTCGAAATAGTCAGAAAACACTAGCCGGGGGTGTAGTTTGGGTCCCGGAGTATTTTTAGGCCATACCGGCAATATAAAGGGGTATTTTGGTAATTTCGTATTTTTAGGAATTAAAAATGACGAAAATCAGAGAAGTAAATCTGATTGGGAATAGACCCACTAAACCCACAAACCAACCCTTAATGACCCAATAAGCTACGGAGGTTATCATTTAGGTTTCCAACTTTCCCAAAGAAAACCCTAGCCACCTTTGGAGAAGAAAGCTTGGAGAGGGAGAGAAAGAGAAGGAATTCTGTAGAAATCTTTACAAAATCAACACCAAATTCAGAGACAATCAAGGCAAGTAATTTAATTACATTTAAATTCAGAGAATGTTCTTCCCATGTTAGAAAATTGAAGAATTCCAATTGTTCTTGAAAGATGAATGAAAACCCATGTTAATTGGATTTAGAACTTGAATATTGAGGACAAATTGCATGTAGAACCATATAGAGATGATTATTCTGGTATTCGTATACGTGGGATGTAACAAAAACGGATCTAGAATGGACTAATTGATGATTACAAATTCTAGGGTTTATGTTCTTGAATAATTGGGGAAAAAGTGTAGAGATTTGTATATTGATTGATGTTAGGGTGATTTAATCCTTTAAAACGTGTTAGGAGGTGACTATAATATGTTTAGGATTGATTAGAGACCTTAAAACAATCATTGGGACTAATTTTAGAGGAGATTTGAGGAGTAAAATTGATGAAAAACGAAGAAGGAAAAATCTGGGCTCGAACTGGTCGTTCGTTAGAAGAGCCTCCCCAGGTCGTTCGAACGAGCTTCTAACGAGTTGACCAGTCGCTTCTAACGGAAAGGAATTTCGTTCGATACTTCGCTCGAACGAGATCTCGTTAGAAGGTACAGTTCGTTCGAACGAACTGGATCTCGTTCGAACAGTCTCGTTCGAACGAGACTTCTAACGAGCTGACAGTTTGATCTCGTTCGAAGAGCCTCGTTCGAACGAGACTTCTAACGAGCTGGCAGTTTGGGCCTTTTTGGCCTGTTTTGATTTTGGGAGTCCCGTAAACTTGTCCGAGGGTAGAGTTAACATTCCTTTGATGAAGTATTGATAGATTTGGGACTTTTGGGTTATTATGAGGAGTAAATTATATACGAGTGATTTAAATCAATGAACCGTTTGGGTTGAGACGTGAGTGTCTACTACGACGTGAGAATAAATTATGGCGCGTATGATTATAAACCGGAATCGTATAAAGTGTGTAAATTATATATTGGTACTAGAATGAGAATAGTACTACGATTAAAACTACGGGATTACTAAGACGTGTGTTTACTTAGTATTGGTATATGAATTGTGTGTATGACATACCTACCATACTTGCTATCACGGGAGGTTTGCATTCGATTAGGGCCCTCTAATCCTTGTGTTTCCCGGATTTAGACTGGTTACCTTGATGAACATAGGTCATAGAAAGACTTATTGGGATATTAATAAGTCCGCTGATCGTGGGAGCGTAGGTATGTGCGTGACCCATGTGATGTGACTGTGTTTGCCTCCATTATTTGTGATGTTGTTATTTGTGAACTATTCCTGAGAGATTCGGAATATGTAATCCTTATGTACGTGATGTACCGGGATGGATAACAGAGTATGTGTGCACCGCAGCTTAGTTCTCGGGGTGCTTATATTGTATATTTATGATGTGAATAATATACACTTAATTAATGGGAACCTTCATGTTAATGTTGTGAATATAATTACGGTATTGTTTCGAGAAAAACATAACGGGTTAGCTGATAGTGAAATATATTGCATATTGAGCATCTGAGTTTACGTTAAACCCCTATTATTATGAGCGTTATAATGTTAATAGAACCGAGTAATAAGGGTAGGACCTATGACAGTCTAGCTAGATATGATGTCACTTAGCTAGTGGTTTGTGTCGTTGTAGATGGGTACTTACGTTAGGAGTGCACAGTTAGACGAGAGGTGAGAATATCATGTGAGTGCACGTCCTAACATGTACTTTGCATTTAATGTTTTAAATGTTTTTAAAGCACTTGCAGGTTTTTAAAATATCTCCACATTCGGGCTCTGACCCGTTTGCTTTCAAATCTATTTTTCTTGTAAAACCATTTTAGGTGCCCAGCCACAAGGACACCATGCATAGGATACTCATTCAGGTGACGAGCTGTAGCTGTTTGTGGAAGCTACAGGGAATTGCTTTTAGACGCTTCTATCATTTGGATTCCGTATTCCGTATTCTATTAGTTGTAGGGCATGTTTCCCATTTCTATTAGAGACATCTTTCCATTTCAGTTTTCAGACTTTGTCATGTATTGATTCAGTATTCCTTCATTTATTTCAGTTGTGGTTTTGTAGTGAGGAGTTTCCTCCAGACTTTACTTACATTATGTGATGGTTATTCTATTTACTTCTCTATGGTGAATGGTGTTATTATTCTTCATTACACTTGTTGCATGTTAATCAGACTTATATTAAAATTTGGCAACTTACTTTTTAAATACTAGATGGTTACTAATCATTAAAATGTTTTTAACAGTGATGCTATTAACTGGACCAACTTGGCATTTTAAATTAATTCAATAAAGGAGTAGCTACCCTGTATTTAATTAGTCGGGGTGTCACATGTTCTTTGAGTTAGAGCCCTATTATTAGGATTCACACTTATACTAGTATTCACACTTATACTAGAATAAAGAGTCCATTTCAATTACAAGTATATTAGTCTCATCATAAATATACAATTAGGGCACCCCTAGGCTATGTTGCTGTGCACACATACTCTACTATTGAATCCCGGTACATCACGTACATGAGGACAACGTGTTTCGAATCTCTCGAGAACTTTCTCAATAAGCAAAAATCACACATAATGGAGGCGAACATAGTTCACATACCCATGGGTCATGCACATACCTACGCTCTCATGGTCAGCTGACTTATTAACTCACAAATAAGTCAATCACAACCCTATGCCCTTAAGGTACCAATCTACATCCCCCCATAGGCACACAAGGATTAGATGGCCCAGTTCGAAAGTCGACCTCCTATGATAGCATGTATGGTCGGTATGTTATACACATAAGTCCATATACTAAGCAACCACACCACTTAGATATCTTAAAATATTAAATAAGGTATATTCTATATTCCTATACCATTATTCAAATTTGTACATCTTTAAGTCTCCGAATGATATAAAATATAGACCGTCGACACATCTCACGTCGTAGTTTCAAGTACCTAAAGCCTAACCCACAAAGGTTACCAAGTCCCCTATTATTCCAACGTTTAAATTCACTATTCTTAAGGTCCTCATTTCTTCCATTAACCTTATGTTATCCAACTATCTAGGACTTACTCATCAATTCTCAATCTCAAATAGTATCACACTCGTCGAGCCTTATTAAGTTTAATATAATTCCCAATTTGACTTTTAATTATAATTCGAGTCTCACAAATATGCCTACTGGTCTTCCTTGAATCTAAGAGTATTCACAAAGCCCCCACCAATAATTCCCTAGAGTTAAAATTATTAAAATCCAACAAAGGAAAAATATAACTGATTCTGGGAAGGTCGATAGACCGACCTGGGAATGTCGATCGATCGATCGAACTGGGAGCGTCGATCGATCGAACGCACCAGATAGGCAACGGCCTGCTTCATTTTTCAACCCAAAACTTTTCCCAAAACTTCATTACAGGGTTTGAAAATCTAATCTAACGTTAGAGGTTCCTCATACAACCAAAATACATCATTGTTAACGTTCCAAAAACTTTTAATCATCAATCATTGGCATTATATGGATCAAAACTTCAATAAAAACCCTTATTTTCTATTTTATTCAAGAACATTGATAAATCTTCTCTTTAATTCGTTTTTAAATCATCAAAAGTTATATTTGGGGTACTGAATTCGTCTAGAACAGATCTATATATATTTTCTAATCAAAGTTAGAGTTTTACATCAAATTTTGTTGGGTTTTTCATCAAATCTTTCAAGGCAATCATAAATTTCTACACTAAGCATGAAGGAAATATTCATTGAACTAATGAAACCAAATCTATTGCCTTAGATTTGTTCTTCTGATTTGTTGTCGGTGATTAAAGTCTGAATCTCTCCTCTTTCCGATCACAAATCCTTCCCAATTGGTGGTGGTGGGTGGTGGTTTTTTTGGAACTCCTTGAAACCTCTCTCTAACTCCCGTATCCCACTTCTATTATTTTTGGCTGATAATGGCCTTAGTGTACTCTCTAATAATATATAATTAACCTCTAAAATTCGTGGGTCTTAACTCCTATATTTGTAAAATTACCAAAATACCCTTCTGGGTGGCCGATTTGGCCTAAAAATGCCCCGGGACCCAAACTAAACCCCCGGCTAGTGTTTTCTGACTATCTCGACCCCTACGGGCACGTTAGCGCACTCAAAAATGACCATATGGTTGATAAAAATATAATTTACTTTTTAAATCTAATTAAACTGATTTTTGACACGGCTGACACACGCGTCCCAACTTAATTTCCCAAATTATCGTATTTAACTGTTGACAATTTTAATACTTTCAATACTCATATATTACCATATATACCTAGTAATATTCAATATTATCATCATAATCATATACCAACTCGCATCTCATTAGTATTTAAATCCGGATTAATATCCAATTTAAATTCTCATTTAATTAATTAATCCATTAAATAAAAATCAATAAAATTACGGGGTATTACATACTCCCCCCCTAATAACAGAATTTCGTCCCAAAATTCAAAAATAAAGTATACCTGGAAAAAATTCAAAAATAAAGTATACCTGGAAAAAATTCAAAATTAAAGTATACCTGGCAAAAATAACTCTGGATAATGCTCGCGCTCCCATGTGGACTCCTCGGCATTATGATGACGCCACTGCACGCGTACTAACGGTACTATCTTCGACTTCAGTTTCCTATCGATATGGTCCAGAATAGCAACCAACCCCTCCTCGTAGGAACTATCAGGCTGAAGATCGATGTTCTCCAAAGAAATGTGGGTGTGGGCCAAATCGTCCCTAAGATATCTCCTTACCGAGGAAATATGGAACACGTCATGAATCCTATGCAAGTGCTCCGGTAATCCAAGTCTATATGCTACTGGCCCAATCTGCTCGATGATAGGAAATGGCCCCACGTATCTTGGTTCCAGTTTCCCCTTCTTCCCAAAATGCATAATCCCCTTCATCGGAGATACTCTTAGTAACACCTGGTCCCCCACCTTGAACTCTCTGAGGTGGCATTGACATAAATCTTTTTTCGATCCTGAGCTACCTGAATGGGGATCCGTATCATCTATATCCTTGCCGA
This sequence comes from Sambucus nigra, assembly GCA_949130495.1. NCBI lineage: Eukaryota > Viridiplantae > Streptophyta > Magnoliopsida > Dipsacales > Adoxaceae > Sambucus > Sambucus nigra. The sequence continues at coordinate 102,057,810 of OX422212.1, forward strand.
AGTATCCTGAATCACTTTCGGCCCAAGGATTTTGTTATCCCCCACATCTAACCAACATGCTGGGGAACGACAAGGTCTACCGTATAATGCCTCGAATGGAGCCATGCTAATGGTGAACTGGTAGGAGTTATTATAATAAAACTCCACCAGCGTAAGGTACTTCTCCCAACCACCTCCAAAGTATAGGATGCACATACGTAACATGTCCTCCAACATCTGATTCGTCCGCTCGGTTTGCCCATCTGTCTGCGGGTGATACGCCGTACTCAGCCGCAACTCTGTACCCCAGGCCTCCTGGAAACTCTCCCAAAATCGTGAAATAAATATCTTGTCTCGGTTAGACACGATATTGAGAGGCACCCCATGAAGTCTCACTATCTCTGCAATGAAAATCTGGGCATACTGTCCTGTAGTGTAGTCTGTCCGGGCTGGCAAAAAATGAGCCACTTTGGTCAACCTATCCACGATTACCCATATGGAGTCGTGACCCCTCTGTGATGTAGGTAGTCTTGTGATGAAATCCATGGAAATGCCCTCCCATTTCCACATAGGAACCTCTAATGGTTGTAGAAGTCCTGCCAGTCTCTGATGGTCCACCTTTACCAACTATCAAGTGGCGCATTTAGAAATGAACTCAGTAATATCTCTCTTCATCCCCCTCCACCAGTACTGTCGCCTCATATCTTGGTACATCATATCCCCACCAGGATGTATTACGAATCGTGAACTGTGCGACTCAGTCATAACTTCGTGTCGCAAGTCTTCCCCTTCAGGAACAACCAGTCTCCCATTGTAGCGTAAACCCCCATCTGAACTAACAATGTAGGACTCGGCTCCCTCTGCTAGTAAACGAACTATCTGCTCTTGACAAAATGAGTTTTTTGTCTGGGCCTGTATCACTCTCGTAACAATCTGGGGCATGACGGTCATTACCGACATGAATGATCGGGCCGCTGCGTCCTAGTGTCCCAACTCCTTCCACTTTTCTCTCCACACCTCGACCACCTCACCTACTGGCCTATGGCTCAACGCGTTTGCTACCACGTTAGCCTTTCTCGGGTGGTACTGGATATCGAACTGATAATACTTCACCAACTCAAGCCACCTACGTTGACGCATATTTAATTCCTTCTACGTAAAGAGGTATTGTAGGGACTTGTGGTCCGTGAATAAACGGAATTTCTCCTCTAGGAGATAATGTCTCCAAATCCGAAGAGCAAATACATATGCTGCTAATTCCAAGTCGTGGGTGGGGTAATTCTTCTCGTGAGGCTTAAGCTTACATGAAGCATAAGTTGTGGCCTGACTCTCCTGTTGCAGTATACCTCCAAGTCCTTGTAAGGACGCATCGATGTAGACTAGATACTCAACTCCCGGTCTGGGCAATGTTAACACTGGCGCTGAGGTCAACTTGTCCTTCAACTCATCGAATGCCAACTAACAGGCTTCGCTCCAGATGAATGGCACGCCTTTGCGAGTCAGATGTGTCAAAGGACCCGTTATCTTTGAAAAACCCCAAATAAACTTTCTGTAGTATCCGGCCAGGCCTAAGAAACTACGGATCTCAGTCGGTGTCATGGGTTGTCCCCACTTCCTCACCGTTGACACCTTCCCCGGTTCAACAGATATCCCCCTGTCTGAAATGATATGCCCTAAAATTTGAACCTCCTTCAGCCAAAACTCACACTTCTCATACTTTTCATATAACTCGTTCTGACGTAGCGTCTGCAAAGCCCGCCTCAAGCGCTCGGTATATTTCCTTTATCTGGGAGTAAACCAGAATGTCGTCAATGAATACAATGACAAACTGGTTAAGGAACTCTCTGAATACTCTATTCATCACATCCATAAACACGGCTGGGGCATTGGTTAGGCCAAAAGGCACAACCCGAAACTCATAGGAACTATATCTCGTCAAGAAAACAGTCTTCGAGACCTCCTATTCCCTGATACGCAAATGTTGGTATCCCGATCGCAAGTCAATCTTTGAGAAGAAGGAAGCTCCTCTCCACTGGTCGAATAAATCATCGATTCGAGGCAACAGATACTTATTTCGTATCATGACTTTATTCAAATCGCTAAAATTGACACGCACCCGTAAATATCTAACCCTCATAAGTAACATGTGAGCACCCTCAGTGAGATGCTCCAATAGCTGAACATATTGGACTTGCATCTCTAAAGGTTCGATAGGGTTAGATTAAATCAGCCTAATAATCATAGCCATAATCCTCCTTGTCGCTTCGACTCACTCACGAGATAAGACATTTGATAAAACATAAGTTATCATTTCATTTACGAATGAAAATTTGGGAACTAATCCTTGTACTGAAAGTCAAACCTTCTCATCTCTCGGCGTTCACTAGGTTTCATGCATGGAACGTCTCGCCAAGCGAAATCCAAACAAGGAACCCTCCCGAAACACTACTAACTAGTGGTGTTGGTCAATGAGCTTTGGGGCCATCGGTATTTGACTAGTACCTATTCTCCTTACTTCTTACTAAGAAGTTAACTTACCTCCTCTCATGATACGTGAGGCTACACTCGACACAATCCTCTTACTATATTTGCATTAGACTCAATTGCATACTACGGGATAGTCCACACTCTTAGAAACATTTTAATAAATCTCGAATTTTCTTAATAGACATCCCTACCCACCGAAATTAAATATAACCAGACGATGTATTTACGAAGTCTTTATATGTCACCATAAGAAATATATATAAATATAAATATAGATTTGCCTCCACTCAAGTGACACTTAGTACAATTTCTAATGAATGCCATACTATATCTATAATGGTTTATTAACACTCAAACCGTTGTAGCTAATTCAAAATATAACTAGATAATAAACATTTTACACTCAAGTTTTTCAATGCATAGGAATAAACTACAACATATATAAGTTATTCGAGATTTCCCTTTTTCTTACAAGATATAATTAATAATGAAGTATCGTACCTCCAAATGCATGTGGTAGTTGCGGTATAAATGGCATAACCGCATATCGGGCATTGTAGACACATCCATACTGTACTTCTTGATGTTGTTGTGGTGCCTGCGATGTTGGGGTAACCATCTAGTCTTCATTATGTTGGGCATCCTGCCCCGACACTTTATCTGGTTGCGGGCAGTCCCTCCACCGGTGACCCTGTTGTTCACACTTATGACACTGACCCTAAAACCCTTCCCTTTTTAAGACTTGTTGTCCTTCCTGATTAGGACGAGGTTTATTACAAGCAAAATCTGGGCAGACCCGACGCGTATGGCCATTTCTCCCACATTTAAAACACCTCTTGGTGGTAGTTCTCTTCTCCTGGCTTTGTTGGATCTGGCAGGTTTGGCCCTTTCCGCCATTTCTATTGCCCCTTTGACGATGACCCTGAGACACTTGTCGCTGCTGAGGTGGTATTTACCTTTTATTGCTAATCTTAGCAAACATTTTGATCAACTTCTCTCATTCTTTTACCCCTACAATCTGCACGTTTTTATTTTGGTACTGTAATATTGCGATAGTCACTGCCTGTGCCACAATATTTGCTATCTCAATGATTTCCGCTCTTTCTTGGTGTACCTGCGGTACTTGTTGTTCTTGTCCAGCATTCGTTCCCTCATCAGTTTTTGTGTGTACTTCCCTAAAGAGCGACATCGAAAATTTAACAGATTTATATTAGTCCATCGACCATACATAACATTCTAGAAGAATAACGTAGTCTAAAAATGAAATCAAGGAGTGAAACAATCCTAATAATAGAGATCTATCTCAAAGGACGTTACACGGAAACATAACAAGCCGTACAGATCCTGAGGACACTAGAACCTGATGCTTTGATACCACCTGTGACACCCCGACCAATTAAACACAGGGTAGCTACTCCTTTATTCAAATTAATACAAAATGTCAAGTTTGTTAAGTTCATAGCATCACTGTCGAAAACGTTTATTTAAGCAATTACTAGCCACCTAATATTTTAAAAAGTAAGATGTCAATTTTAATTTATTTAGATTAACATGAAACAAATTAAATTATGAGCTAAAGGCAACACAATCACATCACAGTCACAATAGAATAACAATGGAATAAAAATGACTCTGGAGGAACACTCCTCTGAATAATCCAAATACTGAATAAAACCAAATACAAAGTCTGAATAATTAATTAATTTACTCCAACACTGAAATAAACTAAGTATGATAAAACTGTCTCTAAAAGAAGTGGGGAGACATGCCCTAATAACTGAAGAAATATGAAATGGAGTCAATGTGGAAAGTGGAGGTGTCAACTATCGAGGTCCTGTAACTTCCACAACAACTACAACACGTCACTGGAATGGAACTCCTAAACTTGGCGTCCATGTGGCTGGGCACCTAAAAGGTTTTTACAAGAAAATAGATTTGGAAGCAAACGGGTCAGAGCCCAATATGAAAACAGTTTAAAATAACATTAAACAATGAATATAAAATACATGTTAGTTGCGTGCACTCACATGAGTTCCTCAACTCTCAACTAGTTGTGCACATCTAACGTATCCGTAACCCGTATTAGTTATGACGCTAACTAACTAGTTTAAATCACGACCTGACCTTACATTATAATATGAGTCAAAACAAGACATTCTAATATAACCTGTGCGTGTCATTCTTTTTATTTCTCAGATTTCCTTACAATAATGATTATGTGAAATTTCCATTTTAGCTCTACTAAAATATCACAAGTATTCACACTTATACTAGAATAAAGAGTCCATTTCAATTACAAGTATATTAGTCTCATCATAAATATACAATTAGGGCACCCCTAGGCTATGCTGCGGTGCACACATACTCTGCTATCGAATCCCGGTACATCACGTACATAAGGACCACATGTTCCGAATCTCTCGGGAACCGTCTCAATAAGCAAAAATCATACATAATGGAGGCGAACATAGTTCACATACCCATGGGTCACGCATATACCTACGCTCCCATGGTCAGATGACTTATTAACTCACAATTAAGTCATTCACAGCCCTATGCCCTTAAGGTACCAATCTAAATCCCTGCGTAGGCACACAAGGATTAGATTGCCCAGTTCGAAAGCCGACCTCCTGTGATAGAAAAGTATGGTAGGTATGTTATACACATTAGTCCATATACTAAGCAATCACACCACTTAGATATCTTAAAATATTAAATAAGGTATATTCTATATTCCAATATCGTTATTCCAATTTGTACATCTTTAAGTCACCGAATGATATATAATATAGACCGCCGACACATCTCACGTCGTAGTTTCAAGTACCTAAAGCCTAACCCACAAAGGTTACCAAGTCCCCTATTATTCCAACGTTTAAATTCACTATTCTTAAGATCCTAATTTCTTCCATTAACCTTATGTTATCCAACTATCTAGGACTTACTCATCAATTCTCAATCTCAAATAGTATCACACTCGTCGAGCCTTATTAAGTTTAATATAATTCCCCATTTGACTTTTAATTATAATTCGAGTCTCACAAATATGCCTACTACTCTTCCTTGAATCTTAAGAGTATTCACAAAGCACCCACCAATAATTCCCTAGGGTTGAAATTGTTAAAATCCAACAAAGGAAAATATAACTGATTCTGGGAAGGTCGATCGATCAACCTGGGAGTGTTGATCGATCGATCGAACTGGGAGCGTAGATCGATCGAACGCACCAGATAGGCTATGACCTGCTTCGTTTTTCAACCTAAAACTTGTCCGAAAACTTCATTACAGGGTATGAAAATCTAATCTAACGTTATAGGTTCCTCATACAACCAAAATACATCATTGTTAACGTTCCAAAACCTTATAATCATCAATCATTGGCATTATATGGATCAAAACTTCAACAAAAACCCTAATTTTCTATTTTCTTCAAGAACATTGATAAATCTTCTATTTAATTCGTTTTTAAATCATCAAAAGTTATATTTGGGGTAATGAATTTGTCCAGAACAGATATACATATATTTCCTAATCAAAGTTTAGAGTGTTACATCAAATTAATTGGGGTTTTCATCAAATCTTTAAAGGCAATCATAAATTTCTACACTAAGCATGGAGGAAATATCCATTGAACTAATGAAACCAAATCACTTGCCTTAGATTTGTTCTTTTGATTTGTTGTTGGTGATTAAAGTCTGAATCTCTCCTCTTTTCGGTCACAAATCCTTCCCAATTGGTGGTGGTGGGTGGTGGTTTGTTTTGGAACTCCTTGAAACCTCTCTCTAACTCCCATAGCCCACTTCTATTATTTTTGGTTGATAATGGCCTTAGCGGCATCTCTAATAATATATAATTAACCTCTAAATTTCGTGGGTCTTAACTCCTATATGTTTAAAATTACCAAAATACCCTTTTGGGTTGTCGATTTGGCCTAAAAATGCCCCGAGACCCAAACTAAACCCCCGGCTAGTGTTTTCTGACTACCTCGACCCCTCCGGACTCGTTGGCGCACTCAAAATGACCATACAGTTGATAAAAATATAATTTACTTTTGAAATCTAATTAAACTGATTTCTGACGCGGTTGACACGCGCGTCCCAACTTAATTTTTCAAATTGTCGTATTTAACTCTTGACAATTTTAATACTTTCAATACTCATATATTACCATATATACACAGTAATATTCAATATTATCATAATCATATACCAACTCACGTCTCGTTAGTATTTAAATCCGGATTAATATCCAATTTAAATTCTCATATAATTAATTAATCCATTAAATAAAAATAAATAAAATTACTGGGTATTAGAGAGGAGCAATGAGAGAAGAAACTCAAAATAATGCGGGGAGGCTCACCCAGAGCCACAGGCCAGCACTACAGGGGATAGTGACAACAGCTGAGGTGGTGGATATAGCGGCACAGGCGATGAATGAAGCTATAACTGCTATGACTCCACATTTTTCTTATCTTCAGTAGCCACCATAGCAAGTGGCACCATGGGTTCAGGCACACATAGGACTGATAAAGTGGCATAGGGTTAGGGAGGCTTTTCAGAAGGGCTATCCACCTGAATTTAAGGGGAGTTATGATGTCATTGCGGGGTGTCAATGGAAGGTAGATATTCAGTGCCACTTGAGTATGGTTGACTATAGTGAGGTTCAAAAGAAGATACTTACTACCTTCAGGTTGATTGAAGCATCCTTACAGTGGTGGGAGTCGGTCACCACCGTTGCAGATAGGGATACTATGACTATAGTTGATTTCTGGGTGCGATTTGATGACAAATACTTCCCTCCGACTGTAGACACCGAAATGAGGAAGAAGTTTAGTGAGGTGACTCAGGGTGATCGTTCTATGGAAGAATATGAGGAGGAGTTCACTCATTTGTCTATTTTTTTACCAGACGAAGTGAACAACGAAGAAACGAAGAAGGTAAGGATTATGGATGGTTTGTCTTGGAGGATCCGTTAGCACTTGATTGGTAATCCAACATTTGTGGCTTATACAAACGTCTCAATAAAATAAAACTTGGCTTTAGCAACATTTTGTAAATGTCGAAATAAACTCAAAAAATCACGGGAACAGAAATATCGACGTTTAGACGACATTCTTGGAAAACATAGGTGTGTCTATAGTCCATAAATAAGCGTCATTTGTTAAAAACATCGGATTGACATTTATCGATGCTTCCTCCTACGTTTATTAACCGTCAGTAATTGTCCCTGCCTGGTGGTATAGATGCGACTTTTGTTTGGAAAACATCTGGTTTTGTCTCAACATTTGCCCAAAAGTGTTGGAAATATTAAATTAAAATATTAACACAAAATTTAATCGTTTACTTGAAAACATCACAATGTTAACTAAATTTTCCCATTCTATATTCCAAATTTTTTTTGTAAAACGTAAATTTTTTTAGTACCATCACTACACCAAAAATAATAATTTGGCACATCCTGATATTAAAAATCTAGCACAGTTTAAAACTGTGTCAAATTTTGGCACAGTTTAATAACAATATGGCGCACTTTAAAACGGTGCCAAAATTTGGCACTTTTTAAAAATGTGAGAAAATTGAACACACTTAACTAAAATATAAATACCCTAAAAAAATTATAATCATAAGTTTTATATTTACTTCTTTCATCTTCCCATAATATTTTCCCTCCTTTTCCAGTTCCGATCTCTCTCCAAGATTTGAGAAAGGAAAACCTCCCGTTCCCCCCAAATCATCTCTCACCTTCCTCAGCCTCCTCATAGCTGTAATACCCCGCATTTTTATCGATATTTATTTATGGAATTAATTAAATTAAATGTGAATTAATTGAGAAATAATCCGGATAAAATACTAACGAGATGTGAGTTGTTATTTGATTATAATGTGTATATATGGCAATATATGAATATTGAGAATATTAAAATTGTCGCGAGATAGAAATACGGCAATTTGGAAATTTTGTTGGGACGCGTGTGACAGTCGCGCCAGGAACATTATTTAATTAAAAAGTGAATTTTATTTTTATCAACCGTATGGTCATTTTGAGTGAGCCAACGTGTCCGGAAGGGTCGAAATAGTCAGAAAACACTAGTCGGGGGTTTAGTTTGGGTCCCGGGGCATTTTTAGGCCAAACCGGCAACTTAAAAGGGTAGTTTAGTAATTTTGGAATTTGGGGATTTATGACCAACGAATTTTGGGAGTTTAAAATAGGGAATTTTATAACCCACTAACCCATTACCAACAATTAACTGATTAGAGGGCAACGGGGTTTTCATGAGATGTTAGGAGAAGTTCCCAAAGAGAGAACCCTAATCCCATCTTCAACCTTCAACCTTGGGAGAAAAGGAGAGAGCAACCTACATCCAAGATTCAACACCAAATTCAGAGAAAGATCAGAGGCAAGTGGTTTAATTACGTTATTTACAACGAATGCTTCTTCCATGCGTAGAAATTTATATAATTACATTGTTTTGGGAGAATTGCAAAAACCCGTAAAATTGGAATTAGAAATTCATGTTTTGATAAAGAGACTGTATGTAGAATTGTGTTTGGACGATTACACTGATGGAAATACATTTTATTTATTACAAAAAAGGATTTAATTATGGTTATTGATGACTTTAAATTTCTAGGGTTCATGTTCATGAGATTTAGGGAAAATTGGGGAGATTTGATGATTTGATGTGGTTTAGGATGATTTGACCCCACATATATGTTTAAATACGATTTAAGTATGTTTAGGAATGATTAGAAACCTTGAACTACTGTTGGAATGATGTTTAGATGAGATTAGAGGTGAAGAAAATTGGGAAAAATGAGATAGGAGAATTCTGGGCTCGAAACTGTCACCTCGTTAGAAGGCCTGCTCAGGTCGTTCGAACGAGTTGACAGTTTGCCTTCTAACGAGTTGGATTATCCTTAGATGCCCACTTCATTCGAACGAACTCTCGTTCGAACGACCTCGTTCGAACGAGACTTCTAACGAGTTGACAGATTGGCCTTTTTGGCCTGATTTGATTTCTAATGTCCCGTAACCTGGTTTAATTGTAGAGATAACATTCCCTTGATGATTAATTGATATAGTTGGGATATTTGGTATATATTGAGGAGTAAAACATAGAAGTGTGATTTGAACCAAATGAAAATTGTGGATTAGGACGTGAGAGACTATTACGATGTGAGAACAAGTGACGGCTTAAATATTTATATTAACCGGGGACATGTGAATTGTGTAACATTATAAGTTGGTATGAGAATGAGAAGTATACCACTAATAATTTATGGTAATAACTAAGAGTTGTGTATGCTTAGTATATGTGTATATGATTTTATGTGTATGACATACCTACCATGCTTGCTATCACGGGAGGTTTGCGTTCGTTTAGGACCATCTAATCTTTGTGTGCCTACGGGGGGATATAGATTGGTACCTCGAGGACATAGGTCAGAGAAGGACTTATTGGGAAGTTAATAAGTCTGCTGATCGTGGGAGCGTAGGTATGTGCGTGACCCATGTGATGTGACTATGTTCGCCTCCATTGATTGTGATTGTTGTTATCTGAGAACGATTCCTGAGAGATTCGGAATGCGTGATCCTTATGTACGTGATGTACCGGGATGGATAGCAGAGTATGTGTGCACCGCAACTTAGTCTCGGGGTGCTTGTATTGTATAATTATGATGTGAATGATATACGGTTAAATGAACAGACTTGTCATGTTAAATTATGAGAATAATTTATAGTAACTCCTTGAGAAGATAAATAAGGGGATAACCTCCAGTAAATGGTAATGCTAATAATTGAGAATCCGAGTTTAAGTAAAGCAATCTATTCAAGTGATAACATTGGGAACTCATATTGTGAATCGAGTAGATGGGTTAGAACTTATGTCGATTTAGTTAGATTTAAATACCACTTAGATGGGTACTGTATGTTAGGAGTGCACGATTAGACGAGAGGTGAGTATTTCATGTGAGAGCACGTCCTAACATGTATTTTGTATTCATTGTTTTAATGTTATTAAAGCACTTACTGCTTTTAAAATAATCTCCACTTTCGGGCTCTGACCCGTTTGCTTTCAAATCTATTTTTGTAAAAACCTTTTAGGTGCCAAGCCTCAAGGACACCATGCATAGGATTTCCATTCAGGTGACGAGCTGTAGCTGTTTGTGGAAGTTATAGGGCCTTGCTAGTAGACGCTTCTTTTGTCTTGACTCTATTCAGTTTCATCATTTGTAGGGCATGTCGCCCATTTCTATTAGAGACATTTCATATTTTAGTTATTCAGATTGTTGGCATGTAATTAATTCAGGATACACTGTTTTATTTATTTCAGTTGTGGGATTGTTGTGAGGAGTTTTTCCTCCGGACTTATTATTAATTGTTGGTTACTTTATTGAGACTTTATGGTGTATGGTTATGATATTCTTTCATAATTCTTTTATTGTATGATAATCAGACTTAATTTAAAATTTGACATCTTACTTTTAAATACTAGGTGGTTAGTAATTACTCAAAAATGTTTTCGACAGTGATGCCATTAACTGAACCAACTTGGCATTTTGATTTAATTTAATAAAGGAGTAGCTACCCGGTATTTAATTAGTCGGGATGTCACAATAGCCCATTGCACCTGCCTCCTCCATTGCCCACCTCATGCTCTTCCTCCATAGTCCTCTTCCACGCCCATCCCTCCACAGGGTGTTCTAATGTAAATGGCTCTCTTGTTAGGGTTTTATGAAATTTTGGGGATGTGATGTTAGGGCTCAAAATTTTAATTTTGAGAGTTAGGGGTTTTTTGTTTATTTTTTTAAGGCTTTGTGATTTTCTTAATGTGTCATACTTGAATTACTGTTTTTTTTTAAGATGTTTACTTGATTAAGTATTGTGGAAAACCTTATGAACCTCATTACAATTTGTTATTGTACTTGTCTATTTATGTTTTATATTTTTTGCAGGCTTGAGAAAGATTTGGTACATTTTAAGATGAAGAACACATTACTGGTTAAACGTAAATTGTTGATAAAATGTAAGGTGCTTATAAATTTCCTTTTTTGTGTGTGTGTTTGTGTGTGGTGGGGGGGAGGGTGGATAGAATATGCTATAGATTATAACTATTTGTTGATTTTTGTTTCAGCTTCCTGCAAAGACATTTGAAAAGCTGTCAATGCTTTAGTTTGTTATATAGTTGAAAATTTTTTCTTTGAAGATATTTACTTCAAATTGATTTTTTGCTATGTATGTAAAGGCATTACTTTCAGCTCATAACCAACCTTTATTTTCTCTCAAGTGGAGCATAAAAACAAAGTTTGTGGTTATGACTAATGTCTAATCCAACCTTTGTTCAATCTAACCTGTTATGCACCTTATAATTTATTATGTCAGTTATAAGATGAGAGAAACATTTTTTTTTATAATTTCAACACGACCCAATTCCAAATAATTTGTTTTTCAGGATTATTGTATGGAGCTCAACACGTGCACATTCTTATTTTAAGAACCTTTCATATGGAATATTGTTGTTTATAGCTGCGCACATCATGTTCATGGTTTTTGTCGAATCCACGTAAGTGTGAAGGGGATTGGACACGTCCTATTCATGTTTTTCATCAGTACATGCTCTGTTTGCATTGTTCTTTTGGTACTCGAGGAATATATGTAAATATTTTCTCAGTTTAAAATGGTATGTTTCGTTGTATAATCCAAATATATTATTTGGTTAAGGTAATACGGTATTACCCTTTTATTAGACTTCTATTTGAAGTAGCACAATGTGGAAAAATTAGATGATTAATCCCTAACATTGATACATAAACGAATGATTTATTTCAAACTGGATATTGGATATAATTTTTATAGTAATCGCTTACTTTTCTAGAAGGTTGTTTTCAGTTATTTCTCTCTATAAGATCATTTTCAGTTAAATCTATCCAAGAGGTAAATAGATCTAAATTTATGTTTGTTTGATATTTTTATGTGCATCTTTTAATGAATTTCTATGTTTTCTATTGACAAGTTATTAGTTTTTAAATTTTACATTTTAAATCATAATTCATAAGCAATATTCTAAAAATCTCCGCCTAGGGAAGCCTATCCAACTAGGTGCTAGGCACACCATATGTTGTCTCACCTAGGCCCTAACATATATTTGTCTACTATTTTGGTGTAAATACAAATAGTAACATTGATTTAACTGCGTAGACTTTGTGTTGAACAAAATCCTATATTTTCTTTTGATGTAACCAATTTCAACATTACTCACTCGCATAATTGTTATTCCTTCAAAATATTGTGCTAATTAATTCACAAAAACTGAAATATTAATTAAGAAAAATATGAAACAAAACAGTTTGTGATAAAAAAATTTAACACCTACAAAACTAAGATTAATGTGGAATGTTTAATGCCCCATCCTCGAGATAAAAATTACCGACTAGAATCAATCTTCATTACAAAAGTACTGCGATGGTTTAGCACTCTCTTTAACTCTATTCTAATATGCAGGAAATGAATTGATCATTAAGGAAAAATGAAAGGAGGCATGTATTTATAAATACTATTGGTTCCTTTTCCAGCCAGCAAATGGGTGTTCGTTCGTCAACAGACTTGGTGAGGATCCAAAATTCTCATTAGTTATGATCATGTTAATTTACATTTTCAGCGATGATTTTTTAGATTGTGACATTTTTTGCGATGCTTTTTATATTATTTTTAAAGGTAGCATTTTTCAGTGACACGTCACTAAACAAATAAAACTTGAACGTTTCGTGTGTTCGTAAACATTCTGCCCTAACTTTTGAAGTAAAAGGCCCAAGTAATATTTGTCCTAAAGGTAATTGCTTAAATTTTTTACATTATAAATGGTATTATATGGTGTTTGTTCAGTAACTTATTTATCTCTGTGTTACTTAATTGATTTCGTTTACTCTTATCGCACAAAGTAATTACACAAATATTTCCGACGCTCTTCATAAATGATACATGTGAAATACGAAATGAAGTAAGGGAAACAATAGACATGAAATATAATGGAGATAGGAAGGAAGGCCATAGTTCATTAGGTGTCCTCTTGATTGATCAAGTGCACATGCTTGACATTGATTGTTTTTTTTGTTCCTAAACCGTTTATAGAGATCGATGTGGCACCCATTTTGAATGTTTCCACAAACCGAGGGGTCACTAAAATCCGAGCCTAATATTATAAATCCCTACACAGAATTCTAATTTATTTCCTCAATGAATCACTCATCATCTTTAAAGATCCATTAACAAAATTCTTGATATAACACGACAAGAGGAAGACGTGGACATCACTTTTGTGAACTCTCTGTTTTGTACAATCTTCAATCGTTTTCACATATCTTTGTAACCACTGATTACTAAGTTCTTATTATCTCATGATCTATATATTATAGTTATGATATTTTCTCTGATTTGATTTTGTATTTATGTGCATGTTATACACAACAATTGCATTGATCCAGTCTCTATTCCTTAAAAGCTAAGGCGATATCTTTAATCTATGAATCAAAAGTGAGATGTTATATTTCTTTGCCATTATTAAATTTGAAAATCCTAAATATATTTTCCTCATTAAAATATAAGTTGAATACATTATACAAATTTGTTTTGTGATTAGAGTTTTGAATTTCATTTCAAAATGTCACTCAATACATTGTATTGCATTTGAAAATGTTGCTTAATACATTATATTTAAAAAAAATCATTTCAAAGTTTAGCTAAATGAATTATATTTCATTGTGTTTGTTTGTTTACATGTTACAATTTGTTATTATTCATTTCATCTATAATTCACTATTGAATGTCTAGGTTGATCATTGAGTCAAGGGTAGCCTCCTTCTTGACTGATTTTTCAAGGTCGGAGGAAGATGTCCCATCTAGTTCAATAACATGTAAGTGACATGTTGTATGTATATTGAACCTACACATTGTAAGCACCACCCAAGTCTTTTATTGGGAGTCCCTCTTTGACCTGATATAGCAGCACGATCTTTGTTCTAGACATCACTTTGGCAAGTTACTATTGCAAATACCCCAGAATAGTTTTAACCATTTCACTGGCACAAATTATATCTATATGGTGTTATCCAAATATACCTTCTCCCATGAAATTTATCGTTGCAATGTTTTCTATTCAAATTTCAAAACACAATTGTGAGTTCCTCTTTTTCACCACTTAATAGTATTGAAACCACATTATAGCTATCGTTGAAATTGACGAGTTAAACTCCTCAATTTCTAATTTTTTTCTTTACCCGCAATTTGTGTTTCAAGACTTAGTAGTGGTCATTTGATCCACACATGTGTTTAATGAGGCATATTGAGTATTTTTAGTGACTTTTTGCAAATTGGCTTCCAATGGAGCTTTGGAAGGAATTTTATAATTGGCGAAATTAAATGTGAAACTTAATTTAGTATCATATTTACTTAGTCTGTGCCTATCATGCATATATTTTTTTTCTAAAGTTTCTATCTAGTATTGGTCTATATTAAGACAGGTGCTAGATTTTTAAAAAAACTGTTCCGCCAAGAAAGTAAAAAGTTTGTCTTTAGACTGGATACCTTTAGGTAGTTGGCTCATGTTTAATATATGCATACAACATATCCTTTAGGCATACCCTAGTATATGCATATAACAACATATATGAAGAAACTAGATGCATATATGTTGCATATATGCTGATGTGCATATATGCATACAGCAGCCCCACACTTTCATTGCCCGACACCTCTATCGGCAGCCCCACATTGTATTTTAGGTCTACCCGTTAACCCATCCATTATTTGTTGTAGTTCATCCATATTGAATTTTATTCAACTTCATATTCAACATATCTTACTTTAATGTGTTCGAGTTCAACATTGTATGATCCACTATTAGAAAGTACCTTGTTGTATTAATTTCACTAAAGGATTACCTATTTTCAAGATAAGCTAAGACATGAAGTTTGAAAATGGTGTATCAAGATTATTTGATCCAATAATTGAATGTGAAATTTTAAAAAAAGAAGATAAATCATCCAATTTTAAAATTTTATTATCCATTGATACATTATTGAACCAAATTTACAGATATAAATAAGGGAAAAAAACAGGGCATGAGAAACTCAAGATTTTATATAGAACTATAATTGTGTTCACTTTTAGGTTTAGTTATCGAATTAGGTGTTTGTGGTAGTTGGTGGCGGTGCCGTGTCATAAGCACAAGTACGAATATTGGGGGAAAATTATCTCACTGAGGTGGTTAGACACAAATATGGAGTAGAATCTAAATTGATAATATAACATGTAAGCTTGAACATTAGGAAGATGAGTGACATTATATTTTTATGCCCCCAACCTGAATTATGAGACTTTATATGTGACTTAAGTGAATTGTTTCTTTCATCGAAATTCCCTCTCTTATCTTGTTGTTTTATTTTTGTGCCAGATGAGAAACATTTTACCTTCACATCCTATAGGAAGTTTTACTCCTTACCAAATGAGCAAGTAGACAAAGTATTTTCAATGTTTGTAGATGTTAGTAATTTTATAAAAAAAAACTAGAGGGCACTTAAAAACATGTTGTTATGTAGTAAAAACCCAAACCAACCACCAAACGGACCCGTAGGAGGCACTAACCCTTGAACGAGACCAATGTAACTTGTAGGAACTGACCATGTAGTCATGGGACTCTCGGTTTGATAATATGACGATAGTTTGAAATTATCTAGTTAGGCTTAAAACCACACTGTTAGAGGGTGAAAACCCAAACCACCCCTCAAATGGACATGTAAGAGTCATTAACACCTCGCATGGGACCAATGTGCGTACGAACTAACCACGTAGTCACGGTGCTCTCGATTTGAGATTATGATGATAGTTTGAAAATATATAGATTATGCTTAAAAATATGTCATTAAAGGATGAAAATCCAAAGCAGTCCCCAAATAGCCACGTAAGAGGAATGAATACCTCGCGCGGGGCCAATGTAACTCATAAGAACTGATCGCGTAGTCACGGGATTCCCAATTTGAGAATATGACAATAATTTGAAAATATCTTTATTTATGCTTAAAAACCTGTCATTAGAGGGTGAAAATGCAAATTAGCCTCCAAATGGCCCCGTGAGAAGCATGAACACCTTGCACGGGACCAATGTAACTCGTAGGAACTGATAGCGTGGTCACCTGACTCCCGGTTGGATAATATGATGATAATTTGAAAATACATAAACTTAGGCTTAAAAACATGCTCGTTGGTTAAAAATCCAAATCAGTCCCCAAATGAACCCATAAGAGGCACGAACACCTCGCATGAGACCAATGTCACTCCTTGGAACTAACTGCACAGTCACGGGACTTTTGATTTGAAAATATGACTATAATTTGAAAATATCTAGAGTAAGCTTAAAAATATGTCGTCAGAGCATAAAAATACAAAGTAGCCCTCAAATGGCCTCGTAAGAGGCATAAACACCTCACACGGGACAAATGTAACTCATAGGAACTGATCGTGTAGTCATGTGACTTTCGATTTGAGAATATAATGATAATTTGAAAATATCGACATTATCTTAAAAACATGTTGTCAAATGTTAAAAACCCAAAACAACCACCAAATATCCTTGTGGGAGGCACTAACACCTCACACGAGACCAATGTAACTCGTAGGAATTGACCGCTTAGTCACGGGATTCTTGATTTGAGAATATGACAATAATTTGAAAACATATAGATTAGGCTTAAAAACATGTCGCTAAAGGGTGAAAACTCAAAATAACTCCCAAATATCTTCATAGGTGGCACTAATACCTTGCACGGGACCAATGTACCTGGTAAGAACTGACTGCTTAGTCAAGAGACTCCCAGTTTGAAACTATTACGATAATTATAACTTGTATATGCAATTTTTCATTTTGAATATGATTTTTCAAAAATTACTTACGGATATCAACTCTTTTTTGCATTTTATTTTTTGCAGGATAACATCTTATCGTTAGCTTTTATCCATGTGGAATACATGAAGAAGTCAATAGGTTACAAAAGGGGGGTTTTTATTTAATGTCATTAATGTTAAGGATTTTATTTTTTTGTGTTATGGTTGTGTGGGATTTTGTAATTTTATTGTTAACTCTTATGGTCGTGCGGGATTTACGTTGTGCAGTCTTTATATTAACGTGTTTTAGAATGTCCAGAAAATAGAGGAAACTCTGTCCCATTTTTTTTATATGTGAACTATTAAGACTTGTAATATTTTGAAGTTTGTATGTCCATTAGTTTATCAACAACGTGCGAGATTTTCAATTTGTGAATTTTCTTGTATTTTTTTGTAAATAATAAATATTTTTCCTACAAGATTTGAAATTTGATGATTTTTCTGATTTGTTTTCAAATAAATAATTTTTTTCTTTGATCCAGAAATTTGTCACAGTTCAAACCATGCCAAAAGTGTACCAAAATGTACCCAATCTGGCACAGTTAAAAATGGTGACAAAAGTGTGCCAGAAATATTAAATTCTGGCATGGCTTAAAAGTGTGCCAGAAGTGTTCTTGTTTAGTCAAATCTGGCACACTTTTAAATCGTGCAATAAAAAATGGCCATTTTGGAACACCTGATTCTGGCACAGTTCAAAACCGTGCTAGATTTGATCTGGCACAGTTTCAAACTGTGTCAGATTTTTATTTTTGGTGTAGTGCATATAATTTCCAAGTAAACATCCTTAATATTATAATGGATGCCTCGAAGAAATTCTCAATCAACCAAAAAAAAAATGTATAAAATAAAATTTAATCATCCCAAAAAATAAATAAAGAAAGTGTATATTCAAACATTCCAAAGTTGTCTAGTGTTAAGCCAAAAATTTGTACCCAAATATTCCAAACAAAATATGATACATATATTATCATCAAAAAAATGCTAGAGTAATGTTCAAAATAGTCAATACAATGTCTCCGTGACCATGGGCATGATAAAACCACCTGTAAAAAGAAATAAAATAAGTATTAAAAAGTAAATAAGTGTAATACACCGTAATTTCAATGACTTTTAAAATGGGTTATATTTTAAATTAATGGATTAATTGGATCTTATTATAAATTAATTCATTTGGGTTTTATCCGAATTGTGGATATTAAAATGGATGATTCTGAATATTACTTAAAGATATTTAGGTAATACATGAATGTGATGTCTTAGGGTTACAATTTAAACACCCCGCCTAATTAAATACAGGGTAATCAGTCCCATACCAAATTAAAACAGAATATACAGTTGGTTCTTTCTTAGCATCATTGTCGAAAACATTTACAACTCACCCAATACTCAATTAAGCTGGTGTTAAAAACTTTTCAAATTTTAATTTAACAAAATCCATTTCCAGTTTAAGAATAACACAACACATTTTATTCTACAACAGTGATAACCAATTAGATAACACAAAATAATTTGAATGCAATTGGAATAAACATTCCCAAATAATATTAATCCATTACAGTAATCCCAACAATATCAAATGTATTGAAATGACACGAATACCATAGTATTTGACCCCGATAGAAGAAGATAACTGGATCCTTTGGCCGACATGCCCTACTAAGAGAATACTGTGAATCAAATGATGATAGGCGTCTAAGAAAAACTCCATAAATCCATAGCCTGTCATAATCCGCTAAGGTTGGCGTCCCTGTTGCTGGACACCTGATATAGAAGATACAATAGAAAAGAAAATATGCAAGGAAACGGGTCAGAGCCCGATTGTGAAAATGATTTTTAAAACAACAAGTATTTAACAAGTGCAATAAATCTTTTATTATGTACATGTTAGACCCAACTCTCACTCGCCATTCTCACCTCTCAACTAGAGTGCACACTTAACGTTTCCTATTAACCTCCTAGTTAATGGTTCATCTTTTCTAGTCTCCATATTATAATTCCATCCCAACATTATAATCCCCGTATGTCCCATACCATACGTCACATTATTGTTCATTTACATTTCTCATCGTTTCTCATTAACATGAATCATTTCTCATTAATATGAATTAAGTTTTTCAATAAACATTCATTAACTTAATTCAATTATCTTTCCCTATTCACCGTTATCTACAATTATCACCGTAGATAGATTTAACCATAATAAATATCCATTCATTCATTTAATACATTATATATATATATATATATATATATATATATATATATTCATATATAATACGGCACCCCGAGTCACAGCTGCGGTGCAATGCATTACTCTGCTATCATGTCCCAATATCGCTGGTCGCCGAAAAGGGGAAAAAAGGTTAGGTAAGGATTTCTCGAACCAAAAACAACAACACAATCATTGGAGGCGAACATAGTTCTCATACCCATGGGTCACGCACATACCTACGTACACATAGCCAACGGACTTATCAACTCCCCGATAAGTCTTTCATAGACCTATGTTCTCGAGCGACAAATCAAAGATCCCATGGATTCATCAGGATATGACTGCCCTCACGCGCAAACCTCCCACCGATAGCAAGTAAGCTAGGTATGTCATACACATAAATCATCAATCAATCAAATAGGCATTATCATACCTATAATATAATATCAATAAGGTAATATCACTACCCTAAGATAATTCCCATACGTAGCATTATATCTCTTTTAAATTCCACGTATTAAAATATCATATCTTTACTTCATAATTTAATTATCCTCGCATCCTATAACATCTCTCCACTCCCGACCTCGTTAAGGTTCATGCGCGGAGCGTCTCGCAAAGAGAAATCCAAACAAGGAACCCCTCCAATACACTACTACTTAACTTTGTCGATCGAGGAGGTCTGACAACTTCAAGTATGCGATCGGGATAACCTCATACCTTCTTTCAACCAAATGTGTTCTAAACTCCCATCTCTATCCAGGAGAGATACAACTACGCTCTTGTATTACACTCCGTCCTTGCGAAATCAATAATGATCTTAAACTCAGTCCTTGATGTTCAAATTGTAACCCTAAGGCTACCCTCACTCAATACACAAGATTCAAATAGGTTTTTCCTCAACATATATTCAGTAAGAAGTCACTAATATCCTACTGGTCCATAACATTATTTCTCCCGAACCACTACGAGTTTAGTTCTCCTTTCAATTAAGGTTAAAATCGATAGTTTCAAATCTCTTATAAACACATCTTCTTTCACCTAGGATTAAACCCTCTTGTAAACTTAAGGATACGCAGGTGTTATATTAAATCATCCCTACTGGTCCAATCTTTAATCCTCATACATCCCCAATTGGAATTTAATAAATGAATCTAGCAACCGAAATCTCTTTAACTTTAATTATCATAATTCTAATCAATTGAATCCCAATCAAATTAATTCAAATCTTAACTAGGGCTTAATGATCTTCTCTAAGTCCCATAATATCCAATTAATAATCACCGAAGATCTACAAAAGTTTTGGGATAAGAACCAACATTAAAAAGAAACAACATCATGAATTCTCATATTTTAAATACTCAGAAAAAATAGATTATTCAAATCATCAATCCGACTTCAGATTTGGATTCTACACGAAAAATTGAGTCAGGTATGTGTTTTGAGTTTTTCTTAAATCTCATCCAAATGCACTCAAAAAGAAGATCTAAACGTTCCAAATTGGCTCTTCTCATTCCACTCGTTTTTGCCTCTTTTTCCAGAAAATTATCAACATATTATCTTCAAGAACACTAAATTATTTTCAGAATTTCTTCCACAGATTGATGAATATTTATTGGATTACTAACTACCTACAACATGAGTTTAATTCCTATATATTTTTAGATTCCAAAAATCGATTAACAACTATATCCTTTCATCTTCCAAGCATGAAAATCATCTCTTTTTATAACTATCATAACATGGACAATATACGAACTTAAATTGCAAATATCAAACACTTGCCTCTAATGAAGATCTGATCCTTTGGAGTTGAATAACACAGGTGGTGATGGTGGTGGTGACCTTTGACCTTTGGTTCTCCTCCTTCCCAAGCAAACTTCCTTTTCTTTCCAAGCAACCTTCCACTCTCTCTAAGAAGATGACTTTTCAATTTTGTGTAGAAGAGATGAAATGAACCTACATACACTAATCTCCAAATACTTATAATAAGACAAACCCCGAAATCACTATTCATCCCCCTTGTAAAAATAACCAAAATGCCATTTTGGGTTGTCTTTTCATTTCCAAATGACCCGAGACTCAAAATTAACATCCAAATAGACTTTTCTGACTATTTCGAACCTTTCGGACCAAACGACGCGGTTGAAATGACTATAAGGTCGATAGAAAATAAATTTTCTTTTTAATTTAATAAATTAGTCCCGACACGTCTCATACCGCGTCTGACTAAAAATTCAAATTACCGAATTTATATCATACCGACATATCAATGACATCACATTCATATATTACCTAAATATCTTTAAGTAATATTCAGAATCATCCATTTTAATATCCACAATTCGGATAAAACCCAAATGAATTAATTTATAATAAGATCCAATTAATCCATTAATTTAAAATATAACCCATTTTAAAAGTCATTAAAATTACGGGGTATTACATTATAATAGTGGGATTCAATAACCACCACCCACGAATGAGGGTATGTTCTCTATCTAAGGAATTATAAGGCGTATATTGATTTTTGTAGCGATTAATATTATATGGGAAAATGGGTTGCTAAACTTTGACAATAGCACTGTTATTTACGTAGTCTCTATTTGAAAAAAAAAACCTAAATTTTTTTTTATTTAAATCGATAAACTTGATATTTTTTTCGATAAACCAAAATTTTATATACTATTGACTAAGGACCTTAGGAGTTTCGATGACCGACTACTTTAGGAAGTAGTGTATCGGGGTGGTTCCTTGTTTGGATTTCGCTTGCGAGACACCCCACGCATGAAACTAATAACCGTTGGGAGTCAAAATAAGTTAGGTCCTTAGGATATGAGTTTATAACCTTTTCTATTATAAGGAAAGTTGTACGATAGGGTGTATGGGCGCCCTGGATGATTGGATTGTAGTAGTTTTCAAAATTGTGAAACAGTAAGTAATTGTGACTTCAGGATTTATTTGTTTAATAAGTGAGGATCATTTTTCCCAAACTTTGTCACGAGGACGGTATAGGGAAGATTGGGTATAATTTAAATTTGATTCGGTTGGAACTATATGGTGAGACTTAGTTTAACATCGATGGGGATTTTCGTTAATGTACTGTATGGGCGATACTACTTAGATTTCTTGCGATGTGAGATTTATACTCGGAGTTGACCTTATCAGTATGGTTCATTTTTCTGAATTTCGGGACGAAATTCTGTTAAAAGGGGGAAGTATGTAATACCCCGTAATTTTAATGACTTTTAAAATGGGTTATATTTTAAATTAATGGATTAATTGGATCTTATTATAAATTAATTCATTTGGGTTTTATCCGAATTGTGGATATTAAAATGGATGATTTTGAATATTACTTAAAGATATTTAGGTAATACATGAATGTGATGTCATTGATATGACGGTATGATATAAATTCGGTAATTTGAATTTTTAGTCAGACGCGGTATGGGACGTGTCGGGACTAATTTATTAAATTAAAAATGAAATTTATTTTCTATTGACCTTATGTCATTTCGACTGCGTCGTTGCGTCCGGAAGGTTCGAAATAGTCAGAAAAGTCTATTTGGATGTTAATTTTGAGTCTCGGGTCATTTGGAAATGAAAAGACAACCCAAAAGGGCATTTTGGCTATTTTTACAAGGGGGGTGAATAGTGATTTCGGGTTTTGTCTTATTATAAGTATTTGGAGATTAGTGTATGTAGGTTCATTTCATCTCTTCTACACAAAATTTAAAAGGCATCTTCTTAGAGAGAGTGGAAGGTTGCTTGGAAAGAAAAAGAAGTTTACTTGGGAAGGAGCAGAATCAAAGGTCAAAGGTCACCACCACCATCACCACATGTGTTATTCAACTCCAAAGGGTCAGATCTTCATTAGAGGCAAGTGTTTGATATTTGCAATTTAAGTTCGTATATTGTCTATGTTAGGATAGTTATAAAAATAGATGATTTTCATGCTTGGAAGATGAAAGGATATAGTTGTTAATGGATTTTTGGAATCTAAAAATATATAGGAATTAAACTCATGTTGTAGGTAGTTAATAATCCAATAAATATTCATCAATCTGTGGAAGAAATTCTAAAAATAATTTAGTGTTCTTGAAGATAATATGTTGATAATTTTCTGGAAAAAGAGGCAAAAACGAGTGGAATGAGAAGAGCCAATTTGGAATGTTTAGATCTTCTTTTTGAGTGCATTTGGATGAGATTTAAGAAAAACTCAAAACACATACCTAACTCAATTTTCCGTGTAGAATCCAAATCTGAAGTCGGATTGATGATTTGAATAATTTTTGGATCTGGTTTTTCTGAGTATTTAAAATATGAGAATTCATGATGTTGTTTCTTATTAATGTTGGTTCTTATCCCAAAATTTTTGTAGATCTTCGGTGATTATTAATTGGATATTATGGGACTTAGAGAAGATCAGTAAGCCCTAGTTAAGATTTGAATTAATTTGATTGGGATTTTTTTGATTAGAATTAGGATAATTAAAGTTAAAGAGATTTCGGTTGCTAGATTCATGTGTTGGATTCTAATCTGTTTGTATGAGGATTAAGGATAGTTCACGTAGGGGAGATTTAATATAACACCTGGGTAGCCTTAGGGTTACAATTTAAACATCAAGGACTGAGTTTAAGCTCATTATTGATTTCGTAAGGGCTGAGTGTAGTAGAAGAGCGTAGTGGTATGGCTCCTCGATAGAGATGGGAGTTTAAAACATATTTGGTTGAAAGAGGGGATGAGGTTATTCCGATCGCATATTTGAAGTTTTTGGACCTCCTCGAAGTGTATTGGAGGGGTTCCTTGTTTGGATTTCGCTTTACGAGACGCTCCGCGCATGAACCTTAACGACGTCGGGAGTGGAGATATGTTATAGGATGCGAGGATAATTAAATTATGAAGTAAAGATATAACATTTTAATACGTGGGATTTAAAGAGATATAATGCTACGTAAGGGAATAATCTAAGGTTAATGTGAGTAACTTGTTGTTAGTATACTATAGGTATGATAATACCTATTTGATTGATTAATGATTATGTGTATGACATACCTAGCTTACTTGCTATCGGTGGGAGGTTTGCGCGTGAGGACAGTCATATCCTGATGAATCCATAGGATCTTTGATTTGTCGCTCGAGAACATAGGTCTATGAAAGACTTATCGGGGAGTTGATAAGTCCGCTGACTATGGGTACGTAGGTATGTGCGTGACCCATGGGTATGAGAACTATGTTCGCCTCCAATGATTATGTTGTTGTTAATGGTTCGAGGTATCCTCACCGAACCTTTTGTCCCCTTTTCGGCGACCAGCGATATTGGGACATGATAGCAGAGTAATGCATTGCACCGCAGCTGTGACTCGGGGTGCCGTATTATATATGAATATATATATATATATATATATATATATAATGGATTAAATGAATGAATGGATATTTATTATGGTTAAATCTATCTACGGTGATAATTGTAGATAACGGTGAATAGAGAAAGATAATTGAATTAAGTTAATGAATGTTTATTGAAAAACTTAATTCATATTAATGAGAAATGATTCATGTTAATGAGAAACGATGAGAAATGTAAATGAATAATAATGTGACGTATGGTATGGGACGTATGGGGATTATGATATTGGGATGGAATTATAATATAGAGACTAGAAAAGAGGAACCATTAACTAGGAGGTTTATAGGAAACGTTAAGTGTGAACTCTAGTTGAGAGGTGAGAATGGCAAGTGAGAGTTGGGTCTAACATGTACATAATAAAAGATTTATTGCACTTGTTAAATACTTGCTGTTTTAAAAATCATTTTCACAATCGGGCTTCTGACCCGTTTCCTTGCATATTTTCTTTTCTCTTGTATCTTCTATATCAGGTGTCCAGCAACAGGGAAACCAACCTTAGCGGATTATGACAGGCTATGGATTTATGGAGTTTTGCTTAGACGCCTATCATCATTTGATTCACAGTATTCTCTTAGTAGGGCATGTCACCCAAAGGATTCAGTTGTCTTCTTCTATCGGGGTCAAATACTATGGTATTCATGTCATTTTAATACATTTGATATGGTTGGGATTACTGTAATGGATTAATATTATTTGGGAATGTTTATTCCAATTGCATTCAAATTATTTTGTGTTATATAATTGGTTATCAGTGTTGTAGAATAAAATGTGTTGTGTTATTCTTAAACTGGAAATGGATTTTGTTAAATTAAAATTTGAAAAGTTTATAACACCAGCTTATTTGAGTATTGGGTGAGTTGTAAATGTTTTCGACAGTGATGCTAAGAATGAGCCAACTGTATATTCTGTTTTAATTTGGTATGGGACTGGCCACCCGGTATTTAATTAGGCAGGGTGTTACAATAAGTCAATGTAAAAATAATGCACAAAAGAAAAATAAAAGATTACTAGGGACTTCCCAATTCAAACTTTTCAATTAGTTGGTATTTTTTGCCTTCTTCATTCGCTCCTAGAATTTGAACAAGAAAATAATTGGAAGAGAGACAGTAATTAGCTTCAATGTTTCAAATCAACAACTTATATAGTAATAATGGAAACTTACAACAACTTGTACGAGCAAACTGAAAATGGTGATGTATATAACTTTAAAATATAATCTGAAATATAAAAGAACCAAAAAAATTTATTATGTTACAAAATAATATTCCCATATAGCTTATGAAGTCTGCAGCCCGACCCAAATAAAAACCATGAGTGACACAATCTAGGTCTGGTAACATTTTTTATGTTCAAGTTAAAAGATTAATTTTCAAAAGGGATCCCTAAAGTTTTAACATTTTGTATGACAAATTGTAGTTAACGCATTATTATAAGATTTATAAAAATAGATGTAACATTTTGTAAATTATTTTTTTTCGTTCTTGGATACTATAATATATTCTATTTTTTGCCTTGGATTCGAATAAGTGAAGTGATAAAAAAATATGGATGTTGATAAAGTAAATAATTATATAATAGCAAAACATGTTTAGCACGCTTATTATTTTAAAAAAAATTGGCAGGGTTTCGTTTGCTCATTCATGAAAATGAACATGTTTTAACATTTAAAATTAACTCAAAACCAACCACAACCACCAAATTAAACCACAAATAAATCCCTTCCACCAATTTTGACATATACAACCTCACAAATTAGTTACATTAACGCATGTTCAACGAATTACCATTGGAACGAGTATAACTATCATATGTAATGGATCTTATATGCATCAAATGATGAAAATCTTAACGCTCTTACTTTAAAATGTTCCATGAAGAATTTTAGAGGAAAAAAATACTAACCCCACAATAGTAACGAAGTTGAGTTCGCGATACGATTTGTGGTGGTGCCTTCTGGAGGATTGAGATTGATGTTGCGATTAAACCTCAAATGTTAACGGTTGCAACGGTGGTGATGCTATAGGATAAACATTGGAAGTGACACGAACCGATCAATTAGAATATACAAAATATTATATGTAATGCATAAAATTAAGAAATTGTACTCATACATCCAATGATTAATAAAAGTTGACATGTTTAGCACCTAAAGAAACATCTCGCGTGGATTGGATAAAATCACCCATAGACTGCATACGAAACTCCATAAAATCTAGTATATGAGCTTCCACCCTTTCATTCATTCAAGATTCCTTAGCAAATATATTTTTCTGCATCTGAGTTTCAAGTTTCTCTTTCATTTCAATTTTCTTCCTCTCATATTCTACCTCAATCTCACGTCGCATCCTCTCATGTTCAGCCTCCATCTCACGTCGCACCCTCTCTAGGTCTTTTTGATGCCATTTCTCAGTATCTATCAACTCAGATTAGGATTGCTTATATGATGGTCCAAATATCATACTCGGAGAGACATTGAGTCCAAATGTGTGCACACGCCCATATCTTTTGGGTCCTACAACTTACCCAAATATATCATCTTATGCAACACCGGTATCCACTTTCTCTGGATGTTGCTATTCTAGATCATCCATCTGTTACTACAAAAATCAATGCCAGTTCTTATACAAACTTCAAATTATATCATATATATGTAAGAATCCCTATATACATGATTTAAGTTTCAATCAAGACGCACATATATAATTCATAATATGGAATAATAAATCTAAATTGAGTTCATAATCATGAAAAACTCAAATTTAAGAATTTTATTAAGGTTTGTACCCAAGATAAAAAAAAACTACTATATTGGAGATACTCTACCTTGATTCCATTTTGAGCTACTCTACCTTGATGATATTATAGGTATAAGGAATCAATAGATTAAAGAGAGAGGAAATCCTTCTCCATAATGCTCTAGAAAAATTACATTTCATAAAGAGATTAATGGAATGTTCTTTATAATTAAGGAATCACAGAGGTGGAATGAGGATACTATATGAATACCTCGTATATTCAGAATATCATCAGTTGGGAGGCTATTTTGCAATAATATCCAACTAATTAAAGAGATCCTACTAGGCACAAATTTAATTTAGAGCTTTTTAAAATCAACATTGGCATTGTGTTATGTTAGGTGAGGTTGTTGAATGAGAAATTCCATAGGAGGATCTTTAGATTGGAGAATGCATTGGAATTGGTTCATCGGGAGAGGTTTATCGTGTAGAATGGAATGGCACTGAAGTTATTTAGAAGAATTTCATGGACCAAGACATCTGAGGCGATGTAGTAGTTCAGTTTCAATGTGAAGTTGAAATTATCTTAGGCGATGCACTAGTTCTAAATTTTAATCAAATGCACCATTATAACAATTCACCCAACCAAGAAATATGTAAAAAGTGCTAGAAGAAGGTTAAGAGGCCATAGAGTTAAGTAATGATAATATATTATCCAGGAGGTTAACTGTAAGAAATTTAATATTATGTTTCATGCATTTGGTTTATGGTGGACCATGGTTAAAGAAAGCAGGCATCTTTAGGTTTCTGAAATTTGAAAAATGGTGAGTGCTTCAAGAATAAATAACTCATGAATGATTGATTTATAAAGTGATATCTTGATGGAGTTTCTGGAGATTAGTTGCTGGAAATTTTAGAGAACATCGTATTCTGGGGTCGCCTTCGTAGACTAATTTTAAAAGGAGGGAGTTAGGTCTTATTAGAACTTGATGGGTTGGAGTATAAGGATTATGCTTAGGCTATGAACTCCTGTAAATAGTTATTTATAGAGAAATAGAAGAAAAAGGAGGAGGTAGAGGATGTGAACTTCAAATTTCCTAGAATCACCCGTGAGTTAAATTTTGTATCACAACCACACATCAAAACATGACAATTCGGGTCAGTATGATAAAAATCACACCAATTGCACGCGTATTATTTTTTATAACTAATGTTTTAGAGTTATTTATAAGTTATAAGAGCTTACTTATTACTATTAGGTAGTGTTCACAATTCTTAACATGAGCAACCAACACAAACATTGCATGAAGTTAGTGGACTTGAGTTTTGCCCTAGCGGATTTGAGTAATGACTAGATTGACTAGCTATTCAAACTTCCAATCAATTCAAAACACAAACCTGACTATACATAATATTTAATATATCATTATGTTTCTTTTTATGAAAAGGGGAGGGAAATATGGATTCACTTGTGTTGTGTTGTGTCTCTTCAGAATGGTAAATTTTATAATGATGTTAGATAGGTGAATCATGCCCTCTTAATGCTTTTTTTGGTTGTGGTTCTTCAGGGGTGAAATGTTCTATATGTTTAGGGATGAAATGTTCTGTACATTTTTTAAAGATAAAATCATTAATAGCTTGGGGTGAATGGAAGTTAAACTAGTAAAAAAGATGGGTGTAGTTGTTAGTCTCTATTATTATTATTTTCATTCACTTGATGACTTGTGCATTATCTCAATTAAAGTCATTCTCTCTCACAAAAGTTATATAAAGCTAATATGTATTCCTAACTTTAAAATGGGTTTAGTTATGTAAAAACTATCAACTAAGGGTCTATGTATAGATATCTAAAAAAATCACAGCTGAAAAGATACATACAATCGCTTAGGTAGCTGGTTCATTTAACAGGCCCTTTCCCTTTGGTTACATGTGTCTCCTTGTACACCATCCTACAAGTTCGTTTGAATCCCATCGCTTTAGTCATCTGCAAGTACAATATATTAAGTGTCAAAACATAACATAACAATACAATAATAACAATGAACTAGTAAGTACAAAAGTTTTATCGCGCGTCTATCTTGAGCATGAGTTTTTCTACCAGATGTGTGCGGTGTTTGCAAAAGTGCACGGATGGCTTTGTTCTTCACACCTTTGTCCTGATACAATGGAAATACAGTTAATCATATACAATTTTTTTATTAAATCCTAATATTAATATTATTAATAAATTAATTCATTTCATGTTGTTCTTTAAAGGTGAGATAAGCATAGTCTGTACATGTAATTCACGACTAGACTCAACAACTAGTATATACATGTGCTAAGTCGGAGTCCCAGTTATAGACGAGCATTATTCGTTGATTTTCCTCTACTCGCTAGGGAAAATTTGTCAATCTTTCCTCATTAGTTTTATACTTATTATAACCTTGGAGCTTTTCAATGTCCTTTCACTTTCTTCCGACGGATTGCATAATAAATTTTCTCATCTCTTCCGTGGAATTTATATTCTCCTGCATTACATCAACGTGTTAGAGAAATAAACTGGAAAATATATATTCACGAATACAAATTTGGAACCCTATTTTCATTTTATTAAAATTACACCTTGATATGAATCCAAATCATGTTTTTATCCTCTTTGGGTATTTGTCTCCATTGAAAGTAGGTCAATGTTACTAGTTAGACATTGTGTGCTAGAACCCCTTAATTTGAAGCAAGTATAGACGTGGGTTCTTCAATGGGTTGGCCAAGATCATTCACCTCAATTTCTAAAATGCCACTTTCTTTATTCCACTCGCTATGCATTAAAGTGGGTCCTCGAACTCATCTCTGCTCCTCTAGCTCCTCCTCTTAGTCGGAGCTTAGATCTATGTTTTAAGTAGGATTGACAATAAAAATCATCCATCGATTTCTTAAATGTCAAGAATAATAATTTTCATCAATTACAAATATAAATAAGTCAATGAAAAAAATACATGTAACTTCTTCTTGGTGTTCATTGTTGCCCGACAACCGAGGGATCAATGGTTTAATAGGTGGCCAATTCGATGGAGGTTCAGGGAAGACACGATTAGTCCTATATGCTCTTGTTGCCGCTCAGGGGTTGGAATAACTTTTCTAATGTGTGGGGTTTGAGATCCATTGATAGTCATCGTACTGAATGAAGTAACATTAGAAAAAATAGTTAATTAGATCTAACTTTAGAGTAACATAATTTTAAAGAAACTTGCAATGTCAAATGAGTGGAGGAATAACATTATAATAGTAGATTGTTTTCTGTTATCTGAACTGTGGTTTTGAACACTGCATAACTAGAGTATTGTTATCAGAACTGTGGTTAGTAGATTGTTTTCTTCTTTGTGTAATCTTTTGTTCAGTTATATTTTTATATGCTGCCCTTTATTGCAAAACCAATCTAAACTTATTCGTTTTAAATGTTGGATAGTAGTTTGCTTCCACCATTATAGTGTTATATGTTGCCTATTATAGTGTTATATGAAGTATTAAGTTTGAAAAAGTGGGAGCTTATTATAGTCTTATATGTTTCCACCATATAAAAACATATAAAAATGTTTTATATATGTTTAGTTTTCTACCTACATATGCTTCCACCATAGTTTGCTGCCTACATATGTTGATTTATGTGGTAACAATACTCGATTTTTTTATGCATTCTTGCTTTGAATATATAACTACAACATTGTTTATATGTACCAACTGCCTACATATGTCCCAACATTATATATATGTTTTTATATGTTTTATAAGAGAAAAAACTATATGAAAATAAAAGGAAAATACAACTCACAAAATGAGAATTCCTATATGTAGTTCTCCATACCTTAAGGAATTGAAATTCCACTCCATTAAGAAGAGGAGAATATGTGCATACATTTCTCTTTACAAATTCTACAATTTACAAAAGACATGTCAGGATGTATTAATTAGTAAACAAAATGTGTATGGAGTGTGCATGCACGTAGATGAAAATGACAACGAAAATGAGTAACAAATTTGAACAAAAACTACGTTTAAGAATCAACAACAATTTTATGCAAGAATCATAAATAAATGCAACCACCACTAGAAAAGAAAATGACATAAGTATCATTACTAACAATACACTCCCTTCTTTTTAATTTAGGAATCTCAGGGTGCCTCTTAGTAGATCTCATATTTGGAGAGAAGAATGTTAAAAATCAATATACCAAATTTCAAATTAGTTTGATAAGTTCAAATTTTGACCAATGATTACATTAAGAGTAGTTTTCATTAAAAATTTACTTTTAAATAACCACTCTTAATTTGAGACAATGGATTTCCCATCTCGGCTCCTTCAAATTCATGAGACTTAGGATGTTCATATATAGACATAAGTTGTGAAATCATAATGTAGGATTCAATGAATAAAGATAAGATAATTTAACATAAAAGAAATTTAAAAATATATAAAAAAGGAAAATGAAAGTGTAAATGCATGTATATTAAAAGTTCACACCAACAAAATCACAATCTACAACATGAACCCACATCACTCATCTTTGTTGTCAATTGTTTGTTAGGATATACAATGAAGAGATTCTTGAGCTGAAATCATAAGATATATCAGAATGCTTTGTTAACTTGTTATTATGATAGACTGACTAACACTTCCCTCAAATCAATCCAAACCATAGCCCCTCAAACCCTTATCGTAGACATTCTAACTATTATGACCCAATCCCAAAGCGTCACGATAATTAGCGCACTCATCCCCTACACGTGTCCAACCCATACCACTCATACATTCCCTAACCCGCTACCAAATCAATTGGAATAACTTTTTTAAATAATTTTCAAATAAACACTGAGATCAAACCTGGAATATCTCAGTGATATTCCACTGGAAACAAACACTCAGATCAAACATGCTTCTCCTTCATCAATATTGAAGTATTATTTCTTTTCACGAGCAAAACAACTTTGATTCTCCAATACAACAAACAGGGGTTTGCCTCGGAGATAAAATATGACAAAAATCCATGAATATGTCATCGAATTTATGTATTTATTTGTCTTTTTTCCATTCTTATATTTCATTTCAATTTTTAGGAGAAATGGAATTTTAGGTGATTCTGCCTTTTATATTGCACTTTCATTTCATTATTTCATTGTAATTTTTAATTAATTCTCATTTTTATGGAATCTAATTATAATCGACATTAATAGACAAGTTAAATTTAATTGGCTTTGGATTGATTATGCATGTTGCCTTCAACACAACATGTTTAATAATCAAACCATGTTAACAACGTGTAACTTTATGTGCTTAATTTAAAATATCAAATTAACATAGACTACTGAGTAATACCAATCCAAAATAACACTAAGCTGACGAGTCTTTAATTAAGTACAATACATCATATAATAATAAAATAGAAACGCAGAACCACACTTGGATGGTCTTTTAAAGCAGAGAATTATTCTAGGACTATCATATTCTCAGGAAAGGGAAAATACCAAGTAAATAATATAGTAAGATGTGAAACAATATAGTAAGATCAAGTTCGTAGAAGTGATGGTTATTGATGGTTGTTTCATCCTGGAACTATTGTTCAGTTCCATGATGAAAACTTGAGAAAACATTGAACCCATTTCATTCACAAACCTGGAACTAGTAGAAATTAAACAAGACTTGCTACTCCTAGAAAATCAAGTTCCTTTATGTGTTCTCAACGAGCTTTTCATACACATAATCGGAAAAATTTCTACCACCTCCCTAACCCAGTTGGTTAGTCAGTGTTTTAATAATATGATGAACATTCGTCCCTTGGAAGAACCTAAGAATGACATGGATGAGACTGCTGACCATATATTTGTCCTTTTGCACAAGTTCTATCAGCCAGGAGAAAATCGCTCCTTGATTGAATATAATGTGGTGAAGTATTCAGCAACTACATTTCACATGGCCGGGGTCAAGTTCGTAGCTCGTCAAGGAGTTATGGATTTCCAAATGTTGTATGTTTTCATGGTTATGACCATTATTGGTTAGATCTGGTTTTTTTCTACCAACGGTGCACATGTATGATACAACAAATTCATTATTGAGAAATGCCATCGCTTATGAGCAGTGCTGACCCAACATCTCGCGCCACGGCATGGCTTACGTATACCTTATGGACATGCTCATCAACACAAAAGAGTATTTGGAGATTCTGGAGGATGAGAGTGTTCTTGAATACCGTCTGGTTTCTAGTAATGATGCCTTAGAACTTTTTAGCAACCTTTGCAAGGAAGTTGTCCTCAGACACTACGACTTTAGGGAGTAATGGATGGGGGCACAAGACTACTGTGAGATTTACTGGCCCATCCACATAGCTTTTCTAAGCCTCACTTATTTTATCAGTCCCTAGTCCATCATATCAGTCATTACTGGCTTAGTCTTTTTTGCCCTCCAGACGATGAAAACCTACTGCAATAAGTAAGGGTTAATCTGGATGAGCCTGAGTAAATTAGCCAGGGGGATTACGAACTAAATTTTTTTTGTCAAATAGCATCCTCACTAACATGCCATAGACTAATAAGTCTTGAGCGTGAGAGGTAGAGAATGATATGGTTTTCATATTCTCTGAGTGGACCAATGACATTAGGAGGGAAAAAAGGACACAAGAGGATTCAATTCGTGTCGATTCAATTCATGTTGTTCCAACTCAAGAATTCAATTCATGTTCCTACAATTGATGTTTATACATTCCATTCTAATACAAACATGTTGATTCAATTCACATTGTTCCAAATCAAGAATTCAATTCTTGCTAATACAAACATTCTTTCGAATACACCAACTAGCTAGCTATCAAAAGAAAATGTATACAGCTTCAAAAATCCTCCTAGATTGTGAACATGGATTCAACAAAAATGGGTGATCTAGAATATACACAAACCTAATTCATTTTTTTTGTAAAATAATAGACAACTGAAATTATACACACATACTTAATTCCTTAGAATATACACACACACTTAATACAAGTTTAATCATATTGAATCAATAGTAGTTAACATTATATAAAATAAAATATCTTATTTGAATGAAAAAATATGTAAAATCAATTCTAGTTAATACATTATACCATTGTATGCAGCCTATGGAAAAAAGTTCAAAATAAGAAAATGAACTAAAGAACAGAAATCCATACAAGTTATTAATACGTATTCAAATGCCTAGCTAATCACTATTTCTATTCATCTTCATTCATATGCCTCATGGTTTCCTCGTTAACAAATGCTCTAGCCAAACCTTGTCTAACCCAACTAATATCATCATCACGTGTCAATGTTATATCGTCCAAAAATTGATCACTGGTTGACTATGTTTCATTCTTCATAGTGCTCTCGGTTGTTAAATGTTGCCCAAACAAATCAAAAAAGTCTTAAGGCTTTGTTTTAACAACAATATGCCAGTCTTTCTCCACTAGGTCTTGTACATAAAATACTTGCTTTGCCTGAGATGCTAATATGAATGGTTCATCGACTTTTTAATGCCTAGGATACAGCAAATGATTGAAGTTTACAGGCATCAATATAAAGTCATCTTGATCAAGGAGACCTCTATAATTGTAAATCCAGTCACACCTGAACAACACAAACTTATAGTCTTTTGGATAATACATCTCAATGATATCCATAAAAACTCCATAAAAATTGACATCTCCAGATATGGGATTTATGCCTCTTGAACTTGCGCAACTTTTAGTCGTTGCATTTAACACGACTCCACTATTTTGTGTGGCTCTTGTCCTCTCACGAGCCTTAGTGTGATACCTAATGCCATTGATAATATATCCAGTGAATATTTTTGCCTTATTTAGGGTACACGTAGATAAAATCCGAATTTCTTGTGACACATTTGTGTTCTTTGTCTGGACTAACTTCCTCACCAATTTTATTTATAAAAAAAAAGGATTACAAGACATAGTTATCTAATAATACATTTAAATGTAAAAAATTGTTTTCAATGTGCATTTTACTTACATGATCCTTAAACCACAAATGAAATGTTTCATTATGAAGGCGATCTACTATAAGGACACAATTCTCAAATTGAGTCTCATTGTAGTTTTGTCTTAATTCTGAACAAAAAGGTTTATGTTATAGGATAGTTTTAATTGTATCCATTCAAGCCTATGATGAGAGAGTTGAATACGTAGCGGCCAAGATATCAAAGCTTCATCAAATTTCGTGTGTATTGTGCCTTATTTCTACATCATCAACATGGTTCCATTGCTCCTAAGGTATAAATGCATTTGAATATATATATATATATATATATATATATATATATATATATATATATATATATATAGGAGCTTGGAACATTTTATATTGGGTGAAATTTTATTTTAAAACTGTTTTTTATTTTTTAGAAAGTTTTTATTGAAACTTTATTATAAGCTATATAAACCTTCTAGGCTAAAACTCATAATTTAAGTTGTCTGGTTTTTCGTTCGATATTGTCATTCGAATGAGTTTGTCGTTCGAACGAGAATGCCATTAGAACGAAGTCTGCCAACGGGTTTCCATATTGGCCACTATAACATCGTTCGAATTATCGTTCGAACGAGATGGATGTTCGAACGAGAATTCTAACGAGATTTCTAACGAGTTCATTTTTTAATACACTGGAAATTCGTTGGAAAGATCATTCGAACGAGACTTCATTCGAACGAAAATCTCATTCGAACGAGATTTGGCGGGAACAGTTATTTGGCAGTTTTTGAGCAGTTTTTCCCACTTTCCCACTTCTTTTCCCACTAACTTTTTGCCTGATTATCTAAGTGCTGGAATTGAGTTTTTAAACTTAACTTTTTAACATCCTACTATCTCCAAGAGAGAGTTTGAGAGCAAAATTCATTGAAGAAAAAGCTCATGTTTGAGTGTTTAATTTTTCAAAGAAAAACTTTTAAAACACTTATGTTTTTACACCCATAGTTTCTTTATTCCAAGATTCCATATAAATATCTTGCTAGGAGTATTTGGCACCGGTTTATCTCTACACCTTGAAGACGAGAAGTTTGGGTTTACTTCTACATCCCTCAAAGAAGAAGTTCATTATTTTTCTGCGGCATTCTCACATGGTGAAAGGCACCATGTGTGGTTGACGGTTGTTTCCTAGTTCCTCATTGGTGGATTCCAAGGTTCCGATGGACTCCGGGATTGTCGACTAAGCAGGAGTAGTTACAAGAAGACGCGTCGGGACTTGAAGGAGTCGAGTCGAGTGTTGTAAGTCATCTTGCTTGTAATTGTAAATTCCGTACTTAGTGGACTTAAGGCTAGGGCCATCCGAAGTTGTTTCCCGTTGTGGGTTTTTCCTCATACATCACGGTGTAGTGATTCATTATTTATTTTATCTTGCAAAATCACTTAGAACGCATGCTTAGGTAAAAAGATAAAATTTAGTTTAATCACTACTTGTTTAATTTGGTGCTAATTAAATTTGGGTAATGTTTAATTAATTTAGTTCAAGTCAATCACTTAATTTGATAAAATTGGTTTGGCCTAACTTGGTAATATTGAAAATATGACCTAGGCAAATTTCTAGGACTTGATGTGAATTAATTGTGTTTAAGTGAAATTAACATAAGTGTGTGTTTAACTTAGTTTCGCCTCGTTTAATTTTAACTTTGAAAAGAAATAAAAATTTGTTTATTTGAACCATCATCTCACTTCTGCATATTTAAAAAGGAAATTGATTTAATTTTTGGTAAGTTTTCAAAAATTGGGGGTTCCACCGCTTTCAAATTGGTATCAGAGCATTGATTGAGAAAGAATACTCGTCTACAAAGTGGTATCAGATCCAAAACGATAAATTATGTCGTTAAAGATCCTTTAAATATTTTTGGCTAAAATGGAATTTTCCCCATTCTCAAAATTTCCTATTTTCGATGGTTCTAATTATGTGTACTGAAAAGCGCGAATGAAATCGGCACTAAAATCTCTCGACGAGACGAGAGGGTTTGGCTATCTGTAGTTAATGGGTGGTCCCCACCAACACATTTAGTAGATAATGAATGTGTTCCCAAACTAGCCAGTAGGTGGAGTGAGAGTGAATTTAAACTTTCAAATTTTAATTCCCGAGGTTTAAATGCCTTGTTTAGCGCTGCCACACCAGATGAATTCCGACGCATTATGACGTGTGAGACCGTTAAAGAATCTTGAGATATTTTACAACTCACTCATGAAGGTACTAGTGTCCTTAAATCTTCTATACTCCAAAACTTCACCACTCAATATGAAACCATCAAAATGAACGAAAAAGAAACTTTTGATGAATTTTATGTTAGACCTTCAGATATTGTTAATTCATCTTTTAATTTGGGAGAGCAAATAATCGACAACTGAGTAGTAAAGAAAATTTTAAGGTTCTTATCCAATAGATTTATTCCGAAAGTGACCGTTTTACATTCTTTACCATCTTTAGCCTCTAAGAAATTAGAAGAGCTCGTAGGTGATTTACAAACCTATGAACTAGACATGTTTCCCTTTAAAACATAAAAGAAAATAGAAAAGAGCGTTGCTTTAAAAGCCCGAAAAGAGGAAAAACAAGTAATAGAGAGCGAGAGTGATAGTGACTTGGAAGACATGGCCTTGTTTGCTAGGAAATTTCAAAAATTTCTTAAATTTAACAAAGATAAATTTAAAAATAATTTTAAGAAATTTGAAACGTCTAAGCATGACAAAGCCGAGAGGATCCCTAAAACTCCTTATGAAAATATTAATAGGGACGAGTCAAATAGGTGTTTTGGTTG
The DNA here is from genome assembly GCA_949130495.1 of Sambucus nigra. Lineage (NCBI taxonomy): Eukaryota > Viridiplantae > Streptophyta > Magnoliopsida > Dipsacales > Adoxaceae > Sambucus > Sambucus nigra. The sequence goes on from OX422212.1 coordinate 102,096,366, forward strand.
TGAGGGTTATGGCCATAGGGCTTTTGAGTGCCCCACTAAACTAAGAAGAGAGGGTAAGCAACCTATTTCATATAATGCGACCCTTAGTGATAGTGATAAGGAAGAGGGACCCGATTCCCCCACAAAGCACAACTTTGTGGATATTATGTCTAGTCATGTGAGCACCGATAATGGATCTTCCTATGAAGATATACAAACACATAACACTTTCGAGGTCAAAGTTTATGATTCCCTTGTTTTTTATAGTAGTGAGAGTGGAGAAGAAAGAGAGAGTGAAAATGAAGAAGAGGTTAATGTGAGTGAAATTCAAAATTCTTTTTAAGAAATTTATAAAGAAACTATTTATTTAAAAAGAGCTAATTTGAAGTTAGAAGCGAGTTTAAGAGAGCGTGTCAAGGTTGTTGATGATACTGTGTTGGTTGAAGACCTTAGAACATGTGAGAGGACTCTTCGAGAGAAGCTAGAATATATATAAGGTGAGAGAGATGGCCTTAGAGGTTTAATGGAATCCTTTAAAAAGGAGCTTCTCGAGTTTGAAGAGAGAAATGGTTTGTTAGAGTCTAGAATTTTAGAATTAGAAGAATAATTAAAAGACTCTGGTAATGTCAAATTTGATTTGGAGTATAGGTCCGAAAAACTAGATAAGATCTTGGGCACGGTCCAAATAAAAAATAACTTGTGTGGTTTAGGCTATGATACTTGTAACGAATCAACTCATAAATCCAAAACCAATTTTTTAGGAGAATCCACTAGGAAAGCTTTTAGAGATCACTCCTTAGGTAAATCTTTTCGCTATGACTTTAGGTGTTCACATTGTGGTCGAAAAGGTCATCTTAGGAAATTTTGTTTTGATCTTAAAAGAGTTCCTAGAAAATCCTTTCATAAGGAAACCGAGGTAGCCAAGATTCCTACACCCTGAGTTAGTCACTCGTTGTTAGTTTGGGTTAGGAGATCCAACTTGGTAGCTTTACAAAATAGGATTTTTTATTATCATTTACTTTCACATGCTTCCTCCCTTGCTAAATCTAAAGGTTGAATGTGTTAGTGTTTGCGTACTTTAGCCTTTGTACTTCATGCTATATTACCCTGCTAAATGTATGCTTGTTTAATCATTTTCTAGTCTAGAATCCATGCTTAATCACATGGTAGAATTATGATTTTTGTTTATCTTTTGTATTATATTTATTTCATTTTAGTTTTCTTTAAATGGAAAATACAAAAAGATTTTTTTTATCATTTGTGTTTTATTTGGTTAGTAACTTAGGCTTAATAAATAATACAAATGATTTTTGTTTGTATTTTGAGTATATATTTTTATTTTTGGTTAAAAATTTCAAAAACTCAAAAAGATTTTTATTTTGTGTGTATTTTAGTTTGACACACTTTATGTGGCATATACTTGGGTTTGACTCCCTTCTTTTACGCTTCCATGTGGCTAGAACTTTTGGTTAAGATTTTCAAACCTTAAAGTGGTCTTCACCATGCTTACATGGAGTAGTTGGATTTTGTATTGATTAAATGGATTCTATTTTTATATGCCTCTATTCACACATGCACGAGCTCTTTTGAAATTTAATTGTCACATGATATATTTGAGCTTTGTTATATGTTCTTCTATCAATTATTTCATCTACATATTTGTGACCTAGGAGGACTAGTGCATGTCAAACTCCGTTGCACGTGAGATTTGTGTGAGACATAAAAATAATATATATAATTGTGCACAAGGAAGGGCTCCAAAAGGAATAATAATCATTTTTGAATAGTAAGCCACCATTTGAATGGACCTAAAAGCAATAAAATGTGGTCCAAATGCCTAAAAATAGAAAAATGGCATTAAAAAGAAAAATCATTGCCAATGCCTACTTTATTTGATATATTCATTCAAATATTCATGCTTATTGAGGGAGATTGTATGGTATATCAACGGTTTTCTCAATGTCCATTTGTCCTAGTTGCATTCTAAATGTCATGACTCTATTTGGTTTGTAGAATCATCAAAACTCTAGGCTTGTATGCATTGTGTATGTTTGTTCATTGAGTTCAATCTATATTGTCACATGAGGCTATATTAAAATGTGATAAAGTTTGTAATCAATTGAGAACTCCGTAAACATGTTTTAAGTGTTTGGGTCTAAATTTAATTGTTACTAGTTCACACCCCTACACTTTTGTTTCCATATGACACATTTTTTCCATACGAGTGTGAAAAAATTATTGTATTTTGTGTCATTTGTGTGTTTATATCTCTCTCTATATATATATATATATGCTTGTGCTTTATTGATATATATATATATATATATATCTTGGTGCATTCTTGTTGATATCACATGCTTAATAATTCATGTATCATATTAGTATCATTTTCTTGCATTTCAGTTGGAATCCTTTATTCTTTATATGGATTAGTTATGTTGTTGTTGCCCATATACTTTAAATGTTCTTTATATCTTATGCATTATCGTGTTTAAATTAGTTAATATCGTTTGTCTATTCCTGAACAAAAAGGGAGAGAATGATAGGGGAGAAATGGTATCTAATCCTATTGTAATCGTAAATTAGTTTGGGAGATTTAACTTAGGGGGAGTTGCGACCTTCTTAGGTAGATCACATTGCTAAAGGGGAGAAATAATTTAGGGGGAGTAATTATTTTAATTGCATTATATATTTTGATATTCCCTATGCGTTTGATAGTTTGATTAAGTGTGCATGAAATCATTCATGTGGCAACTTCATGAGCAAAGTGTTGTGATCCTTGGGTCTTAAGTCAAGTATTGGGTGGGATGTTTTGAGTCTAGTGAGCTTGAAGGCCCTTTAGGATTTTTTTTGTTGGTTTTTGTCCTAAAATAGCCAAAGGGGGAGATTTGTAAGGACACAATTATTAAATTAAGTCTCATTGTAGTTTTGGCTCAATCCGGACAAAAATGTTTATGTAATAGGATAGTTTTAATTGTATCCATTCAGGCCTATGACGAGAGAGTTGAAGACGTAGCGGCCAAGATATCAAAGCTTCATCAAATCTCATGTGTACTATGCCTCGTTTCTATGTCATCATCATGGTTCCATTGCTCCTAAGGAATGAATGCATTTGAATATATATATATAGGTGCTTGGAACATTTTATATTGGGTGAACTTTTATTTTAAAACTTTTGTTTATTTTTCATAAAGTTTTTATTAAAACTTTATTATAAACTATATAAAGTTTATGGGCTAAAACTCATAATTTAAGCGTTCTAGTTTTTCGTTCGATATTGTCATTCGAACGAGTTTGTCGTTCAAACGAAGTCTGCCAACGAGTTTCCATATTGGCCAATGTAGCATCGTTCGAATTGTCGTTCGAACGAGATGGTTGTTCGAACGAGAATTCTAACGAGTTCATTTTTTAATACACTGGAACTTCATTACAAAGATCGTTCGAACGAGACTTCGTTCGAACAAAAATCTCGTTCGAATGAGATTTGGGGAAAACAGTTAATTGGCATTTTTTGAGCAGTTTTTCCCACTTTCCCACTTCTTTTCCCACTAACTTTTTACCCAATTATCTAAGTGCGGGAACTGAGTTTTTAAACTTAACTTTTTCACATCCTACTATCTCTAAGAGAGAGTTTGAGAGAAAAATTCATAGAAGAAAATTTTCATGTTTGAATGTTTAATTTTTCAAAGAAAAATATTTAAAACACTTCTATTTTTACACCCATAGTTTCTTTATTCCAAGCTTCCATATAAATATCTTGCTAGGAGTATTTGGCACCAGTTTATCTCCACAACTTGAATAAGAGAAGTTTGGGTTTACTTATATATCCCTCAAAGGAGAAGTTCATTGTTTTGCTAAGGCATTCTCACAAGGTGAAAGGCACCATGGGTAGTTGACGGTTGTTTCCTAGTTCCTCATTGGTGGATTCGAAGGTTCCGGTGGACTCCGGGATTGTCGGCTAAGCAGAGGTAGTTACAAGAAGATGCGTCGGGGCTTGAAGGAGTCGAGTCGAGTGTTGTAAGTCATCTTGCTTGTAATTGTAAATTTCTTACTTAGTGGACTTAAGTCTAGGACCGTCCGAGCTTGTTTCCCGTTGTGGGTTTTTCCTCATACATCGCGGCGTAGTGATTCATTGTTTATTTTATCTTGGAAAATCACCTAGAACGCATGCTTAGGTAAAAAGATAAAATTTGGTTTAATGACTACTTGTTTAATTTGTTGCTAATTAAATTTAGGCAATGTTTAATTAATTTAGTTCAAGTCGATCACTTCATTTGATAAAATTGGTTTGGCATAACTTGGTAATATTTAAAATATGACTTAGGCAATTTTCTAGGACTTGATGTGAATTAATTGTGTTTAAATGAAATTAACATAAGTGTGTGTTTAACTTAATTTCACTAGGTTTAATTTTAATTTTGAAAACAAATTAAATTTTTTTAATTGAACCATCATCTCGCTTCTGCATATTTAAAAAGGAAATTGATTTAATTTTTGGTAAGTTTTCAAAAATTGGGGGGTCCACCGCTTTCAGATTGGTATCAGAGCATTGATTGAGAGAAACTCATGTTTTCATCTACATCATGTTGTCTGAGACGAGAATCAATCCTAATTGATGCACGATGAGTATTGCATTAAAAGGAATCATTACTTTATTATTTACTTTGATAAAAAAATGAAGGAGTTTTATTCAAGAAGATACCTACTCTCGGAATGGAGCATGATATGCCCCAAGTGTAACCTCAGCCTAGAGACACCAACCTTGGCCGAGATGATGGACAAGATATTGATCGACCCTGGATAAGCCATAGGCCCACGATATCAGCCCTCGGCCTTAGTAAGGTCGGCCCAGGCCGACACTTCCACCTACATTCCCAGGTGACTACGCGCATCACAGGCATCAACAACATTCTCAGATATTTAGGTGTGGCAACCTCGGCCGAGTTTAGGCCGAGGTGACAAGAAGCCTTGGTAACCTTCAACATGGAATCAGTCCAACCTCGGCTTGGGCTGAGGTGACAAGAAGCCTTGGTGATCTTCATGGAATCAGCCCAATCTTGGCTGGTGCCGACCCCAGCATAATGTCTCGGCTGAGAACATGCCGAGACTCCCCATGGCATATCTCGGAAGACATTTATCGAACCTTTATAGCTCGGCCTCACCCAGGCCGAGGTCATGCACCAATATGGCAGCCGAGCATCTGTTGACATTTGGATAAGGACATATGGGCACAAATCAGTTGTAACAAGATTATTCTCCACACGTGAGGAGGATATTTCATCATCATTCCTTACATGTGACACTGACAGATGGCACTCCCACATTGGTGAGGCAACCACACACATGCTCATTACATGCATGGGGGGAACATTACACCCCCTAGGCACTATATATAGGGATCATCCCCTACCTTGCAAAAGGATCAAAAAAATATAAAACCCTAGCTGAAGCTTTGTCTAGATATACAGTAGAGAGAGAAAGCTTGAGAGGTTGTATCCATGGCCATTAGTGCCTTCATTCGGTGATATTACTAACACACACTCACAGTGGACGTAGGCCAAATTGGCTGAACCACTTATATCCCGGTGTTGATTCCCCTTATTCTCATCTCATTCTCTTATCTCTTTATTTAACTGTGCTGCCATTGTTATTCTTATATTGAGCTTGGAAACACCTTATACGGTGGTGCTGATTCTAGCATCATCATTTTGGCGCCGTCTGTGGGAATCGAGAAGCTATCTCTTCCTCTTCTTCAGCTTAACCTCACCGGAGACTCTGGTGGTGAACCAGGAACCACCCCTTGCGTGGAGCTGTTTCACCATTGAAAGAGGTCCTTTAAGGTATTAAGCTCACTTGCTGCTCAAGCTCTTTATTGTTAACACATAGCACTAGAATTACCACCGCCTCTTCTGTCGCCCGGAGGTAGAGGGGCTAGTTCCAGTCAGGCTCCTCCCCAGTCCGAAATGGCGGAGGTAGCAGCAGCCTTGAAATCTTTAGCTGCAACACAACAAGCCATGAAGGAGCAAGCTCAGTCAAACCATGATGATGAGGCCACCTGGAGTCTCACCGGACATGATCACTCCGACGGAAGTTCATCCCCATTCTGATGCCAGGGGACCACCCCAGGCGCCGATGAAGGACCAGCCTGCACCCCAGCGGAGAAGGGACGTTGTTGAACCTAGGCGCTTGCGCCTGGGAAGGCAGGGAAACCCTTGCCCAGAGGACAGGTATGATGACCTAGAAGCTGAAGAAGCCCCAGAAGACTTCTGGGAGCCGTATGAGGTGTCAAATGACACTATACGACCTCTTAGGCAGAGTCAAGGATGTGTCGGCCGAAGATGAGAAGAGGGCCAAAAAGGAGGGTCGGCCTTTGACAGGTTGAGCAGAGGGTCGCCCTTCGAGAGGCTGGGCCCGGTGAATGACCTAAGACACAGGTTATCAAGGTCGAGGAGCGCAGCAAGCTCTCAGAGAGGGGGTAGGCAAGGTCAGCCAGACCAAGGCCGACCCTGTGGAGGAAGAGCCAAGGAACAGGAAGAGGTCAACAGTCAACGTGTTGTGGCTGGGGAACCCTCTGTCCATCGCAGGGAGGTGGCAGGGGATAACCTCGGCCAAGTTGATGACAGAATACCCTAGAATGATTCTATCCAATGCCTTGAGGAGAAGATAGGAGACCTCATTAAAAGCAGAGAACCATTACAAAGGGGTTACTCAGAGGGCTCCCCATTTGTGGCTAGGATAGTGGGATTCCCAACCCCAGCCAAGTTCAAGCCTCCTACAGTGACTCCCAAGTATGATGGTAGCACTAACCCTGTGCACCATATCGAGATGTATCAGTCGGCAGTAGACATTTACTCGATACCTAATGAGATAAAGTGTAGGGCCTTCTCAGGGACCTTGACAGGGGCCGCTCATAGTTGGTTCACCTCCCTTCCGAAGAACTCAATTGAGAACTTCAAAGGCTTGGCTGAGCAGTTCATCCACAACTTCTGCTTTGGGGTAAGACCCCAAAAGAAGACTACCCACCTGCTGTATGTCAAACAGGCCAAGGGTGAGAGCCTAAGAGACTACATAGAAAAATTCAACAAAGAGAAATTGGAGGTGGAAGATTATGAAGAGAGCATAGCCATGACTGCCCTTATAGGAGGCCTCCAGAAGGGGAAGATATTGTGGAAACTGGCAGAAGACCCCCTAGGTCCATGGCGGAGCTGCTGGCAACTGCAGGGAAAGTGATGAATGCAGAAGAGGCAATGGCCGCCAAATATGAGGAGGAGAACCGCGGTAGCACAAGAAAGTCCCAAGGTAAGAAAGAGGGTAAGAAGAGATCAGGAGATGACAAGTTCTCTCATTACACTCCTCTGACTGTGAGTTGTGAACACATCCTTAATGAGATTAAGATTGACCGGACTCTGAGGTGGCCAGAGAAACTGAAGGCCCCGCCACATAAGAGGAACAAAAACCTATGGTGTGAGTTCCATCAGGATCACGGCCATGTCACAGATAGATGCTTCGCTTTAAAGGATAAGATTAAGAAGATGCTGAAATCTGGAAAGCTGAGGAAGTATGTGGATGGAAAGGCTCCAAAGGGTGGAAGAGAAGATCCTAAGAAAAGAAGAAATGACAGATGCCGTGGAGATGTCCCGGCCAGAAGATGATTCAGAGGGAGATGATGAAGACGACCCAGATCTTCCGCCAAAGGATGACAACACCCCGGTGAAGAGGGTCGGTATGATCTCCTTTGGTGTTAGCACCATATGTGGGGGATTTGGAGGAGGTGGCTTTGAGGTAGCCGATAGGAAGGCTCATGTAGAAGAGGCCAGGTCAGTGGCCAAGTCTGAGGTTGTTAATCTAATATCTTCCGATGCCATGCAGAAAAGGAAGAAGGTAGACATGGACACCCTCGTAGTGGGGTTCTCCAGACTCGACTTCAAGGGTATCTTAGCCCCCCATGATGACCCTTTGGTCATAACAACAAGGGTGCATGGGTGGGAGGTAGGGAGGATCCTCATAGAGGGGGAAAGCTCAGCAGACGTGATGTTCTGGCCTTATTTCAAGAGCCCGAGTCTTAGCAGGGCAAGGCTGGTGCCCTACCATAACCCATTGATAGGCTTCAGTGGTGAAAAGGTGCACCCCTTGGGCATGTATGAAATGGATGTACGGATGGGGGATGAGTGGCCTAAGAGGCTGACCAAGAAGATAAACTTTTTTGTCATGGACGAAAACATTTTCTCGGCCTACAACCTCATCGTAGGAAAGGTGTCCCTCAAAGAGTTTGAAGCTGTGACGTCGACGGTCCATCAGATGCTAAAATTCCTGACTCCTTATGGAGTAGGGGAAGTGCAAGGGGACCAGACCACGGCGCGGGAGTGTTACTTCAACTCGACCGAGGAGAGAGAGTACAATAAGAGAGCAACCACCACTTACAACATTGGCACTCTTGACCCAAGAGATGAAACAAAATTGAAAAAGGGTGAGGCCGCGGAAGAGGTAGAATCCATCGTCCTCAATGAGGACGAGCCGGAAAAAACCGTCCAGGTCGGTAAGGCCTTAGAACCAGGAATCAAGGAAGAGCTGATAAACTTCCTCAGGAGGAGACAGAGTGTCTTCGCATGAAGTCACGCAGACATGCCTGGCATCGACCCTGAGGTCATGAGCCACAAGCTCAACGTGGATAGAGATGCCAAGCCAATCAAGCAGAGATGAAGAGTCTACTCTAGGGAGAAGTACGACGTCATCCGGGAAGAGGTAAAAAAGTTGGAAGAGGCTGAGTTCATAAGAGAGGTTACCTATCCGGAGTGGCTTTCGAATGCAGTCATCGTGCCTAAGGCCAATGGGAAGTGGCCAATGTGTGTAGATTTCACTGACCTGAACAGGTCTTGCCCGAAAGACAGCTATCCCTTACCTAGGATAGACCAGATGGTGGACGCAATAGAAGGGCACGAGCTCATGAGCTTCATAGACGCTTATTCAGGTTATAACCAAATCTTTATGGATGTTGAAGACTCTGAGAAGACAGCCTTCATTACTGACAAAGGGACGTACTGCTACAAGGTGATGCCCTTCGGTCTAAAAAATGCGGGGGCAACGTATCAACGTCTTGTCAATAAGATGTTAGAGGCGCAAATAGGTAAGACCATGGAGGTGTATGTGGACGATATGCTAACGAAGAGCTTGAAAGCCTGCACTCACATAGCGGACCTTGAGAAGACCTTCGATGTTATGGACTCATACAGCATGAAGCTCAATCCGACGAAGTGTGTCTTCGGGGTAGGAGCCGGGAAGTTCCTTGGGTTCATCGTTAATCAGAGGGGGATTGAGGTGAATCCTAAGAAAATTAAGGCATTGCTTGACATGAAGACTCCTAGGAGTATCAAGGATGTCCAGAGACTCACGGTAAGAGTGGCTGCCCTTAACAGGTTTGTTTCTAGGGCAACGAACAAGTTTCTTCCGTTCTTTAAAGTTCTATGAAAGGCCTTCCAATGGGACGAAGAGTGTGAAAAATCCTTCAATCAACTCAAGTCCTACTTAGGGTCTCCCTTACTGCTGTCTCGGTCCATCATGGGGGAAAGGTTGTTTGTGTATCTGGCAGTCTCTGAATCAGCCATCAACGCGGCCATCATACGTGAAGAGGATGGGGTCCAGAGGCCTGTGTACTTCAACAGTAAGGCCCTTCAAGGGCCTGAACAAAATTATCCCCGAATGGAGAAGTTGGATTATGCCCTGATACATGCCTCAAGGAAGATGAAGCCTTACTTCCAAGCTCACTCCATGGTAGTCCTCACTGACTCCCCACTAAGGAAGATCTGCACAAACCTAAGAAGTTCGGAAGATTGATGACATGGGCCATCGAACTAGGAGAATATGATCTTACCTACCAGCCTAGGACAGCCATCAAGGGGCAGGAACTCACAGAATTTATCGCAGAGTTCACCTGGGAAGAGGTCGAGAGAAGTTTGAAAGAGGCCGAGACAGATAAAGGCTTAATGACGACGAAGAGACGAACCGCAGTGTCTTCCGAGATTCGAAAGAGACTGCACCAAATGTCTTTCGAGGCCGAGAAGAGGTCGTCCCAGGCAAAACTCGGAGCAGAGTAGAAGAGAACAAAGAGGATCGATACCTCTTCAAGAAGGGGGTTATGAGAGAAGGGGTCTTCTCATCAGATGCAGACGTATGGAGCCTCTTCGTTGATGGCTCTTCCTGTGACAATGGAAGCGGCGCGGGGCTAATACTCTCGGCTCCAGATGGCACCAACATTGAATACTCCTTGAGATTCAACTTCCAGGCCTCAAACAAAGAGTCCGAGTATGAGTCCATGATAGCAGGTCTCTTATTGGCAACAACTCTTCGAGTAAAGCGACTCCTACTCCATAGCGACTCAAGGCTGGTTGTCAATCAAGTGTTGGGGGTATACGAGGCCAAAGACGAAAGGATGGCCAAGTACTTGAAGAAGGTAAGAAGGTTGTTAGAGTATTTTGAAGAATCAAAGCTGAAGAGAGTGCCTCGGCTGAGCAACAATCACGCTGATGCATTGGCAAGGCTGGCCTCGGCAATGAAGACAGATTTGGGAAGGACCATTCCAATCGAGGTCTTAGGAAAAGCAATCATCGAGGAGGACGAGGTATGTAGCCCCTGTCATAATGTGAACTTGGGAGACTCATGGATCGACCCGCTCGTCAGATACCTAAGAGACGGCGAGCTACCTGAGTCCAAGATGGAAAGGAGAAAGTTGAGATACAGGGCTGCCAAGTTCTCAATAGTAGGAGACATCTTATATAAAAAGGGGTTTATATTGCCTCTCCTCAGATGTGCGCATCCCATGGAAGTACCCCAGGTCTTACAGGAGGTTCATGAGGGTTCTTGCTCTAGCCACATAGGGGGAAGGCCCTTAGCCAAGAGGATCATCACTCAGGGATACTGGTGGCCTACCTTGTCTAAGGACGTGGCAGACTATGTGAAGAGGTGCGACAAATGTCAAAGGTTCGCCACTATCCCTCATCAACCCCATCAGCCTATGACATCAATCTCTTCTCCATGGCCGTTTGCGGTATGGGGAATTTACTTAGTAGGACCATTGCCAAGAGCTGTCAACAACTATAGATTCTTGATAGTTGCCATTGACTACTTTTCAAAGTGGGTGGAGGCAGAACCGATGATAACAATTACAGAGAAGAAGACCTTCCAGTTCATTTGGAAGAACATCACATGCAGATATGGCCTCCCAAACACTCTCATCTCGGATAATGGGACCCAGTTCAAGAACTCCTCCTTAGAAAAATATTTCCTAAGAGTGGGGATTAAACAGTTCTTCTCATCTCCTGGCCGACCTCAGGCAAATGGCCAGACCGAGGTCACTAACAGAACTATCTTGGACGGAATCAAGAAGAGTTTAGAAGATACTAAGGGGAGATGGACAGAAGAGTTCTACGCCATGTTATGGGCCTATAGAACCATGGCAAGGACACCAACAGGAGAAGCCCCATTCATGCTGGCACATGGCTCAGAGGCCATCATACCAATGGAGGTAGGCCTGCCGACTCATCGGATTCAGACCTACGACCCCGATAGCAATGGGGAGAAGATAAGGCTTGACCTGGATCTTATCGAAAAAAGAAGGGAAGATGCAGAGGTCAGAAAAGCAGCCTACCAGCAGAGGGCAGCGAAATTCTACAACCAGAGGGTGAAGTCAAGACCCATTGCAGTGGGAGACCTAGTGCTAAAGAAGACACTACAGAAGGCAAACAAGCTATACCCAAACTGGCATGGCCCCTATAAAGTAACGAAAGAGGTTGTGCCTGGCACTTACAGGCTAGAAAATCTAGAAGGAGAACCTTTCACTAACCCATGGAATGCTGACCATCTCAAGAGATATTACATATGATGTTGCACAGAATTTTATGTAAATATACCATCTTATTGAGAAGAGGTTATTAATAAAGATCAGTTTCCATGACAGTTCTTTCTTCATTCTTAGATCAGAAATTTATTATGGGGATAACATCTTAGGTTATGACCTCAGACCCTCATAACATCACTCGTCGGTGACGAGTTCTGAGCTCAGACACCTTAGCAGATGACCTCAGACCCTTAACATCATTAATTTGGTGAATTATGAGGCTAACATCTTAGGTGATGACCTCAGACCCTTACAACATCACTCGGTGGTGACGAGGTCTGAGCTCAGACACCTTAGCAGATTACCTCAGACCCTTAACATCATTAATTTGGTGAAATTTATTATGGGGATAACATCTTAGGTGATGACCTCAGACCTTCATAACATCACTCGGTGGTGACGAGGTCTGAGCTCAGACACCTTAGCAAATGACCTCAGACCCTTAACATCATTAATTTGGTGAAATTTATTATGAGGATAACATTTTAGGAGATGACCTCAGACCCTTATAGCATCACTCGGTGGTGACGAGGTCTAAGCTCAGACACCTTAGTAGAGGACCTCAGACCCTTAACATCATTAATTTAGTGAATTATGAGGCTAACATCTTATGTGATGATCTCAGACCCTTACAACATCACTGGGTGGTGACGAGGTCTGAGCTCATACACCTTAGCAGATGACCTCAGACTCTTAACATGTGAGATTAATTATGAGGCTAACATCTTAGGTGAGGACCTCAGACCTTCATAACATCACTCGGTGGTGACGAGGTCTGAGCTCAGACACCTTAGCAGATGACCTCAGACCCGTAACATCATTAATTTGGTGAAATTTATTATGGGGATAACATCTTAGGTGATGACCTCAGACCCTCATAACATCACTCGGTGGTGACGAGGTCTGAGCTCAGACACCTTAGCAGATGACCTCAGACCCTTAACATCATTAATTTGGTGAAATTTATTATGGGGATAACATTTTAGGCGATGACCTCAGACCCTCATAACATCACTCGGTGGTGATGAGGTCTAAGCTCAGACACCTTAGCAGATGACCTCAGACCCTTAACATCATTAATTTGGTGAATTATGCGGCTAACATCTTAGGTGATGACCTTAGACCCTTACAACATCACTCAGTGGTGACGAGGTCTGAGCTCAGACACCTTAGCAGATGACCGCAGACTCTTAACATGTGAGATTAATTATGAGGCTAACATCTTAGGTGAGGACCTCAGACCTTCATAACATCACTCGGTGGTGACGAGGTCTGAGCTCAGACACCTTAGCAGATGACCTCAGACCCTTAACATCATTAATTTGCTGAATTATGAGGATAACATCTTAGGTGATGACCTCAGAACTTCATAACATCACTCGATGGTGACGAAGTCTGAGCTCAGACACCTTAACAGATGACCTCAGACCCTTAACATCATTAATTTGGTGAAGGTTATGAGAATATCATCTCAGGCAATGACCTCAGAGCCTAATTACAATTCAGTGGTGAAGAGATCTGAGGCCAGAATTATTGACCGAGTATAAACAAGAACACTGCAACAAAATAATAGAAGAGATTGACATTAAGTAAAAGGAAGAGATCATATAGCATTCAGAGGCATTGATTACAAATATTCCTTACAAAATACTGAGGTATTACAAGTTACAAATTACAAATTTGTTACAAGTTAAAAAAGACTAAAGGTCTGAGGGGGGAACATTAACAGTCTCGGCTGTGTTGGCTTGATCGGCATTGGTCACCTCGACCACGTCGTCAGTGTGGTCTTCCCCTCCGACCTCGATCCCTCCCAGAGTTGCAGTTTCAGTAGGTGCAGCAGCCTCGTCCTCTACCTCTTGAAGAGCCTGTGCAAACTGGGGATCTACAAAGCCGAGACCTACACAGTCAGAGGCCTTTAGAGTACCGACCTCCCTCTCTCTGACTTCAGCCCATTTGGTAGTGGCATTGATACCTCTTTCAAGATATTTAAAGCCAAAACCCATGAACTCGTCTGAGCCTTTGTAGTTAGAAATTATTTTGTCTGAGGCATCTTCAAGGGTAGCCTTCACAGCCGAGCTGACCTTCAGCTGCAGCACGTCATCTTCGGCCTTCAGGGCTTTGGCGTGTTCTTTGACGAGCAGAGAGATGTATTTTTCCAACCCTTTAACCTTATTTTTAGAGTTCTGCAGCTCTGACTTCAGACGATCGACCTCAGCATTCAGGGAACTCTCAACCTTCTCGGCCTCTTGCCCCTTCTGGATAAGGGGCAATTTCCTCATAGCCCAGTTCGATAGTTGATACATAGCAGTCACTCCCTGCACATTTAATGAAGAGGTTAAGCGAGAGAAAAGTCAGATGTTGCACTTATAAAATTTTGACGAAGGAACAAATCATACCTGGACGGCTCTATGAAGGCCGAACTCAACCAGCAGGGGGTGTCCATAGCTCTGTAGAAGAGCTTGTCAGCCTCGGTCATTACAGAGCCGATTGTGTCCATGGCCTGCCTGCTGTGGCCGACCACACTAACGGTTAACTTTAGCTGGTCAAGACGTGTCGTCGGGATGTCTGCCGAAGATATTGGAATCTCAGCATCAGAGGCCTTCTTCTGCCTCGAGGTCGGCCTCTGATCCTCAGAGGCATGGGTTTCTGGGGCCCTCTTCTTTGAGGCCTGAGCTTTGGATGTTGAAGGAGCTGGGGGAGGAGAGCTCAGAACAGCCTTTTTGGCAAGCCTCACCAAGCTCAGAGCAGCCATGTCCCACAGTTCGTCTGGGATGTCTTGTGGTTGCTCTGTAAAAGTTAAAAGATATGGGTTAAAAATCAGATATGAATGAGTTCAGAGGTTAGACTTAAAAAAAAATCTTACCAAAGTCAATAAGGGGACTTCCACCCAGGCTCGTCCCCGAGAGATACTGGGGGGTCAGCAAATGTTCGAACTTAACAAACAGACTATGTGCCCCTTGGTCTTGCAGGGCCTTCACCTTCTGCATATTTTGAAGACTTAGACCAGGATCGGCCCTGGAAGACATGGTGACCTTGCGCCATTTGAGGGGTATCCTCGGCTCAAGTGTGGAAGAGGGGACGCATGGGCCAAATTCCCATGGTCTTGAGGTGAAAAAATAACGGGGCTTCCAGTTATGATTTGAGGTCTGAGTCACTTGGAGCAGTTTCTTCTCAGGCCTCCGAGCTACAAAATGATAGTAGCTCGGATGGTTTTTGGCCGAGGTTGGGACATAACAACCAACGAAGACCTAAACTGGGAGGTCAGAGTGGTGGACTGCCCTCCATAGAATAATGGCCCCTATGATGACTCTCCAGGCATTGGGAGATAGCTGTGAGGGGGCCAAGTTGATGTAAGAGAGAATGGATTTGATGATGGGATGAATGGGTAGGCGAAACCCTAACTTAAACATCTGCTCGTACAAGAAGATTTCCCCATCTCGGCTGTGATAGGCCCTCTCTTCCCTCAGTGGTCTCCTTAATTTGATGGAAGGACTGATGGAGTACAAATATCTGAAGCACAGAAGATCCACCTCAGTGACCGAGCTCTCGAACTCGGTCGCCTTAGAGATGTCAACATCTCTTTCAGCATCTTCATCGTCATCTAGCTCAACGTCGGTCGGAGCAGATGCAGATGGGTTACTAGGGAACCTCAGAGAGAACTCTGCCCCTGTGACGTCCAACAGGTGGATGGCATCAAGAATGGGTGGCACAGCCACACTCGGCTCAAGCACTTCAACCTCTAAAGAAGAGGATGAGGTGCTGGAGCCATTATGGGATGAAGCTCGGCTGGATACCTCGGCCTGATCAGGGGCCTGATCAGGCCGAGGTGTGAAATCCATAGCTTCCTGGAAAGAGTCCACTGACATGGGGTCTGAGGTAGAAGCTTCAGACTCAGACATAGGTGTTGGATCAGCAGGCACCCATGTATAATAGAAGTTCTCCCGGGGGTCAGGATATATCACCTTCAGAGGTGGTGGGAACAAGGGTCTAATGGGAAACTCTTGTGACCTACGAGCTTCCTCCTGAGCTCTCTCTATTTGTCTAATCTTTTCTAGAGTCTTCTCTCTAAGAGAAGGGAAATCCTCAAGAAGCTGGTATAAAGGTCTGAGCATCAGAGGACGACCGTAAACTTGGGAAAAACTCCTAAAACTACAAAGATGATTGGCTTGTAAAATAAAGGAGTTTAAAGATCAAACTTGGAAGTTTAAAGAAAACCCAGTTCGCCTGAGATAATGGAGCTCGCCAAAAAACGATGAAACTCGCCGGAAAATGCAAACCAAATACCAGAAACAAAGGAAATAGAAAGAAAGAAGTACCTGGAAATGAATCGATGAATGAATTGAAGGAAACTCGCAAGAAAATTGACAAAGGCTTCGGCAGAAGAGCGTTGAGTAGAGAAGCTTTGGAGAGAGAGAAATCGCAAGAACAGTTTGTGCGCAGGAATGAAGTGAAGAAGAAAGAGAAAAAGAAGGGTTCAAACCCTTAAATGTGTGGGCACATTTCCCAAGGCACATCATTGCCTTGGGAGCCCTAAAGGACAGCTGACGGCACACGCATACCAACTAAGCACGTTCTAGCGTGGACAAGTGTCATGCAGGTATTAGCTTGGGACGGACAGGCCTCGGAGGTGTAGTAATCCCCTAGCCACTTGCTCTCGCATATGACTAAGGGCTGGGGGGTGATTGATATGCCCCAAGTGTAACCTCGGCCTAGAGACACCAACCTCGGACGAGATGATGGCCGAGATATTGATCGACCCTGGATAAGCCATAGGCCCACGATATCAGCCCTCGGCCTTAGTAAGGTCGGCCCAGGCTGACACTTCCACCTACATTCCCAGGTGACTACGCGCATCACAGTCATCAACAACATTCTCATATATCTAGGTGTGGCAACCTCGACCGAGTGTAGGCCGAGGTGACAAGAAGCCTTGGTAACCTTCAACATGGAATCAGTCCAACCTCGACTTGGGCCGAGGTGACAAGAAGCCTTGGTGATCTTCATGGAATCAGCCCAACCTCGACTGGGGCCGACCCCAACATAATGTCTCGGCTGAGAACAGGCCGAGACTCCCCATGGCATATCTCGGAAGACATTTATCGAACCTTTACAGCTCGGCCTCACCCAGGCCGAGGTCATGCACTAATATGGCAGCCGAGCATCTGTTGACATTTGGATAAGGACACATGGGCACAAATCAGTTGTAACAAGATTATTCTCCACACGTGAGGAGGATATTTCATCATCATTCCTTACATGTGACAGTGACAGATGGCACTCCCACATTGGTGAGGCAACCACACACATGCTCATTACATGCATGGGGGGTACATTACACACCCTAGACACTATATATAGGGATCATACCCTACCTTGCAAAAGGATCAAAAAAATATAAAACCCTAGCTTAAGCTTTGTCTAGATATACAGTAGAGAGAGAAAGCTTGAGAGGTTGTATCCATGGCCATTAGGGCCTTCATTCGGTGATATTACTCACACACACTCACAGTGGACGTAGGCCAAATTGGTTGAACCACTTATATTCCGGTGTTGATTCCCCTTATCCTCATCTCATTCTCTTATCTCTTTATTTAACTGTCTTTCCATTGTTATTCTTATATTGAGCTTGGAAACACCTTATACGGTGGTGCTGATTCTGGCATCATCAGAGCACTTTCATTTGTGTTGACAAGCACATATTGATGTGCTTGTACGTATGTAGTGTCATTAAGCACAAATCCCTTCGCTTTTCATAATTTATGACCATAAAAGTTATCAAAAGAACTATGATCATCATTCATTATTGGGCGATTAGATTTCATCTCAACATCATCATGTAGGTACCTTGAGCAAAATGTCAAACATTCTTCTACCCAATATCATTGTGCAATTGAACCCTCTGGATGACTATGGGTCTTCACATAATTCTTCAATATGAACAAGTATCTATAGTGAGTGAAATTTTAATTAGTAAGAAAAAACTACCTTGAAAAATAATTTTTAAAACACAAAAATTATATCAACCAATAGCACACCTCTCAATAGGATACATCGATCGGTATTGCGGAGTCCTCCAATCTTTGACTCTTCTGCTAAATGAATAACCAAATGCTCCATGGCATCAAAAAATGAAGGTGGAAAGATCCTCTCAAATTGGAATAGCGTGAGCTCAATGCGATATTGAACACGATCTAAATTGGATAGATTCATCACTTTCGAGTACATATCGCTAAAGAAGTTACCTAGATCAACTAATGGTCTAAGCACATTCTCAGGCAACAAATTGCTTAAGGAAATGGGAAGTACATCTTGCATTAAGATATGTTTATCATAACTCTTGAGTCTTGATATCGTACGTTGTTTAAGGTTAACAAGACGCGATATGTTCGAATCATAACCATCTGGGACTTTCACATCCTTTAACATTTTCCAAACTATATCTTTACCCTTAGTGTCCAAGGTGAAACATGCATGTGAAAAATAATATTTGTTGTTGTCCCATTTCTGAGGATGAAACGGCTTACGAATACCCGTATCTTTCAAGTCATAAAGGGATTTTAAGTTATCCTTCCCCCTTCCATCCACATTTAATAATGGCCAAAGGACATTATCACAAATTCTTCTCAATGTGCATTATATCAAGATTGTGGCGTAACAAATTATCCTTCCAATAATCTAACTCAAAAAATATACTTTTTTCTTACAATTATGTGTCAAGGTTTCATCTCTTTCATCAACCCTTTTCTTCTCACCTCCTACCTCTACCTCTGGATCCTTCCCAAAATTATTATTGAATTTTTTTACCTCATCATATACTTCAGCTCCTGATAATCGAGTGGACTTTGTATCTAACTCAAATGTACCATCAAAAGATTTTTTATTTTTTCTAAATTTATTCCCTTCAGACAATCCATCGATTATGACCCAATTAGCAATGCTTACCTCCATTAAACAACCAACGGGATGTAACACCCCGTAATTTTGAGGATTTAATATTTAACTATTTTTGGGAGTTATAAAAATATTTAAATTGGATAAACTTAAATTTATGATTTGGAGAATTTATTGGAGTGAAAAGAATTATTTATAATTGACGACTTTAAGTTTAATTGTCCGAAATAATGTGTGTCGCATTTTGAGGTTGAAATTTGAAAATGTCAAAAAGTATTTCGGATGACAATTCTAAGTGGTCGGTTGAGTCCGGAGGGGTCGAGATAGCCAGAAAAGAGTGTCTCGGGGGAGTAATTGGGTCTCGGGGTATTTTGGGGCATAGTCGGGCCCACACGGGGTGATTCGGGCCATTTTAATTAGGCCCATATGGCCAAAAATGGGATTAAGGATTTTTAACCTAGTTGAAAGACTAAGGAACGACAGTTAGCAAATCCCAAACCTAGGGTTTAAGAGAGACACAGAGGAAACAAAGCAAGAAGCCAATTGGGGGTCTTTTGGAGACAAATTAAGGGAATAATTGGGGTGTTCGTCATCAACACCTTAACTACACCAACGGATCAGACCCTAAGAACGATTCTAGGCAAGTGGTTCACTGTTATGATTCTTAAATTAGTGATAATCAATTCATATTTTTGTGATGTGTAAATCAAAATCTGTTTTGGGTATAAATGGGTATTCGGGTGAAATCGATATTTGGGAAATAGTATATCTTGATGAGATTTGAGATGGTATTAGCATGTTTCATGATTATGTGGTATAGGAATGTGAATCGTATGACTAAATCCAGCATGAATGGACATTTAAATTCTGATATTAGAGATGTTAAGTATTTAGGGTGTTTGAAACCCGGGTAAAAAAAATGAATTTGGGAAACGATAAATTGGTGGAAATTAGTTATTGAATTAAGACTTCTAGGTTGAGTAGAACCTATTTTCATACGTTAAAATGGTGGATTATGATTTGGGTAAGGGTTTGGGAAGAAATAAAAACTTTAAGGTTCGTCCATGGCCGCACAGCATGCTGGAGAAGACGGTATCTGGGACGATCGATCGATCGATCCAGGGGGATCGATCGATCGATGATACATAAATTTTTGCAGTGACGCCAGTTTTAATTACTTGGGAAATATTTATTGAGCAAGGGTCTTGGGTTCATTTAAATGATGAAAAATTGAATAAGGGCATTACTCTTGGTAATTATAGGTAAATATAATTAGGAGATATGGGAGAGATGAATGTGTGACACATTATGGACGGATAGTTGGGAATAAATTCTGAGATTTAAAAATGGACCAAGTGAGCGAGTCTTGGTATGTTGGTTAAGTGACACCAAAGTATTAAATTTATTATTTAGAGAATAAATTAATTTGGAATCGGAATACAGATTCGGAAAATATTAAGTTATGGGCTAAGTGAGCGAGTGCGGGTATAAGGGTTGGGCGACACCAAGTAATAAATTAATTAATGTGCTATTTAATTAAATTAGAGTCGGACTATAGACTCGGGAAGGTAATAAATTAATTGATGTGCTAATTAATTAAATTAGGGTTGGACCACAGACTCAGATTGGTATTAATTAATTAATGTGTAAATTAATTAAATTAGAGTCGAACGACAAACTCGGCCTGCTATTAATTAATTAATGTATAAATTAATTAAATTAGAGTTGAACCATACACTCGGGTAAATATCATATAAATTAATGGGTAAAGTATTTATATTAGAGTCGGACCATAGACTCGGAGAAAATATTATATTAATTATTGTGTGAATTAATTAAATTAGAGTCGGACCATACGCTCGGGATAATGATAATTTAATAAGTGAAGAAAATTAATTAGGTCGAGTCAGGCCAGAGACTCAGCAAATTACAGGCTAGTGTTACGGGTTTTGAGTACACGGTAAAGCCGGGGTTTATATTATATATATATATAAGGTGTAGTGATAGTATATATATGTGTATATATTATGTGTGCTATTAAATATCAGTGATTATACATTTATTTAAATATATACACTCTAGTGCTATCAAGGGAGGTTGCGCGACGTGGGTGAATCCCCTAGCTTGAGGAGTAGGGTGAGTATATCCCCAGGTCATAGCATATGGTATATGGGTGAGGGGCTTATCTCACTTTCAAGGGAGGAATATGATCGCCTCCACTTCGTTTATGTTTTTTGCCAGGTTGGTGAGTGATTCCAAATTGGGTAACTAGGTTATGTGAGCACACCTAGTGAGATGGCACTTTAGAGGGAATCATCCGGTGAGGGTATACTCGGAGGGATGGATATACGTATGATATATGTGTGGATGATTAGTAAAGGTACGTATATAATGGTATTAAATATTATATGTGGGTAATAATACAGTGTGTGATGTATTTACTTTATATAACTTATGTCGCGGTTATATGCTATTATTTAAGAAGGAATTAATTAAGTTAATTGGTGAGATAACTTATAACTCATGAATAATTATACTCGGGTTAGAGTTGTATGGCAAGGGGAGGTTATACCAGGACTAGTTGGATGGGGTATTATAACTAGGTGGGGTTAAGGTAACCGTTAGGCGTGCACAATAGTGGAGGGGTGAGAATGTCCTCAAAAGAATGCGACACTAACATTAATATGAAGAGCATTCATGCATTTTAAATTACTGCAGTTAATTCACTAGCTAAATATTTTCCAAATGTTTTGGGTGCTAACCCCTGCTATAAAACTATTTTCAAAACCTTTTAGGTGTCGAGCCACAGGGACGCCAGGATTGATAATCTATTCCAGGGACACGGAGCTGCGGTATATGTGGATGCTAGGAGGAATTTAGATTAAACGCATCGCTCATTCATTCCTAGAGTAGGAGTCATTTATCAGTTTCAGTTTTATTTAGGGCTTGTCGCCCACACTTCTCGGTACAGTTTTTCATATGTATTTATTTAGGTGTTGGATGTTTGTATTGGATTTTTCACTTTGGTGACCGATGGTTTATTCGACAAATTGTTTAATTAATGATTCAATTGATTTTCATTCAGTCGTGTGAATGGTTTATACTTAATTACGCATGTTCTGTTTTGTTAATTAAAAAGTTAAAATTTGGCACCAGCTTTTAGAATACTAAGTGGTTAGTAAGTTTTAAAAAAGTTTGCGACAGTAAAGCTAAGGATGAATCAACTGGATTCTTGTTTTAATTTGGTATAGGACTGATCACTCGGTATTTTAGTAGGCGGGGTGTCACAGATGGTATCAGAGCATCAGGTTCTAATGTCCTTAGGATATGTGCGGCTTTTCACGTTTCAGATTAGTATTCTTTGATATAGAGCCCTATCATAGGATTTTTGTATTCTTATACATATGCGCATTTACATTCTTATGCTAATTATTTTATATTTGAGGTTGAACTCATACGATTCAATTCTCATTTCAGATGCTACCCGGGAGAGAGAGAGAATCTAGGGCAGCATGGGGAGATGAGACTAGAGGGGCTCATTAGGAGTAAGAGTTATCGCGGCAACTGCCAGAGATGATTCCCGCAACAAAAGTAACTGAATTACTGGAGCAGGAAGTTAAAGAGACGATGGTTGCAATGGCAAGGTACTATCCACGAGATCAGCCATAAGAGTTAGTGGCACCAGATGTCCAGGCTCACGCGGGGCCGTCGGGGTGGCAGCAAGTACGAGAGGTCTTTTAAAAGGGCCATCCACTAGAGTTTCGAGGGGGTTCAAATGTGGTACTAGCGTGTCAATGGAAGAGAGATATCCAGCATCACCTATGCATGGTGGATTGTAATGAAGTGCAGAAGAAAATGCTATCCACTTTTAGGTTAGTGGGAGCAACGCTATAGTGGTGGGAGTCGATCACCACAATTGAGGAAAGGGATACAGTAATTATTGCAGAGTTTTGAGTGCTGTTCGACTGTAAGTATTTTCCGCCAGCAGTTAAGATTGAAATTAGGAGGAAATTTAGAGAGGTAATACAAGGGCACCGTTCAGTGGCTGAGTACGAGGAAGAATTCACTCATTTTAAAAATTTTGTACCAGATGAGGTAAACGATGAAGAAAGAAAGAAGCAAAGGTTTATGGATGGGTTAGTATGGAGGATCGGACAACATTTGATTGGTAATCCCACATTAGTTGCTTATACAGATGTTATTAACGCAGCTCACCTACACTATAAGGAATATCGCTTCCACGTGAAAGGAAGAAGGAAGGGAGTGGAAACTAGCCAGTCAGACAAAACAGGAGGGAAAAGTACTAGTGGGGTATCCCAACATCAAATAGGGGGAGATCAGTGGCAGGATTTTTGGCAGGGGAATCATGCCAAACGATTTAGAGCTGAAAGCTATCAGCAGGATGGCCAGGAATTTCGATAAGGTCAGCAAGGAAGGGATCAGTGGCATGGTGAATTTATTAGGAGGTGTTTCATTTGTGGGGAAGAGGGACACATGAGAGGGATTCTCCTCAGCAAGGCATGGATCAACTACAGGACGAGGACTTGGATGTACAGCCACTACAACAAGTCATGGGTTTGTTCGGGCAGGGGGAACCTTCTCTAGAACCCGACGATCAACCATTGCAGCTAGAGTATGGAGTTAATTATCTTTATCCAATGGTAATGGGGTATGTCTTGAGTGATAGTGAGGGTGTCACAATATAAGAATTATTTTCACTAGAGTTCACAGGTAAGGTGAATTTAGTGGATGTGCTAGATGTAGTAGCCATAGTATGTAGATGAAATTTTATGTGGGGTAACAAAGTTCTTTGGTGTTATTCACCGGAGAGTGGAGGTGTAAACTGAGATAAGGTTTAAATCATACGAGGGGTTACTACTTTCGAGAATTATGGGAGTAGGGTTGATAATTTTCCCAAATATCGGCTGGATAGCGATGGATTTGAATTTTTACGGAGAGTGAGGGTAAGTTTTGGTGTTCGTGACACCAGGGTATGATTGGTATTAGGTATTATAACACCCCGTATTTTTGTACATTTAATATTTAATTAATTCGGGAATTTTAAATTACTTGTGTGTTATAATTTTTATTGAATTAATTATGACAATATATTTATTTAAATATTAATCGGGGAGTAAATGGTTAATGTTTAGGGAAATTTATTTACTAAGTGAATAGTAATAATTTAATTACGTCATTTCGGGTATTAATGACGGGGTATGCACTTATCCCAGCCGGGAGTCGGTATAGACTTAATGGGGTGTGAGATAATGATTTTTATAAATTAATTCGGATGTCAATTCCGACTGCGCGGTTGAGTCCGGATGGGTCGAGATAGTCAGAAAAGAGTACCCGGGGGTAGTAATTGGGTCTCGGGGTATTTTTGGGCATAGCCGGGCCCACACGGGGTGAGTTGGGCCACTTTAATTAAGACCATTAGGTGAAAAACGGGATTAAGGGTTTTTAACCTAATGGGGAGATTAGGAAATCAGTAGCCATCAAATCTAAGCCTAGGGCTTGAGAGGATAATTGGGGGAAAGCTTAGCAAAAGCCAAATTGAGGATTTTGGAGCCAAATCGAGGGACTACGCCAACGGAATCAGTCACTACGAACACTTTCATGCAAGTGGTTAACTGTTTTGATTCCTAAAGCATGATAATCAATTCATATCATAGTGATGTGGGTATGAAAATTCATTTTTGGGGATAAATGGGTACCAAATGGGCTTTTTGTTCAAGAAACTATTGAATGAAATTCATAGTAAAAATTGTTGTGTTGAACATATCTGAGTATAGATATTTGATTGGAATAAGAATTCGGAATATAAGCTGGGGAAAAATCTGAATTTAAAAATTGGTTGTAGAACAAGATTTATGGAATATAATGGGAAAACCCATCTTTAAATATAATGAGATATTGTATGAATCAAGGATGCTAAAACAGTTATAGACGATTGAGACTGGTTTTGGGAGTAATTAATTGTTTAAAATCATCATTTAAGGTTGGAAAATGGAGAGGTAAAACCTTGGAAATTCGGCCATGGCTGAAACAGCAAGCCGAGGAAGACAATGACCTGTTCGATCGATCGATCGACCCGGGGGCTCGATCGATCGAGGGTCCCGGGAATTTGACAGTTCGGCCAAGTTGTTTATAATGGGGTTTAATTTAAATTTTAATTCCCTTATTTTTATTTGGTGATAAATTATATGGGAGATATGCTTCCTTATCAATTATAGGGTGATATAATTGGGTTTAGGAGGGTGTGAACGGTATGTCATGAGACGAACGAATTTGGAGAAATAATTCAATTATTGATATTGGGCCGAAGAATGATATTCGGGAATTGTAGTTGGGTGACACTACATTATTAAAGGAATTTAGGTGAAATATTTAATTATGGACCAAGTGGGCGAGTCCGGATATGTTGGTAATTATAGGTAAATATAATTGGGAAATTATGGAGATAAATGTGTGACACATTGTGGGCGAAAAATGTGGAAAAGGAATTATGAGATGTAAATTGGAACAAGTGAGCGAGTCCGGGTATGTTGGTTAAGTGACATCAAGACATTAAATTAATTATCGAGAGAAAGTAATTAGTTTGGAGTCGGAACATTTACTCGGAAATGTGGAGGTAAGGTCCAAGTGAGAGAATCCGGGGATAATGGTTGGGTGACACCAAGTTATTAAATTAATATGTGCGATAGTTAATTTAATTAGAGTTGGACGATAGACTCGGGGAGATATTAAATTAATAGGTGTGATAGTTAATTTAATTAGAGTTGGACGATAAACTCGGGGAGATATTAAATTAATAGGTGTGATAGTTAATTTAATTAGAGTTGGACGATAAACTCGGGAAGATATTAAATTAATATGTGTGTTAGTTAATTTAATTAGAGTTGGGTGGTAGATTCGGGGAGATATTAAATTAATAGGTGTGTTAATTAATTTAATTGGAATCGAGCCACTGACTCAGGAAATTAAAGGTAGTGTATGGGATGTTGAGTACATGGTAAAGCCGGGGTTATTAATATATATATATACATTGTAGTGATAGTATATATATATACGTGTATGTATTGTGTGTGACATTAAATTACAGGCAGTGTACGAGGATTACAGGCAGTGTATGGGATTTTGAGTACACGGTAAAACCGGGGTTCATATTATATATATACGGGTAGTGATAGTATATATATATATATATATATATATATATATATATATATGTGTGTGTGTATATATTGTGTGTGATAGTAAATATCAGTGACTACATATTTATACAATTTAAATACTCTAATGCTATCAAGGGAGGTTGCGCGATGTGGGTGAATCCCCTAGCTTGAGGAGTAGGGAGAGTATATCCCCAGGTCATAGCGTCCGGTACATGGGTGAGGATATTATCTCACTTTCAGGGAAGGAATATGACCGCCTCCACTTCATTTATATTTTGGTCCAAGTTGGTGAGCCATTCCAACTCGGGGAAACTAGGTTTTGTGAGCACACCTAGTGAGATAGCATTTTAGAGTGAATCATCCAGTGAGGGTATACTCAGAAGGATGGATACGCGTATGATATATGTGTGGATGTTAGTAAAGGTACGTATAATATGGTAGTAAATATTATATGTAGGTGATAATACAGTGCGTGATGTATTTACCTTATATAACTCGGGTTACAGTTATATGTTGTGAATTAATGAGAAATTAATTAAGTTAATTATTGGTGGAAATAATACAGTGTTTGATGTACGTACTTTATATAACTTGTGACACGGTTATATGATATTATTTTAGAGGAATTTATTTAGTTAATTGTGAAATAACTTATAATTCAAGAATCATTATACTCGGGTTAGAGTAGTATGGCAAGGGAAGGTTATACCAGAACTAGTTGGACGGGGTAGTACAACTAGGTGGGGTTAAGATAACCGTTAGGGGTGCACAATAGTGGAGGGGTGAGAATGTCCACAAGGGAGTGCGACACTAACTTAAATATGAAGCGCATTCATGCATTTTAAATTATTGCAGTTAATTCACTTGCTAAATATTTTCAAAATATTTTGGGTTCTAACCCTTGCTATAAAAATATTTTCAAAACCTTTTAGGTGTCCAGCCACAGGGACGCCAGGATTGATATTCTATTCCAGGGACACGGAGCTGTGGCACATGTGGATGCTAGCAGGAGTTTGGATTAGACGCATCATTCATTCATTCCTAGAGTAAGAATCTGGTATTAGTCTTAGTTTTATTTAGGGCTTGTCGCCCAGACTTCTCGGTACAGTTTTCAGGTGTAATTCATTCAGGTGTTGAATAATTGTATTCGATTATTTATTTGGTGGCCGGTGATTTATTCGGCAAGTTGTGTATATATGATTCAGTTTATTTTTCATTCAGTTGTGTGAATGGTTTATATTTTTATTCCGAATGTATTGTTTTGTTTATTTAAAAAGTTAAAATTGGCACCAGTTTTTGGAATACTAGGTGGTTAGTAAGTTTTAAAAAGTTTTTGACAGTGATTCTAAGGATGATCCAACTAGGATTCCTGTTTTAATTTGGTATAGGACTGATCACCCGGTATTTTATTACGCGGGGTGTCACAGATGGTATCAGAGCATCAGGTTCTAGTGTCCTTAAGATATGTGCGTCTTTTCACGTTTCATCTTAGCAATCTTTGATATAGAGCCCTATCATAGGATTGTTGTATTCTCATACGTATGCGCATATACGTTCCTCTGCGAAATTTATATTTGAGAGTGAACTCATACAATTCGATTCTCATTCCAGATGACGCCCAGGAGGGAGAGAACAGTTAGGGCAGCAGGGGGAGATGAGACGGGGGAGGCTCGTTAGGAGCAAGCGCTACCACAGCAACGGCCATAGATGATTGTGCCATCATAGGTCACTGAAATAGTGGCACAGGCAGTTGGAGTAACGATGGTCACAACGGCAAGGTACTTGACATGGGATTAGCCACAAGTGTTAGTGGCGACGGACGTTCAGACTCACGCGGAGTCGTCAGGGTGGAAGCAAGAAAGAAAGGATATTTTAGTGGGAACCCATCAGAATTGCGAAGGGGTTCATATGTAGTTCTAGCGTGTCAAGGAAGAGAGGTATCCAGCATCACCTACGCATGGGAGAATTGCGATGGGATGCGAAAATAAATGCTAACCACTTTTAAGTTAGTGGGAGCGGTGCTACAGTGGCGGCGGGAGACGACCACCACAGTTGAGGAAAGGGACACACTAGCTACTGTAGAGTTTTGGGTGCGGTTCGACCGCAAGTATTTTCCCTCAGCGGTCGAGACCGAAATGAGGAGAAAAATTTTGTGAGGTGACTCAAAGGGAGACCGTTTAGTGGCTGATTACGAGGAATATTTCACTCGTTGGCAAATTTTGTACCGGATGAGGTATGCGAGGAAAGAGAAAGAAAGAAAAGTTTATGGATGGGTTAGTCTGGAGAATCAGACAAAATTTAATTGATAATTCCGCATTAGTAGGTTATACTGATGTCATTAACGCAACACTCCGTCACTGTTAGGAATATCGCTTCCATGCGAAAGGAAATGGGAAGGGAGTGAGGATTAGCCAGTCGGATGAGGCAGAAGGGAACAATACCAGTGGGGTATCCCAGCAACAGACTGGGGGAGATCAGGGGCAGGATTTCCGGTAAGGAAATCATGCCAAACGATCTAGAACTAGAGGCGATCGGCGGGATGGCCAGGAATTCCAACAAGGTTGGCATGGAAGGGATCAGTGGCAGGGTGAACATGTTAGAAAGTGTTTCGTTTGCGGGAAAAGTGAGACACATGAAGAGATATTACCTTAAGCGAGGCAGGGGTCAACTACAGGACGAGGTCCTGGATGTACAGCCACTAAAGCAAGACGCGGGTGCATTCGGGCAGGGAGAAGATGCTCCAGAACTCGAGAACCAGCCGTTGCAGCTGGAGTATATAAGTAATTATTTTACCCTAGGGGCATGGGGTATATTGTTGAGTGACAAAGAGGATGTCACAGTATAAGACTTATTTTTCACTAGAGTTCGAAGGAGAGTCGAACTTAGTGGGTGCGTTGGCGGTAGCAGCCATAACATGTGGGTAAACTTTCCGTAGGGTAGCGGATTTCCTTAGTGTTATTCATGGGAGAGTGGAGGCGTACACTGAGTGATTGGTTGAATTATGCGAGGAATTACTACTTTCGAGAATTATGGGAGTAGGGTTGATAATACTTTTTAAACATCGACTGGATAAGATGGAATTTAACTATTGTGGATAGTGGAGTTAAATTTTGGTGTCCGCGACACCAGGGTATGGTTGGTACTAAGTATCACCGGAGAGGGCGTATAGCTTATATATATGCGGATATATATGTTGTATTGCGTGGTGCGATGGCACATAGTGAGGTTTTGTGTTCTCACATTTTATCCCGGTAAGTGGGGATGTTTACTAAAGTGAATCAGGGTTGTTAAATTGATTTTCGAGCAAAGAGAGATAGCTCGGGGTTTATTTTGTGCAAGGACTATTAGTAGTAAGGGCGCGGTATTTTATGTTGTCTTTAGTAGCATAAGGGTAAGCATATATACTTTTGTGTTGAGAGACAAGTATTTATGGGGAGATGTTTGGACGTTAGCACATGCATTGGGTACCCGGGCAGTAGATATGTATGTATATATATATTTATATATGTGATATGACTACGGGATTCGAAGTTATATTACGGGTTACGACTAGCATAGTCGGGTAACTTTCGTGCGGTAGAGCGTGGGGATATGGCGTATGGGCACCCGGGTTAATTAAGGCAAATTTTGTGCGGTTAAATGCGGGTATAGGGTGTATGGGCGCCCTGGAAAATTTTAAATGCATACTTGTGTAACGTATGGTTAGAAGCGGACGGGATAGATATAACGGGCGTGGAGGCACATGACTAGTGAGAAAGATGTGAATGTTAGAACACTAGGTTTATCTTAATTTCATGGACGAAATTCCTTTGTAAGGGGGGAAGTATGTAACACCCCGTATTTTTGTACATTTAATATTTAATTAATTCGGGAATTTTAAATTACTTGTGTGTTGTAATTTTAATTGAATTAATTATGACAATATATTTATTTAAATATTAATCGGGGAGTAAATGGTTAATGTTTAGGGAAATTTATTTACTAAGTGAATAGTAATAATTTAATTACGTCATTTCGTGTATTAATGACGGGGTATGCACTTATCCCAGCCGGGAGTCGGTATAGACTTAATGGGGTGTGAGATAAGGATTTTTATAAATTAATTCGGATGTCAATTCTGACTACGCGGTTGAGTCCGGATGGGTCGAGATAGTCAGAAAAGAGTACCCGGGGGTAGTAATTGGGTGTCGGGGTATTTTTGGGCATAGCCGGGCCCACACGGGGTAAGTTGGGCCACTTTATTTAAGTCCATTAGGTGAAAAACGAGATTAAGGGTTTTTAACCTAATGGCGAGATTAGGAAATCAGCAGCCATCAAATCTAAGCCTAGGGCTTGAGAGGGAAATTGAGGGAAATCTTAGCAAAAGCCAAATTGAGAATTTTGGAGCCAAATCGAGGGACTACGCCAACGGAATCAGTCACTACGAACACTTTCAGGCAAGTGGTTAACTGTTTTGATTCGTAAAGCATGATAATCAACGCATATCATAGTGATAAAATTCATTTTTGGGGATAAATGGGTACCAAATGGGGTTTTTGTTCATGAAACTATTGAATGAAATTGATAGTAAAAATTGTTGTGTTGAACATATCTGAGTATAGATATTTGATTGGAATAAGAATTCGGAATATAAGCTGGGGAAAAATCTGAATTTGGAAATTGGTTGTAGAACAAGATTTATGGAATTTAATGGGAAAACCCATCTTTAAATATAGTGAGATATTGTATGAATCAAGGATGCTAAAACAATTATAGACGATTGAGACTGGTTTTGGGAGTAATTAATTGGTTAAAATCATCATTTAAGGTTGGAAAATGGAGAGGTAAAACCTTGGAAATTCGGCCATGGCTGAAACAGCAAGCCGAGGAAGACAATGACCTGTTCGATCGATCGATCGACCCGGGGGCTCGGTCGATCGAGGGTCCCGGGAATTTGACAGTTCGGCCAGGTTGTTTATAATGGGGTTTAATTTAAGTTTTAATTCCCTTATTTTTATTTGGTGATAAATTATATGGGAGATATGTTTTCTTAACAATTATAGTTTGATATAATTGGGTTTAGGAGGGTGTGAACGGTATGTCATGAGATGAACGAATTTGGAGAAATAATTCAATTATTGATATTGGGCCGAAGAATGATATTCGGGAATTGTAGTTGGGTGACACTACATTATTAAAGGAATTTATGTGAAATATTTAATTATGGACCAAGTGGGCGAGTCTGGATATGTTGGTAATTATAGGTAAATATAATTGGGAAATTATGGAGATAAATGTGTGACACATTGTGGGCGAAAAATGTGGGAAAGGAATTCTGAGATGTAAATTGGACCAAGTGAGCGAGTCCGGGTATGTTGGTTAAGTGACATAAAGATATTAAATTAATTATCGAGAGAAAGTAATTAGTTTGGAGTCGGAACATTTACTCGGAAATGTGGAGGTAAGGGCCAAGTGAGAGAGTCCGGGGATAATGGTTGGGTGACACCAAGTTATTAAATTAATATGTGCGATAGTTAATTTAATTAGAGTTGGACGATAGACTCGGGGAGATATTAAATTAATAGGTGTGATAGTTAATTTAATTAGAGTTGGACGATAAACTCGGGGAGATATTAAATTAATAGGTGTGATAGTTAATTTAATTAGAGTTGGACGATAAACTCGGGAAGATATTAAATTAATATGTGTGTTAGTTAATTTAATTAGAGTTGGGTGGTAGATTCGGGGAGATATTAAATTAATAGGTGTGTTAATTAATTTAATTGGAATCGAGCCACTGACTCAGGAAATTAAAGGTAGTGTATGGGATGTTGAGTACATGGTAAAGCAGGGGTTATTAATATATATATACGGTGTAGTGATAGTATATATATATACGTGTATGTATTGTGTGTGACATTAAATTACAGGCAGTGTACGAGGATTACAGGCAGTGTATGGGATTTTGAGTACACGGTAAAACCGGGGTTCATATTATATATATACGGGTAGTGATAGTATATATATATATATATATATATATATATATATATATATATGTATATATTGTGTGTGATAGTAAATATCAGTGACTAGATATTTATACAATTTAAATACTCTAATGCTATCAAGGGAGGTTGCGCGATGTGGGTGAATCCCCTAGCTTGAGGAGTAGGGCGAGTATATCCCCAGGTCATAGCGTCTGGTACATGGGTGAGGAGATTATCTCACTTTCAGGGAAGGAATATGACCGCCTCCACTTCGTTTATATTTTGGTCCAAGTTGGTAAGCCATTCCAACTCGGGGAAACTAGGTTTTGTGAGCACACCTAGTGAGATAGCATTTTAGAGTGAATCATCCGGTGAGGGTAGACTCAGAAGGATGGATACGCGTATGATATATGTGTGGATGTTAGTAAAGGTACGTATAATATGGTAGTAAATATTATATGTAGGTGATAATACAGTGCGTGATGTATTT
Source organism: Sambucus nigra (assembly GCA_949130495.1). Taxonomy (NCBI): domain Eukaryota; kingdom Viridiplantae; phylum Streptophyta; class Magnoliopsida; order Dipsacales; family Adoxaceae; genus Sambucus; species Sambucus nigra. Next base: position 102,128,763 of record OX422212.1, read on the forward strand.
ACCTTATATAACTCGGGTTACAGTTATATGCTGTTAATTAATAAGAAATTAATTACTTTAATTATTGGTGGAAATAATACAGTGTTTGATGTACGTACTTTATATAACTTGTGACACGGTTATATACTATTATTTAATAGGAATTTATTTAGTTAATTGTCAAATAACTTATAATTCAAGAATCATTATACTCGGGTTAGAGTAGTATGGCAAGGGAAGGTTATACCAGAACTAGTTGGACGGGGTAGTACAACTAGGTGGGGTTAAGATAACCGTTAGGGGTGCACAATAGTGGAGGGGTGAGAATGTCCACAAGAGCGTGCGACACTAACTTAAATATGAAGCGCATTCATGCATTTTAAATTACTGCAGTTAATTCACTTGCTAAATATTTCAAAAATGTTTTGGGTTCTAACCCTTGCTATAAAAATATTTTCAAAACCTTTTAGGTGTCCAGCCACAGGGATGCCAGGATTGATATTCTATTCCAGGGACACGGAGCTGCGGCACATGTTGATGCTAGCAGGAGTTTGGATTAGATGCATCATTCATTCATTCCTAGAGTAGGAATCTTGTATTAGTCTTAGTTTTATTTAGGGCTTGTCGCCCAAACTTCTCGGTACAGTTTTCATGTGTAATTCATTCAGGTGTTGAATAATTGTATTGGATTATTTATTTGGTGGCCGGTGATTTATTCGGCAAGTTGCGTATATATGATTCAGTTTAGTTTTCATTCAGTTGTGTGAATGGTTTATATTTTTATTCCGCATGTATTGTTTTGTTTATTTAAAAAGTTAAAATTGGCACCAGTTTTTGGAATACTAGGTGGTTAGTAAGTTTTAAAAAGTTTTCGACAGTGATGCTAAGGATGATCCAACTGGGATTCCTGTTTTAATTTGGTATAGGACTGATCACCCGGTATTTTATTAGGCGGGGTGTCATAGGTATCACCTAAGAGGGCATTTAGCCTATGTATATGTGTGTATATATGTTATATTGTGTGGTGCGATAGACACAAAGTGAGGTTTTGTGTTCTCACATTTTATCCCGGTAAGTAGGGGTGTTTACTGAAGTGAATCAGGGTGGTTAGATTTATGTTCGAGCAGGGAAAGATAGCTCGGAGTGTATTTTGCGCAAGGACTAGTGATAGTAAGGGCACAGTATTTTATGTTGTCTTTAGTAGCATAAGGGTACACGTATATACTTTTGTGTTAAGAGACAAGTATTTAGGGGTACGTGCTATGGACTGAGGGTCTAACGGATCTCAACGGCCGACAATGTTAGGTAGTAGTGTATCAGGGGGGTTCCTTATTTGGATTTGTCTTTGCGAGACGTCCCACACATGAAACTTAGCGCAACGTTGGAAGTGGGGAGATGTTTGGTTGTTAGTACATAGGTTTGGTACCCCGGGCAGTATATATATATATATATATGTGTGTGTGTGTGTGTGTGTGTGTGTGTGTGTGTGTGTGTGTGTGATATGACTACGGGTTGGAAGCTATATTACGGGTTACTACTAGTATAGTCGGGTAACGGTTGTGCGGTAAAGCATGGGGATAGGGTGTATGGGCACCCGAGTTAATTAAGGCAACTTTTGTGCGGCTAAGCACGGGTACAGGGTGTATGGGCGCCCTGGTTAATTTAAATGCATACTTGTGTAACTTATAGTTAGGAGCGGGAGAGATAGAGATAGCGAATTTAGAGGCACATGAGTAGAGAGTGTTATTCGAAGCTTGGAACACTAGGCTCATCTTAATTTTTAGGACGAAATTCTTTTGTAAGGGGGGAAGTACGTAACACCCCGTAATTTTGAGGATTTAATATTTAATTATTTTTGGGAGTTATAAAAATATTTAAATTAATTAAACTTAAATTTATGATTTGGAGAACTTATTGGAGTGAGAAGAATTATTTATAATTGGCGACTTTAAGTTTAATTGTCCGAATTCATGTGTGTCGCATTTTGAGGTCGAAATTTAGAAATGTCAAAAATTATTTCGGATGACAATTTTGAGTGCTCGGTTGAGTCCGTAGGGGTCGAGATAGCCAGAAAATAGTGTTCGGGGGTAGTAATTGGGTCTCAGGGTATTTTTGGGCATAGCCGAGCCCACACGGGGTGATTTGGGACATTTTAATTAGGCCCATATGGCCAAAAACGGGATTAAGGGTTTTTAACCAAATTGAAAGACTAAGGAATCGCAGTTAGCAAATCCCAAACCTAGGGTTTGAGAGAGACACAGAGGAAACAAAGCAAGAAGCCAATTGAGGGTCTTTTGAAGCAAAATTAAGGGAATAATTAGGGTATTCGTCATCAACACCTAAACTACACCAATGGATCAGACCCTACAAACGATTCTAGGAAAGTGGTTAACTGTTATGATTCTTAAATTAGTGATAATCAATTCATATTTTTGTGATGCGTAAATCAAAATCCGTTTTGGGTATAACTGGGTATTCGGGTGAAATCGATATTTGGGAAATAGTATATGTTGATGAGATTTGAGATGGTATTAGTATGTTTCATGACTATGTGGTTTAGGAATATGAATCGTATGATTAAATCCAACATGAATGGACATTTAAATTCTTATATTAGAGATGTAAAGTATTTGGGGTGTTTGAAACTCAGGTAAATAAAAAAAGGAATCTGGGAAACGATAAAATTTGTGGAAATTAGTTATTTAATTAAGACTTCTAGGTTGAGTAGAACCTGTTTTCATACGTTAAAATTGTGGATTATGATTTGGGTAAAGGTTTAGGAAGAAATAAAAGCTTTAGGGTTTGTCCCTGGCCGCACAGTAGGCTGGAGAAGATGATATCTGGGATGATTGATCGATCGACCCATGGGGATCGATCGATCGATGTTACAGAAATTTTGGCAGTGATGCCAGTTTTAATTACATGGGAAATATTTATTGAAAAAGGTTCTTGGGTTGATTTAAATGATGAAAATTTTAATAGGGGCATGACTCTTGGTATAATTGGGAGATATGGAAGAGATGAATGTGTGACACACTATGGACAAGTATTTGGGAATGAAATTTTGAGATTTAAAAATGTAGCAAGTGAGTGAGTCCGGGTATGTAGGTTAAGTGACACTAAAGTATTAAATTAATTATTGAGAGAATAAATTAATTTTGAATCGAAATACATATTCGGGAAATATTAAGTTATGGACTAAGTGAGCGAGTCCGGGTATAAGGGTTGGGCGACACCAAGTAATAAATTAATTAATGTGATATAATTAAATTAGAGTTAGACTGTAGACTCGAGAAGGTAATAAATTAATTGATGTGCTAATTAATTAAATTAGGGTCAGACCACAGACTCAGATTGGTATTAATTAATTAATATGTAAATTAATCAAATTATAGTCGGACCACATACTTGTCCTGGTATTAATTAATTAATGTGTAAATTAATTAAATTAGAGTCGATCCAAAGACTCGGGTAAATATCATATAAATTAATGTGTAAAGTATTTATATTAGAGTCAGACCAAAGACTAGGGGAAAATATTATATTAATTAATGTGTGAATTAATTAAATTAGAGTCGGGCCATAGGCTCGGGATAATGATTATTTAATAAGTGAAAAAAAATTAATTAGGTCGAGTCAGGCGAGAGACACGGCAAATTACAGGCTAGTGTTACGGATTTTGAGTACACGGTAAAGCCGTGGTTTATATTATATATATATAAGGTGTAGTGATAGTATATATATGTGTATATAATATGTGTGCTATTAAATATCAGTGATTAGATATTTATTTAAATATATATACTCTAGTGCTATCAAGGGAGGTTGCGCGATGTGGGTGAATCCCCTAGCTTGAGGAGTAGGGTAAGTATATACCCAGGTCATAGCGTCCGGTATATGGGTGAGGGGCTTATCTCACTTTTAGGGAAGGAATATGACCGCCTACACTTCGTTTATGTTTTCAGCCAGGTTGGTGAGCGATTTCAACTTGGGTGACTAGGCTATGAGCACACCTAGTGAGATAGCACTTTAGAGGGAATCGTCCGGTGAGGGTATACATGGAGTGATGGATATACGTATGATATATGTGTGGATGATTAGTAAGGGAACTTATATAATGGTATTAAATATTATATGCAGGTAATAATGCAATGTGTGATGTATTTACTTTATATAACTTGTGTCATGGTTATATGCTATTATTTAAGAAGGAATTAATTAATTTTATTGGTGAGATGACTTATAACTCATGAATAATTATACTCGGGTTATAGTAGTATGGTAAGGGGAGGTTATACCAGGACTAGGTTGACGGGGTATCATAACTAGGTGGGGTTAAGGTAACCGTTAGGTGTGCACAATAGTGGAGGGGTGAGAATGTCCTCAAAGAGTGCGACACTAACTTAAATATGAAGCGCATTCATGCATTTTAAATTACTGCAGTTAATTCACTTGCTAAATATTTTCAAAATATTTTGGGTTCTAACCCTTTCTATAAAACTATTTTCAAAACCTTTTAGGTGTCCAGTCACAGGAATGCAAGGATTGATATTCTATTCCCGCGACACAGAGGTGCGTCATATGTGGAAGCTAGCAGGAATTTGTATTAGACGCATCGCTCATTCATTCCTAGAGTAGGAGTCATTTATCAGTTTCAGTTTTATTTAAGGCTTGTCGCCCAGACATCTCGGTACAGTTTTTCATATGTATTTATTCAGGTGTTGGATGTTTGTATTGGATTATTCACTTTGGTGGCCGATGGTTTTCGACAAATTGTTTAATTAATGATTCAGTTGATTTTCATTCAGTTGTGTGAATGGTTTATATTTAATTCCACATGTTCTGTTTTTTTAATTAAAAAGTTAAAATTTGGTACCAGCTTTTGGAATACTAGGTGGTTAGTAAGTTTTAAAAAAGTTCTCGACAATGATGCTAAGGATGAACCAACTGGGATTCCTATTTTAATTTGGTATAGGACTAATCACCCGATATTCTATTAGGCGGGGTGTCACACGGGATCGAGTGTACTTATGACAACAGGGACACTCCCATCCACCCTGGATAATTTGCCTAAGCTGGAAAATCACTAATTGTCCATAACAAGAAATCACTAATCACACATTTTAAACATCTGATTGCTAGCTGCATCATTAGTGTTTACCCCAACCCATAATTCCTTTAATTCATCAATTAAAAGGCGTAAATAAACATTAGTGTCATTTCTAGGGATGCGAGGACCATCAATAATTATTGGTAATATCATATATGGTTGTTTCATACACAACTATGGATGTAAGTTATATATTATTACAATTACGAGCCACGTGCGATGGACAATACTCATGCTCTTGAATTAATTGAACCCATAATTAGATAATCTAAGCCTAATATTTCGCGATTCTAGTGAAAAATCTGGATAAATATTATCAAATATTTTTGAATCAAGAGAATCAACTAGATGCCTTAGATTTTCATCATCAACACGCTCATTGCCATGCCATCTCATCTGTGATGTAGTCTTTGATGACATAAAGAGACTTTGAACTCTTGGTATCAAAGGGAAGTATCGTACCACCTCCGCAGGAATTTTTTGATTTATAATGGAATAAGAATTTGATTGATCATTTACTTGTTTGTACCTTGGGATGTAACATTTTTGGCATTCATTCTCTCATTTTTTCTAATTCCAATAGAGCATGCAATCGTTAAGACATGCATATATCTTCTTATACTCTATCCCTTAGTTCGCAATCAACTTCCTCGCTTCGTAAAAAGGCTTTGGCAATGTTTCACCATCAGGAAATGCTTCTTTATATAATTCAAGCAAGATTGTGAATTTCTTGTCACTCCACCCACCGAGGCACTCTAAATGAAAAAATAGTATAAGAAATGAAAGAGTTGTATACGTCTTACAATCTGGGTACAACTCTCTTTTAGATTATTTTATCAAATTAAAGAAATTCTTAGTGTCTTCATCGGGGCCATTCACATGTTGATGTGCATCACCACCACACATAAAGCTAAGTGGACTTGTAGGAGGTATTCAAAAAGCATCACGTATCATCTCTCACATTTCATCACCAATAACTGAGTCAGAAGAAGGAATAGAAGATGATGTAGATTCCCCGTGATAATTCTAACATGTGTGCCTATATAAAAAATGATTTAGCAATATATTTTCCACAACATCATCTTTCTTCACATATAGAATATTATGACATTTATTATATGGACACAATATTCTTTCAGCATTCAGTCTATTATCAGAGGGAAACTTAATGAATTCTTCGTCTCCTTTCTCGTACAAAGGATGACCTCTATGCGTTATATTAATCCAACCCTTATACATTAGTATGTATCGATTAACCTAATGAAATGAATAAGTAAACACAACAAAATTTTGTCAATTGGTAAGTTCAACACAAAGATAACAAAAAAGTAACATGCAACATGACTTTTATTTCTTAACAAATATCATGATCTAAGGTTTCCAAATATAAAAAAATAGAGAGTAAAAAAAAGATGGTCGACTTAATATTCTTTTAATACAACATAACAAGATGGAAAAAAGAAAAAACATTACACAACTTGGCAAATGCAACCGAAATATATAAAATCTACTATTGAGATGAAATTTTCAAAATTGGGCCCGACCTACGACAACAAGATTCTACCAAAACATCACTTCGTCCTCACAACAAACATAATCCAACATTTGAAATTAATTCAACCCCTCCGATCAAACACACCCTAATAGCCTTGAAAATTATTTTCCATTACAAATAAGAAATCTTACACATTTTCTATCTTCTGAGTCCTTTTGATATCATTTATTTTCCCTTCTACTTACATTAATGTATTATTAGTCAATGCACATTTTAAAGATGCTTTTGACATTGTGTATTCATTACTATTTCATTGGATATAGTAGTAGAAGTGAAAATGATACCTGAACGAGATAGGGTCTTTGAAGGCCGATATTACAAAGAGCTCGAGATAAGCCTATTGATGCTCAGGTCACGTTTTCTTCAAGAAAGAATATGTCAATATGAGAAACATAATTTTATTCAATGAAATTCAAAAGACCATACCTACATATTTTATTTTTTAAAGGTAATTTTATAATTAGTTAACTCAAAAACAATTTATTTTCTTGAATCAAAATTTTTTACATTCTTGAATAATAAAGGTTAATAAACTAACCCTTAATCTAATGTTAAAGAGGCTAGTTTTAATGACAAATACAAGAATAAATCTACATTCAATTTCAATTTCTTTATATGTTTTTAAAGGCAAACTAAGAGCGAAAACTTAGGAATTTTTTTATTTTGTTTTTAATTGTTTTGTTTCTTAACTAATCATTCTTTTATACTCATATAAGATCTATCTGGAAAATTCAAATCTATCAAAATTTTAATTGGAATCTGTAAGGAAAAGACTATCTAATTTGTCTTCATTCTACTTGTCATCTTGGACTGAATTAGGTGTTTGGTTAGCATTAAATGTATGTATGTAAATGTGGATTCCTTAATTTGTTATTGAAAATTATATATTGGCCACAATAGACTTTTTTATGGAAATAGGCGGTAGAGTGATTGTGATGTGAAGAAAAAAAAATCTTTTTTAATGGTAATATGTGGTGGATTTAATGGTTATATCTGTTTTATTTAAAAATCAAAATGCAAGGTTATGAGCAGTGCTACCCCATAATCATCATAGATATCATGGATAATGAGAAAGTAAATTACTAGTGATAGAAAATCAACCACAATCTTCAGAAAATGCAAGGTTATTTTCTCAAGGTTTCTGAGAGAATAAATGATGAACATTCGGAAGAAATCAACCTATTATTCAAAAGAAATCAACCACGAATTTTCCAGAATGTGCCCAAGAAATCAACCTAAAATAAATGAAGAGGATTCTAAAGAAATCGAGGATTTACCTCAAACCTTGATTCAGAAGATTCAGAAGCAGCGTCCGTATTTTTCTTTTCTTACTATATGTGTACCTCTCGATTTTGGTCTAGGGAAACTTTGAAAAAAAATTGAGGGCCATATGTGAATAAAAGTTTTATGAATGAGGGAAAGTATTGGTTTCTTGGACGAAAACGAAAAATTAGAGGGAGCAGCAATGGGATGCGCGACCGAAAATAATTAGGTACCTGACGTTTATATCCCAAAACGAGGGGAAATAACCCACGTTTTTTTTATCTAAAATGTCAATATTTTTTTACGTTGTTAATAAAATGCCACTAATATTTTGACACTTTTATAAAACATCCATAAATAACCCACGTTTTAAAATAAAGGCCGGCATAGACATTATATACCGACATTTTTATAAGCGTTGTAAAAAAAATGTCAATATATCTAATTTATTTTGTAGTGTCATCAATGTCGCACTGTTACACTGTCAGGACCATCGCTTCTATGAGAAGGGGAGAAAGAGAGGAGGTAATCCTAGCCAGCATGGTAAGGCAAGAGGGGTCAGTGCTAGTGGAGCACCACAACAACATCAGTTAGGTAGACAGGGGAAGGATTTCTAACATGAGGATCGAGCCAAGAGGATCAAATCTGGGGGCTATCGACCCGAAGGTTATTACAAGAAGTTCCAGCATGGTCCTCAACAGCAGCTAGTTCCTCAGGGATGTCGGGGCCAAGGGAATAATTTGGTAAGTCATCAAGGTTGAGGCCAAAAAGATGTATGAAGTTTTTGACTAACTATGGAGTTTGAGTGGTCAATGGCAACCAAAAAGATGTTAGGGAATGTTGTTGTACCTCTAACGACCAGCAAGAGGTCAAGAATATCACCACCACTTATCACATCGATAAAATGGACCCCAGAGAATAATAGGATGTGGTTAATGGACAAGTCATGGAAGAGACAAAATCCATTCTCTTAGTTGATGAGAAGCTAGAAAGAACCACCAAAATTGGTTCAAGGTTGACCACTTCTCTCAAACAGGAATTAATAAAATTTCATAAAGAGAGAAAGAGCTTGTTTTCCAGGAGCCAAGAAGTTATATCGGGAATTGACCCTAATTTCCTCTACCGGGAGCTCAATATAGTCAAAGACTCCAAGCCAATCAAACAGAAGCGAAGAGTTTTCAGCCGCGAAAAAAATGTGTCAATCCATAAAGAGGTAGAGAAGTTGCTGAAAGCAAAGTTTATAGAAGATTTCAAGTACCCGACTTGGTTGTCTAATATGGTGATAGTGAATAAGAATAAGAATAAGTGGCACATGTGCATTGATTTTACCGATCTCAATAAATCTTGCCCAAAAGATCATTTCCATCTCCTATGGATTGATCAATTAGTATATGAAACTACAGGTAACAAGTTGCTTAGCTTTATGAATGCCTATTCTTGTTACAACTAGATAAAAATGAAGCCTGAAGATAGAGAAAACATGTCCTTCATTACTACCCGAGGAACATACTGCTATAACGTTATGCCCTTTGGGCTGGAAAATGTTGGGGCAACGTATCATAGGTTAGTAAACAAAGTTTTTGAAGAGAAAATTGACAAGAATATGAAGATTTATGTTAATGAAATGCTCGCCAAGAGTAAGGTGGCCTCGAACCACATCGCTGACTTATCCTAGATGTTATACCATCTGGAGAAATATCACATGAAACTCAACCCAACGAAGTGTACTTTTGGCGTGGAGGAAAGGATATTTTTTTGATGCATTGTCAATCAAAGAGGGATATAAATTAATCCCGATAAAATCAAAGCTTTATTAGAGAGTCAGTCCCCAACTAACAAAAAGGAAGTGGAAAAGCTCAAAGGAAGGGTAGCAGCCATAAATCGTTTCTTTTCCAAGGCAACCGACAAGTGCCTTCCATTTTTCAAAATGCTTAAAAAGACCTTTGAGTGGAATGATGAATGAGAAAGAGCTTTTGTTGAACTTAAGAAATATATGGGACGTCCATCATTGCTCTCCCGAACGATAAAGGGAGAAAAATTGTATTTATACCTGGCTATTTCAAAATCCACTCTCAGCTTCACACTCATTCGACTAGAAGAAGGAATCCAAAAGCTCGTGTATTATAAAAGTAAAGCATTCCGAGGATCTTAAATCAGATACCCACGCTTGGAAAATTTGGCACTAGAACTTATAGAGGCATCCACGAGAATGAGGCCATAATTTCAATCCCACACTATTGTACTGTACACTGACTTACCTTTAATACAAGCCCTACACAAAGCTGAGAAGTCAGAAAGATTGATGTCGTAGGCGGTGGAACTTGGAGAATATGATATTGTATATGAACCTCAGACATCGATGAAGAGGCAATCAGTAGAAAATTTTATTATAGAATTCAGTTATGCGGAAGCATCAAACCAACCAATTTTCCCTACCAAGAAGACTTCTTTAGAAGAGAGCAAAATGATGTAGTCGTCAGCCAGTCAAAATCCTCAATTTCCCAGAAAAAATCTCAACATCTAGCAGAGAAAATTCAAAAAAATTCAATCATGGAGAACTGATAAATGAAGAGTTGGATAAGAACATTCCAATCTTGGGATTGCTCGTAAATAGTTCATCTTACACTACTGGAAGTGGAGTAGGTCTCATCCTAAACACTCCCGATGATATAGATATTGAGTATTCCCTGAGATTTTAATTTTAGACATCTAATAATGAAGCAGAATACAAAGATTTGATTACATGGATGGAATTAGCATCATCATTGGGCGTCGAGCAAGTAGTGGCACAGTGACTCAAACATCATTGATCATTAGTTGCTTCAAATCTACGGGGTTTGAAGAGAGATAATGATGAGGTACTGGAAAAATACCACTTAGGTAATTTCTTCATTCCCAGTGGTAAAAATAGTGAGAACCCTAAGACTGGACAATGCCCGAGCAGATGCACTTGCTCAGTTAGCTTCAGTCACTCCCTTGGAAATTAGATGAACAATACCAGTACAGATCCTCACAAGAAGGAGAATTTATATGGATGCAATCATCGTAATTTCCATCGACTTTGGTCCTTAATGGATGGATCCTAGCAGAAATTATTTTAAGATAAGAATATTGTCTGCTGATCAGAAAGGGGCCAAGAATTTGAGGTACAAAATAGCCTATAAGGTACTTAAAAAAGGTATTTTGTATTGAAGGGGGTATACAATATATTTATTCCAATGTGTCCATACAATGAAAGTAGAGGACTTGATTAAAGAATTTTATCAAGGTTCTTGTGGTGCCCATTCAGTTGGAAGGTCTTTGGCAAGCGAATAGCTATGAAAGGCTATTACTAGCCGACGATGATATCTGATTATATTTCATTTGCCAAGAAGTGTGAAAAATTATAGAGATTTTCTACAGTTCATATAAAGCCAAGTGATTCTATGACTCTTATCACTTCATCTTGGCCATTTTCAATTTGGGGATAGATTTAGTCAGACCCTTTCCAACAATAAAAGGGAGATTCAAATACTTGGGCATCACAATGGATGATATGCCTTATCAAAAGGTGTTCCAATTCATATAGAAGAAGAAAATATTCCATTAAGGAATGCCATATGCTTTCATCACCGACCATTGCACACAATTTGATAACGATGAGTTTGAAGAATATTATTTGAGATAAGAAAATCAAAAACTTCATTCACCCATAGTTGCCCTCAATGTAATGGTCAAACATAAATCACCAACAAAACTTTGTTGAATGGTATAAAGAAATGAATAGATGATGCTAAAGTCAACTGGATCAATGTGCTCTATAGTGTCCTTTGGGCTTACAGGACCACGCCGAGAATAGCAATGAGAGAGACACCTTATATGATTTCTTCCGACTCATATAGTGCTTTTGACTCACCCAAAAGCGATCTGATGAGATGAATTGATCGTGCTATGATCTAAGAAGTCTGATAAGACATTCCTATTTGGAAGACTATTTACCAACAATGGACATCAAGGTTTTATCACAAGAAAGTCAAGCCGACCAACTTGAAACAAGGAAATCTGATTCTCTTGAAGGTGGTTCAGAAAAAAAATAAGTTAGAGCCCAACTAACATGCTCCTTATCGTATCTCGATAGAAATTCAACCAATAATTTATATAATGGAAACTATGGAAGGTTAATGATCAAGGGAAAAACTGATCCTCCGTGTAAATACGCTAATCATTGTTATCGGCTTCAGACTGCAATATAAAAAAAAACCCTAAACTTTAACTACACTCTTATGGAGTATAGAGGCTAGTTTGGGTATAGAATCCACACGGAATGTTTGATGGCTTTTAATTGATTTACTACTTCAAAAATAAATTACAAAAGATGATGATGGGGTGAGGAAGGAAAAAAAGGGAAAACTAAAGAAGTCAACTAAACCTAATTAAAACTAACAAAATACAGGTTAATTAATATGAATGAGGGATAAGGTTGGAATACAATCCCCCAAACCCTAGTACATTTACCGGCTATAATAAATGTTGTGAATTAAATAATTTATTAAACCCAGACTTTATTAATTTCAAGAATTACATATGTGAGGGTACAAGACCGCATCATATATAATCAAGAATAGAAACAAAGCGGTGTCGAAATAGCTGACACGCACGTCGCAGTCTTAAATACCCCGGTTACCTAGGGCAATGAGGTTAAAAGTCCTACGATGATTGTAACAACTAGTTAACGCAATTCAATCATTATATAATTCAAAGACTAATTTTTTATACGTGAAAACCACATCGGGTTGGGTTCATGCACCCCAACCCATAGGAAACCTAGCTAGACATGATTAAACTATGCTCGAACAAGAAATCTATATTGCATGAATTGATATTTATGTTAAAGTGATATTAAACATGATAAATAATAATAAAAGTTCTGGAAATATATGTTTACAAGATTGAAGAACAAGAACATGCAAGAACAAATCAAAGCTTGAAGAAAAACCAAAAAAGCTCTTGAATTAAAGGTATAAAATATGCAAATTCTTCTCCTAGATGTTGCTTCTTGATTAGGAGCTTTTACATGAATGAAATATGAACAAGAAGAGTCCTAAGGACTAAATATATAGGTTACAAGTCGTTTAAAAGAGTCCCCAAAATATAAAACTCTTTTAGCTAAAAGATAAGGACAAAATAAAAATCTCGTATCTGAGAATTTTATCACACTTAGAAAGCGTGACTGATTTTGTAACGGTTCCGGACCGTGACTAATGGTCAGGCAGGTTCTTTTTACCAATTTAACGGGTCGGTTTTGTCTTCAATTTTATTTAGGAAATTTGATAACGCCGCACCGGTCCCCTAGCGGGATGATTTGGTTCTACTAGCATTTTTTCTTTCTTCTTTTTTGATTTTTTTCTCAATCTTCAAAATGGCATAACTCTTTCATCGTAGCTCCGACTGGGGTGATGTTTTTTCGAGTGTTCTTTTAATATCGAGATCTTAAACTTTATAGTTTTCCCTAACTCCGGATAATGGATGAAAATTATGAAAATGCCCTTTAACCCTCCATTTCTTGGGTTTTCTTTGTTCTTTCGAGTTCTCTTTCGTACTTTCTTGCATGACATACCTGTAAAACAAATAAGAGATACATAAAACACAAAATAATTGCCAAAAAGGTTTGTGGAATAAATATGATAAAAATCCAAGCTATTTACACCTCACGGGATCATAAAAATGCCTAAATTACGAGGATAAATGCGAATAATTTACGCTGAATCAAACTCCCCTAACTTAGAACGCTGTGCTTCCTGAGCAATGTAAAAGAATAAGAGAATGAGGCAAGGACCCTTCAAAGATTTTATTGGGATATAATACCTTTTTCGCGGGTAATCGATTGCATTTAGCGTATACAACAAGCCTTTAAACGCCTAGGTTACTCTAGTAGGACGAGTGTTGTCTCGTGAGGGTTTGTAGTGAATATACCCACAAAATTCGGTTTCGACTCAAAGAAAAATTAAAATACTTAAAAATTATACAATTTAAACTTTTATAAAATATCCACTGTAAATTTATATTTACATGTCTCAATTTGTCGTGAGTGCCGTGTGTACGAAGCCAAAAATTAAATCGCTAACTTCCGCCAATTGATCATTACGTTACTTTGTGAAAATTCGCTTGGATTTCAAAATCTCACGGGATACTCTTACAAACGAATCAATCAAAATGGGGCTATTTTCTCTCGATGTGTGTGATTTAAAGAGTATAAATGTAAAGGAGCACAAATTCATACACACAAGTTTGAAAGACGGAAATTTTATGGTGAAACGATCTCTTCATCGAAATACGGTCATTGAAAAACGGGATCATTGCCTCTTATTCACACCAATTAATCTCTCTTATTATCTTTTCGTGTATTAGGCTCTCCACGCGGTAACTAATTTCGAAATTCAGACTCAGTTAGGACTTGGGTTTAAGGTGTATTTTGGTATAATAGAAAATGGTTGGAAAATTCTGAATTGGAAAAACTTCTTATGATGTCCGTTAGTGTTTTTTCGGGCTTTTGCTCATTTTTCTCTTCTTTTTCTATTTTCCATTTTTTTTTCTTTTCTTACTCTTTTTGATGCGCAATTTTCTTTTCTTTCTCCTTTTCATTGCACTATTTGGACTAAATCTCAAATTTTCATTTTTCACAATTTTGGGCTAATTAGGTTTTTTGGGCTACAAACGAAATTTGAAAATTTTATTCGGTTCAAATTGGGTAGTAAAAGGATAATTTTTCACAACTTTTTATGGATAATATTTTTGGGTAACAAACGAGAACCTAAGTTCATTTATTCAAATTAAAAATCAAATTACCATATGCGTCTTGAGATTAATTTAGTTTAGAGATAAGTTAGAGTGCTTTTCAAGACAACATCTCACATGTTTTTGTTACCAATAAAAATAATAAATTAGATATCATCAACGACTTGTTTTAACATTGAAAATAACTTTGAGTTAACCATTAACTTGGATTGATTTAAAACCTCGCAAAAAGTTATAGGCTCGAAATCTCACCGGGTTGATTAATCTCCACACTTATTCATAAAGTCGTCAATTTTCTTTCAATTTCCATCTTTGGTCAATTTCGGATTAGTGCATTTGAGTTTTTTTTTCAATTTGAGACTTCAAACTAAATTTCGCGACATTTTTGAAAATTTTAAATTCCAAATTTTATTTATTTTGAAGAAAAATATTTTTGCCTTTTTCGAATTTTTCAATTTTTTTTGGAAATTTTTGAGTTTTTCTAAAAAAAATACTTGGAATTAACACATAATCAAGTCAATGAATCTAAACAATAAATGGGAAGAATGTTCCACACCCCCTAACTTAAATGTTGCATTATCGTTAATGCGAATCAAGAACACAACATAAAGAGAGGAAAAGAAAGATATTACCCAAATGGAGCGATCCCCGATAAGTATGAGTCCATTGAATCTACAAAACATGTTAGAACCAAGAATAACAAAAAAAAAAACTTTAACTAATTACTCTAAAATATAATTAAAAAAAAGAAAAGGAAAGAACGAAACTAACTATGTACAACCTACGATTTGAACTTCTAATAACTTATACACTAAAAGTAAAAAAAATTAGGGTCCACCCAAAATACAATTTGACTTTGAGGGAGAATTGGTGTACCGTCATTTTCAAGTATGCCTCCCAGAAAATAAGAATTCCGTTTGAACAATGGAAGGCATGTGTAAGGCGAAAGAAATGAACCATCACCAATTAAAAAATTTATAGGGATGATAGGGGATGCAAAAGGGGACAAGTACAATTGGGATCCAAGAAGAATAGAATAACTTCCCAAAGATTTGGGAATAGGGGCAACGAAAAGTAAAAATCCACCTTTGAAAACAATTAAAGCAAAGATTCCTCATCAGTAAATGGTTTAAACGTTTCAAAAGTTTCACCCGACTCATAGGAATCTAGCGATACCTGTAATGGTTCAATAACGGAATGACATAAATTCAATCTCAAACGATTCTCCATCACTGAAAGATTGAATTTCAAGGGAGAAAGACTCACTTTCAATGAGATGTTCTTCAAAAATTTGAGGTGACACTCAACCTATTCTTTATTTTCCAAAGAAGAACTAGTCTCCTTGCAAAGTGTCTAAATTTCCCAATCATCACCAAGGATCCTCTTCACGCCTTGCATGTAAAGATGGATGGTTTCTTCCAAACTAGGATTCTTAGGATCTAGAACCTCGGATTCCTCATTTGGTTGAAAACATTCCTTGTTTTCAAAAATATCGAAAGAAAAATCATCGTTGGATTCAAATAGTGCATTCAACTCTTGCTCCTAAAAATGATTTTCTTCTCAATATTTGTTGTCAAGATTTTCATTCTCAATATTTCTAATGGCCTGACCAATGGTAGTAGGTCTAGGCCGGGTTCGGGCACAAAAATACTAGAGAATTACTCCCATACAAACGTAATTTTTCAAGCCTTTCCTTTTAAATAATTCGAAGACCCTCACAAATGGGAATAAGTAGAGGCCATTCGACCTCTTGAGAATAAAAGTTTGAAAATGATTCCCATATGAACCATTATAACTATCGAACTCCCTATGTAAAGACATGATTAGCGAATGGTCTGTAGAAAGAAAATTCACGTAAAGAGGTGTGCAGTTGAGGATTCAACTTTTCTTGGCGTTCAATTGTGCAATCCTGCAAAAAAAAGTTAAAACAAAAAATACATAAGAAAATTATCTTACGAAATAGTAAATCAATTATAATCTATAACAAAACACTCCCTGGTAACGGCGCCATTTTGGTCGAGGGAAAAAATGAGCGTCCGTGTAAATACGTTAATCGTTGTTATCGGCTTCTAACCGCAATATAAAAAAACACTAAACTTTAACTACACTCCTATGGAGTATAGCGGCTAGTCAGGGTATCGAATCCACATGGAATGTGTGATAGATTTTAATTGATTTATTACTTCAAAAATAAATTTTAAAAGATGATGATGGGATGAGAAAGGAAAAAGAGGAAAAACTAAAGAAGTTAACTAAACCTAATTAAAACTAACAAAATACGGATTAATTAATATGAATGAGAGATAAGGTTGGAATACAATACCCCAAACCCTAGTACATTTACCGGCTATAAAACTAGTTGTGAATTAAATAATTGACTATTCTCGAACTTTACTAATTTCAAGCATTACATATATGAAGGTCCAAGCCCGCATCATACATAATCAATAATAGAAACAAAGCGGTGTCGAAATAGCTAACATGCACATCACAGTCTTAAACACCCCGGTTACCAAGGAAAAACGAGGTTAAAAGTCCTACGATGGTTGAAATAACTATTTAACACGATTCAATCATTATTTAATTCAAAGACTAATTTTTTATACGTTCAAACAACACCGGGTTGGGTTTATGCACCCCAACCCTTAGAAATCTAGCTACACATGATTAAACTATGCTCGAACAAGAAATCTATATTGCATGAATTCATAATTATGTAAAAGTGAGATTAAACATGAGAAATACTAATAAAATTTCTGGAAATAAAGATTACCAAGATTGAAGAACAAGAACATGCTAGAAGAAATCAAAGCTTGAAGAAAAAACGGAAAAGCTCTTGAATTAAAGGTGCAAAATATGTAAATTCTTCTCCTAGATATTCCTCCTTGATTAGGAGATTTTACATGAATGAAACCTGAATAAAAAGAGTCCTAAGCTCTAAATATATAGGTTACAAGTCGTTTAGAAGAGTCCCCAAAACATAAAACGCTTTTGGCTAAAACATAAGGACAAAATAAAAATCTCGTATCTGGCAATTTTATCACACTTAGAAAGCGTGACTAAATTTGTAATGGTTCTGGAGAGTGTCTAATGGACGGATCGGTTCTTTTTTCCACTTTAATGGACTGGTTTTGTCTCCAATTTTATGTCGGAAATTCGATAACACCACACCAGTCCCCTACTAGACCGGTTTGGTTCCGCTGGAATTTTTTCTTTCTTATTTTTTCTTTTTTTTTCTCAATCTTCAAAATGGCATAACTCTTTCCAGTGTTCGAGTGTGTCTTTTAATTTCGAGATCTTAAACTTTCTAGTTTTCCCCACCTCTTGAATAGGGCTCAAAAATTACAAAAATGCCCTTAAACACTCCATTTCTTGGGTTTTCTTTATTCTTTCGAGTTCTCTTCCGTACTTTCTTGCATTACATACTTGTAAAACACATAAGAGGACATAAAGAATGAAATAATTTCCAAAAAGGGTTAGTATCATAAATATGAGCTAAATCCAAGCTATTTACACCCCATGGGATCATAAAAATGTCTAAATTATGAGGATAAATACGAAGAATTTACGGCGAATCAGTGAAGAATTCAAGGATCCATAGAATGATGACTATATTTGCAAGTATTATCAATAATTTTTGTTATGACCATGTAATCAATTCATTCAGTTGAAACTCAAACAGTTAATGAAAAGAAGTTTGTTTCAGTCATGATCACGTTTCCTGTTTTGTTTTTCGGAGTATGTGACGCCATAAACAAAAAGTTACACCTGTGCTTTTCAATCTTTTTCAAGTTTGAAAAAGTTTACACCTCAGCTTTTCTACTCTAGAAAATTTTACGCCTTAGCCTTTCAAACTTTTCCAACTTCAGAAAAAGTGCTTCATGCATAACTTCGTCTTTGGCAAGTTAAGGACAAAAAGCTCGTAAAACTTTGTGTACAACTCAAAAAGTTAAAAATAAGTTTTATTTGACTGGTTTAAAAATAGGAATACATTTACACATTATTAAACAAAGAAATACACACCTATATTCTTAGTACACTTGGTCGCCGCTGATAACTAATGTTAACAAAACTCATTACAGTTTTATCCAAAAATAATATTAGTATAATGTACGGCTTTACATTCGTATTCTTCACATTTCAGCAAGTTCAATATTATTTAAATTAACTAACTAGTATCTATACTGACTATTTTGTTAAGAATAAGATTAGTAACAACCACAATATTAGACAACGAAGAAATAAAGGCTCGATATATAAAGCTGACTAATTAGTCATAACAGATTATCTTGTCGACCAAAAAAAAACCTTCAACTTCATTTCATTAATGTTCAACAGATTACAATGAAAGAAGAAATATAAAAATCATTCAACTGGACTCTTTCCTTAAGCCTTATCAATGCCGGTAGGAGGGTCATCCAAAGTGTATGGAGAATTTATGTAGTTAAAATCCCTTAGCATCTACCTGTTACTACTGCTCGGCTGTTTAGTTAAATATGCATGGCGAACTATCTCGAGTTCATCATGAAGGCCATAGTCTCCTAGATATTTGGTTATTAATCGTTGGGAAAGGACATTAGTAGGAATCCAATTATTTTCCAGTGTGAATGGAGCCTTATCACAGTTAAGAAAACCTAGGTCATTTCAATGCTATAGGTTACTATTTTGGTCATGCTTCATTAAAATTAAAAGGCTAGACCATCCCCATTTGTAGACTTCACGATTTTTTTGAGCCAAGTGATCATCTATATAGGACAAAGCCTCTTTGTAACCTTTTATTCAAACTTCCTTGGGTTGTTTATGAAATTGGAAAGTTAATATATATTCTTGATGCTGAAGCTTCTTGATGACATCACTATTAATCTTTAATTGAGTTGCTTGGTCGGCAATGGCAGAATCTTTGCCCTTCAGCTAAAGTGAAATATTGGGAATAGTAACAGTTTTTTCCTTCAATTGAGAAACTTGGTCAGGCAAGGTCTTCTTAGTTCTCCTCTCCTTAACAGTAGACCGAACAATAATTGTTCTTCTTGAAGACTATCCTGACTTAGGTTTCTCCTTATGTAAGGACTCTAGCTCATCTATTAGTCTTGAATTCTCCTCTTCTAAAAATTAAGAACCTTCATTGGTATTGGTAGCAATTGATTTCTTCAAGATGTGAAGTTCATCCCCTAGGGCATTATTTTCTTTCTCCAACAGGGCAACTATCTCCTTAGGTGATTTAAACTCTTGTTGTAGCACAACCTATCTCTTATTCAATATAGAGGTAATCTTTTGAACTTTATCATTAGAGACCCACCCTTAACTTAAATCTTTGTACTTGGCCTCATAGTCAGCATGGAGCAAGGCCCTGGATTATTTGTTCTCTTCGTGTAATTGTCCAATCATCTCATAATAGGAAACATTATTTGCCACTGTACGATTAAGGAGACTTCGTAGGTAGGAGTAGGGTTACTTAGATTGATCTGAGAAATCACCGCCGAGCAAGTCTAATAACTTTTCATCGGTCAAATCCATATGACCGACTTGAAACACACTGTTGCAATGTCTAAATAGATCTAATTTAGTATAAGCAATCCTTTCCATCCTTACGTCAAACTAAAAATAGCATGTACAAGGGCACAAGAACATAACCAAAAATAATTATACTAAGGGCAACCCATCAAAGAACAATAAGCACATCAAGTATAATGAAGTAAGAAAAAACTAAATCCTTTCATTGATAGAAAAGGGTGTTACAATAAGATATACTTATTACATAACAGAAAATATAAACCCAGAAAGACTACAGGAACAAAGAAAGACATACTAAGATAAGTTAGATATTCTCCTTATCTTGAGGACAACTTTAGGTAGGAGGTAAGTCGGCCAAAACATTAGGAACCAAATTTGACTCAGCGGGGGCCAAATAAGAATCTCTATAACCCTATTATTCATTAATTTCTTTGTCCAAGTTTAGAGGGGAGTCTAGATCACGCCTATGGAATAGCTCTGAGTCTTTAACTGTGTTGATTTCCTTCAAATCTTCTGACCATCCATCCTTAAAAACTTCTTCTTAACATAAGCAATATGGGCAGAAGTTGTTGTAATAGCCTTCCCCTATCCCTTGTCAAAATAAGTTTCCTTGGCTTTCTTCCTCTTGGCCTTCTTGGTAACAAAACTATCCTTCAGGTAAATAATTATCTCATCTGCAGTTTAAAGAGATGTTTGATTCAATGCCAACTTGTCCTCGACAGCCTTTACCTTGCGCTCAGCTGCACAACTAGCCAATGTAGCCGAAGTTAAAGACTCATCATATTTCTTTCGAGCCTCTTCGGTATCTGTGATCTTGGTCTATCATGATCATTTATCTCTATATAATGGATCATTAGATGCTTTCAGGGATCTCTACAAACCTTCAAGGGCTTCTTCCACATCAGTAGAAGAGGATGCTCCTATTTGGTCATCCTTCTCCATCATTTGGTTGAAGTCAACCAATAACTATAAGAAAAAATAATTGTCGTTTTAAAAAAATAATATCAGTTATATCCTACCAATATAAAGCATGAAGGCATAAATTATGAAAGTTTACCAAAGCTAAGTTCTGAGCAACTCTTTCAGTTAATCAGGCTCTTGTTAATGGAACTGATGTCGACCTATCCACAAGTAAAGGTCCGGACTTTATTGATTTCATGGACAAACCAGGGTTAAGGATAAAAAATTCTCCCTCAATTCCACCCAGACCGATAAAAGATTTTTTATCCAACTCAACACCAGTGGCCACTTTAGTAGACTTATTGACATGACTTAGAGGCATAACTTTCTTCAACATCTTACAGTGGGGTGAAGTAGTGTGAACTTCATCAGGACTAATAACATGAGGCACCTTCTCGGCATCTTCAGACACCTTCTCAGTTACCTTAGACTTCTGGGCACCAACTTCAGCAGACTTCTTGGTAAAAGGAGAAGGCTTTTCATCTATCAAGTTGGGAATCTTTCTCTTACCCATGATTGTTAATGGGGAAGAAAGGATGGAAGAAGTATATAAAGCTTCAAAGGAGGAAGATGCTCTAAGATATTTCTCAACTCCAATGGAATCTTCAACCGAAGAAGTTTAAACTATCTCTTTCTATAAGTTAACAATAGCTGAAGGCCAAGCAACTGTAGGTCGAGCAATAAATGAGGTTATGGAACTTTTATACTCCAATATCATAGAAGCTGATTCGAGGATGTTCTATCCAACGCCCTGAAAGGGGACATCTGGAACCATCATAAGCCACTCTGGGGGTAAGCGCATCATATTGCCAGTTCTTGACCACTAAGGCATGATCCTAGTAATACTTATTGGAACCCGACAAGTTCACTACTAAAGCCTTATTGGCTTGTCTTGTTTTCAAACATAAAGAGCTTCCTCCAATAGTAACCCACATATAGCAATACATGAACTCTGGAATCCCGATATGGGTCCCATAGAGTTCGTTCAACCTACTCATGCCATTTATAACCCTCCAGATATTGGGGGAAAATATTGCAAGGACTACATTAAAATATTGATAGAAGTGAAAGAAAAGATGGTTTGGGGGAAATGTATTACCACACTCAGCTATGAATAAAGTTTGGATCTAATGACCCTTAACCACATAATAAACGTCAAGAGGACCACGAGGTATCTCCAGGTGTACCCAATATGGAATTATATTTTTCAATCTAAACTCCTCTAAAAAAATCCTCATCAATGATGTGAACCATGATTAAAAAAGAGGAAAAAAGATAAAACTGAAAGAAGGAAAGAGGGATTACAATGATTTAAGGATTCAGCAAAAAATAAAGAAAATGGAGGCAAAAGTATCTTGAAGATAAAAAGATTGAAACAGTTCAAAAAGTTTGAAGTAAAGTGGGAGTAGGGGAAATCTTTGTGTCTTTTACATCTTACCTCAAAAATGGCAAAAACAATGATTATATGTCCCAATGATTGAAGTTCTTACGGCGGCATGGATTCCGAAGGGAAAATTAATTATGAGGGAGTGGCTTCACACACTCCAATTTTTACTTTAGTTTTTTTTCCTTTCCTTATGTATTTTAGATAACATAAAAAGGAGGAGAATGAATTATGAGGGAGTGGGAGTTTGATTAGTAGGGGATACATAAGTTCTGATTGTCATTTTATATTTCAAACACTTTGTAATGTCATGAGTATTTCTTTGTCTATTGTCACCAGGTACTCTTTGATAAGCATATGCAAAGTACACGTAAGACAACGCCCCCAAAAAGAAAATGAAGAGAAGGTGGGAAAATTAAAGATTTTGAGATTTGAAGATGTTGAAGATTTTGAAGAATTGTATGTTTTGATAACATTTCATTTGTCGATTTTGAGAGGGTATTAGAATATTTTTGTCCTAGGAAATTCGTTTCATAATTTGAATTTTTTATATACGTATCGAAATAGCCATAGGGAGAATTTGTACGGGTAACATTTCCAACATTGCCCTTAGTATCTAGGACGTTGTCCGTAGTCTCTAGATTATTTAAGTTACAGCATATCCAGTTACTCTTCATCACATCATCATGTCATCATGATCATCGACGTATTCAAATATTCACTAACTCTGAAGTGCATCTCCAACGTGCACCACTACATCTTCATCATGCTCCACGTTCATCGTCATCATGCTCCATGACTTCACGTAATAATGGTATATTTTATGTTTTGGAGTTCATAGTCTTTTATAATTATATTGGGAGTATTTTTTATTAATTTTATTTAATAGGTGAGGTTGGTTTACACTTAAAAATTAATTTAAGTTTTCGCCTAGTACTTCAAACGAGATAACAAACTTGTTCAAATTAAATTTATCTTGTTAAAAGGATTGTTTGAAGCCTACATCAAACGAACTTCTGACGAAGGCATACTATTTTAAGTCGTTAGAAGGTCGTTATAAGGTCGTTTGAAGCATGTTCAAATGAGATAGGCTTGTCATTTGAAAGAAACTTGCTCTCATTCTAACGAAGAACCGATCTCCTTCGAACGAGCATTAATCTCGTTCGAACAACTTGTGGCACCTCAATTTCATGTTTTCCAATAAATACCTAAGTAATGTAGGATTTTCTCAAGAATTTTATAATTCTGAAAACTGCAGACCTACTGTAAAAAGTCTCAACTTCTAACAGATAAAACACCCTTTTGATTCACATGTCTCCTCCCAAATATCATTGTAATTCGTCTTTGAAACACTCACATAATTCCATGCCATAGTTACTCTTTTGGATAAGGTGTCTCTAGTGTTAAGCTTGTGGTTCTTGCGAAAATCATTACTGAAGGAAGATGAAGGTCACCTGCGGGATGATTCATCAAAACATTGTCGGTAACTTATAGATTTGTAAGTTGCGTTTTGTGAATTGTATAAGTGAAATAGAAAAGGTTTTGCTCCGAAGGGGATTTTACCTGAAATTGTGTTTTGGATGTTTTGATTGGATTCTTTCTTGATTTACGCTTTGAATCACATAATTTCATGGTGTAGGGCTAAATTAATTAAAGTTGGAGTGGGTTGTCACATATATTAAATAAGTTTAAGCTATTGGACTATTGCACATTTTTCACAACCTTTTAATATGTTTTTCCATAACTCCACCCCATGAGCAAAGAGCCCCACTCCCGTCCCCCACCTCAATAGAAAGAGACAACCCCTAGCCACCACTTTTTAACCACAATTTATTCTCCTCTAAAGGAAATATCCACAACTCTTTTACCAATAAAGCCTTGTTAAAGTGATCTAAACTCTTCATACCCACACCCCCTCCTTTGTCGCCTTACATAACTAATCATAACCCACTAAACAATATTTAAAGTTATCTTCATTACCTCTCCATAAGAAATTCCTCATTATCTTCTCCATTATTTTTCGAACTGAAGTCAATAAAGGCAGAATTGACAAGAAGTAGGTCGGGAGACTCTATAATGTCCCGTTGGTCAAGATTAACCTCCCTCCTTTTCAAATATAAATCTTCTGCCAACTACAAAATCTCCTTCCTACCCTGTCGAGTACCGGATCTCAAATAGTTTTGGGCTTATACTTAGTCCCTAATAGAAGACCAAGATAAGAAGAAGGAAGGGAGATCACCTGCACCAAACACCTGTACTAAGTTACTCACACGCTTACCACCCCAACTGGAGTCATTTCACATTTCCCAAAATTAATATGCATACCACACACGGTCTTAAAGAACATCAGCATCACTCTTAGCGTTCTCACTTGATCCTCTTTAGTGTCATAAAAAATAATATTATCATCTGCAAATAAGAGATGAGAAATCCTAATAGAATAGGTTTTAAGATTTTCATTCAAAAACCCATTAATCATCCCATCTTCGGTAACTTTACCCAATAAACAGATAAGTTGCTCCATCACCAAAATGAAACGAAAAGGGGAAGGGGAATAAATCTTACAAAGCCCCATTGAAATTCAAAAAAAAAAACATACTGGAGACTCATTTACTAAAACCAAAAATCTGACATAGGTTATATAAAATTTGATCTATGAAACAATCGCTCCTTAAAATCCATCATCTCTAACAGATACAAAGTACATGACGATAAAATTATGCAAACATCTTAATTCCCTCTCAATCCTTTATGCTCTTCATTTTTCAAACTTCCCTATAGTTACATGTAGGAGTCCACCCTCTAAACACCCATAATGTGTGAGTCCACACACACCTCAGTATCCACCAAACATGCTCAACAACTGTCAATGGAATCGAACCCAGAGTCCATCGCTTCTTAACTGCAAAACCAAACACGGAGTCCATTATATCTAAACAAAAAACACTTAATAGTGATGATGATTAAAAAACTTTAGTTCTAAATGAAGATAACAAATACGCATAAAAGGTTGAATCTTAGATCTCAAAGGGTTTGGGCGAAACTAGGGTTTGGAGGCCTTTTGGTTATAAACAAGAAATTGACTACCGCCAAAATTCTCAACTCAAAATAATCCCAGCACACCTATTTATAGAAAACATTAACTTTTAGGTGAAAAAATCTTGTTCAAACGAACTAGCTATTCTCGTTCAAACATACTTCAAACGAGCTTCTAATGAGAATCCCCTATAAATAGAAAAAACTTTGTTTAAAGGTCATTCTAACGAACTTTACTATTTCGTTTGAATGAACAAATAATATTCTTCGAATGAACTTTAAAACAAAAATATTTTTGTTTTTAAAATCCGATTTATGAAAAATACAACCTCAAATATTTAAAAATAGACACCAAAGACATTCAAGAATCGAACTAAAATGCCTCCATACCGTTTTGAGATTCCTCGGATGTTGAAGACGAAATGTGACACGAAACACGACATGATGATGTAGACACTCTATCTTAGACACTACATGTTCAATCAAACATGCTATAGGCTTGAAAGGGAAACACACCCAAGTCCTAATGTATCAAATAAAGGTTTTAACCAATCACGGAATATGCCAAAACATACAAATTGACTCAATTTGAAATTTTTTCTTACAAATATCCCCCTTTGGCTATTCCGGGACAAAAAATAAAATAAGAAATTATGGGACGTCAACCTATATAAAAGACTCAATCCCCAACCCTAAAAGGAAAAAATAGAGAAACTTGATAGACTCGTGTAGAGTAGCTTTGCTCTTGTATAAACTTTATCTTGTCATTGCAAACCTTCAAACTTAACCATACCTTCAATTGCAAAGAGAATACATAAAATTATAAATCCATAAAAGAATAACCCTCCCTCGTCCCCTCTAATAATCTCAACCTAAGTTAGGACGTCTTCCATTAAGGAAAAAAAACTCCTCCGAATTATAAAGATTGATATACCATTTCTCCCCCTTTTTGTTCTGAAACATACAAAGATAAATATGCATAATACAACTATTTATCCCCAATATAACCCAATCTCCTTCTAAATGAAACATGGTTAGTCATAAAGGAAAAACAAATATATCATGCAATGGTGTAAAGTGGAACAAGCAACGATAGAAACAACATAGCAACACAAGCACAAATATTAAAAGCCATGAACAAAAAATACTAATTTTATGCATAAATGAGATATCAATAATAGAAAACAACAAATGCTTCCAATATGATCATATATCATACAAATTTGAAACCACTCGAAACTAAAACAAAACATGTGGCATAACGATACTATATATATAAATATGCAAAAGATGCTAAAACACGCGCGCACACATACACACACACATGTGTATATATATATATATATATATATATATATATATATATATATATATATATATATATATATATATATATATATATATATATAACACCACAAAAGACACTACTCACAATAAGCTTTTCACACTTGCATTGCATCGATGTGTCTAAATAAAGGTGGTATGGAGTGAAGGGACGTGAACTAAAAATAAGCGAAATATGACTCAGTCACCAAAAAATGTCCAAAGAATTTTATTTGACTCCATTGAATTTATCAAACAAAGATTTAGCCTCATTATGACAGACAAAATGAACTCATAATGGACAAACAAGCACAATGCACACTAGCCTATAAAATATTGACGATTCTCAAATCAATAGTGTCAAACATAGGACTCATTGTGATTCATTAATCTTCAATTATAAAACCCTTAAAATGGCAAATGTTATTTTTTTGAAGATGTCAATTTATTTGAAGAATTAATGAAACAAAATTGGCATTGGCAATCTTTTCTTTCCTTTTACCTCTTAATTTTTAGGCTCTTGCAAACAGTTTCCTTTCACATAAGGAATATTTCTCCATTTGTATCCCTTTTCCCTTGCACACTCGTGTTTTCAATAAATCATTAAACTCACGGGCACTGGTTTTTACATGCACAATTCCCTCAATCAAATATATATGTATATGAAAAGATTTCTAGGAGAACATCTCACTTAGCTCGTGTAACATATGAAGTTAAAATTCAAAAGAGCTCGTGCACGTGTGTGAGGAGGCATATGCAAAGTGAATCCATTAAGCAAGTCATTTTCGAACTACTCCATGCAAGCATGATTAAGAACAATCATAAGAATTGAAAATCATAATAAAATATTCTATCTTCTCTATGGAATGTAGCTGATTCTAATATACTAATATGCCACACAACATATGTAAAACTAAACTACACATAAACTAAAAATCTTTTTGAGTTTTTAAATATTTTTCAAAATACACCATATGAAAACAAAACTCGAAAGACAATTTTTTTTTCTTTGTACTTTTCTAAATAAGACCCAATACAAGGAAAAATCAAAATACAAAAGACTCAAACATCATACATGTTGCCTAGAAAAATACCAAAGAGGCAGGTGATTTGGGTTTTTATAAATTTTTGCCTAATTTAAATTTAAAAAATATTATCTTGATTTTGAAGAAATAAATAAATACCAAATTAATTGATTTTTACTTTAAAAAATATAATATTCGAGATTTGTTAATATGAATTAAAAGCTAAGATGAAAAATTAAATCATAAATAACCACAATAAAATAATAAATATTAAGAAATTAAGTGCACAAAATTTATAGTGGTTCAACTAAAAAACGGTGAGGCTATGTCCACTCTTCAAGTCAACTGCGTATTTTTAAGTTCCACTACAGTTTTCCGTTGAGTGTGAGATCAAATCACCGCATAAAAACTGTGTAGTTGAACTGTGCTATAAACTACAATCGGAAACATTAACTGAGATTCAAAATAAAATCGAAAGCTTTTAATCGAGCTTCAACATTTTTTGAGTGTGTAGTAATTTTTTTATTGGATGATAACTCAATACAAATAAAGCTTTGGGTCTAAGTTATCTCTCTCCATGAGACTTGGATATAATCTAAATATCTGCATGTGTTCTCTTGTGTTGTAGAATAATAGTTTCTCGGTAGCTCCTTTTATAAAATTGTATTCTTCAGCCTTTTATAACCTTGTAACACCCCGCCTAATTAAATACCGGGTGGCCAGTCCCATACCAAATTAAAACAGAATATACAGTTGGCTCATTCTCAACATCACTGTCCAAGACATTTACAAACCACCCAATACCCAATTAAGCTGGTGTTAAAAACTTTCCAAATTTTAATTCAATAAAATTCATTTTTAATTTACAAATAACACTACACATATTATTCTAGAACACTAATAACTGAACAGATAACACAAAAGAATTTAAATGCAATTGGAATAAACATTCCCAAATAATAATCCAATACAATAATCCCCACAATATTAAATGTATGAAAATGACACGAGTGCAAGAGTATTTGACTGAGATAGAAAAGAGATAACTAAACTCCTTTGGGCGACATGCCCTACATAGAAGAATATTGTGAATCAAATGAAGATAGGCGTCTAAGAAATACTCCATAGCTCCATAGCTCGTCATAATCCACTAAGGTTGGCATCCCTGCTGCTGGACACCTGATATAGAAGATACAATAGAAAAGAAAATATGCAAGGAAACGGGTCAGAGCCCGATGTAAAATGATTTTAAAAACAAAAA
This sequence comes from Sambucus nigra, assembly GCA_949130495.1. Lineage (NCBI taxonomy): Eukaryota > Viridiplantae > Streptophyta > Magnoliopsida > Dipsacales > Adoxaceae > Sambucus > Sambucus nigra. The sequence continues at coordinate 102,157,944 of OX422212.1, forward strand.
ATATTTAACAAGTGCAATAAAGCATTTATTATATACATGTTAGTATCCAGACTCTCACTTGATATTCTCACCTCTCATCTAGAGTGCACACTTAAGGTTTCCTATTAACCTCCTAGTTAATGGTTCCTCCTCACTAGTTTCCATAATATGATTCTATCCCATATCATAACCCCGTATGTCCCATACCATACTTAGTATAACCATTCATATTCGTTTCTCATTAAAATGAGTTAAGCTTTTCAAATCTATCAGAATAATATTCATTAACTTAATTCAATTCTTTTTCTCTATTCACCGTGATCTACAATTATCACAAAGTAGATTAATCAAACCACTCTATATACATTCATTTAATTCATTATATATATACATATATAATACGGCACCCCGAGTCACAGCTGCGTTGCAATGCATTACTCTGCTATCATGTCCCAATATCGTTGGTCGTCGAATAGGGGACTAAAGGTTCGGTAAGGATTCCTCGAACCACAAACAACAACACAAAAATTGGAGGCGAACATAGTTCTCGTATCCATGGGTCACACACATACCTACCCATAGTCAGCGGACTTATCAACTCCTCGATAAGTCTTTCATAGACCTATGTTCTCGAGTGACAAATCAAAGATCCCATGGATTCATCAGGATATCACTGCCCTCGCGCTCAAACCTCCCGTCAATAGCAAGTAAGCTGGGTATGTCATACACACAAATCATCAATCAATCAAATAGGCATTATCATCTACCTATAGATATAATATCAACAAGGTACTCACATTACCCTAAGATAATTCCCATGCGTAGCATTATATCTCTTTGAATCCTACGTATTAAAATATTATGACTTTACTTCTTTAATTTAATTATTCCCGAGCCTCACTAATTACTCAAGGTTCAAATAGGTTTTCCTTAATAGTATATTTAGTAAGAAATCACTAATATCCTACTGGTCCATATCATCATATCTCCCGAATTACCATGGATTAAACTCTCCCTTAATTAGGTTTATAATCGATTGTTTCTAATATCTTATAAACACATCTTCTATCAACTAGAATTGAATACCATCATCATATGGATCATAGTCTATAGTGTTTCATTCACACTATATGACTTATCAACAAAACCAACATCCTCGCATCCTATAACATCTCTCCACTCCCGACGTCATTATGGTTCATGCGCGGAGCGTCTCGCAAAGCGAAATCCAAACAAGTAACCCCTCCTATACAGTACTACTTAGCTTTGTCGATCATGGAGATCCGTCAACTTCAAATATGCAATCGGGGTAACCTCATCCCCTTTTTTAACCAAATGTGGTATGAACTCCCAACTCTATCCAAGAGCCATACCACTAAGCACTTGTACTACACTCAGTCCTTGCGCAATCAATAATGAGCTTAAACTCAGTCCTTGATGCTCAAATTATAACCCTAAGGCTATATTAAATCTCTCCTACTGGTCCTATCCTTAATACTCATGTATACAAATTAGAATCCAACACATGAATCTAGCAACCGAAATTTCTATAATTATCATAATTCTGATCAATTCAATCCAAATCAAATTAATTCGATTCTTATCTAGGGCTTACTGATATTCCCTAAGTCCCATAATATCCAAATAATAATCATCAAAAATCTACAAAAGGTTTGGGATAAGATCAAGCATTAAAATAAACAACTTCACAAATTCTGGGGAGGTCGATCGATCAAAGGCAGGGGGTCGATCGATCGATCGCCCAGATAATAGCCCAATTTTCTGCATTTCTTCTACTACGGGTTTCATCACTTTTGATCATACGATCCTTCATATTAACAACCCAAATTCTTTATAAACCTTACTACATGATATATCAACATATGTGAATGATTTCTAATGCTCTAAACATCTTAGAATCATCAAGAGTTTGAATTAAAAGCATATGTTTATCCTCTTTTTCCAGAAAATTATATATATGATATCTTCAAGAACAGACCATTGATTCTCAGAATTTCTTCAATGGATTTATGATTATTTTGTGGATTACTATATACCTACAACATGAGTTTGATTCCTATAAACTTCTATTTTTCAGAAATCCATTAACAACTCTTCATTATCTTCCAAATATGAAAAATCTCATCTTTTCATAACTATCCTAACATGGACAATATACAAACTTAGATTGTAATCATCAAATACTTGCCTCTAATGAAGATATGATCCTCTGGGGTTGAATAACATAGGTGGTTCTCCCTTTCTCCGGCCAACTTCCGGTGGTGATGGTAGTGGTGACCTTTGACCTTTGGTTCTCCTCCTTTCCAAGCAAGCTTTTCTTCTCCCAAGCAACCTTTCACTCTCTCTAGGAAGATGACTTCTCAATTTTGTGTCGAAGAGATGAAATGAACCTACGTACACTAATCTCCAAATACTTATAATAAGACAAAATCCGAAATCACTATTCATCCCCCTTGTAAAAATAACCAAAATTCCCTTTTGGATTGTCTTTTCATTTACAAATGACCCGAGATGCAAAACCAACGTCCAAATAGACATTTTTTACTATTTCAATCCTTTTGGACGCAACGACGCAGTCGAAACGACTATAAGGTTGATGTAAAAAATAAGTTTCCTTTTTAATTTAACAAATTAGTCCCGACACGTCCTATACCGCGTCCGACTAAAAATTCAAATTACTGAATTAACAACTCACAGTAATATCAATAACATCACATTCATATATTACCGAAATATCTTTAAGTAATATCTAGAATCATTAACTTTACTATCCACAATTCGGGTAAAATCCAAATGAATTAATTAATAATAAAATTCAATTAATCCATTAATTTAAAATATAATCCATTTTAAAAGTCATTAAAATAACGGGGTATTACAAACCTCTTGAGTTCCCCAAAAAAATATGACTGTTTTTGGGAGAAGAGTGTGTTGATTTGTGTTTTTTTATATCCGATATATCTCTATGGGAGTGTACTTTTTCCTATTGGTGAAAATTACACTCGTTGTGCATTGGTCGTGCAAAGAGGAGTCTCACTTTGTTGACAGCTTAAAAAAAAATTCTCCCGCGGAAATATTAGTATACAAACAAGAGTACACACATATATAATAGATTTTATATGTGGCATGGTAATAAAAAAGAGGGTCAGACGAAAAGTACAAAATATGTTGTCCCATCAAGGAGATGTAATATATATATATATATATATATATACATAAATGATTTGTATATATATAAAAGAAATAGCATAATATCTTATGATATATATGAGTAATGTAAATAAATATTAAAATATTAGAGTTAATATAAGTAACTTAGTCTATTAAAAACAAACAAACACAAAGAATGTTTGGCAAAGCAATAACAAATTAAAAAATTATACTAAAATAATTTATAATAAGAAAATTAATTTAAAGTATTGTAAGATAAAATAGATTATTATATATGTATATGTATGTGGCATGTGTGTGTGTATGTGTGTGTGCGTGACGATTATGTTTAACATGGGGTAATGAGATATAGAAAAGTGTGTAGAAAAGAGAGAAAATAATAAATTAATTAAATTAATATAATAAAAATAATAAATAAGTTAACATAGAAAAATAAATACAATCGTAAAGATAAAAATAAAATAAAAAGATAAAAACAAAAATAAAAATAAAAATAAAAATAACAAAAATAAAAAATAATAAAAATTAAAAGGCATTAAAAATAAATAAAAATTGATAAAAAAATAAGAACAAAAATAAATTATATTAAAATCGTAAAAAATAAATGACAAAAAAATAGTAATAAAATAGGAAAATAGGAAAGATTGATATTTATACGTTGATTTTAATATATATTATGTGTATGTTGGTAAATGTGTTTGTGAGAAAAGAGAAGATATAAAATAATTAAAAAAGACAGAGAAGAATAAAGAGAGAAGAGAGAATATAGAAGAAAATGAAAAATAATTAAAGAAGGAGAAAGGGAATTTAAAAAGGAGATAGAGAAGGAGTGAAAAAATATGAGGAATTAAAATATGGAAAAGAAGGATGAAAGAGGAAAGAGGAAAGAAGAAAGACGAATATAAAATAATAAAAAGAGAATGTGTGGAGAAGTGTGGGATAAAAAATAAGAAAAGGAAGGAGAGAGAAAGAATTAATAAATAAATTCAGAAGAAATAGTGAAAAATATTAACATTTAAAATCAAATTGTTGATATCTAAGAATGGATTTATTCTAGATTTATAATTATAGATTATTATTGGGTTAAAAAAATACACACGAGAGAAGAGATTTTTAGAGTGGTTCAGCTATAAAATAACCCACGTACACTATTGGATTTATTTAGTAGTGTGTACAATGGCTCAGCATTGTGTGCATATGATTGATTTTAGAGTTGTCCCTCCAGCTGAGGGAGTATCTCCAATTTATAATGGTGTAACAGCCTAGATGGAATGCCTTGATACTGTCAGACATTTACATTTGAATACAATCAATGAAACACTTACAATTCAATGTTAGCTGCCATCCCATCCGAGTAACTTTTCTTCTTCCTAATGATTGGCATTCTGGAGCTGGTTTACCTTCCAACCGACGAATTGTCTTTGAAGCTAATCAATGAGGCTAGTGGACCATGTAGGAGAACAAGTGTATATCTATTGTTGGTCCATGTAGGAGTATAATTTTTCCATACAACAAAATCCCCCAATACTTCATGCTTGATCATTGATCGAAAGTATGGAGTATTTAGTCCAGGAAATTGCTCGGCATACTATTTTTAACATATAGTCAGTAGCCGACTTCTCATGCTTGTGAAAATTTTCAGTGGTACTATTGGATAGTGGTAGCTTTGTAAAAAACTCAATTTTTTTAACCTCCAAAAGGATACAATAGTCTTTTGATGCTTTGGGAGGCGTACAACCAATGGTAGATCAACAGTTCGTTCAGTTAATCCTTTCATTCCCATTTATCGAGGAAACCTATAAATATAGATAAATTTTCCTCCTTTCTATTCACCTCAAATCTTCTGTACTCAAGAGTTTTCATTTGTCTCCAAGCTTTCTTTGTGCGATCGTTCATTGTTGTTTTTATTTTCTTCAGTTCTTGCAATCACCTTTAGATTCCCTATAAGCCTTCTTTCCCTCTTTCTTTATTTTATCATCTTTTCCTCTATTTCCACTATGGTTCACATAGTAGATGAGAGTTCGTTAAATGAGTTTAGGGAAAAAAAGAAAAATTCCAGATTGAGTAGATTTAAAGATAGCTTAGGTTCCTATAGATGTGTATTCTCTTCCTAAGGGTCACTGGATCCCCGCCTTATTCATAGCTGAGTGTGGCATCACATTTCCACCAAACCCTTTTTTTCTTCAATTTTGTCAATACTTTGATGTGGTTCCTACTAGAGTGGCACCTAATACTTGGAGGGTTGTAAATGGTGTTCATAGATTAAAAAATATTTACAGGATCCATATTGGGATTCACGAGTTAATGTTTTGCTATAAATGGGATATGGTTAGAGAGAATACTTAGTATTGGAAGACTAGGTAAGCACATAGGGCTTTAGTAGTGAATTTTCCAGATTCCAATAAGGATTATTAGGATTATGATGTGGTTGTTAAGAACTGGCAACATGCTCCTCTTCCACAGGGAGTGTCATACACTGGGCCCGGATATCCTCAAACAGGGCGTGACAGAAGTTGCAATTCTTTTACTTGTTCTTGTTATGTTATGTGTTTCTGTATTTTGCCGACTAACTTTGTTGTAAATTTTTTATGAAGAGGAAGGTAAGAAGAGGTGCGGTAAAGAAGGTGAAATTAATACTAAAGAGCTTAAGTTTTTATGGGGACTGAATCAGAGGGTTGGAAATGAATATCCTCGAGTTTCTTACTTCCTGTTAGAATACAAGAGCTCCATCATTTCTTTTGTTTCTCAACCAACACTTGTGCTACCCCAAGTTGCTATCAACTTAGAAGATGATCATGTACTTACCACTTCAGCTACTGAATCTGCGTGTATTGAATTCACCCGAGGAGGCACTACACCAAAATGGGTAAATTGGCACCCTTCCAGTGCTTAGCCTAGTCACGGTCATTGACCGTGACAACAAACACGCATTTTGTGTCACAGTCACTAACCGTAACAAATTCTTGTCACGGTCACTAACCGTGACAAGTTCGTGACAAGTCCGTGACAGCTCTACTTATCACGGTCAGTGACCGGGACAATCCTTATAATATTGTCACGGTCAATGACCGTGACAAATATCGCAGTAAAAAAAACCTTTCCCCTTCTTTTTTCCCCCACCGTTTCTCCCCTCCTTTTCTCTCTCTCTCTCTCTCTCTCTCTCTCTCTTCCATTTATATATATATATATATGTGTGTGTGTGTGTATATGTGCGCGCGTGTGTGTATGTGTGTGTGTGCGTGTGTGGTGGTTGGGGGTGGGGGGTTGTTGTGTGCATGTGTGGTGGGTGGGGGTGTGAAGGGGGGTGGGGCAGGGTGGGGGTAGAGGGTGGGGCAAGGTGGGGGGATTGTTGTGTGTGTGTGTGGTGTGTGTGCATGTGCATGTGTGTGGTGGGTGAGGGGTGGGGCAAGGATGGGTGAGTGGGTGGTGGGGTAGGGGTGGGGGGCTGTGTGTGTGTGTGTGTGTGTGCACATGTGTGTATATGTGTGTGTAGTGTTCGTGTTTATGCCTAATGTCCCTTATAAATGAATTAATTGATTATTAATTTTTTTAGTAAATTAATATATGATTGTCCCTCATTGTAAATTAGTAAATTAATATATGATTAATTATGAAAGTAGGATTGCCCCTAATTGTAAATTAGTAAATTATTAATTGTATACTTTAATTGTTAGTTTAATTGATGAAAATAATTAATTGAGTACATGAATTAGAAGGAGTACGGGATACACATTTTTTGTTGTCATTGTTGTTGGATTATAGTGGATCGATGTTGGGTTGGTTAATTTTAAAAGTGGCATGAGCACTGGATTATTGTCCATATGGGGGTGGAAATTTTCAACGTTTTTTGAAAATTACTTTGTATATCGAACAATATATATATATATATATAGTATGATAATTAAATGAAACATACATGAAATTACATATAGTGCGAATAGATACTATCCTTCTAGTTCTGATGCGTACGCATTCAATAGCCCTTAGACCCGTTCGAGAGTCATTACCCCTGTAATGAGATCTCTCGAATTGTCCCATTTGGACAATTTAGGACTACATAATTTATGTATAATATTCTTTCTGGCTTAAAGTTGTTACTTTTGGAGGAAGTTCTGCAGTCGTATCCTAATGTTCTCTGGGTACATACTAGACTCACAAGTGTGACTGTTATTTCAATTGATCAATTGAAATAACACTCACACTTGCCAATATACGTCGTGTACTTGGAGAACTACGGGGATATACTGTCGAATTTTTTTCAAATTGTAACAATGTGCATGACCTGTTAACTATATTACTAAAAAATACGATCTTGAATGGGATAGGACCACTCACCCTTTAGAGGAGATGGAGGAAATAGAAATTTCTATTATAAATTGAATTTGAATATAAATAAGACATAATTAAATGAAACATACTATAAATCTAAGTTTTGTTTATACTAATCCATGAATATACGCTTCGTACCTTTAATAGGTGATTAGTTGTGGTAGCTGTGATGGGATATCCGCAATACATAAAGAGTGGATGGGTGAGACAAATAGAATAGGGGATGTGTTTTGCAAAGGTGATAATGAATTTGTGAAGTATGCAAAGAGATGTCATAATGATTAAGAGTTTCCGTGTCCGTGTGATAGGTGTAAGAATGGTAAGGTGTTTGAGTGGAAAATAGTTGAACTACATTTGTTAAGATCGGGTAAGCAAGATGGTTAACTTGTCCAAGTTGAAGAGCAACGACCACGTGAGTGATGAGCCATTTCTTTATGCATTTCAAAAGGTTAACCAAGTGTTATACTCGGAGTATATCAACAACGATCCGTGGTCAATTATCCAACACACGCCAAAGCATCTAAATAGTAGTGTGGATGAATTGGCTGCTCCTACCAAATATCAATCCATTTTTTATAATAACCCGAATTTCAAACAATTTTTCAATTTTTAATAAATATTCCAATTTGTATCGAAACATCCATTTTTAATGCTTTTAATTGATTTGCACTTTATCATTTTCACTCTTGTGTAGTGTGCATGTGTGTGGGCAGTAGGAGTGGGGGTGGGGATGTTTCACTCTTGTACATATAATGAGCTAGATGTTGTTGTTTTGGAATTCAGAATTGAGGTGTTTAACAGTAACAATTCATTTGTATTTGTAGTAATTTTACATATTTGCATGTCTTCTTTTAATTCATTTTGATATGTACTAATAACATTTTTTACAACAAATGTCTCCTTCAGGTATTAAGGCGAGGATGACGATGATGGTTATGATGATGTCGTCTGGGCTCAGTGGTAGCGGAGGATATGAGGGCTCCTTGTCCCATAGTCTCCCCAAATATGGCAAATTGGGGATGCCCATCGAGAACAAGTTGGGGCTATTAGCGAGATCCCTCAAAGTGGTAAAGACGATCATCGGCCCGGGGTACATTAGTTGGAAAGAGGTGCCATATGAGCTCAAGTTAGTTATTTGGGTGGCACTACAGGTAATGTATTTATATTTATATTTATATTTATATGAATATTTATATGAATATTTCAATTTCAATTTCGATTTAAATTTCATTTTATATTTATATTTATTTGCAACTAACATTGTATTTGTTGGATAGGAAAAATTCAACCTAGATCAAAAGCTACGCGATTCCGCCTTGGAGCAGTTGAGGGAGCAACACAGGACGTGGAAGAAAGATATACGGACCCGGTACTTTGGGAAGATACGAGAGTCCATTACCCAAAGGCATGAATCCGTCCCGCCGAAGGAGCCGATCTCATTGGCACAATGACAATGGTTCATTGACAATGAGATCGGGGAGCGATAATTAGCATCTCACCAATCGGGAAGGGAAAACTGGGCAAAAAAGACGGACGTACACTACTCCGACCGGACGTCTTATGCCGAGTGGAGCATAGGATGATGGTAAAATTTAATTTTTCTAAAACTACATAAAATATATTATTCTGCATTATTTTACTTTGTGGGGCCGATACTAATTTTACATTATTTTATTTCATGGGATAGGAAGTGGCCCTGGGGGTAGGCCACATAGGCCCGATACTTATGTGGCTCTTCGGATGAAGAAGGGGAAGGACAAGGAGGTGTCCCCAAGCGTCGCGGCCACGATTGTAAGTAATTCGGCAGTTTACTTTTTGTTAATTACAATATAATTTTTTAATTTACTTATTTTACTAATCATGTGCTTTTTGTTGTTTCAGGCAACGCTTGAGGAAATGCATGAGTTGCAGTCTGATGCCGACAAGGCATCTTTGTCCACAGACGCACTCAGCCAAGTGCTTGGATCTGATCGCAAGGGGAGGACAAGGAGGGTGAGCTCGCGGGTGACCAAATATAGGATCATCGGTTTGGAAACGAGCGACATCGGGTTGGCTCGAACGGTGGATTCACATGACACGAAGCTGTCCCATTTGGAGAAGAAGGTCCAGGATATGTTCTCATTTCTGAAGCGTTAGTTGGGCGGAAAACGTAAGGGTAAAGGGAAGAAGAAGGCGGTGTGGGAGGAGGTGCAGGAGGTAGAGGTGTGGGAGGATGAGGACGAGGATGTGGACCTCACTACTTCATCGCCGACACGTACGGACTTTGATGATCCACTTCCCTATTCGTCTACCTTCAACAGATCGATGTCAACACTTGGTTGGCTGAGCGTGTTTAATGGACATATTTGATGGCCAACGGATAGGGCGGGGGTTGAGGGACCTGAATATCGCTCAGGGTTCACTAGTTCAACGACATGAGCTTCAAGACATCGAGTCGAGGGTGCTCGTCATGCATGTGATGCCCAAGAAGGAGAACTCCCCATTGTGGTTGGGCCAACAATGCGGCACGATGTATATTAGTGGGTATGTTAATTCTTATATCATGTGGCCTACTCACCTCCTCAGAGTTAACTATAACCCAGACATTTAGTGACATTGTTTTAAGTTTGAATTGAACTGTTTTAAGGTTGAATCGAATTGTTTTAAGTTGCTAGATTTGAATTATATTTGGATTATATAGTGATGCATATTCTCTCTATTTTGAATGTATATTTGCATTATCTCTATTTTATTTGGATATATGATGTTTGAACAGGTATAACATTGTTATAACTGGTACAAATATACTGCTAGGCAGTGGCAGTGGCCATACTGCCCAACAGATTTTTTTTTCAATTCTGCACATAATCATCACGGTCATTGGCCGTGACAAGTCCTTGACAAAGAAAGCTGTCACGAACTAATCACGGTAATTGACCATGATAATTTTTTATAAAATGTCACTAGTTTGTCACAGTCCTTAACCGTGACAAAAGTTATCACGATCAAGGATCGTGACAATTCTAACGCCCTTATCATGGTCAATGATCGTGACAAGTCCGTGATAAAAAAAGTTGTCTCGCCCAGAATTGTCACGCACATTGACCTTGACAAGTTGAACTTGTCAAGGTCAATGACCGTGACAATTCGGCAGATTTGGTGTAGTGAGGAACTTCTTCCTCATATGAATCTTTTGACCTTTATGAGATACAACTTTCTCCTTCCACATATATGACTAAGAGGAAGATTCCCAATTTGCTGGGTGGACCACTATCTCCTCCCCCATAAGATAAATACTGATGCTGGTAAAAAGCCAGTTAAGAAAAGTCTCGGGACAGTGATGAGAGGCCTATTGATGTTAAAGAGACTCAAACCACTGAGTCCCAATTCAAGAGACTGAAGAGATGTTTACCCTATCCTTAGATATAGGCCCAAAAACACAAGCAGACAATTAAGCGTTGGTTGTAAATAAGGCTACCGACCAATAAGCATTGGTGAGAAAAATCTAGGATGACCTTAATATTGGTCCAACTTCTGTGGGTGTTAACCCTAGTTTGGAAAGGTGTTTGATTAAGTCTGATAATCTCCTTACTGATTGAGATGCACCAGGTCCTATGCCAAGATCCATTTTTACTGAGAGGGCTAGACATAATTGGGCCCTAGTAAATATCCTATCTTCTATTTTTTCTTCATGTCGCTGAACTTATTTTAATCATCTTGTTTTTACTCATTTTATAGTTTTTGGTTGACTTGAAACAAATCATGGAGAAGGATGACCAACTGAGTACTTCTCTTGATGAATTGGAAGAGGCCTTTGAGGACCTGAGGCAATCTTTCACTACTTCTCGAGAGGCTTTGGAGACAAAACAGAAGTCTTGGGAAGAGGAACTGAAGAAGGACAATGACTGAATAACTGCAGTTGAAGGTTAAATAAATGCCGCTAATGAAAAGGTCAAAGTGGACGAGATGAAACTGACTGATGCTGAAGGTAGGGCCAAAACTATCGAAGACAAACTTTCAGAAGCCACAACTGGGTCCCAAACTACTGAAGAAAAAGTGGTTGGTCTAACTTTTAAGGTTATTTCCTTGAAGTCTAAAGGAAAATCTTCCTTTGATAAAAGTTGGAAGAAGTCTCTCTTTACTTCCTCTACTCATATTGAATATGCCAATAAGATATCCTTTAAGGAAGGGTGGTCTAAAGCCCTGAAGGTGGTCGACACAAAAGAGAATTCAGAACTCTTCCGAAAGCATTACCTTAGTACTCCTCCTAAACTAGATTAGGAGTTTGATTATGAGGTATGGAGATTCTTTTATGTTACCCATTGAGTCTTCAATGGTGCCAAATGCTAGTGCCAACCAACCGGATATCAGCTAAGACCAGGCTAAGAAAAAGGAGAAGGTTTATCTCCTTATTAGAAAGTTTATTTTTTATCTTGTATTTCTTAATGGTGTATTAGCCTTTGTACTTCAATGATTGATCAATGAAAGAATAACTTTTATTCAAAACTTTTGATGCCATAGAATGCCTTCTATTTCTAACTAGTTTGTTCTTTTTTGTATTTACTATTTCTCTTGATTTTCCACATAAACTCATATACTTGTAACATTTTAGCTTAATGCCAAGAAAAAAGTTACTGTCTCATCTGAATCCAACCTACTTAGGTGGTGTAAAAATCAATTTGAGGATGTCCATGTTCCTCTATTTGAGGAAGATTTATTAGGGTTGCTCGACCTAGATATGTTTTCTCAAATAAAATAATCTTACATCCATCTCCACTACCACTTGGATAGAGTTATGGCAGATAATACTTGTTAATATGAGATCATTGACATAATGCAGTGTGACACCCCGCCTAATGGGATACCGGTCGATCACTCCTATATCAAATTATGACAGGAGTCTCATATGGATCATTCTTAGCATCACTGTCGAAAGTCAATTTAATTACTAATAACCTATTAGGCCGGTGTCAAAATTTTAACTTTACTACTCTTTTTAACTACTACAATAAAACATCCACACATTTTTGCGTAAATGGAACTGAAATTAAATAAAATAACCGAACACTCGGTCAAAATATACAACCGTATCCAATGCTGTACTCGAAGAATAAATAAATGCAGTTGGACCTTTGGTCCTAATATTTATACAGTACCTCCTATCTAGAGTACAAGAATGGAAGCGACTATTAAAAACCTGCACGCATCCACAACTGCTGCAGCTGACGTCTGACTCGAAAGATGTGTCATCTAGGCATCCCTGTGTCTGGACACCTATATATATATATATAGCAAGAAAGGAAAAGTAGATAAACGGGTCAGAGCCCGAGTTTTGAAAATATTTAGAAATTGCATAAATGCCTTATTATTTTAGAAAAGGTTTTATCTCATATTTAAGTTTGGTATCGTACTCCCATGAGGTACCCCTCACCTATCCTCTAACAGTGCACTCCTAGCGCATCCCTTTAAACATCCTAGTCAAGCTACCCTGCTAAACTAGTCTATCACCCAACCACTATCTACCCTAGATAGTCCAAGAAATGTACTAAGGGCTAAACTTCACCCTAGTCTCAACGCTATGCCATGTTCGTGCGTGGGATGTCTCGCAAAGCGAAATCCAAACAAGGACCCCCCCCCCCCCCGATACACTAATATGCGTCAAGGTCGATCGTCGAGATCATCCTGTCCCTCAGTACATAATATATATAAATTTATATATACCATAAGAATTACTAATGTTAGAGCACTAAGGATTAAACTTCTCCCCAGTCTCCCAAAATTAAATTTCCTCAATTCCCTTATCCAACAACCCAAATTCATTTTCGGGGTTTCTAAACTACACCAAAAATTATCCCGAACATTTACACGACTAATCCTAGCCTTTATTTTTTCCAATTCCCGATTTGATTTTCGAGTTGATGATTTCAACCCGGAGCTGCCATCTTGTAAAAATCATATCAAATCGAGGAAAAATAAGAAAAATAAGAGGTTGGCACCCACGTGACCGTATCGAAAAGATCTACAACTTTTGTGTTTTGGACGAGATCTAAATCAATTCTTTTCGTGGCCAAAATGGCCCCCTAAAGTTACGGGTTACTATTCATCATCTTCTCCGAGACGATTTCGACCATTAAAGCTTCTCCCAAGCTTTTGTCGCCTCACCCACGTCCTACAACCTCAACCAACTACAAATACACATATAATACGGGTTTTAAACATCCTAGAACCCGAAATCACCCAATTAATTTAGGTTAAAACCTAAGTTCCATAAATTGAAATATTATTTGGGGTTTAATTGTTTTATCTCCCAAAAACCCATTTTATCCACGATAACCCACCCCAAAACCTTTAGGGTTTGTTTATACCAAACTACGGTATGAGATATTTATGCAAAAAAGATAAATAAAGCAAGTAAACACTTGCCTCGTGGATAAAATCCGACGACCTCGAGTCGAATCCGACGGAGTTTGGCCCGAATCTCCATTTCTCCTCCTCTTTCTCCTTCCCCTCTCTCTCTTATCCCTCTTTTCTTTCTTTCTTTCTTCTTTTCTCCCTCTCTTCCTCTTTATAGAAGAAGAAAAAAGGGTTATACCCCTTAAAACCCAAAACGACTCGTTTACCCAATTACGAGTTACTTTTACCTCTAAAATTACCCGAAACTCATTTTCGACAATCGGACACTCTTTTTCGACTATCTTGGACATTCCGAGACTCATGGCACTGTCAAAATTCCCATCCGAGGTACTTGACCGCAAATCACTATTCCAACCCAAAATAAATAAATGCGGATTTTCCAATTAAAAATCTTACCTCATGTCGCTTTACTCAACGACGACATATAATTAAAATATTTCGACCTATACAGTCCCAAAAATAATCACAACTTCCATCGAAAATCATTATCCTCAAAAATCCCAAAAATTACTATTTAGTGAAATTCCCCCAAATTACCAATTTGTGCCCAAATATGGAATTTAATTGTCTCCAAAAGGACGGGTTGTTACATACTCCCCCCCATACAACGGAATTTCGTCCTCGAAATTCAGATACAACCTATACTTCAAATCCTAGAATCGCTCCAAATCCTAATACCTCAAGGAGAACGATACTAACCCAATGGTTACCAACCATATACTATACGACTACCATGACCGTAAAGTGACTCTAATAACGTCACATAACACTCATCATCTATAATGCCTCTCGGCATAAATTTCAACTTTATATACTACGCCCATTCTATTTCAGGCAGTATATAAACCAACTTACTAAGGTGCCCATACACCTTTCTAACCTATGCACATCTGCCTATTTTTCATGAACGTCTGACACGTAACACTCTCTCCCAATAAGGGTCTCCTTTCCTCAGTGTAATACTCACCTCTGGGTCCACCCAATCCGCGAAATTCAATTCTCCTAACCTCAACGCCACTAACTCTACTAAACTTACTTCTTAAATAATACTACGGTCTATGCGATATCCTACCTACGCGAAACGAATATAATCCTAAGTATGTCCCTAGTGCCCAAGGCCTCTCTCAAATCCCGACAATTGCTTGGTTTCGTGCGTGGGACGTCTCGCCGAAGCGAAATCCAAACAAGGAACCCTCCCGTTACACTTCTCCCTCGCATTGTCGGTCAACGAAATATAGCGACCCAATGCACACCAGCGGGACGTCCTAAATCCTGCCTACGCTAAACTACGAACTCATTTCTATTATCTTATCCTTCCGCCCATACGGAAGGAAACCTATCCAATCGAAGTGCCCACTTTCTGTAAAAGTGTCACGTACATCATACCCAAAACAAATCTCCTCAAAATTTGCCTTTTCATCAAGGCTAACTATTCTCCTCAAATCAATGTCTCTAAGTCCTACTCCACCCACCCACTTGTGGTGAAAGGACTACTTTAGTGCTTTTCCATAGCACAATCTTTCCATAAATATATCAACATCATGTGGCTCATAGCCTATAGTGGTTCATCCACACTATAAGACTTTTTACACAAAACCAATATCCTTGCATCCTATAACAGCTCCCCACTCCCGACACCGTGAAGAGTCATGTGTGGAGTGTCTCGCAAAGCGAAATCCAAACAAGGAACCCCTCCACACATTGACACTTGACTTCGTTGGTTATGGAGTTCCGTTATTTCAATATCCAATCGGGATATCCATATCCCCTAATCCAGCAAAAAGGTGGTATGAACTCCTATCTCTAACTAAGAGTCATACCACCCTGCGCTGGCACTAATTTTTAAGTCCTTGCACAATCAATAATGAGCTTTATCTCCAACTCAACAATAATTCTGCGGCCTTAAATCATATATATATAGTCGCCACATACCCAAATCACGATAAGGAAACCTCTACTCATCGAAGTTCCATTAGCCCATCACAATAGAGGGGAACTCAACCTGTATCCAGGTGAGACACCGCAACAACAACCCGTTCCCTCCAGGAACTGTGGACACGATAGTCTTGCCATCATTAGCCTGCTATCGCTCCGAAAATACCAATAACATTATATACTCACCATAATACCATACTCGTATAAACATATAGAACGAGTATCCCAAACCAGATATATATATACAATATATCAGCACCCGCCTCTATGGAGAATGAAGGAAAATAAAATTCCGCTATCGCGGAAAACACATAAACATACATGATATTATGTTATCGTGACCGCCACAAAGCTCAAATTACACACACGAGTCTAGGGCTAACTAATACCGTGACTTTATCTTTCCACACCAATTATACCTCCTCCTTCTGAGGTAAAACTCATAACTACTATTATGTAGTAGTCACATCCAAAATCCTTAACAATGGCCACAAGGGAGTGACCTCGACGGCGGTCGTAGTCCCCGAGTTCTACAGCTAAGCCCCGCCTCCTGCTGCCATCCAAGGCCCGCACACGATTCTCAAACGAGCGCTCAAAAGATTACTATAATCTTCTAACATGGCAGGAGAATGAAATCTCACAAGAGAAATCAACAATCCTAATCCTGAGGCTCTATAACAAATCGAGAGCAACGCTGAAAGCGTAGTACATCCGCACAGGTTCCTAAGGACACTAGAACCTAATGCTCTGATACCATCTGTGACACCCCGCCTAATGGGATACCGGGCGACCACTCCTATATCAAATTATGACAGGAGTCTCATATGGATCATTCTTAGCATCACTGTCGAAAGTCCATTTAAATACTAATAACCTATTAAGCCGGTGTCAAAATTTTAACTTTACTACTCTTTTTAACTAATACAATAAAACATCCACATAGTTTTGCGAAAATTGAATTGAAATTAAATAAAATAATCGAACACTCGGTCAAAATATACAACCATATCGAATGTTGTACTCGAAGAATAAATAAATGCAGTTGGACCTTTGGTCCGAATATTTATACAGTACCTCCTATCTAGAGTACAAGAATTGAAGCGACTATTAAAAACCTGCACACATCCACAACTGATACAGCTGACGTCTGACTCGAAAGGTGCGTCATCCAGGCATCCCTGTGTCTGGACACCTATATATATATATATATATAGCAAGAAAGGAAAAGTAGATAAACGGGTCAGAGCCCGAGTTTTGAAAATATTTAGCAAGTGCATTGTTGATGCAAAAAATTAGATTGCTTCTAATTATTTAATCACGTATAAATATAAATGAGACAAAGAATTTTAAAGTGGTCCAGCCTTATAAGAATGGCCTACGTCCACTGTTTTTGTTATTGCCAAGTGTTTTGGAGTTCTCGATATGTAATTCTATCAAGAAAATCCGGTCCCCTTGAATGAGGGTGATACAATGTATTTATTGCCCTTAGGCTATACATGTGAAAGGGTAAACAATTAATGCCCCTTTAATAGTATACGTCTATATGATAAGCATTCAATGAATAGTTGAACTGTTGATTATCTGGCAATCAATACTGTGGCCGAGATGCAGCTCGGACCGCCGTAGTTGCTCGTCGTTCAGGAGTTCCTCGGAGTGTTAGAGTTCCTCGGAGTATTAGAGTTCCTCGGAGTACACTTGCTGCTCGGAGTGAGTATGACTTGGTCGGGGAAATAAACTTCCTCGTTGCTATTGTGCCACGTAGATCGACACGTGTCTTCTTATTATTCGTCTATATCAGCATACTAATTTTGGTATCAACAGAAGCCCCCAATGTTTCATATTTCGAACTTTGAGGAATATGGAACATTCTTTCTCGGTATATGGCAATATTAAATGACCTTCCTAGTTTTTAGGAGCATTTTCTCCGTGTTCTAACGTCCTTTAAGATTCGCAGAATCTGGCTTTTTGAATTTTTATAAGCGCTTCGATCTTCGCGCACTTTTTGTCCTTTTAGTCGCCGGTAGCGTAATAGTTTCTTTTTTGTAATCATTTCTTTCACCGTTTCCCAAGGCAAAGTATTTAAGCTTCATAGGCAATCCCATCATCTTCTACCTTTTCCAATTTCTTCTTTTGAGTTTTCCATAGTCTTTCTCTCTCTAGCACGTTCATCTTTTTCTTCGTTCATTGTCAACAGATCTCCATTTTTCCTGTAAGATCTTCTTCCTTCTTCTTCATTTCTTTTATTCGCCATGGTTTATATTATTGAATCTCTTGAGAAATTCCGCTCTGATTTTTCTATTCCATCTTGGGTAACTCTGGAGGATCTTTCTGAGCCTTTAGATTATTTTCGTTTGGCTGAGGGACATTGGTTCCCCAGTCTCTTTATTGCTGAATGTGGATTTACTTTTCCACCAAACCCTTTGTGCTTAGAGTTCTGTCATTATTTCAATGTTGTTCCTGCAAAAATAGCCCCCAACACATGAAGAACAGTTAATGGGGTGTATAGGTTAAATCAAACTCACGGAACCCGTATAGGAATTCCCGAGATTATGTATTGTTATAGATGGGATGTTCTAGATAATATTTTTTATTTAAAAATTAGATTTTTGAATAGGGCTTTAGTAGTCAACCTCCCTGATGCCAGTAGGGATTATTTTGAACATGGGGTAGTTATCAAAAACTGGCAGCATGCCCCTTTGATTGGAGATGAAGTATATCAAGGTCCCATATGCCCTCCATATGGCAATGGGATAGGTTATTTTCATTTTATTTTATTTCTGAAATTATGATTTCATTATGTTTGATAAAATGTGTGATTGACATTTCACTATGTATTTGTTTGCAGTTGATAGCAAAAGAAAGACTCCAAAAGAATCAGAAGTAAATATTAAGCATTTGAAACTTATCTGGAGTTTGCATCAGAAAGTTGCAGACGAGCACATCAGGTCTGCTTCATATTTGTTGCAGTATAGGAGTTATACAACCTCTTTCACTGCTCGCCCTGTAATCAGCACTGGTGAACCAGTGCCAGCTCCTGAGGATTCTTCACCAGACTCTAATATTCCTTTGAGTCAGAAAATGGGCAAAAGAAGAGTTCCTTCTACCTTTGAGGAGACTACCTCTGTTGGAGATGGAAAAATAAACAAAACTGATGTCCAAAAGGGGACAAAGAAGGTATATGTTGCCCCTTTTGTTGATCCTCAGAAGGCTACCGAGAAGCCCCCAGTAGCTCCGAGCAAGAAAAATGGACTTGTGAAAATTATCACTATCTCCCCAACCAAAAGCTCTTCTTTGGTTGAAACTGTCGAAATGCCACCGATGAGACTGAAGAAATCCTCCTCGGTTGATTTGGGTGAAACCATTCCCCATCTCCAAGTTAGTGGAGCTGGTGTTCCAACTATTATTCCTCCTAGCTCTACTATAAGCTCGGTGAAGACTTGGACCATTCCTGAAGTCCAAGGAATTGAGGAGAATATGTCTAGGGATATGCTTACATCCCTGGCTACTCGTCATATTGCTTCAGTAAGTTTCTCATATTTTAAATTTTATTTCTTTCCATCAATACATGTATCTGTGTGATGACTTATCAGTATCTCCTTTTTTCAGCTGGTGAGTTGTTTAAACACCATTGTGAAGAAGGATGGAGCGATCAAGGCTTCTAGCTCCTCGTCCGGAGTGGAGGATGCTCTAATAGGTTTAACCAAATCTTTGAAGGAGTCCCGTCAAAAGTATGACGAGGATAAGTTTGAATGGGAGAAGAAGTTGGCTGCAGTTGAAGCAGAGAAGGTGCAGCTCGTTGAAGTTTCTAAGGGTTTGGAAAATAAGGTGAAAGATTTGGAGAGAGAGAACAAGAAGTATGCTGAGAAGCTCACGAACTTTGGGGAGCTTGAAAATAAGTTTAAATTGGTTGAGGAAGAGCTAACCCTTCTGCGAGAAGTAAATCACCAGAAGGAGGAGGTGGAAGCTAAGTTGAAAGCCACCGAGGATCTTCTATCCGAGAAGCTCTCCTCGGAGAAAATGAAAAGAAAATTGGTGCTGAAAAAATCTTTCCGCACTGGTTGGGACAAAGGGTGGAACAAGGGGTAGCAGCAATGATGTCCCAGGTGCAGTATGGGAGTTTGAAATACTTCTGAGATGGTTGAGTGGCTGCCCTGCAAGAATTAAAGGTTAACGAGGACTCAGAATTGCTTCAACAACATCTCCCTGGTCCTCCCCCAAATATTGAAGATGAAGAAGAGGACGAAGCAGCCTCTGAAGAATCTTCAATGGTAGTGGGTGATCCAATCCTTACTCAGCCTGCCGACGAGGAGCTTTCATCTCTGCCTGCTCCTCCTGAACAAGTTCCAGCCCTAGCCGACCAACTCATTGTTTCCACCGAGCAACCGAGCTCCTCATCCCAGCCTCCCGAGAAAGTCTTGGGAGACAAGGAAAAGGTGTGAAGTTGTTCGGTATTTATTTTTCTTTTATCACTTGCACTCTGTACTCTGAACACTGTACTCATTTCTATGATATAATAAAAATCACCTTTTCTGTCCCTCTATGTTGTTAATGTTCTGTCTGCTTTTTTATTAACTCTTGCCTTCTCTTCTTTACTAGTTTATGGCTAGAATGGAATTGCTGTCTTCCCATGACACAACTCTGCTTCGGCAGTGTAATGAATATTTTAAGGCTGGCCACACTTAGTTGGACAAATCCCAGATTGTAGATATTCTTTGTCGAGATGCTTCAGACCAAGCAGTGGAAGCATATCAATACTTGAAATGTCTTCTTGATCGTTCTGTAGCCAACAATGTGGCTTATTATGAAATGATTGAAGATCTTCAATGTACCCTAGAAGAGCTTCAGAATCAGTACAAGGAATCAACTGACCTGTTGCATGAGGGGTATGAGAAGAGGTATCAGCAGATTTCTGCCGAGAAGAGCTACGAGAAGCTCCTCGTTGGGTACGATGTTAGGGAGAGAACCCTAAAGAGTGAAGTTGAAGCATGTAGACAGATTACCGAACTGCTGGAGCAAGAGAATAATAATTTGCAGAAAGAGCTAGCACAGTTGAAGTCAGCAGCCTCTTCTTCAACAGCTGTAATCCCAGTGACTGACGAGGGATTTTCATTTTTAGAGGTTGAGAATGCCAAATTGCGAGAAGAGTTAGAGGCTTTGAGAAGAGCTGGGCGTTCTACTGCTATTCGAGGACGAGGAAGAGGTTCTCGTGGACGAGGAAGAGTTGCTCAGAATGTTGACGAGGAACAAAATACTCAACCTGCTCGGGGATGACCAAGAGCTCTTCATCGTACTGTTGAAGAAGCTCGTACTCAATCAACGTTGGAAAACCAAGCATTCCAATTGATGGCAAAACATCAAGCCTTGACTGAACTGTCCAAGAAAGTCCAAACTTTGGAGGATCAACTTGCTGCGATGAAGTCTGCTTTGGATCATAAGGATATTTTTTCCAGAAACCTTCATGAGCAGTTAGAGAGACTAATTTTCCAATTCCATAAACAACCTCGTGAATTCTGGATGGCAGGCTACAATGAGGCCCTTTTTCACTTGAGTGATCGTATTGAAAATGCTAATAATGAAGGCTACAAATAGGGATGGTTGAACGCCCTGGGTGTATTAAAACTAGAGCAAGGTCATTATTTATGGGATTACCATGCTCCTGGGCTACTCGATCTACCAATTCCGCCCTTCAAGCTTGACATGAGCTGGATCCCTTCTCGGGCCATTCCTCGTTATTTGATCTCCAAGTATCTTGGTGACTATGCCCTTCATTCACAGGTAGAATTATCTCGTCCTGAGCATTTACTAGATACACCTTCAATAATGAACGTCAGAATGATTCGAGATCTTAACTTCATTAATTCTCCCCTTTGCCTAGAAGATCCTCCTGCTGGCGAGGAGCCTATTTCAAAAGCAGAAGGGAAAAGACCAGTAGAATAGGAAATTCTGATGTAATAATTAGTACACAATTTAATATCAATGTAACTTGTAATTTATTTTGAATTCAATGAAAGAGTTTCATTTTTGTTCGCAAATTTGTATTGATATTGTCTTGTACTTGTCAAACATTTTATATTTGTGCTTGCATATCAATATTGTGTGGTTCATCGACCAACTTAGTAAAAAAGTTACAAGTATCAGTAATGTTGCTCGATCACTTAATAATAAAGTAATGAGTATAATGTTGAAAATTTTTCCAACCAACCAAGGTTGTTAAATAGTGCTCGTCGACCAATTATAGTTAGTGGGTTTTTATCCCCGACCAGCTATACTTGGTACAGTTTGGAATATTTTCTCCTCGTCGACCAACTACAGTTAGTGGGTTTTTATCCCCGACCAACCATACTTGGTACAGTTTGGAATATTTTGTTCTACGAGGAACTTTTTGTATTTTATGCAATAATCTTACCTCCTGACCAACATAAGTTGGTATTTGAGGGCATATCTTGTTTCCTAACCAATCGAGATTGGCATTTTTTGGAGTATTTTGCTTCCTAGCCAAACATGTTGTCATTTTTAGGAATGTTGTTCTCGCCCTTTTACCAACCGGAGTTGGTCTGAGTTCGAACTATCTTGTCCACTTGCCCTTTTACCAAAATTGGTTTGAGCCAGTGTCAGCCTCCTAACCAAAGGAGTATGGTTTGTTCTCGCCCTTTTACCAACCGGAGTTGGTCTGAGCTAGTGTCAGCCTCCTAACCAAAGGTGTATGGTTTGTTCTCGCCCTTTTACCAACCGGAGTTGGTCTGAGCTTAAACTATCGTTTTCTTTTTACTGCCGAGCTGCGTAGTGTTAAACACTAGTATTCCCCGAAAAACTTTCAATAAAAGGAGAGAAGATGGTGAAATATCATCGTTTTATTCATATTGATGGAACTTCTTTACATTTTACATCAATGATAATACTTGCGTAGGTATTCAGCATTCCATGCATTCTTAAATTCCTCTCCTTCTAGAGTCGCTATTCAGTAAGTTCCTGGTCGAACAACTTCTGTAACTCGATAAGGTCCATGCCAATTTGCTTCCAACTTATTGTGCTTCTGAATGAACTTCTTTAGCACGTAATCTCCTTCTTTTAGGTCGCATTTCTTCACCCTCTTGTTATAGAACAGAGCTGTTCGTTGTTGGTAAGCAGCATTCCTAATGGCTACCTCTTCTCTAACCTCCTCGAGCATGTCCAAATCTAATCTTCTCATTATGTCACTGACTGGGGAATTGAAATTCAGCACTCTGTGTGTTGGAAGACCCAACTCGGCAGGTATTACGGCCTCACTTCCAAATGCCAGCATATATGGTGATTCTCCAGTTGCTGCTCGGGGGGTTGTTTGGTAAGCCCATAATAATGACTGTAGCTCATTAATCCAATTAGCTTTAGCCTCACTTAGCCTCTTCTTCAAACCATTTAGTAATGTTCTGTTCGTCACTTCAGTCTGTCCATTGCTTTGAGGATGGCCTGGTGCAGAATGAACCTTCAAAATGTTTGACTGATGATAATAGGCGGCAAACTCCTCGTTATCAAATTGTGTTCCATGGTCTGTGATGAAGGCATGAGGGAGACCATATCGGCAGATGATGTTCTTCCAAATGAACTGGTACACCTTCTCGTATGTCATATCAATAAGTGGCTCAGCTTCTACCCACTTAGTAAAATAATCCACTGCGATGACGAGGTACTTGAATCTTCCTCGGGTCGTTGGAAGTGGTCCAACCAAATCAATTCCCCACATGGCAAATGGCCAAGGGGAAGTTATGGGTGTCAACAATGCTTGTGGAGTTCGTCGGATGGAGGAAAAACGTTGGCATTTATCATATCTCTTAGCATAGGCTATACAATCAGCCCTCATCGTTGGCCAGTAGTATCCCTGCGTCATCACCCTTTGCAAAAGTGTCTGACCTGCTACATGGGCTCCACAGGACCCTTCATGGATCTCTTCAATCAATTCTTTCACCTCGGAGGGATGTACACATCTCTGCAAACCTTCCATAATTCCTCGTCTATACAAAATACCATTAGTTAGTACATACCGAGCAGCTTTAAACTTCAATTTCTTGGCAGCGAGCTTATCCTCCGGTATTTCTCCCTCCTCAATATATGCCCTGATGGGATCCATCCAAGATGGTCCTAAATCAAGGGTAATAATATTCATCGTCAGGTCTTCATCTATGCTCCGACTTTCTAATACTTCAATTGGTATCGTTCTTCGTAGCTCGGTACGAGTAGCTGATGCTAGTCGGGCCAGTGCGTCTGCTCGTGCATTCTCCATTCTTGGTATTCTGATCAACTGAATGGCATTAAATTCTGCCAACAACTCCATCACCTTTGCATGATACTTGACCATTAATTCTCCTTTAACTGCATATGTCCCCATCACCTGATTCATAATTAATTGAGAATCACTGAATACCATCACTTGTTGCGCTTCCATAATCTTTGCTAAATTAAGACCTGCTATTATGGCCTCATACTCCGCCTCATTATTGGAAGCTTTGAATTGGAATCGCAGGGCGTATTCCATGTCAATCTCGTCTGGGGTGTTTAAAACAATCCCTGCTCCAGAACCTGTTGTGCAAGATGACCCATCTACATATAATCTCCATGTAGGTAACTCGTCTTCAAATTTTTTATCGGACAGAGTTCCTCGGTGAAATATTTGATGTATCGTTTCATCCTCCCCTGGTATTTCTCGCTCTTCGTCGACCATCTCTTCTCGCCCTTTTACCAACCAGAGTTGGTCTGAGTTCGAATTTGATGATCCTTCTACATCCACAAGCCCTTTTACCAACCGAAGTTGGTCTGAGCTTATGTCTGTTGATTATTTAACATCCACTCGCCCTTTTACCAACCGGAGTTAGTCTGAGCTTGTGTTTGTTGATCCTGTAACATCCACAGGTTGATCAGCAAGCAACTTTTATTCCTCGGGGATATCAGGATAAGTAAACTCTGCTATAAAATCTGCTACAGCTTTCCCTTTTAATGATGATCTGGGTTTATACACAATATCATATTCACCGAGCTCTATTTCCCAGTACATCAGTCTCCCTGATTTTTCTGGCTTATGAAGGGCTTATCTCAATGGCATGTCGATATACACGACGATGGTATGGGCCTGGAAATATGGCCTCATTCTTCTACTTGCCTCAATTAATGCCAATGCCAATTTTTCCAGTTTTGGGTACCTGATCTCTGCACCTCGAAAAGCCTTACTTGTGTAATAAATTGGCTTTTGGACTCCATTCTCTATTCTGATCAATGCCGAGCTGATTGCATTCTCTGATACTTCCAGGTACAAGTACAACTTTTCTCCCATTACTGGCCTGGACAACAGTGGAGGTGCTCCCAAATACTTCTTCAAGTCTTGAAAGGCTTTTTCACATTCATCATTCAACTAGAAAGTTTTTCGAAGTGTTTTGAAGAATGGGAGGCATCTATCAGTTGCTCGGGATACAAATCTGTTGAGTGTTGCAACTCGTCCTGTAAGATTCTGCACTTCTTTCTTCGTCGTTGGAGATCGCAAACCTAAAAGAGCTTTGATCTTTTCTGGATTCACCTCAATGCCTCGCTGGTTGACGATGTACCCGAGGAACATTCCTTCTCGTACTCCAAATGTGCACTTCGTCGGGTTCAGCTTCATTTGGTATTTATCCAGTTGATCAAAGGTCTGACCTAAATCAACTAGATGATCAGCAGCTTTCTTGCTCTTTGTCAGCATATCATCGACATAGACTTCCATATTGCAACTGATTTATTCGTCAAAAACCTTGTTCATCATCCGCTGGTATGTCGCTCCTGCATTTTTCAAACCAAAAGGCATAACATTATAACAATAAGTTCCCCTAGGGGTAATAAAAGAAGTATTTTCCCTGTCTTCAGGTTTCATTTTGATCTGGTTGTAGCCAGAATAAGCATCCATGAAGCTGAGAAGCTCGTGTCCCGAGGTAGCATCCACTAGTTGATCAATTCTGGGCAATGGAAAGTGATCTTTTGGGCATGCCTTGTTGAGATCGGTGAAATCAACACACATTCTCCATTTATTGTTCTTCTTCTTTACCATCACCACATTTGCTAACCAGTCTGGATATTTCACATCTTCAATGAATTGGGCTTTCTGGAGCTTCTCGACCTCCTCTTGTATAGCTTGATTCTTCTCGGGACTAAATACTCTTCTTCTCTACTTTACAGGCTTGATCTCCTTATTCACATTGAGCTCATGGAATAAAAAGTTTGGATCTA
The DNA here is from genome assembly GCA_949130495.1 of Sambucus nigra. Taxonomy (NCBI): domain Eukaryota; kingdom Viridiplantae; phylum Streptophyta; class Magnoliopsida; order Dipsacales; family Adoxaceae; genus Sambucus; species Sambucus nigra. The sequence goes on from OX422212.1 coordinate 102,183,996, forward strand.
TTCCTGGCATGTCTTCATGACTCCATGCAAAAGTTTTCTTTCTGTTTCTCAAGAAAGTTATCAATTCCTGTTTTATTGAAGCATCCAACGTTGAACCTATCTGGGTTATTCATTCAGGATGCTCGTCGTCCAGAATAACATTTTCTATAGATTCCACCACATGTCCTTTTACAAGTTGGGATTCATCTCTAGGATCCAATGTTTCAATTTCTGTACCTTCATCCACCTGGTAGGTAGTAGTCTTTTTCCTTGACTCTTCAAGCTCCTCTTGCTCGGCAGATGAATAATAGCATTCCCGAGCTACTTTTTGATCACCTTTCACAACTCCTACTCCGAAATTTGTTGGGAATTTTAAGCACTGATGTACTATAGATGGAACTTCTTCGAACTTCTTCAAACCAACTCTTCCCATGATGATGTTGTAAGCTGATTGCACATTCTTATCCATCACAAAGAAGCGTATTCTTTCCGTTCGATAAGCAGGCCAAGTTCCAATGAATATATCCAACTTGATCGTCCCAAGTGGAAAAACTTTCTCGCCAGCAAAACCCAGGAGAGGTCTGTGATAAGGTTCCAATTGGGATAATTTTAAATTTAAACTGTCAAAACATGAGTAGAACATGATGTCTGCCGAGCTACCATTATCTACCTGAACCCTTGAAATCATTACTTCTTTCATCCTCATTTTGATCACCAAAGGGTCGTCGTGAGGATAAAGAACACCTGCAAGGTCATTTTTTGAAAAACCAATGACCATCTTCTCTTTGTTTATCTTTCTCGGGCGATCTTCCTCAGCCAAATTTATCCGTTGAATGTATGAGCAAGCATGAGCCTCACCGAGGTAAGATTTTCTTTCTGCAGTAAGATCTCCTCCTCCTGCATCTCTACCTGTAATAACATTACAATCAAATGTTCCAAAACGTATTGAAAATACCTCGCGTTCTGGTTGCCTTGGCCTTTTGGGAAGATCGGGGTCATCCTCTGTATCATCTTCATGATCTCTTTTCCTATTTTCTTCTGCCCGACGAGGAGATCTAGACCTCTCTCTTGCTCGGTTTTCATTTCCTCTTTCATTTCTACGATCAACATACTTTGACAACTTTCCTCGTCTAATGAGCGTTTCAATCTCATTCTGGAGGGCTATGCAATTTTTAGTCATATAACCATGATCCTTATGAAACTCGCAATATTTATCTCTATTTCTTTTGTCAGGATCCGACCTCAGTTTCTTTGGCCACCTAACTTCCTCGTTATTCTTGATTTCTTCCAAGACATGATTAATACCCATTTTCAAAGGAGTATAATTATCGAATTTCTTCAGGACTTCCCATGACGACTTATTATTCTTGGAATGCTTGTCACCGCCATTGCCCTTATGCTCTTTCTTCTTAGATTTGTCGATTTCCACCTTGGTTTCTTTATCCATATTCTTCTTTGCAGCCATAGCCTCCTCGGCATTCATGATTTTGGCCGCTTTTGCCATCAACTCTGACATAGTTGTAGGTGGATCTTTGGCCAAAGTGTAATACAATTTATTAGGCAACAACCCACTCATCAAGGCGGTGATTCCTGTCTTTTATTCATAATCTATGACTTCCAGCTTCTCGTTATTGAAACGAGTTATGTAATCTCTAGTACTCTCACCAAATTTTTGTCTAACACTTAACAAGTGTGCTACTCGTTTTACTGGCTTTGCTCCAAAATAGAAATTGCCAATGAACAACTCGGCCAACTGAAAGAAAGTTGAAATCTTACCCCGAGGAAGATTGTTGTACCATATCAGGGCAGATCCAGTAAGAGTTCCTGAGAATGCTCTGCATCTCGTCTCATCGGGGACAGCATAGATGTCGACAGCAGCTTGATATTGCTCTATGTGAAGAATAGGATCTGTCTTTCCATCATACTTGGGGGTCACCACAGGTGCTTTAAATTTTGACGGGGTAGGAAAATCCACAATGGCCTGGACAAAAGGTGTCCCTTGAACAAAAGTTCGTTGTAGGGGATTCTTCGCCTTAGCCATTTCTCCCAATCTATCCTCCAACCGCTGAATGGAACCTTTCCATGCATCATTTCCTTCCTTGGGCTTATTAGTTCGAGCAATTGATTGTTCTGATGTGGCCTCCTGAGATCTATCTTGACGAGCAACTGGTCGTGATTGTGCTGATCCTTCTCTTAGATCTGATGTTTGTCGAAAACTCCTCGACATGGTCTTAGGTGGACTCCTATTCCTCCTAGGGCCTAATCGGCTGAAAGGAGATGCCCTGCTCAATCTTTCCAAGGCACTGGGTCTCTCTGGAGAGAGAGTGATACGTTTCTCAGTATCTGTAGCCCGTATTGACGAAGTTCGCCCAGGTTGATAAGAGAAATCATCAGATTCCTCATTACGATATGATTCAGTACGCCTGGATTGTGAAGAAAGTAAATAAGTTTGTCCCTGACCACTTCTCTATCCTGAATGTGCAGGTACTCCGCCATGAAGGGTTTGTATGAGTTACCGCATGGTTTCTTGCATGGCGGTTTGTCCTTGAGCCAGATTCTTCATAATTCCTGCCAGATGTGGAGGTGCAGAGGGATTTGGAAGATTTCCAGCATTTCCAGCATTTCAATTGCTAGATTCCGGATTATCTGCCATTGATGATGAATGATTTTTGGTGAAAAATGATAACAACAGTCGATTCCCACAGACGGCGCCAATCTGTTGATGTAAAAAATTAGATTGCTTCTAATTATTTAATCAAGGATAAATATAAATGAGACAAAGAATTTTAAAGTGGTTCAGCCTTATAAGAATGGCCTACGTCCACTGTTTTTGTTATTGCCAAGTGTTTTGGAGTTCTCGATATGTAATTCTATCAAGAAAATCCGGTCCCCTTGAATGAGGGTGATACAATGTATTTATAGCCCTTAGGTTGTACATGTGAAAGGGTAAACAATTAATGCCCCTTTAAGAGTATACGTCTATATGATAAGCATTCAATGAATAGTTGAACTGTTGATTATCTGGCAATCAATGTTGTGGCCGAGATGCAGCTCGGACCGCCTTAGTTGCTCGTCGTTCAGGAGTTCCTCGGAGTGTTGGAGTTCCTCGGAGTATTAGAGTTCCTCGGAGTACACTTGCTGCTCGGAGTGAGTATGACTTGGTCGGGGAAATAAACTTCCTTGTTGCTATTGTGCCACGTAGATCGACACGTGTCTTCTTATTATTCGTCTATATCAGCATACTAATTTTGGTATCAACATGCATAAATGCCTTATTATTTTAGAAAAGGTTTTATCTCATATTTAAGTTTGGTATCGCACTCCCATGAGGTACACCTCACCTCTCCCGTAACAGTGCACTCCTAGCGCATCCCTCTAAACATCCTAGTCAAGATACCCTTCTAAACTAGTCTATCACCCAACCACTATCTACCCTAGATAGTCCAAGAAATGTACTAAGGGCTAAACTTCACCCTAGTCTCAACGCTATGCCATGTTCGTGCATGGGCTGTCTCGCAAAGCGAAATCCAAACAAGGACCCCCCCCCCCCCGATACACTAATATGCGTCAAGGTCGATCGTCGAGATTCGTCTGTCCCTTAGTACATAATATATATAAATTTATATATACCATAAGAATTACTAATATTAGAGCACTAAGGATTAAACTTCTCCCCATCTCCCAAAATTAAATTTCCTCAATTCCCTTATCCAACAACCCAAATTCATTTCGAGGTTTCTAAACTACACCACAAATTATCCCGAACATTTACACGACTCATCCTAGCCTTTATTTTTCCAATTCCCGATTTGATTTTCGAGTTGATGATTTCAACCCAGAGCTGCCATCTTGTAAAAATCATATCAAATCGAGAAAAAATTAGAAAAATACGGGTCGGAACCCACGCGACCGTATCGAAAAGATCTACAACTTTTGTGTTTTGGCCGAGAGCTAAATCAATTCTTTTCCTGGCCAAAATGGTCCCCTAAAGTTACGGGTTACTATTCATCATCTTCTCCAAGACGATTTCGGACATTAAAGCTTCTCCCAAGATTTTGTCGCCTCACCCAACGTCCTACAACCTCAACCAACTACAAATACACATATAATACAGGTTCTAAACATCCTAGAACCCGAAATCACCCAATTAATTTAGATTAAAACCTAAGTTCCATAAATTGAAATATTATTTGGGGTTTAATTGTTTTATCTCCCCAAAACCCATTTTATCCACGATAACCCACCCCAAAACCTTTAGGGTTTGTTTATACCAAACTACGGTATGAGATATTTATGCAAAACAGATAAATAAAGCAAGTAAACACTTGCCTCGTGGATAAAATCCGACGACCTCGAGTCTAATCCGGTGGAGTTTGGCCCGAATCTCCATTTCTCTTCCTCTTACTCCTTCCTCTCTCTCTTCTCTCTCTTTTCTTTCTTTCTTTCTTCTTTTCTCCCTCTCTCCCTCTTTATAGAAGAAGAAAAAAGGGTAATAGCCCTTAAAACCCAAAAACGACTCGTTTACCCAATTACGAGTTACTTTTACCTCTAAAATTACCCGAAACTCGTGTTCGACAATCGGACACTCTTTTATGACTATCTCGAACATTCCGAGACTCATGGCGCAGTCAAAATTCTCATCCGAGGTACTGGACCGCAAATCACTATTCCAACCCAAAATAAATAAATGCGGAATTTCCAATTAAAAATCTTATCTCATGTCGCTTTACTCAACGGCGACATATAATTAAAATATTTTGACCTATATAGTCCCAAAAATAATCACAACATCCATCGAAAATAATTATCCTCGAAAATCCCAAAAATTACTATTTAGGGAAATTCACCCAAATTACCAATTTGTTCCCAAATATGGAATTTAATTGTCCCCAAAAGGACGGGTTATTACATGCAGAAGGATCATAAATTATCCGAGGCATTACTCCATTCTGATTACAAAGCCAAATATAATGCACTAAATGAAAGTTGTCACTTTGACCATAAATTGAAAAACATCGTTTTTTATCTGCACAAGAGATAATTATCTTTAAAAAAAGATCTAGAGAGTGCCTAATTAATTGCAGCAACGTTAGAGAAAGAAAATAATGCCATGGGGAATGAGTTAGGTTGTCTAAAGAGGTCAACCACCACTAGTCCAAATGAGGGTGTTTCCTTTTTAGAGACCTAAAATCCTAGGTTATTGTAAGACAAAATCCAATTCTGGACAAGACCTCGGGCAAAGTATAGTTGCCAGGCCTACCATTGAGGAGGAAATAACGAAGAAGAATCTGGCCGACCAAGCTTCCCTACTAAAATTTAAAGACACTGTCCTCAAGAAGATCCAAGATCAAGTTGATAGGCTGACATTACACTTTAATTAGTAGCCAAGGAAAGTTTGGATGGAGAGTTATAATGAGGCCCTATCTCACTTGGATTATCATCTTTCTCAAAGCAATCCTGAAAGCTACAAATGGGGATGGAATAACTTTTTAACTTTGCTGAAGTATGATCAAACCAGTGATTTGTGGCACTAGAATGACCCGGGTTCCTTAAATTATGACAAACATCATTCAAATTGAACACGATAAGGATTCCTCTTAATGCCATTCCTTAATGCCTTATATGTAAATATTTGGGGGTTATGGACTCTATGATTAGTGTGAGATAATTAGTCCTCCTAACTTGCTTGATAGGCCAAGAAACATCAACAGGAAGATATTAAGAGATTTAAACACAATTGTAATACCCCGTATTTTTTGTGATATTTATTTATGGGATTAATTGAATTAAATGCGTATTAATTGGAAATTAATACGGATTAAAAATACTAGCGAGATGCGAGTTGGTATTTGATTATAGTGTGCATATATGATTATATATGAATATTGAATTATAAAATTTTTTGTGAGATTGAAATACGGCAATTTGGAAATTTTGTTGAGACGCGTGTGACAGTCGCGTCCGGAGTATATTTATTTTAATTAAAAAGTGAATTTTATTTTTATTAACCGTATGGTCGTTTTGAGTGCGCCAACGCATCCGGAAGGGTCGAAATAGTCAAGAAACACTAGCCGGGGTTTTAGCTTGGGTCCCGGGGTATTTTTAGGCCATACCGGCAACCCAAAAGGGCAGTTTGGTAATTTTAGAATTTTGGGATTTTTGATTAACGAATTTTAGGAGTTTTAAATGGAAAATTAAAAGACCCACTAACCCATTACCATCCATTAACTGATTAGAGGGCTACGGGGGTTGTTAGAATTAGCCCTAAAAGTTCCTAAGACAAATCCTAGCCTCCATTGCCACCATTAGAGAAGAGCTTGTAGAGGGAGAGAGAGAGGAATTCTGCAGAAAGAGAGAGAACCAGCCATCAATTCGACATCAAAATCAGAGATTCAAATAAGGCAAGTGGTTTAATTTCGTTGTTTTGCAAAGAATGTTTCTTCCATGTGTAGGAATTGATAAAATCTTATTGTTCTTGGGAGTTAATGAAAACCCATTTTAATTGGAAGTAAATATTACATTTTGATGAGGAATCGCATGTAGATTTGTATTTAGATGATTATTCTGATGATATTATAATTTGGATGAAACGAAAACGGATTTAATTAGGCTCTTGGATGATTTATAAATTCTAGGGTTCATATTCTTGAAATTGGGGGAAATATGAAGATATTTGATAATTGAATGAGGTTAGAATAAATTAACCCCACAAATCATGTTAGTATATGACCTAAATATGTTTAGGGATGATTAGTGGCTTTGAACAATCGTTGGATTAATGTTTGGATGAGATTTGAGGTGTAGAGAAGTTGGAAAAACGAAAATAGGAAATCTGGGCCCGAAACTGGCCACTCGTTAGAAGACCTGCCCAGGTCGTTCGAACGAGCTCGTTCGAACGAGCTTCTAACGAGTTGACCTTTGACTTATAATGAGGGTGAAGTTCATTTGATGACTTCGTTCGAACGAGACCTCGTTAGAAAGCCCCCTTCGTTCGAACGAGCTCTCGTTCGAACAACCTCGTTCGAACGAGACTTCGAACCAGTTGACAGTTTAGGGTTTTTAGCCTGTTTTGATTTCGCGTGTTCCGTAACGTTGTTTATATGGAGAAATGACATTTCCTTGATGGATAAATGGTATATTTGGGATGTTTGGGTTATAATGAGGAGTGAAACCTAGAAGTGTAGTTTGAACCTAAGGGAAGATATGAAGTAGGACGTGAGTGTCTATTACGATGCGAGAACTATTGACGGCCTAAATTACTATATTAATCGGGAACATATAAATTGTGTAGCATTATATGTCGGTACGAGAATGAGAAGTGTACCACCAATATATTATGGTGATTACTAAAATGTGTGCATACTTAGTATATGTATTGATTTTATGTGTATGACATACCTACCATACTTGCTATCACGGGAGGTTTACGTTCGCTTAGGGACCTCTAATCCTTGTGTTTCCCGGATTTAGACTGGTACCTCGATGAACATAGGTCAGAGAAGGACTTATTGGGATGTTAATAAGTCTGCTGATCGTGGGAGCACAGGTATGTGCGTGACCCATGTGATGTGACTGTGTTCGCCTCCATTATTTGTGATGTTGTTATCTGAGAACGATTCCTGAGAGATTCGAAATGCGTGATCCTTATGTACGTGATGTACCGGGATGGATAGCAGAGTATGTGTGCACCGCAGCTAGTCTCGGGGTGTTTGTTTTGTATATTTATGACGGGAATAATATACACTTAATTAATGGGAACTTTCATGTTAATACTGTGAATTTAATTATGGTATTGTTTTGAGAAAATATAACGGGTTAATTGATAGTGAATTGTATTACTAATTGAGAATATGAGTTTAAGTAAATCCCTCTATTTAATTGATAACGCTAGAATGCATTATGGGGATCGAGTAGTAAGGAGTAGAACTTATTACATTTTGGTTAGATATATATGTCATTTAGATGGGTAAGGTACGTTAGGAGTGCACATGTAGTCGAGAGGTGAGAATTTCATGTGAGTGCACGTCCTAACATGTATTTTGCATTTAATGTTTTAATGTTATTAAAACACTTGCTGTTTTTAAAATGATTTCCACTTTCGGGCTCTGACCCATTTGCTTTCAAATCTATTTTTGTAAAAACCATTTTAGGTGCCCAGCCACAAGGACAACACGCTTAGGATCCTCATTCAGGTGACGAGCTGTAGCTGTTTGTGGAAGTTACAGGACTTTGCTTGTAGACGTTTCATCTATCTTGACTCTATATTCAGCACTTATCAGTTGTAGGTCATGTCGCCCATTTCTTTTAGAGACTTTTCATTTATTTCAGTTATTCGGACTTCTGGCATGTAATTAATTCAGGATTCAGACTTGTCATTTTATTTTCAGTTGTGGGATTGTTGTGAGGAGTTTTCCTCCGGACTTATTATTATTTGTTGATTATTTCATTACTTCGTTATGGTGAATGGATTATGTTGTTCTTCCATTATTCTTTTATCGCATATTAATCAGACTTAAATTAAAATTTGGCAACTTACTTTTTAAATACTAGGTGGTTAGTAATTATTAAAATGTTTTCGACAGTGATGCTATTAACTGAACCAACTTGGCATTTTGTATTGATTTAATAAAGGAGTAGCTACCCGGTATTTAATTAGTCGGGTGTCACAACAATAAATTCAATATATACACTTAATGATCCTTCTACTGGGATGGATAGTATAAGGAAAGCATTCAGTATAATAGACTTGTATTTCTCCTTCTATTTGTAATGCTTTTTGTGACATTCGACTAATGCACTTAGATAAAAATGTAAAAAGATTTATTGTACTAAGTTGTAGCATTAGTTATCAGTGGAGACCAAGTGTGTTAGGAGTGTATAATTATTCATATGTTTTAACTTGATCAGTTAGAATCTCTAATAAAGAAATTTTACTGGCTTCTTGTTCGAGACTTGAGAAAAAATCATATAAGAAGTTTAACTTTTCTAAAGTTGGAAAAGTTGGAAAAAGTTTCAACCATGCACTATTCAAAGTTGGAAAAGTTTGGTGAGGAACTTTTCTGAAATTGGAAAAGTTTGGAGAGGGAATTTTCTAAAGCTGGAAAGTTCGAATTCTTCTGAAGAAATTTTTTGAAGTTGGAAAAGTTTGAATTATTCTGAAGAACTTTTCTGAAGTTGTAAAAGTTTGAATTATTCTGAAGAACTTTACTGAAGTTGGAAAATTTTGGATTTAAATTGTATCTTTTTTACAATTTCTCTAATTACTTATGGTTAAGGTGTAGCCACCATCCTCCAAAAAAACACAAAAAAATGTATAATGGAGAAAAACATGAAATTCCATTAACTTGAATACCCAATTACATGAAAAATGAAATTTCTAAAAACTAAATTACTGATAATACTTGTGCAGATGGTCTGCATTCCAAGGGTTCTTGAATTATTTTCTTTCCAGAGTTTGCAAGCGATAAGTTCCTGGTCGGATAACTGTCGAGATACGGTATGGACCATGCCAATTGGGATTCAACTTGTTACTCATCTGGATTAATTTCTTGAGCACCAGATCCCTCATTGTTGATACCAAAATTAATATGCTGATGTGGACGAATAATACGAAGACATTTGTCAAATCTACGTGGCACAATAACAACGAGGAAGTTCATTCCCCGACCAACTCATGTTCTCTCCGATCAACGAGGATACACCGAGGAGCTTCAGCACTCCGAGGTACTCTAGCACTCCGAGGTACTCTAGCGCTCTGAGGTACTCTAGCGCTCCGAGGAACTAAGGCGGTCCGAGCTGCATCTCGGCCGTAGCATAAACTGCCAGATAATCAACAGTTCAATTATTCATTGAATGTTTATCATCTTGATGCACACGCTGCATTAAATGTATTACCATTTCATATGTATATCATTTAATGTATCAACCTTTTCATGTACAGCCTAAGGGCTATAAATACCTTGTATCACCCTCATTCAAGGGGACCGGAATTTCTTGAGAGAACTTGCATAAATCAAGAATTCCCAAACACTCAGCAATAACATAACAGTGGACATAGGCCATTCTTATAAGGCTGAACCACTTTAAAAATCTTTGTCTCATTTTATTTATCTGTGATTGAATAATTAGAGCGATCTAATTTTTTACATCAACAGATTGGGGCCGTCTGTGGGAAACGATTGTTGCTATCGTTTTTCACCAAAAATCATTTATCATCAATGGCAGATAATCCATAATCCAGTAATCGAAATGCTGGAAATGCTGGAAATCCTCCAAATCCATCTGCACCTCCAGATCTGGCTGGAATTATGACGAATCTGGCTGAAGGACAAACCGCCATGCAAGAAACAATGAGGCAACTCATTCAAACTCTTCACGGCGGTGCACCTACCCATTCAAGGCAAAGGAGTGATCGTGGGTAATCGCGATCCAGGCGTACTGGATCATATCGTAATGAAGAATCTAATGATTTTTCTTATCAACCTGGGCGAACTTCATCGATAAGGGCTACAGATACAGATCAACATATCACCCTCTCTCCGGAGAGAACCAGCGCCCTGGAAAGATTAAGCAGGGTGTCTCCTTTCAGTCGGTTAGGACCAAGGAGAAATATGAGTCCACCTAGAGCCCATCGAGAAGCTTTCGACCACCATCAGGTCTGAGAGAAGGATCAGCACAATCACGACCAGCTACTCGTCGAGACAGATCTCAGGAAGCTACGTCAGAACAATCAATTGCTCGGACTAAACGGACCGAGGAAGGAAATGAAGCATGGAAAGGTTCCATTCAGCGATTGGAGGATAGACTTGGAGAAATGGCTAAAGAAAGGAATCCCTTACAGAGAACTTTTGTTCAAGGGACACCTTTTGTGCAGGCCATTGTGAATTTTCCTACACCATCGAAATTCAAAGCACCTGTAGTGACCTATAAGTATGATGGAAAGACAGATACTGTTCTTCATATAGAACAATACCAAGCTGCTGCCGACATATATGCCGTCCCCGAGGAGATGAGGTGTAGAGCATTCTCGGGAACTCTTACCGGATCTGCACAGATATGGTACAACAATCTTCCTCGGGGTAAGATTTCGACTTTTATTCAGTTAGCCGAGTTGTTCATTGGCAATTTCTATTTTGGAGCAAAGCCGTTAAAGCGAGTAGCGCACTTGTTAAGTGTTAGACAACAATCAGGTGAGAGTACTAGATATTACATAACTCGTTTCAATAACGAGAAGTTGGAAGTCATAGATTACGAAGAAAAGACAGCGATCACTGCTTTGATGAGTGGATTGCTGCCTAACAAGTTATACTACACTTTGGCCAAAGATCCACCTAAAACTATGTCGGAGTTGATGGCAAAAGCGGCCAAAATCATGAATGCCGAGGAGGCTATGGCTGCGAAGAAGAATATGGATAAAGAAACCAAGGTGGAGGTTGACAAATCTAAGAAGAAAGAGCAAAAAGGTAATGGTGGTGACAAGCACTCCAAGAATAATAGGACGTCATGGGAAGTCCTAAAGAAGTACGATAATTATACTCCATTGAAGATGGGTATTAATCATGTTTTGGAAGAAGTCAAGAATAACGAAGAAATCAAGTGGCCAGATAAACTGAGGACCAATCCTGACCTGAGGAATAGGGCCAAATATTGCGAGTTCCATAAAGATCATGGCCATACGACCAAAAATTGCATAGCCCTTCAGAACGAGATTGAAACGCTCATCCGAAGAGGAAAGTTGTCAAAGTATGTAGATCGCAGAGGTGAAAGGAAGAATGATGATAGAACTAGAGATCGTTCCAGATCTCCTCGTCGGACGGAGGAGAAAAAGAAAAGAAATCATGAAGATGATCCAGATGAAGACCCCGATCTTCCAAAGAAGCCAAGGCAGCCTGAACGAGAGGTATTTTCCATACGTTTTGGGTCATTTGATTGTAATGTTATTACAGGAGGAGATGCTGGAGGAGGAGACCTTACCGCAGAAAGAAAGGCTTATCTCGGAGAGGCTCAAGCCTGCTCATATATTCAACGAATAAATCTTGCTGAGGATGATCGTCCGAGGAAGGTAAATAAAGAGAAGCTAGTTATTGGTTTTTCAAAAAACGATTTGGCAGGTATTCTTTACCCTCACGACGATCCTTTGGTGATCAAAATGAGGATGAAAGATGTGGTGATTTCAAGGGTGTTGGTGGACAATGGTAGTTCGGCAGACATTATGTATTATTCATGCTTTGATAGCTTGAATTTGAAATTATCTCAATTGGAACCTTATCACAGACCCCTTCTGGGTTTTGCTGGCGAGAAAGTTTTTCCACTTGGGACGATCAAGTTGGACATATTCATTGGAACTTGGCCTGCTTGTCGAACAGAAATAATACGCTTCTTTGTGATGGACAAGAATGTGCAATCATCCTACAACATCATCATGGGAAGAGTTGGTTTGAAGAAGTTCGAAGCAGTTCCATCTACAGTGCATCAATGCTTAAAATTCCCAACAAACTTCGGAGTAGGAATTGTGAAAGGTGATCAAAAAATAGCTCGGGAATGCTATTATTCATCTGCCGAGCAAGAGGAGCTTGAGGAATCAAGGAAAAAGACTACTACCTACCAAGTGGAGGAAGGTACAGAAATTGAAACTCTTGATCCCAGGGATGAATCCCAACTTGTAAAAGGACAGGTGGTAGAATCTACAGAAAATGTTATTCTGGACGGGGAGCACCCTGAACGAGTAACCCAGATAGGTTCGTCGTTGGATGCTTCAATAAAACAAGAGTTGATAGCTTTCTTGAGAAACAGGAAGAATACTTTTGCATGGAGTCACGAAGACATGCCAGGAATAGATCCAAACTTCTTATGTCATGAACTCAATGTGAATAAGGAGATCAAGCCTGTGAAGCAGAGAAGAAGAGTGTTTAGTCCCGAGAAGAATCAGGCCATACAAGAGGAGGTCGAGAAGCTCCAGAAAGCCCAATTCATTGAAGATGTGAAATATCCAGACTGGTTAGCAAATGTGGTGATGGTAAAGAAGAAGAATAATAAATGGAGAATGTGTGTTGATTTCACTGATCTCAACAAAGCATGCCCGAAAGATAATTTTCCATTGCCCAGGATAGACCAGCTAGTGGATGCTACTTCGGGACATGAGCTACTCAGCTTCATGGATGCATATTCTGGCTACAACCAGATCAAAATGAAACCTGAACACAGGGAAAGTACTTCTTTTATTACCCCAAGGGGAACTTATTGATATAATGTCATGCCTTTTGGTTTGAAAAATACAGGTGCAACATATCAGCGGCTGATGAACAAGGTTTTTGCCGAACAAATCAGTTGCAACATGGAAGTCTATGTCGACGATATGCTAACAAAGAGCAAGAAAGCTGCTGATCATCTAGTTAACTTAGGTCAGACCTTTGATCAACTAGATAAATACCAAATGAAGCTCAACCCGACGAAGTGTACCTTTGGTGTACGAGAAGGAATGTTCCTCGGATACATCGTCAACCAACGAGGTATTGAGGCAAATCCAGAAAAGATCAAAGCTCTTTTAGGGCTGCGATCCCCAACGACGAAGAAAGAAGTGCAGAGTCTTACAGGACGAGTTGCGGCGCTCAATAGATTTGTGTCCCGAGCAACTGATAAATGCCTCCCATTCTTCAAAACACTTCGAAAAACTTTTGAATGGACTGATGAATGTGAAAAGGCCTTTCAAGACTTGAAGAAATATTTGGGAGCACCTCCATTATTGTCCAGGCCAATAACAGGAGAGAAGTTGTAGTTGTATTTGGCGGTATCAGAGAAAGCAGTTAGCTCAGCATTGATTAGAGTGGAGAATGGGGTTCAAAAACCCATCTATTACACAAGTAAGGCTTTTTGAGGTGCAGAAATCAGGTACCCAAAGCTAGAAAAATTGGCATTGGCATTAATTAAAGCAAGTAGAGGAATGAGGCCATATTTCCAGGCCCATACAATCGTCGTATATACCGACATGCCATTGAGACAAGCCCTTCATAAGCCAGAAAAATCAGGAAGACTGATGTACTGGGCAATAGAACTCGGTGAATATGATATTGTGTATGAACCCAGATCATCATTAAAAGGGCAAGCTGTAGCAGATTTTATAGCAGAGTTTACATACCCTGATACCCCCGAGGAGCAAAAGGTGCTCGCTGACCAACCTGTGGATGTTACAGGATCAACAGACATAAATCCAGACCAACTCCGGTTGGTAAAAGGTCTTATGGATGAAGAAAGATCATCAATTTCGAGCTCAGACCAGCTCCGGTTGGTAAAAGAGCGAGAAGAGATGGTCGATGAGGAGCGAAAAGTGTCAGGGGAGGAGGAAAAGAAGCAACAAATATTTCACCGAGGAACCCTGTCAGATAAGGAATTTGAAGACGGGTTGCCCATACGGAGATTATATGTAGATGGCTCATCTTGCACAGCAGGTTGCGGGGCAGGAATTGTTTTGAACACCCCAGAAGAGATTGACATGGAATATGCTTTACGATTCCAATTCAAAGCCTCCAATAATGAGGCTGAGTATGAGGCCATGATAGCAGGTTTAAACTTAGCAAAAGTTATGGAAGCACGGAAAGTAATTGTATTCAGTGATTCTCAATTAATTGTAAATCAGATGACAGGAACATATGCAGTTAAAGGAGATTTAATGGCGAAGTATCATGCAAAGGTGATGGAGTTACTGACAGAATTTGATGCCATTCAATTGGTGAGAATACTGAGGATGGAGAATGTACAAGCAGACGCACTGGCCCGACTAGCATCAGCTACTCGTACCGAGCTGCGAAGAACGATACCAATTGAAGTACTGGAAAGTCAGAGCATAGATGAAAACCTGACGATGAATGTTATTACCCTTGATTTAGGACCATCTTGGATGGATCCCATCAGGGTATATATTGAAGAGGGAGAATTTCCAGAGGATAAGCTCGCTGCCAAAAAATTGAAGTATAAAGCTACTCGGTATGTATTAACTAATGGTATTTTATATAGACGAGGAATTATGGTAGGTTTGCAGAGATGTGTACATCCCTCCGAGGTGAAAGAATTGATTGAAGAAATCCATGAAGGGTCTTGTGGAGCTCATGTAGCAGGTCGAACACTTTTACAAAGGGTAATGACTCAAGGATACTATTGGCCGACGATGAGGGCTAATTGTATAGCCTATGCTAAGAAATGTGACAAGTGCCAACGTTTTTCCTCTATCCGACGAACTCCACAAGCATTGTTGACACCAATAACTTCCCCTTGGCCATTTGCCATGTGGGGAATTGATTTGGTTGGACCACTGCCGATCACCCGAGGAAGATTCAAGTACCTCGTCGTTGCAGTGGACTATTTTACTAAGTGGGTAGAAGCTGAGCCACTTATTGATATGACATACGAGAAGGTATACCAGTTCGTTTGGAAGAATATCATCTGTCGATATGGTCTCCCTCATGCCTTCATCAAAGACCATGGAACCCAATTTGATAACGAGGAATTTGCTGCCTATTGTCTTCAGTCGAACATTTTGAAGGTTCATTCAGCACCAGGCCATCCTCAAAGCAATGGACAGACTGAAGTGACGAATAGAACACTGCTAAATGGTTTGAAGAAAAGGCTAAGTGAAGCTAAAGCTAACTGGATTAACGAGCTACAATCAGTATTGTGGGCTTACCGAACAATTCCCCGAGCAGCGACTGGAGAATCACCATATATGCTGGCATTTGGAAGTGAGGCTGTAATACCTGCCGAGTTGGGTCTTCCAACGCATAGAGTACTGAATTTCAATTCCCCTATCAGTGACTTGATGAGAAGACTGGATTTGGATATGCTCGAGGAGGTCAGAGAAGAGGCAGCCATTAGGAATGCTGCTTATCAACAACGAACAGCCCTTTTCTACAACAAAAGGGTGAGGAAATGCGATTTAAAGGAAGGAGATTATGTGCTAAAGAAGGTAATTTAGAAACACAATAAATTGGAGGCAAACTGGCATGGGCCTTACCGAGTTACAGAAGTTGTTCGACCAGGAACTTACCGAATAGCAACTCTAGAAGGAGAAGAATTCAAGAATGCTTGGAATGCTGAACACCTTCGCAAGTGTTATCAATGATGTAAAATGTACAACGGTTACATCAATATGAATAAAACGATGATGTTTTCACCATTTTCCTCTCCTTTGTTTGAAAGTTTTTCAGGGAATACTAGTGTTGTACACTACGCTGCTCGACAGCAAAAAGAAGACGATAGTTCAAACCCACGACCAACTCCGGTTGGTAAAAGGGCGAGACCAAAAAATATACTCCTTTGGTTAGGAGGCGTACACTAGCGTGACCAACTAAGGTTGGTAAGATAACTAGTGGACAGATAGTTCGAAAGAACCAAAAAATATACTCCTTTGGTTAGGAGGCGTACACTAGCGTGACCAACTACGGTTGGTAAGATAACTAGTGGACAGATAGTTCGAAAGAACCTGATAATTCTAACCCATGACCAACTCCGGTTGGTAAAAGGGCAAGAACAACATTCTTAAAAAAGCCAATCTCGGTTGGTTTGAAAACAAAATATGCCAACAAGTTGGTCGGAAGGTAAAATCATTCTAGAAAATACAAAGAATTCCAAACTGAACCAAGTATAGTTGGTCGGTGATCAACTATACTTGGTCGACGAGGATAAATTATCGACCATGGTTGGTCGGACACATTTTATGAAAAAGTTTACCAAGTATGGTTGGTCGGGGATAAAAACCCATCACCTGTAGTTGGTCAACAAACACAATTTAACAACCTTGATTGGTTGGAAACATTTTAAACATTTTATACTCATTACTTTATTATTAAGTGATTGAGCAACATTGATACTTGTAATTTTGATTACTAAGTTGGTTGATGAACAGCACCATATTGTTATCTTTTTAACAGATACATATGCACAAATGTAAAAATGTTTGATAAACACAAGACAATAGCAATACAGATTTGCAAACAGAAAATGAAAGTCTTTCATTAATGTCAAAATAAATTACAAGCTACATATATGTGCTAACTGTTACATTGAAAAACCTATTCTATTGGTTTCTTTCCTTTAGCTTTTGAAACAGGCTCCTCGCCAGCAGGAGGATCCTCCAGGCAAAGAGGAGAATTGATGAAATTAATATCTCTGAGCATTCTGACGTTCATCACAGAAGGTGTATCCAAGAGATGCTCGGGATGAGATAATTCAGTCTGAGAATGAAGACTATAGTCGCCAAGGTATTTTGAAATTAAACTCCGAGGAATGGAATGAGCTGGGATCCATTCCATGTACAATTTGAAAGGTGGCACAGGCAAGTCTAGTAACCCTGGAGCATGATAATCCCATAAAAAATGCCCTTGCTCCAATTTTAGTACACCCAGGGCGTTCAACCTCCCCTGCTTATAACCTTCATTATTGGCATGTTCAATACGAGCATCTAAATGAACAAGGGCTTCATTGTATCCTGCCATCCAAAATTCCCTGGGCTGTTTATGGAATTGGAAGGTTAATCTATCCAATTGTTCGTGAAGGTTCCTGGCAAAAACATCTTTATCATTCAAAGCAGACTTCGTTGCAGTAAGTTGATCTTCCAAAGATAGATTTTTCTTGGACATTTCAGATAAAGCCCGATCTTTGGCGTTCAATTGGTATGCTTGAGTTTCCAATGTTTACAGAGTACGAGATTCTTCAACATTACAGCTGAGAACTCTTGATCGACTCCGAGAAGGTGGAGAATTTTGCTCCTCGACAACATTTTGAACAGCTCTTCCTCACCCACGAGACCCTCTTCCTCGTCCCCGAGCAGTAGTGGAAATACCAGATCTTCTCAGAGTATCCAACTCTTGCCTTAATTTGGCATTCTCAACCTCTAAGAACGAGAAACCTTCATCGGTAACTTGTACTAAACCAGTGGAAGATGACGCTGCAGATTCATACTGTGCCAGCTTTTTCTGCAAAATTATTGTTCTCTTGTTCCAGCAACTCAGCAATCTGCCTGCAGGCCTCAACTTCACCTTTTAGAGTTCTTTCCCTAACATCGTATCCAGCAAGGATCTTTTTATGGCCTGTCTCAGAAGAAAGCTGTTGATATCTATTTTCATATTCCTTGTGCAGCAAAGCAGTTGATTCATTGTGTTGATGTTGTAGATCTTCTAAGGTACAATGAAGTTCCTCGATCAATTCATAGTTGGCCACACTGTTGGCCACAGCTCGGTCGAGTAAATCCTTCAAGTACCGATAAGCCTCAATTGCTTATTCTGAGGCATCATGGCTAAGGATGTCAGCAATTTCTGATACACTCAAATTTGTATGACCAGCTTTATAATACTCATGACATTGCTGCATCAGCTTTGTATCATGTGCAGATATCATTTCCATTCTAGCCACAAACTAAGGATGAGAAGAATACAACAATCAACAAAAACAAATCATCAACAACAGAGATGAACAAAAATGTATTTTATTAGATCACAAAAGGATTACATTGTTTGATTACAAATAATGAAAGATAGAAATGATACCGAATAACTTCACACCTTTTCCTTGTCTCCCAAGACTTTCTCGGGAGGCTGGGACGAGGAGCTTGGTTGCTCGGTGGTAACAGCAGCCTGATTAGCAGGAGTCGAAATTTTCTCAGGAGGAGGAGGCATGGAAGAAATGTCCTCGTTGGCAGAAGGAAGAGAGGCAGGGACTTGATCACCTATGGCCATGGAAGATTCGTCAGAGATAGGCTCATCTTCTTCTTCTTCTACAATTGGTGGGGGAGTACTAGGGAGGTGTAGCTGGAATAGCCCAGAGTCTTTTTTGATCTTCAATTCCTGCAGGGCAGCTACCCAGCCATCTCGGAAGTATTTCAACTTCCCGTATTGTACTTGGGACGTCATCGCAGCAATCCCCTTGTCCCATCCTTTATCCCAGCCAGCGCTGAAGGATTTTTTAACTGCGAGCTTTCTTTTCAGTATCTCCGAGGAGAGCTTTACATCCAATTCTTCCTTCTGGCCCTTGATATCTTGCAGGGCAGACAACTCTTCCTCTGCCTTTTTCAGCTTATCTTCAAGCTCTCCAAAGTTCTTGAGCTTGTCGTCATATTTCTGATGCTCGACCTCTAAACTTTTCACCTTATCCTCCAAACTTTTGGAGGTCTCAGCCAACTTCACCTTCTCGGCCTCAACTATAGACAACTTTTTCTCCCATTCAGCTTTGTCCTCGTTATACTGCGGACGAGAATCCTTCAAAGATTGGGTTAAACCCAGCAGAGCATCCTCTACACCTGACGAGGAGCTGGAAGCTTTAATAGCTTCGTCTTTCTTCACGATATTGTTAAAACAATTCACCAGCTAAACAAAGGAAAAAGTAACAGGTCGGTACAAAAATACAAGTATTCAAAGAAAGAAAGGAAATTCAGAGTGTGAGAAATTTACCGAAGCAAGGTGACGAGTAGCTAGGGATATCAGCATATCCCTAGAAATATTTTCGTCAATTCCTTGGACCTCGGGTATGATCCAAGTTTTTACCGAGCTCATTGCAGAGCTCGGAGGAATGATGGTTGGAACACCAACAACACCAGATGGTAGAGAAGAGACAGTCTCAGCCAAATTGACTGAGGATGATTTCCTCAATCTCCTCAAAGGGACTTCAGCAGTTTCAACCAAGGAAGAGCTCTTGGTCGGAGAGATAGCAGTCATCTCCACAGGAGCAACCTTTTTGCTCGGAGCCACTGGGGGCTTCTCGGCAGCTTTGGAAGGTGCAACATCCACCTTCTTAGTCCCTTCTGGGACATCAACTTTGCTTTTCTTGGCTTCAGCAGCAGAAGTAGTGTCATCAAATAGAGCAGGGGGAGCTCTTTTCCTACCCATTTTCTGGCTCAAAGGAATATGAGATTCTGGATCAGAGTCCTCAGGAATTTTCACTGTATCACTGGTGCTGACAACAGGACGAGCAGTATAAGAAGTCGTATAGCTCCTATACTGCAATAAATATGAGGCAGACCTGATATGCTCGTCTGCGACCTTCTGATGCAAACTCCAGATATGTTTCAATTGCCTTATATTTACCTCTGATTCCTTGGGAGTTTTTCTTTTGCTATCAACTGCAAATAAATACATAATGAGATATCAGTCATACATTTTGTCAAACATGATAAAAGCATAATTTCATAAATAAAATAAAATGAAAATAACCTATCCCATTGCCATATGGGGTGCATTTGGGACCTTCATACACTCTATCTCCGACTAAAGGAGCATGTTGCCAATTTTTGAAAACTAACCCATGTTCAAAATAATCCCTGTTGGCATCAGGGAAGTTGACTACTAAAGCTCTATTCAAAAATCTAGTTTTTAAATAATAAACGTTGTCTAAAACAGCCCATCTATAGCAAAACATAATCTCAGGAATTCCTAGACGAGTTCCATGAGTTTGATTTAACTTATGCACCCCATTAACTATTCTCCATGTATTGGGGGCTACTTTTGCAGGAACAACATCGAAATGTTGGCAGAATTCTAAGCATAAGGAGTTGGGTGGAAAATAAAATCCGCACTCAGCAATAAAAAGGCTGGGGAACCAATGTCCCTCAGCCAAACGAAAATAATCAAAGGGCTCAGGAAGATTTTCCAGAGTTACCTAAGACGGAATGGAATAATCAGAACGGAATTTTTCAATAGATTCAATAATATAAACCATGGTGAATAAAAGAAGAAGGAAGAAGATCTTACAGGAAGAAAGGAGGTATGTTGACAACGAACAAAAACAAGGATGAACGCACAAGAGAAAGAAAGACTGGAGAATTCGAAAAGCTTGAATGCAGAAAATTGGAAAAGGTAGGCGACGGTATGGTTACCTAAGAAGTTTAAATACTTTACCTTGGGAAGCTGCGAAGGAAATGATTACAAAAAGAAACTATCGAACTTCCGGCGGCTAAAAGGACAAAAAGGGCACAAAGATCGAAGCGCTCGTAAAAATTCGAAAAAAGGCGGATTCTGTGAATTTGGAAATAAATTCAAATACGATGCTCCTAAAACCCAGGAAGGTCATTTAATATTGCCATATACCGAGAAAGAATGTTCCATACTCCTCAAAGTTCTAAATATGAAACATTGGGGGCTTCTGTTGATACCAAAATTAATATGCTGATGTGGGCGAATAATACGAAGACATTTGTCAAATCTACGTGGCACAATAACAACGAGGAAGTTCATTTCCCCGACCAACTCATGTTCTCTCCGAGCAACGAGGATACACCGAGGAACTTCAGCACTCCGAGGTACTCTAGCACTCCGAGGTACTCTAGCGCTCCGAGGTACTCTAGCGCTCCGAGGAACTAAGGCGGTCCGAGCTGCATCTCGGCCGTAGCATAAACTGCCAGATAATCAACAGTTCAATTATTCATTGAATGTTTATCATCTTGATGCACACGCTGCATTAAATGTATTACCATTTCATATGTATATCATTTAATGTATCAACCTTTTCATGTACAGCCTAAGGGCTATAAATACCTTGTATCACCCTCATTCAAGGGGACCGGAATTTCTTGAGAGAACTTGCACAAATCTAGAATTCCCAAACACTCAACAATAAATAACAGTGGACGTAGGCCATTCTTATAAGGCTGAACCACTTTAAAAATCTTTGTCTCATTTTATTTATCTGTGATTGAATAATTAGAGCGATCTAATTTTTTACATTAACACTCATCTTCAATTTGGTCAGCTTGACCCTTTGATTATAAAACCTTGTTGTCCTTTGTTAGTAGATAACAATCCGAATAATGGCATTTTCTCAGACTTCTTCTATTATGTCTAATTCTCCTTACCTCATGAGGTCAGTCTTGGGTGAATCAAAGTTCAATACCCTATGAGTCGACATACCTATTTCCACTGGTACTACTGCCTTGGTGCCAAAAATTAACATTTATGGGGTTTCCCCTGTTGCTTTTCTGGGAGTGGTCCTATATGC
This sequence comes from Sambucus nigra, assembly GCA_949130495.1. NCBI lineage: Eukaryota > Viridiplantae > Streptophyta > Magnoliopsida > Dipsacales > Adoxaceae > Sambucus > Sambucus nigra. The sequence goes on from OX422212.1 coordinate 102,205,947, forward strand.
CAAAAAGAAAATCGTGGAGTTTATTAATCCAGTTTCCTTTAGCCTCATTCAAACTTTTCTTTAACCCTTCTAGCAAGGTTTTGTTACTGATTTTTTTCTGGCCGTTGCACTGTGTGTGTCCAGGTGTTGAATGAAGTTTCTGCATACTAAACCTGATGTTGTATTCTTCAAATTCTTCATTATCAAATTGAGTTCCATGATCGGTGATGAAGGCATAAGGCATGACATACCTGCAAATGATCTCCTTGCATATGAATTGGAAAACCCTCTAATAAAGCATATTAATTAAAGACTCAACCTCCACCTAATTGTTGAAGTAATCAACTCCTATAACCAGATATTTGAACCTTCCCGTGGTGGTCGGTAGTGGCCCGACCAAGTCGATTCCCCAGATAGCAAAAGGCCATGGAGAAGTGATAGGTGTTAGACTTGTTCCAGGTCTTCTATGGATAGTGGAAATTTTTTGGCACTTATCACACTTCTTGGTAAAAGCAACACAATCTTCTTTCATTGTTGGATAGTAGTAACCTTACATTGTCATTCGTTGTCATAGAGACCTCCCAGCTGTGTGAACTCGACATTAACCTTCGTACACTTTTTTAATTTGATCATTGACTTCATTTTGATTGAACACAATGCAGTTGAGAAAAGGTTCAACATTGCCTATATAGAACATCTTTTTCCAACACGTAATTGGCTGCTTTATACCTCATGTTCCTGACCTCTTTATAGTCGGATGGTAGTGTTCCTCTTTCAATGTACTCTCTGATTAGATCCGTCCATGAGGGACCTAACTCCATCGAAATGATGCTAATTCCATTCCATCGATGCTTCTATGTTTTAGAATTTCCACTGGAATTATTCGCCAAAGCTCAATTGGAGTTGCAATAGTGAGCTGAGCAAGAGCATTTGCTCAAGCATTCTCAATCCTATGAATTCTCACCATCCGCATCAAAGTGAATTAGAAAATAACCACTATAGATTTTTTATGGTAACTCATAATTTTTCCCCTTTGACGCCATAAATCTACTTCATTTAATTGATAATCAGCTAAGAATCACAATATACCATTACTTGGTCGACGCTCAATGATAATGCCAATTCCACTCCTATGACCAATGCCTCATATTCTTCCTCATTATTAAAATTACAGAATTGGAATATCAGAGAATATTTTAAGTACAAATTATCCAGAGTATTGATGATGAGACTTGCTCCACTTTTATTAGCACATAAAGATCCATCTACAAATAACTGCCAGATTGGAATATCACCAAAAAAGTCTTCAGCTAACAGTACTCCATGTTTGAACATCTTCTTGGTCTATTGAATTATTTCGTTAATAGTCGGCGAGTGTGTTTCATCGATCATAATCTCTATTTTCTCTTGAGCTATGCTCTCTTTCGAAGAAGTTTGTTCGACAGGTAAAATTGGATTATGTTGTTCCTCTGCATATGTGAACTCGATAATGAATCTGTCACTGCTTGGCCTTTTATTACAACTCTAGTTTCATAAAAAATTTCATATTCTCCCAATTCAACTTCCCAAGACATTAACCTTCTAGACTTCTCAGGTTTGTGCAATGCTTGTCACAAAGGAAAATTCGTGTAGTCGAAAATAGTGTGAGCTTGAAAATATTGCCTTATTTTCCTAGAGGCCTAAATGAGAGCTAGGGTTGACTTCTCAAGATGTGGATATCTAATATTATCTCCTCAGAATGATTTTCTAATTTAATATACAAGATTTTGAACTATTTTATCTAATTGGATCAACGTTAAACTAATGGTTGACTCTGAAAAAACCAAGTATAGATATAGTTTTCCCCCAAAATTGGTCGGGATAGGAGTGGGGGAGAACCCAAGTACTTTAACTCCAGGATAGACTTATCGCATTCGTCATTCCAATCAAAGGTATTTCTAAGCACCTTAAGGAATGTAAAATAATTATCAGTTTAACATGGCTACTCTTCCGATCATATTTTAAACCTCTTTTTTACTGGTCGGGGATTGCATTTCTAACAGAGCATTAATTTTAGAAGGGTTTGCTTCTATTCCCCTTTGGTTGACGATATACCTAAGGAATATTCCTTCTTGTACTCCAAAAATATATTTTACTAGGTTGAGCTTCATTTGATATTTTCCAGTTGATCAAAGGTTTGAGATAAGTCTACAATGTGGTCAATAAAAAATTTCTGTTGGTGAGGATATCATCTATGCACACTTAGATGTTTTTACCAATCTGGTCTTCAAAAACCTTTTTCACTATCCTCTGATCGATTGCTCCAGAATTCTTAAGCCCAAAGGGCATGCCATTGTAATAGTAAGTTCCTTAGCCGGTAATAAAGTAAGTGCTCTACTTATCTTCAGGTTTCATCTTAATTTGATTATAACCACATAAGCATCCATGAATTTGATCAATTCATGACCTACTATTTCATCAACTAATTGATCAATCTTTGGTAAAGGAAAATGATGTTATGGGCATGCATTATTGAGGTCTGTGAAGTTTACACACATGTGCCATTTTATATTCTTCTTTTTACCATTACTATATTGGCCAACAAGTTAGGGTACTTGACATCTTTAATGAATTGTGCACGCTACAATTTTTCCATTTTATCCTAGATTTCGGTATTCTTCTCAGGTCTGAAAAATCTTCATTTTTTCTTGATAGGCTTAGAATCTGGATAGATATTGAGCTCATGGAAAATAAAGTTTTGATCAATCCTTGGCATATCTTCATAGCCTCAAGCGAACACATTTTTCCTTTCTTTAAGGAATGTAATTAATTTCTCTTTGAGAATGGGAGACAATCTTGAACCAATTTGGGTAGTACTTTCTAGCTTCTCTCCATCCAGCACAATAACGTATGTTTCTTCCATAAATTTCCCATTTACCAGCTTATCTTCTTCCCGACGATCCAGAGTGTCGATGTGGAAGCCCTTCATTTGGATTTCATGTTGGTCTGTCGTAGTGTAATGGCTTTACCTGGCTTCTTTCTGACTGATATTTACTATGCCGACTCCATAATTTATTGAAAATTTCATGCATTGATTCACTATAGATGGCACGTCTTATAACTTCTTTATTGCCACTCTTCCTAGGATGATATTATAGGTTCAATGATATTTTTGTCTAACAAAAAGAAACAAATTCTTTCTCTCCTGTTCATCGGCCAGGTGCCGACCAAAACATCCAGCTTGATTATCCATAAGGGGTATACTTTCTCACCTGCAAATCATGTGAGAGGTCCATGGTATGGTTACATCTTACTGTCCTTTAGCCCTAAGCTTTGGAAACAGTTGTAGAACATTATATCAGCTGAAATCTATTATTAACTAGTATCCATGAATCTCTACCATGATGAACTCTACAAGTGATAACTCACGAATCATCGTGAGGATAAAGTACCCCACTCATATCGTTTTTGGTGAATTTAATCACTAGACTATCTTTAGTAACTTTCCTTGGCCAACTATCATTGGATTCAGCCATATCAGTTTATCTGATAGTTGGGCAAGCCTCGAATTCATTTAAGTGAGCTTTCCTTTATGCAATAGCATCTCTTACAGCATCCCCTCCTGTAATGAAATGGCATACAAAGGATATCATGCCTACCTCCACCTCTGGTACATCAGTCTTCTTCGGTAAGTCCAGATCTTCTTCAAAATCACTATTTCATGTTCTTTTGTTGTCTTCCCTTGCTTAGGCTAGAACTCCAGACCTTCTCCGGTCATTTAGATTTCCATTCCGATAAAAAACTTACATAGATTTCCTCATTAAATAAGACTTTTAACTTCATTCTTCAATGCAATGAAGTTGTTGGTATTGTGCACATGGTTCCAATGAAAAGTCATAATATTTGGACTTATCCCTCTTATTAGAGGGTGTCTTAAACTTTCTAGGATAATTCAACTCTGGGTTCCCTTTATTTTCCTTCAAGATATGGTGAACACCCTTATTCAGCGAGGTATATTCGTCATACTTCTTGAGCCGGTCCATCTTTTTGTCTTTTTTCTCCTTTTTGAATGGATTATAATTGTTTTTCTGACCTTCACCCTTAGTATCTAGAGTTGCCATAGCCTCCTCGACATTCATTATCTTTCTAGCCTTAGCCATCAATTATGTGATAGTTTTGGGTGGATTCTTCAGCAAAGCATAATAGAGATCTTTAGTGAGTAACCCACTTCTAATTGTTACAATGGTTGTATTTTCCTCACAGTCAACCAACTCTAGTTTTCATTGTTAAAATGTGTAATATATTCTCTAGTGATTTCTCTGGCTTTTGTCGCACGGTCAAGAGATGAGTAACCCTCTTGATCAGCTTATCCCAAAAGCAAAAGTTATTTATGAATAATTCAGTTAACTGATGAAAACTAGAGATTTCACCTCTTGGGAGATTATTATACCAGATTTGTGTTGGAACTGTGATATAACTGGATAAATCTCTACACCTCATCTCATCAAGTACGGAGTAAATATCGACACCATTTTGATATTGCTATATTTGCAGGACTGGATCAGTTTCCCCATCATACTTGGGAGTAACTGCCGGTGAATTGAACTTGGATGGTGTAAGGTAGTTCACATTAGCTGAAACAAAGGGTGTGCCTTTAACAAAACTCCTTTGCAATGAATTCTTGGTTTTGACCATTTCACCTAGTTAATTTTCCAATCGTTGCATGGATCCCTTCCAAAGTTGTTCTTCTGGTTTGGACTTGGCCAAGGTAGATTTAACGTCTTTATTGTGCCTATGTTCTTAACTCTCCTCCTGAGAGATCTGCTCGGCAGGCACAGATCCCCTCATACTAGATCTTGATCTCGCAGAACATTTTATGCACTCACGACGACGTTTCTTCTCTTATTGACAACATCTAGTTACTCGGGGACCTAGACGATCAAAATAAGACTCCCTACTTACCCTCTTTAATACACTTGGCCTTTCATTAGAGAAGGATCTACCGTTATTGGAATCCAATGATCGGGAGAAAACAATTACACCAGAATAGTATGATTGATCCCGAGAAGAATGAGAATAGTGACTTCTTTTGTTCCTGGCCTTGGGAGGCGTCATATCTCTCCTAGAGTTGGAGGTCTTGTCTTGCATTGTACGAGCCAAGTGTCTAACTGTCTCCTTCATCGGTCCGTGTCCCTTAGCCAAATTGAATAGGATCCTTTGGAGAACTGTGTCTCTAGGGGGAGCGGATATTTCTTGATTATTGCCTGTAGCCGCCAGGCTGCTCTCGGGGATAGTAATCATTCTTTAAACTAAAGAATGAACTTTATAAGGTAGAGAACATTGAATAACAGTCGGTTCCTATAGACGATACCAATTTTATGTTGCCTAAAAATTGATTTATTCTTGATTTATTATCATAGATAATAACATAGTGAGTTAAACATGTGACAAGAGAATAGATTTTTAGAGTAGTTGAACCTTAAAATATCCTACGTCCATTGTTGGTTCTATTTATAGGGTCTACAATAACTCAGTATGGTGTACATATGAGTGATTATTGATTTGTCCCTCCAGCTGGGGGACTATCTCCTAGTTATAGTGGTGTAAAACCCTAGATGGAACGCCTGTATGTTGCCAGGCATTTACCCCTATATACAATTAATAAAACTCTTGGAATTTAGTGATGGTTGACATCCCATTCGAGTAACTTTTGTTCTTCCTAATGGTTGTCATTCTAGAGTTGGTCGACCTTCTAGCCAACTAAGTGCCTTAGCTGAGCAATGTGGCCAATCGGCCACGTAGGAGGGCAGGTGCATATCTATTGTTGGTCCATGTAGGAGGATAATTTTAACATACAAAAAAAAAAAAAAAAAGTAAATGAGAAAAATAGATAAATAAATAAATAAAACGTGAGTAAAAAATAAAATAATAAAAATCATATATATATATATATATATATATATATATATATATATATATATATATATATATATATATATATATATATTCAAAAGTGAATGTTTATACAAGTCTGTCAAAAATACAAAACAACAAATCTTACAAATGTTGTTAAAAATGTTAAAAAAATTATTGTGTACATATATACTTCAGTGTTAAAAAAAATTATTTAAAAAATTATTTATGGAGTAAATAATATAATGAGTTTCAAAGATAATTTTTTCATAACTTAAATAACAATACAAATTTTATAATATTTTTTATATTCAACATAAATTTAACATGCTAATATATATAAAGTATAATGGAGAACAAAATGAAATGGATAATAATATTTAACTTAAATAATTATATTATTATTAAATAACGTTTTTATCATAAAAATCAATTATAATAAAAATTAAAGATTCTTTTCATTTTTGATGATGATAAACAATAATTCACAAGGGTGCATAAACATAATATTTTAGCATGTAAGAATATATTAAGCTGTAAAATAGTTTGAATAGTCCAAAATTTCACTCCCAAATTTATAGTAATCATAAGATATCAAAAAATACGCTTTACGGCACATAAATGCGATGATTTATGATTAACTTGAAACGTGCATATAAACAACCACTGAGATTAATATCCGGCCTATTAGCCATTATATAAGGCAAGCTACCAATCATTCCATGCTATGACGTCACATCAACTGATTTTTCGTGTTCTTCCTTATCAATCTTAAGTGATGTACTCATAAGAGTTCTAAGTGATTTAGAATTATCCAATCCGTACTTTTTAAGATTTTTAATATACTTTGATTAATTAATAAAAATGCCAAATTTATTTTGTTTGATTTGTAATCCCAAAAAGATATCAAGTTCACCCATTATACTCATTTCAAATTCTTTTTGCTTAAAAGTAGAAAACTCTTTGCACATATCTTTATTAGTAGAACCAAAAGTAATATCAACCACATAAATTTGCCCAATAAGCATATATTTTTCAATGAAACTTAATAAATAAGGTAGTACCATTTTTTCGTCTAATAAATTTTTTTCGAATAAAAATTCACTTAATCTTTTATACCATGATATAGATGCTTGTTTCAACCCATATAGAGCTTTATAAACAAGATTAGGAAATTTATAGATTTCAAAACTAGGAGGTTGTTCAACATAAAATTCTTCAAAAATATAACCATTAAGAAAATCACTATTAACATCCATGTGAAATAAATCAAAAAATTTATAACATGCAATAAACAATATACGAATAGCTTCAAATCTAGCGATGTGAGCATATGTTTTCCTTCTTCTTAATTGTATCCATGTGCTACTAATCTATCTTTGTTTCTAATAATAATTCTGAATTCATCCTTCTTATATATAAAAAACCATCTAGTTCCAATAATTGTATTATCTTTCAGTTTGGGTATTAATGTTAAAACATTATTTCTTTCAAATTGTGTCAATTCTTTTTGCATAGCCATTAATTAAGATTCATCGTTTCCAGCTTCATGTATATTTTTAATGTCAACTTTAGAAACAAATGCAAAATTATTACACACATTTTAATGAGATATTCTAGTTAGTATAACACTATTATGCTCACCTAAAATTAGATCAATAGGATAATTATACACAAATTTCCAACTTTTAGGAAAAACATGATTATCATTTGCATTTTTCATAAGCTCCTCTATATTAGGAGTTTGCATTCTACTATAAGGTTCATTATTATTGTTACCATTATTGTTTTTATTATTATTTTAATCATGTTTATTCGTATTCTTTTCTAAAATCTCAACACCATCATCCTCACTATTCTTTTTATATGCAAAGGGGTTAGCTTCATAAAAAATAACATGAATAGGTTCTTAAACAACTAAAGTTATTTTATTAAAAAATCTATAATCCTTACTATTCAAATCATAACCAAGGAAAATACCTTCATCTGATTTGGCATCAAAATTTTCCAATTTATCTCGATCATTTAATTAAAACATTTACAAGCAAAAACTTTAAAGTAACTAATACTTGCCTTTTATTTTTCCAAAGCCCATAAGGGGTTTTATTTAAGCCTTTTGTAATGATAACATGGTTAATAACATAGAAAGAAGTGTTAACGTCTTTCTTCCAAAAATATTTCAGGAATTTATGCTCCTCAAGCAATGTTTTTGCCATTTCTTGAAGTGATTTATTTTTTCTTTCAACTACGCCATTTTTGGGGGTAATCTAGGCACCAAAAAATTATGTTCAAAACCATTTTCATTACAAAAAAATTCAACATATTTATTGTCAGATTCTTTACCTCTATCACTTTTAACAAATGTAATAGTATAGACTTTTTCATTATGAACGTTTTTACAAAATTTAGCAAAATTATGATGAGTCTCATTTTTATGCGCAAGAAAAAATATCTATGTAAATCTAGAATAAATCATCAACAATCATAAAGTCACAATATTTACCACCTAAACTAGTCAAATTATTGGGCCAAATAAATACATAATAAATAACTCCAAAGGTCTACATGTAGTAATATCCTTTCTTTCCTTCTAAATGATGTTTTAGTTTGTTTATTAAGTTGACATGCATCATAATCCTTAACAAATTTAGTCTTAGTCTTGTATCTTACTAATTCATTTTTAGTCAAAGTATGAATTAAATTAAAATTAGCATGTGGTGATGAGGATTTCTAAACGATGGTCGAACAGGTTGATAAGGGAGATCCGAGTGGCATCCAAATGGTAGGCGATCACTAATTTTCAAATGAATAAGGACTCAACCCCTGGAGGGATAGACGAGTGGTCCACCTTAGATAATCTTCAAGAGAGAGATTAACAAAGATCTGGACATCAAGCTTTTAGCAAGACGAAAGGTCGCCTGGCCCTGGCCGAATGCCCCTCTACGATGTTACGAGTATTCAAATCCTAAAATACTAATAAAATATCGTGTACTCATTGGCTAATACAAGCCATATTATTATGAATAAATATCTCAGAGAATCTGAGCACGTGTCCTGCCCAAATTCAAATGTGTGAAATCGGCATGCTAAAAAATAAGAAGAACGTTATACTGGGTTGTGTATATAAAGACTCGTGTAACAGTAGAAAAGTCAAGAAACAATAGATACTCCATAACTCTGTATTGACTCCACCAATAATAAACTGAACCCCCTTTCTCGTGGACGTAGGCCAAAAGCCATTGAACAACATATATGCGTTGTTCTCTTCTACCTATCACCTTCTTCTTTGTTATGACATTTATAATTTATTGTGTTTATGAATTTTTGCATCAACGTAATTGGCGCCGTATATGGTAATGACTATTTTCAGAGCCATGAACAAGAACTAGGTCACAAAGGCCATTAAAAAACTTAAAGAGCAATAGTAAATCTACCAGGATCAGCTGTCAAAGTTTTAAATCGACTCCCCCGAACACAACAACTACCGAAAAAACATGGGGACTAAGAACCTTGTAGTGAGGAAAGTTAGGAGAACTAGATGTCACCACTACCATGCTTGGTTCTTTTGTCGAACATACACTGAGTTTTGATTTCCCGAGGTGTCAGGATCCCACTGACTAATGAAGCTGTCGGAGATACCGTACTAGAGTCGCCATTATGTATAAAAGTTATGGTATGTCCTATGACATCAAACCTCAAGTGGCCTTGAATGGAATATGTTGATGGCACCACTGACCCAAGGTACCACATAGATCATTATATGGCACATACGGATTATATGTTCAACCCCGACCCGATAAGATACAAGGCGTCTAACTAACTACCCCTGTAGTCCAGTACCTATTTTAAGGATCTCTCCAAATGCTTCATTATCCACTTCATCGAGAGCAGAGTCGATCAAAAAACCATATACCACCTGTTCAATGTCCTACAAGTATGGGAGGAGAGCCTTAGGGAATACGTCAAGAGGTTCAATTATGAGCTACTCCAAAAAAATCATCATAACAAAAAGGTGACAATTTCAACCTTCTTGAGAGGATTGTCCAGCAGAAACACCATTTACTCTCTATCCAAAAATCCCTCAGCTAACATGACTGAGCTCATGAAGATGGAAGAAAATCACATTAATGATGACGACAACCTCAGTAGTTGGAAGTCAGGTCACCCCTCCAGACACATAGGGGAAGCGAGGTACAAAGAAGACCACAATCTGCTTAACATCATCACCGAGAAGTTCGCCCCGCTCGCCACCACATCGGGGAGGATCCTGAATATCATGGAAGACCCCAAGATGCTGAAATGGACGAACAAGCCAAGGAATCACCCTATGAAGCCCGTGTCCAACCTATACTACTAGTTCCATAGGTATTATGACCAATACATAAGTGATTGCCTACACCTCAAAAAGGAGATTAAGGGTATAAAGGGGATACCTTAGGGAGTTCTTCCAAAGGAGGGTTCCTTGGGAAAAAGATCGAGATAAAAATAGGCAAAAGGAATGAAGGATCAGGTCTAAAGAATGAGAACTAGGGAAAGAGGATAGGTGATATACAACTTCTATTGAGGAAAGCAAATGGATTGGGATGATATTCGAAGGGTTTGTAGATGGAGATGAGTCGTCTTTATCCAGAAAAGCTTATAAAAGCTAGAAGAGGGAACAAATGGAGGTACAAATCGATAGGCCCACAGAAAATTAGGAAGATATAATTTTTACTCCTCAAGGCTCTAGGGATCTCATTACACTCCATGATGACCCGTTCCTTATAAAATAGAGATATTAAACCAGATGATTGAAAGAATCATGATCGACTTCGAAAGCTTGACCAATATTATCTAATACGAATACTTTGAGAAAATGAAGGTAGGGGGCACATCTAAAGCTAATGTTTGGTCCGTTTTTGTGCTTCTTCAGGGAATAAGTATATCCAGTAGGGTCCATGGAACTACCGTTCATAATTGGTAAGGGTGAGCGGTCCGTCGCTCTTCAAGTGCATTTTTTAGTAGTTAGATCCCCTTAGTATATAACGTGATTATAAGGTTGACAACTGACGGGACTCAGAAAGTGTTCTAATGTGCATTCACTCTAGGATCAAGTGCAAGCATGTCGCGTTAGTAATAAACCTGGTAAGTTGGGATCGTATCCACAGGGAACTAAGACAACGAAGTTGTGACGACGGGAAAAGACGAAGAAATCCTAAGTTTGACACTAAAAAGAAAGGAAAAAATGTTTTGGTTTTGGAATTGACTACAACTAAATGCAATTATGAAATTATGAAAAGATGTAATTAGACTAAATTACTTAAAATACTAATTAATAATGATTTAAAACTTTAAACTATGTATGATAAAAACAGGACGGGAATACAATCCCTCAACTTTAGTGTATTGCAGTTATAATAGTAATCGTAAATTTAACTGATTAATTTGACCCAGAATTTAGTACTCCCAAGCATTACGTATATGAGGTTCAAACCCACGTCATACTTAATTTGAGGACGAGTAAATAGGTATCGCGATAGTGACACTCGAATTGCATTCTATATTATCCCGATTACCCAGAGGCAGACGAGATATAAATACCTATAATTGTTGTGTTCATAAGCATTACGGTCGTAATTAATCACTAAATTCAGAGGATTAATGTTATACACATGCAACTAGCACATCAGGCTGGGTTCATGTATCCCGACCTTAAAAAATCTAGCCTAGCATACTGAAAGTAATGAAAATAGTGTTTGATGTGCAGAAAACCATGATTAATCTAAGGAAAACTTGTAAATTGATGTAGAAAGTAATTGAAGAGAGGAAATACTCACTAATCTTACCAAAGCAATAACAGCATCAATTAATAAAACTTGTAATCAAATAATTTCTAAATAATCTTCACTATTGGAATTAAAACTGCAAATTGTATCTAAACTAGGGTTTCTGGAAAAAGGATAAAAAATTATACTAATTCTCCGTACAAATAATGATAATAAAACGGGTTTTTATACCCTGCAAAAATTTAGGAGTTTCAGCTGCACTAGGACTCTTCTTAGGAGAAGATAAGATTTTATAATCTCGATGGCCGGACGGGTCCAGGCCTTAGGCGGATCGGTCTGCCTCACATGCAGATCGGTTCTTTTTATTTTCTGGCGGACCGGTTCTTTTATTCTTCACCCTTCTTTGGTTTGCTTTCGATCCGAGGTAGGGGCGGACCGGTCTACCTGTTTGACATTCTTTCTCAACTTCGACTGCTCATATCTTATGTTTTGGGATTTCGATTGAGGTGTTGTTTCTTCCTATGTGCTCATGAGTGTGATATCTTCAACTTCTCTTTAGGTACCTCATCCGAATTTCGGATAGAAATTACGCTTTTGCCCTTTTGACTTTCCTTCTTTTCTTTCTTTATTCTTTTGGTTTCTTTCTTTCGTTTCTTGACATCAAATACCTGTAAAAACAATACGAAATACCAAAAACTCGGTGTACTCTTTAGGATAAGTCAGTAGCAAGATTATGAGATAAAGTCAACTCGATTACATTATTCGAGGTGCTAAAAGTAACTAAATTAAGGGATAAATTGGGAAGAATTTATGCCTAATCAAACCCCCCTAACTTAGAACTTTGCGAGTCTCGAGCAATGTAAAATAATCCTAGCACGGCATAATTCTTGAAAAACATTTTATTAGGATAGAATACCTTTTTCGCGGGCAAGCGATTGCATTTAGCGTATGCAATAAGCCTTTAAACCCCTAGGTTACCCTAGTAGGACGAGTTGTGTCTCGTGAGGGTTTGCAGTGAATATACCCACAAAATTCGACTCAAAGAAAAATTCGAAATACCTAAAGATTGTATAATTCAACTTTCCCAGAAAATAGTCATCATCAAGTCATATTTACAAGTCTCAAACCGTAGTGTGTGTGCGAAGCCGGAAATATAACCTCGGATTTCCACCGATTGATCATAACGTTACTTATCCAAAAATTCGTTTTGATTTCAAAATCTCACGGAATGGTCTCTCAAACGAATCACTCGGAATGTGGCTATTCTCTCGGTATGCGTGATATAAAGAGTAAATGTAATGGATGCAACGTCACGCATACGAATGGAAAGATGGAATTTTTATGGTAAAAAGATCTCATCAACGGATTACGATTTTTCAAAACAGGAACATTGCCTCTTATTAGCGCATTCAATCTCTTTTATTATCTTTTGGTGTATTAGTTCTCCATGCGCTAACTAATTTCGCAATTTAGACTCTGTTAGGACTTTCTCGGGGTTTAAGGTATATTGGGTAAAATGAAAGAGGTAGGGAAGGTTGGAATTGGAAAAATCATTTATGATGTCTATTTGTGCTTTTTTCGGGCTATTGCTCATTTTTTTTCTTCTTTTTCTCTAATTTTTCTGTTTTTCACTTATTTTCTTGCTATTTTTGTTGAGCATATCTATTTTTTTTCTTGCCCCTTTATATGCACTTTTCGGACTTAATTCTGAATTTTTTCATTTTTCGCAATTTCGGGCTATTTGGGTTTTTCGTATTGTCAAACGAAAGGAAAAATTTATTCGGCTCAATTTGGGTTGCAAAAAGGGTGATTTTTGGCTACTTTTTCTAGCCAATATTTTTTGGTGACAAATGAGGGCCTACTTCATTGTCCAAAATGGCAATTGCGTTACCATATGCGTTTCAAGATGAATTTAAGTTTAGAGATTGCTTTTGGCACATTTTTCAAGGCAATATCACACACATTTTTCATAACCGATCAAAATGAAAGGTTTGAGATCCTCGACAACGTTTTAGGCGCTGAAAAGAACTTTGAGTTAACAATTAACTCGGATTGATTTAAAAACACACAAAAAGTGACAGGCTCGAATCTCACCGGGTTTGTTAATCTCCACACTTATTTGTTAAGTCGCCAATTTTCGCTCAATTTCCATCTTTAGTCAATTTCGGCTTTGTGTACGTCGAATTCTTACAACTTGAGACTTTAAACCAACTTTTAATGATATTTTTGAAAATTTTGAATTCCAATTTTTATCTACTTTGAATAAAAATATTTTTGGGTATTTCAAAATTTTATGATTTTTTTGGAAATTTCTAGGCATTTTTTAAAAATTTGGGAAGTTTTAGAAATATGCACTTGTGACCCCCCCTAACTTAGACTTTTGCATTGTCCTCAAGCAAAAAAGACTAAAATCTAAACAAGGCAAAATAATAAGTGTGATAAATAAAACAAACAAATGGAGAAAAATGCAGATTTTATAGCAAACAAGACTGTGGCACAATTACAGGGAAAAACATTAAAACATGTGAATAGGGAAAAACAAATAAAAACTGTCATAACCACATCAAGCTTCACTGGGGCGGGGGATGGGAAGAACTGGGCGCATCGGGGCCATAGGGGTCATAGAAATAAGGTGGTAGTGGCTCATTAGGGTCCCGTTGGCATCGATTTATGTCCGCTTGGAAACGGAGTTTCAATCTCATGTCATGACGGTAATCGGTCAAAAAGTTGCCGAATTTCGTCTCGAGTGCCGCCATTCGGTTGGTGAGGTCGCTACCCGCCCACTCAAAATCAGGATCGTCCTCTTCGTCTACCAACTCTTCATTCGGACCGACATCCCCCATTTCGACATCCTCACCGACTGCCTCTTCTTCCTCATCGCTCGCGCTCGAGGTAGCCTCTTCTTCACTATCACCGCCCCGCCGTGCCTGTAGGACAGCTAGCTATTTAGCTCTCTTTGTGTGGGTTCCCTGTCCAAAAGGACCGAGAATGCGAGTATGATCGAGCGGTGCCGCTATGCCAGTATCCTTGAGGATGGAAGTGATTAAACGGGCATAGGGCAGTGGGGTAGCACCTTTCTCATCTAAGGACGCGTTGATGATATCAACGTATAAGGTGCGGGCCAAGTGGATAAAAGTTTGGGGGTCAAAGAGGTGATAGGTTAAAGTGGCTTGTCGGGGCCGCATGGCGGAATCGTTGCACGTTTACAATATGTTGGTGCACACAATCTAAAAAGTGAGGCACGCCTTCTCATTAAGGCGTCCAACGGCGACGGTTTGCCCCATCAAAGCCACATTCGGTGCAATGCGCTCCATGATCACTTCCTTGGCGACCGGAGGGACGTTTTGTGGATAGGTGAATTCTTGAACATCCGGAACCTCATACTCGTCCAGCTTGGCCGTGAGAAGAGCCAAAGAAAATCGGATGACATTCCCATCCACGTAGGCTTGGGCCTCGAATTGGCCCATCCGAACAAGGGTGCCATAAAAAGATCGGACTTCGGTTGCCCGAATCGCTTCATAGGGTTTGTTAAGGAATCGGCACCAACCCCTAGCCATGAATAGGGCGGTGACAGAGTTGGGCAGCTCAGTCCATTGGACAACGCGCTCCATATGGATTTTGTGATCCAAACCGAAGAACCGATGGCACCATCGCTCCTCTTGGCATGAGCAAAATTTGCCATGATCGGAGGGGAGGATGTCGGTGGAGTCATACTTGATGGGGGAAGCGCGTTGGGACATGAGAGAAAGAGAGATTTTTTCTTGGAAAACTAGGGAGGGAGAAAAGAGGAGTTTGATTGAAGATGTGGAGGTAAAGGGAGGGTATGAGTGTGTATTTATAGGTGAAGGGGTGGGGGTAGGGGTTGGATTTAGAGGGAAAGGGTTTGGAGGGAAAGGGTAGGTTTGGGAGTTGGGGAGACGAATTGGAGGGAATGAAGAGGATTGGGGAGAAGGGGTGAACCTTGGGAAGGGTTAAAAGCAGATCTGCAGAAGGCGGACCGGTCCGGGATAGGGGGAGATCGGTCCGGGCCATTAAAATTCAGGCAAACCCGACTAGTGGATCGGTCCTCTTAAAAATTAAAGAAACCAGTCCGGGGAAGATCAGTCCGTTCCTAAAATAAAGGATCCGGTCCGACCCAGGATTTTTGGGCTCGATTTTCCCCCTAACTTGGTTTCGAACGCTCTTATCTGAAAATTTTCACTTTCACAACATACTCCCGATCAATTTTGGTCTAAAACCTCTCGATAGCAATGGTTAATGCGGTTTGACACAATATTGCCGAACATGCGAATGCTCTTTCCCGAATGTACCCTAATCCTATCGATCTCACTACATACACGAATCTCACCCCATACGCGTCACGCCTCTAGATATGGCTTTAGGCATTGTCCATTCACTTTGAATGTATTTCCCCCTTTTAAATCGTCTAATTCAATAGCTCCGTGAGGGAAAACATTCTTCACAACGAACGGGATAGACCAACGTGACCGCAACTTGCCCGAAAAGAGATGAAGCTGAGAGTTATAGAGAAGAGCTTTTTGCCAGGGAAGAAACTCTTTGCGTAGAATGATGTTATCGTGTGCGAGTTTCATCCTTGCTTTGGAAATTTTAGCATTCTAATACGCATCATTGCGTAGTTCTTCTAACTCATTCAATTGAAGCTTGCGGGCTTCACCGGCCTTATCCATGGCATAATTCAATTACTTAATCGCCCAATACGGCTTGTGCTCTAATTCAACGGGAAGATGACAAGGTTTTCCATACATAAAGTGGAAATGGGACATGCCGAGTTGATTTTTATATGCGGTGCGATAGGCCCATAGCAAATCGTTCAATCTAAGTGACCAATCTTTTCGGGTAGGATTGACGGTCTTTTCAAGAATGTTCTTGATTTCCTGATTTTCTAGTTCGGCCTGCCCATTCGTTTGTGGGTGATAAGTCATTCCAACTATGTGAATGACACCATACTTTCTCATGAGCTTCACGAAGGGCCTATTGTAAAAGTGGTTGCCATCATCACTGATTATCGCTTTCGGAGCACCGAAGCAGGAAAGTATGTGTTCCTGCAGGAATTTTATCACCACTTTATTGTCATTCGTCTTGGTAGATATAGCTTCCACCCATTTAGAAATGTAATCTACCGTGACAGGGATGTATAGGAAACCAAAGGATGGGGGTAAGGGACCCATGAAGTCAATACCCCAACAGTCGAAGATCTCAATAATGAGTATGGGGGTAAGAGGCATCTTGTCTCGTCGAGTAACGACTCCCATCCGTTGGCACCTATTACAAGATTTCCAAGCATCATTTACATCCCAGAATATTATGGGCCAATAGAGGCCGCATTGCAGAATTTTAGTGGTCGTCTTTTTCGTTGAAAAGTGTCCTCCACAAGCTTTCGAATGACGAAACTGGATGACTTTTGGGATCTCGTCATCCAGTACACAACGTCGGATGATTTGGTCAGCACAATATTTAAAAGGAAGGGATCGTCATAGAAGAACATGCGCGACCAAGTAATAAATCTCTTCTTATCTTGCGGTGTCCAGTCAGGAGGGACGACTCCCGTGACAAGGTAGTTCACTATATTCGCAAACCAGGGCAAAGGACAGGTGGCAAAGAGTTGCTCATCCGGGAAGTATTCGTCTATTGGTATGGGATCACTAGGTACGTCGGACAAAAGCCGTGATAAGTGGTCGGCAATGACGTTTTCAACTCCTTTCTTATCTTTAATGGAGAGATTGAACTCTTGTAGGAGTGAGATCCACCTTATGAGGTGCGGCTTGGCATCTTTCTTTGCAAGTAAGTATTTTAATGTCGCGTGGTCGGTGAAGCAAGTAATTGGACAACCGATAAGATATGACCAGAATTTATCAAGGGCAAAGACTACCGCTAACAACTCTTTCTCCATGGTAGAGTGATTGAGTTATGGTCCGGTAAAAGTCAGGCTAGCGTAGTAGATGACATGATCTTGCTTATCTTTTCTTTGACCCAAAACATCCCCTATCGCATAATTGCTAGCATCAAACATAAGTTCGAACAGTAAAGACCAATCTGGAACTTGCATGATGGGAGCAGACACAAGCATGGTTTTAAATTTTTCAAAAGATCTTTGGCATGCTTTCATCCAATCGAATGGGGTGTCCTTCATGAGTAGGTTGCTTAAGGGTCTAGCGATGGAGCTAAAGTCCTTAATGAACCTTCGATAAAACCCCGCGTTGCCTAAGAAAGAGCACACGTCCTTAAGCAATTTTGGTGGGGGAAGATCAGCTATGACATCTATTTTCGCCCTATCAACTTCTATTGCCTTGGATGATACTATGTGGACAAGAACTACTCCCTCAGTGACCATGAAATGGCCATTCTCCCAATTCAGCACTAAGTTCTTTTCCACACACCTTCCAATTTTTCTCGACAACGATCGAAAGAGGTGTCAAAAACGCTGAAATAGTCCATGAACACTTTGATTCCTCTCTCGACCATGTCGCTAAATAAGCTCAACATGCACCTTTGGAAGGTCGCGGGCACATTACACAAGACGAATGGCATGCGTTTGTAGGCAAACGTACTAAAAGGACAAGTGAAGGTTATTTTCTCGTGGTCACGTACATCTACCTCAATCTGGTTATATCCAAAATAACCATCAAGGATGGAATATTAAGGGTGGCACCCTACTCTCTCAAGCATTTAATCAATGAATGGTAAGGGGAAATGGTCTTTCCTAGTTCCAGCATTTAGTTTCCGGTAATCAATGCAAACGCGCCACCCGGTGGTGGTACGTTGGGGAACTAGCTCTCCCTTAGCATTCTCAATCACTGTCATGCCCGACTTCTTCGGGACGTATTGAATGGGTCTCACCCACTTGCTATCCGAGATTGGGTAGATAATCCGGGCATCCAATAACTTGATAATCTCGGTTCTCACTACTACTTTCATGTTAGGATTTAGCCTTCTTTTCATTTCTCTTGAGGGTTTAACATCCTCTTCGAGATGGATCTTGTGGGTGAAAACCAAAGGACTTATCCCCTTCAAATCAACAATGCACCAACCAAGAGCACTTTGGTGCATCCTCAAAATTTTCAACAATTTGCCCTCCTGCCCTTTGTCTAGGCTAGAGGAGACAACAATAGGAAATGTCTCATCCTCTCCTAGGTATGCATATTTAATATGGGAAGGGAGTTTATTTAATTCAAGGGTTTGAAACTTTTCGTCGGAGGGAACCATGTGTGTATCCCTCGGTGGTAATTCATCAAATCTAGAAACCCAATTAACATTTCTCGCGTCCTCGTCCGACGCTCTCTTATCGAGTAATTCTCTCAACTCCCTAACCTCCCTCTCGAAGTCGGTGTATGTCCCCTCACTCTCGTGGCTCGACACTAGACAGGACCCTAAGGCGTCACCGTAATAATTCTCCTCAAAGTACTCCTCTAATATCTCATCTATGAAGCTCAGCGCATGAAGATCATCTTCCTCTCCCGTATGTTAGGCTATGTGCAAGATGTTGGTTTCTAAGGTCATGATCCCAAAGGTGAGTTGCATTCTCCCATTCTAAGTATTGATGATTGCGTTAGCCGTAGCTAAGAAAGGGAGCCCAAGGATTTTGGGATCATGATTGCTCGAGTTGAAGGAGGGTTTCGTGTCCCAAATGACAAAATCTACCGGGAAGTAGAAAGTGTCAACTTGGATGATCATGTCCTCGACTATGCCTCTTGGAATCTTCACTATTCGATCCGCTAATTGAAGAGTGACCTTTATGGGCTTGAGGTCTCCCAAATCGAGTTGCCTATAGATGGATTAAGTGAGGATATTGACACTTGCTCCCAAGTCAAGTAAGGCTTTTTCGATTTTATTTTCTCCAATGATGCAGGAAATGGTGGGTGCACCGGGATCTTTGAATTTAGGCGGGAGATCATTTAGTAGAATGGAGCTCACGTTTTGTGCTAGAAAGACATTCTTCTTTACCTTCATCTTTCTCTTTACTGTCAACAAGTCTTTGATGAATTTTGCATAAGTTGGGATTTGCTTAATGGCATCAAGGAAAGGTAAATTAAGCTTTACTTGTTTTAGCACTTCTAGCACGTCTTCACGTGGGTGTCCTTTATGGGAAGGAATAAACCTTTGAGGAAACGGTGCCGCGGAGGGTCGTTTCATGACTACTTTGGGCTCATTAGTGTCTTCTTTGTCACTCTCATTCAAGGGGGCATCTTCGGCCTCTTTCGTGCCGGGTGAAATCTCCTTGTCTTTCGTTGTGTTGTGTGGGGGAGGTGATAAATCAATGACTCTCCCACTAGGAAGAGTGGTCACAGCTTGGCATTGTTCCTGATGTTCAGTAGAAGTGGATCTAACACTAGTTTGATCTTGGGGAGGTCTTTAGCCTTGGGCAGGAAACTTGCCCTTCTCTTGAACACTCAACGAGGATTGTATCTTTGGCAGACTTGTATTTATGTCGCTAATCAGACGATCATATTTAGCATTGGTTGCAGTCTGGCTTATGATAAATTGATTCATGGTATCCTCGAGAGTTCTCCGTGGTGGCAGAATGTAAGATCCTTGAGGTGGTGGTGCTTGCACATGTCCTTACATGTGTGGGGCTTGTTGTAAGTGTTGTGGTGGAGGAGGGGCAACATGGGAAGTAGGGTTCATCGCAGCATGTTGTTGACCATAGCTAAAACCAGGATGGTTTTTTCATGAAGGGTTGTAAGAGTTCCCATGCGGTGCACCGAAATTACCCTTAAAACCTCCTATACCACTAACTTGCTCCTGAAGCATCACTTTGTTGGCGGGTATAGTCGGGCATTCCTCAGTTGAATGACCCGCCTCACAAATTGCACACACCTTTTCAACGGGGTTTGGTAGGGATCCAAATGGTCCTCTTCCACATATGCCACGTAGGTCTCGCACTTCTTTCTCAAGTATATCGATCCGACTGTCCGCTATAGAAATATTTTCTACTTGAAATAGGTCGGACGCTGACGGAGTGGTGGTCACTTGACGATTTTGATTTTGAGCATTAGGGTCAGATTTATTCCAGGATTGGGTAGTCTCGGCGACATACCTCAGGTGAATCTCATCATTGTGGGCGTATAAGTCGACAAAGGGACCACTTCCCATGGTTTCAACAAGTTGCTTGGAGTTAAGATTCATCCCATTATAGAGAAAAGAGATGATTTGCGCTGAATCAAATCCATGATGGGGGCATGAAGTAACCAGCTCATTGAAATGCTCGTAACATCAATGAAATGGATCATTTTCATATTGTCTGAATGCTTGAATTTGAGGCTTTATGGATATTGTTCGATGTGGTGGGAAGAATTTCTTGAGAAATCTTGATTACAACTCGTTCCAAGATGGAATCGAGCTTGGAGGTAAAGACCATAGCCAGGTTTTAGCTTTATCTTTGAGCGAGAAGGGGAAGAGTTTTAAGAGGATAACCTGTTGTGTGCAAGTTTGATCATTGAGAGTATCACACACATCCTCAAATCCCCTAATGTGGAGATATGGCTTTTCGGAATCCATGCCATGGTAATGTGGTAACATATGGATCATCCCATTTTTAAAGCGAAATTTCCCGGCATTATACGTGAGTATAATGCATCTCGGAGTGACAGTGTGCTCGGGATATAAAAATTCTCTCAGCGGGCGGTACGGGGCCTCTTCCTCACCGGCAGGTGCATTACTGTGTTGTGACATCCCTCTCTCACTTAACGACTCTGTGCTCTCACTTGGTGTGCTCGAAGTGTGCTCAGAGGTGTGTTCTAAGAAGGAAAACGGAGTGTTATTTGAGATTGAGTGTGACGGTGTGGTAGGTGGGATCCAGAACTATGGGGCGTTTGGAGTGTGAGGGCTATCGGGGTTGTACTCAACTATTAGATTTTCGTGAATGCTGGTTGGAGTATTATGAGGTGTGGGAGTGAGTTCAGAAGTTTTCATAAAAAGCTTATGAGAGATGGTGGTGAATCTTTTTATGCTTTTTTGAATTTTTTTGTGTTTTGGGATTTTTTTTTGAAATTTTTGGTCAAAGATTTAGATTAACTCGATCTAATCCTAAGTCTACCTAGTTCTCCGGCAATGGCGCCATAAACTTGACGTGACTTAGAAAGTGTTCTAATGTGCATTCAGTCTAGGCTCAAGTGCAAGCCTGTCGCGTTAGTAATAAACCCGATAAGTTGGGATCGTATCCACAGGGAACTAAGACAATGAAGTTGTGACGACGGGAAAAGACGAAGAAATCCTAACTTTGACTCTAAAAAGAAAGGAAGAATGTTTTGGTTTTGGAATTGACTATAACTAAATGCAATTATGAAATTATGAAAAGATGCAATTAGACTAAATTACCTAAAATACTAATGAATACTGATTTAAAACTTTAAACTATGTATGATAAAATCAGGACGGGAGTAAAATACTCCAACCCTAGTGTATTGCAGTTATAATACTAATTGTAAATTTAACTGATTAATTTGACCCATAATTTAGTACTCCCAAGAATTACGTATACGAGGTTCAAGCCCACATCATACTTAATCTGAGGATGAGTAAATCGGTATCGCGATAGTGACACTCGATTTGCATTCTAAATCATCTCGATTACCAAGAGGCAAACGAGATATAAAGACCTAAAATTGTTGTGTTCATATGCAATACGGTCATAATCAATCACTAAATTCAGAGGATTAATGTTATACACATGCAACTAACACATCAGGCTCGGTTCATGTATCCCGGCCTTAGAAAATCTAGCCTAGCATGCTGAAAGTAATGAAAACAGTGTTTGATCTGCAGAAAACCATGATTAATCTAAGGAAAACTTATAAATTGATGCAGAAAGGAATTCAAGAGAGAAAATACTCACTAATCTTACCAAATCAGTAACAGCAACAATTAATAAAAATTGTAATCAAATAATTTCTGAATAATCTTCACTATTGGAATTGAAACTACAAATTGTATCTAAACTAGGGTTTATGGAAAAAGAATGGAAAATTATACTAATTCTCCGTACAAATAATGATAATAAAATGGGTTTTTGTACCCTGCAAAAATTTAGGAGTTTCAGCTGCACTAGGACTCTTCTTAGGAGAAGATAAGATTTCAGAATCTCAATGGCCGGACCGGTCCGGGCCTGAGGCGGACCGGTCTGCCTCACATGCGGATCGGTTATTTTTATTTTCTGGCGGACCGGTTCTTTTATTTTTCACCCTTCTTCGATTTTCTTTCGATCCGGGGTCTTCTGGAGTATGGCACAACGGACCGGTCCGGGGTAGGGGTGGACTGGTCTGCCTGATTGACTTTCTTTCTCAACTTTGACTACTCATATATTTTGTTTCGGGATTCTGATTGAGGTTTCCTTTCTTCCTATGTGCTCATGAGTGTGATATCTTCAACTTCTCTTTAGGTACCTCATCCGAATTCCGGATAAAAATTACGCTTTTGCCCTTCTGACTTGCCTTTTTTTCTTTCTTTATTCTTCCGTTTTTTTTCTTTCGTTTCTTGACATCAAATACCTAGAAAAGCAATACGAAATACAAAAAACTCAGTGTACTCGTTAGGATAAGTCAGTAGCAAGATTATGAGATAAATTTAACTCGATTACATTGTTCGAGGTGCTAAAAGTAACTAAATTAAGTGATAAATTGGGAAGAATTTATGCCTAATCAACAACTCATTGTTGCTTTGACACATTACCATCAGAGTCCCTAATTATTCGGTTTCTCAACCAAATGGAACAAGGAAGGTACGAGGGAACCAGTCATGAGCCAGAAATTATTATTTTGCATCCTTGAAAAATAATCGAGAGACCTCCAATATCGTCGGGATTGATCAAAGGGAAGAAGTCGCAATTGGGTTTTCGGTAAAAAACTTGATGCACGTTCCCCTATACAAAGCCCTCTAGAAAAGAGTAGTGTATGTAGTCTCACCATTAGAAGAAGATGGGGGAGAAAAGTTAATTTAATTTTTTTTAAACACCATATAATGTTCATGTGGAACCATGAAGACATGTCATGCATCGATGCCTCGATAATGACCCATCAGTTAAGAGCATATCCGATCAAGCATCTAATCCGATAGAAGAAAAAGACATTCCTATAAAAAAAATAACCAAGTATCATGTGTGGATGTGGTAAAGTTTCTGGAAGCGATATTTGTTCAGAAGTTCAAGTATCTCGAATAGTTGTCCAACGTATTGATGGTTGGAAACCTAAATAGAAAATGGAGATCATGCGTTGATTACTCAAAACTGAACGATGCCTTCCCTAAATATTCATATTCCCTCCCAATGATTAAATCTTTAGTGGATGCAATGGGAGGATACGATATTCTCTACTTTATGGACATATACTATGGGTACAACTAATTAGGATACACCTGGTGGATGAAGATAAGACATTGTTCGTGATCGATCGAGGGACATATTATTACAAGGTGATGCCATTTGGGTTAAAAACACGGGGTCAACCTACCTACAACTGATCAATAGGATGTTTGAAGACAATATAGGCAGCACAATGGAAGTATATGTGGACATGTTAGTAATGAGTTTAAAGGAGAGGAGCATGTTACGGACCTGGAAGAAATTTGCAAGATCGTTAATAAATACTAAATGAAGTCGAACCCCGAGAAGTGCGCATTTGATGTGGTATTGGAAAATTTCCTAGTATTCATTGTCTTGTAAGTGGATAAAAACTAACTCTAAGAATATCCAGGACATCCTAAACATAAGAAGCCTAAGGACAGTAAAAGAGGTACAATCCCTGACAAAAAGGGTGTCCGTGTTGAACTAATTCATATGTAAAGCCATGGATACGTTCATTCCCCTTTTTAGAACACTAAAATATTCCTTCTTCTCAATGTATGAGTGAGAATACGCCTTTTAAGACATGAAAGCCTACCTGATGGAAGTCCCCTACTCTCAAAACCCAAGACACGGGAAACCCTTTATATTTAGCTCGTCATCTCTTCTATATCGGTGTGCTTTATTTTAATCAGATAAGATGAAAGGGTTCAACATTCCGTGTATTACGTGACTAGGGTATTCATGGGAGAAAAGCAAGATACCTAGTCTTATAAATGTTAGAATTCTCTTCGATTGTCGTGACTCAAAAATTACGATCATATTTCCATGTGCACAACAAAATTAGTACTTCTAAACTTCCCTATGAGGAAGGTTTTTCATAATTTAAAAGTGTCCAAAAGAGTTACGAAGTGGTCTATTGGGATGGGGGAATTTGATATAAGGTACAATACAAGGGTGGTGGTAAAGGGGAAGGCAGTGGCCGACTTCGTCACAAAATTCTTGAATGTCGAAAGTAAAAAGACAATGTAGATAATGACAGAAAACAAACCAATTTGGATGACCCATGCAGATGGATCTTCAAACAAAGAAGAATGTGGATCAAGAATAATAATCAAAATATTGGACGGTGCCAGCATGGAATACACATTAAGGGTCAACTTTATGGCCTCTAACAACGAAGTCGAATATGAGGTGCTAATTTCGGAAGCCCACCTTGCCCTTTACATACACGCCAAATAGTTAGAATTCCTGAGAGACTCGAATGTCATAGTCCAACAGGTCATGGTGATTATGAGTCTAAAGGTAGAAATAACATGATAATTTTAGGTGTTCAACATCAAGAACATTCCCAAAGCAAAGAACGCTAAAGACAACCACCTTACAAAGCTAGCTTCTACCAACCATGAAGATCCTTTGATGGAAATTTTGGATAAACCAAGTATCCAGGTTAAAGAAGAAAGCATTATCGGCCTTATGGATCTAGGCCCTAGTTGGATGACATCGTTCATTCGCGAAGGGACTCTTCTGGTCAATTGAATAGAGGCACAAAAGGTGCACAACAAAGTTACAAAGTTACTAATGTATGAAGGTATATAGTATAGCAGGGGATACTCTCGATCGATCCTCCGATGTATCAACCCTATCAAAGTCAAGGGGGACAACCTGAAGGAAGGATACTGGCACAACGAACTCTCACCCAAGGATATTAATGGTCTATGATAAAAAGGGACACTGAATATTATGTATGAACCTGTGATATATGATAAAGAACAACCAATGATATTCATTATTCGATGGAAGAGCTGGTAGAGATCGTCTCCCCTTGGTTGTCCGCGCTCTGGGGATGGACATCCTGGGCCCATTTCCAATCAAAAAAGTTTGGTGTAAGTTCATGTTGGTGACAATATCTTATTTTACTAAGTGGGTGGTCAGAATGACTGGTCAGAATCACAGACCAAAATCTTATTTTACTAAGTGTTGATGACAATATCTTATTTTACTAATGATGAACTTCCACACTTTTCAATGGAAGTTCATCATTAGTTAGTTTGGCATGCCTAACACGATCATTATAGACAACGAGTGACACTATAATAACTTTCATATTGAAAAATTATGCAATAAGTCTAGGATTAAGCATTATTACTCAAACCTAAGACATCCCAGGTCCAATGGCCAATCCCGAGTCAGAAACTGAACGTTGATCCATGGAATTAAAATCGAGATGGACAACTGTAAAGGCTTATGGGCAGATATGCTGGACTCGATCTTATGGGCATACCAAACAAGGATAAGGGGGTCGGTGGGATCTACACTGTTAACTCTTAAATAAGGCATTGAGGTCACCGTCTCTATAGATATCAAAGTCCAGACACTAAGGGCACAATGCTTTTAGGTTAAAAAAATGAGGAGAAACTGTGGATGAATTTAGACCTTTTGGACGAGCAAAGGGAGGAAAAAACATTGAGGGTGGAAGTAACCTAG
The DNA here is from genome assembly GCA_949130495.1 of Sambucus nigra. NCBI lineage: Eukaryota > Viridiplantae > Streptophyta > Magnoliopsida > Dipsacales > Adoxaceae > Sambucus > Sambucus nigra. The sequence continues at coordinate 102,232,362 of OX422212.1, forward strand.
AAACAATTTGCACAATACTACAACCGAAGGGTTAAAAGAGGACATTCTAGGTTAGCGATCTGGTTCTTATAAAAGCAATCGAGTCAACAAGAATCCCAAGTCATGGAAAATTGGCTGACAAATGAGAGGGAACATATGTTGTCGCTCACATCATTCGACCAGAGATGTATAAGATTAGATACCATGAATGTCAGGTCCTCCCACTCTCATGGAATGTTGAAAATCTAAAGCGTACTATCAGTAAGCGGTTGAAAAAGCCGATCACTTGGCAACTGAGGCTTATCTAATATTTCCTATTTCATGTCATTTCAGTGTCCTATTGTAATTTTTATTAGATTTTATTATGCATAACCTTCCTTTTAATTGTTGTCCCAAGTATATATGAATACCAACATAATAAATAAAAATTACTTTTCCCAAATGACTTTTTCTCCACTTGTCCATATCTCCGGTAATGTATCGTTAATCCACCTGAGCGTTTGGGTCATACCAAATTACGAACCAACCACCAATTGGAATAATGCTAACATTGGATGGTGTTATGGCAAGCCTTTCTCAGGCTTATAGCCTTTGAGAATAAAAACTTGGTTAATCTCCAAGTTAACTCAAGCCTCCCATATTTGATCAAATCTATGAAGAGAGGTCGATCGAGTGTAATAGGATGAATTCTGAGTTAAGAAGGGATTTCAGCGATCACTATGTTACTTTTAAAATTAAAAATGGGGAAGTTTGGGTGAGTATATAGGATGTAAGGTCAGAGTGTTATTATATGATGCAAACATTTATTTTGAATTTTTATTTCTAAAAATTAGTGATCTGAACATAAATGTTCATATGACCCACCCTTCGCTAATTGAATTTTGGAGTATAAAAAATAAGGTTTACCAACCATGTTTAAATAAAATAACATAAGACAATCTGGTCATTTGGGATAATGCATTTTACTAACCATGTATAAAAAATAACACAAGGAAAATCTTCCGTTCAGGATAACATGATTCGTCAACTGTGTTTAAACAAAAGCATAACAAAATCTAAATTAATCTTACCACAGGACCGGATCAACTCGTCCCAACAATTGAGTACAATAAAGATCTTCAACTTCATACATAATACAGATAGCACGAGCCAAGCATTGCATAAAAATAAATGGCTCAAGAGGAATACCAATATCACTCACCTAGTTCCATGAACTATGAATGAAGAAAAACAAAAATTATACATAAGTTCATATCAAATAAGGGCCAACATCGAATATTAAAAGACCAAAGCCAATACAGACATTGTTATAAGGTCGAAGTAAGCAAAAAAATTTATTAGGCTGAAGCCTACATTAGAAGATCAATTTTTCATGGAGCAGGGGGGATGGAGGAGGATAACTATCAAGAATTCGACCCATTTCTTCCATCATAGAGTTCCAAAAATCCACACCTTTAGAACCTACCAGAGGCCAAGGGTCAGTCAATAACTCTCTGTACTAAACGTAGTCGCTTCCTCTAGAAAGGAATGAGAGGACATCAACTACTGTTTGGTTTTTAAATCATCGTAGTTAAAGGCACATAGGTCCAATTTAGGATGACAAGATTTCACCCAGTTGACCAATTCATAGTACCCTTTAATAAAATAATGGTACTTTATCACCCCCACAATAGTGTGATAGAAGGAAGGACTTTAGGTACCTGAACCTGATCAATAGATCTAGGTCCCTCTTGCCATTAACGGCATCCTTCTTCTCCTTGATCTGAAGATACAAATCCTCTGCAGATAAGAGACTTCAGCAGCCACCACCTTTTTAGCTGCCTCTTTAGAAACCTTCTCACTATCTCTCCTTTTAAGAGTGGTCTCCAAGGCAGTATCATCTTCAACCTTAGACTTCTTTAGGGCCTTCAGCCCAATATTCATCCTAGCTTTATCTGCCCATTTTTACCACTTTTGGGACATATAGACTTCTAATTACTCACCTACAGGAAAAAAAGAAGGATCCATGTTAAAATAATTGACAAATAAGAAATAGAACCATGAAGGATAAAAGTAAATCTACTTTAGTAGTCATCTGGATGATCTCCTTTGCCCCACCGATCAGCCCCCGCCCAGTCAATCAAGATCTTCAAGGAGATAGGCATTATAGAAAGCTAGATAGATTTCATTAGGATCATCGTATCTCAAATGGAGGGCCCTAATGCCTTCCTTAACCTGAAGGTCCTCTTACCTTCAGTATCAACATCAGCATAATCGACGATCAACCTACGATAAGAAAAAGTAGGCGTATTATTACTTTCCAAGGGCCTCTTTAATAAGGCCCCCTCCTCTATCAGCTGAATGATGGATGTTCCCTCCTCAATGATGTTGACGGGTTCGACTGGTTTAGTAACCCTACCAATTAGTTTAAGGGTTAACATTGGCCTCTTTGGGGACAGATGGAGTAAGGGCGAATAAGGCAAGAAGTGAGTTTAGAGCAAACCTTTGGAGGGCATCTTGGTATCCCCAACTGGACATCGATTCAAAAGTTGTGAAAATAATGTTTTTTAAATACATGACAATGTAATCAAACTAAAAATCTAGGTCGATCGGTATAGCAAATTAAAACCTTAAGAACGGGGGAAATACACATTAGAAACACATAAGGAGGAGGCGAGCTTCCTCCATATCAGCCTGGACATGAAGGGTATCCCAATCGTGAACTTACCTGCCCCTTTATATGAAACCCAAATTCCTTAACCTCTTTAGATCGTAAAGTTATTTGAAGTGGAATGCCCTGTTAAGAGCTTCCTCCACTCGTCTCATCCGATCAGCGGGAATGTCAGACAGCTCGTTGAAGATTCCTGTAAAGTTGAAGGTGATCATCAATTAATACTCAGAAAAAGTTAGAAACACAAACTAAAGTACTCACTCAAATCAGGCTTGTCTAGGTTAGGGGGACCATATATAGATGACCCTAAGGTCATTTTATTCATCGTGTTTCCACACCTCCTCTTTTTGCAAAAGAAATGATGTCTTTAGTCGTGGTTGGACGAAAGGACAGAGGTGACAAAACATTATCCTTTGTGCCTATAAGAAAAGGTATATTAAACGCCTAGGAGGCCTCTGGTTTGTAATAGTCATCAGATCACTGACCTTCAGTGGGCGATCAAACCAAAACTTATCAAATAAAAGAACCATGGAGCCAACCAAAATTCTTCACGCGTTTGGTACCATCGGAGAAGGGGATGATTAAGGAAGGCCAGGACTTTTCGAATGAGTCTCAGGAATGTAATGCCAAGATTATTTTGAAAGCACTACTTGTAAAAGAAGACTTCCCCTTCACGAGCAATCGAGGACGGATGAATTTTATCAACCATACAGATGGACAGAACCCTAGGAAGAACTAATCTCGTAACCAATTGATTGGTTATCTCTTTAGAAAGATAACTAATGCCTCATGGTGTTCTTATATATTTCCCCTAGCATAAATAATGACTGAAGGCCTCAAAGGGCCTGTGTTGGAGGGTTACCGGGATGAAGGGTAATGAACTATAGAAGGATGGTCAGGCCTTGGAAAGTAGGATAAAGAGGCCCACCGACTGGAAAAAGGAATCCATTGTCTCCACCATGTTTGTTAAGGCTCTTTGGAATTGAAGTCTGGCTTGAGAATCTTGGTGTAGGGAAAGACCGAACGATTGAAGCCACTCCAAATATGGGAACAACAGTGATTGGGATGATAGAAAGTTAAAAATATGGGGATATCCCTATGGGATTTAAGAAACGAATTTACTAATCCCAGTAAAGTGGAAAAACAAATCCCAGACTAAAGTAAGCCAGAACAAATGACAAATGATGGGATACATGAATTGAAATAAATAGAAGAACAAATGAAGGATAAAAGCATACCAGGTGAAGAAATGCAGGGGGAGAAGCTCTCAAAGGTAGCAAAAATTACAGAACATCTCAAAACTAATGAAATATGGTCTTACTTATTGAAATTTTAGAAAATGAAAATGGAGAAGGAAAAGCCCTTTTTATATCAAAGTTGAAAAGACCGTCTGAACTTCACGATAAGATCTTAACTGATCAAATGATCCAAATACAGCGATTGGGTCACACGTGATGTACTGCGCATAAAACAGGAGACTGCAATAGAGTACATCTTTGACACACATGAAAAAACAAAAAATGGTGATTCAAACTCTGGATAGGTGATGTTTTTTTCACGACGATTCAGCCCCTGATAAGGGTAATAATGGCTTCCAGCTGTCACACCCATATTGATATCGCATTAATTAATGACCATGTGATATGTACGGTGTATGGCCATTATTAAGACTCTTAAGTTCAACTTATCAAATTCAAATAGTTTAAAAGGTTAATGATGAGGAGAATTTATGAATGATGGTTGAACAAGTTGATAGGGTATTTTTGAGTGCCATTTGAATGGTAGGCAATCAGGGAAAAAGACAAAAGACTCAACCCCTGGAGTAGTCCACCTTAGCCTATCTGCAAGAATGAGACTTATAAATATCCAGACATTAAGATTTCATCCAGCTAAAAGGCCCCATATTCCTAGACAAATTCCCCTCGATAAATTCACGAGTATTCAAGTCTTGGATGACTTGATCAATGAGTATGTACTCAATGGGTATCACGAGCCTTATTACAAACAAATTTCTCAGAGAATCTAAGCATGTGTCGTACCCAGATTCAAATGTGTCAAATAGGTATGCTGAGAAATAGGCAGAATGTTGTATCAGGCAATGTATATAAAGCCTTGTGTAATAGTAAAAAAGGCAAGCAATAATAGATAATCCATAGATCTGTATTAACTACCCCCATTAATAAATAGAACCTACACCCTCTTGTGGACACAGGTCAAGCTTAGCTGAACTACGTATATGCATTGTTTTCTTCTGCCTCTCACCTCCTTCTTTGTTATCACATTTATAAATTTATTGTGTTTTGTAAATTTTTACATGAACAGCATATCATAATATTCAGTGTCATAACTAACTAGTTTATTTAACGCAACTAAACATTTAACATTTTATTGAGTTAAATCATTGAAATCAAGAGTATATACATTATCATGTCTAAATGAAACAGTAGTACACTATCATCTTTAGCGTTCTTAATTATGCAATGATCTGATTAAAACATAACTTTGTATCCTTTATCACGCAGTTGCTAATGCTAATTAAATTATGTTTTATTCGATAAATTAATAAAACATTATCAATGCAAGGGGAATGTTCATTGCCAATCTTACACACTCTAATGATCTTTCATTTGAATTTGTCCCCAAAAGTAACATTTCCACCATCATTGGCAAAAAGACTTGAGAACTTACTTTTGTCTCCGATCATATGTTTTGAACTTCCACTATCAAGGAACCACTTTCAATTATGTGAGGAAGCTTTCATGCATACCTACCACATATTTTGGGGTCCAAGTGTTAGCAAACACAGTAGTTCCTTTTAAAATCCAATCTACTTTCCTATTGTCTGATATCATTTTTCTATAATGACAATATTCTGAGAAATGGGTATGTGTACCACAATAAGAGCAAATAGAACTAGCTTGACTAGAATTTTTATAAACGAAGTTATTAAAATTTTCTCGTTGTTGTTAGTATCATAACATATTCTAGCTCTATCAAACACCCATTTTTGATTACCTAAAAGTTTATAAAAGTTTGATAAGTCTTCAACTCAAATTTTGTTATTCAAGAGAGTCATAAATGTTACTGGGTTTTCCCTTTTTCAAATTTTCAATTTCAATTTTCAAAGATTCATTTTCTAGTTTTAAATCATCAATGTCTATCGAAAAACAATCCTATTTTGTAGAATAAGATGAATGAGATTTTTTAAGAGTAAGATATATCTTTTTAAGATCATTAAAGTTATCATGAATTATATAGTTCATTAAAAACATATTGTAACTCATTATAATCATTTATCAAATCTTTATCAACATCAATACAAGAGTCATAGCTAGAGTGTACCTCCTCCTCCTTTACTATGAAACAAAGGTTAGCAATCTCATTGTCACTTGAATCATTGCCGGAGTTATAAGTATTGAAATCACTCCACGTGGTGGCCTTCATAGCCTTATTTTCTTTACTATTTTGTCTTATATCTCTTCTTTCTTTTCTGTCCTCTTTGTTGTCTTTAGATTTTGGACCGTTTGGTCTAATGTGACAAATATCATTGCAATTGTAGCATTTTGTTTCAGATTTGGAAAATAACTTTCCCTCATTATAATTTTTTGAAGAGAACTTCTTAATTCTTCATCCATTTGTCCCTTTTCTTATTTCAAGAAATTTTTTAAAACGTTTGGTCACGAGAGAAATATCATCTTCTTCATCGTCAATCTCATCATCTATAATTGAAGATTTAAAACCAAGAGTTTTCTTTGCTTTAGGTTGCATTTATTCTTCAAGATCCTTCAACTACATCTCAAAAGTGACGATGGATTATAGAATCTCATCAAGACTAATAGTTCTTTCTATCAAAGCTTCTTTAATATCTATCATCTTTGGTAGCCAACATTTTTAAAAGTGACCTAAGAATTTTACTCATATTTTCATTATTAGTATAAAACTTTCCAAGAGATTTTATAACATTAATAATGTTAGTAAATATAGTAAACATTTATGGAATGGATTCATCCAGTTTTATTCTAAATAGCTCATAACTACAAACAAGCATACTAATTTTAACTTCTTTAACTTGACTAGTTCCATCATGAGTAATTTTTAGTCTATCCCAATTTTTTTTGTGGATTCACAACAACAAATTTTGTTATATTCATTAACGTCAAGGCACAATATAGAATATTTATAGCTTTGACATTTGTTGGGATTTTTTTGATATCATAGTCATTCCACTCACTTTCATCTTTAGGAACAGATTCAACATTAACAATTTTCATGGAAATATTGGGTCCATTTAAAATGACCCACCAAGCTTTATAATCATTTGATTGAATACAAATTTCATTCGGGTTTTCCAATAAATGTAATTATTTCCAGAAAATATAGGCCTATTCATCGATTGACCTTCACCAAATGCTAGGTTAAAAAAGTTTGACATGATCTTTAAATCTTCGATTGTTAAATTAGAAAGTAAAAATAGATCCCTTGCTCTCATACCAATTGTTGCCTAGAAAAATACCTAACCGGGGGGGGGGGGGGGGGGGGGAGGGGGAGAGAATTGGGGGGTTTTGCAAACTTTTTGGCTAAGTTTATACTTAAAAAAATATTGTCTTGATTTCAAAAATTTAAATAAATACGATATGAATTGATTCTTACTTTAAAAAATATAATTTTTGAGATTTGTTAATATGACCATTTTTGGGAGAAGATTGTGATGATTTGTGTCTTCTATACTCCATATATCCAGACGGGGGTGTACTTTTTATTGTTTGTCAAAAATATGCCTCTTGAGTATTAATCTTGGCAAAAGGAGTCTCGCTTTGTTGAGGACTTTAAAAAAAATTCTCGTGCAAAAATATTATTATACAAACAGGAGTACACACACACACACACACACACACACACACACACACACACACACATATATATATATATATATATATATATATATATATATATATATATATATATATATATATATATATATATATATATAAATAATAGATTTTTTGTGTGGCATGTAAATAAAAAAGAGGGTGAGATAAAAAGTGAAAATGATAAAATTATTTGTCCAAATCAAAAATTGCTTTATGCATAAATAAATCTATTGACAAAGTACATACTAGTATAAAATATATGGTCTCATCAAGGAGATGTAATATATATAATTTTTGTTTATTTAAATTCCTCTTATGTATATATATATATATATATATATATATATATGAGCATTGTAATACACCATATTTTCAGAATAAAATATTACGGCAGAAATTGAATAAAATAATCGGGTTGAATTTGGGAATGAATTAAATCAGGGGGATTTAAATTTAAACGAATAAAATTTAAAGTGAAAATAAATACTTATACATAATTTCATAATTATACGTTTCAATTGGGAATGGTGGGTTCGCTCATGAGAAATAAATAATAAAGTAATTGACTTATGGTTTGGCATTCATTAAACATAATACAAACAGGTATGTTTAATGAAAATATCCGGAAGCATTTTGGGTGGTTCTATGGACTCATTAGGTATTTTAGATCTTTAAATATGGTCACATTGTATGGATATACCAATTGGGTAATTTTCGGGTCATTTGAGTAGTGGGTTAAGACCCATCTGGGATCCAAAGTTGGGGCCTAAGGACCAACTCGGGATTTGAGACTTAGTTATATTAATTGGGAGTTTATTAATGCCCTGCATTTGTATCCAAGAACCCTAGGTCACAAATTTAACAAGAGGAGGAAAGAATACTAGTAGAATAATTTAGAAAGAAAGATCCAAGGAGGAATCCAAGAAGCCAATCAAGAAACCGTTCAAAACTTAAGGTAAAAATTCTCTTGCGAACATTATTTATAATCCATTTTTTTAATTCATCGTGATGTACTTCCATGTAAAATTTTGGATTTGTAGTATTTGTGGTGATTAAAAGATGGATTGAATCTTGTTAATAAACTTTTGGAATGTAAAAGTAATGTAGAAAAATCCAGAAATTATGATGTAATACCCCATATTTTCTTCTTAAATAGTAAAGAAATAATATTTTTTGGAATAAATAGTTGGTTTTGGAAATTGGACCTAAGAAAAAAATTTATTTAAAAATTTCACATTTGAAATTTGTTATTTAGTTATATTTTTGTGTGACTAATTTTTATGTGCACGATTGTGGCATTTACATATAATGAATAAAATACATAATTAATGTGCGGCACAAATTAAAAGTACCTATTATTGGCATAAATAATTAGGATCATATTTCATGACACATATGGGCTCGTTCAGGTGATTTAGGCCTCTAAAATAGTCCCGGGTCAATAGTATATAGGTTGGGAGATTTTTGGCTAAATGGATTATAGATTCGGGTCCTTTTGGGGGTCCAAAAGTTGGGTTTTAAGCCCAACTTGGGATTAGCCACTTAATTATAGTTTAAGTGGAGGTAAACCACTCCCCCCCCCCCCCCCAATCATTCCAGAAAACCTAAATCAACAGTTAACGGGAGAGAATAGGAGAAGGGCCAAAAGAGGGGGAAAAGGCAAGGAACAAAAGGAAGAAATCAAGGGGGTTTCAAGGGGCTTTTCTTTTATAAATTTTTTAAGGAAATAATTCTCGTTCTTAATTTATGTTTTTCAATATATTTCTTGATGGAGGTAACGACCCCTTAAATTTTTGGGTTTTAAGTTTGAATAGAATTGATTTGATTATGAACAATACATGTAGAGGACTAATTTTTATGTTGAATTTATCCCAGAAATTAGGTATCGTAAATCTAAAATAGATGGTAGAATCCGTAGGATTTTTATAGTTAAATTTAGGATATTTTGACGAATTGATGTATAGATGACAATGTTAATTAATGGAGTGAAATTTTTTATTTATATTCCCTAATGAAGGCCCCTTATTACGAAATAAATTTGATTAGAATTTGGAGAAGATTTGGAATGTTAAAATCTGAAATGGGTATTAACTTTATTGGGATTTGATTATGCAGTGTAGTTATATATTCTAGGTTTATATGTATTTATATTATTTCTGGGTATTATGTAAAGGTTAATGGCTTCGTATAAAAACATTCTAGGTTTGAAAAATTAAAAAAAAAGTGTTTCTGGAAAGAACAAGAGCTGAAAAGGATTAGCGTGGGGAAGAAGAAGAGGTCATTCGAACGACATGTGATGTCGCACGAATGACCATGCCCCTCGTTCGAGAAACTTAAGGAGAATTGACTTTATTTCCATCTACGAATTTGCATGGGTTTGGTTCATTTACTTATATTAGTTTTTGCTTACTCCTTCGGAGTAATAGTTATATTAAAAATAGGAACTATAATTAGTGGGATAAAAAAATGGTGTGCCCACATTAAATTGATAATAATTATAATTAACTACTTAGTTAGGTAATTTTTTTGAGGAATGAAATTAATAATTTATTAGTTGGTAAATTATTAATACATGAAAATGTTGTGAAATTTAGTTGGACATTTTATGGTAATTATAGAATAATTGCCTATACATATTATATGGGATAATAATATGTACTATTACGTATTTTTGTGGAAATACCAATATTCGGGGAACATCTTATCGACTCGAGGGTTCACGCATTCTGAATGAGTACCACGCATAGGCACTGGTGGGCTTGACGATGTGGAGGTCATATAGGTACTACATGGAGGCGTCATCTACGAGAGGTAGGTGTTGACGCTGATCCATCCTGTGTCACCGCTAGGTATGGGCCACGTACAGGTGTCCTGCTTAGGGACCAGCCCCAATTTATGTGTGTTTTGTGAAGTCTAGTTAGGATAAGAGATTCCTCCAGGATTGCCGATAGACACCAACGGTAGATGCCCTTGTGTGTCAAATATATGGAAGGACATATATTAACAATTACTCGGACTTTAATGTAATCTAATAATTTGGACAATAATTATATTCTTGACCCTATAATGCATAATAGAGGTTTATGCCTTATGTGTGATACTTATAGGACTTGAATAAATGGGTGTTGGCAATTAAATGTAGGTATTACATTTAAATAATTCATTATCGATATATCCATTTTATAAATATGGTAAGGTGGCATAATTCATTACTTCAGACGTATTAGGATGCGAATAATATCAAACTTATATGAGGGGTGAGGTGTTACATGCATGTGAGTGACAAAGGGGGAATATTTATTTTGCATTGACTGTACTAATGCATCATAAATTAATCAAACTAATTCTTGCACACTTCGGGCTCTGACGAAAATTTAAATATTTTTGGCCCAGGTGCTCCTAGACTAGGATAGTTGGATTGTGTTGAATCAAACTTGAAGTCTCACTTGATCTCCGGACTTCGAATCATTCGATTCTAATATTGGTTATTTTCCTGTTGTAGCTATTTACTTATTTGGAAAATTTGTAAGGGCATAATCCCTAGACTTATTTACTTTATGTTGGTTGAGATTTTGATTACACTGGTTGGATTTATTATTTTATTTGTGGTGGATTGGACTTATTTATTTATTATGGATGTATTTGTGAGATTTCAAATATGGGCCTGAAATAATAATTATTTTATGTTCGTATTTATGCTAAGAATGATATTAATTGACAAATAAGCCCTATCTTCGGTATATCATGCCTGGTCAACCTTTATGTGAGAAAATAGAGCTTGTTACAGTTAGTATCAGAGCACGATTGTAGTGTATTTAGGGTCTGTGTTGTATTCATTACGTTCTGCATTGCGTTCTTTGATATGTAGAGACTATATTTAAGACTCATTGTATTCTTACGATTGATACTAATTCGAACCGTGTTTGCTTTCGAATGGAAAATAGACTTAGAGGCAGATTGAGGCGAGTAGTTCCACCGATTGAGGAGGAAGAGGCTCACTTAGAGCCACCATAGGACCCATAGGCCACACAGCTTATTACCCATGCTGAGATAGCCATCATCGTGTCTCGGGCAGTCTCTACGACTATGGCAGCCATGCTTCAACACATTCCACCGCCACATGCACCTCAACATCCACCACCATAGTAGGTGTATATATCAGCACACTCTCCACGTTACACGTGGTACAGAGGCCTTTGTTAAAGGACAAATTCTAGAGTTTGCAGGCAGTTCTGATATATTAGTAGAGAGTCAATAGAAGAATGATATTGGCAGGCACTTACAGATGATCGAGTGCACGTCGATTCAAAAGTAGATGAAAGCTTCATTTAGATTGGTGGGTGAATCTCTTTAGTGGGGGGAGGCGGTTAAGACTATGGAGGAGATAGGCAGCCTCATTGTTGATCAGTTCTGGGAGATGTTTGAATTCGAGATGAGGACCAAGTTCATAGAGCTTAAGCAGAAGGGGCCTACTATCGTTGTGTACGAGCAGGAATTCACTTACCTCTCGTACTTTACAAAAGAAGATGTTCCTACCGACGAGATGAGGATGGATCAGTTTAATACAGGATCAACCTTGCATATTAGGAAGGCTCTTCTGAGGAATCCATTCTTCACGTATAACCAGTTGGTTAATGCCTGCATTTTTCCATTGCCAAGATCATAGGGCATTTCTGAAAAGTAAGAGGGAGATGCGACACGGAGGAGAGTCATCTAGCTAGTAGGGCAAGGTGAGTCAGGAAAATGTATTTGGCGCCCACCAACACAGGTGCACCCCGTCCACTGAGAAGAATAAGAAGTTTAGGGGTGCAGAGGACTAACAGAGGCACGACCAAGGCCAAACAGGATAGGGCCATTAGAGCCAACACTAGAGAGGCAAGAAGGTCCAATAATACAGAGGCCAGCAGGTCCAGGGACAGCATGGTAGAGGCCAATAGGGCCGACGGGTTGATCGGGGTCCATTTTTGGGAAATTGTTATACTTATGGTGAGAGGGGCCACACTTTGAAGTATTGTTCTCGAGGGGACCAAGCAGGAAAGGGCAGGGAGGTTTTTAAGGATAGCAGGTGCCACAGGGATAGTGCGCACTGATCCCAGCTCAGGGAGCCGATGCACCAGCCACTCCAAAACTCGTTGCCCCACCTCAGGGGCAACATCCATTGCGGTATGGGCGGGTCTATCATGTTGTAGCAACACACGGTCCAGCACCTCCACATACAGTTGAGGCTATGTTTCCCATTCTTGTCCATGTTGGTCGAATTCTTTTTTATACAGGTGCATCACATTCTTTTGTTAGTATGGAGTTTTCAAGGGAGAAGGGTATGGTATATTTTCAATCAAACATTGTATTACACATAGACGCACTAGTGCATAGAGAGGCACCCATATGGTAAGTATGTCGGGGTATCGATATTAAGATAGGTCGACTTACCTTTGTAGTTGATTTACTAGTACTTGACATGCACGAGTACGACAATATTTTGGGAATGGATTGGATAGCTATTTATAGAGCTTATGTGGATTGCTATGGGAGGTCCACTATCTTCGCCATTCTGGGTAGGAGATGTACCTAGTTGTGATGTCGCACCCCGGTGGTGGGTCGAGCATGCATTTGTATTACATCGAGGAGGATACCTCTTCAGAGTTTATGGTTACGCCAGAATCCATTCCGATGGTGAGATATTTTCCTGAGGTTTTTGGGGAGATTTCGGGGTTACCACCTAGTCAAGAGATCGACTCGTGATCGATTTATTTCTAAGCATGAGACCTATTGCTCGTACTCTATATTATATGGCTCTAATGGAAATGAGTAATCTACGATAGAAGATTGAGTAGTTATTAGGGAAGGAGTTTATCAGGAGGAGTACTTCACCTTGGGGTGCTCCAGTGTTATACGTCAAGAGCAGGAACATATCTTTATGTCTTTTTGTCGACTACCGGGAGTTGAACAAAGTCACTATTCAAAATAAATACTCACTACCACATATAGATTATTTATTTGATTACTTGAGGGGTGTTGTATAATTTTCGAAGATTGATTTGAGGTCAGGGTACCACCAGTTGAGAGTCTGGGAGCAGGACATTTCAAAGACAGCCTTTCTTACCCGATATGGGTCGTACGATTTTTCAGTGATGCCATTCGGGCTAACTAATGCACCGACAGTATTTATAGATTTGATGAACCATGTGTTAAGGGAATATTTGGATTAATTTGTTATCATATTCATAGACGATATTTTGATTTATTCTTGGACTGCGAAAGAGCACGCAGAGCATCTACATGTGATCTTACATACGCTTCGGGATCATCAGTTGTAAGAGAAGTTTGAGAAATATGGGTTTTGGCTAAGAGAGATACTGTTCTTAGGCCACACTGTGTCCGAGCGGGGGATATCCATGGACCCATGGAATGTTTATGTCGTGATGGAGTGGGGACAACCCACTACTCCCACTAAGGTGGGCATCTTCTTAGGATTGTTCGGGTACTACCGTTGGTTCATCCAGGGGTTCTCCAAGATATTCGGGACCTTAATGAATTTGAACAAGAAGGGGGTACCATTTGTTTGGTATGAGATGTACCAATAGGCATTCGAGTAATTGAAGACAAGATTGACTACCACACCGGTTTTGGCATTGCCTCGGACAGGGGTAAATTATAGAATTTATACAGATGCATCCATATGGTAACTTATCGGGTTTTTGATGCAGGAGAAGAGGTCGATAGATTACGCTTCCTCAAAGATTAATCTTCATAAGGGACATTACCCCACCCAAGACTTGGATTTAGCATCCATGGTTTTTTCCTTGCGAGTGTGGAGACACTATCTCCTGGGGGATAAATTTCCACTTTTACCGAAATACAAAAGCCTGCAGTATTTGTTCGCACGGCAGGATATGAATATGTGACATATGAGGTGGATATAGTTTGTGAAAGATTATCAATTTGACATTAAGTACCACCCGTGTAAAGCGAATGTCGTAGCAGATGCGTTGAGACGTAAACCGTTTTTGGAGTTGGCGGCAGTGTGGAAGGCAAAGTGGAATTCACTTCGTGGGGACGATGACTTGACCCGAGCATTCATGTTAGTTCTCACCATCACCCTCGAGATCACTATTAGAGTGGTGAAGGCACAGGTGGGAGATCATCTTTGCCAGGAACGGGTGAGATAGTTTCTAGACGATAGGTGGAGCACTTTTCTATGGGGTCGGATGGTTGTTTGAGATTTTAGGGGAGACTGGTTGTTCCGAATGAAGATGAGTTAATGTGAGCCATCATGTCGGAGGCTCATGGTTCACATTTTACGATACATCCCGGAGGGGATAAGATGTACCACGACATGCATCGTCAATATTAGTGGGCCGGTATGAAAAGGGATATAGCTAAGTTTGTGTCGAGGTGTGATACGTGTTAACGGGTGAAGTTGGATCACCAGCATCCTGTAGGTAACTTGCATCCTTTGGAGATCCCTATGTGTAAATGGGAAATCATCTCCATAGACTTCATCATTGGGATACCTACTTCGTAAAGAGAGAATGATTCGATATGGGTAATTATCGACAGATTGATAAAGGTGGCTCATTTCTTACCGGTACAGACATATTATAGCTCCGAGCAGTATGACAAACTCTTCCTTACAGAGATTATTAAGTTGCATGGGATACCTCTCAACATAGTATCATACAGGGACATGACATTTGTTTCCCACTTTTAGAGGAGCTTTTAGGAGGCTTTGGGTGCAGAGCTGATACTGAGCACATCATATCACCCTCAAACCGATGGGCAGACGGAGAGGGAACACCTGATGCTGGAGGACATGTTATGAATGTGCATTTTAGATTTTATGGTGAGATGGGAGAAGTATTTGCCTATGTTGGATTTTTCCTACAACAATAACTACCAGTTCACGATAGGGATGGCATCATTTGAGGCACTCTACGGAGACCTTTTCGTTCACCCACATTCTGGTTAGAGGTGGGGGAGAATAAGTTACTCAGGCCACACTTCATTCAGGACACCTCAGATAAGGTAGAGATGATTCGGTCCAGGATACGGATTGCCCAGGACAGGTAAAAGAACTTTGTGGTTACGGGTCGGAGACACTTAGACTTCGATGTTGAAGACCAGGTGTTGATTAACGTGTCTCCCATGAAGGGGGTGATGAGATTTAGAAAAAAAGAGAAGTTGTCTCCTCGACATGTGGACCATTTCCTATTTTAGAGAGGATTGGACTCATAGTATACCGGCTGGGATTAGTGGATCACTTGCAATGGATGCACGATGTTTTTCACATATCTTCACTACGTTTATTCCTTTGAGACGAGGAGGCTTACTAGCACATTGATATAGACAAGATTGATCTCTTGGCAGACGCTACTTATGAGGAAAGGCCGATAGCCATTCTAAACTGAGAGTAGCACCGACTTCGATCCAAAGTTGTTCCCTTAGTTAGGATGCAGTGGGGACACCATCGGGAGAACAAGTCGACTTGGGACAGGGAGGACGACATGCGCACAAATTATCCCAAACTCTTCTATCTAGGTGCTTACTTTTCTTAATTCCGAGGAAGGAAACCCGTTATTAGGAGAGAAGAATGTAATACCCCATATTTTCTTCTAAAATCAATTATTAAATAAAATTTTGGGGAATGAATAATTAATTTTGGAAATTGGAACTAATTAAAATTTTGTTTAAAAATTTTATAGTTGAAATTTTTAATTTAGTTATATTTGTGTCTGACTAATTTTTATGTGCATGATTATGGCATTTACATATAATGAAGAATATTACAAAATTAATATGTGGCACAAATTAAAAGTACCTATTATTGGTATAAAAACTCAGATCATATATCGGGACACATATGGGCTCGTTTAGGTGATTTAGGCATTTACATATAGTCCTAGGTCAATAGTATATAGGTTGGGAAGCTTTTAGGCTAATTGGGTTATAGAATTGAGTCCATTTAGGGGTCTAAAAGTTGGGCTTTAGGCCCAATTCGGGATTAGACACTTAATTAGAGTTTAAGTGGGGGTAAACCACTCCCCCCACTATCAATCCAGAAAACCTAAATCAATAGTTAAAGGGAGAGAATAGGAGAATGGACAAAAGAGGGTAAAAAAGGCAAGGAACAAAGGAAGAAATCAAAGGGATTTCAAGGGGCTTTTCTTCGACAAATTTTTAAGGCAAGAATTCTCTTGCGTAATTTATGCCTTTCAATATATTTATTAATGCATGTAATGACCTCTTAAATTTTTGGGTTTTAGGTTTGAATATAATTAAATTGATGATGAATAATACATGTAGATGACAGATTTTTATGTAGAATTTGTCTCAGAAATTAAGTATCGTAAATCTAAAATTGATGGTAGAATCTGTAGGATTTTTATAGTTAAATTTAGGATATTTTGACGAATTGATGTAGAGATGACAATGTTAATTAATGAACTAAAATTTTGGATTTAGATTCCCTAATGAAGGCCCCTTGTTAGGATATAAATTTGGTTAGAATGTGGAAAAGATTTGGAACGTTAAAATCTGAAATGGGCATTAACTTTATTGGGATTTGATTATGCAGTGTAGTTATATATTCTAGGTTTATATGTATTTATATTAGTTCTGGGTATTATGTAATTGTTAATGGCTTCGTGTAAAAACATTCTGGGTTCGAAAAAGAAAAAAATTGGTTTCTGGGAATAACAAGAACTGAAAAAGAGAAGCATGGGGAAGAAGAAGAGGTCGTTCAATTGACATTACGTGTCGTTCGAATGACATGTGAGGTCACCCGAACATCCATGTCCCTCGTTTGAGAGATGTGAGGAGAATTTTGACTTTATTTCCTTCTACGAATTTGCATGGCTTTAAGTCATTTACTTATATTAGTTTTGGATTACTTATTCGGAGTAACAATTATATTAAAAAGAGGGACTATAATTAGTGGGATAAATAAATGGTGTGTCCACATTAAATTGATAATAATTACAATTAACTAGTTAGTTAAGTAGTTATTTTGAGGAATGAAATTAATAATTTATTAGATGGTAAATTATTAATTCATGAAAATGTTGTGGGCCATAGTTGGACATTTTATGGAAATTCTAGAATAATTACCTACACATATTATATGGGATAATAATATGTATTATTATGTATTTGTGTGCACGTACCAATATTTGTGGACTTTCCTATTGGCTCGGGGGTTCGTGCGTTCTGACCGGGTACCACACGTTGGCACAGGTGGGCTTAACGATGTGTAGGTCATATAGGTACTACGTGTAGGGGCCATTTACGAGATGTAGGTGTTGACACTAGACCTTCTTTTGTCACCACTGGGTATGGGTCATGTATAGGTGTTCTGCATAGGGATCGCCCCCAATTTATGTGTATTTTATGAAGTCCGCTTAGGATAAGAGATTCATCTGGTCTTGACGATAGAGCACGAATTCGACACCAACGGTAGATGCCCTTGTGTGTCAAATATATGGAATGATATATATTAATAATTACCAAGACTTTAATTTAACGAAATTAATTGTCTAACAATGTGGACAGTAATTTTATTCTTGACCCTATAATTCATAATATATGCTTATTCCTTATGTGTGATACTTATGAGTGTAGGCAATTCAATGTAGAGATTACATTTAAATAATTAATTATTGACATATCCATATTATAAATCTGAGAAGATGACATAGTTCATTACTTGAGACGTATTGGGATGCGAATAATAACACACTTAGATGAGGGGTGAGGTGTTAAATGCATGTGAGTCACGAAGGGGGGATATTTATTTTGCATCGACTGTAGTATTGCATTATAAATTAATTAAGTTAATTCTTGCACACCTCGGGCTCTGACCCAAATTTAAATGTTTCCTCCTTGGTGCTCCTAGACAGGGATAGCTAGATTGTGTTGCATCAGTCCTGCAGTCTCACTTCCTCTACAGACTTCAGATAATTCGATTCTGGTATAGGTTCTTTTCCTGCTATTTCTATTTACTTATTTGTATTATTTGTATGGGCATAAGCCTGAGACTTCTTTACTTTATGATGGTTGAGATTTCGATTACACTGGTTGGATTTAATATTTTATTTGTTGTGCATTGGACTTATTTATTTATTGTAGATGTATTCGTGACATTTCAAACATGGGCCTTAAACAATAATTATTTTATATTTGCATTTGTGATAAGAATGGTATTAATTGACAAATAAACCCTATATTTGGCGTATCGTGCCTGGCCAGCCTTTAGGTCAAAAAATAGGGGTTGTTACATAGGATGGGTGTAACTTATGGGTAAAAAAACTCCTGATTTAGGATCTTTATGGAATTTATATTATTATGCCCTTTAAAGGACTATTAGATGTTTTAAGGATCTAAATTTCTGGTTCAATTGTACCCTTCCATGGTTTATAGATTAAAGAACTCACGGATAAAAATCTGAAAAGGCATAATCACACTTTGATACTTAAATTCTATAATTTGAGCTTGAATTGGATATTAAATCATGTAATAAATGATCCCTGGAGGGTAAACAAGGTCATAGGAACCAAATTTTGAAATTTTATTAAGAAAGAATCTTTTATATTTGGGTTTAGGTGAAGAATCGGATTCCCAAGTTTAAAAAAAAAAAAGCAGGGCAGAAGGGGAGGTTGGTTCACCCCTGGTCCAAACCCGTTCCATTTTTGAACATACAGACACAGGGTTCGCAGTTGTGTTCAGTGTACTTTTAGGTGTCCATGTGAGTTAGTGGAACCATGTTTAGGTAACTATATAATCTATTAAAAATGGAAACGTGATGCTAACAATAAAAGGTTGGCCAGAACAACTAGATGGTTAATGATATTTTTATAAAGATGGAATATTTGATAATTCACAGGTTAGTTGATTATTAAATATGGGTAATTTATGGAGTATTTACCAAAAGGAATTAACTAGGTGGTTTAAAATATTATGCGAAGAATGAAGACTTAGATAATTAATTGGATGGTTAAATATACTTTATAAGAAAAAGGAATTTAATAATTCACGAGATGGTTAATTATTAACTTAGGATATTTATGGGTAAATCCTTATGGGACAGCCATGGGGTAGTTAAAAAGTAATTACCTTTACATATTGTAATGTGTATCTATATTTTCTATGGACATACCTATGTCCGTGGACTGTCCTATCGGTTGGGATTGTGCACGCTTGGGACCGGAGCACACGTCAGTACAGGTGGGTTAGGCATAGTGTATGTCATATTTTAGGTACTAAAAGGCAGTGCCACTTATAGGAGATAAGTGTTAATGTTGGGATCCATGTGACGCCGCTTGGTATGGGTCGTGCAATAGTGTAACTGCGTAGGTACCACCCCCACTTTCTTGTGTATTGTGATATCCGTGGTGGATAGGAGATTCCTCGGGCTTACCGATAGAGCACGAAAAAAATGCTATTGGTAGATGCCTTAGTGTCATATATATATATATACAGGACGTCTCTCTGACGGGCTTATTTAACGGGCTTAAATGATGGGCTTAATATCGTCCACATGATTTAAGGACCGATATCATCTTATTGGACCACTTATGGGGGACCGCTTTGTCTTTTTATGCCTTTGTCTTTTTCTAATGTTATAAGAATAGAATTTTCTACCCCAATAATTTATATAGTCTCCTAAGCTTATTTTAAAGCCTAATTAATCTGGAAGTCTAAGTGTAGAAGTTTCAGGGTTGCTGCTACTTCTTAAGCTTCTTCCGTCACTATCGTACTGGAATTCTGAATAGCGAGGATTATCTATATAAATAATTTCTTCAGGGAGTCTAGAAATTGAAAGCAGTTTTGATGGAAAATATTCTAGTCTTAAATACCTTATATGGTATCGTGGGTTTATCTGTCTAGTTTCTTTATATATTTGATTAATAATATCAATTATATCGTTATCTATAAATTCGTCTAAATTATTATCACCATAAGATGACAAAAAATTTCGATATGTTCTAGGGGCAGCTGTCTCTACGTTTTTAAGGAGAGGGCAGATTCCTCTGGCACTAATTAAAGTAGCCTTTGTTTCAGCTAACCTTTTTCGTCTAATAAATTTTAATATGTCTATACTGTCTTCAAGTATCCTAGTGTATTCTTGGTATTTTTCAGGTCTTGATAGTTCTTCTGCAAAATCTTCAGTTCTTAATTTTTGTCTAAAGAGATCACGGATCCCTATTCTAATTATTTCTATTCTGGGTACTTCTCTTCCTAGCCACTCAATGATCTGGTCTATGTATTTAAAAGTACCACCTGCATATACTAAGGCAGATTCTATTAGTTCTTTATCTTTAGTGTCTGTAAGAGTCCAGTCTTGAATTTCTCGAGTTAAGTCTAAACTTGTTTTATTAACAAATTCGAAATAGTCTTTAGTGATTTGTAAGCTCATATAAGATTCTTCTTAAGGAAATAATATGTAAAAATAGTTAAGGGTTTGGTTCGAGTTATACCTTCCTTCTAGTCTGCAATATCTTTATCTTCTTCCCTTTGTCTCTTCAGCTTCGTTACTATTCTTATCCGGTATTGACCTCCGACAACTCTCTCTTTATGTGTCGCACCTCAATCCACTACTTTGGCGGTTGACCCGTTTCCTGCCTTCACGCCTAGGGCCCACCAGGCTAACGGCTAATCGACACCTGACAGCGGTTCACCAGTATAACACCTTGTGTGCTACACTAGAGGTTCCACACAATAGTCCTCTATAAACAGAAAGTTGGAGAAAATTTGGAAAATAATAACAACTTAACATAAGAGATTTCTGGAAAAGAAAATACTTTTATTGCATTGCATAAGTAAATACAACCCTCCCCTCTCCCCTAACTATGAGAGGTTTACACACTTATATACATATTATTCTCTACAAGCATACTCTCTCTAGAAGTCTAACAATTGATCACTCTCTCCCTCCTACAACTGATACCATAAACACAAATGGACGCTCCCTTTTATAGCACAAGGGCACTTACAATGACTGGAAATCGGCTATCAAAAGAGATCCGGTTGAAAGAATAATTATTAAAGGTCTTCCATCTTGGAATCTTTCGAGTCTTTACTTTTATGCTTTATCAAAAGCAATCTTGGCATTTTGCAATCATCTTGCACCTAATTTCTTTCACCGTCTTCCTTTATCTTTATGAAAAGAGAATGTCTAGGACCGTGTGGGGCAGCTCTGGGCTATATCATCAGTCTAAATAATGGAGTCTTCTTGTCTCCGTGCAATAATGCAGGGGTCTAGTGCAGAGCATCTTCTGTCTTTAATAATTCTTCTACTAACGAAGGACCCATCTTTGTCCCATCTGTGTCTTCTTCTTCCTTGTCTTGGCTTGGTAGGGCATTGTTGAAAAATTCATCAATGAGGCCTACAGTTCTAAGGCTAGCTGGCAAAGATATCTCTACCATTTCCTTAGATTCTTTCTTGAGTCTTTCGTTGAATGGCTAATCAACTTGGATTATCAGGTCTTCTTTGTGGTGGGCAGTGTACCACCTATCTTCTCTTGTCAATAACTCCATGATTTCTATAGTCTCCATGGCTTGAGCAATCTGAAGCTTTGACTTATTAACAATTAATTCTTTAGTCTCATCTTCTGATAAAATCTCAATGTCTTCGAATATATAACTGGAAAATCTAATAAGTCTGAATCCTTCAACTCTCATTCCTCTGCAGGAACTTGGAGCAATCTAGTAGATTCTAGCAAACAGAGGGAGGAAGTCTTCTACCTTCTTAACATACTCATGGACTATTTTTCAAGAGCAATATAGTCTTCAATATCTTTTATCTAAACGAGTCCAATGAACTCGTGGTCTGAGAGAGTTATATGTGCCATTTCTGATTTTCCAAAAAGATATATTTTTGGAACGTTTTTGAAGAAACCTTTGATCATTAAGGCATCTCCATTTATTTCTGATAATAACATATTAAAATGATCAATAAGGTTATTAGTTTCTTTTTTAAATTCTTCTGTTAATTGGAGATTATTATGACCGAATGGTATAACAATCTTAGTCTTAAAAGTCTTTTTCTGATAACAGAAATCAGTAGGTCTAGTTTTGGAGGTTTCTCCAAGAGTCTGAGCATAGGTCTGAGTTTGAAGTCTAGGTGCAATAGTACCACTGAGTTGGGTAACTGCAAGTCTTTGGGTTCTCATGAATCTGGAAATAGCTACCAAATTTTGTTTGAACTCGATCCATAGTCTATTCTTTACATTCCACCATGTGGCGTCTATAAGAGTATTTTCATCTTCTGAAAAATCTTATCTAAATTTGATCAAGTCTGGGTATCTTTGATCGGGTCTATATTGGGGAAAGTACATTTTCTCAATGAGTCTATTTTGAGCAATAATCTCTTGTCTAGATTTTCTAGGAGGAACTAAGATATCATCAAAGTTCTCTAGGATTGGTCTTTCTTGAGAGTCTTGAATATGAGTCGGTCTTTACGTTACACCAGCATTTGGTCTTACGCATCTAAGATAGTCTGCAACGTCTTCCCTGTTCAGTCTATTCGTTACAGAGGAACTCATGTCTTCTAGGTCTTCTGTTTGCAACATAAAATATGAAATCATAGTAGTGTTATCAAAACATTGGCTCTCTTGATATAATGTCTGGAATGGTATTTTTACTTCCCTTAATACGTATAACAGAGAAGTCGTAACCATTAAGCAATTGTTGCCATCCAATTAGTCTATTTGTCCTAGATTTGGACAAGTCTAAATCTCTGAATTTTACTGCATAAGAAGAGTCAGTATAAACAGTAAAATGTTTAGGTCTAAGAAATAGCATATATTTTTCTATTTCCCTTAATATAGCTAAAACTGCTTTTTCATGGGCAGTGTATCTTATTTCTGGGTCCGTAAAGGTTACAGAACTATGTCTACAAAGTTTCTTCTTTTTTGTCTGATGATCAATGGCAAAATATACTGCTCCCCATTGCTTATCAGAGGCATCTGTTTCTACTATAAACTGGTCTTCTGAATTAGACAGTTCAAGTAAAGGAATGTTCTTGACTGCATCTTTAATTTGTCTTATTACTTCAAAATCATCTTTAGTCCAATAAAAGGGACTAGTTTTGTCTGTTCCTTTTAATTTGGCCGTTAAACTTTGTCTTTTTGAAGCAAGGTCTTTAATAAAGTCTGCAGCACAATTAAGCAATCCTAAAAATGATTGTTATTGTTTTCTATCTTTGAGTTGGTCTGGAAACTCAAGAATCTTTTTGGTTATGTGTTCTGCCAAGGATAATTTTCCTTTATTAATATGCATTCTCACAAAGTCTATTTCAGTCTGAAATAATTGTATTTTCCTTTCGGAAATGACAATACCATGTTTGTCTAATTCTAGAATAATCTTTTTAAGATGGTCTACATGCTCTATCTCAGTCTAACTGGTTACAAGAATATCATCTATGTAAACAAGACAAAATTCTGAATAAGGTCTAAATATATTATCCATTCTTATTTGGAAAACTTGAGGAGCATTCAAGTATCCAAATGGCATTACTAGCCATTCGTATTTTCCTTGGGGCACACTAAAGGTTGTCCAAGGAATACTGTTTGGATGCATCTTAATTTTCCAGAAGCCTGATTTGCAATCAAACTTACTGAATATAATTCTATCTTCAATTAAATTAATCAAATTATTCTTGTCTGGTATCTTATAAGAATCAAATTCACAATTCTTATTTAATTGCCTATAGTCTATAACCATCCGTCTTTTTCCTCTTTTATGTTCAGATTCATTTTGAACATAGAAGGCTAAACTATTATGTCTACTTTTACTTTCCCTAATAATGCCTAACTTAAGCATTTCATCTATGTCTTTCTTGAACTCTTCCCTATCTTCTCGTGAGTATCATTTCTTATAGGTTCCACCATTAATAGTTACGTTTGGGTTAATAGGGATGATTTCACAATAGATTTGGTCTTTATCCCACTTAGCAATGGGATTTTCTCCTAATGTAGGCTCAGCTAGTTGCCTAATCTTTTCCTTTTCTACTTCTATATCCATTTTCTTCTGTTTGGATATAGCTTGAATCAGTAATAAGGTATGCTGGGCTTGATCTAAAATGTCTTGTTGTATAAGCGCTATTTGCTTATAACACTTTTGGTCTGGACACTTACACTCTTATTGTAAGGCTTTAGTAATATCTAGGGCTTCTTATTGGTTTGTAGGTCTTAGTCCACCATGCTCAGCTGAAGAACTCTGATGTTTTATGGGTCTATAATTGGGCTTGACTTGCATAAGGTCAAAGGCAGTTTTATGATCTATTAGAGGAGCTTGAATATTAAATTCCTCTTGATCACTAATTAATATCTTATCATTATATTGAGTATAAGGATGATATTTACTAATAAAGTCTCGTCCTAAAATGATGTTTCCTGTGAAACTAGGACGAGGGTCCATTATCCAAAACCGATGATTAACGGTTTTATTGGTATGATTTCCTAATTTAAAGTAAATAGGAATAGTCTGGAAATATAAGGTAAATGGATCTCCATTAGCCACTTTACCATAGATTTCTTGAGTACTTTCTAGAAAATAGTCTTCAGCGAAGGCATTAGCCTTTCAAATACTCTGAGAGCACCCTGTATCTACAAAGGCTGAAAGACTTTTAGGATAATCTTTATGTTGAACAAATAATTCTACGAAATAAGCATGTGGTTTAGTAGAAATTCCTAAATTGTTCTTCTCTAAAATAGATATTCCTTTCTGAGGTTTATCTATAAAATCTAAGGGTATTTGGTCTTCTGAACTACTATCAATGTGGTATTCTTCTAAATCATAGGAAATTTCCTTTCCTTTGAAGTCTTCATTTTCTTGCAATCTTTTGGATATATTCCTATCAATGTCATGATAATAGGTTTTAATATCTAAGTCTATTTGAGGGTCATACTGACTAGTATAAATTGCTCTAAATCTAGTTCTCAAATAGTTTTCATGGTAGTGTAATTGACAAACAATACAAACCATAAATAATTCCGTTTGGATAATCTCAAAGCTATCTACGCTTCTAAAGTCTTTTTTGCAACATTTCATTTCAAATGTGCAATAATGTCTTTCATCAAAGTAACATCTAGGTATATAGGTTAGTAACTCAAGATTACTAATTGTCCATCTTTTCTTTAAAAAGGGGCTTAATACACACCTATACCAAGCTTCTACAAAATCTATATATTCATCATCTAAATTATCTTGATTAGTCTGCATCATATATAAGTCTAGAGTATCCTGAGAGTCTTTATACTCATCAGTATCACTATAGTCTTCTGAATCACTATCTGCGTATGCACTATAGATACTAGTATTATCATCATGTTCTATGTCTGATATTATTATAGCATATAGTATATCTAATTCTTCTTAATCTGTATAGTCTAATATTGTATTAATAATCTTAATGCTTTCTTTATCTTTCTTATTTGGGCAGTCTTTAGCAAAGTGTCCTTTGTCGCAAGTCCAACATTCTTTAGTGGCAGTCTTAGATTGAGCTACATCTTTTTCTTTCCTATAATTAGGAACCTTTTTATACTTACTAGTATTCTTCTTAAAATATCTTCTTTGATTAAATCTATTTTTCTTTGTCTCAGGATTCTTTTCTCTAAAGGTAGTAGATTGTCTAAATTTATATTTCTTCGGAAATCCTAAAGGTCTAGTCTTAAACTTCCTATGTTTCCATTCTACTTTTTTTTTGCATTTCTTAGATTCACTTCCACATCCCCATTGGATTGGAGCGATGTCTCTTTCGTCTTTGATTGGAGGGATCTGCTTGAAAGTTTCTTCTATCAACTTCCCTTGAGTTATATCACGTCTTCTAGATATGATATAGTCTTTGGCGAAATTGATTCTTTCACCAAGGGAGTTATTCTTAACTCCAGCTACTCCTGGCCAATTACTATATTCATTAATTAGGATTTTTCCTATGGCTGGTATCTTTCTAACGTATTTATCTTTTAAAGTCTCTCCAAATTCTTCAATTTGGTAATATAGCTGCTCGTAATTATTGTTATATTCATTTATCTTATCTAATTTGCAAATGCTAAGGAGGGCTAACTTAGTTTTTGCTAGGTCTTGTTCATTGATCTGAGCTAGATGTCCAGCTCCAATGAATTCTGAAGTGAACAATTGAATAAATTCTTCAATTGATCTTTCTTCTGCATTTTCTTTCATTTTCTCAACCTTAGCTAAGGAGTCTTCATCTGTAGCCTTTCTTAAACTATCCAAGTAATCTTTTGCAATACCTCTAATGGATTGCTCAGCGTACTGCTTACATGAACTTGCATCCCATTGTTCATTAGATGCGAAACATATGTTCATCTGATTACGCCATTCATCTAAGACTTTCTTCCTATCTTGAACATTGTCTAAGTTAAGGTATATACCTACTGGATTTATGTCTTGACTTGCCATAGTCTTAACAGGAGTGAAACTTTTATCACTAGTTGGAAAGTCTTTTATATAATCCGGTTTAGTCTTAACTACAGTGCTTGAGTATATTGGAATATTTATTCCTATTGGTTTACTAAAAAGTCTAGGAGCATCTTCTAGCCTACTACTACTTCATATCTCTTGTGTACTAGGTTCTACTTGTGTAGCTGGCATTAGTCTTTGTTCTCCTTCTTCTATTAGTCTTAGGTTTCTAAGAAGTTCTTTAGTATTCTTAGATTCTTTTAATTTTAATATGCGGTCTTGGGCTATCATATTAAATCTTTCTCTTTCCTGAAATCTAACAGAATGACTTTTCTTAAGGTTATCTTTAAATATCTTCATATCTAATTCTGAGGGTTCATGTCCAAAGTTTTGGATTAAGTCTTTTTGTTCAAATGATCTTCTAGGTCTAATTACCGGGGATTGTCTTAGTAAACTAGCACTAGTCTTACTACTACATTCTCCTTAAGAAGGATCATTGATTATGGCTTCTCCCATATTCCTAAATCTAATTTATTCGGTCTAGATATTCTTAATTATAATCTTCAGAGGACCAAACTGGATGGTAACGTTTTTAGTGACGTCATCTTGATTAATAAACAAAGGTTTATTTTGTATAGTCTTAGTTTCTTGGAATTCTGGCAATTGCCAGAGAGTCTTAGCTTTTTTTTTCATAGGTCCAGTATTCTTAATACTGTAAGTATGATTATAGTCTGAAACATTGGTTCTAACTAAGATTTCTTCATTAAGTCTACCGCTAGGAATTTTCGATCGCATTCTTTCATAAGGAAATTGGGAGAACTTCACATAGCTTTGGAATTCTATATTTATATTAGCGTCCGGGGTAATATAGTCTTCATAGACACTAGCATATAAGATTAACTTAAAATGTTTGGCTGTGTCTACAGTTACTGTAAATGCCGGAATGACATTGAAGTATCCTATGTTGTTTGACATTTCTAATTGGGCTATCCCAATAAGGCTTTTCTCAAAATCTTTCCATCTTTTATCTACTAAACAACATAATATGTTAATGTTATTCTGGGGTCTATGTAATCCTTGGGTTATTACTTGAAAGAGTCCACATATTAGGAATTGAAACTTTCTATCAGTTCCTCTAGATCTAAGCCATTCTGAGTCAAACACTTGGAGATCAGTATAGGATTTGTCTAACACATGATTCCTACAACGGTAAGTCATGTTATAATTGGGAGTCTTAGGAGTGGCACCTTCTTTAAACAAGTCTATGTATCTAACAGCTGGAAGTTGTCCATTATGAATGGAATCTTCAACAATCTTCCAGTCAACTTCACCCCATTCTTTCAATTGGAGGGGATTCTCTAAATTTACAAGTGGTTACCTGTTTTTGTTCAAGTCTTTTTTTAATTCTGTAACAACCCTCACTTTTGAGAGCCTATATTATATTTTTTTACTATGTGTAGTAATTATATAAAATAATGGAATTTAGAGTAAATATTAATTTAATGTGGAAAAGGTTAATATTTACTGAAATGTTGTATAATTACCTTGTGAAGTAGGTAAAAGTATCCATGTTGTGATTTATTGTGTCATAAGGTTTAAAATGACATTTTGGTTTAATATGAAACCGAAAGTTAAAATAAGTTATAAAATTTCCAAATGATAATTTGGAGGGTGTATTTAGTCCCGGTAGGTGCGAGACAGTCAAAATAAGTGCCATATTGCATTTTGGTATTTCAGGCACTTTTGACTGGTTATAGCTTAAATGTGTAGTTGCGAGTAATTATATTGCGTATTGATCATTTAAGTGGGCTTTTATACTTAAGCCACGTTTTAAGTCCCCCAACACTATTTCTACTCTTCCATTTCACATTTGAGCCCTAGAGAGAGTAGAGAAAGGAAGAGAACTTTGGAGAAAGAGAGAGTTTGGAGCTTGGATTGTTGCCTCCACCA
Organism: Sambucus nigra; assembly: GCA_949130495.1. Taxonomy (NCBI): domain Eukaryota; kingdom Viridiplantae; phylum Streptophyta; class Magnoliopsida; order Dipsacales; family Adoxaceae; genus Sambucus; species Sambucus nigra. The sequence goes on from OX422212.1 coordinate 102,261,231, forward strand.
AATCAAATCTGAATTTGCAAGATCAAGGCAAGTTATCTACTTGCTACTATATGATTTAAGTTGATTAATTAGCATTGATAGTTGTGGATTATTTATGGTTTAATTTAGTTAGGGCTTTTTGTTGATTTATGGGTTTTGAACCCTTGGAAGTGATTTGGATGATAAATATTGTAAATGATGGTATTTAGGTGTATTTGTGGTGTATTAGTTCCATTAAATGATCTTGGTTTGGTTGTTTTTCAGTTTAAGGAGAAATTTGGAATTCAAGACTCCATAGCCAAACTTGGCATTTTCGTAGGGGCAAATCGATTCGGCCCCTAGGGAGAATCCATTCGCATAGAAGCAGTTTTCCAGGTCTGTGTACTCGAACCGATTCAGGTTAAGGCCGAATCGATTCGGCATTTGCCGAAAGTTGAGTTTGTCTTCCGAACCGATTCTCTTTCAGAGTGAATCGATTCTCCAGGGCGAATCGATTCGGCCCCTAGGGCGAATCGATTCGGTTCCTGCAGTTTTGAGTCATTTTTCTTTTTAATTTTTAACCCTTTTCTTTAGGCTTAGGACCTAGGAACCTTCTTGAACGAAGTAAACTTAGAGTCCTAGAGTATTAGTTGAGTTTGGTTGCCACCCTAGATTTGCATGGGTTCGTCTGGGGTTTATTTCCCGGGGATGTTTAAAGTGATGTTAAGGCATTACTTCTCTTATTTTAACTTTTAGCACTTAGGAAGTAAAATGCCCATGCTTGGAGATTTTAGGGGCTTTTCCGAGTTTTATGAACTTTGGGGAATTGTAGAATCATAATGATTATGTTGGAGATTAAGCCGGGACTTCAAATTTGAGGAATATTAATGATGATATTCAATGAGGATAGGTTCGAATAAAATGAACCAAACTATTCAATGGTGATAGGTTCGAATAAAATGAACAAAACACATGGATAATGGAAATGGAAATTGGTAATGAAATTGAAAATGAAAATGAGATTTAAAATGGTAAATGTAAATTTACTTGAACACACCTCTCTAAATACTATCATAAGGGAAGTCCTCACGCGAGGTGATGCCCCCAGACAAATTAACGCAGGGTAGATATAGTCCTAGGCCATATGATCACTGTTATATATATATATATATATATATATATATATATATATATATATATATATATATATTTCTGCGATGGGTAGGAGATTCTGGGTGTGGTCTTGACTATCCCGCATGCATATGGCCGCTTCTCGACGTTGCGTTATGATCCCAGGTTGTCTTATATATTATAGACCCTAGAAGATGATAGTTATTTAGGGGGGCACCCAGTGGGGAAACTCCGAGGGGTGGTCTTAGAATCGTTATATGTATGAGAATATAACTTTTCTACATCAAGTGGGACTTGATGGATATTAATGCCATAAAGAGCATGGATACGTGCCATAAAGCGCATGTGATTGAGATATGTGCCATAAAGAGCACCTGATAGAAATTGTATTCCTGTTAAGGAATGGAAAGATAAAATGGAAATGATGATTAATGATGGAAGTTTTAATTAATGAAGTGAAATTATATCTTCTTGATTAAACTGAATGAAAGATTTTATTCCTGTTAAGGAATGTAAGAAGGAAATGGTAATTTGATTAATGAGAAAAGGTTTTTAATTAAAGATGTTACATGTAATTTTCTTGTGTAAATGATTTACATTTCATAATTAGTTAAAGTGTCTTAAATTGTAAGGTAAGTTTAATATGCTAGATAACATGTTAGATTTTCATCCTTATCATCCATGCATAACTGTTCATTCCTATAATGCTTTTTATTCTTCTGGTGATCATATAAAACCATGCCCTAACCCGTTCATTTTCTATGTTGTGTATGTTATTGTATCCGCTCAGGTGCTCCGCCGCAAGGGAGCCCGTTGTGATCATTCCCATTCTAGTACTTTTGACGAGCTATAAGATTTTGTGGATATTAAGGTCGTTGTATTAGACGCTTTCGTTTTTGGGTTCTAGATATGATCGGGTCTTAACTCGGGCGTGTGGCCCAAACTCTTGTATTTGATTAATGAATGTATTACATAAGATATTAAACTGTTGTAATGCTTTATATGTAACTGTGGACTGACGGCGTATTCGGTCATTTTCTTGTATATTCGTTTTAGGTGTAATATATATACACTTTTGGAAATTCCACTTGTTTGTCAGATTGGGTTTTTTTAATTTAATTTTCTTAACTGGTTTTAAAACTAAACTAAATTTTAAACTTTTTGGCAACCCGTTTTCTGATTTATTGGGTGGTTTTCTCGTATACTCAGTTTATTGTTGTGATGCTGAGAATGATGCCCATCCATGATTCCTGTTACATTTGAGTATCGAGCTGGCCACCCCTTATCTCGGATCGCGGGTTGTCACAGATGGTATCAGAGCATCAGGTTCTAGAGTACTAGGATCTATGTGGACTCGTCACGTTTTTCTGTAGCGGTCTTTGATATAGAGCCTTATGTTAGGACTTCTTTGTTGCTTATTTTTGCGATCTTCTGCAAAATAGATTGTTTTGAATAGTATTCTGACTCTATTGCTTCTTTATCTCAGATGCCGGCCAAGAGGGGTCGCCCAGCGAGACGTAATAGGAGTGTAGAAAAGGAGGTAGGTCCTCCACCGCCGCTACAAGGGACCATTAACGCTGCGGATGTAGCAAATATAGTGTCTCAAGCGATTAATGCCGCCATGACCGCAGTGGTCCAACAATTGCCACAGGCTCAACAGTGGGTTCATGATGTTCAAGCTACTACGGGACCTTCTCTGTGGGAGAGGGTTAGAGAGTCCTTTCTAAAGGGCAATCCCCCGGAATTCGAGGGAGGTGCTGACGTTATTAGAGTCAATCAATGGAAAAAGGACATGCAACGCGGCCTTCGTATGATAGAATGTAGTGAGGAGAAGAAATAAATCCTTGCCACTTTTAAGCTTGTCGGATCTGCGTTACACTGGTGGGAGACGACGACCACACCAGAGCAGAGAGACACAATGACGATCACTGAGTTCTGGGCTTTGTTCGATCGTAAGTATTTTCCTCCCGCAATTCAAAGGGAGATGAGAAGGAAGCTCCAGGACATTATGCAAGGAGAGAGATATTTGGAGGAGTATGAAGAGGAGTTCACCCGGTTGGCGAGTTTTGTACTGGATGAGGTGACTCCAGAAGATAGGAAGATCTCGAAGTTCATGGGAGGTCTAAACTGGAGAATCAGGCAACACCTGTTGGGTAATCCAGCTTTACAAACTTTTGGTGAGATTATGAATGTAGCATTACTTTATTTCCAGGAGCATCAGCTACATACGCAGGGTAGCAAGAAAGCTATTGTTGTGGGGCAAGCAGGAAGGCCTGGACGGCATGAGATTGGAGGAGCAGCATTTCCCATATCCCAATCTTCAGGTAGTAAGCAGAAAGAGAGGTACCCTCATCAAGGGGATTCACCTAAGAGGCAATGTTTTGGAGGGTTTATTGCGAGTGGCAATAACAATAACATGCACAATCGTGGTGCTCAACATCAAGAAAGTCAGGGTGGTCAGGGAGGTAGAGGCCATCCGGGCCAACGTGTTACCCAATTTAGAAATAACATGGGTCGTGGTCAAGAGGATATGAAGGGATGGTGATTCTAATATGGGAAGGTGATTCATTACAAGGTGGAGTGTCCTCGATTGATTGGGGGTCGGTTTCCTAGGGCTCCGCAGCAACCATACGTTCAATTTCCACCTCAGGCACCTGATCCAGCTGTTCCTCAGCAGCAGGGATAGCTACAGTATGGGAGAGTTTATCAAATTCAGGAGGCTATATTTCCTCCAGCTCCGTAGGCACCGCCCACTATTGAGGGTAAGTTTTTAATTCAAGGGAAATTGAGTTGTGTGTTATTTGATACGGGTGTTGCACACTCGTTTGTTTCTAGGAGCTTTGTTCAGACTACAGATTTGATAAAATCTGCTGAGAGTACTTTTACTAGTATTGAGTTTTGCGGGTGATGGTTTGTTTATTTTCCTTATTTGTAAAAACATTGGAAATTACTTTTGATAATTTGTGCTTTGAGACCGATTTACTCGTCCTTGACATGGTCGGGTATAATGTGATATTGAGCATGGCTTGGTTAGTAAAGTATCATGATATTGCTAATTGTTATGGTAAGAGCATAGTGTTTTCCGTTTTGAGGCAAGAGATGTTTCTAGTGGTTATGCCTCGCTTAAAAAGGGGGTACTAAAACATACTGATATTGTATTGCGGAGGAGTTTTCTCGGGATGTATTTGTTCCCTTGGATTTCATTCCAATTGTTAGAGATTTTTATGATATATTTTGGGAAATACCGGGTTATGCCTTGATAAGAAGGCTATTTATAAAGATGTATATATGTTGTGGGGTAAATAATTGTAAGACTTTACGAAAATTGAATATCTGAATTGTTGAAATCTTTAAATATTTAAGTGGTAAGATATAGAAGTAGAATCTTATTAGTAGTGTTGAGAGTTAGAATCTTTTCGGTCCCGAACATGTGTCTTAGACCTTTATATCTTGATGACCGATAACGCGAGGTAGTAGTGTAACGGGAGGGTTCCTTGTCTGGATTTTGCTTCAGCGAGATGTCCCACGCATGAAGCCGAGCAATTGTTGGAAGTTGAGGAAGGTATTGGGCACTAGGGATATATTTAGTATTATGTGTACATGACTTCAAATAGGATATATGTAAGTAGACCTTAGGATTTGTTGGTCATCAGGCCTTTAGGTCATGTGACGTTCGTTTAGGAGGGTTGTTGGGAGTTGACCACGAATAGATTGTGTGTTAAACCTAAGAGGGATTGGTTCCCTAGTATAGAGAAGTGGGAGATTTCGAGAGGTTTGGTAGATTTGGCCGAAGGAGATGAGGTCTCTCGTAGTTAGGGTGTTACATAGGTAACTTAGCTTTCGAGGAGCTAAAAAGGGTAAATTGACTCGCACTCCTGAGCCCATGTTGCTAAGCTCGAGGATGGATTCAATTGACAAGCCTCTCCCAGGATTGGGAGTAATAATACTGGAGCATAGACCTATTGTTTATGTGCCTCATAAGCTAAGACTTATGGAAAGTATTATCCCATGTTTGAATTAAAATTCATCATGGGGGTGATCGCCGTATAGAAAGGGAGGTATTACTTCCTGGGCAGAAATTTAGCCTTTCATGCGAGAAACAATTCGTTGCAAGATGTGGTAGGAGGGACAAGGGTTGTTAAGACCACATATACAAGCTACCGACCGAGGGAACCGAATCCTACTCTATTGGCTCTGAGGGTGGGGTGCATTTCCCCAGAAGATTTATTGTCCGGGATGAGAAGGACTTCAGAAGGGCAGTAATAGCGGAATCTCACAGTTCTAAGTTTGCAGTACATCCGGGTAACGATAAAATGTGTCAAAGATATGCGTCGCCAGTATTGGTGGTCGGGCATGAAGAGGTTGTTGGACTGCATGGGGTGGCTTTGATTATATTTTTCGACCAGGACAAGATTTTCATTTCCCACTTTTGGAAAGTTTCCAAGAGGCCATGGGGACCTAATTGAGGTTATGCACTTCTTATGATCCTCAAACAGATGGCCAGACCGAAATAGTAAACCATATGTTGGAGGATATGCTCCTTATGTTCGTGCTTGACTTCAAGGGTAGTCGAGAACAGTGTCTCCCATCAGTTGAATTCACCTATTATAGTTCGTATCAATTCGCTGTTTGGATGGCGCTTTATAAAGACTTACACGGTAGGCCTTGTGGATTTCCCGCTTGTTGGTTAGAGGTGGGAAATAATAAGTTTCTCGGACCTGAAATGATCCGGGATGCTTTTTCAAAGATCAAGCTCATTCGGAATTGCATTTGGATAACCCAAGATCAACAGAAGAGCTATGTTGATGCGGGGGTACGGCATGTGAAGATGGAGGTCGAGGACCAAGTGTCGGTGCGAGTGTCGCCTATGAAGGGCATTAAGTGTTTTGGGAAGAAAGGGAAACGTGCACCCCATTACATTGGACCTTCTCCTATCATTGTTAATGTGGGTCCAGTAACCTATTAATTTGCTTTATCGAAACACTTGCAGCAAGTTCATGACGTGTTCCATATCACCTCTTTAAAGAAGTACAAGAGGTGTGAAGGTGCCCTTTGTCACATCCCTTTTCGAATATATTGAGTTGCAACCCGACGTTTCTTACGAGGAGCATTCGGTTTCTATTTTAGAGCATGGAGAGTGGCGATTGAGATCGCGGGTAGTACCTTTGGTTATTGTGTAATGTAGTTATCATAACGTCGAGGAATCGACATGGGAGAGCGAGTATAACATGCGGGGAAAGTATCCCCATCTCTTCTTGCAAGGTAAGTCTGAATTTTGGGGATAAAATTCCCTCATAAGGAGGGGAGTATGTCACAACCCTCACTTTTAAGAGCCTATTTTATATTTATTTACTATGTGTAGTAATTATATAAAATAATGGAATGTAGAGTAAATATTAATTTAATGTGGAAAAGGTTAATATTTACTAAAATGTTGTATAATTACCTTGTGAAGTAGGTAAAAGTATCCATGTTGTGATTTATTGTGTCATAAGGTTTAAAATGACATTTAGGTTTAATATGAAACCGAAAGTTAAAATAAGTCATAAAATTTCCAAATGATAATTTGGAGGGTGTAGTTAGTCCCGGTAGGTGCGAGACAGTCAAAATAAGTGCCATATTGCATTTTGGTATTTTGGGCACTTTTGAGTGGTTATAGCTTAAATGTGTAGTTGCGAGTAATTATATCGCGTATTGATCATTTAAGTGAGCTTTTAGACTTAAGCCACGTTTTAAGTCCCCCAACCCTATTTCTACTCTTCCATTTCACATTTGAGCCCTGGAGAGAGTAGAGAGAGGAAGAGAACTTTGGAGAAAGAGAGAGTTTGGAGCTTGGATTGCTGCCTCCACCAAATCAAATCTGAATTTACAAGATCAAGGCAAGTTATCTACTTGCTACTATATGATTTAAGTTGATTAATTAGCATTGATAGTTGTGGATTAGTTATGGTTTAATTTAGTTAGGGCTTTTTGTGGATTTATGGGTTTTGAACCCTTGGAAGTGATTTGGATGAAAAATATTGTAAATGATGGTATTTAGGTGTATTTGAGGTGTATTAGTTCCATTAAATGATCTTAGTTTGGTTGGTTTTGGGTTTAAGGAGAAATTTGGAGTTCAAGACTCCATAGCCAAACTTGGCATTTTCGTAGGGGCAAATCGATTCGGCCCCCAGGGAGAATCGATTCGCATAGAAGCAGTTTTTCAGGTCTGTGTACCCGAACTGATTCAGGTTAAGGCCGAATCAATTCGGCATTTGTAGAAAGTTGAGTTTGTCTTCCTAACCGATTCGCTTTCAGAGCAAATCGATTCGCCAGGTCGAATCGATTCGGCCCCTAGGGCGAATGGATTCGGTTCCTGCAGTTTTGAGTCATTTTTCTTATTTAATTTTTAACCCTTTTCTTTAGGCTTAGGACCTAGGAACCTTCTTGAATGAAGTAAACTTAGAGTCCTAGAGTATTAGTTGAGTTTGGTTGCCACCGTAGATTTGAATGGGTTCGTCTGGGGTTTCTTTCCTGTGGATGTTTAAAGTGATGTTAAGGCACTACTTCTGTTATTTTAACTTTTAGGAGTTAGGAAGTTAAATGCCCATGCTTGGAGATTTTAGGGGCTTATCCGAGTTTTATGAACTTTGGGGAATTGTAGAATCATAATGATTATGTTGTAGACTAAGTCGGGACTTGAAATTTGAGGAATATTAATGATGATATTCAATGAGGATAGGTTCGAATAAAATGAACCAAATTATTCAATGGTGATAGGTTCGAATAAAATGAACCAAACACATGGATAATGGAGATAGAAATTGGTAATGAAATTGAAAATGAAAATGAGATTTAAAATGGTAAATGTAAATTTACTTGAACACACCTCTCTAAATACTATCATAAGGGAAGTCCTCACGCGAGGTGATGCCCCCAGACAAATTAACGCAGGGTGGATATAGTCCTAGGCCATATGAGCACTGTTATATATATATATATATATATATATATATATATATATATATATATATATATTTCTGCGATGGGTAGGAGATTTTGGATGTGGTCTTGACTATCCCGCATGCATATGGCCGCTTCTCGACGTTGCGTTATGATCCCAGGTTGTCTTATATATTATAGGCCCTGGAAGATGATAGTTATTTAGGGGGGCACCCAGTGGGGAAACTCCAAGGGGTGGTCTTAGAATCGTTATATGTATGAGAATATAACTTTTCTGCATCAAGTGGGACTTGATGGATATTAATGCCATAAAGAGCATGGATACGTGCCATAAAGCGCATGTGATTGAGATATGTGCCATAAAGAGCACCTGATAGAAATTGTATTCCTGTTAAGGAATGGAAAGATAAAATGGAAATGATGATTAATGATGGAAGTTTTAATTAATGAAGTGAAATTATATCTTCTTGATTAAACTGAATGAAAGATTGTATTCCTGTTAAGGAATGTAAGAAGGAAATGGTAATTTGATTAATGAGAAAAGGTTTTTAATTAAAGATGTTACATGTAATTCTCTTGTGTAAATGATTTACATTTCATAATTAGTTACAATGTCTTAAATTGTAAGGTAAGTTTAATATGCTAGATAACATGTTAGATTTTCATCCTTATCATCCATGCATAATTGTTCATTCCTATCATGCTTTTTATTCTTCTGGTGATCATATAAAATCGGTCCCTGACCCGTTCATTTTCTATGTTGTGCATGTTATTGTATCCGCTCAGGTGCTCCGCCGCAAGGGCTCCCGTTGTGATCATTCCCAGTCCAGTACTTTTGACGTGCTATAAGATTTTGCGAATATCACAGGACGTTGTATTAGACGCTTTCATTTTTGGGTTCTAGATATGATCGCGTCTTAACTCGGGCGTGTGGACCAAACTCTTGTATTTTATTAATGAATGTATTACATAAGATATTAAACTGTTGTAATGCTTTATATGTAACTGTGGACCGATAGCGTATTCTGTCATTTTCTTGTATATTCATTTTAGATGTAATATATATATACACTTTTGGAAATTCCACTTGTTTGTCAGATTGGGTTGTTTAATTTAATTTTCTTTACTGGTTTTAAAGCTAAACTAAATTTTAAACTTTTTGGCAACCCGTTTTCTGATTTATTGGGTGGTTTTCCCGTATACTCAGTTTATTGTTATGATGCTGAGAATGATACCCATCCATGATTCCTGTTACATTTGAGTATCGAGCTGGCCACCCCTTATCTCGAATCGAGGGTTGTCACAGATTCTTTCTAAGAAATCTGAATAATCTTTTTGTCTTTTTATCTGAATAAGTATTTCTTCTTTAAAATTCTTATTTTCTTTTCTTGTCTTCTCAGAATTTTCCTCACTATGTCTTGCTAGAGAATTAACGATGGTTTTACCAACATTAGTAATATAATATTTTACTTCATTATCTTTTTCTAGTTGTTGCATAGATCTAATTTCTATGGCTTCTACAGTCTTTTCAATTTTATCTGACCTTGTTAGAATAAAGGGAGAGTCTATTTCTGATTGGGAAGGTTTATTATATACGGCCTTAATTCTGTTTATAATTCTGCATGTTTTTCTTCTACTTGGGTCATGTCTAGTCTAAGTTCATTAATAATACTATCCATTTTGGATAGATTATGGCTTTCCCTATTATTAAGGTAATTTGCTAAATTTTGTTGGAATTTAACAAAGTCTGTGTAGAAGGTGGTTAATCCTTCTGTCTTAGCCTTTAAGTCCAAATGTAAGTCTTTAACAAAGCTACTATTATAATCTTGGGTAGCTGCTATGGAGGTGGAAATTAAATTTAATCTCTCTAATATAAGTCTAGTTGCTTTAGCAGCGTTGGCAATCTCATTTTCATTTATCTTATAATAAAATCTATCATCATTTATCTTTTCTAAAATTCTTTGATAAAATTCGGATAAAGTCTGAATGGAGAGGTCTCTTGGTACCTCATTCCAGTTTGATCTAACTATCTCCATTAGGAAGATAACTATTTAGTCTAGGGATAAGCTTAGCGTGTTCTTTAGTAAGTTTAATTAACTCACTGTCTTGATTTTTAATTAAAGTTTTAATTTCTAAAATGTCTTTGTTAAGGACTTCTATATGATTAGTATTATTATTTATTTCTCGTAAAACTTGGACAAGGTCTATTGGGATTTGGTTATCTATTTCTAATAGTCTTTTAGAGATATTTTTTATCTATGCTTCGAAGGTTTGAGTGTCTTTTATTAATTGTCTTAATATAAGGAGTATACACTTATTTTGGTCTATTATGCTATTAATAGCACTAGCAGCGACTTATCTACTGTCTGCGTGTTTGGCTGGGACGTGTTCAGAGTGTGAACAACCATCTATGTGTGTGGTTAAGCAACCTTCTGAGTCTAAATCAGTTATGGGTATAGGTTGGTAGTCTGGGTTGGTTCCAAAAATATCTTGGTAAACTCGAGGGATAAATCCCAAGGGCATTAAAATCTTTTACTTTTAGTCTAAAAAGGAACGTCTTATGGCTCTAATACCAGAATTAGGGGTTTGGTCAGAATTTGGTGAGTTTCGAAAGTTCTTAAGGTCTTGATACCAATTTGGGTCTAAACTAAAAATCTTTTAAATATATAGTCTTAAAATAAGGTGTAGTATAAGACAAGAGGGGGACCATCTGGGGAAAATAACGAAAGGTCTTAGGGACCACGAGGGGACCACATCCGGATAAGGACAAAAGTTCGTAAATCCGTTCTTTAAGGAAGTCCGATTAAGAGAATGGCTGTATATATATATATATATATTAATGGAAATGAATAAGATGAATTCCTTGTCTAATGATGTAGAACATAAAACACAGACCCAATACTATGTAGTATGCATAATAAATTGTTATGTCACTTCATGGGTAGTGACTATGCTACTTTGGGTAGATATAACTGGAAATGTAAATGATTCTATCTCAGTATGTTAAGTATGCTAGATCCATCCTTATAATTACGTAGGCACATTTATACGCTATTTATTCTTTAACATGGGTGGTTGTACGTTTAGCATTGTGCTTGGGCGAGGGGTGATATTTTTAAAGCATCTGAGTGACGATGGGAGATGTTCACATTGAATTAATTGTAGTTTTGCACAAATAAATTTAGTAAGTTAATTCTTGCACACTCTAGACCCAAAAGTATAAATGTTTCCCTCGTCAAGTGCATCAGATAGGGATAATAGGACTATCGAGAGATCAGCCTTACAATCTCACCATGCGTATCAGACTTCATATCATTAATTCTGGACTAAGATGTTTCTTTGTTTTAGTTTTATTAATTTTTGAGTATTTTGTAAAGGCACATGCCTGACTTTTATTTTCTTTTTATTCGGATTGAGATGTTGTTATGTTGAGTTTTTATTTCATTACTTAGACTATGGATTTTGGACTATTTGGTATTAATTTAATTAAAAATTTCATTTTATTTCAATCGTGGTTAATAATACATATTTCTTATATTGTTGTGATGGCGAGAATGATATAAATTGAGAAATAAGCCCCATCTTCGGCGTATCATGTATGGCTAACCTTTATGTGAGAAAATGGTGGTCGTTACAGTTGGTATCAGAGCATCCCGATAATAGTTTCCTTAGGATCTGTATTGCATCCATTTAATTTACTGTTGAGTGTTATTTGATGTGTCTAGAGCCCATTATAGGATTTTGTAATCCGATGTCACGGTGACGTGTATGTCAATATTGTTCACTTTCATTTGAGCATTAGTAAGACTTTTGGAGTATTTGAGCTTAGAAAAGCATGAGAATGAGGAATGTTACAAGTTAGAGGTCAAGCGTGGTTGGAGTGGTTAGATAAGGGTGTTCACTATAGTCATGAAAATATTATGGGAAATTATCTTATTTGGCAGTAAAGTCTGCAACTTAAAGACTCTTGGGGGCACAAGTTAGTGAATGTCTTTCGCGTTGAGTCATTTTTGGAGATATAAAGGGAGTTTAGTTGTTAAGGACCTTATTTGGAATTTTGGCCTTTATTTATGATAATATGGGTTGGGATGGAAATTTATCCTAGTAGAATGAACTTATGAAATTTTGTGCACATAAGAGAGAGAGCAATGGATTACTACATTTTAGCAAAATATAAGAATTTTGACAAAAAATTTAAGTGGGGATTAATTATAATTAAAGGTTTAAATTGTTATTGCGCTTAGATTTGGAAAATATTCATGTGGTAAAACCGTTTCATGATAAAAAGAAAGTGTTTGGACTTAGAAGTAGGTTCAACTTGTGGTCATGGAATAGGGGTTAGAGACTAGTTAGATCATTTGTTATACACCTATATGTGTGGAAATTAGAAATGAGAACATTGATTTTGTGGTTAGTTCGAGTTGAGAGGACCGAATTAGATAATTGTATGAGGATGTATATACATGTGCATTATAGATGTATATGTTGTTAGTGTATTAGTTATAAACAAAAATTTAGGAACACGTGGGTTCCAAGAAACTCAAAAAAAGAGAATGATTCGGTTAAGGATTGTAATTTCGATTGTAGGGTTAAGAGTACCCCTATTTCAGATAATAAGAGGAAAATGAAAAATGATGTTACAAAATGGCTAGTTGAGTCGAGAGTGAGGACTACAAAGGTGAATTGTGATTTTGATTTTACAATGTGTGATGTGTGGAAAAATGTTTGCCAGTTGCCCGAATGTGAATTTCGAGCATGGTAGAGTAAAACCAAGGATGGTTCAGTTGAGGTATTATAGATTTTATATAGTGGACGTTTCTTCGGGGCATTGAAGTTATAGATGCAGGTTTCATGTGATTAAAGAGGTAGCACCTAGCTGAGAATGGGTGCAATGATGTGATGATGTTGGGTTAGCTATTGACGTAGTTATTGGAGTATAGATATACTAAATTATGATCTTTATAATATCTCTGCATTGTATGGTGATGTTGTTTTGACATGATGGCATTACTGAGGATTCTGTTTTTATTGGTGGATTGACTATGGACGCGGCCACGTGGATTATGGGTTGGTGTTCACTAGGATTTGGTGTTGGTCGTGAGAGACCTCGTTCCATATGGAAGTGGCTATGCGAATTATCATGTACGAGAATATTATGCGGATATTCTCCTCTAGACATTGGATATTAGTGGGCTTGTAAGCGTCCCTAAGTTGTTATTACTTATTTTTATTGGGAGACGGCTTAATGGTTGATGAATACTCTAAATGCCTTATGTGTTTCTAATAGTTATTCTTGGGTAGTTGCAATGCCCAAAGAGAATTTCCATAGTAAATGTGATGATAAAAAATTATTTTGGCTTCCGATATGAGTTTGTCTATTGGAAGTAACTTTCAAGTTCGAAGTATTATTATAGACTATATGCTGATGACGACATACCTTATGGGATGACCACATGGGAAAATTAGCCAATGACGAGCTTATATTCCTATTAATTACATGAGTGACGAGAAGTAATTATATAGTAAAATGTATGGCAATGAGAACTTTGAATTGGTATGATATTTTTTGTAATGTTTGAGAGAATTGCGTAGTGATACGATTGCGAAAGTTCTGAGGAGGGACATTGTGTTCGGAGAAATTTCGAGTCGAGAGCATTAATCTATGATGTATTCAAACTGAGAAAGATTTATCGTCTTGTTACATTGTTCGTGATTTTGAAAAAAAAACAAGTGCGATTGTTTGGACCTAGGAGTAGGGTCACCGTATAATTTCGAAATATGAGGGTTGATGACCCAATTAGAAAACTTGTACGAGTATGTGTGGCTTATGCATCATAGATGTCGATTTTATTGATCCACTAAGGTAGATAAGTGGACAAGTATGTGTCCAATTATGAATTTCTGGATATATTATCATAGGACCCATGATGGTTCAAAGGATTTATAAACCTTATAGTGAGAGTTTATACGGGCACTAGGATTTCGAATGTGGGATTCACATGAATTGGGAAGAGTTTCCTTATCGAGAGTAGACAAAACAATGTCAAGATTTTAGAATGGGTTACTAAATTATTTATGGAAACTAAATAAACAATAAACATTCTATTCCGGATACGAAAGTATAGTAAATACTAATAATGGTATTTTTCAGGGATAAATAAATGCGATAATTATCCAACGTTTAAATTTTTTTTGTTAAGAGTATACAAAGTGAAAAGAATTCATATTGTAGAAGTATTTGGCTCCTTTTGGAACGTTAAGGGTAGTGATAGCCTCAGTTACAAGATGATGTGTACAATCACAAATGATGTTATTACACTGATGATGTCATTGGATATAGGCAACTATAGAATTTTATGGAATCGATAGTCATGTGGAACCTTAGGAATGTTTATGCACCTTAATAGACTTAAATCCTGGATTCGAAGATCTCAATGACCGATGAAGCTACGTAGTAGTGTATCGGGAGGGTTCCTTATTTAAATTTCATTTACGAGATGTCCCACGCAGAAAGCTAGCAAATGTCAGTTGAGAGATGTTGGATCCTAGAACGTTTTGTTACTGTTTTTGGTATTATCAAACTGGTAATTTATCGAGATTTAGTGTATCCCTTAGAAGTGATGAGACTTCTATTAGTAATGGGCACAAATTGGAATTTATATGATTACTGTAGATGTTTATTCTTATTTTCTTTTAAGTCTTGGATCGATGGATATCAATAAATGACTAAGTTTTTTAGGAGTGTATCGAGAGGGTTCTTTATTTGGATTTCGCTTATGAGATGTCCCAGGCACAAAATTGGAAAATGTTAGGAGTTAAGGGAAGTTAGATACTAGGATGGTTACAATTTACATTTACATATATAGTGGTATACTTATTGTATATTCGTACTTGGTGTGAATGGTACAGATTAGATGTATATGTGTAATTCAAATTTGATAATGGTATAGGTGTGTGTACATGTAATGTGAAATATATGGGCGCGCCCCAGTAATGTTATGATAGTATGGTTGAGTCATTCTTTTATCCCATGGGATATGAGTATGGACTAATTGGGTATAAATTTAATATAATGGTACGAATTAAAATGCGACTTCACATCATAGCGAATTCTGAGGATGGAATTCCGTTATTAGTGGGGGAGAATGTAATACCCCGTATTTTCAGAATAAAATGTTAAGACAAAAATTGAATATAAAAGTTTGGATTAAGGTTGGGAATGAATTAAATCGTAAGGATTTAAATTTAAATGAATAAAATTTAAAGTAAAAATAAATACTTATTGATAACTTCATAATTATACGATTCAACTGGGAATGATGGGTTCGCTCATGAGAAATAAATCATAAAGAAATTAACTTATGGTCGGACGTTGATTAAACATAATACAAATGGGTACGTTAAATAGAAATATTCTGGACACATTTTGTTAGTGTCTATGGACTCATTTAAGTGTTTTATAACCTTTAAAAATGGTATCGGGGCATGGGTATATTAATTGTGTAACTTTTGGGTCACTTGAGTAGTGGGGTTGGACCCATGTAAGGATTAAAAGTTGGGGTCTAAGGCCCAAATCGTGATTAAAGCCTTAGTTATATTAATTAGGAGTTTATTAAAATCCTATCATTTGTATCCAAGAACCCTAGGTCACACATTTAAGAAGAGGAGGCAATAATATTAGCAGGAGAATTGCGAGAGAAAGATTCAAGGAGGAATTTAAGAAGCCAATCAAGAAATCGTTCAAGACTTAATGAAGAAATTCTCTTTCTAACTATACTTAGTCCAAATTATTTCCTAAATTATCGTGACGCACTTCCATGTAGAATTATGTATTTGGTAATTAAACGATGAATTGAATCTTTTTTATAAATGTTTAGAATATTAAAAATAAGCTAGAAAAATACAGAAATTAGGATGGATGTAATGTGGGTGGAAAAACTCATGATTTAGGATCTATATGGAATTCATATGATTGTTCCCTTTAGATGACTATTAGATGTGTTAAGGTTCCAAATTTTTGATTGAATTGTACCCTTGCATGTTGTAGAGACTAAAGAACTTATGGATAAAATATGAAAATACAAAAACACCCTTTGAGACTTAAATTCTATAATTTGAGACTTGAATTGGATATTAAATCATGTAATAAATGATCCCGGGAGGGTAAACGAGGTCATGGGAACTCGAATTTGAAATTTTATATTGAAAGGAGCCTTTAGATTTGGGTTTATGTGGAGAAACTGGATTCCCGAGTTTAAAAAAGAAAAATATGGGTAGAAGGGGAGGTTGGTTCACCCATGGTTCGAACTGGTTCAGTTTTTAGAGGTACATGCAGTTGAGTTCGGGGTATTTTTAGGTGTCCATGCAATTTGGTGGAATCGTGTTTGGGTAACCGTGGAATTTATTAAAAATGAAAACGTGATGCTAACAATAAAAGGATGGATAGATTAACTAGATGGTTAATGACATTTTTATAAAGAAGGAATATTTGATAATTCACAGGTTAGTTGTTATAAAATAAGGGTAATTTATGGGGTGATTACCAAAAGGAATTAAGTAGGTGGTTTGGAGTATTATACGAAGTTTGAAGACTTGAATAATTAACTGGATGGTTAAATGTACATTATAAGAAAAAGGAATTTAATAATTAACGAGATGGTTAATTATTAAGTAAGGATATTTATGGATAAATTCTTATGGGGCTGTCAGGGGGGTAATTATAGAATAATTACCTTTACATATTGTAATATGTATCTATATTTTGTATGGACATGCCTATATTCGTAGACCATCATATCGATTAGGGTTGGGCTTGTGCGCGTGCGAGATCGGAGCACACATCGTCACCATTGGTCTAGGCGTAGTGTAGGTCATATTTCAGGTACTATGTGGCAGCACCACTTATAGGAGTTAAGTTTTGATGTTGGGATCCATGTGACACCACTTGGTGTGGGTCATGCAATGGTGTAACTACGTAAGTACCACCCCACTTTCTTGTGTATTGTGATGTTCATTGTGGATAGGAGATTCCCCCGGGCTTACAAATAGAGCATGAACGAGATGTTATTGGTAGATGCCTTAGTGTTTCATATGTATAAGGACATATATATAAATTAATGGAAATGAATAAGATGTATTCCTAGTCTAATGATGTAGACTATAAAACACAGACCTAATATTATGTAGTATGCATGATAAATTGTTATGTCACATTACGAGTAGTGACTGGGGTACTTTGGGTAGAAGTGACTAGAAATGTAAATGATTATATTTCAGTGCGTTAATTATGCTATATGCATCCTTATAATTATGCCGGGACACTTAACGCTATCTATTTTTGGACCTGGGTGGTTGTACGTTTATCATTGCACTCAAACGAGAGGTTAGATTTTTAATGCATGTGAGCGATGGTGGGACATCTTCACTTTGAATTAACCGTATTTCTGCATAAATAAAATTTATAAGTTAATTCTTGCACACTCTAGGGCGCTGACCCAAAATTATAAATGCTCCCCCCCCCCCAAAAAAAAAAAATGTACTCTAGACAGGGATATCAGGGAAATTATCGAGAGATTAGCCTTGCAGTCTCACCTTGCATATCGGGCTCCATATCATTGATTTTAGACTAGGTTGTTCCTCTATTTCAGTTTATTATTTTTTGAGTATATTGTAAGGGTATAAGCATGTCGGTTATTTTTCTTATATTCAGATTGAGATGTTATTATGTTACTTAGATTGTCAATGTTGGACTGATTGGTATGCTTTTAATTATGAAATTCATTATATTTCAATTGTGGTTAATAATAAATATTTTTTTTTGTCGTGACGCTAAGAATGATATAAATTGACAAACAAGCCCCATCTTTGGCGTATGCTGTCTGGTCAACATGACAAAATGGGTGTTGTTAAAAGCATAATAATCTGTGTAAATACATATAAAAATATTAGAGTTTATAAAAGCAACATACTATACAAAAAAAACAAAGAATTTTTTGACAAAACAATAATGGATTAAAAAAAAATTGAACTAAATTAATTTATAGTACAAAAATAAGTTTAAAAGATTGTAAGATAAAATAGATTATTGTATATGCATATGTATGTGATGTATGTGTGTGGTGTTGTGCGATTTATGTGTGTGTGTGTGTGTGTGTGTGTGTGTGATGATGATGTTTGATATGGGGTAATGAGTATAAAAATGCGTGCAGAAGAAAGAGAAAATAAAAAAAATATATAAAATAATCTAATGAAAATAATAAATGAGTTAACATAAAAAATAAATACATCCATAAAAATAAAATAAAAAGAATAAAAACTAAATCTAAAAGTTTTAAAAAAAGTGTTAAAAGTGATAAAAACTAAACGACTTTAAAAATAAATAAGTAAATAAAAATTCATAAAAAATAAGAAGAAGAATAAAATATTTTTAAAATCGTATAAATAAATTAGCCAAAAAATAATAAATATAATAACATGAAAATAAGAAAGATTAATTTTTATATATGTGGGTGTTAATATATATTATGTGTATGTTGGTGAATGTGTTTGTGAGAAAAGAGTAGATAGAAAATAATTAAAGAAGACAGAGAAGAATGGAGAGAGAAAAAAGAATATAGAAGAAAGTGGAGAATAATTAAAGAAAGAGGAAGGAAATTTAAAAATGATATAGAGAAGGAGTGGAAAAGATAGGAAATTAAAAAAAGGGAAAGAAGGAGGAGAGATGAAAGGGAAATATGAAATAATGGAAACAGATTGTGTGGAGAAGTGTGGGGTTTAAAATAAGAAAAGAATGGTAGATAAATAATTAATAAATGAATTCTGAATAAAAAAGAAAAAAATGCAAAAAATCAAAATAAAATAAAACAAAAATAAATCGGGAAAACAAGGAAATAAAAAAAAATGTAAGTAAAAAATAAAATAATATAAAGATAAAAAATTATACATACATGTGTGTGTGTGTGTGTGTGTGTTCATAGTGAATGTTTATATGGGTGTGTCAAAAATACAAAAATTAACTCTTACAAATGCTGTTAAAAATGTTTAAAAAAAATATTGTGTACATAAATATTTCAGTGTTAAATTTTTTTAATTAAAAATAATTTTTTAAAGAGTAAATAATATAATGAGTTTCAAAATTAGTTTTTTTTAACTTAATTAAATATACGGATTTTATAATAATTTTTATATACAACATAAATTTAACTGGATGATATACAATAAAGTATTATGGAGCATAAAATCAAATGGATAATGTTATTTAAATTAAATGATTACATTATTATTAAATAAGGTTTTTTATCATCAAAACCAACTATAATAAAAATTAAAGTCCAATAATACAACTAGCAAACACATATAACATGAATTACAAAATCTAGTGCATGAAAACATGCAAACACAAGATTTAGTATGAGAAGTATCGTGTGCAAGCAATCAAGAATCAATAAGCCTAACATTTGAAGTCGTTAAATCGAATTTTCTAAACCACATAGGTGTAACGGGACACTCTTGAATTTTGGAAACATCGGTGACTCTAGTCTTAATCTTCTTATGACATTTTTCATGATTAAAGAAAAAATGCCTAAAGTGACATTTCGGACCGTAATGTGTGCACGTGAAGACTCAACGAGAAATATTACCCAAGGGTTGACATTTTCTTTGACACCCCGTAACTTTGAATTTTTAGGTTGATAAAGTCTATTTATTTAATACTACAATTTTTTAATTAAATTTAAATACCATCCTTAGCATGAAATAGAATCAATGAATAATGATAAATCAAAGTAGAGAACGATATGAAAATAATCCTCAAATGATCATATAATGTAGATATAATGTAGATGGAAGCAATCGCCAACACTATGTAAAGTAAAAACTGTCTGATCAGAATTAATACATGACAAATCTTCTAAAACTATATTGTCTTCAAAATTGAGTGCAAATGTTACGAATGAAGTAAACATTACATATCTCAATCATAAAGTAAATAAAACTAAAGTAGGTTCAACACCTAAGTCTCCATAACTTGGTGCCGGCGGGAATGAAAACTCCGTACTCGAGTGAAAATCTAGATCGGGTATACTGGAGCACTTGAAACAAAGCAATGGGTCAGGCCCATTGCAACAAGATAATGACTAGACACTCAAGTAGTAAAACTATCAATCATGAGTACAAATAATAATTCTACAATTATTAAATTAACTATTCTGTATTTTTCTTTAAATTTTGCATTCAACAACAACATTTAAAATCTTCCTAGTTTCCATATTATAAGGGATAATTAGTAAATATAATTTTCACTATATCAATAAATGGGACGTATCCAAAATAATCAGATATATATATATATATATATATCTGTGTGTGTGTGTGTGTGTGTGTGTGTGTGTGTGTAATCAATTTGAATATTTCATTTATAAATAAGGTCCATGAGCATATCTAGCACCTCACGCATGTGAAATAAAATTTAATTCAAAACATAAATAAATTTTCATCATAAATACAAATTCAACCTCACGTTATCCACCCCAAACACCATCAATAATAAAATTATCGTAATCGTGTATGGCCCCTATCCCCATTGGGATCACCAAGCCCAATGATATAAAACCAACTTTATCCACCCAACATATTCATAATCACAATATAACAAAAGAGGCCCCATGTATAGGATCGTAAGTGTTGATACGAGAAATCGTCCGCTAGTCGTTCTCGTATCAGTAAATCAAGAGTAAAGTGCGTAATAAACAAGTAAAGCAAGTAAACAGAGAGAAGAGAAGATATAGAGTGGTTCAGCTTTTGAAATAGGCCTACGTCCACTTTGTTTCTCCGTTCTCATTATGTGCGTTGCATTGTACAATATAATAGTGCCTAAAGAGGCGTACAAGTATGAGAATAAAGGAGAATACATGATGACTGGGGATTCCGGTATGCCGGAGAGGTAGCTGCGTTGTAGATATATGGCCTCCAAATCGTATGTTGGGGTTGTGTAGAGGGAATTTGTATTGGAGTGTCTCGGGTGTGTCTGGAACCGATCTCGTGAAAAGACCCCTCTATCTCGAGGTGTGGACCCTTATTTATAGGAGGTCTGTGTGTTGAATCACGTGCCCTGAGCACGTGGCGTACACCAAGTCTGTAGTAGATGTGGATGAGGGCACGCGCCCAGAGCAGCAGCGCTGCGCTACTGAAGGGGATCCGCGGAACCTGAGCTGGGGTCATTGGGGTGCCGCGGTATCTTATGGAGAGGCCGCACCCTACAAGAGTTCTGGTCGCGCCTCATATGAGATACAGGCCGCGGAATATATGACTTGAATGCAATTATATAAATACTTCCACGGTAGGGTGCTATACTTGTACTATCAATAAGCCCACAAGCCGTAGTATCAAGGGAGACATATTGGGACTGCGGCTAAGTATCCAAGGTGCCGCGGTGCTTCCAAAGCGACGATTCGTCTTCCGCGCTCCCTTATATAAATTGTTTCTGGCCGTGGACTTCATTACGTTTCCAAATCTTTTGAGAGCAAATCGAGAGCGAAACTCTGCACATTTCTTACTGCATATTCCGGCGACCCTCCGAGGCGGTGTGTGGCAGTTCAAGGCGGTTTGTAGCTGTCTTCTCGATCCTTTTCATTCCCAGGTGATTTTTCAACCACTGTTTACAATTTTCTTCCGTTTTTATGCCTTTCCTGATTCATTTGCTAGAAATCTAGGATTTTACTTGTTCGTTTTGCTCTTCGTCACATATGCTGCATATGAAATACACATCACTGTTCTTGATGTTCATAGCTGAAACCTCCACATTCTATGAATTTGATCTTGGAATAGTTAAAATTTGGTTAATCAACTGTTTAGGATAGAGGCCGCGGCAACAAAGGATTATAATAATCGTCCGAACTTGAAATTCTGCGTCAAACCGTGCTAAATGGCCGCGGCCCCCCAAGCCGCCATCCGTGGCAACAAATCAACTTAATCCCACCTGGTCATCTCGGAACAGCCTTAAAACTTTCATGAGCCTTAAAACTTTCACGAACCCAAGACATCCATGTAAAATAACTGTTGTTGCTACTAGAGCATATCGAGTTGTCTGAAGAATTAGGAATGGCCGTGGTCAGGAATGCTTTGAAGCAATTCTGTCTTATTTCCGTGGCAGCACATGTTCCATAAATATGGATGTGGCCGCGGCCAGTTGGGACCATTTGGTCCCATAAGCAAACGTATTAGGGACGTAATTCCAGCTTGTAAGACCTAAAAAATAACCTTCTGCGGCTTCTTGAAGTCTTACAAGTCATACTGGTTGCGGCGCCTAACTGCGAATTCTGCTTTTCAGGTACTGCTGCAGCCATATGAGCTTTGACCCAGACGAGTTCCTTAGAGGCTTTTGGGCAAAGCATTTTGGGACTTCTCCCCCATAACTTACTTCCGTGCCCCCTCTGAGATCAGTTGGGCCCTGCAAACTGAAAGATTGCCCGAACTGCGTGATAATTGACTCAACCTCCACGGATTCTGCATCTGGAAAGGATTCCCCATCTCAGTCAATGGAAGAGGAAGCCAACTCAAGTACCCATCCCATGGGAGAAGGAGACATTGCCGCGGCCTCTATAAATAAGCCTGGAGGTACATCAGGGAGGGCTGCAAAACCATTAGTCGCACTTGACATCCGCGGCTCGATGACCCAAGAATGGGTTGAGCAGGTTGCTGAGGCTTTCGAGTTTCCAGAAAACTTGACGTGCTCAGCCCCTGCCGCGAACCAAAGACCGTGCACGGCCCTTTCTGACGATGGGATTTGCTTCCCCTTGCACGCGTTCATCTACGGGCTGCGGCTGCCTGTTCCTGTTCCCATCCATCGTATTTTCCAGACAATGAAACTGGCTCCAGCTCAGTTAGACCCCAACGGTTGGAGAGCTGTTCTTACTGCAGTTGTCCTTTGGGAGAAGTTGTTCAAAAAGGACATTACTCCCGTGGGGTTCTTTCACTTCTACCGCCCAAAGGAGAACTCAGTAAAGTTCGCGGGCTACTACTATTTTTCTAGCCGCGCCAGGGACGAGACCCTATACACTAGGAGACCGACCAGTGAGAAAAACTGGTAGGGGAAATATTTTTACATCTCCGGTGAAGGCTGGGAGATGCACCCCGAGGAGAATGAAAGGGAGAGATCATATAAAATGCCGCGGCAGTGGGGTTCACCTTCAAAACTAGGTATAAGATTATAGCCGCGTCCTTTAATTTCACTTGACCTCTGCTAACTTGAATTGTATTTTCTTTCTGCAGCCCTTGACAATCTGCACTTGAACCCGCGGCAGGAAAAAAGAGTTGCTGAGGCCGCAGAATTTCCTACTGAGCATAAGAAGTTCAGCATACTTGTAACGTCGGCCACTATATTTAAGGCGGGGTTCTTCCCAAACAAATTAATTCCTCAACAGATGGGCGCAGAAGGTAATTAACTGTGCCATTGTTTTCATTCCGCGGTCATTTTATTTTCTTGTTGAACTCATGCCATTCTTTTTGAGGTGAAGAGGTTGATAGGGAGCTGCTGGCTGCGCAGCTGGCAGAGATGGATGAGGACGCGGTCATCCTGAATAACATCGCGCGAAGCAGAAAAAGGAAGCGGTCTAGAGCCAAGGTACAGGCCGCGGCCTCCGCTGGAGATAAAACCACAGATCCTGCCGCGGATCAGGTGGTTCATGATGAAACCCCTGTGCATCATGAACATTTTGATGATGATATAGGGGAAAATTTGGCCGCGGCCGGACTGATGTCAGCGGAAATTTTCCTCCAACCGTCTTCTCCTCCCCCACCAAATGTAGTGGTCATCAATGCAAATTTGCCACCTCCCCAATTCCGTGGAAAATTCGGGCCAGACGGTAGGCCAAGGCCTCAACTAAGGCAGCCTGACCCAAATTCCTCCTGGGACACTACTTCAAAGGTTGCACGAAGAATGAAGCGAGCCTTGGATGCCGCGGACCTCGACAGACTTATTGGGGAGGATCACGAAGATCTGGAGGATTGTGGCCTCCATAGCCTTCTCAGGGTACGTACTAGTCATTGAATCTTTGTATCTCGTATTTTTCTGTACTTTTGCTAACCTTTTATTTCATATACAGGCCACGGATGTGATTGTGGTCCAAAAAAGAAAGTACGAGGCTTTGTACAGGCTGAAAGAGGTCGAGAAGAGTGCACATGTCGCGGACCTACAGTCTGCCCGAACCTCTTCTTTTGAGGCCGGGAAAAAGTCCTCTGCCGCGGCCCTCCAGGAAGCCCATATGGACCTGGAGAGGGCCAACAAGGCCAGAGAGGAAGCGGAAGAAAATTTCAATCAGGCCGCGGAATCTCTGAAATCATCGCAGGCCCAAACATCCGAAGCCGCCCGTGTTGCAGAGATTGTAACTTCCAAGCTTGCCCTCCTCCAGAAAAAATACCAAGAGCTTGAAGCCAAGTCTGCTCAGAAGGACGAAGCCCATGCCGCAGCCATAAAAAAGATGGAAGAAGATCATGGCGACGCCCTCCAGCTAGCCATATATCATGTCGTGGAGTCCTTCAAAGGCTCCAAGGATTTCTTCCTTACCAATAACAGGGCATACCTCCGCGGCTATCAGGAGTTACGGCAGAGAATCATTAAAAAATTTCCTGATGCCAAGGAGACGGTCCTCGCTTGGAAATTAAGTGATGCCGAACATCAGGAGTGCATTGCTGAGCTGAGGACCGCGGCTGAGGAGAGAGCAAGGCTGATAGCCCAAGCAGAGGCAGAGGCAGCGGCTGAGGATGGGGAGACAGAGACTGCCGCGGGCGGTGATGAGGCTAATGACGATGATGACGCGGCCTCTTAGATTTTAAATTTCTGTTGCACTTTTGTAATTTTGAACTTTGTTGTGGCTGCGGCCCTCATTTTTGTAATCCAAGTTAATTAATACAAGGGCTGCGGCCATATTTTTATCACTGCTTAATATTCCTTTCTTTTCTGCATTGCATGTTTTACTCTGCCTGCTATAATGAATGGTTGCATGTTACTGCCTCATATTTGTAACCTTCTTTCTGTATTGAACGAACTTGTAGTACTTGTAGCTAGGTCCGCGACAGCATAGCATAATTCGATGCAATCTTGCTCTTGTTAATCATCCGCGGTGCCCTTGTCACCTTGGCCCTTTTTTGCTTTACCTTAGCACCACCGTAGGGCTGTGATCCCCAGGCCGCGGTGCCAATGAAATTTGGAGGCCGCGGCTTGATTTCTTCAATTTTCTGTAGAAGCCGCGGTGATTTGAACGCGACTCAGTCGTTTTTTTCCATTTAGCTGTGGCAGGTTGCCATCCAGCACTAGGGTAGCGGTGGATGAGGATGTCGCGGCATCTATTTGACTGTTGACAAGATAATGGGGCTATAGAACCTTGCCCCTGGGAAACCGAGGCCACCTTTCTGTGGGTTTGACATGCCTCATGATCATGATGACCGAGCCTCCAATAGCCGATTCGATTGTCTTTCATGGCTTTCCTTTAGTCGATCTTGGGACACTATGAAGCCTCCCCAGGCTGGGTTACATTATTAATCCACCCACAGCTAATATGAGAGACTCTATCAAGCCTCTCCAGGCTGGGTTATGTTGTTAAGCCACCCACAGCTCATATGCGAGATACTATCAAGCCTCTCCAGGCTGGGTTATGTTGTTAAGCCACCCACAGCTAATATGCGAGATACTATCAAGCCTCTCCAGGCTGGGTTATGTTGTTAAGCCACCCACAGCTAATAATACATATAGAGCCATCCCTGGCTCGATGACGAGTCACAAAAGCTAAGAGTGGGCGTTATAAGCCCCCGTGGCTGACGTCGCACTTTGAGAGCAGAGAATTGGCATTGTAGGCCCTGGTGGTTGATAAAAGCTCCTTGGATCCTCAGATGCCTCCGCGAGTATAGCCATCATGTGATAAGATGTAGTTGCACATTGCGAGGGAAACCTTAGAGCTAACGAAGGTCGTATCCCATCCATGAGCGCATTCTGAAGTAGAATAATCCTTCAAGATGATTTTGTTATATTTCCTCTGAAATCTGTTTGAGACAACAAGTCTTTTTGTGAGGTAGTAGGTTATGAAATCAAGAGAAATATCAGATATAGCTAAACTTGCTAGTTCATATACTTATATATGTATGCTGCCAATGACTTTGTTAACAAAACATAAAGTCTTGAGTATTTAAGGCTACAGTGAGCTTCATAAAACATAAACAAAAATAGTTGAAAATAGAAAGACTAAGGATGAGATGCGGTAGGCAGCCTCGGCTGGGTCCGGATGAATCCCCTATGCATTCTTTATGAATCGCTGCAGCATCCCTTGTCCGATTAGCCTTTCAATTTCATCCTTCAGAGCATAGCATTGCTCTGTGTCGTGGCCATGGTCCTGATGGAATTTGCACCAGGTAGCTTTGTTCCTCTTGTGGGGTGGAGCTCTCAATTTTTCTGGCCACCTCAAAATCTTGTCTCCTTTGATGACTTCCAAGATCTCTTCAATTGGGAGGCTCAACTGAGTATAGGCACCTGACTTTTTATGCCTTTTTTGACCTCTGATGGTTGATTCCGCGGCTTCATTTACTGCCGCGACAGGCATGGCTGGTTTTGCTAGTCCCTCCACTTCCGTGCCTATGTTTTTAGATGTCGCGGCCTCCAGCATTAGCACCCTCTGAGTGAGAAAATTGACCTGGGTCTGAAGCGAGGCATGGCTATCATAGAGGTGATTAAGGTGATTGTATAGTTGCACAATCTCATCCTTGACTTCTGCACTCCGGCTGGATTCTCCCTCCATCTCTGCTATTGTTAGTCTTTACAATGTATATATATAATCTGAGAACAAACTAACAAAAGTGAGCAATCCTAGAGATACTGAACCAAGTAGGAAATGGAGGCCGCAGCCATTTCTACGTGACACCGAGGCCGCGGCTATAAGGCGCGTAGCAAGATGCACTGCCGCGGCCCCGTATGATACCATGGTAAAGTTAGAGCCCGACTGATTACGCTCCTACTAGGGTTTGTTCATGAGTAAATAATCTCTCGATGCACACAAGGCACAGTTTCAATGATAACCCAAGATCATAGGCCAAGAACAGCAAAGAAGGAGTAGATACAATCCCTCCCTAATCATTCACCTTTTTGAGGCAAAAGCCCGTCATGCCTTGCGATACTAGCTAGATAGAATGATATCACAGGGGTATGCAAGATGGATCTAAAGCCATAAGATGGTATATTTAGATATAAGAAATACCCACCTGTGGGTATGAATATGATGTGGAGTCCAATAACCAGTAACCGGCCCGCGAGGAGATGATCTAAAGGACCCCTCGGGATCGAATAAGGTGTTTGAAGGACTCATATATGCAGAGAAAGAAGATTGAAATGTCTTGTTCCCACAGACGGCGCCAAATTGTTGATACGAGAAATCGTCCGCTAGTCGTTCTCGTATCAGTAAATCAAGAGTAAAGTGCGTAATAAACAAGTAAAGCAAGTAAACAGAGAGAAGACAAGATATAGAGTGGTTCAGCCTTTGAAATAGGCCTACGTCCACTGTGTTGCTCCGTTCTCATTATGTGCGTTGCATTGTACAATATAATAGTGCCTAAAGAGGCGTACAAGTATGAGAATAAAGGAGAATACATGATGACTGGGGATTCCGGTATGCCGGAGAGGTAGCTGCGTTGTAGATATATGGCCTCCAAATCGTATGTTGGGGTTGTGTAGAGGGAATTTATATTAGAGTGTCTCGGGTGTGTCTGGAACCGATCTCGTGAAAAGACCCCTCTATCTCGAGGTGTGGACCCTTATTTATAGGAGGTCTGTGTGTTGAATCACGTGCCCTGAGCACGTGACGTACACCAAGTCTGCAGTAGATGTGGATGAGGGCACGCGCCCAGAGCAGCAGCGCTACGCTACTGAAGGGGATCCGCGGAACCTGAGCTGGGGTCATTGGGGTGCCGCGGCCTCTTATGGAGAGGCCGCACCCTACAAGAGTTCTGATCGCGCCTCATATGAGATATAGGCCGCGGCATATATGACTTGAATGCGATTATAGAAATACTGCCACGGTAGGGTGCTATACTTGTACTATCAGTAAGCATAAGATAAATATAATCCCACTTTCGATAAAATTTTATAATTATCATTCACACTTCGCTAAAGTATTTCAACATCTTTATTATTTATCTTTCAATTTCCCGAGTTCTATTTATTTCATTCCCATTGTTTTACTACCTTAAAAGGTAAGGGGATGAAGCATAAATTCTCCATAAAAATCAAAAAGAAAATTTTTATTCCACTCATATTACATTGACAAAATAAATTTTAGACATATTTTTCAATGCCCATAAATTAGTATTCTACTTATTTAGGATATGATCTTTATTATGGTGTTAGAATATTAATTTGTTAATATGGTCCCTTTATAATCAAATTTTGGGAAAACTTAAAATATGAAAGTTGTCCAGCATGTGATTTACTAAAAAAAACATGCGAAATATCTATATTTAAGCCTTCTACCGGGGTTAAAAGTTTCCTTTTATATAATATTACTATACGTTGACAAATATGCTAGTCCGATCTTTTCTCATTATTAACTTTTAGAATATTATATTTTATACAAGACTACAAAGTTTCATAATTCTCTAAGCGAATTTAATGTTTTTTAAAAATTTGAGACTATTCCAAATCTTTAACATAATTCATAAAACCATGATGAAAAAGTTAATATTTACTAGAACCGAAATTCCCAAAAGTAAGAATTCTAAATAAAATTTAAGATAATAAGAAATGAATTTAATGTACTATCATGATTTTCAACACATATAATTTATTCAATATTAAATTTAACATTTAAATCATACCAACAATGTACGATTCATAATCCAATTCAATTATACCAAATTAGACTCAATCAATCAAGTATATAATTTCATGAATTAGAACCATAAATTTATTCACCAAAAATTATTATTTATAAAGGTGTAATCAAAGAAAGATAAACCTTGATTATATCTACACACATTTCAAAATTTATAAAAACTTCTTTAGGTAAAAATACTATTTATCTCCTAAGAGGAGAGAGTGGAAATATCTTGCCTCAATGTAGAAACCTTAAAAAATAATAAGAAAATATCGTAGAACAAAGTCCCTCCAAAATCACCTCCCAAATGATAAAATTAATTTGTCAAATATGTAGAAGAAATTCCTCTCGGAAGACAATTGAATCGGTGCTCCAAAAATCCTTTAGAATTTATCCAATGTCGTGCCAAATAGTTTTTTAGAAAATTATAATTTTTGGCTACAATAAAATAGTATATATTTTTAGATGTAATAGTGTAGTTTGAATGAAAAATAGATTAAGTTGTTAATTTGATTTATGTATTGAAATGGGAATGGTAATAAAGAATGAAGATAATTGTTTGTCTATAAGAATGAGCCTTTGCTCATCATTTTATTTATTCTTATTTTATAATTACTATTTAGCCTCTTATGTAAATATTAAATACTATTTAGCATCCTATGTAAATAGTAAATACTATTTGTCATCTAGTAAATATATTTTAAATAATAAACATCCAATGTTAAATAGTAAATACTATTCATATTTTTGTAATTATTTAAAATTCAATTTTCAATGAATTAATCAATTCAATCAATAAAAAAATCCCAAAATTTAATATTTAGCTATTAATAAAAGCCCCTATATTATGGGGTTTTACATTTTTTTAATATCCCTAGCAAGATTTGATCCTCTTAAAAACATGGTCTTCGCTTTAGTAGCGAAAGCATTTGGATCATCGAAGTTAATCCCGCAATTGTCATCTTTGATTCGGATAATGCCTAACATTTTATCCAACTTTTCTGACCTCGATTCCAAGTCAAATTTAACATTACCCGATTCTCTCAATCTCTTTTCTAACTCTACAATTCTAAACTCGAGCAAATGATGAGACTCATAAAATTCAAGGGAGTCCTTCTTCAAAATCTCTATCAAATCCGGAAGGTTATCTCGCTCCCCCTTAACAAATACGTGCTTCTCCCTAAGAGTCTTATCATGTGTCCTAAGATCCTCAATCAATATACTCTCATCATCACATACGACAAGTTGGTTCAATCTAGCTGCTAACTTTAAATTATTTTGTTTTCAATTTCATCATATCCATATATAACTCTTGAAAGGCAATCTAAAGTTCTCTCCCCTCTTCATATTCTTTATATTCTTATTCTTCTCCACTCGCTCTACCATCATTCACTTGGTAATAAGAAAAACGACCTCAGAATTATCATGCTTAGAATTATCTTCATCAAAAGATTTTTTATAAAGGCTCACATGACTAGCCATGAATGCGGTGTAGTTGCGCTCAGTGGAGGAGTCAGATTCCTCCTCCAGTTCGTTGTCACTAAGGGTGACACTACAAGAAAACTTGGTTTTAGCGATGTTTTATAAACATTGGAATAAACTCTAAAAGCGTCGGGGAGAGAAATCCCGGCGTTTGGACAACGTTTTTTAAAAATGGCGGCGTATCTACAGTCGAAAAATAAGCGTCGTTTGTGAAAACCTTGGATATACTTTTTCCGACACTTCCTGCTATGTTTATTAACCGTCGGCAATTGTCCTTGCCTTGTGGTACAATTGCGACTTTTTTTTGGAAAACGTCAGTTTTTGTCTCAATGTTTCCCCAAAAGCCTCGGTAATATTAAATTAAGATATTAACATAAGAATCAATCATTGATTTTAAAACATTACAATGTTAACTAACTTTTCCCATACTATATTCCAACATTTTTTTGTGAAGTGTAAATATTTTAAATGCCATATAATATTCAAGTAGATGTCATTAATATTATAATTGATACCTCAAAGAAATTCTCAATCAACCAAATAAAAACTTTATACTATAATCATAGAAAAACATCCCAATATTGTCCACTAATAAGCCAAAAATTTATACCCCGATATACCAAACAAAATATGAAACATATATTATCATAAAAAAATGCTAGAGTAATGTTCAAAACAATCAAGACGATTTTTCTGCGACCATAGGCATGACAGAACCACATGTAAAAGAAAGAAAATAAGTATTACAAAGTAAATAATTCAATGTAAAAGTGATGCACAAAAGAAAAATGAAAGGTGGTTAGGGACTTACTTCCCAATTCAAACTTTTCAATTAGTTGGTAATTTTTGCCTTCTTCATCCGCTCCTAAAATTTGAACAAGAAAATAGTTGGAAGAGGGATAGTAATTAGATTTAATGTTTTCAAATCAACAACTTATATAGTAATAATGAAAAATTACAACTTGTACGAGCAAACTGAAAAAATGTGATGTATATAACTTTAAAATAGGTTTTCAAATATAAAAGAATAAAAAAATGTAATATGTTAGCAAATAATATTCCCATATAGCTTGTGAAGTCTCCAACCCGGCCCAAATAAAAACTGTAAGCCACACAATCTAAGGCTGACAACATTTTTTATTTCCAATTTAAAAGATTAATTTTCAAAAGGGATCCATAAAGTTTTAACATTTTTATGACAAATTATGGTCAACGCATTATTATAAGACTTATAAAAATAGACCTAATATTTTGTAAATTAATTTTTTTCATTGTTGCCTACTATAATATATTCTATTTTTTCCATGCATTCAAATAAGTGAAGTGATAAAAACATGTGGATGTTGATAAAGTAAATAGTTTTATAGTAGCAAAACGTGTTTAACACACTTATTATTTTCAAAAAAATTGGCATAGTTTCCTTTGTTTATTCATGAAAACAACTTGTTTTTACCTTTAAAATTAATTCAACAATAGCAACAACCACGAAATTAAACCACAAATAAATCCCTTCCACCAATTTCAACATATATAACCTCATAAATTAGTTCCATGAACACATGTTCAACTAATTGACATTGGAACGAGTATCACTATCATATATAATGGATCTTATATGCATCAAAAGATGAAAATATTAGCGCCCTCACTTTAAAATGTTCCATGAAGAATTTTAGAGGAAAAAATACTAACCCCACAATAGTTACGAAGTTGAGTTCATGATATGTTTTGTGGTGGTGCCTTCATTAAGGATTGCGATCGATGTTGCGATTGAACACGATTGAAATTGTGGTGATGCTACAGGATCAACATTGGCATTGACAAGAACCTAGCAATTAGAATATACAAAATATTATATGTAATGCATAAAATTAAGAAATTATACTCAAACAATATCATCCCGTGCAACACCGGTCTCTGTTGTCTCTGGATGTTGTAATTCTAAATCATACATCTCTTGCTGCAAAAATCAACCCCAGATCTTATACAAACTTCAAATTATATCATACATATGTAAGAATCCCTATATACATGGTTTAAGTTTCCATCAAGACGCACATATATAATTCATAATATGGAACAATAAATCTAAATAGACTTCATAATCATGAAAAACTCAAATTCAAGAATTTTATTACAATTTGTACCCAAGATAAAAAAAAGTAAAATATCTTGATCATATGAAAAAAACTTCTATATAGCACTCCATCTTATTCATGGAAGGTAGGACATGTCCTATATAGAAAGGGGATAATCGAGACATTTGGTTCATTAGAATAATCAAACAAAATGTGAGCACCTTGTGTTTGTAGTCGTGGTATAAGATTGTGGATGTGGATTAGTTGATGTTTGAGGTTTTCCTTCCACATGTTCTATGGAGTAACTAATTCATAGATTAGAGGAAGCTTTAGTAATCTCATATTCGTGTCAACATGGGTTAGTAGGTAGTTGTAAGGCAGATAATCATGCGTCTATCTGTAAACTACATAATTAGTACATTATGGCTTGATTTTCTTTTTCAATTCACTATTCAAAAATGTGTTTTGGGCTTTATTTCTACATATAACTTTGTTTTCACCATCCTTAGAGAGAAACAAAGCCTAAAGGCAAACTAGTCTATGTTTATTTGATTCGTTTGTCATTGATTCAGTAATTTCTTGTGATCTGTGAGTTTTTGGTGTCTTCTTTGGATTATGATGAAGTTCTCAATCGATGGAAGTCGAAATTAAACATTTTACCAGGTAAATGAAAAATATGAATGCCACTTATATGTCCATATGTATGTATGTGTATGTATCTATAGGCATAGGCCTGATGGAATGTGCATTCGTTTTTCTATTGTTTGTTATTCGCCTGGCGGTGTGTGTTCCATTTTTTTTATGTCTATTTATTGTTTAATTTGATTGTCATTGATTCGGTAATTTGTTGTGATGGATGAGTTTAAGCTATCTACTTTGGGTTATGATGATGTTGAGAGACGATGCAAGTTGAGAATTCAACATTTTACTATGAAATTGAGGAATCTTTAATGCTGTGAATGTGATATATCTTCATGGAAATATGTACATATACATGTACATGTAGGCTTGCTCAAATGTGTGATCTTTTTTCTACTACTTGTAAGTCATTTGATGTAATCTTTGCAACAAAATACATGGCTAAGGGGGTTCCTTGCAAAATTCACATATATTAAGTTTCTTTTTTTCCATTTATAGTCTCGTTGAAATTCCTGCAGAAAATATTAATGCAACTTCCAGTTTCTACAATAACTTACAAAGTTAAGCTTTCGCACAAAATTGGAATGCTTTCGAGCAGCAATGACATAATTTCCAGCAACTTGAGGATAACTCACACCCTTGGGTACAAAAACCTTGTCCAGAGTTACTGGGTTGTTCAGGTTTATCAATATCGAATGCAGAGGAGGAAGGAGACTCTCCTAAAAAAGATAATAACATGCATCATGTGAGATCAACAAGTTTGTACTAGTAAAAGAACTACGTCTTGAAAGTATCACAACTTCATAACAATCAAATTGACTCTGGAGCTCCAAAAGACCAACTCCTTTCATATAATAAAGGAGTTAAGCTGGATCCACTAAATGCTGGATACTTTTCGTACGTCGAGTGAACCAAATAACTGTTGTTTGAACTACTCAGCGTGTATTAAAAATGGCTGACAAAAGTGAGCATAGTTCATTGAATTTTAAAGAAAATTTATGATTTGGCATGGTTGTACTAAATGAAACATAATAATGAGCATAATTCATTATGGGATATGTGTGCACAATAATTTCCAAACGCTGTACAAATCTTTCACTTTTTATTTTTCAATATTATTGACTATATAGTACACAATAAACATGAAATGGATATTATATATTCACATATAGAGAGAGGGGTACTTATTGCTTCAATTAGTAGTTGCATAACGTGTCCCTGATCCGACTTTTGTGAGACCTTGTGAAAATACTAGAAATATGACTCTAGAATCATAAAGAAACCCTGCAGCCATTATATTGATAGTTTCCTTTAGTAAGTAACTTCTAGTAGAAGAAAACAAAAGGGTTTGTTCTTCATAGCTGTATACATGTCAACAAATATTACAAGTCTTTTTTACAACAAAAATAGTACTTTTACCTCCACAATGCACAATACTAAACCAAGCAAGGTTCCGGCGACACCTAAAATCGTAAGAAATTGACAATTAATTATAACCTGCAAATTTAACACCCCTGATAAGTTCGGATAGCCTTGCGGTTAATTTTATTCCCTTTTGTTTAGATATTGTATATTAAACCCGTTATTGTGTACTAAATTCCTAATGCTACTCCTAGTAAACCCATTATTGTGTACAATATAGTTTTTTTGAAAAAAGCTTCTTTTTAGCAAAACTTCGGTTCCAATCAAAGAGTTGAAAGAAGGTACCAACACATCAAGGTCTATGAGTCTGCTTCTCTATAATGGCTAAAGAAGACGTCGTAGTATCACCCATTTTTCCCACAAATTAAAAATAATCTGAAACCTTTTGATACCAAGAAAACTATCAATCACATCCCTTCATGTTCTCTTTTTCTCTTATAAATATGTTATTTCTGTAAAGACTATTCTCATTTCGAAATTTTTCTTTAAAAAAAATAAATTTCTCTTGATGTCAACTTTAACACCACATATTACTCCAAAAAACAGGATCCAAGATCAAACTATCTAAATCACAATGGATAAACGAATCTCCCCACCCCAACTATCCAAAGCAAGTTTCAGAAGAAACAACAAAAGGGTGTCTGCAAATGGATTCCAAAGCCTGAACAAAAAGCAACTCCTCAGAGTCTACAGCAAAAAAATATAGTGATACTACAAAAAAAACTTCGAAGAACATTGGGTCAATGCACGAAAAAAAACTTTGAATCAATCTAAATTGTTAGATCTAACCAACAATAAAGATAAAATCATGAAACAGATGTCTATATCCAACAAATATGTGATTAACCAATAATAAAGAAAACACATTATCATTATGTGTTTACATACAACCTCGGGTATATATTCTAGGTCGCCCGAGGTGGAATCAAAAAGTTAGTACCAGATCCTTTGATTATGTTGAATTATCATATGTTGAGGCCTAATAGTAAGGAACTACTATGAACATCCAAATCCAGATAATTACAATGCAAGTATATTTAAATATGTTTCATTATCCAAATATTTACAAAGAAGATCAAGCGTGAGTGGCAGGAACCAATAAGCAAATTTATAGGAAAAAAAGAAAATTACTAATCATGACAAAAGAGGCCAAAGAATCAGAGTGGAATAAAACTGATTAAAATGAACAAATTATGACACCATATATCCTATTGATGTATCACCCATGGGAGGTACGTGTAAAGATATCACATACATAAAATGTAATGAACAAGCAAGATGGTCATTGGGTTGTATCGTAAATTTATTATTTGCCCATAAATGTTAACGCTATTTACTAAAATAAACTTGGTTGAAAACATAATCAAAAGAATAAAATAAACAGACCTGAATGCGAGCTCCTAATTTGGCTTATAGGCTTTTTACGATCTCTCCCCCTTTTTCCAATTATGACACCAATCCGAAAATGGATGCATTAATTTGTGGTAGTGTGTATATATTATAATAATCGTAGACATTAATTGTTGAAAAAAATGCTCACCGAACTTAATTACTAAACAAAAGCAACAATTAGTATAAACTTGACGGTTCAATGAGTAGTCAAACTAATGTATCAATAACAGTACATAAACCAATGTAACAACCAAATATATATATATATATATAGTGTTGGGGGTCTAGGCAAAACAACATTAGCCAACATAATACCTAGAACCTAAACCAACAATATTAATAACATTACATACACCATAATGCCTAGCACCTAAGTGTCTATGCGAGATGGCAGCAAAGTTCTATCCAACACTATTAACTATTAATAACAGTACATACATACACCATACATCCTAGCACCTAAGCGCCATGGCTAGGCGGTAGCAGAGATCTATCCAATATAATGACAAAGAAGCACTCACTTTTTCCTTCGTGGAATTTATAAAGGAACTAAAATACTTTTTTTAAGAGTTTGATTAGTTCTCATTATTGATGGTGTTTTTGTATTACACTTTTTTATTTACATCATAAATCCTTGTCCCAAATCATGTTCGTGAGAACTCCCTTCAAATACATCGTAGTCTTAATATTTTTCACAAAACATAATTTATATAAAAAAAGTGGTACAGAGTAATACAATTATGCAACTTTCCTCAATAAAATCTTTCCTCATATTGAACAAAGCATTAGATAACCTCCTGCCTAGAAAATTCATCAATGCTCTCCAATTATCTCCCAAAAATGTACCATTAGGAAATATCACATCCCATAGAGAAAGCAATTCGAGTAGCAAGGAAGAAATAAAGCTTTGTATTTAATCTCCATGGGCTGCCTAAATGGATTTAGCTGAATCATAGTTGGTAGCCAGCTTGTGTAAGCAACAACACCAGCATTTGGAGCAATGATTAAATGGGGAAAAGAATCCTTTGCAACATCTTTGTAATGATCGTGATAATAGCATGTGTGAAGCCTTAATCTGACCACTGCAAGTTCATCAATCGCTTAACATGAACTGGATTTCTTTCCTGAATTCTTTCCAATGCAATCTATCTCATCGCAGAAAGCATAACTATAAAGATCAATTTTCTCACCATCCATATTTTGTGGAATAGCAGTTCCAATGAGCTCTATATGCACTTGCACTCCAAGGAAAGAGCAAGCAACTCGCCAAAGACAACAAGTTGAAAAAGCTCCATATCAGGACCTAGGTAGTCTATGTACATATCACCACTGATTTCAGGAATTAAGCTTCTTGCAGCAACAAGTTGAACCATCCAATTTAGTGTAAGTGTACAATGAAAAAGCAAAGAAATGGGAGAATATAGCGAGATTCACCTCCATTCATAGTAGTCCTTCCAAGTACTTAATTGCTTTTGTATTGGAGATGAAGGACCTCTACCTGGGCACACTGTACTTGAAAAATTCCAATCCTCAATCAACCTTAACTGATTTAACAAAGAAATCGATTCCCCACAATAACATTCATGCATTCGCATTCCTACACCGTGAATTTCCAATTTCTCCAGGAATGAACAACGTGTCCCCACTGCCTCACACCCCTCAATACTAGCTTCTTCAGAAAATGTAAAAGGAAAATCATTTGTGAAATCAGCGCGTCTCATTTGTCCTTCTAACCTTTCACATTTTTCTTTATGAATTCTCAAATGTGAAATTTGGTGAGAGATGAAACAATAAGCAACGACCCCACAACGACCGCATCGTCTAGTAGGTTGGCCTAAGCATCGTGTTTTCTTTCCCCTCCCCGTACACTCCATTATCTCCGCTTAACATTGGGATGATACAAGGGAACTAAAAATATAAAAATATAAAATTAAAAAATTAAAATTAAAATACTTGTATGGATCGTAAATCAAGTAGTCCTCGAAATTTTAAGATTTGAGAGCCCATTCCATTTATTTGAATGAACTCATATGAGTATGAAATGTTAAACTAAAGTTTCACAATAAGAATTACTTTGTTCAAGCAGTGATCAATTGTGACACCCCGCTTAAAATAATAATGGGTGGCTAGCCCTATACTTCATTTAATCAGGAATCTCAGATGGATAATTCTCAGCATCTACTGACAATACTAAAATAAATAAGGCTAACCACCCAAAACTATAAAAGAGGATGCCAAAATTAAATCAAACATACAACGAACAACAAACCAACAATAGAGAACTAAAGGAAAAGGTATAAAACTGACAAGTACCACAATAAAAGAAAGTGCTCGAATTAAAAAGAAACGAGTACACAAAAAGAAATATACCTGAATAAGTTGTCGGGTCACAGACAGTACAACATCCAAAAATAAAAATTATAAACAACTAGAAACGACTCTTGGGTATAAACTCGATATACAACATGAATCCTTACTAGATTTACAAAGGAATGGGAAGCGCCTATAATCTAAGTCCCGTAACAATCTGCAACTGCCCCTACTCCCAAGACTCTGGATAGAAAGGCATCCGGTATCCATGCGGTGGGACACCTGTAGTAAGCAATATATATATATATATATATATATATATATATATATATATAGCAAAAGAGAAATATAAAGGTGTTAGAGCCCGAGGTGTAAAAATGTTTGCAGCAAGTGGAGTGGCACTCTCGTGAAACCCCCAAACTTACCTCTCATCTACAGCGTGCACCTAATCGTGTCTCAAAACCTTAAATAAGTTACCCCACCCAAATAAGGGCAACTTACCTTAACATACACATGGTCTAAACCCGCATGACCTTCCATCCTAACATAACCCAATAATCCTTTCCATTCTAATCCCACATAAATATATACACACATATAGGCCTTCATAGGCTTAGGTTCCAAATATTAGCTTAAACCAATTTTAAGTCTTAATACATCACACATTAACATTAGGTTTCAATATAAGAGTTTATTCTCTCAACAACATACATACAAGTACTAAGGACAAAACTTCTCTTTACTCTCAACATTGTACTACGTTTCGTGCGGTGGGCGTCTCGCAAAGTGAAATCCAAACAAGGAACCCCCCCCGATTCACTACTCCTTGACAACGTCAATCGTAGGGATCCATTAAGTCATCTACACATAACATACTACTACAATTAAGTAAATTATTACGTACTATCAATAAGAAGTAAATAGAATTTATACCTAACTCCTTGAGGTCGATATATCCATAATTATCTCTCTGTACGATCTTTCGACCTTGATAAACTAGTACACCTAAATCACCCAAGATGTACAATCTAGAAGATTCATATGACCTTCACCTATAGGGTTTTTTGATTTTGGGTTTTTGCAATAGGTATATATAACTTAGGGTTTTTTGAGTTAACATGGTTGATTTGGGGTTTTGCAACTGGTTTATTGAGCTTGCAAGAAGTATAGAAGATCTTACAACAGGTATATTGAGCCTCCAATGGGTATACACCATGGGAACTTTCAAATTTGAGTTTTAGGTTAGATTTCCGTCATTTTAATTATAGTTTGTGCTCATTTTAATTATATACACATTGCGTGATGATTCCGAATGCACAAGTTAGTGACGAATGCATGGTGTTTCTATATGAATGTTTCATTTCGCTCTTTGTTTTGAAGGATATGTTATTTTAATGTTTATGTTCCTGCTTAGTTAGTGATTTTTTTTTGAATAAAAAATATTAGGGTATTAAATTGGGTTCACATTTTCAGGTTAAACACTAATTTGAATATTTGAAACCAAGCTTTTATATAGAACTAAACACTAATTTGGGTATTTTTTTCTTTTTCAGATTTTTCGCGACAGAGGTAGCTAATGATTGTTAACGCAAAAATTCTCCATCTACGAGGACCAATCAGAAAAGGACACATGTCATCCTACGTGGAAATATTCGGCACCCGAGGAGTGTTAGTTGGCACCCGAGGAGAGTTGGTCGGTACCCGATGAGAGTTGGTCAGCACCCGAGGAGAGTTGGTCGGCATACCAACCGGGAAGATCAAAGGATAACTACGCATTTAATGAGCATTAATGTACATTTATACTGTAGATGACAACACATAGCATACCAAGCAATTATACAATTAGATTCGTTGAATGTAGACATAATGTATAAATGTCTACATTCAATGAATCTCTTTATCTTCCATCACTATAAATACATGTATTCCCTTAGCCAAAAGGAGAGATCCAAGAGATCCAAGAGAGATCCAAGAGATCCGAGAGATCCAAGAGATCCAGGAGATCCAAGAGATCCAAGAGATCCAAGAGATCCGAGAGATCCAAGAGATCCGAGAGACACCATACACAAGATCCACACCCTTTTTCTCCCTCTCTCTACACCATATTGTGCTATTGTAAACCCCTGAGAATAAAATAACAGTGGACGTAGGCTTTATTCATAGCCGAACCACTTTAAAAATCTTTGTCTCTTATATGTTTGATGTGAATGTTTATCTTCATCTTCAATCTCATCCTCATCATTTATCTGCTGTTGACGCCACTAAAATGGCAGTGGCCATTTTCTGTCTTCAACAGATTGGCGCCGTCTGTGGGAACGTGTTACAGGCATCGTTCTCCACCAAAAGCTAAGTTTTTATCTTCTCTACGTATAACTAGTTATATGCACGCATCTTTTTTTTCAAATCATGATTCTTATATGTTTATATCCATAATATTAGAGATCAAATCAATTATATGTTGTACATACATACATACATACATCTTTTGATTCAATCATGCTTTTTATGATTATAAACATAAATTAGTTGTCCAATTTTTCATTTATCAAATCTGCAAAATATTGCAAATCACGATTTTATTAAATTAGTGGATCGGTTTTTATTTCAAATATGAATAAACGAAAATTTCATAATCACAAGTCCGTTAAATATTTTTATGGAGACACGTTTATGTACATCATATTTTTATGAGAACACGAGATATTTTGATTGTTATCTCTCATATTAATATCTAGAAATTTAAATTGTCCAATATTGAATCCGATGCACACTATATATTAGTCGGCTGAATAATTATTCTAATCGTAATTTTTATATGATTCAGCCTCAACAGGTGCTCAGGAAAAATTATCTGCCCAGTACAATTCTTGGATGCTCATCAACAGCACATAAAGACCTTAAAAGGTCAATACCGAACAAAAACAACGCAGCTAGACTGCACACAGCACAGCAGCAAGACTGCAAACAACAATTCAATTGGCACCGTCAGATTCATTTCATACATGCCCCAATCCTGGGCATAGAGCTTCATACTTGACTTAATCGAGTTAAGAGAAGAGATACATGTAGGCCTTTCTAATTAAGAATTCAAACATCTATTCCTCAAACACTCGTACTGAGCTAAAGAACACATGTAGAAATTCCCAAGTTGGAATTCAAACAGATTCTTCAAAAGCCGACAAGAGTCATATGATGGAAGAAATGTAGAAATTCATAATTGAAATGTCAACATATATTCTTCTTAAACACTTGAACTGAGTTAAATAATAGAAGCCAGAAAATGCAAACATGCAAAGATCTTAGGGAGTCATTTCATGGAATATTTCCTCGGCCTTATTTTTCCAGCAAGACCAACATATTTCAAGGCCAAGAAAGTACTCAAAGTTCATATTCCACACTTGGGGGCTTCTATTACAAATTTAGTTGTTCATTCGGTGGCACATTCTCATAACATCATGCAGTCGAGTATCAAATTCAACTCCACAAACTTACATGGAGGCATATTGAAGTTCAGGAGTCAAATTCAGCATCTACAGCACTGATATCTTTACTACTGTCCCGACCAATAATGAAGAAGAAGTTGTATGAAAATGTTTCGAAGTCCACCACTAGCTTGGTACTAACAAGATTGAAGAGTTGGGTTCAAAAGCTAGTATGTTACTCGACAAAGTATTCAGAGGAGCATAAATCAGAAAAATCAAGCACGTAAAGTTAGCATTCAGTTGCTCGACACAGGAAGCAGTTGGTCGGCTGGCAAACCAATCAACATACTTGAAGATTATGACAAGCTACAAGCTGAATACTATGTCATGGCTACATCCGAATTCCCAGGGGTGATACATAGCACACGGAGTTCCTCAAAAGAAAGATTAGCAACCATGGATCAGTCTGCATCATATGTCATCCAAGAGATAATGCACTTTATGTTGAACAAATCAAGAAGGTAGATCAAGAATTTCACGAGCACCGAGCAACACTGCAGAATAAATACTCCATCCTTTCAAGTAAACCATCAAGCATGGAGCATTGGGGGCTTCTGTTAACGCAAAAATTCTCCATCTACGAGGACCAATCAGAAAAGGACACATGTCATCCTACGTGGAAATATTCGACACCCGAGGAGTGTTAGTTGGCACCTGAGGAGAGTTGGTCGGTACCCGATGAGAGTTGGTCAGCACCCGAGGAGAGTTGGTCGGCATACCAACAGGGAAGATCAAAGGATAACTACGCATTTAATGAGCATTAATGTACATTTATACTGTAGATGACAACACATAGCATACCAAGCAATTATACAATTAGATTCGTTGAATGTAGACATAATGTATAAATGTCTACATTCAATGAATCTCTTTATCTTCCATCACTATAAATACATGTATTCCCTTAGCCAAAAGGAGAGATCCAAGAGATCCAAGAGAGATCCAAGAGATCCGAGAGATCCAAGAGATCCAGGAGATCCAAGAGATCCAAGAGATCCAAGAGATCCGAGAGATCCAAGAGATCCGAGAGACACCATACACAAGATCCACACCCTTTTTCTCCCTCTCTCTACACCATATTGTGCTATTGTAAACCCCTGGGAATAAAATAACAGTGGACGTAGGCTTTATTCATAGCCGAACCACTTTAAAAATCTTTGTCTCTTATATGTTTGATGTGAATGTTTATCTTCATCTTCAATCTCATCCTCATCATTTATCTGCCTTCTGTTGATACCAAATTTAATCTACTGACGTGGACCAATAATAAGAAGACACGTGTCAATCTACATGGCACAATAACAACGAGGAAGTTTATTTCCCCCGACCAAGTCATGTTCGCTCTGAACTACAACACCCCGAGGAACTACAACACTCCGAGGAACTCCAGCGCTCCGATGAACTCCTGAACGACGAGCAACTAAGGCGGTTCGAGCTGCATCTCGACCACAGCATTGATTGCCAGACAACCAATAGTTCAAAACTGTTCATTGACTGCTTATCATCTTGATGCACACGCTTGAAGAACATTAAATGAGTTACCCTTTCAGATGATAGCCTCAAGGACCTTTCATATGTATATCATTTAATGTACCACCTTTTCATATGTAAGCCTCAGGGCTATAAATACATGGTATCTCCCTCATTCAAAGGGACCGGAATTTCTTGAAAGAACTTGTAATCAAGAATTCCATAAACACTCAGCAATAACATAACAGTGGACGTAGGCTTTATTCCTAGCCGAACCACTTTAAAAATCTTTGTCTTATTTATTTATCTGTGATTGAATAACTAGATTGCTCTAATTATTCAATCACAGATAAATAAATAAGACAAAGATTTTTAAAGTGGTTCGGCTAGGAATAAAGCCTACATCCACTGTTATGTTATTGCTGAGTGTCTGTGGAATTCTTGATTACAAGATCTCTCAAGAAATTCCGGTCCCCTTTGAATGAGGATGATACAAGGTATTTATAGCCTTGAGGCTGTACATGAAAGGTTCGATACATTAAATGACATACATATGAAAGGGTAATACATTTAATGCAGAGTGTGTGCCAAGAATATAAGCATTCAATGAATATCTGAACTGTTGATGATCTGGCAATTAATGATACGACCGAGATGCAGCTCGGACCGCCATAGCTGTTCGTTGATCAGGAGTTCCTCGGAACATTAGAGTACCTCGGTGCGATAGAGTTCCTCGGTGCGTTAAAGTTCCTCGGTGTGATAGAGTTCCTCGGTGTGATAGAGTTCCTCGGCGTATTCTCGTTGCTCGGAAAGAAGCATGGTTGGTCGGGAAATGATCTTCCTCGCTGCTATTGTGCCACGTAGATTGACACGTGTCTTCGTATTATTCGTTCACATCAGCATATTAATTTTGGTATCAACAGAAGCCCCCAATGTTTCATATTTCGAACTTTGAGGAGTATGGAACATTCTTTCTCGGTATATGGCAATATTATATGTCCTTCCTGGGTTTCAGGAACATTGTATTCAAATTTCCTTCTTATTTTGCAGTTTCTGCCTTTTTTATAAGCGCTTCGATCTTCGTGCAAATTTTGTCCTCTTAGCCGCCGGAAGTTTAGTAGTTTCTTTTTGGTAATTATTTCTTTCGCCGCTTCCCAATGCAAAGTATTTAAACTTCTTTGGTAACCATACCGTCGTCTACGTTTTTCATTTTCTGCATTCAAGCTTTCTATTCTCTTCTTCTCTTGTGCGTTCATCCTTGTTTCCGTTCGTTGTCAACACATCTCCTTTCTTTCTGTAAGATCTTCTTTCTTTCTTCTGTATCTCTTTTATTCAATATGGTTTATATTGTGGAGTCTATTGAGAAATTCCGTTCTGATTTTTCCATTCCTTCGTGGGTAACCCTAGAGGTTCTTTCTGAGCCTTTAGATTACTTTCGATTGGCTGAGGGACATTGGTTCCCCAGTCTTTTTGTTGCTGAATGCGGTTTTTCCTTTCCACCAAACCCATTATGTCTTGAGTTTTGTCAATATTTTGATCTTGTTCCTGCAAAAATAGCCCCCAATTCGTGGAGAATAATTAACGGGGTGCATAAATTAAATCTAACTCATGGGACTCGTATTGGGATCCCTGAAATTATCTTTTGTTATAAATGGGCTGTTCTAGATAATATTTATTATTTAAAAACTAGGT
Source organism: Sambucus nigra (assembly GCA_949130495.1). Taxonomy (NCBI): domain Eukaryota; kingdom Viridiplantae; phylum Streptophyta; class Magnoliopsida; order Dipsacales; family Adoxaceae; genus Sambucus; species Sambucus nigra. The sequence continues at coordinate 102,306,078 of OX422212.1, forward strand.
ATCTGAATAGGGCTCTTGTAGTTAATCTCCCTGACTCAAATAGGGATTATTTTGAGCATGGGTTGGTCATAAAAAATTGGCAACATGCGCCTCTAGCTGGGGATGAAGCGTACAACGGTCCCAGATGCCCCCCATATGGCAATGGGATAGGTTTATTTTTCATTTTATTTTACTTGTAAAATTATGCTTTCATCATGTTTGATAAAATGTATGACCGATATTTCATTATGTATCTATTTGCAGTTGATAGCAAAAGAAAAACTCCAAAGGAATCAGAAGTGAATATTAAACATCTGAAACTTATCTGGGGTTTGCATAAGACGATTGCTGACGAGCATATTAGATCTGCTTCATATTTACTACAGTATAAGAGTTACACAACCTCTTATACTGCTCGCCCTGTTGAACCAGCTTCAACACCAGAAAGTTCATCTTCAGATTCTCATATCCCCTTATCTCAGAGAATGGGCAAGAAAAGAGCTCCTCCTGCTCTATTTGGTGAAATTTCTTCTGCTGTTGGAGCCCAGAAAGACAAAATTGATGTCCCAGAGGGGACTAAAAAAGTAGATGCTGGTTCCTCCAAAGTTTCCGAGAAGCCCCCAGTGGCCCCGAGCAAGAAAAATGCTCCTGCTGATGTAATTACAATCTCTCCGACCAAGACTTCTTCCTTGGTTGATGCTGCTGACCCTCCTTTGAAGAGATTGAGGAAATCATCCTCAGTTAATCTTGCTGGAACTGCATCTTCTCTACCCGCTGGTGGTAGTGGTGTTTCAAACATCATTCTTCCGAGTTCTTCAATGAGCTCAGTTATACCCGAGGTTCTCGGGGTTGATGAAAAAATTCCTAGGGATACACTGACATCCCTAGCTGCTCGTCATCTTTCTTCAGTAAATTTCTCACTCCTTTGGTCTTTCTTTCTTTTTCTTGAATTCTTGTATTTGTGTTGACTTTATTGTTTTTCTTATCTTTCAGCTGGTGAACTGCTTCAATACCATCGTGAAGAAAGATCAAGTTATTAAAGCTTCCAGTTCCTCGTCCGATGTTGACGATGCTTTGTTGGGTTTAGCCCAATCTGTGAAGGAATCTCGCCAACAGTACATCGAGGAGAAAACTATTTGGGAGAAAAAGTTGGTTGTGGCTGAGGCTGATAAGATGAAGATGGCTGAAACCTCCAAGAATTTGGAGGAGAAAATTAAGGGTTTGGAGGTTAAACATCAGGAATCTGATGATAAGTTGAAGAAGGCAGAAGAAGAATTATCTATTATGCGAGATATCAAGGTTAAGAAAGAGGAATTGGAGGTGAAGCTCTCCTCGGAGAAGTCGAGGAGAAAAGTTGCAATCAAGAAGCATTTCAGCATTGGCTGGGAGAAAGGATGGGAGAGAGGGATAGCTGCAATGACATCCCAAGTCCAATATGGGGAGTTGAAATACTTCCATGATGGCTGGGTAGCTGCTCTGCAAGAGCTAAAGGTCCAAGACGATTCTGAGCTATTCCAACGGCATCTCCCTGGTCCTCCTCCACCAATTGTGGAAGAAGAAGAAGATGAGCCTGCCTCAGATGAGTCTTCTATGGCTATGGGCGATCAAGTTTCTGCCTCTCAACCCTCTGCCACCGAGGACGTTTCTTCCATGCCTCCTCCTCCCGAGAAGATTCCTACCGATCAAGCTGTTGTTACCACCGAGCAACCGAGCTCCTCGTCCCAGCCTCCCGAGAAAGTCTTGGGAGACAAGGAAAAGGTGTGAAGTTGTTCGGTATCATTTCTATATTTCCTTGTAATCGAACAATGTAACTTTTTGATGATCTAATAAAATATATCTTTGCTCATCTCTGTTGTTGATAACTTGTTTTTGTTGATTGTTGTCTTTTTCTCGTCTTTAGTTTGTTGCTAGAATGGAATTGATCTCTTCACATGATACTGAGCTGATGCAGCAATGTCATCAATACTACAAGGCTGGTCATACAGACCTTAGTACATCGGAAATTGCTGATATCCTTGGTCATGGTGCTTCAGAACAGGCTATTGAGGCTTATCGATATTTGAAAGATTTACTCGACCGAGCTGTGGCCAATAATGTGGCGTATTATGAACTGATCGAGGAACTTCATGGTTCCATAGAGGATCTTCAAGGTCAGCACAATGAATCAATGGCTTTGTTACACAAAGATTATGAAAATAGATACCAACAACTTTCTTCTGAAACAGGCCATAAGAAGATCATTGCTGCATATGATATTAGGGAAAGGACCCTAAAAGGTGAAGTTGAAGCCTGCAGACAAATTGCCGAGATCCTGGAACAAGAAAATAATAATTTGCAGAAAAAATTGGCTCAATATGAATCTGCTACTTCATCTTCTACTGCATTAATACCAGTTACTGATGAAGGCTTCTCGTTCTTAGAGGTCGAAAACGCCAAACTAAGGCAAGAGCTGGAGGACTTAAGAAAATCTGCCATTTCTGGAACTGCTCGGGGACGAGGAAGAGGTTCTCGGGGGCGAGGAAGAATCCTCATCCAAAATGTTGAAGAAGCTCGTACTCAGTCTACTCTGGAAACTCAAGCATTCCAGTTGAAAGTAAAAGACCGTGCTCTGACTGAAATGTCCAATAAAAATCTGTCTCTGGAAGATCAGCTTACATCGACGAAATCTGCCTTGCATAATAAGGATCTTTTTGCCAAAAGCCTTCATGAACAATTGGAGAGATTAACCTTCCAATTCCATAAACAGCCAAGGGAATTCTGGATGGCAGGATATAATGAAGCCCTTGTTCACCTGGATGCTCGTATTGAACATGCCAACAATGAAGGTTACAAGCAAGGATGGTTAAATGCATTATGTGTATTAAAGTTGGAGCAAGGGCATTTTTTATGGGACTATCATGCTCCGTCATTATTAGACCTGCCTGTACCACCTTTCAAATTGGATATGGCATGGATCCCAGCTCGTTCCATTCCTCGCAGCTTAATTTCAAAATACCTTGGTGATTATAGCCTTCATTCCCAAGTTGAATTATCTCGTCCTGAGCATCTCTTGGATACACCTTCTGTTATGAACGTCAGAATGCTCAGAGATGTTAATTTCATCAATTCTCCCCTTTGCCTAGAAGACCCTCCTGCCGGCGAGGAACCTGTTTCTAAAGCACAGGGCAAAAAACCAATAGAATAGTAATATCCATGTAACAATTTAGTACATTCTTGTAACTTGTAATTTATTCTAGATTAATGAAAAGATTTTCATTTTCTGTTTGCCAATTTTGTTAGTCTTGTGTTTATCAAACACCTTTATATTTGTACATAGGTATCTATGTATTTAAAAGGATGGCAATATCGTGCTATTTATCAACCAACTTAAAAATTTACAAGTATCAAGGTTGATCAATAAAGTAATGAATGTAAATTGTTCAAACTGTTTCCAACCAACCAAGGTAGTTGAATAATGTTTGTCGACCAATTACAGCTGATGGGTTTTTTATCCCCGACCAGCTATACTTGGTTTAATTATAAAATTGCGTCCGACCAACTAAGATCAATAATTTATCCTCGCCGACCGACTACAGTTATTGGGTTTTTATCCCCGACCAACTATACTTGGTGTATTTTTTGAACATTTTGTTCTTCAAAGAACTCATTGTAATAATATTACCTCCCGACCAACATAAGTTGTAATATGAGAGTATATTTTTATCTTACCAACCGTAGTTGATCATGCTGGTGTACACTTTTTGGCTCCTTAAAGCTTTTGGCTCCTTGGAGCATTTTTTTGGCTCCTTAGAGCATGTCCTCCTAACCAAAGGAGGTTGGCTACTTATAGCACTTTTGCTCCGTAGAGCTGTCCTCCTAACCAAAGGAGGTTGGCTACTTATAGCACTTTTGCTCCGTAGAGCTGTCCTCCTAACCAAAGGAGGTTGGATACTTATAGCACTTTTGCTCCGTAGAGCTGTCCTCCTAACCAAAGGAGGTTGGCTACTTATAGCACTTTTGCTCCGTAGAGCTGTCCTCCTAACCAAAGGAGGTTGGCTCCTTAGAGCACTTTTGTTGTGTAGTGTATTACACTAGTATTCCCCGAAAAACTTTCAACCAGAAAGAAAATGGCGAAACATCCTCGTTTTATTCATAATGAAAGAAATGATTTACATTTGACATCACTGATAATACTTGCGCAGGTGTTCAGCATTCCATGCGTTCTTAAATTCCTCTCCTTCTAGAGTTGCTATTCTGTAAGTTCCTGGTCGAACAACCTCTGTAACTCGGTAAGGTCCATGCCAGTTTGCTTCCAGTTTATTCTGCTTCTGAATGACCTTCTTTAGCACATAATCCCCCTCTTTTAGATCACATTTCTTTACCCTTTTGTTGTAAAACAGAGCTGTTCGTTGTTGATAAGCAGCATTCCTAATGGCTGCCTCTTCTCTGACTTCCTCGAGCATATCCAAATCCAGCCTTCTCATCAAATCATTGATCGGAGAATTGAAATTTAACACCCTGTGTGTTGGTAGGCCCAACTCGGCAGGTATCACAGCCTCACTTCCAAATGCTAGCATATATGGTGATTCTCCTGTTGCTGCTCGGGGAGTTGTTCGGTAAGCCCACAAAACTGACTGTAGCTCATTAATCCAATTTGCTTTAGCCTCACTTAACCTCTTCTTCAACCCATTTAGTAATGTTCTGTTCATCACTTCAGTCTGTCCATTGCTTTGGGGATGGCCTGGTGCTGAATGAAACTTCAAGACGTTTGACTGATGACAATAGGCAGCAAATTCTTCATTATCAAATTGCGTTCCATGGTCTGTGATGAAAGCGTGGGGGAGACCATATCGACAAATGATATTCTTCCATATGAACTGATACACCTTCTCGTACGTCATATCAATTAGTGGTTCAGCTTCCACCCACTTAGTAAAATAGTCTACTGCCACGACGAGATAGTTGAACCTTCCTCGGGTCGTCGGCAGTGGTCCAACCAGATCAATTCCCCACATGGCAAATGGCCAAGGTGATTTTATGGGTGTCAACAATGCCTGTGGAGTTCTTCGGATGGAGGAAAAACGTTGGCATTTGTCACACTTCTTAGCATAGGCTATACAATCAGCCCTCATCGTCGGCCAATAGTATCCCTGTGTCATTACCCTTTGCAAAAGTGTCTGACCTGCTACATGAGCTCCACAAGATCCTTCATGAATTTCTTCAATCAATTCTTTGACTTCTGATGGATGCACACATCTCTGCAAACCTGCCATAATTCCTCGTCTATACAAAACACCATTAGTTAACACATACCGAGCAACTTTATACTTCAATTTCTTGGCAGCTAGTTTGTCCTCCGGCAATTCTCCTTCTTCAATGTATGCTCTGATAGGATCCATCCAAGATGGTCCTAAATCAAGGGTAATAATCTTCACCGTCAGATCTTCTTCTATGCTTCGACTTTCTAATACTTCAATTGGTATTGTTCTTCGCAGCTCGGTGCGCGTAGCTGACGCTAGTCGGGCCAATGCGTCTGCTCTAGCATTCTCCATTCTCGGTATCCTTACCAATTGAATAGCATCAAATTCTGTTAATAACTCCATCACTTTTGCATGGTACTTCACCATTAACTCTCCCTTCACTGCATATATTCCCATCATTTGATTCACAATTAATTGAGAATCACTGAAAACAATTACTTGTCGTGCCTCCATAACTTTCGCCAAATGAAAACCTGCTATCATAGCCTCATATTCAGCCTCATTATTGGAAGCTTTGAATTGGAATCTCAAGGCATACTCCATGTCAATATCGTCTGGAGAGTTTAAAACAATCCCTGCTCCACAACCAGCCGTGCAAGATGATCCATCTACATATAATCTCCATGTATGTAACTCGTCTTCAAATTTCTTATCTGTTAGAGTTCCTCGGTGAAATATCATCTGTTTTCTTTCATCATCCCAGGGTATCCTTCGTTCCTCGTTGGTCATTTCTTCGCGCCCTTCTACCAACCGGAGTTGGTCGGGGTTTGAATATGATGATTTTTCTACATCCACAAGTCCTTTTACCAACCTTGGTTGGTCTGGATCTGTGTCTGTTGATCCTGTATCGTCCACAGGTAGGTCAGCAAGCACCTTTTGCTCCTCGGGGGTATCAGGGTATGTGAACTCTGCTATAAAATCTACCACGGCTTGCCCCTTCAACAATGATCTGGGTTCATACACAATATCATATTCACCGAGTTCTATTGCCCAGTACATCAATCTTCCTGATTTTTCTGGCTTGTGAAGGGCTTGTCTTAACGGCATGTCGGTATACACAATGATGGTATGGGCCTGGAAGTATGGCCTCATTCTTCTACTTGCTTCAATTAATGCCAGTGCCAATTTTTCCAGCTTTGGGTATCTGATTTCCGCACCTCGGAAGGCCTTGCTTGTGTAATAAATTGGCTTCTGGACTCCATTCTCCAATCTGATCAACGCTGAGCTAACTGCATTTTCTGATACTGCCAAATACAAGTACAGCTTCTCTCCAGTTATTGGCCTAGACAACAATGGTGGGGCTCCCAAATACTTCTTCAAATCTTGAAAGGCTTTCTCACATTCATCAGTCCACTCAAAACTTTTTCGCAGTGTTTTGAAGAATGGGAGGCATTTATCAGTTGCTCGGGATACAAATCTGTTGAGTGCTGCAACCCGTCCGGTAAGACTCTGCACTTCTTTCTTCGTCGTCGGAGATCGCAGCCCTAAAAGAGCCTTGATCTTTTCTGGATTTGCCTCAATACCTCGTTGGTTGACGATGTATCCGAGGAACATTCCTTCTCGTACTCCAAAGGTACACTTCGTCGGGTTAAGCTTCATCTGGTATTTATCCAGTTGATCAAAAGTTTGACTCAAGTCAACCAAATGATCTGCAGCTCTCTTGCTTTTGGTGAGCATGTCGTCGACATAGACCTCCATATTGCGGCTGATTTGTTCGGTGAAAACCTTGTTCATCAACCGCTGATATGTTGCACCTGCATTTTTTAAACCAAAAGGCATAACATTATAACAATAAGTTCCCCTTGGGGTAATAAAAGAAGTACTTTCCCTGTCTTCAGGTTTCATTTTGATCTGGTTGTAGCCAGAATAAGCATCCATGAAGCTGAGTAGCTCGTGTCCCGAGGTAGCATCCACTAGTTGATCAATTTTGGGCAATGGAAAATGATCTTTTGGACATGCCTTGTTGAGATCAGTAAAATCAACACACATTCTCCATTTGTTGTTCTTCTTCTTTACCATCACCACATTTGCCAACCAATCTGGATATTTCACATCTTTAATGAATTGGGCTTTCTGGAGTTTCTCGACCTCCTCTTGTATGGCCTGGTTCTTCTCGGGACTAAACACTCTTCTTCTTTGCTTCACAGGCTTGATCTCCTTATTCACGTTGAGCTCATGACATAAAAAGTTTGGATCTATTCCTGGCATGTCTTCATGACTCCAAGCAAAAGTATTCTTCCTGCTTCTCAAGAAAGTTATCAAATCTTGTTTTATTGAAACATCCAACGACGATCCTATCTGAGTTACTCGTTCAGGATGCTCGTCGTCCAGGATAACAATTTCTGTAGATTCCACAACCTGCCCTTTTACGAGTTGAGATTCATCCCTAGGGTCAAGAGTTTAAATTTTTGTGCTCTCCTCCACTTGATAAGTAGTAGTCTTTTTCCTTGATTCTTCAAGTTCTTCTTGCTCGGCAGACGAATAATAGCATTCCCGAGCTACTTTTTGATCACCTTTCATAATTCCTACTCCAAAATTCGTTGGGAATTTTAAACATTGATGTACTGTAGATGGAACTGCTTCGAACTTCTTCAATCCAACTCTTCCCATGATGATGTTGTAGGCGGACTGCACATTCTTATCCATCACAAAAAAGCGTATTCTTTCTGTTCGACAAGCAGGCCAAGTTCCAATGAGTATATCCAACTTGATCGTCCCAAGTGGAAAAACTTTCTCGCCAGAAAAACCCAGAAGGGGTATGTGATAAGGTTCCAATTGAGATAATTTTAAATTCAGGCTATCAAAGCATGAATAGTACATGATGTCTGCCGAACTACCATTGTCTACTAACACCCTTGAAATGATCACATCCTTCATCCTCATTTTGATCACCAAAGGATCATCATGAGGGTAAAGAACACCTGCCAGGTCGTTTTTTGAAAAACCAATCACTAGCTTCTCTTTGTTTACCTTCCTCGGACGATCATCCTCGTCCAGGTTTATTCGCTGAATGTATGAACAAGCTTGAGCCTCTCCGAGGTAAGCTTTTCTTTCTGCAGTAAGGTCTTCTCCTCCTGCATCTCCTCCTGTAATAACATTACAATCAAGTGACCCAAAACGTATGGAAAATACCTCTCGTTCAGGTTTCCTTGGTTTCTTGGGAAGATCGGGGTCATCATCTGGATCCTCTTCATGGTCCCTCTTCTTTTTATCCTCTGCACGACGAGGAGATCTAGATCTCTCTCTAGTTCTATCATCATTCTTCCTTTCACCTCTGTGATCTACATACTTTGATAATTTTCCTCTTCGGATGAGTGTTTCAATCTCGTTCTGAAGGGCTATACAATTTTTGGTCATATGGCCATGATCTTTGTGAAACTCGCAATATTTGTCTTTATTCCTCAGGTCGGGATTTGTCTTCAGTTTCTCTGGCCACTTAATTTCCTCGTTATTCCTGATTTCTTCCAAAACATGATTAATACCCATTTTCAATGGAGTATAATTATCATACTTCTTTAGGACTTCCAACTTCATCCTGTTATTCCTGGAATGTTTGTCACCACCATTACCTTTCTGATCTTTCTTCTTAGAATTGTCGACCTCAACTTTAACTTCTTTATCCATATTCTTCTTTGCAGCCATAGCTTCCTCGGCATTCATGATTTTGGCCGCCTTTGCCATCAACTCCGACATATTTTTAGGTGGATCTTTGGCCAAAGTGTAGTACAGCTTGTTAGGCAGCAAACCACTCATCAGAGCAGTGATTGCTGTCTTTTCTTCATAATCTATGACTTCCAACTTCTCGTTATTGAAACGAGTTATGTAATCTCTAGTACTTTCACCTGATTTTTGTCTAACACTTAGCAAGTGTGCTACTCGCTTTACCGGCTTTGCTCCAAAACAAAAATTGCCAATAAACAATTCGGCTAACTGAACAAAAGTTGAAATCTTACCCCGAGGAAGATTATTGTACCATATCTGTGCAGATCCGGTAAGAGTTCCCGAGAATGCTCTACACCTCATCTCGTCAGGGACAGCGTAGATATCTGCAGCATCTTGGTATTGTTCTATATGAAGTACGGGATCTGTCTTTCCATCGTACTTGGGGGTCACTACGGGTGCTTTGAATTTTGACGGTGTAGGGAAATCCACAATGGCTTGCACAAAAGGTGTTCCTTGAACAAAAGTTCTCTGCAAGGGGTTCCTCGCCTTAGCCATTTCTCCTAGTCTATCCTCCAACCGTTGAATGGAACCTTTCCATGCTTCATTCCCTTCCTCGGGCTGCTTAGTCCGAGCAACTGATTGCTCTGACGTAGCTTCCTGAGATTTATCTCGACGAGTAGTTGGTCGCGATTGTGCAGATCCTTCTCTCAAACCTGGTGGTGGTCGAAAACTTCTTGATGGAGCCCTAGGTGGACTCATGTTCCTCCTTGGTCCTAACCGACTGAAAGGAGACACCCTGCTTAATCTTTCCAAAGCGCTAGTTCTTTCCGGAGAAAGAGTGATACGTTGATCTGTATCCGTAGCCCGTATCGATGAAGTTCGCCCAGGTTGATAAGAAGAATCATTAGACTCTTCATGGCGATATGACCCAGTACGTCTAGATTGCGATTGCCTATGATCACTCCTTTGCACTGAATAGGTAGGTGCACTGCCCTGAAGAGTTTGAATGAGTTGCCTCATAGATTCTTGCATGGCGGTTTGTCCTTGAGCCAGATTCGTCATAATTCCTGCCAGATCTGGGGATGCAGATGGATTTGGAAGATTTCCAGTATTTCTAACATTTCGATTACTGGATTCGGGATTATCTGCCGTTGATAACAAATGATTTTTGGTGAAAAAACGATTGCAACAGTCGTTTCCCACAGACGGCGCCAATCTGTTGATGTAAAAAACTATATTGCTCTAATTATTCAATCACAGATAAATAAATAAGACAAAGATTTTTAAAGTGGTTCGGCTAGGAATAAAGCCTTCATCCACTGTTATGTTATTGCTGAGTGTCTATGGAATTCTTGATTACAAGATCTCTCAAGAAATTCCGGTCCCCTTTGAATGAGGATGATACAAGGTATTTATAGCCTTGAGGCTGTACATGAAAGGTTCGATACATTAAATGACATACATATGAAAGGGTAATACATTTAATGCAGAGTGCGTGCCAAGAATATAAGCATTCAATGAATATCTGAACTGTTGATGATCTGGCAATTAATGATACGACCGAGATGCAGCTCGGACCGCCATAGCTGTTCGCTGATCAGGAGTTCCTCGGAACATTAGAGTACCTCGGTGTGATAGAGTTCCTCGGTGCGTTAAAGTTCCTCGGTGTGATAGAGTTCCTCGGCGTATTCTCGTTGCTCGGAAAGAAGCATGGTTGGTCGGGAAATGATCTTCCTCGTTGCTATTGTGCCACGTAGATTGACACGTGTCTTTAGTGGCGTCAACAATGATGGTGGTGGATAAGGTTCGATTAATTTTGTTGATTTTTGTACGCTCTCTCTATTTTTAGTTGTCAGATTGTCTACATAATAAATGGTTGTCAGCCTTAAGTACTATAGATTTATGAAATTAGGTTTTTAGTTTTTCGTGATTTTGTTCGGGCTTTAGACAGTTTGTGCTTGGGTTTACATGGGGTGATTTACGATGTTAGTTTCTTGGGACTTTTGTTTATTGGGTTTACAGTTTCAGTATGTATGCGTGTGAGTTTAAAAGTAGGAGTTTTGTTTAAAGTAGTACTTCCGCTTAAGATTTTAGTTCCTGATTGGGATTTATAGGGTTTGGGCTATAAGGTTGTATTTATTAAAGTAGGACTTTTGTTTAAAGTAGGACTTTTGTGTTTATTTTTGTTTTTCTGGTGCTGATTTGCTCTCTCATTTTTTTATGTTGCAATATGCAAGTACTCTCACAATTTACGGCATACTCTATGTACTGACATTGAAATCTATTATTGCCATTGACATTTTGAATGTTATAGCCTATAATATATCTCACAATTTTTTATTCATTATAACAACTTTATTTTTGATCAAATGCCCAACCATCTACCATACAATGAAGTTAGCTATTTACATTGAAAACATGTTATCTAATTTATTTATTTATTTTGCTTAGTAGAAACGAAACAGTTCTTTTATGAAGCCTCCAAGGTAAATGAAATGTTTATTTTCTTTGATTTGTATTGGTTTATTGGAAATTTGCATCGGTTTAACTTTATTTTAAAGGTGATTATTTTATTACATGCTATATGTTTGACAAAATGCTTGATAAAATAAAACATATGATGTTTTGAATGCTATTGCATTTAGATGGGTTTGTCATTTATGGTGTGTGCATTTAGTGCTAAGGTTGGGCATCACTATTGTCCAAATCTACATTATCAATAGTGCTAAGGTTATTTCTTTAACGAATGCCCACAACGGTGCCATGAAAATGCATTCGAGGCATGGTTATGCCTGGGAGAATATTGGTTTTTATTGGTTTACATACTAATAATGCCCTCTTAACATTTTCAATCAACTGATTGATATATTAAAGTTTTAGTTATGTATAAACTTTTAGTGATGTATTAATTTCATGCTATGTGTGTTTGTAATGATATGAGCAAATTAGTTTCATTGTAAATTGGCAGCAGAAAACTATTGAAATTTGGATTTGGGCTTTTCGAAATTTTGATCTATCAAAATATGTTTTTGTATGAACTTGCAACATGTATGCTTGAACATCCATCATGTATACACCTTGAGAACTTGAAACTCGCAACTTGCAATAGGTTTGATAATCTCGCTATAATTGTTTAGTTGTTTGTTCCATTCTTACTTGAATACTTTCACTAATTTTTGTGGTTTTGTTAACACGCTAATCGGAATAAATTCTATGTTGTCGGATTTCAACGTGTATTCAACACCATTTAGTGAATTCATGTCCCTGTTTTCAATTTTTCTCTCAAGTCGATCATGTTATTCTTTGTAATACGTTTTTTACTTTGTTTTGTTTGGTTTGAAGTTATGGTCAATAAGTGAATGCCACAACTTTGGAGAGGGGAGGGGTCAAATGCATACTAACAGGTGACTACGATTAGGATGAGGTGAGATGTTTGTAAAAAGTCATGGTGATTTATTTTCATTTTACGTGTTATATGGTAAGATTTGTTAAATGGTTTACTTTGAGTTAATTAGATTTTCTATTTTAATGGTTCACTTTTGCAACCAGAAATGGTTTTCATTTTGTTTGAAGGAGCACCCCTTAGTTATCTAGTGTAAATCACGTGCTCAATTATAGTCTTACCATCCTTTAACAATGTAGAGAAACACTTTTGATAATTGATCTTTAGATAGTACATTTTGGTTTCTTTTCAGTTGCCAATGGCAATTACAATACACACAACACAACACTTTATATTGTATTATCCCTCTATACATGGTCAATATTTTTTTCATCGAGGATAAATTTGGTAGCTAAATCTCTATTTATATGTTCAGTTTTGCTTTTACATTAACCTACTTTGTGCTTACAGGTCATGGTGAGAGCAACATTTAGTCACCTGCTTTGGGTGCGTATATTATGCACGGTAATGGTCTCTATTCTCTATATCATGTGTACGTTTCATTTAAGATGAATTAATTACACACCAGTGTATATTAGTATCTGATCTTAAGGAAAATAAATTGGTTCGACGGACATGCATGCTACGCTGTTATGATGGATTTGAACTCTACAAGTAAGTGCACCCTCCCCCCCGCCATTTATGCTCCATGATCTTACTTAAACACTCTTTCATCACCAAACCATCATGCTATATTATTAGCCAACTCTGTTTACACAGTTAGACATGAATAACTCCAATAGTGAGTCCCGTTGTGTTGAGTGAAAACATGACAGTTGCATTGACTAAAAACATGACAGTCGTGTTGCGTTGATTTTAATTTTGAGAAGGTACACTTCTTTGATAAAATATATGAAAGTTTCCTAATTTCATTTGGTGGATGTTATTAGTTCAGGGGGACTTTTTAGTAAAAACATATAGTGCCTTCATAAATTTATACATAATTAGGTTCATGTGTTATTAATGGATTGATTTTCAATAAATTTTATGAGATTTGAAGTTATAGAAGGTCCTATTCATATGTGACTCAATTCACTCATTCCTTATATTTAAAATGCACAAAAGAGACAGAAGAAGGTCCCAATGAGCTCCGATAATTTTATGTTACTCAATTCACCCATTCCTTATATTTAACTCAAATTTTTACAAATTATTTATGATTCAAATGAGTTTTGTGGGGGTAATTTTTTGTTTTTTTGTTGTCGAGGTTTTCCTTTAAATCATAAATGTCAAGAACTTTTATTTAGCTTGGTAATTCAGAAATAAATTGAAGCTTATATGTTTTGTTATTATAATAGAAGTGTATTTTGTGATTTAAGCATTATATAGCTCAGTACAAATGTAGTTCAATCCTTTAGTATAAGTTTGGTTTACCCTAATATTCAGGTCATTTCTTTAGGATGCTAATTCCATAATCCAATGTTGGTGCCATTTGAGAAATTTTTGTCTCCAATCAGTTGGCCTATTCCTTCAGCTGAGCTTCTTCAGGTACAACTCTTTAAGAGTATTATTCTGGATTTGCTAACACTGATGTTACATTTTTCTTCTTATGGAGTTCAATAATGTTTGTCCATGTTTATTCGCAAGAACCACATTTTTGGGGATTTAATTAAACAATATCACTTTCGATTCAACTCGATGTTTTGTTCAATTTTAATATATACTGTTATTTTTACTATGGTTGGTGTTGATACATTTATGTACCATTGGTCTAAATTTATTTTTATTTTTTAACTGAAACCTTTATGTATTATTTAGGCAGGCCTAAAGTTAGTTTTGTTGTATTGTTGTTTTAAATTTTTGTTATCTTAGTGGAGAAGAATTTGCTACTTTACAATTTGTAATTGATATGTACATATTTTTCTCATTGTTTGTTCCATATAATTTACGTTGGGAAATAAAATGTTATAATTGATATTTTTATGGTTTCAGGTATTCTGGTATATGACTGCTTAGCATTGAATTATCATTAATGAATTCGGGTAACCAGACTATGAAGATGCTCATTCTGTTTATGGAAGCAATGTTGTGGCAGTTAGTACACTAACACAACAACCTATATGTCATATAATTCTACTTCCTCTGGTAGCGCACTCATACCTGCCACTGCATTACCCAATCCTATAATCTATATGAATTAGAGTTACAATTAGTACAGTTAGTACACTACTGCTTCTGGCAGAACACTCATACCTGCCTCTTTATTGCCCAGTCCTATAATTTGTGTTCTCAATGTCATTATAGTCGTATAGTTGTTGTTCTAAAGCTATATTATACACTTTATTATGAGTCAAAGGATGAGAATTGAGACCGAAGGAGAGATTATTATATCTTTACAAGTGTTGTGTGAGTTGCTTCCCCTGCATTTATGTCATCATTCCTTTGTAATATATTGTTCTCATTGACTATATGCTAAATAAAAGCTTATTATTATTATCCTATAAATGTCAAATTTCTACTCATGCCTAACCAAAGTTGTGTTTTGGTCTTTAGAGTTATAGTGTTCCTTCGGTTAGGCCTGTACGTCGACACATTTTTTTAGTTTAGATCAAAATTTAAACCGCTATTTTTTATGGGTTTTTCTATGATGGTTGATTTGTGATATTTTTAATTGTAGTAGATTTGGTGCACGCACACGCTGTGACATTTGGTATAGACTTTGATCCCTTATTTAGATCAGGTACACGCTGTGACACACATTTGGGGGTGTCAACTTACTGATTTTAACAGATATTGCACAAAATTATTCAGGTAATTCATTGTTATTATCTATCAACTTCAATGTCTTAGAAAATATGGACGGTGATATTTGAGGCCATGTGTAACACCCCGCCCGCCCGGGGAGAGCGAACGGCGCGCTACTCATCGATAAAACTAAACTAATCCACAAATAACAAGGTATAGAGCATCTAAATCCCACAATAAAACAAGAAACCACTATTCTCATCTTCAAATTAATACAACAAATCTCTCAAAATAATTACAACAATCTAACTATCTCGAAAATAAAATAAATCTCCAAATGCTCTATACATCAAAATAAATACAAGTCTTCTCATCTCTTGTATTAAAAATTCTTCCCAAATAATCCTCGCTAAAATCATCCCGATTGGTCCATAGCACTCAAATCCATGCTCACCTGCCAACTAAGAAAAAGAAAATATGGGGAACTGCACAATACGACAGGAAGATGCTCAATAAATGTTAGTGGTGAATAAAACGTCACAATACGAATACGAATATTCAAATCAAATGTGGATCTCATAAGCAATTATATCAATATAATTTCTCAACAACACATTAACCGGGTCACCAGTCCTCACCACCGTACCGCGCCTATGCATTTTTCTAGCATATCCGGAAAAAGGAATATTGGCGGGTGCCCAACTTCAGTGTCATATTAAAATCTCATGACAACATGCTCAACACAAAATATAATACCACATTAATCAAAATAATTCCAACAATTATTTTTCCAGATTTCCAAGAATTTAACAATTCAAAATATGAGTTCAATTAACAAGAATTCAACGGAATAAACACTCGCGAGATTTCAGTAGCATATTGTGTAAAACCCCATACCTTAAACCACCAAAAAGAACCAACATGAATCATCACATAATTTCAGCCTCAAAATCTAATCACACCATCACGTTCTTCTAGCGAAAATAATCAAATCTCGTTCTAGCCCAAACTCGACAAAACACCAAATAAGCCTTCTAATCTAAGGTTGAAATCTTGAATAAGTTTGGGGCTATCGTTTGTAGATGAAAGGGAGTAATTTTAGAGAGGTCTTCTGGTTGAAAAGTTTCAGAAAAAGTGATTTGACAAGACAAGCCACGAATTTGATGATACATAAAGGATTAAGAGTTTGATTAAGAAAAGAGTTCTAATTAGATACAAACACTAAAATTTTTTATTCCGGATGATCGGACCGTTGGATTCGCTTGAAATTTTAACATGTTGTAGCGAACGGCGAGAAGGACTTCTGACAAAAATTAAGCTTGATCGGACAGTTGGTTTTCTAAAAATATTATTTTTACTAAAGAGTTTTATGTTACGAGCACTCTTAGAGAGTTTTATGTTTTGAGGACTCTTCTAAATAATAAAAATTCAATTAAAACTCCATTTTAATTCCGATTTAGAAATCGTTTGAAATTCTCGCCTTTAAAAATAATAACCAACATATTTGAGCAGTACAAATAATTTTATCTCAAAATTTATTTTTCCTCTTTATTTCGAAAATACCCCAAAAATTACGCGGGTTGTTACACTTCCCCACTAACAATGAAATTTCGCCCTCGAAATTCGCCGAATACCTAACTCTCAAAAATCAGGCCAATAATCTCCAAAAATAATCTCGTCTCCGAAAATAAATTCCTCACATCTAATCTAGATGCCTAACGCGAAAGGATTATCTAAAATAATCTATCTCCAAAAATATGCGCCACAAAAACGCAACAGACCCAAAACCCAAGGCCCAAGGGTGTCGTATACCTAAGCTCTGATACCATTCTGTAACACCCCGCCCGCCCGGGGAGAGCGAACGGCGCGCTACTCATCGATAAAAAGAAACTAATCCACAAATAACAAGGTATAGAGCATCTAAATCCCACAATAAAACAAGAAACCACTATTCTCATCTTCAAATTAATACAACAAATCTCTCGAAATAATTACAACAATCTAACTATCTCGAAATTAAAATAAATCTCCAAATGCTCTATACATCAAAATAAATACAAGTCTTTTCATCTCTTGTATTAAAAATTCTTCCCAAATAATCCTCGCTAAAATCATCCCAATTGGTCCATAGCACTCAAATCCGTGCTCACCTGCCAACTAAGAAAAATAAAATATGGGAAAGTACACAATACGACGGGAAGATGCTCAACAAATGTTAGCGGTGAATAAAACGTCACAATACGAATACGAATATTCAAATCAAATGTGGATCTCATAAGAAATTATATCAATATAATTTCTCAACAACACATTAACCGGGTCACCAGGTCTCACCACCGTACCGCGCCTATGCATTTTTCTAGCATATCCGGAAAAAGGAATATTGGCGGGTGCCCAACTTCAGTGCCATATTAAAATCTCATGACAACATGCTCAACACAAAATATAATACCACATTAATCATAATAATTCCAACAATTATTTTTCCAGATTTCCAAGAATTTAACAATTCAAAATATGAGTTCAATTAACAAGAATTCAACGAAATAAACACTCGCGAGATTTCAGGAGCATATTGTGTAAAACCCCATACCTTAAACCATCAAAAAGAACCAACATGAATCATCACATAATTTCAGCCTCAAAATCTAATCACACCATCATGTTCTTCTCGCGAAAATAATCAAATCTCGTTCTAGCCCAAACTCGACAAAACACCAAATAAGCCTTCTAATCTATGGTTGAAATCTTGAATAAGTTTGGGGCTATGGTTTGTAGATGAAAGGGAGTAAATTTAGAGAGGTCTTCTGGTTGAAAAGTTTGAGAAAAAGTGATTTGAAAAGACAAGCCACGAATTTGTTGATACATAAAGGATTAAGAGTTTGATTAAGAAAAGAGTTCTATTTAGATACAAACACTAAAAAAATTTATTTCGGACGATCGGACCGTTGGATTCGCTAGAAATTTTAACATGTTGTAGCGAACGGCGAGACTGGACTTCTGACAAAAATTCAGCTTGATCGGACGGTTGGTTTTCTAAAAATATTATTTTTACTAAAGAGTTTTATGTTCCGAGCACTCTTAGAGAGTTTTATGTTTTGAGGACTCTTTTAAAAATAAAAATTCAATTAAAACTCCATTTTAATTCCGATTTAGAAATCGTTTGAAATTCTCGCCTTTAAAAATAATAACCAACATATCTGAGCAATACAAATAATTTTATCTCAAAATTTATTTTTCCTCTTTATTTCGAAAATATCCCAAAAATTACGCGGGTTGTTACACTTCCCCACTAACAATGGAATTTCGCCCTCGAAATTCGCCGAATACCTAACTCTCAAAAATTAGGCCAATAATCTCCAAAAATAATCTCGTCTCCGAAAATAAATTCCCCACATCTAATCTAGATGCCTAACGCGAAAGGATTATCTAAAATAATCTATCTCCAAAAGTATGCGCCACAAAAACGCAACAGACCCAAAACCCAAGACCCAAGGGTGTCGTATACCTAAGCTCTGATACCATTCTGTAACACCCTGCCCGCCCGGGGAGAGCGAACGATGCGCTACTCATCGATAAAACTAAACTAATCCACAAATAACAAGGTATAGAGCATCTAAATCCCACAATAAAACAAGAAACCACTATTCTCATCTTCAAATTAATACAACAAATCTCTCGAAATAATTACAACAATCTAACTATCTCGAAATTAAAATAAATCTCCAAATGCTCTATACATCAAAATAAATACAAGTCTTCTCATCTCTTGTATTAAAAATTCTTCCCAAATAATCCTCGCTAAAATCATCCCAATTGGTCCATAGCACTCAAATCCGTGCTCACCTGCCAACTAAGAAAAATAAAATATGGGAAAGTACACAATACGACGGGAAGATGCTCAACAAATGTTAGCGGTGAATAAAACGTCACAATACGAATACGAATATTCAAATCAAATGTGGATCTCATAAGAAATTATATCAATATAATTTCTCAACAACACATTAACCGGGTCACCAGGCCTCACCACCGTACCGCGCCTATGCATTTTTCTAGCATATCCGGAAAAAGGAATATTGGCGGGTGCCCAACTTCAGTGCCATATTAAAATCTCATGACAACATGATCAACACAAAATATAATACCACATTAATCAAAATAATTCCAACAATAATTTTTCCGGATTTCCAAGAATTTAACAATTCAAAATATGAGTTCAATTAACAAGAATTCAACGGAATAAACACTCGCGAGATTTCAGGAGCATATTGTGTAAAACCCCATACCTTAAATCATCAAAAAGAACCAACATAAATCATCACATAATTTCAGCCTCAAAATCTAATCACACCATCACGTTCTTCTCGCGAAAATAATCAAATCTCGTTCTAGCCCAAACTCGACAAAACACCAAATAAGCCTTCTAATCTATGGTTGAAATCTTGAATAAGTTTTGGGCTATGGTTTGTAGATGAAAGGGAGTAAATTTAGAGAGGTCTTCTGGTTGAAAAGTTTGAGAAAAAGTGATTTGAAAAGACTAGCCACGAATTTGTTGATACATAAAGGATTAAGAGTTTGATTAAGAAAAGAGTTCTATTTAGATACAAACACTAAAAAAATTTATTTCGGACGATCGGACCGTTGGATTCGCTAGAAATTTTAACATGTTGTAGAGAACGGCGAGACTGGACTTCTGACAAAAATTCAGCTTGATCGGACGGTTGGTTTTCTAAAAATATTATTTTTACTAAAGAGTTTTATGTTCCGAGCACTCTTAGAGAGTTTTATGTTTTGAGGACTCTTTTAAATAATAAAAATTCAATTAAAACTCCATTTTAATTCCGATTTAGAAATCGTTTGAAATTCTCGCCTTTAAAAATAATAACCAACATATCTGAGCAATACAAATAATTTTATCTCAAAATTTATTTTTCCTCTTTATTTCGAAAATATCCCAAAAATTACGCGGGTTGTTACACTTCCCCACTAACAATGGAATTTCGCCCTCGAAATTCGCCGAATACCTAACTCTCAAAAATCAGGCCAATAATCTCCAAAAATAATCTCGTCTCCGAAAATAAATTCCCCACATCTAATCTAGATGCCTAACGCGAAAGGATTATCTAAAATAATCTATCTCCAAAAGTATGCGCCACAAAAACGCAACAGACCCAAAACCCAAGACCCAAGGGTGTCGTATACCTAAGCTCTGATACCATTCTGTAACACCCTGCCCGCCCGGGGAGAGCGAACGACGCGCTACTCATCGATAAAACTAAACTAATCCACAAATAACAAGGTATAGAGCATCTAAATCCCACAATAAAACAAGAAACTACTATTCTCATCTTCAAATTAATACAACAAATCTCTCGAAATAATTACAACAATCTAACTATCTCGAAAATAAAATAAATCTCCAAATGCTCTATACATCAAAATAAATACAAGTCTTCTCATCTCTTGTATTAAAAATTCTTCCCAAATAATCCTCGCTAAAATCATCCCAATTGGTCCATAGCACTCAAATCCGTGCTCACCTGCCAACTAAGAAAAAGAAAATATGGGGAAGTACACAATACGACAGGAAGATGCTCAACAAATGTTAGCGGTGAATAAAACGTCACAATACGAATACGAATATTCAAATCAAATGTGGATCTCATAAGCAATTATATCAATATAATTTCTCAACAACACATTAACCGGGTCACCAGGCCTCACCACCGTACCGCGCCTATGCATTTTTCTAGCATATCCGGAAAAAGAAATATTGGCGGGTGCCCAACTTCAGTGCCATATTAAAATCTCATGTCAATATGCTCAACACAAAATATAATACCACATTAATCAAAATAATTCCAACAATTATTTTTCTAGATTTCCAAGAATTTAACAATTCAAAATATGAGTTCAATTAACAAGAATTCAACGGAATAAACACTCGCGAGATTTCAGGAGCATATTGTGCAAAACTCCATACCTTAAACCACCAAAAAGAACCAACATGAATCATCACATAATTTCAGCCTCAAAATCTAATCACACCATCACGTTCTTCTCGCGAAAATAATCAAATCTCGTTCTAGCCCAAACTCGACAAAACACCAAATAAGCCTTCTAATCTAAGGTTGGAATCTTGAATAAGTTTGGGGCTATGGTTTGTAGATGAAAGGGAGTAATTTTAGAGAGGTCTTCTGGTTGAAAAGTTTGAGAAAAAGTGGTTTGAAAAGAATAGCCACGAATTTGTTGATATATAAAGGATTAAGAGTTTGATTAAGAAAAGAGTTCTAATTAGATACAAACACTAAATTTTTTTATTTCGGACGATCGGACCGTTGGATTCGCTAAAAATTTTAACATGTTGTAGCGAACGGCGAGACAGGACTTCTGACAAAAATTCAGCTTGATCGGACGGTTGGTTTTTTAAAAATATTATTTTAACTAAAGAGTTTTATGTTCCGAGCACTCTTAGAGAGTTTTATGTTTTGAGTACTCTTCTAAATAATAAAAATTCAATTAAAACTCCATTTTAATTCCGATTTAGAAATCGTTTGAAATTTTCGCCTTTAAAAATAATAACCAACATATTTGAGCAATACAAATAATTTTATCTCAAAATTTATTTTTACTCTTTATTTCGAAAATACCCCAAAAATTACGCGGGTTGTTACACTTCCCCACTAACAATGGAATTTCGCCCTCGAAATTCGCCGAATACCTAACTCTCAAAAATCAGGCCAATAATCTCCAAAAATAATCTCGTCTCCGAAAATAAATTCTTCACATCTAATCTAGATGCGTAACGCGAAAGGATTATCTAAAATAATCTATCTCCAAAAATATGCGCCACAAAAACACAGCAGACCCAAAACCCAAGACCCAAGGGTGTCGTATACCTAAGCTCTGATACCATTCTGTAACACCCCGCCCGCCCGGGGAGAGCGAACGGCGCGCTACTCATCAATAAAACTAAACTAATCCACAAATAACAAGGTATAGAGCATCTAAATCCCACAATAAAACAAGAAACCACTATTCTCATCTTCAAATTAATACAACAAATCTCTCGAAATAATTACAACAATCTAACTATCTCGAAAATAAAATAAATCTCCAAATGCTCTATACATTAAAATAAATACAAGTCTTCTCATCTCTTGTATTAAAAATTCATCCTAAATAATCCTCACTAAAATCATCCCAATTGGTCCATAGCACTCAAATCCGTGCTTACCTGCCAACTAAGAAAAAGAAAATATGGGAAAGTACACAATACGACAGGAAGATGCTCAACAAATGTTAGCGGTGAATAAAACGTCACAATACGAATACGAATATTCAAATCAAATGTGGCTCTCATAAGCAATTATATCAATATAATTTCTCAACAACACATTAACCGGGTCACCAGGCCTCACCACCGTACCGCGCCTATGCATTTTTCTAGCATATCCGGAAAAAGGAATATTGGCGGGTGCCCAACTTCAGTGCCATATTAAAATCTCATGACAACATGCTCAACACAAAATATAATACCACATTAATCAAAATAATTCCAACAATTATTTTTCCAGATTTCCAAGAATTTAACAATTCAAAATATGAGTTCAATTAACAAGAATTCAACGGAATAAACACTCGCGAGATTTCAGGAGCATACTGTGTAAAACCCCATACCTTAAACCACCAAAAAGAACCAACATGAATCATCACATAATTTCAGCCTCAAAATCTAATCACACCATCACGTTCTTCTCGCGAAAATAATCAAATCTCGTTCTAGCCCAAACTCGACAAAACATCAAATAAGCCTTCTAATCTAAGATTGAAATCTTGAATAAGTTTGGGGCTATGGTTTGTAGATGAAAGGGAGTAATTTTAGAGAAGTCTTCTGGTTGAAAAGTTTGAGAAAAAGTGATTTGAAAAGACAAGCCACGAATTTGTTGATATATAAAGGATTAAGAGTTTGATTAAGAAAAGAGTTCTAATTAGATACAAACACTAAAAAATTTTATTCCGGACGATCGGACCGTTGGATTCACTTAAAATTTTAACATGTCGTAGCGAACGGCGAGACAGGACTTCTGACAAAAATTCAGCTTGATCGGACGGTTGGTTTTCTAAAAATATTGTTTTTACTAAAGAGTTTTATGTTTTGAGGACTCTTCTAAATAATAAAAATTCAATTAAAACTCCATTTTAATTCCGATTTAGAAATCATTTGAAATTCTCGCCTTTAAAAATAATTACCAACATATTTGAGCAATACAAATAATTTTATCTCAAAATTTATTTTTCCTCTTTATTTCGAAAATACCCCAAAAATTACGCGGATTGTTACACTTTCCCACTAACAATGGAATTTCGCCCTCGAAATTCGCCGAATACCTAACTCTCAAAAATAAGGCCAATAATCTCCAAAAATATTCTCGTCTCCGAAAATAAATTCCTCACATCTAATCTAGATGCGTAACGCGAAAGGATTATCTAAAATAATCTATCTCCAAAAATATGCGCCACAAAAACGCAACGGACCAAAAACCCAAGACCCAAGGGTGTCGTATACCTAAGCTCTGATACCATTCTGTAACACCCCGCCCGCCCGGGGAGAGCGAACGGCGCGCTACTCTTCGATAAAACTAAACTAATCCACAAATAACAAGGTATAGAGCATCTAAATCCCACAATAAAACAAGAAACCACTATTCTCATCTTCAAATTAATACAACAAATCTCTCGAAATAATTACAACAATCTAACTGTCTTGAAAATAAAATAAATCTCCAAATGCTCTATACATTAAAATAAATACAAGTCTTCTCATCTCTTGTATTAAAAATTCTTCCTAAATAATCCTCGCTAAAATCATCCCAATTGGTCCATAGCACTCAAATTCGTGCTTACCTGCCAACTAAGAAAAAGAAAATATGGGAAAGTACACAATACGACATGAAGATGCTCAACAAATGTTAGCGGTGAATAAAACGTCACAATACGAATACGAATATTCAAATCAAATGTGGCTCTCATAAGCAATTATATCAATATAATTTCTCAACAACACATTAACCGGGTCACCAGGCCTCACCACCGTACCGCGCCTATGCATTTTTCTAGCATATCCGGAAAAAGGAATATTGGCGGGTGCCCAACTTCAGTGCCATATTAAAATCTCATGACAACATGCTCAACACAACATATAATACCACATTAATCAAAATAATTCCAACAATAATTTTTCCAGATTTCCAAGAATTTAACAATTCAAAATATGAGTTCAATTAACAAGAATTCAACAGAATAAACACTCGCGAGATTTCAGGAGCATACTGTGTAAAACCCCATACCTTAAACCACCAAAAAGAACCAACATGAATCATCACATAATTTCAGCCTCAAAATCTAATCACACCATCACGTTCTTCTCGCGTAAATAATCAACTCTCGTTCTAGCCCAAACTCGACAAAACATCAAATAAGCCTTCTAATCTAAGATTGAAATCTTGAATAAGTTTGGGGCTATGGTTTGTAGATGAAAGGGAGTAATTTTAGAGAGGTCTTCTGGTTGAAAAGTTTGAGAAAAAGTGATTTGAAAAGACAAGCCACGAATTTGTTGATATATAAAGGATTAAGAGTTTGATTAAGAAAAGAGTTCTAATTAGATACAAACACTAAAAAATTTTATTCCGGACGATCGGACCGTTGGATTCACTTGAAATTTTAACTGTTGTAGCGAACGGCGAGACAGGACTTCTGACAAAAATTCAGCTTGATCGGACGGTTGGTTTTCTAAAAATATTATTTTTACTAAAGAGTTTTATGTTCCGAGCACTCTTAGAGAGTTTTATGTTTTGAGTACTCTTCTAAATAATAAAAATTCAATTAAAACTCCATTTTAATTCCGATTTAGAAATCGTTTGAAATTCTCGCCTTTAAAAATAATAACCAACATATTTGAGCAATACAAATAATTTTATCTCAAAATTTATTTTTCCTCTTTATTTCGAAAATATTCCAAAAATTACGCGGGTTGTTACACCATGTTTGCTGCAAAACTGACTTTGACGTGTTTTTTCTCTGTAGGTATTTCCCAAATTGAGATGGTTGAAAATATTAGTAAATGTGGTACATCGAGAGAGGGGTGTTTGAATAGTGGTAACGAATTAACGGTCGAGATTGATTCTCCTATCGCGATCTAAGGGTGTCATACTGTGCCACGTCATAATATTGCCATGTCATAACTAAACACTAAGACCATTATTTATCACCCTCCCCTTCACTTTAATTTGAAATATTGGGATTCCCCCCCCCCCTAAAAAAAAAAAAAGATATTGAGGGGCTCCGTATAAGATCCTCACTTTAATTTGAAAATGAACTTTCTTTGTCTTTTGATAGTTCCTCCTCACTTTTTTCTCACCGGCGCATTTGCTTCCTTTTCTATCTAATATCTTTTTTTGCAGAGCTACCATGAGATTTACTCGCTGTTACTTTAATTTTTTTTTAAATACAGCATACGTCAAGAAGGTACTCTCCCTGGTAGTCACTATTTTTATTTGTTGCGATTGATTTGTTGCCTCTATAACCACTGGTAGCCATTTTTTGGTTTATGCACCAGTGTCTTTTTTTCTCTCTCAAACACGATTCTTTTAGACATTTATGATATGGAGGCATGCAACTTTCTTGATTTGGTTTATGCATTAGTGTCTTTTTTATTCTTGAGAGGGTACTTCTGTGTTTGTGAGAAGATATTTTTTACTCTTTTTTCTTTGTTATTTTTAATCTCTAAAGCCCTTTCTTAAACTTTCTCTCATCTTTTAGTGGATTTAGCAGGAAAGAATTTGTGATTCTTTGGTTGCTATTCACAATTCTTTGGTTGCTATTCAGGGCACCAGGTACTACCCTATATTCCTCCTCAAAGGACCGTCTGAACCAAACCATATTCACGATGTGTAGAGCGTGATCCCACACATCTCTGTCTGAACCAAACCACCGTCGGGATCTTCTCAAAGCTCAAAGGACTCAAGATTAACACCGGATCCCACAAATCAGACTCAAGACAAACACCGGATCTTCGCAAAACTCAAGTTCTCAACCTGAATCTGCTAGAAATCCCACCGACCGAACCAAACCACCGATCTCATCTCACCACTGGACTCTGACTCACACCAAAATGGTTAGTTCATTTTATTTATTTTCATGTTTTATTTATTTTCATTTTATATACTGTCAATTTTTTCATTTTCTTTCTTGATTTCACTATAGACTTGGATTTCGGCACCAACTGAACCAAACCACCAACCTCATCTCACTCCTGGACTCTGCCTCACACAAAAATGGTTAGTTCATTTTATTTATTATCATATTTTATTTATTGTCAGTTTTTCATCTTTTTTCTTGATTGCGTTTTGGCTTGGGTGTCGACATTGTTTATTAATAATTGATTTCAGCAGCTGTGAATGTTGAAGTCAGTCTCGAGTTCACCTGTAAGTTCAGTTTATGATTTTTCGACAGAGTTATTGGAGCTCCGATCGGGATGTGGTGCTACGGCTGAAACTCAGGTATGACTGGAAATCTATCATTAGTTGTTTGCCTTTAAGCTAGACTTTTCAAGATTCCCTAATGAAGATGGTATTCCACACTTCGATGGACAATAATACTATTCTATCATGCAACAAGTCATGCAAATCCCTCAATTTATGACAATGGTTGAGGACCTTGGAAGTGCATTAATGCAGGATCCAGCTATATCCCAAATGCTGGAGAGTTTGGCTAATCCATTGCAGAAAGAACATCTCGAAGAACGGATGTGACGCATTAAAAAATATCCATCTTTGAAACCTATTTAGAATAGATAGAAACTGGAGGTCCAGCTTCAATGATAAGGTTTATTTCATGTCTACGTCATTCAATGTATCCGTTTTAGTATAGTGTTTTGTAATGGATGTTTATGTGATTCAATTATAATGGACATGTTTTGCGGGAACTGTTGGAATGGACCATACCGGTTACAGTCTCATAAATAGTGAGAATTCATAATCTCCCCCGATTCAAAAATCTGCAATACCAAATGTGAATGCAACGAAAGATAGTTACACTTTCACACGAAAAAATACAACATTTCCTCTCAATCATCTCATTTTATTATCGGTTGTTTCCTTTTCAAGTATGATAATGTGTCTATTGAGAGTTTTTGTAGTGTTGTGATAGTTTTAGTTTAGATATTAGCGTTTTATTTTATTACTGATCTCATTTTCTTTGTTGTTCATTGTCCAGGTGTTCCCATCAAGTTTCAGCAATTTGGTACATTCAATGTGATATTGGGACCGTGCAGCTGAGCGAAGGAATTTGTATGCTTCATCATCTCTTATGAAGATGATCAACATTTCTGAAATCAAAGGATGAACTTGAGTATATAGGCCCTGTTAAGGATTCTGATATGCTAAGGATGGAGCTTCCTATGATTCTAGAGGCATGTCTAAGTGTCTTAATTCTTTGTGCCATATTTTTGAAAGAATCTGCTGGTTTTGGCCTATTTAGATTGGTCAAATGATGAGTAGGGAGTGTCATGACAATATAGAGAAGCCAAGTGAGCTCTAGATGATATGCATACACGCGAGGAAGCTATTAGAAGAGAGTGAGGCTTGGTATCATGAGGCGGTATATTTGTATCTGATTCAGTACACTTTTAGGATTGAGTGTACACACACTATTGGGATTGAATGTACAAATATACAGTGTTAGGATTGAGTATTCACCGGTATGTGTACACTCATTTTTTCGCATTTATCATATTCCCATTCTAAGGCAGCAGTGGGACAATACAAATCAATATCTCCTTTCCGCATCTCCCTTCCTAGCTGAACTGAAATGTGCCGTAAATCCTTCCCTTTCAATCTTTGCTCAGCCGAAATGAAATGCTCATGTCGGACTGGTATGGTTCACATGCCTCCGGATTGGGGGTTCGAGTCTCACTCCCTCCCCCTCCCTAAGGCTTGAACCTAAAGAAAAAAAGGATTATTTTGAACTGGAATATTCATTTTCAAGTTTGTATTTGAATGATGTGTCTCTTATCAAGCTAATTAGTTTTCTTACATATTGCATTACCTATAGTCTTTTGGATGAGAGAAATATTATTATTTAGAATCCTTTTACTGTTCTTTTTCTAACAAATAAGATATTTTAATGACATGCATCCTGTTTTCTCTTCTCCAATTCTTTATAAATCTTTTCCAAGACTTATTTTGTAATTAGGGCCAATGACTTCTCCAGTTCATTTGAACCATTATTATTGTTTTATCAAGAGGGATTCATGGTAATGTGAAGAAGATAATACAGGGTACTCAAATTTTTTAAAGCAAATCCCGTGGTTATGTGTGTGTTGTATGGAATGTTTAGTTATATTCTGATTTTTTTAGTATATTCATTTACAACATACTCTACATTTTTGTGTAAGATATGTAGTGTACGTTTTCATTGGATACATTTCTTTAATCTCTTTTTGGATGTTTGAAAAGGAATCTGAATATTCCAGTTAATATTTATGGTGTAGTGTAGAGTTAGAAATTGCGACTTTGGATTGATTAAGTTCTATCAAGCTTATGAGATCTAGATTCTTTCTCTAGCGGATAGCTAAGCTACATTTGACCACTAAGACTTAACACCAAGTTTCATACTTACCTAAGACTGTTTCTATTTATTTACGTAGGTTCCGTTATAGAAAGAAAAAGAGGATTATAGTACTAAATTAGATGGAGAAAAGTGTGCAGATTTCTTCTAAATTTGTGTTAAGGAAGGTGATTTCCTTTTTAATTAATTCAAACTTATTTTTGCTTCCATATGGATCTATTATCAAGTGTATTATTGTGCACATATATTAAGAAAAAAATGTTTTTGTTTTTATACTAAATTAGATGGATCCTTTTCTCTTAATTTTGAATCGTATTTTTTTTCTCTCAGTTCTGCTATCTCTAGAGTAGCAAGCGAACAAAATTGTTTAAATGCTGAAGTAATGACTAGCAGGTGCTACAGACCTCGCATATCACCAGACCTCACCTAGAAGTAGATATAAAATGGGACTGGCGGATGCAAGATGAGGCACATGCTCTGGTTTGATCCCACTGAGGATTTTCACACTTACTCTATCCAGTGGAACAATCATCAGATTGTGTAAGTTATTTATGTTATTTGTTCATTCAAACCTTCTCATTTTTGTAAGACTAATGCTTTTATTTTTATAAGCTCAGTGCCCAATGTTCAGTTTATAAATAATCACACAATTTCCGTACTTTGCCACACATTTTTTAATAACTCTGGGCCAGTTTTTGTGGAAAAATTTGGTGTGAGATAAGAAAAGTTTGGATTTTTTTTAACTCTTACACCAATATTTTATAGAACAATGATTATTGATTAAAAGCTAAATTTATGACTATGAAGCTAATTTTTTTACTAACTAATCAAATCTTACATTCACTATGCCTGGAAGCCTCGTATTGATTACCATGTAAGTATCCCACTTCAACGTACAAATGTAATTTGGAGATGTTTGGGTTATTATAAGAAAATGTTTTAACCTTTTATGAAGTTGACAATTCAACAATTGTTGGTAACATAGAACATGGCTCTGTTTTTAAGCAATTAGATCTGCAAAATTGGGATTCATTTATAACTGTGCAAGGAGAGATAGTGAAATTAGATGATGAATTGAAAGAAATGATATAAAAGGCCGAAGAGGATAAAATAAAATTCCAATATTTAAAGACGATTCTCATAAAACGTAGATCTATAATGCGTGGGACTAATCCCTATATCACACATTTGTATCTTTTATGTGCCCGAAAGCAGTAATGCACTGAAGTAGTTACTGTAATTCAGTTGCAGCAGTTGTGAATTTAGTTGCGGCAGTTGTGAAAAGTTACTATAATTTAATTATAGCAGTGACTATGGACTCGAAGACAATAGCATGGTAGTTGTGCACCGCAACTGCAACAGTTATGAAGACAATGGCATGGCAGTTGCAGCAGTTGTGAGCATTAAATTTTGTATTTGCCATATGTAAGTACAGCCAACTGCGAATAGATTTCACCATATTAAAGTTGGAATGATCTTCAGATTTTGATTATGTATTGACCATATGTAAATACATATCTTTGAGAAGTTATGAATGCACGAACGTATGCACTACCACACTCTTACGCATAATAGGTACCAAACATATTTTGGAGAAGTTTGGGTTTCATATCCATTGTCCTCGATTTGTAATATGTAATTGTGTTTAATATTTTAGAAGATTGAAAATCGTGAGATTAATGGAAGGTTAAAATGCATGTTGTAACATCACGTATATAGGTGGTCAAACGATTATTTGCTCAACCAGCGACATCTATAGGACATGACTCCTTATAAGGTGATTTCTCAAACCAAGTGGGAGATTGAAATTTCCATGATCCACAAATCGCAAGTGTAACTTTGATGAGGTATTTTAATATTATCTTGGTACATATCTATCATTCATTGCCTTTATGGAGTTTAGATGATATTTTTTTTATTTGACTCAAAAGATCAATAACATATCTTTTTATTGATTACTTTTTACGTTAAATGGCATGTTTGGTGTTTTCATCGTAACTTTGTTTTAACAATTTTTAATGTATCTTAAAAATATGATAATTTGACTTTATTTTGTTTCCTCTTTAATAAATGAAGTAAATACAAGTACAACACATAGTTCAGCTACATGTGTTGTCCCCTTTGTCCTATTTTTGCCTTTTTTTTGGTTTTGTGATAAGACATGTTGAATTCTTTCACTGCATCAAATGATTCTGAGGTGATTTAGATGAGATTACTTGATTTTTTCAGAATAATTCCTGTGTTTTTTAATTAATATGTTTGTTTATATGATCATAGGATTGATGTAGGAAGAGTTGTGGGTAGGGAAATCCACTTTTGGGCATATGATGAGTTGAAACACATTCAACAAGAGAGATGATCAGATGAGACTGAAACTCATATGCTTGGAAGCAACCATTTGGATTGTCGTGTCTTGGCATATTACATTTACCCCATCGAATTGGCTGACACAGTTTCTTCTTTGCATATTACATTTACCCCTTCTATTATATTCAAATTGCGTGAAATGGAACATAAATGCAGAACATGCTAGTTATTGTCCAAAAAATCTCATATGGAACTATGTACCCCATCAATTTGTTAATTCGTTAATGATAAATAACATTTTCATATGGACTGTTAGAATTGTTGTTGTTGGGACTATTTTTTTATTTCTTATACAGGGTGGATAATCGATTAAACAAAGGAGATTATGGCTGATTTTTTTAAAATTATACTTTATTTTGTCCGGGAACAAAAAAATTTCATTTTGTAATTAATAACTTTGGAAATTTTTCTTGTTTTGCGATTACATATTTTGAAAATTTTCGTCGTGCCTTCAAGCACGGTCATACCCCACTGTATATATATATACCAGCATATGATCATATCCTATACAGAGACCATCACACACGGTATAGATATTCACGCCATGAGTACACATATACATACATCTCTAGGCATATATATATATGTATATATATATATGTATATACACACACACATATATAAACTATTTCTCATCCGTATGTATGAGATTTATAACTCGGCTATAAGTGTACATAATCCCCAATATACTAGTCGTCGTTCCAATCGTATTAACTTAACTCGTTATATAAATACGATCCCTCACTTGAAGCATATTTATCTATTAACCCTATGATATGCATAGTCTCTCAAAATATATCCACATTAAGGTTATCAACCCAAAGTTTAATGTAGGTAACAATCCCTACACATCCCATTTATATCCGAACGCATTCCGATATATCTAATAATAATTCAGACTATATGTGTACACATAACTAATAGTCTTCAAACCACAATCTTATTCCTAAATTCATTTCATAATCCTTTCAATTATTGGAATCCCCATTTGTTGCTCACACAACTAATAATTGGTAAGCCTCAAGCTCAAAACTAAATTTATTTTATGATCCCATCATATATTGGGATGCCCATAGTTAATCACTCGCTGATATGTATAGACTAGTCTGACGATAAGTATACTCACAACTATTTGTTGACAACAAGTTAAATTACCCTCACTTTAGATTACTGTTCAATGTCTTATAATGAACCCTTAACATTTACGCCTTTATGATTTATTCCTTGAGTTTATCATCACTAAGGATACACAACTTCTACCTCTCATTGGTCCCAAATCATATCTTAAATAGAATCCTATTGCTATAAGGATTCGACACAAAAGTCGGCATCTAAATCTCACGTTATACCATCAAAGCTTCCTCGAAGAATCCTCAACCTCACATCATGTATTGACTTATTTCTAATCTCCCAACAGGACCCTCATTCTTAAGGAAATTCCCCCACTACAATAATGCAACAACTCCAATACGTACGTGTATGTGTTCCCAAAGTGGTTCGATATGTCCCCACTATCACTTGATATGAGAAACCCCTTAAAAATATCCAAAACAAATCTCTTGCATAATATAGGAAGGTCCCTTATCGATAAACCCAATCAAAAGGTTTAGAAATCATTCTAGAAAAACTCCACAAAACAACCCTGTTTCCGAATCGATTCGTTCCCTCCGAATCGATTTGGTCCTAGCAGCGAATCGATTCGACCCCAGCGAATCGATTCGTTCCAACTAGACTTGTAAGTCTGCTACATGCCGAATCGATTCGCAAGGGACAAATCGATTTGGCCTGTTCAGCAAGCCACGAAATAGGGTAATTTCCTCCAAACCCAAATCTCCAAAATCCATTTATAAATCATCCCACAACCATCAATCATCAACCTAAACATGTTTCTAACCTTAAAACTCATCATATAACTACCCAACAATTTATATAACCTCAAGTGCAAGATTTTTACCCAAAAATTAGGTTTTGTCATACAACCCAAAATCTAATTCTTTTGCCCACAAATTATGAAATTAACTACACAAATGAAATATTTAGCAAGATTAAACACTTGCCTCAGAATTGTAGGGGTTGAATCATCCTCGAGATCGTATTTGGGTCGAAAATATCCAAGCTTTCTCCTCTCTCTCTTCCTTTCTTCTTCTTTCTCTTTCTCTCTTTCTTTCTAATGAGATTGACTGATCCGTTAGCCTCTTAAGCCTTTAAAACATAAATCCCAGTTTTATATGTTAATACACACTTTAAATGACTCATTTACTCCAATTCGAGTCAAACTAACTTTAAAATATTCCGAAACTGAAATAAATCCCAATGACAGTCATTTAGACTATCTCGACCTATCCCGAATCAATGGTGCACTCCAAATCGTCATCTGGAATACTTTATAACATCCTCAATTTTGGGCCTCAATTTCCAAATTTGAAAATTCTCCAATTTAAATAAATTTTATTTCTCCTGAAAATTTAATTTATCAGTCCCAAAGTCACGGGGTATTACAGACTTCCCCCTACAAAAAAAATTCCTCAAAATTTAAGTTACGCCTAGGACTCCGAACCTCATCTAGTCCTTACATCAACTCTCAGGATTACTCTATCCAATTGCTTCCACTTCTCACATTAAATCATATAAACTTTTTAAAAATCAAACTAGCCATCTAGGGCACCCATACACCCTGTACCCGATCTCCACTCGTAGAAACATAACCCGGCTCCACTAGCCTCAAATCATAATATAACTCTCAACAACTTAATCTATAATAGCCTACAAGTATATAAAAAAATTTGAAATTTCCAATGGTTGAACTCTTCTCAATTCCTGACATTCGCTACTTCTGTGCGAGGGAGGTCTCGCAAACGAAATCCAAACAAAGAACCCTCCCAATACACTAGTGTGTAGCTATGTCGGGGATTGAGATCAGTTGGACCAGGATTAAGATTTTATAAAAGATTTTCGAATCATAAATATTGCCCGAAGGCCTATATAACAATATACTATAAAATAATTTCATGTCTTTCGACACACCAATCAAATACATTAAGTCCAAGACACAAGGCTTTAACAAATACAATACTCTAACCAATACCTAGCTCTCTTAGGCTCATCCATATAACATACTACCTCCGGAAGGACTATTCCAACTGGTGATATTGCGGCTTCGGGAGTGAGGAGAGCCCGCAACGTAAAAATAATTGCTAGTGCAAGACCCCCAGAGCATCCCATTTTTCTTAATAAGAATGTGAGGGCCCGACTCTCCAAAAGGATCCCCCCTTTGGAAAACAGACATCCGAAATATCCCAGAAAACTATCACAACCCTGAGCTAAATTCTCCGCTCAATAATGAATCCTTTACATCGCATCAAATCATTGTCGCAAGATAAGTCCTTCTTTTATTGGAACACTACCATAACCTACCCCAACATATCTATAACACAATAGCTTTATAACCATTACCAAACAAATATTAACAGTCTGCACTTCCGGAACTCAATAGCATAACTCTCTACTAACTCATCGCAAAATGATCTGTTATCCCAAAAGATGACATACAAAGGCCGCACTTACTCACTGCTTCCTTGAAGAAAAATTCTAAACACACTATGGTTATAGCGGATACCCACTCATTATGCTTTACATGCGACGTTCCCATATGCCACATAAAGCGCGACCTAAACCCAAAGAAAGTTATTCTACCTTATACTTCCATAATTCAATTGTTTCATTTCATCCATGAATCCCTATTAAAAGTCCTCTACTTCTTCCAGGAGAATCTTCCTTCCTAAGGCCTATTTCTCCTCAAGAGAAACATCTTCCAGAAAATCCTTCCTAACCATCTTGAAGGACAAAACACTTTTGCAACCCCTGATAACTCCTTCGGTCCTACTCAACGAACTCGAGTCTCCAAATTTATGGGACAATGCCACATATCTTCCACCGGTAAAAGTCAGCATCACCAGGTTTCCTAACAAATGTTGACAAGTTTCTCAATCTAAACCTACCAAGGTCATCACTATTTGCTTTTCCTTAGTACTTACTTTATCGAGCACAAAATTCGTCGTTCGAGTAAATTCTCCTTCTTACTCGACCACCGTTAGATCTCCTTGAATCATTGCTAGAAATCTCCTTCTTATCTCCGCCTGAGTCGCGGAAAGAAAATACCTCCAGTCAAAGCATACCCAAAATGTGTTATGGGCATTACGTCTCTCATTTTGCCCCTTCATGGATGACTTATTCTTGGCGACTTCTGAGACGAGAGCAACTGTGTCAAAACGTCATTTAATTGAGTACACCTCGCAGAAGAAGATAAATGCAATGAACACAACAATCCTAATAGTAGGGATCTATATCGAGAACGCTTACGGAAGATCGCAGAAAACTCACACAGATCCTAAAGACACTAGAACCTGATGCTCTGATACCATATATGACACCCCCTTTACAATAATAACGGGTGGCTAACCCTATACTTCATTTAATCAGGAATATTAGATGGATCATTCTCAGCATCTAAAATAAATAGGGCTAACTACCCAAAACTATAAAAGCGGATGCCAAAATTAAATCAAACATACAACGGACAACAAACCAACAATAGAGAACTAAAGGAAAAGGTATAAAATGCGCAAGTACCACAATAAAAGAAAGTGGTCGAATTAAAAAGAAATGAGTACACAAAAAGAAATATACCCAAATAAGCAACCAGGTCACAGACAGTACAACATCCAAAAATAAAAAAGTATAAACAACTACCAATGACTCTTGGATATAAACCTGATGTACAACATGAATCCTTACTAGATTTACAAAGGAATAGGAAGCGACTATAATCTATGTCCCGTAACAGTCCGCAACTGCTCCGGCTCCCAAGACTCTGGACAGAAAGGCATTCGGTATCCATGTGGTGGGACACCTGTAGTAAGTAATATATATATATATATATAGCAAAAGAGAAATATAAACGGGTTAGAGCCTGAGGTGTAAAAATGTTTGCAGCAAGTGTGTTAACCGTGCATAATAAATATAAATGCACTACTTCATAATTAAACTAAAGTCGCACTCTCGTGAAACCCCCAAACTTACCTCTCGTCTACAGCGCGCACCTAATCGTGTCCCGTAACCTTAAGTAAGTTAAACCACTCAAATAAGGACAACCTACCTTAACATACACACGGTCTAAACCCGTATGACCTGCCATCCTAACATAACCTAATAATCCTTTCCATTGTAATCCCACATAAATATGTACACACATATAGGCCTTCATAGACTTAGGTTCCAAATATTAGCATAAACCAATTTTAAGTCTTAATACGTCACACATTAACATTAGGTTTCAATATAAGAGTTTATTCTCTCAACAACATACATACAAGTACTAAGGACAAAACTTCTCTTTACTCTCAACATTGCACTACGTTTCATGCGGTGGGCGTCTCGCAAAGTGAAATCCAAACAAGGAACCCCCCGGATACACTACTCCTTGACAACGTCGATCATAGGGATCCATTATGTCATCTACACATAACATACTACTACAATTAAGTAAATTATTAAGTACTATCAATAAGAAGGAAATAGAATTTATACCTAACTCCTTGAGGTCGATATATCCATAATTATCTCTGTACGATCTTTCGACCTTGATAAACTAGTACACCTAAATCACCCAAGATGTACAATCTAGAAGATTCATATCACCTTCACCTATAGGGGATATATATATATATATATATATATGCAATCATTCATTCCTATAACCACATATACATAACACACATATTGTATACTATGTTATACACATAAGATAAATTGTTATAGGATACAAAAATACTGCACCATGCTATCATCTTCCAGGGCATCACTCACATACCATCCTCGGGACCACCGGTAAGACTAAATATCACCTACTTCGTGGTCAAAAGTCACAAACGTATGGGAAGCGATCATAGCTCCAAACCGGCAAGTGAGAACGAATCATACCCAAGACTTCTCACCCCCAAAATATAAAATCACACAAATAAAAAGGGGAAACTATGACCTGGGGAATATCCACACCTTGCTCCTCAAGCCAGGCGCTCACCCTCATCGCGCAACTTCCCATAATAACATGTGTCGGGTATGCTTCACACCATAAGTATATATATCATTCACACTATATATATATATATATATATATATATATATATATATATATATATATATATATATATATATATATACCAGCATATGATCATATCATATATACAAACCATCACACACGGTATAAATATTCATGCCATGTGTACACACGTATATACATCTCTCTCTCTCTCTCTCTCTCTCTCTCTCTATATATATATATATATATATATATATATATATATATATATATATATATATATCCACATATATAGACTATTTCTCGTCCGTATGTATGATATTTATAACTCGGCTATAAGTGTACATAATCCTCAATATACTAGTCGTTCCAAGCGTATTAACTTAACTCGTTATATAAATACGATCCCTCACTTGAAGCATATTTATCCATTAACCCTATGATATGAATAATCTTCCTATATATATCCACATTAAGGTTATCAACCCAAAGTTTAATGTAGGTAACAATCCCTACACATCCCAACTATATCTGAATGCACTCCGATATATCAAATAATAATTCTGACTATAGGTGTACACATAACTAATAGTCTTCAAACCACA
The DNA here is from genome assembly GCA_949130495.1 of Sambucus nigra. Lineage (NCBI taxonomy): Eukaryota > Viridiplantae > Streptophyta > Magnoliopsida > Dipsacales > Adoxaceae > Sambucus > Sambucus nigra. Next base: position 102,343,788 of record OX422212.1, read on the forward strand.
ATCTTAATCCAAAATTCATTTCATAATCTTTCAATTATTGGAATCCCCATTTTCTACACACACAACTAATAATTGGTAAGCGTCATGCTCAAAACTAAATTTATTTTATGATCCCATCATATATTGGGATACCCATAGTTAATCACTCGCTGATATATATAGACTAGTCTGACGATAAGTATACTCACAACTAATTGTCGGAACCAAGTTAAATTACCCTCACTTTAGATTACGGTTCAATGTCTCATAATGAACCCTTAACATTTACGCCTTTATGATTTATTCCTTGAGTTTATCATCACTAAGGATACACGACTTCTACCTCTCATTGGTCCCAAATCATATCTTAAATAGAATCCTATCGCTATAAGGATTCAACACAAAAGTCGGCATCTAAATCTCACGTTATACCATCACAGCTTCCTCGAAGAATACTCAACCTCACATCATGTATTGACTTACTTCTAATCTCCCAACAGGACTCTCATTCTTAAGCAAATTCCCCAACAACTCCAATACATACGTGATGTGTTCCCAAAGTGGTTCGATATGTCCCCACTATCACTTGATATGAGAAACCCCTTACAAATATCAAAAACAAATCTCTTGCATCATATAGGAAGGTCCCTTATCGATAAGCCTAATCAAAAAGGGGTAGAAATCATTCAAAAAAAACTCCACAAAATAACCCTATTTCCGAATCGATTCGGGCCCTTCGAATCGATTCGGGCCTAGCATCGAATCGATTCGACCCCAGTGTATCGATTCATTCCAACTAGACCTGTAAGTCTACTACATACCGAATCTATTCGCAAGGGGTGAATCAATTCGGCCCTAAAGACCTGATGCTTCTGCAACATGGCGAATCGATTCACAAGGGGCGAATCAATTTGGCCTATTCAGCAAGCCACGAAATGGGATAATTTCCTCCATACCCAAATCTCCAAAATCCATATTTAAATCACCCCACAACCATCAATCTTCAACCCAAACATGTTTCTAACCTTAAAACTCATCATATAACTACCCAATAATTTATATAGCATCAAGTGCAAGATTTTTACCCAAAAATTAGGTTTTGTCATAAAACCCAAAATCCAATTCTTTTTCCCAAAAATTATGAAATAAAATACACAAATGAAATATTTAGCAAGATTAAACACTTGCCTCATTATTGTAGGGGTTGAATCATCCTCGAGATCGCGTTTGGGCCGGAAATCTCCAATCTTTCTCCTCTCTCTCTTCCTTTCTTCTTCTTTCTCTTTCTCTTTTTCTTTCTAATGAGATTGGTTGATTCGTAAGCCTCTTAAGCCTTTAAAACATAAATCCCAGTTTTAAATGTTAATACACACTTTAAATGACTCGTTTACTCCAATTCGAGTCAAACTAACTTAAAAATATTTTGGAATCGACATAAATCCCAATGACAGACATTTCGACTATCTCGACCCATGCGGAATCAATGGCGCACTCCAAATTGTCATCTCGAATACTTTATAACATCCTCAATTTTGGGCCTCAATTTTCAAATTTTAAAATTCTCCAATTTAAATAAATTTTATTTCTTTCAAAAATTTAATTTCTCAGTCCCAAAGTCACGAGGTATTACATTAATATGGCCCAACTTTCAATCAAATAAGGGGGTAAAAATAATCATTGTTAGAAATAAAAGAAAATATTCTCTGTTTAGCTAAAGGAAATATTTAACACGAATCATTTTTATCTCAGTCCCAAAGTCACGAGGTATTACATTAATATGGCCCAACTTTCAATCAAATAAGGGGGTAAAAATAATCATTGTTAGAAATAAAAGAAAATATTCTCTGTTTAGCTAAAGGAAATATTTAACACGAATCATTTTTATTTGAAAATTTTGATTTCAATTGGAATTTTTCTCTATCAAAATATGTATTTTTCACATGTAACAGACTGACATGTCTTGCTCGTGTATGCCTTTGATATATGGTGCTTACTAATTATCATACAATAATAATATTACAGGACATAAAAACATAGCTTAGGATATGCTTACTTGACATGTTTACATGAACAATTCGTTGGTAATTGTCATCATTTTAGTGATTTATTTTATGATATGTGTTACATCTGTGAGATTTATAATTTGGGGATCACCATATTATAGTTTATGTATTACCACAAGTTCCAAAATTCAAATTGTTAGGACTTCAGTATTTCCTACATTATAATCCTAAACCATTAATTAAGGTGAAATTAAACTCAAAATTTAACCATAAGTTTGAATTATGCGAGAATGTGTAGTATCTTGAAATAGGACAAATCATAAGGCTGACTTGATGGCAAAACAAATCTGCCTAGATTAAAACGGATCAAAACGAAACATATAGTCCACTCTTTATATCCGCGTGTCTCATATGAAATGATGTATTATTTTTTTAACGATGAGACAGTCATTAAAATACTTTTCATCACATCTCTCCACTTAAATAAATGAATATTAAATTGACAACATTCATCAAAATGATGTAGTAGTTTTTTATGATATTGGTGCATAAATTTTAGTTATAAGGAGACTTATTAAGATATGAGGGTGCACTAGATAGAGCACTTCAAGTTACCCATGATTCATAGTCTATCAAAAGCATGAATAACAAAACCAAACTTAATCTTGGAAGCTGAATTTATAGATGTTAGTTATAACGTGGACACTATTGAGAAGAAGCATGTTGCTCACTTCATGAGGAATTGTGAATATTCTCTTGAAAAGGGGGGAAACAAAATATTTAAGCATGGGCATCCAATGGTATACAGCGTAAAGTTGACACAATAATTGTCAGACCACCCCCCAACACAGGTGATGTTGGGTTGGTGGCTGATGGGACTGAGAAACCCATTGGTTTGGGCTTTTAACATCTGGTTTCCATTTTTTTAGAGGACCGACAAAGTCAATCCGGTCTAAAAAAATCAGAACCTAATCGGAAAGGACTGCGAACACCACTAATACCCACAGTGGTAAATCATGTATGATTCCTTTAAATATAAATTGTTTTAACATGAATATTAACATGCTCAAGTACATAAGCATACCAGTACAAAGATTAATTTATAATGAATCAAATTTGAAATTTATATTATCACCTGAAACCAGTATTCATTATTAATAAGACATAGTGATATATAACCATTATCAAATAAATATATGAAATTAGAGGAGTATAAACATAAAAGCATTGGACAACAACATATTATAACATACAAAATGACCTAATATGAATCCAAACAAAATACGAGTTGCATAACAACACATTCACGTGAATTAAATCCAATTGTCTCAACAAAATTAATCCACCCAACCACTAAACATTAAAGACCAACATTTTGTTACAGATTAAGTTTCTATTAAAATCCCTAATTGCAAAATTACTCCAAACAGAACAAGCTTAAGCCAAACATAAAGTAAATCACAAAGAGAAGAATAAAAAAAAAAACATATCCAAAAGTTAAAAGAGTTAAATTTGATACAAAGGTATTTTTCTTGTAGTGCAGAGAATAATTTAAGACACATTAACTACTAACCAAAAGTGTTTGATTATGCACTCCGAGTTTGTATAAATTAAGTATGATCTATGATACCAAATTGGCTCTGGGTCATTCCAATATATTCGTCAGCCCACAAATTAAAAGATCCAAATGTTAATTCCAAAACAAAATACTACATGGATTTAAAATAATCATATCATTACAATGGATAACTTTAATTTACGCAACTATTCGATTATAAACCTAATCTTAGTCACTAATTAGCACAATCACTCCAGAAATAACTGAAAAGTTAATGCAATATCAATTAGAGTACATATAGACGACAATTAAGGGAAAAGTGATTACAAACCTAATAATAGTGTTGTAAAATCGATAGAGGTGTCATTAAGTAGTTGGCCTTCATTCTTTCCAACTTCCAATTTAATAATCAACCTATATAATAAACATCCAAGACTCCATATAATCAACTTATATACATATATTATATAAGTGTAAACACATTTGAGCTTCAAAATTTTTAATTTCCCTAGCTCTTGAACACATGGGATACAAAGAAACATTCTAGGAGAAAAAAAAATCGATCCCTAAGAAAATTGATCCCCCTAAAAAATTAAACCCTATAAAGAGTGATTTTTGAACAACATTTGTGTATGAATCAACTGATACCCAACATAAAAATAAAATGCAACTGATAACCAACATTAGTGTATGAATCAACTGATACCCACATTTATTTATTTGCTATAGTACTAATTTGTTTTCAAGAATTGGATTTAAAACTAAAAATATCTGCATAACCTCTGGGAAAAGCCATCACTAACTTGTAATTATCAAGGCTAGAATTGTAACTAAGTCCACGCAGAAACACATACCCAAGTGAGATTGATGGCCTATTAATTTTCTTACAACATTTGGTAAGTTGATTCCACATCCTGAAGTGAAGTCGAAAAAGGTATCAATAACAATCAAATTATTTCAAGAATTCAAAAAAAACTAACCGCCGTGCTCAAAGCCAAAAAAGGTATCCAACTGAGATTGATGGCCTATCTTCCATCATTCAGTCGTTCTCAAATTTTGCAATTCCAAAATTGTTGTATATGTCTTTGATAATTTTGGTATCAAGAGAGTTCTTTGGATTATTTTGAGTGTCGTCTAGGGTTATGTGTAAAAAAAATTGTGAAAGAGGGAAAGTATTGTATTTATGGAAGGAAATCAAAAAATAAAAGGGGAGTTGGAGAATTTGGAGCCGAAGTTTTTATTCCAAAGCATGGGGAAATAACCCACTTTTTATTATAAAATGTCGTAATTTTGTTACGTTTTTAATAAATGTTAACAACATTTTGACATTTTTTATAAAACGTCGTTTTCCACGTTTTTGAATAAAGGTCGGCATATACACTATATACCGACATTTATAAAAGCGTTGCGAAAAAACGTCATCATATCCAAAAAAAATTGTAGTGATGACTTCTTCTTCTTCTTGACCTCCTTCCTTAGTTTAGTGGGACACTCATCTTTCCTATGGCATAACCCTCACACCCAAAACATCTATCCGAATTATCCCTCTTAGAACTATTATTATGATTTTTAGAAAATTTTACAGCCTTGTTCAACTTGATTTTCTTAAACTTCATTTCATCTTTCAATTTTTTTTTCAAACCTGAGAAATTTCTTAAACATATTTTCAAACATGGCCATATCATCATAATCAATGTCAGAATCATCATAAAAAATAACTGTTTTCTCCTTTCAGGATTTCTAAACAGTTCCCTTATCTTTCTTTATTTTTTTGGAGAAAACATGTCGAGTTGATAAGTTAGAAAATCACCTACAAAGTTTTTGAGTTTCGTAGAGTCTAGATACACCAAGAATTCAAAATAGTCACCTTATTAGAATTATATCTTTCAGGTAAGTACCTTAAGATTTTCATCACTACTTGGATTTTGGGTATTCTCTCTCCCAAATTAAAATGTGAGTTCACAATATCAAAGAATATAGAGTTGAACTCATAAAAGGATTCACTCTTATCCATCTTAATCATTTCAAAATGAGTGGTGAGTTTTTTTATTTTGGAAGCTTCAACAATAGTAGTTTCCTCATGGGTTTGTTGGAGTATATACCAAGCTTCTTTGGATATCTCACATGTCATGACACGATGGAGTTACTCTAGTGTGAACGTACAAAACAAGGCATTAAAAGCACATGGGTGGGGACCACCCTTTAATAACTACTAACCAAACCCACTCAATAATAGCCTTATGTTCTAACTTCATATGTGCTTTCTAGTATTGGTGGCTGTGATACCCCGCCTAATAAAATACCGGGTGATTAGTCCTATACCAAATTAAAACAGGAATCCCAGTTGGTTCATCCTTAGCATCACTATCGAAAACTTTTCGAAACTTACTAACCACCAAGTATTCCAAAATCTGGTGCCAAATTTTAACTTTTTAATTAACCAAACAGTACATGCGGAAATAAATATAAACCATTCACACAACTGAATAAAACTTAACTGCATAATTAATTAAACAAATTTGCCGAATAAACCATCGGCCACCAAAGTGAAAACCAATACAAATATTCAACACCTGAATAAATACATCTGAAAACTGTACTGAGAAGTCTGGGCGACGAGCCCTAAATAAAAGTGAAACTGATACATGATTCCTACTCTAGGAATAAATGAACAATGCGTCTAATCCAAACTTCTGCGAGCATCCACATATGCCGCAGCTCCGTGTCCCTGGAATAGAATATCAATCCTGGCGTCCCTGTGGCTAGAGACCTAAAAGGTTTTCAAAATAGTTTTACAGCAAGGGTTAGAACCCAAAACATTTTGAAAATATTTAGCAAGTGAATTAACTGCAGTAATTTAAAATGCATGAATGCGCTTCATATTTAAGTTAGTGTCGCACTCCCTTGTGGACATTCTCACCCCTCCACTATTGTGCACACCTAATGGTTACCTTAACCCCCACCTAGTTGTACTACCCCGTCCAACTAGTCCTGGTATAACCTCCCCTTGCCATACTACTCTAACTCGAGTATAATGATTCTTGAATTATAAGTTATCTCACCAATTAACTTAATTAATTCCTTCTTAAATAGTAGCATATAACCATGTCACAAGTTATATAAAGTAAATACATCACACACTGTATCATTACCCGCATATAATATTGAATACCATTATATAAGTACCTTTATTAAAACATCCACACATATAACATATGTATATCCATCCCTCCGAGTATACCCTCGCCGGATGATTCCCTCTAAAGTGTTATCTCACTATTTGTGCTCACATAACCTAGTTACCCAAGTTAGAATCTCTCACCAACCTGTCCCAAAACATAAACGAAGTGGAGGCGGTCATATTCCTTCCCTGAAAGTGAGATAATCCCCTCACCCAGACGCTATGACCTCGGGATATACTCACCCTACTCCTCAAGCTAGGGGATTCACCCACATCGTGCAACCTCCCTTGATAGCACTAGAGTATATAAATTAAATAAATATCTAATCACTGATATTTAATAGCGCACACAATATATACACATATATATACGATCACTACACCGTATATATATATAAAATAAACCCCGGCTTCACCGTGTACTCACAACCCGTAACACTAGCCTATAGTTTCCCAAATCTCTGGCCCGAATCAACTTAATTAATTTTTTCACTTAATAATTTTCATCTTCCCGAGGCTGTGGTCCGACTCTAAATAATAATACTCTACACAATAATTTATATGAAATTTTCCCGAGTCTATGATTCGACTCTTATTTAATTAATTTACACATTAATTAATTAACACCAATCCGAGTCTATAGTCCAGCCCTCATTTAATTAATTTACACATTAATTAATTAACACAAATCCGAGTCTGTGGTCCGACTCTAATATAATTAATTCACACTTCAATTAATATACTATTTTCCCCGAGTCTATGGTCCGACTCTAATTAAATTAATTAACACACCTATTAATTTAATACTCTCCTGAGTCTATCGTCCGACTCTAATTAAATTAATTAACACACCTATTAATTTAATACCGATCCGAGTCTGTGGTCCGACTCCTAGTTAATTAATTTACACATTAATTAATTCATACTAAACCGAGTGTGTGGTACAACTCTCATTTAATTAATTTACACATAAATTAATTTATACCAATCCGAGTCTGTGGTCCAACTCTCATTTAATTAGTTTACACATTAATTAATTTATACTAAATCGAGTCTGTGGTACGACTCTCATTTAATTAATTTACACATTAATTAATAAATATCCTTCCCGAGTCTACAATCCGACTCTAAATTAATTAATTACAACATCAATTAATTTAATACTTTTTCGAGTCTACCTTCCGACTCTACTTTCATTAATTAACACATCCATTAATTTAATAACTTGGTGTCACCCAACCATTCTCCCCAGACTCGCTCACTTGGCACATACCTTAATATTTCCTGAGTCTATGTTCCAACTCCAAATTAATTTACTCTCTCAATAATTAATGTAATACTTTGGTGTCACTTAACCAACATACCCGGACTCACTCACTTGGTCCATTTTTACATCTCATAATTCCATTCCCACATATTCACCCACAATGTGTCACACATTCATCTCCATAAATTTCCCAATTATATTTACCTATAATTACCAACACACCCGGACTCGCCCACTTGGTCCATAATTAAATATTTCACCTCAAATCCTTTAATAATATAGCGTCACCCAACTACAATACCCGAATATTATTCCTCGGCCCAATATCAATACTTATGAATTATTTCCCAAATTCGTTCATCTCATGACATACCGTTCACACCCTCCTAAACCCAATTATATCACCCTATAATTGTTAAGGAAATATGTGCCACATATGAATTTATCACTAAATAAAAGTAAGAGATTAAATAATAAATAAAATTCTCTTTATATACAAACTGGTCGAACTGCCAAATTTTTGGGACCGTCGATTGATCGTTCCCCCTGGGTCGATCGATCGATCGAACAGGCGATCGCCTTCCCCGGCTTGCTATTTCAGCCATTAACGAACCCTCAAGCTTTTTGTTTCTTCCCAAACCTTTACCCAAATCACAACCAACATATTCTCCACACAATAAAAGGTTCTAAACACCCTAGAGACCTTAATCCATCAACAAATTCATACAAAACCCTAAGTATATCCGATTTGGGTTTTTCACCCGGGTCTCGTTCTACAAAATTCGACCCTACCGTATTTAGTCCATGTAATCACTATACATATTGTAATCCACTCTATAATTTAATCTTAACAGACCCAAATCATAACTAAACATCCATTGAGTAATTAAATCTGCCCATCACACTAAATTCATAAAAAACCAATTTTAATTATGGTCATATACCCAAAAACGAATTTTGATTTACACATCACTATGATATGAATTGATTTTCATCAATTTAGAAATCACAACAGTTAACCACTTGCCTGGAATTGTTCATAGAGTCTGATCCGTTGGTGTAGTCCCTTAATTTTGCTCCAAAATCCCCAAATTGGCTCTTGATTTGCTTTCCCCCAAATTCCCTCTCAAACCTTAGGTTTAGAGTTTGTATTTTCTGTCGTTCAACACTTCTCCATTTAGGTTAGAAACCCTTAATCCCGTTTTTGGTCATATGGGCCTAATTAAAATGGTCCAACTCACCCCGTGTGGACCCGGCCATGCCCAAAAATAACCCGAGACCCAATTACTACCCCGGGTACTCTTTTCTGATTATCTCTACCCATCCGGACGCAATCGTACACTCGAAATTGTCATCCAAAATAATTTTTGTCATTTCCAAATTTTGACCTCAAAATGCGACACATGAGATTTCGAACCATTAAACTTAAAATTCGCCAATTATAAATAATTCGTCTCACTCAATTAAATTCTCCAACTCATGAATTTAAGTTTCTCCAATTTAAATATTTTTATAACTCCCAAAATAATTAAATTTTAAATCCTCAAAATTACGAGGTGTTACAGTGGCCTAGAAAGAAAATGACCCTCCATATAAAAACCCTCCGGAGTCATGCCTAAAAAAATTATAGACACCCTCTTGATACCACTTGAAGGTCATATACTACATGCAAGGGGTTCTATATAATACGATCAAAATAAGGAAAACATTTTTTTTTTAATTTTCAAAGTTTAAGTTAATCTTAGCACCAATTAAACAAGTGTTGTCTTAAATCAAATAACCAATTTCATCTTAACCTAAAATATGCATATAGATGATAGCAGATAAAATAAAATCAGTTACGCAACATGCCGATGTATGAGGAACACCTATAATAAGAAAAATCTCGGATGACCCAACCACGCAAATTCACTATGTATGGAATTTCAAAGGACATGATAGTATACTTACATATTGACCTTGATGCCCTCTCAATCCTTGAACCTATTCATCCCTCATCCTTCATCACAGTGACACGCCACAACGTGTGAGTCCACACACACCTCAATATCACTGAACATGCTCAACAACCATATGCAGATTCGAACACGGAGTCCATCGCTTCTTCAGCATAAAACCAAACACGGATTCCACTCCATGTACACGGTAAACACTCAACAATGATGATTATTAGAAAACTTTGGTGCTAAACATAGATCTCAAATAGGTATACAAGATTGAATATTGGATCTCAAAGTGTTAGGGTAAAACTAGCATTTAGAGGCCTTTTGGTTATAGATAACAAACTGATCTTTGCCAAAATTTTCAAGTAAAAATAATCCCAGCATGCCTATTAATAGAAAACACAAATTTTGAGGCGACGGAATCTTATTCGAATGAAAACTGTAGGTTTTTTCGAACGAAGTCAGTAATTTAGTTTGAACCAACCTAAAGCTCATTTGAACGAACTAGATGGTCTCGTTCAGACATACTTCGAATGAGATTTCAACAAGAATCCCATGTAAATAGAAGAAACTTCACTTGAAGTTCATTCTAAACAACATCATTATCTCATTCACATGAATAAACAATCTTGTTCAAATGAACTTTAAAACAAAAAAAAAAGTCTTTTTGTAATTAGATTTATGAAAGCATAGCCTCATACATTTAAAAATAAACACCAAATGATATCCACGAATCAAATTAAAATGCCTCCACAACTTTTTGAGATTTCTCAGATGTTGAAGTTTAAAAGTGGCATGAAACATAGTACGATGATGTAGATGCCCTATGTTGGCCACTATGTCTTCAGTCAAATACATCATAGGCTGGAAAGGAAAACATACTCAAGTCATAACCTATGACTCAAAGATTTTATTCAAACACAGAATAATATAACACATACAAATTATCTTGATTCAGAACTTTTTCCTTGATAAAGAAAGAACCCCTAATTGGAATGATTTTATCCCTTCTCGATGTCAAGCTTACCTATAATTCCAGGCACTTCGCTTCTCAATCTAGATTCAAGACACTCATTAGCCACCAAGACTGCGTCAATAATTTTTAGCCCCGACGAAAGCATTTTCAGTTATCGAAATGATTGGATACATAGAAATTCTCAATCTAAATGATAACACCTTGGAAAGAAGCTTATAAATACCCCCACCAAACTTATTGGTTTTAAATCTCTGACATTCACCGGCCCCTCATTCTTGGGAATCAAAGTTAAGAAATTCTCATTCGGGCTTCTTGCATAACAATACCTCTATCATAAAATTCATTAAAAAGTCATAAAATCTTCTCTCATAATAGACTAATAGTGTTGAAAGATATCCGTAGTCAAACTAGCTAGACCTAGGGCCTTGTCTCCCTCATAGAACCCAAGACTTACACCATTTCCTCCTCCATGAATGGCCCTTCCAACATTCTGTCCTCGTCCCCAGAGGTCCTCCCTAACTTAAGACCATTAAAGGAGGGAATCCACTCTTCCTCGATATGGTTAAAAGAATGACGAGAGTTAGTCACTCTATAAACGAATTTAGTATTCTTGTCTCCCTCCCTTAACCATAAGGCTCGAGATTTTTTTATCTCCAATTAATTTCTTCCCGAAGAAACCTCTCCCCAACCTCCCCTTTTATCTCCTCCCTCAACAACCTCTCTTCCCTCGAAAGAACTCCCCACCCTTCCTTATCATCAAGGACTATAATATTCTCCAAGCCTGTCACAATGTTTTCCCCAACATTTCTAAAAATCTCTTTATTCCACCATTTGATATCTTTCTTAAGGAGAGAGAGATTCCTAGAGAAAACATAACTTGCATTTATCGTCACCATGTAACCTTGCCTCAAAACCTTCACTATATCCGCAAATTCTTTCTCTCTTATTTATTTTGACATCTTTAAGAATTTATATTTGTCTTGAGAATGTTGATTTCTTTATAAGAATTAGATGAGTTTGATTGTGAGAATTTCATAACTTTCCCTCGAGAGTTTCATTGTTCACATTATGTATTTGATGAAAAACATTATATAACTACCCATAACACAGTATATTAATTGAAATCTATGAATAAAATGTTTTACATTATTATAAACCATTTCATTACTCTCCATCCATATTACGAGAAATAATCATCCAAAAACCACTCCAAATGGGTTCACTTGATAAATTCCAATAACCTCGCACAAATTTGATAAAAGGAAGTGTTTCTACACAATAAATAGTCTCCCCTTCTTTCTTTTTTGTTTATATACTTAAGATTGTAATATCTCACATGATAATTTTAATGTTTCGATTTATTGGTGTAGCAAAGTTAATTTTATCATCATAAATGAATATTTTATTTTATTAGACTCTGGATATCAATTTATTTTGTGATGGTAGTATCTCTAAAATTAGATACACATTATATAATTGTTGTAGACTATTTTTCTTTTATTATGTGATTTAACATTTTCTTTAAGAGAAAATTACCAAAAACTTAAAAAACTCTTGCATTTGGGTAGCTGACGATAATTTATCCACCATGTTTTCTTTGTAATATTTTTTTTATTGTGTATAGCCTATAAATATAGTAAACCAATAATATGGGTATAATATTCTTAAATATTTTTCAACAAGTGGCTAAAATTTTTTGTTGATCGCAATTTGTTGATATAATAAGTTATTATCTAAACATTCAATTCTTATAAATTTTTAATAAGTTACTTTTTCGTTTTTCAATTATTGGCCTTCAATTGTTGTGCTTAAGAGTTCACCTGTGTGTTCAACTTGGAAAATATGTAAATGTTAATACTAGATACTGTTTAACTTTGTTATTTTTAACTAATTGTGGAACATAAATTAAAAAAAATATTCGCTGTGGTTTCTTTAATAATAATGTAATACTAAAATGGGAGCGACTCACCGGTGTTCGACAAATTTCTTCATTCTACTAAAATAAGCATGAATTATTTATTTCACCTGTGTTAAAGGATGTTGAATTTTAAATTATATTTTTGAAAATTTATGTGTTTTCACCTTTCGTTTTGTAATATGGTAATTCCAAAAGACTCAAAAGGTTTTAATTTTTTTATGCTTAAAGTTGGTTCTTTTATTTGCAAATGATATTGTTTAATCTGAGTTGATTATAGGTTTTCTTTCAATAGTGGTTCCCATTTTTTCCTGAAATTTTAGCAAATTTTAAACCACGTTATGTTTGTCATGGATAGATCTAAAGAAACGAGAAGAATAAAAAATAAAGGTATCACTATCCGTTGTACATTTTTTTAAGGGTAGCAAATAACATTTAATTGTGTTAAAATTCTTATAGGGTATCTATTATCCTTTCTATGTTAATATAGTTTGGTTTTTGGCTTTTTCAAATTCTATTTACTACCCAATAAATTGCAGAATATTTGGCTTCATCTTAGCTCAGACAATTTAAAATTTTGGTTTAATGGAAATTGTTGTAGGAGTTTTTCAAATCAACAATGTGTTGAAGTAGTCATAATGTACACATTATAGCACATTTTGACGTCGCCTCGACTTGAAGTTTGTTTTTGGATAGTGAATATATATATATATATATCTCTGTGTGTGTGTGTGTGTGTGCGCGCACGGTAGATTTTGATGTTTGTAATGCATAACATTTTTAGCATTTACACACGGTTGTTTTTGGGAAATGAAAATGAGTTTGAATTATTGTCATCTAATTAGTTGCAATAGTGAAATGTCAATTTGGGTTGTTAGTTCTCTTTTAATGCATATCAAATGTTTCCTCTTGAATGATACATTACATTAAAGTTCGAGATATTTTTCCCCTTTCTCAATAATAGTCTAAAAAATTTATAAGCCGTTTGCACATCGTGAGGTCCTTAAAATTATTATATGCTAATTGGGAAAATCTAGACCATCATAAGATTCAAGCATATTTGATAAACACATTGACGTGTCATATCTGCATTTGTTGATGTTTTGGATGATAATGAGTGAACCCCCAAAACTAACCAATACAGACATGGCATGTTGGTGTGCCTACCAAAATGTATTTGAATCCTATGTCGCTCTAGAATTATCATACTAAAATTTAATATCACCTTTTGAGTAATTAGAGTTTGTTACCTTATTCAAACTACGGCTGACTTTTGGTCGATTTAGTCGATAAATAAAACATACCAATACCACACCAATTTTAATAGATTAAAATTGAAATTACCGTGACAACCCGCTTATGAAAATAAGAGGTGGCCAACCCGATACTCCAATAATGGAAGGAATCATAGATGGTCCATTCTTAGCATCACTTTAATATAATAAGAATATGAGATAACCACCCACTATTTTAGAAAACGGATTTTCAAAAAAAAATATTTGTACTTTAAAAGAAACATTTAAACCGTTCAATTTAAAAGAAGGTGGGTACCGAAAAGACTTATATTACGTAAGTAACAATTATACATCAAAGTAACTGAATAAGCTGTCGGTTAACAGTCTCTTACAAACCATATAAAACAATTTAATTAAGTTACATAATAGATTGCATTAGGAAATTACAAAATCTTGGGCCACACGCCCAAATATATAAATCGATCATAACTAGAATACAAAAATGGGGGTGTCTATAACAAAATATCCCGTAACGTCCGCAAGGTGTTATAGCTCCAAGACACGGGAATAGGAAAGTCAATACGGGCGTCCTTGCGGCGGAGCACCTGAACGAATATAAGATTCATCCACAACAAGAAATATGAACGGGTCAAGGACCGATTTAATATGATCACCAGATAGATAAAGAGTGTGACTGTTATGGAAAATTTAATCATCATGAATAATTATACTAAATCTAACTAATTAATCTAAAAGTATAACCAGGGCCAATGAAATGATCATAATCCCAATTCAAATATCCTTTTTACTTTTCCACAATTTCATTTCACCGTTCCATATCTCATTAGGAAAGTATTCAAAGCAATTTAATTCTTAGAGTGATTTATCATAAATTAAATCCCACTATAAGAAGAATAGCTATATTACACAATATATAACGATTCTAAGACCGTCCTTCCGAGTTTTCCCACTCGACGCGCCCTTAAATAGCTATCATCTTCCAGGACCTATCACACAAGACAACCTGGGCATCCTACATCGCATAACATCGGGAAGTGGCCATACACCTTCAACAGTGAGTCATAACCACACCCGGAATTACCTCACTTCGAAAAATAAATACACAATGCATAATAACCAGTCCTATGGTCGGGGACTATATTCACCCTGTATTCACTAGCCAGGGGACTTCACCTTATGCGTGTACTTCCCCTATGATAGCGTTTAGGGAGGTGTGTTTATGTAAATTATCATTTACAGTTTATTTCCATTTTAATATATACATTATGTTACATCCGAGACCATAACCGTTTAAGGTCACCATTATAAACTACCCGTTTAATGAATTCCCAAATTTAGTCTTCCAAGAAATCATAACGTTTTTATAATCCACAAAGTCTAGTATGCCTCAATCGAGTCTCTAAAGTCCCCCGAGATATAATCTTATAACTCCTAAGCTCAAGCTAACTTGCTAAGAGAAAACAATACCTCATCATCTAATTGGAAATCCACGAAATAAGCCCTATTAAATCCCTTTCTAATATAGAGTAGTTACCTAACTAATATGAGACCCTGGAACACTAAGTTTTCTTCATAAAATAAGGTTCCTGGGTCCTAAGCCTAAAAGAAAAGGGTTAAAATTGAGTTAGAAAAATAACTCAAAACAGCAGGATTTCGAATCGATTCGCCCCAGGTAGCGAATCGATTCGCCCAAAAGAGAATCGATTCAGATGAGGAAACCAACATTTTGTCTCATGCCGAATCGATTTGGCCTTAACCCGAATCGATTCGGATTCCCAGACCTGTAGCCTCACCCCTTAGCGAATCGATTCGCAAAAGGGGAGAATTTGCCAAGTTTAGGGCTACGGGTTATGAACCTTAGTTTTCCCAAATTCCATTTCTCCTCCATTTCTACCCACATCAACCACCATTTATCCAACCAAAACCATCCTACATGAATGCTAACTACTATACTTAACACAACATTTATCTACACAATGATTTAGGGTTCAAACACCACAATTTCAATAAAATCCATATTTATTCCATTTATTGTAATACACAACTATCACAACAATTTATTCATCCTAAATCATATCTTAGCAAGTAAGAAACTTGCCTTAAGCTTGCAATCTCAGATTTCCTTTTGGTAACAAAAATTCGAAGCTTCAATTTTCAATCTCTGCCTTTTCTTTTCTTTTCTTCTTCCTCTCTCTCTCTCTCTAGGCTTATGAAAACAATTTGGAAGATAAAAGGGGTGTAAGACTTGAACGGGTAATTAATATGAGTTTCCATCTTAAATTGTTAATACTCCATTAAAATGACTCGTAACTACACATTTTAAGTCATAACCAGTCAAAAGTACCCGGAACCCAAAAATACAATATGACACTCATTTTGAATATCTCGCATATTTCGGGACTAACTACGCCCTCTAAATTGGCATCCGAAAGAATATACATCTTTTTTATATTCCATTTAAATTTAAACCGCAACTGTCGTTTTGAGAAGACGGCATAATAAAATATAACATGATGCTATTTACATTTCAAATAATAGTAATTATGCAAGAATTTAGTAAATACTATCTTTTAACTTAAATAATATTTACTCCATCATCCATTATTTTATATAATTACTTCACACGGTAAATTAATATAAAATAAATTACTCAAAAGTAAGGATTATTACAATTACCATTTGTACCGCTTAGTACAACTTAAGTTAAACCAAAACCAAACTGCACATTTTGCGGTAAACCATGGTAACATTTATTTTTTACGATAAAACTTCAAAAAAATTAAAAGAACATAAATTTTAAATTTTCACCATTAGGCATTCTCTTTAAGGCTAGCCCAAGTCAAATTATTAGATTTAAAAAAAAATAAGGTAACAATACTTTTTATTTACTTAAAAATAATTTGGACCAAAATAATGTTCACCAAACAAAATACAAGATAAAAGCCTACAAAATGCTAAGACTTTATAAAGCCAAACAAAATGCAAGCTTTAACTTGAAATACTCAAAGAGTAGCCTCTTATTTATAGACCTTTACTCCCATCCATTTTATTCTCTAACTCGATGTGGGACTCTAATGGTTTTTAAACGATTACAATTATGCTAATATTCTATCTCAAGGGGAATTCTCTAAAATGAATAACAAACGATTTGTTTTGAAATAGGAAAAATAATAATTTAGAGTTGAATTTTTTTATGGGTTCTTAACATATAAGGGTACCCCCAAAATATTTAGCTCAAAATGAATTGTTTTGCCATTTTAAAAAATGCATTAAAAACTGTCAGTTTATAACCTCTTGAAAACTGACAGCTGTTTTACCTATTTTTTAAATAGCAAAAAAAAATATTTTGAGCTGACGTCCTTTAATCCATTCCATCAACAGTGATATGTTTAAGTTCCTACTAGTTTGTTGATATTTAAATTTGGATTATTTATCGTAGGCTTAGTTATACAAATAAATAACCACATATACTAATAATAAAGAAAATATATAAAGGCACCATAGGTTTTTTACGTGGTTTAGCTCAAGAAAGGAGCCTACATCTACGGGGAAATTCTATTGTTTGCTTAGGATTTTTTTCCAATCGCTTGGTTACAATTTTAGTGCATAGTATAATGTGTATAAGTTCCGCCCCCCACCCCCCCTCCAGCTGGGGATAGTAGCATATTTATATCCCTTAGAAGCTCAAGAGATAGAATGTCTTTATAACTAGAAGCATTTTCACCTATACAGGGTAATATCTAGCTGGACATTATTCACATGCATGTTCATGGTGGCCACTGAATACCCCACATATGTCTTTTTATTTTTTGATGGTTCATATTCCTAATTGTGCTCACCTTGTAGGCCAACCAAGGCCTCTAGATGTGACTGGGTATGTTGGTTGCAGAAAACAAAACGGATATGCGAACATATGTCACTAGCTCATTAATTCATGCAGCCTAATAAAATTTGGCTATAACAAAAGCCCCCAATAATCCATACTTAAAGGTGTATCGAAAGGGTGGAGTGTTCATCCCAAAATCTACTCGATACTTTAAAAGGGTTGGGGTTGGCAACCGACCTCCAAGACTTGTAATTTTCCACCTGGTCATATTAAGGCAATGGAAATTTTGTAAATAACTTGAAAATAGCGAACCGCTGGAGGGTACGCTGGTCTTTTTGGCATTTGGGGATTTGGGATGCCGTAAAAAGCCCAAATGTTGGTATGTTTAATCAGTTCAAATCCTAATTTTCAAGATTCATCTGTGTAACTATAAAAGGGTTTGCTTCTCCCTCAATTTATATCACTTTCTTCAACTTCTAACTCTATCTTTCATTGTAGCATTTTTGTTTTGCTGCTAGAGGATTTTCACCTTGTGCTACTACTGTAAGAACCTTCTTCCTCTAGTCTTTTTTTTCTTTTTGAGCTATTAAGATGGTTTATATATTAGATGAGAGTTCTTTGGAACACTTTCGAGAAAAAAGAAAGATCCCAGATTGAGTGACTACAGAGATAGTCTCTAGCCCTTGTGATTTATGTGATTTGAGTGAGGGCCATTAGTTGCCAAAATTTCTATAGCTGAATGTAGCATTACTTTCCCAACAAATAATCTTTTTTTCAAAATTTTGTCAATAATTTAATGTGTTCCCTGCTCAAGTGGATCCAATTACTTGGAGACTAGCTAATGGAGTTAACCTCATTAATGAGATGTTTGGGACCCACATAGAAATAACCAAAACCATATATTGCTATAGTTGGGGACCACTAGTGACAATATTTATTACCTGAATAGCAAATATTCCAACAGAGATCTGGTGGTGAATTTACCTGACTCCAATAACGATTATTGAGAGTATGGGATTGTAGTTAGAAACTGGCACTATGTTCCTCTTCCTGAGTGTGAAAGATACATTAGGCCAAGATGCCCTCGGGAAGGGAGAGGCATAGGTCGGCACTTGAATTAATTCACATTTTTTCTTTGTATTTACTTTTTATTAATTGTTTTGATGATCTTTATCTTCATATTTAGTTTTTTTAAAGAGAACTAAAAATGATTGTCCTCCTGATTCATAAATTAATTTTGTTGACTTGAAGTATATTTGGTCTATTCAAGAAAGAATAGGAGAAGACCATCCTCCCTCGGCTTCTGTTTTCTTTGAATATCAAAGCTTAATCGCCTTTTTTTAGCTCTGCCTAAAAAAGATATCCCCGTAGACCCTATAGATTTAGAACAACCAACATTCTCATCATATATTATTGCCACTGAGTTCCCTTTACAAGAATTGGGAGATATTTCCCTTGGAGGAACCACCTCCATTGAGTCCTTAAATCTATTTACTATTCCAGCCACCCTTTCCTCTCGAGACAAGATGGTTAAGAGGAAGGTTACAAACCTTATTACTTGAGGTATATCACCCCCTGTAGAGAAGAAGAATGATATTAGTGAAAGTGGATACAAGTTCCCAGTAGTGGTGACAACTGAGGAGATGAAGAACATAGAGATTTAGTATAAAAGATTGAGAAAATTTCCTACCAACTAGCAGGAATTGGTCAAAAAGACTCAAGGTGACGAGGCCTCTGTTGATTCTGCATTTGTAGTTTAGCCATGGATTTGATCGGTGCTAGAGTTCTATCTGCTAATAGGTCAGCAGCTGCCCCTTTATATAGGGCAAGATTTTTGGATATGGCCAACCATAATTTATTTCATACCTTTGTATATCCGGTCGGTATCTTTTGCATCCATACTTTACTGACTAGCTTTCCTTTGAAATTTTCAGTTTTTGATTGATTACGACCAAATTTTGATGACGTATGACTAGTTGAGAGAATCATTAATTGATGTGGAAGTTTCCTTCAAAAGTTTGAAGGACTCCTTAAACGCCAATAAAAAAAATCCCATGTGAAGGATCAAGAGAAGTGGCAGATCTTTTTTAACACTACCGAGAAGGCCAAGAAGGATGTCGACACAACTACTACAAATACTATTAAGGCTACTACTAAGGTGGTGGGTAAGTATCAAAGATTGAAGTACACTATTAAAAAGGGGAAGGAGGATGACTATACTCCTGGATTGGATGAAGCTTTTTCTACTATTCCCCTGTAAATCGACTACTTGAAGAAAATCCTTCAAAGAGAGTTGGGATGCTGCGTTCAAGTAGCTTGGTATTGCCTCTGACTCAGGCCTCTTTCAGTAGTTTAACCCCAATACCCCTCCTATTATTGATGAGGAAATGAAGAATGAGGAGGCCAGTGGTGATTACTCAAATATAATCGAGACTCTGGTGGTGGCTTCTCGATCGACATAAGTAATAGCCTAAGATAAGGAGAAGGTGTAAAATACTTTGGGATTGTTTTGCATTTTCAATATTTTTCTTTGTAATGTTTGGTCTCCTTATAACCTTAAACAATTATCCTTTTGATGTACTTCCTCACAGTTTTAATAAGATTGTTATTTATTTCACGTTCATAATATTGATGTTTATTGAACTTGCTTCTCGAGTGTTGCACTCATATTTTGATTTTTAGATTAAATCTGGGAGACTATCACAGCAGCAGACGAAAGTGATTTCTATAGGAGAAGTCTTCATCTCTTTGGGGTAGGTCATGAAGATCTGGAAAAAGAAGAGTTAATTGAATTGCTTGGCTTGGATGCCTCCGACCAAGTAAAAGAGACATATATTCATCTATATAATTTTTTTGATCAAGATGTGGAAACCAATGATTCTTATTATGATATGCAAGATGACCATAAAGCATCCTTTATAAGTCTACATTCTGATTATGAATCAAAATACGATTGGCTTAGCAGCGATGAAGGTTTTCACAAAATAATTACAGGATATCTCTTCAGATTATAGTCAGAAAGAATTTGTAATAAAGTGTGAGTTGACCAGTGGTTCGGAGGTCAATACTTTGTGGGAACAAGAAAATAATTTGGTAAGGCATGAATTAGAAGGCCAGAAAAAATTGGTGGGTGCCGATCAGAATAAAGGAGTATCCTTTTTGGAATAAGAAAATGCAAGATTTATAGAGGATTGAAAATATAAAGAAGACTAAAAGTGGTCAGTCGTTCAGGCAGGTGGTAATTGCTCGGCCCACTGTTGAGGAGGAAAGGACAAAGAAAACTCTAGCTGACCAAGCTAATCTGATTAAGAATCAATCTTCCAGTATTAAGAAATTAAATGAGAAGGTTGATCATCTGACCTTTAACTTTCACAAGAAATCATGAACCATTTGGATGAATGGTTATGATGAAGCCTTGGCATATATGGGTGATGAACAAAAATAGGCTAAGGGTACAAATGGGGTTGGTTGAATACTATAACGGTGTTGAAGGTACTAGAAAAAGAGACTTTGTTGTATTGCTATGAACTTGGTTGTTTGGACCAACTTACTTTTCCTTTTACAATGGACACCAAGTTTATTCTTACCGATGCTATTCTGATAAGATTGGTTAGTAAATATTAGGGTAACTATGGTCTTATCGAGAAGACACTCTTGTTCGACCTCTGCATTTACTGGATAAGCCTAGTGACAGGACTACGAATGTGTCACAGAAGTGCGTACTCTCTAGGCTCAAGTGCAAGCCTGTCGCTCAAGTAATAATTCGATAAGTCGGGTTTCGATCCTCAGGGAAATAGGACAATGAAATTGTGACGACGTTGGATAGACAAGGAAATCCTAACTTTGACTCAAAAAAGAAAGGAAAAATGATTTGGTTTTGAGAATGACTATACTAGATGCAATTAATGAAATTATGAAAAGATGCTATTACATTAAATTAATTACAATATTGATGAAGAAAGATTTCAACCCTTAAACTATAAATGAGAAAAACAAGACGGGAATATAATCCCCCAACCCTAGTGTATCGCAGTTATAATACTAATCATAAATTTAACTGATTAAATAGACCCAGAATTTAGTATTCCCAAGCATTATGTATATGAGGTTCAAGCCCGCATCATACTTAATCTGAGGACGAGTAAATCGGTATCACGATAGTTACACTTAAATTGTATTCTAAAGCATCCTGGTTACTCAGAAGCAAATGAGATCTAAAGATCTACAATTATCATGTCCCTACGCAATACGATCGTAATCAATCACTAAATTTGGAGGATTAATGTTATACACTCGCAACTATCACATCAGGCTGGGTTCATGTATCCCGACTTTAGAAAATCTAGCCTAACATGCTGAAAGTAATGAAATTTTTTTTTAAAGTGCAGAAAACCAAGATTGAACTAAGGAAATTTTGTATAATGATGTAGAAAGGAAACCAAGCAGAGGAAATAACTCACAACTCTTACCAAAGCAGTAAAAGCATTAACTACAATTACTTGTAATCACTGAAATCTGACAAAGCTTCAATCTTGGAATTAAAAGAATAAACTATCTCAAAACTAGGGTTTCTAAAAAAGAATGGAAAATTAACTAAAAAATTTCAGTCCAAATAATAATAAAAACTCGGGTTTATATACTCTACAAAGACTCAGGAGTTTTAGCTGCACTAGGACTCTCAAATAGAAGAAGATAGAATTTCAAATCTCTATAGCCGGACCGGTCCGGGGCTTAGGCGAATTGGTCTGTCTGGAAAGTGGATCGGTTCTTTTAATTTTCTGGCAGACCGGTTCTTTTAATTTTCTTCCTTCTTCGGTTTACTTTCGATCCGGGGTCCTCTGGATTGTTGCACAGCGGACCAGTCCGGACTAGGGGTGGATCGTTCCGGCTCTTTGACTTTTTTCTCAACTTTGACTGCTCATATCTTTCACACCGGGACTCCGATTGAAGTGTCGTTTCTTCCTATGTGATCATGAACTTGATACCTTCAACTTCTCTTTAGGTAACTCATTCAAATTTCGGGTAGAAATTACACTTTTTCCCTTTGGACTTTCCTTCTATTCGTTTCTCGATTCTTCCGGTTTCTTTCTGTCGTTATTGACATTAAACACCTGCAAAATTCATACGAAATACCAGAAACTCGGTGACTCATTAGGATAAGTTAGTAGTAAGATTATGAGATAAAGACAAATCGATTATGTTGTTCGAGATGCTAAAAGTAACTAAATTAAGGGATAAATTAGGAAGAATTTATGCCTAATCAAACCCCCCTAACTTAGAACTTTGTGCGTCCCGAGCAATGTAAAAGAATCCTAGCACGGAACAACTCTTAAAAAACATTTTATTGGGGTAGAATACCTTTTTTGCGGGCAAGCGATTGCATTTAGCATATGCAACAAGCCTTTAAACCCCTAGGTTACCCTAGTAGGATGAGTTATGTCTCGTGGAGGTTTGCAGAGAATATACCCACAAAATTCGACTCAAAGAAAAATCAAAATACCTAAAAATTGTATAACTCAAACTTTACCAAAAAATAGTCATCATCAAGTCATATTTACACGTCTCAAATCATAGTGCGTGTGCGAAGCCGGAAATATAACCGCCAATTTCCATCGATTGATCATTACGTTACTTATCCGGAAATTCGTTTTAATTTCAAATTCTCACGAAATGCTCTCTCAAATGAATCACTCGGATTATGGCTATTCTCTCGGTATGCGTGATGTACGAGTAAATGTAATGGATGTAAAATCATGCATACAAGAATAAAGATGAAGATTTTATAGTGATAGGATCTCATCAACGGAATACGGTTTTAAAAATGGGAACATTGCCTCTTATTCGCGCATTCAATCTCTTTTATTATCTTTTGGTGTATTAGCTCTCCACGCGGTAACCAATTTTGCAATTTAGACTCGGTTAGGACTTTTTTTCAGGTGTTAAGGTATATTGGATAAAATGAAAATGGTAGGAAGGATTGGAATTGGAAAAGTCATTTATGATGTTCATTTGTGCTTTTTTCGGGCTATTTCTCATTTTTGCTTCTTTTTCTCTATTTTTTTCTGTTTTTCACTTCTTTTCTTTTCTTGCTTTTTTTGTTGAGCATGTCTATTTTTTTCTTGCCCCTTTATATGCACTTTTCGGACTTAACTTCTGGATTTTTCCATTTTTCGCAATTCCGAGCTATTTGGATTTTTCGGGTTGTCAAACAAAAGAGAAAAGTTTGTTTGGCTCAATTTGGGTTACAAAAGGGATGATTGTTTTTTGCTACTTTTTCTACCCAAAATTTTTGGGTGACAAATGAGGGCCTACTTCATTGTCCAAAATACCAATTGCGTTACCATATGCGTTTCAAGATGAATTAAGTTTAGAGATCAATTTTGGCACGTTTTTCAAAGCAATATCACACACATTTTTCATAACCGATCAAAATGAAGGATTGAGATCCTCGACGACTTTTTAAGATGCTGAAAAGAACTTTGAGTTAACAATTAACTCGGATTGATTTAAAAACTCGCAAAAAGTGATAGGCTCGAATCTCACCGGGTTTGTTAATCTCCACACTTATTCGTTAAGTCGTCAATTTTCGCTCAATTTCCATATTTGGTCAATTTCGGCTTTGTGTATTTGAATTTTAATAACTTGAGACTTCAATCCGACTTTTAATGATATTTTTGAAAATTTTGAATTCCAATTTTTATTTATTTTGAACATAAATATTTTTGGGTTTTTCAAAATTTTATGATTTTTTTGGAAATTTCTGGGCATTTTTGAAAATTTGTGAAGTTTTAGAAATACGCACTTGGGACCCCCCTAACTTAGACTTTTGCATTGTCCTCAAGCAAAAAGGACTAAAAGCTAAATAAGGAAAACTAATAAGTGCGATAAATAAAACAAACAAATGGAGAAAATGCAGATTTTATAGAAAACAGGATTGTGGTACAATTACAGGGAAACAACTCTCAAACATGTGAAACAGGAAAAGTACATAAAAACTGCCATAACCACCTAAAGCTTCACTGGGGCGGGGGTTGGGAGGAACCGGGCGCGTCGGCTCCATAGGGATCATAGAAGTAGGAGGGCAATGGATCGTTGGGATCCCCTTGGCGTCGATATATGTCCGCTTGGAAACGGAACATCAAGCTCATATCGTGACGGTAATCGATCAAAAAGTTGTCGAAGCTTGTCTCAAGAGCCGCCATTCAATTCGTGAGGTCGCTACCCGCCCATTCAAAATCAGGATCGTCCTCTTCGTCCTCCGACTCTTCATTCAGATCGACGTCACCCATTTCGACATCCGCACCGGCTGCCTCTTCTTCCTCTCCATCGCTCTCGCTCGAGGCAGCCTTCTCTCCACTATCACTTCCCCGCCTTGCCCGAAGGACAGCTAGTTGTTTGGCGCTCTTAGTGCGGGTCCCCTGTCCAAAAGGATCGGGGAGGCAAATTTGATCGAGCGGCACCGCAACGCCAGCGTCCTTGAGGATGGAAGTGATCAAACGGGCATAGGGAAGTGGGGTGGCACCTTTTTAATCCAGGACTGCGACCATGATGTCGCCATATAAGGTGCGGGCCAAGTTGATGGAAGTGTGTGGGTCGAAGACGTGGTAGGTCAAGGCGGCCTGACGGGGCCGCATCACTAAGTCGTTTGACGTTTGCAAGATGTTTGCACACATGATTTGGAAGGTGAGGCGTGCCTTCTCATTGAGGTGGCCCACCACGACAATTTGCCCCGTCCATGAAACATCGGGGGAAATGCGGGCCATGATCAATTCCTTGGCGACCGGGGCGATGTTCCAAGGGTTAATTCTTGGACGTCGGGAACATCGTATTCAGCCAATTTGGCCATGAGAAGGGCCAACAAAAAGGGGACGACGGTCCCATCCATATAAGCTTGAGCCTCAAATTGACCCGTTCGAATAAGGGTGCCATAAAAGGAGCGCACCTCGGCCGCCCAAGCTGCTTCATATGGTTCGTTGAGGAAGCGGCACCAACCCCTAGCCATGAAAAGGGCGGTGACGGAGGGTGGAAGACCGATCCATTCGACAGCGCGCTCCAAATGGAGTTTTCAATCCGGACTGAAGAACCGATGGCACCATCGCTCCTCTTGGCGGGAACAGAATTCCCCATGGCCGGAGGGGTGAATGTCGGTGGAGTCGTATTTGGTGGGGGTAACACGTTGGTCCATGATACCGAGAGATATTTTTGCTGGAAAAGTAAGGAGGGAGAAGAGAGGAGTTTGGTTGAAGGTGTGGAGGGAAAGAGAGGGTTGGGTGGTTATTTATAGGTGAAAGGGTAGGGGTAGGGTTGGGAGTTGGAGGGAAAAGGGGGTGTATTTGGGAGGGAAAGGTTAGGGTTGGGAGTGGTGTGGACGAGTTTGGAGGGAATGAATGGGATTGGGGAGAAGGGGGTGAACCTTGAAAAAGGGAAAAAAAAATTGCAGACAGCGAAATGGTCTGCCTGGGGACCGAACCGGTCTGGTCCTCTAATATGCAGGCAACTTCGACTACCGGACTGGTCCGGTTCAAAATTAAAGGAACTGGTCCAGGACAGACCGGTCCGGTCCTAAAATAAAGGAATCGGTCCGGCTCTTGATTTTGAGCTGGATTTTCCCCTAACTTAAATTTAATCGCTCTTTTCCGAAACATTTCACTTTCACAACATGCTCCCTATCAATTTTGGACTAAAAACCTCTCGAAATAACTGGTCAATGCATCTTGACTAAATTTTCTGAAAATGTGAATGCTTTCTCCAAAAAGTACCCTAATCCTATCGACGTGCACTACACACACGACTCTCACCCCGTACGCGTCAGGCGTGTGACGACCTCGCTGTAACAACTCACTCTACCTCGTAAATGAGGTTCGACAACCAAACGGTGTTCACTTCTTCACACACGCCTCTAGATATGGCTTTAGGCGTTGTCCATTTTCTTTGAATGTATTTCCCCCTTTCAAATCGTCTAATTCAATAGCTCCATGAGGGAAAACATTCTTCACAACGAACGGTCCAGACCATCGAAACCGCAACTTACCCGGAAAGAGATGAAGTCGAGAGTTATATAGAAGCACTTTTTGCCCGAGAAGAAACTCTTTGTGTCGAATGACGCTATCGTGAGAGAGTTTCATCATTTCTTTGAAAATTTTAGCATTCTCATACGCATCATTGCGTATTTCTTCTAACTCATTTATTTGAATCTTGCGAGCTTCACCGGCCTTATCCATGGCATAGTTTAACTCCTTCATCGCCCAATATGCCTTGTGCTCTAATTCCACGAGAAGATGGTAAGGTTTTCCATACACAAAGCGGAAAGGGGACATGCCCAGTGGATTTTTATATGCGGTGCGATAGGACCATAGCGAATCGTTCAATCTAAGTGACCAGTCTTTTCGGGTAGGATTGACGGTCTTTTCAAGAATATTCTGGATTTCTCGATTCTCTACTTCGGCCTACCCATTCGTTTGTGGGTGATAAGTCGCCCCAACCTTGTGAACGACTCCATACTTTCTCATTATCTTCTCGAATGGCTATTACATAAGTGCGTGCCATTATCACTGATTATTGCTTTCGGAGCACCGAAGCGGGAAAGTAAGTGTTCCTGGAGGAACTTGATCACCACTTTGTTATCATTTATCTTGGTAGCTATAGCTTTCACCTATTTAGAGATGTAGTCTACTGCAACAAGGATGTATAGGAAACCAAAGGACGGGGGGAAGGGACCCATGAAGTCAATACCCCAACAATCGAAGATCTCAATGATCAGTATGGGGGTAAGAGGCATCATGTCTCGTCGGGTAATGGCTCCCATCCGTTGTCACCTATTGCAAGATTTACAAGAAGCGTTCACATACCGAAATATGGTGGGCTAATAGAGGTCACATTGCATAATTTTAGTGGCCGTCTTTTTCATCGAAAAGTGGCCTCCACAAGCTTCCAAATGACAAATCTGGATGACTTTTAGGATCTCGTCATCTAGTACACATTGTCGGATGATTTGGTCGGCCCAATATTTAAACAGGAAGGGATCATTGTAGAAGAACATGGACGACCAAGTAATAAACTTCTTCTTATCTTGCGGTGTCCAGTCGAGAGGGATGGCTCCCGTGACAAGGTAGTTCATGATATCCGCAAACCAGGGCAAAGAAGAGGTAGCAAAAAGTTAGTCATCCGAAAAGTATTCGTCCATGGGTATGGGATCACTAGATACATCGGACGAAAGCCGTGATAAGTGATCGACAACGACATTTTCCACTCCTTTCTTATCTTTAATGGAGAGATTAAACTCTTGTAAGAGTAGGATCCACCTTATGAGGCATGGATTTGCATCTTTCTTTGCAAGTAGTTATTTCAAAGCCGCGTGGTCGGTGAAGCAGGAAATGGGAGAACCGATAAGGTATGACCGGAATTCATCAAGGGAAAAGACTACCACTAGTAACTCCTTGTCCATGGTAGAGCAGTTGAGTTGTGGTCCGGTAAGAGTTCGGCTAGCGTAATAGATCACATGAGCCTTCTTATCTATTATTTGGCCCAAAACATCCCCTATCGCAAAATCACTAGCATCATACATAAGTTCGATTGGTAAAGACCAATCCGGAACTTGCATGATGGGATCGGACACAAGCATGGTTTTCAATTTTTTGAAAGAGCTTTGGCATGATTCCATCCACTCGAATGGGGTGTCCTTCATGAGTAGGTTGCTTAAGGGTCTAGCGATATTTCTAAAGTACTTAATCAACCTTCGATAAAACCCCACGTGGCCCAAGAAAGAGGGCAAGCCCTTGAGTGATTTTGGTGGGGGAAGATCAGATATGACATCTATTTTTTCCCTATCAACTTCTATTCCCTTGGATGATACTATGTGTCCAAGAACGATTCCCTCGATGACCATGAAATGGCATTTCTCCCAATTCATCAATAAGTTCTTTTCCACACATCGGGCAAGTACTTTTTCTAGTTTTTCTAGACAACGATCGAAAGAGGTGCCAAAAATGTTTAAATCGTCCATGAACACTTCGAGTCCTCTCTCGACCATGTCTCTAAATAGACTCAACATGCACCTTTGAAAGGTCGGGGGTGCATTACACAATCCGAATGTCATACGTTTGTAGGCAAATGTACCAAAAGGGCAAGTGAAGGTCATTTTCTCCAGGTCAAGTACATCTACCTCAATTTGATTATATCCGGAATAACCATCAAGGAAGCAATAGTAAGGGAGACCCACTACTTTCTCAAGCAATTGATCAATAAATGGCAAGGGGAAATGGTCTTTCCTAGTTCCCGCATTGAGTTTTCGATAATCAATGCAGACGCGCCACCCGATGGTGGTACGTTGGGGAACTAGCTCTCCCTTAGCATTCTCAATCAATGTCATGCCCGACTTCTTCGGGATGACTTGAATAGGGCTCACCCACTTGCTATCCGAGATTGGGTAGATAATCCCGACATCCAATAATTTGATAATCTCGATTCTCACTACTTCTTTCATATTGGGATTTAGCCTTCTTTGCATTTCTCTTGAGGCCTTGACATCCTCTTCGAGATGGATCTTGTGAGTGAAAATCAAAGGACTGATCCCTTTCAAATCAGCGATGCACCAACCAAAAGCACTTTGGTGCTTTCTCAAAATTTTTAATAATTTTCCTTCCTACTCTTCGTCTAGGCTTGAGGAGACAACAACGGGAAATGTCTCATCCTCTCCTAAGTATGCATATTTCATATGGGAGGGGAGTTTATTCAATTCAAGGGTTGGAAACTTTTCTTCGAAGGGAACCATGCGTGTATCCCTCGGTGGTAACTCCTCGAATCTAGAAACCCAATTTACATCTCTCGATTCCTCGTCTGATGCTCTTTCATCGAGTAACTCTCTAAACTCCCCAACCTCCCTCTCGTAGTCGATGTACGTTCCCTCACTCTCGTGTTTTGACACTAAACAGGACCCTAAGGCGTCGCCACAATAATTCTCCTCAAAGTACTCCTCTACTATCTTATCTATGAAGCTCACCGTGTGAAGATCATCTTCTTCCCCCGTGTGTTGGGCTATGTGGAAGATGTTGGTCTCTATGGTCATGTTCCCAAAGGTGAGTTGCATTCGCCCATTTCGAGTATTGATGATTGCGCTAGCCGTAGCTAAGAACGGGCTCCCAAGGATGATGGGAACATGGTTGCTCGTGGTGAAAGAGGGCTCCATATCCCAAATGATAAAGTCTACTGGGAAGTAGAAAGTGTCAACTTTGACGATCATGTCCTCAATTATGCCTCTTGGGATCTTCACGGTTCGATCCTCTAATTGGAGAGTGACTTTTGTGGGCTTGAGATCACCCAAATCAAGTTGCCTATAAATGGAATAAGGGAGGATATTGACACTTGCTCCCAAATCAAGTAAGGATTTTTCGATTTTATTTTCTCCAATGATGCAGGAAATGGTGGGTGCACCGGGATCTTTAAATTTAGGCGGGAGATTATTCAGTAGAATGGAGCTCACGTTCCGTGCTAGAAAGAGATTCTTCTTTACCTTCATCTTTCTTTTTACCGCCAACAAGTCTTTGATGACTTTTTCGTAAGATGGAATTTACTTAATGGCATCGAGGAAAGGTAAATTCAGCTTTACTTGCTTTAGCACGTCTATCAGGTACTCACGTGGTATGGGAAGGAATAAACCTTTGAGTAAATGGTGCCGCGGAGGTTGGTTTCACGACTACCTCGGGCTCACTAGTGTCTTCTTTGTCACTCTCATTCAGGGGACATCTTCGATTTCTTTCGTGCCGGGCAAAATCTCCTTGTCTTTTGTTGTGTCACGTGGGGGAGGTGATAAATCAACGACTTTCCCACTACGAAGAGTGGTCACAGCTTGACATTGCTCCTGATGTTCAGTAGAGGTGGAGCTAACACTAGTTTGACCTTGGGGAGGTCTTTGGCCCTGGGCAGGAAACTTGCCCTTCTCTTGAACACTCAACGAGGATTATATCTTGGACAGACTTGTATTTATGTCGCTAATCAGGCGATCATATCTAGCATTGGTTGCAGTCTGGCTAGTGATAAATTGATTCATAGTATCCTCGAGAGTTCTCCGCGGTGGCGGGATATATGCTCCTTAAGGTGGTGGTGCTTGCACATGTCCATCCATGTGTGTAGCTTGTTGAAAGTGTTGTGGTGGAGGGGGGCAACATGTGAGGGAGGGTTCATCGCCGTATGTTGTTTCCCATAACTAAAACCAGGATGGTTTTCAAATGAAGGGTTGTAAGAATTCCCGTGCGGTGAACCGAAATCACCCTTAAATACTCCTATACCACTAACTTGCTCCTGAAGCATTACTTTGTAGGCGGGTATAGTCGGGCATTCCTCATTTGAATGACCCACCTCATAAATCGCACACACCTTCTCAACGGGGTTTGGTATGGATCCAGCTGGTCCTCTCCCATATACCTCACATAGGTCTCGAAATCCTTTCTCAAGGGTTTCCAATCGACTGTCCGTCATAGAATTCTTATCTACGTGAAATATCCCGAACGCCGACGGAGTGGTGGTCACTTGACGATTTCAATTTTGAGCATTGGGATCAAAAGTATCCCAGGATTGGGTAGTCTCGGCGACATACCTCAGGTGAAGCTCAGCATCGTGGGCATCTAAATCGATAAACGGACCATTACCCATGGTTTCAACCAGTTGGTTGGAGGTAAGTTTATGCCCATTACAGAGAAAAGAAATGATTTGTGCCGTATCAAATCCATGATGGGGGCATGAAGTAACTAACTGTAACACCCCGTATTTTTGTGCATTTAATATTTAATTAATTCGGGAATTTTAAATTACTGGTGTGTTGTAATTTTAATTGAATTAATTATGACAATATATTTATTTAAATATTAATCGGGAAGTGAATGGTTAATGTTTAGGAAGATTTATTTACTAAGTGAATAGTAATAATTTAATTACGTCATTTCGGGTATTAATGACGGGGTATGCACTTATCTCAATCGGGAGTCGGTATAGACTAAATTGAGTGTGAAATAAGGATTTTTATAAATTAATTCAGATGCCAATTCTGAGGGCGCGGTTGAGTCCGGATGGGTCGAGATAGTCAGAAAAGAGTACCCGGGGGTAGTAATTGGGTCTCGGGGTATTTTTGGGCATGACCGGGCCCACACGGGGTGAGTTGGGCCACTTTAATTAAGCCCATTAGACTAAAAACGGGATTAAGAGGTTTTAACCTAATTGGGAGATTAAGGAATGGCAGCCAACATAACTCTAAACCTAGGGTTTGAGAGGAGATTTGGGGGAAAGAAAATCAAGAACAAATTGGAGGTTATTGGAGCCAAATTAAGGGACATCAACAACGGATCAGACGCTACAAAAACTTACAGGCAAGTGGTTAACTGTTGTGATTTCTAAAAGTTTGATAATCAATTTATATCATAGTGATATGTGTATGAAAATTTGTTTTGGGTGTGTCACCAAAATCTAAATTGGGTTTTTGTAAATTTATATACCTTAATGAGATTAAGGGGGGAGATTGATCGTGTTTATGATTCTAGAATGTAGAGAACTGAATCAGATGTTAAAATCAGTAAGAGTAGAGGGTTAATTACTGATAAAAATGAATGAAATTTGTATTGGGGATTTAAAACCCGGATAATACCCAAATCAGGAACAAGTAGGAAATCGTGAGATTTAATTTCAGTTTGATGTTCTATAAGGTGCTTTCATCCTATTCTTATGTAGAAATAGGGTTGATTGGGCTTGGGTTAGTCCAGGGGAAAGAATGAAAGTTGGAGGTTTTCATTAATGGTGGAACTTCCTGTTGAAGAAGACGAAGTCAGGGACGATCAATCGATCGACCCAGGGGTCCTATCGATCGATGATTCAGAATTCTGGGCAGTTCGCCCAGTTTGCATATAAGGGGGGGATTTAATTAGAAATTAATTCCCATACATTAAAAAGTGATAAATAATTGTGAAACAAATATTCCTAGCAATTATGGGAGAAAATAATTGGGACTAGGATGAATTTGAGAGATTTTATTCTAAAATAGTGAGGTACGGATCAAGTGAGTGAATCCGGGTATATTGGTCATGCGACCCCAAGGTAGTGAATTAAGTTTGGAGATAAACTAATTAATTTTGAGTCGGGATATAGACTCGGAAAATATTTAATTATGGACCAAGTGGGCGAGTCCGGGTATGTTGGTAATTATAGGTAAATATAATTGGGAAATTATGGAGATAAATTTGTGACACATTGTGGGCGAAAAATATGGGAAAGAAATTATGAGATGTAAAAATGGACGAGTGAGTGAGTCCGGATATGTTGGTTATGTGACACCAAAGTATTAAATTTATTTTTGAGATAGAGTAATTAATTTGGAGTCGGAACATAGACTCGGGAAATATTAAGTTACGGGCCAAGTAAGTGAGTCCGAGGATAATGGTTGGGTGACACCAAGTTATTAAATTAATAAATGCGTTAATTAATTTAATAAGAGTCGGATTGTAGACTCGGATAGTATTAAATTAATAAGAGTGAGAATTAATTTAATAAGAGTCGGATTGTAGACTCGGGTAGTATTAAATTAATAAGTGTATTAATTAATTTAATTAGAGTCGGATTGTAGACTCGGGTAGTATTAAATTAATAAGTGTATTAATTAATTTAATTAGAGTCGGATTGTGGACTCGGGTAGGATTTAATTAATAAATGTGTAAATTAATTATGTTAGAATCGAACCACAGACTCGGATTTTTGTTGATTAATTAATGGGTAAATTAATTAAATTAGAGTCGGACGATAGACTCAGGGCGGCATTAAATTAATAAGTGTGTTAATTAATTTAATTAGAGTCGGACAATAGACTCGGGGAGGTATTAAATTAATATGTGTGTCAATTAATTTAATTAGAGTCGGGTGATTGACTCGGGAAGGTATTAAATTAATAAGTGTGTCAATTAATTTAATTGGAGTCGGACCATAGACTCGGGGAAAGTATTATATAAATTGAAGTGTGAGTTAAATACATTAGAGTCGGACCATAGACTCGGGAAGACGATAAATTATTAAGTGAGAAAATTAATTACAATGAGTCGGGTCACAGACTCAGGAAATTACAGGCAGTGTACGGGATTTTGCGTACATGGTAAAGACGGGGTTATTAATATATATATACGGTGTAGTGATAGTATATATATACGTGTATGTATTGTGTGTGACATTAAATTACAGGCAGTGTACGGGATTTTGAGTACACGGTAAAATCGGGGTTCATAGTATATATATACGGGTAGTGATAGTATATATATATATATATATGTATATATATATATATATGTATATATATATATGTATATATATATATGTATATATTGTGTGTGATAGTAAA
Source organism: Sambucus nigra (assembly GCA_949130495.1). Taxonomy (NCBI): domain Eukaryota; kingdom Viridiplantae; phylum Streptophyta; class Magnoliopsida; order Dipsacales; family Adoxaceae; genus Sambucus; species Sambucus nigra. Next base: position 102,378,058 of record OX422212.1, read on the forward strand.
TATCAATGACTAGATATTTGTTCAATTTAAATACTCTAATGCTATCAAGGGAGGTTGCGCGATGTGGGTGAATCCCCTAGCTTGAGGACTAGGGCGAGTATATCCCCAGGTCATAGTGTCCGGTATATATGGGTGAGGGATTTATCTCACTTTCAGGGAAGGAATATGACCGCCTCCACTTCGTTTATATTTTGGTCCAAGTTGGTGAGCGATTCCAACTTGGGGAAACTAGGTTTTGTGAGCACACCTAGTGAGATAGCATTTTAGAGGGAATTGTCCGGTGAGGGTATACTCGAAAGGATGGATACGCGTATGATATATGTGTGGATGTTAGTAAAGGTACGTATAATATGGTAGTAAATATTATATGTAGGTGAAAATACAGTGTGTGATGTATTTACCTTATATAACTCGGGTTACAGTTATATGCTATTAATTAATGAGAAATTAATTAAGTTATTCATTTGTGGGAATATTACAGTGTGAGATGGATTTACTTTTTATAACTTGTATTACGGTTATATGATATTCATTAAGAAGGAATTAATTAAGTTAATCGTGAAATAACTTATAATTCAGGAAATCATTATACTCGGATTAGAGTAGTATGGCAAGGGAAGGTTATACCAGGACTAGTTGGACGGGGTAGCACAACTAGGTGGGGTTAAGGTAACCGGTAGGTGTGCACAATAGTGGAGGGGTGAGATTGTCCACAAGGGAGTGCGACACTAACTTAAATATGAAGCGCATTCATGCATTTTTAAATTACTGCAGATAATTCACTTGCTAAATATTTTCAAAATATTTTGGGTTCTAACCCTCGCTATAAAACTATTTTCAAAAACTTTTAGGTGTCCAGCCACAGGGACGTCAAGATTGATATTCTATTCCAGGAACACGGAGCTGCGGCATAAGTGGATGCTAGCAGGAGTTTGGATTAGACGCATCATTCGTTCATTCCTAGAGTAGGAATCTTGTATCAGTTTCAGTTTTATTTAGGGCTTGTCGTCCAGACTTCTCGGTATAGTTTTCAAGTGTATTTTATTCAGGTGTTGAATATTTGTATTGGATTATTTCATTGATGGCCGGTGATTTATTCGACAAGTTATGTAATTATTGTTCAGTTGATTTATTCAGTTGTATGAATGGTTTCTATTTTAATTCCGCATGTACTATTTTGTTTAATTATAAAGTTAAAATTAGCACCAGCTTTTGGAATACTAGATGGTTAGTAAGTTTTAAAAAGTTTTCGACAGTGATGCTAAGGATGATCCAACTGGGATTCCTATTTTAATTTGGTATAGGACTGATCACCCGGTATTTTATTAGGCGGGGTGTCACAGATGGTATCAGAGCATCAGGTTCTAGTGTCCTTAGGATCGGTGCGGATTTTCACGTTTCTGCTTGACAATCTTTGATATAGAGCCCTATTATAGGATTGTTGTATTCTCATACGCATGCGCATATACGTTCTTCTGCGAAATTGATATTTGAGAGTTAACTCGTATAAAATTCGATTCTCATTCCATATGATGCCCTGGAGAGAGAGAGCAGCTAGGGCGGCAGGGGGAGATGAGACGAGGGAGGCTCGTTAGGAGCAAGAGCTACCACAACAACGGCCATAGATGATTTTGGCAGCATAGGTCACTGATATAGTGGCATAGGCAGTTGGAGCAACGGTGGTCACAACGGCAGGGTACTTTCTAAGGGATCATCCACAAGTGTTAGTGGCGCCGGATGTTCAGACTCACGCGGGGTCGTCGGGGTGGAAACAAGAAACGGAGGTTATTTTAGTGGGAACCCACCAGAGTTGAGAGGGGGTTCAGATGTAGTGCTAGCATGTCAAGGAAGAGAGATATCCAGCGTCACCTACGCATGGGAGATTGCAATAAGGTGCGAAAGCAAATGCTAACCACTTTTAGTTTAGTGGGAGCAACGCTACAGTGGTGGGAGTCAATCACCACAGTTGAGGAAATGGACACACTAGCAATTGTAGAGTTTTGGGTGCGGCTCGACTGCAAGTATTTTCCTCCAGCGGTTGAGACCGAAACGAGGAGAAAATTTTGTGAGGTGACTTAAAGGGGACCGTTAAGTGGCCGATTACGAGGAAGAATTCACTCGTTGGCAAAATTTTTGTACCGGATAAGGTAAGCGAGGAAAAGAGAAAGAAAGCAAATTTTATGGATGGATTAGTCTGGAGAATCAGGCAACATTTAATTGATAATTCCGCATTAGTAGATTATACTGATGTCATTAACGCAACACTCCGGCAATATCAGGAATATCGCTTCCACGCGAAAGGAAGCGGGAAGGGAGTGGGGATTATCCAGTAGGATGAGGCAGAAAGGAACAATACCAATGGGGTATCCCAGTAGAAGACTGGGGGAGATCAGGGGCAGGATTTTCGGCTGGGAAATCATGCCAAACGATCTAGAATTCGAGGCTATTGGCGGGATGGCCAGGAATTCCAACAAGGTTGGCATGGAAGGGATGAGTGGCAGGGTGAACATAATAGAAAGTGTTTCGTTTGTGGGAAAAGCGAGACACATGAAGAGATATTGCCTTAAGCGAGGAAGGGGTCAACTACAGGACGAGGTCCTGGATATACAACCCTTAAAGCTAGTCACGGGTGCATTCGGGCAGGGAGAAGCTCCTCCGGAACCCGAGAACCATCCGTTGCAGCTGGGGTATAGAGGTAATTATTTTTGCCCTAGGGGCATGGGTATATTTTTGAGTGACAAAGAGGATGTCACAGTATAAGACTTATTTTTCACTAGAGTTCGCAGGTGAGTCGAACTTAGTGGGTGCGTTGGTGGTAGCAGCCATAGCATGTGGGTAAACTTTCCGTAGGGTAGTGGAGTTCCTTAGTGTTCTTCACGGGAGAGTGGAGGCGTACACTGAGTGATTGGTTGAATTATGCGAGGAATTACTACTTTCGAGAATTATGGGTGTAAGGTTAATAATATTTTCAAAATATCGACTGCATAGCGATGGAATTTAACTATTGTGGATAGTGGAGTTAAATTTTGGTGTTCGCGACACCAGGGTATGGTTGGTACTAGGTATCACCTGAGAGGGCGTATAGCCTATATATATGTGGGTATATATGTTGTTTTACGTGGTGCAATATCACATAGTGAGGTTTTGTGTTCTCACATTTTATCCCGGTAAGTGGCATGTTTACTGAAGTGAATCAGGGTGGTTAAATTGATTTTCGAGCAAAGAGAGATAGCTCAGGGTTTATTTTACACAAGGACTAGTGGTAGTAAGGGCGCGGTATTTCATGTTATCTTCGGTAGCATAAGGGTAAGCACATATGCTTTTGCGTTAAGAGACAAGTATTTATGGGGAGGGGTTGGAACGTTAGCACATGGTTTGGGTATCCGGGCGGTAGATATATAGGTATATATATATATATATATATATATATATATATATATATATATGTAATATGACTACGGGTTCGAAGTTATATTACGGGATACGACTAGCATAGTTGGGTAACTTTCGTGCAGTAGAGCGCGGGGATAGGGTGTATGGGCACCCGGGTTAATTAAGGCAAAATTTTGTGTAGTTAAGCACGGGTATAGGGTGTATGGGCGCCGTGGTAAATTTTAAATGCATACTTGTGTAACGTATGGTTAGAAGCGGACGGGATAGATATAGCGGACTTGGAGGCACATGACTAGTGAGTAATATGTGAATACTGGAACACTAGGTTTATCTTAATTTCGAGGACGAAATTCCTTTGTAAAGGGGAAGTATGTAACACCCCGTATTTTTGTGCATTTAATATTTAATTAATTCGGGAATTTTAAATTACTAGTGTGTTGTAATTTTAATTGAATTAATTATGACAATATATTTATTTAAATATTAATCGCGAAGTGAATGGTTAATGTTTAGGAAAATTTATTTACTAAGTGAATAGTAATAATTTAATTACGTCATTTCGGGTATCAATGACGGGGTATGCAGTTATCTCAACCAGGAGTCGGTATAGACTAAATTGGGTGTGAAATAAGGATATTTATAAATTATTTCGGATGCCAATTCTGAGGGCGCGATTGAGTCCGGAGGGGTCGAGATAGTCAGAAAAGAGTACCCGGAGGTAGTAATTGGGTCTCGTGGTATTTTTGGGCATGGCCGGGCCCACACGAGGTAAGTTGGGCCACTTTAATTAAGCCCATTAGACTAAAAACTGGATTAAGGGTTTTTAACCTAATTGGGAGATTAAGGGATGGCAGCCAACATAACTCTAAACCTAGGGTTTGAGAGGAGATTTGGGGGAAAGCAAATCAAGAACAAATTGGAGGTTATTGGAGCCAAATTAAGGGACATCAACAATGGATCAGACACTACGAACACTTACAGGTAAGTGGTTAACTGTTGTGATTTCTAAAAGTTTGATAATCAATTCATATCATAGTGATGTGTGTATGAAAATTCGTTTTGGGTTTGTCACCAAAATCTAAATTGGGTTTTTGTAAATTTATATACCTTAATGAGATTAAGGGGGGAGATTGATCGTGTTTATGATTCTAGAATGTAGAGAACTGAATCAGATGTTAAAATCAGTAAGAGTAGAGGGTTAATTACTAATAAAAATGAATGAAATTCGTATCGGGGATTTGAAACTCGAATAATACCCAAATCGGGAAAAAGTAGGAAATCGTGAGATTTAATTTCAGGTTGATGTTCTATAAGGTGCTTTGATCCTATCCTTATGTAGAAATAGAGTTGATTGGGCTTGGGTTAGTCCAGGGGAAAGAATGAAAGTTGGAGGTTTTCGTTAATGGTGGAACTTCCTGTTGAAGAAGACGAAGTCAGGGACGATCGATCGATTGACCCAGGAATTCGATCGATCAATGATTCAGAATTCTGGGCAGTTCGCCCAGTTTGCATATAAGGGGGGGATTTAATTAGAAATTAATTCCCATACATTAAAAAGTGATAAATAATTGTGAAACAAATATTCCTACCCATTATGGGAGAAAGTAATTGGGACTAGGATGAATTTGAGAGATTTTATTCCAAAATAGTGAGGTACGGATCAAGTGAGTGAATCCGAGTATATTGGTCATGCGACCCCAAGGTAGTGAATTAAGTTTGGAGATAAACTAATTAATTTTGAGTCGGGATATAGACTCGGGAAATATTTAATTATGGACCAAGTGGGCGAGTCCGGGTATGTTGGTAATTATAGGTAAATATAATTGGGAAATTATGGAGATAAATGTGTGATACATTGTGGGCGAAAAATGTGGAAAAGATATTATGAGATATAAAAATGGACCGAGTGAGTGAGTCCGGGTATGTTGGTTATGTGACACGAAAGTATTAAATTTATTTTTGAGAGAGAGTAATTAATTTGGAGTCGGGACATAGACTCGGGAAATATTAAGTTACGGGCCAAGTAAGTGAGTCCGGGGATAATGGATGGGTGACACCAAGTTATTAAATTAATAAATGCGTTAATTAATTTAATAAGAGTCGGATTGTAGACTCGGATAGTATTAAATTAATAAGAGTGAGAATTAATTTAATAAGAGTCGGATTGTAGACTCGGGTAGTATTAAATTAATAAGTGGATTAATTAATTTAATTAGAGTCGGATTGTAGACTCGGGTAGTATTAAATTAATAAGTGTATTAATTAATTTAATTAGAGTCGGATTGTGGACTCGGGTAGGATTTAATTAATTAATGTGTAAATTAATTATATTAGAGTCGAACCACAGACTCGAATTTTTGTTGATTAATTAATGAGTAAATTAATTAAATTAGAGTCGGTCGATAGACTCGGGGCGGCATTAAATTAATAAGTGTGTTGATTAATTTAATTAGAGTCAGACGATAGACACGGGGAGGTATTAAATTAATATGTGTGTCAATTAATTTAATTAGAGTCGGGTGATAGACTCGGGAAGGTATTAAATTAATAAGTGTATCAATTAATTTAATTGGAGTCGGACCATAGACTCGGGGAAAGTATTATATAAATTGAAGTGTGAGTTAAATACATTAGAGTCGGACCATAGACTCGGGAAGACGATAAATTATTAAGTGAAAAAATTAATTACAATGAGTCGGGCCACAGACTCAGGAAATTACAGGCAGTGTACGGGATTTTGAGTACATGGTAAAGCTGGGGTTATTAATATATATATATATATATATATACGGTGTAGTGATAGTGTATATATATATATACACGTGTATGTATTGTGTGTGACATTAAATTTAAATTACAGGCAGTGTACGGGATTTTGAGTACACGGTAAAACCGGGGTTCATAGTATATATATACGGGTAGTAATAGTATATATATATATATATATATATATATATATATGTGTGTGTGTGTGTGTGTGTGTATATATTGTGTGTGATAGTAAATATCAGTGACTAGATATTTATTCAATTTAAATACTCTAATGCTAACAAGGGAGGTTGCGCGATGTGGGTGAATCCCCTAGCTTGAGGACTAGGGCGAGTATATCCCCAGGTCAGAGTGTCCGGTATATATGGGTGAGGAATTTATCTCACTTTCAGGGAAGGAATATGACCGCCTCCACTTCGTTTATATTTTGGTCCAAGTTGGTGAGCGATTCCAACTTGGGGAAACTAGGTTTTGTGAGCACACCTAGTGAGATAGCATTGTAGAGGGAATCATCCGGTGAGGGTATACTCGAAAGTATGGATACACGTATGATATAAGTGTGGATTTTAGTAAAGGTACGTATAATATGGTAGTAAATATTATATGTAGGTGAAAATACAGTGTGTGATGTATTTACCTTATATAACTCAGGTTACAGTTATATGCTTTTAATTAATGAGAAATTAATTAAGTTATTCATTTGTGGGAATAATACAGTGTGAGATGGATTTACTTTTTATAACTTGTATTACGGTTATATGATATTCATTAAGAAGGAATTAATTAAGTTAATCGTGAAATAACTTATAATTCAGGAAATCATTATACTCGGATTAGAGTAGTATGGCAAGGGAAGGTTATATCAGGACTAGTTGGACGGGGTAGCATAACTAGGGGGGGTTAAGGTAACCGGTAGGTGTGCACAATAGTGGAGGGTGAGATTGTCCACAAGGGAGTGCGACACTAACTTAAATATGAAGCGCATTCATGAATTTTTAAATTACTGCAGTTAATTCACTTGCTAAATATTTTCAAAATATTTTGGGTTCTAACCCTTGCTATAAAACTATTTTCAAAACCTTTTAGGTGTCCAGCCACAGGTACGCCAAGATTTATATTCTATTCCAGGAACACGGAGCTGCGGCATATGTGGATGCTAGCGGGAGTTTGGATTAGACGCATCATTCATTCATTCCTAGAGTAGGAATCTTGTATCAGTTTCAGTTTTATTTAGGTCTTGTCGCCCAGACTTCTCGATACAGTTTTTAGGTGTATTTTATTCAGCTGAATATTTGTATTGGATTATTTCTTTGATGGCCGGTGATTTATTCGACAAGTTGTGTAATTATTGTTCAGTTGATTTATTCAGTGGTGTGAATGGTTTCTATTTTAATTCCGCATGTACTGTTTTGTTTAATTAAAAAGTTAAAATTGAAACCAGCTTTTGGAATACTAGGTGGTTAGTAAGTTTTAAAAAGTTTTCGACAGTGATGCTAAGGATAATCCAACTGGGATTCCTGTTTTATTTTGGTATAGGACTGATCACCCGGTATTTTATTAAGCGGGGTGTCACAGATGGTATCAGAGCATCAGGTTCTGGTGTCCTTAGGATCTGTGCGACTTTTCACGTTTCTGCTTGACAATCTTTGATATAGAGCCCTATTATAGGATTGTTGTATTCTCATACGTATCAGCATATACGTTCTTCTGCGAAATTGATATTTGAGAGTGAACTCATATAAAATTGATATTTGAGAGTGAACTCAGGATCGTATTCGACTATTGGATTTTCGTGAATACTGGTTGGAGTATTATGGTGTGTGGGGGTGAGTTCAGAATTTCGCATTAACAACTTAGGAGAGATGATGATGGATGTTTTTGTTCTTTTTGAAAATTTTCTTATGTTTTTGGATTTTTTGAAATTTTTGGTCAAAGTTTTAGATTGACTCGATCTAATCCTAAGTCTAACTAAATCCCCGACAATGGCGCCAAAAACTTCACGCGATTAAGAATGTTTCTCAGAAGTGCGTACTCTCTAGGCTCAAGTGTAAGCCTATCGCTCAAGTAATAATTCGATAAGTCGGGTTTCGATCCTCAGGGAAATAGGACAATGAAATTGTGACGACGTTGGATAGACAAGGAAATCCTAACTTTAACTCAAAAAAGAAAGGAAAAATGATTTGGTTTTGAGAATGACAATACTAGATGCAATTAATGAAATTATGAAAAGATGCTATTACATTAAATTACTTACAATACTGATGAAGAAAGATTTGAAACCTTAAACTATAAATGAGAAAAATAGGACGGGAATACAATCCCCCAACCCTAGTGTATCGCAGTTATAATACTAATCATAAATTTAACTGATTAAATAGACCTAGAATATAGTACTCCCAAGCATTACATATATGAGGTTCAAGCCCGCATCATACTTAATCTGAGGACGAGTAAATCGGTATCATGATAGTTACACTTAAATTGTATTCTAAAGCATCTCGGTTACTCAGAAGCAAACGAGATCTAAAGATCTACAATTGTCATGTCCCTAAGCGATACGGTTGTAATTTAGAGGATTAATGTTATACACACGCAACTATTACATCAGGTTGGGTTCATGTATCCCGACCTTAGAAAATCAAGCCTAACATGCTGAAAGTAATGAAAACAATTTTTGAAGTGCAGAAAACCATGATTGAACTAAGGAAACTTGGTAGAATGATGTAGAAAGGAAATCAAGCAGAGGAAATAACTCACAACTCTTACCAAAGCAGTAAAAGCATTAACTACAATTACTTGTAATCACTGAAATCTGACAAAGCTTCAATCTTGGAATTAAAAGAATAAACTTTCTCAAAACTAGAATTCTGAAAAAGAATGGAAAATTAACTAAAAATTTTTCGTCCAAATAATGATAAAAACTCGGGTTTATATACCCTATAAAACTCAGGAGTTTTAGCTGCACTAGGACTCTCAAATGGAAGAAGATAGAATTTCAAATCTCGATAGTCGGACCGATCCGGGGCTTAGGCGGATCGGTCTATCTGGAAAGCGAATCGGTTATTTTAATTTTCTGGCGGACCGGTTCTTTTAATTTTCTTCCTTCTTCGGTTTGCTTTTGATTCAGGGTCCTATGGATTGTTGCACAGCGGACCGGTTCAGACTAGGGGCGAATTGGTCCGGCTCTTTAACTTTTTTCTCAACTTTGACTGCTCATATCTTTCACACTGGGACTCCGATTGAAGTTCCATTTCTTCCTATGTGCTCATGAACTTGATACCTTCAACTTCTCTTTAGGTACCTCATTCGAATTTTGGGTAGAAATTACACTTTTGCCCTTTGGACTTTCCTTATTTTCGTTTCTTGATTCTTCCGGCTTCTTTCTTTCGTTATTAACATTAAACACCTGCAAAATTCATACAAAATACCATAAACTCAGTCTACTCATTAGGATAAGTCAGTAGTAAGATTATGAGATAAAGTCAGATCTATTACGTTGTTCGAGATGCTAAAAGTATCTAAATTAAGGGATAAATTAGGAAGAATTTATGTCTAATCACCTAGCTCTAGTAGGCAAGAAAGATATGGGACATTGGGATCCACCCTTATACCTTCTACTTCAAATGTTCCTACTGAGGGGAAGAATAAAGATTTGGAAAAACGTCCAGCCCAATGACATATATTATTTTTTCTTTGATTTTTGCATAACCAGTAAATTGTAATAATAGTGCCCTTGCATTTTGAATAAAATATATATGAGTTGTTTGTCCACATTTTATTTGCATAGTTATGGTCTACCAGTGTTTTAGCATAGTGATTATGTGGTCGGACCTTGTCCGACTAATCTTCTTGACTGGTTACCTATTTGGACTAACCTAAGTTGTCATTCCTTAAGTTTTACTAACACCCCTTAGCCTTGTGCAGATGATTCTTCTCGCTTTAGATGAATGGTTTGAAATAGTTACCATTGGTAACATAATTTTATATTGACTTGGTCTGGTAAAATTTATTATTCTTAACCCTACGTCATACAGGAAATTTTAGAATTGGAACTTCTTGTTCATGACTTGTTAAAGATGAAGTTATACATGAAGTTTTTGCTTAAAATTTCATTATTTGGTTTTTTTCTAGTAATAATCCTTTGGGTATTGAGATTGTTACATCTCCCATACCCAAAAAAGAACATAGAAAATGAATTCTATTAAAACATAAAAGAGTTTCTACAAATGTATTTGAAATTCCAATCCAGAATTACGAATAATACTTCCTAAGATGCTTGGCGTTCAATGCGTTCTTTAATTATTCTTCATCAAGTGTTTCTAGACGGAAGGTACATGGTCGGATAAATGTAGAGATGTAATGTAATCATAATCAGAAGGAAAGGCCAGGCACTCAGGCTACTTTACTACGCTATTCTTCCCATCTTCCATTTAAGCCAGGTTTGAACGCCTTTGGTCCCGGTAAGGGAGTAAGGAAAGCAATTTCTCCCCTCCTCATCTCTATCTCTCCCCACCGAAAACATGGTCACACCATGGGCACCAATAGAAAGAGAACCCTCGGTCAATCGAACCACGGCTAACCATGTCGTGAACAGAGTTTCGAGTCGCTAAAAGAGAGCAGCTCCCCTCCCTACACTAATAGACTAGACCATGCTCATTGGTCGCCAATTAATTTCCTTTTTGAGAACCTTCTTCAGAACCTAGTCCCCTTCTTTTAGGTTGCTCGACTTCAACTTTCTATTATAAAAACTAGTCGTATGTTATTGATAGGCAGCTGTCTGAACTGTATCAATGTCTTTTACTTCCTCTACCAAGCCTAAAAATTTTCGTCTCATGAGGTCTCTTTTAGTATATTTAAAGTTAAGCACTCTATGGATAGGTAGATCGATCTCTATAAAAACCATCGCTTGAGTTCCAAATACAAATATGTATGGAGTTTCATCGGTAGGTGTCCTCGGTTTGGTTCTATAAGGCCATAAGAAACTGTGCAATTTATAGATTAATTTCCTTTTGCATCATCAAATATCTTCTTCAACCCGTCGAGCAGTGTTTTGTTAGTTACCTTTATTTGACTATTGCACTGAAGAGGCCCCGGTGCGTAGTGTAACTTTTGGATCTCGGATTGAATGCAGTGATCTTCAAACTCATGGTTGTCAAACTGAGCTCCATAGTCGGTAATAAAGGTATACGATATGCCATATCCCCATATGATGTTTTTCCATATGAATTGGAATACTATTTCACAACGCATTTCAACCAGTGACTAAGCTTTAACCCACTTAGTGAAGTAATTGACAACCACAAGCAAATATTTAAATTGCCATTTTGTCCTCGGCAATTTTCTAACCAAATCAATCCCCCAGATGGAAAAAGGACAAAGGGAGGTGATTGATGTTAAAATATCCCCGGTCTTCTTTGTATGGTGGTGAACTTTTGGCTTTTCTCACACTTTCTAGCATATAAAGCACATTCTACCTTGATGGTTGACAAGTAATTCCCTTGCATGGCCACTCGTGGTACCAATGATCATCCTGTTGAATGGGCTCTGCAAAGTCCTTCATACACCTCTTTAATTATATCTAGTACCTTGGTGGGGTTGATACATCAGAGCAAGAAAACAATTAATCCTATATTTTACAAGACTCCTTCTTCTAGCACGTAGTTGGTCACTTTCTACCTTAACTTCCTCACCTATTTCGGATCCGTTGGTAAAGTTCCATTTTCAATATACCCTTTGATTGGATCTACCCAAAAAGTTCTAAAGTTTATTTCTCTCAAACTGATATTCCCTTTGTCAATGATCCCATTCACTAGGATTTCCACTAGGGTGGTCCTTCTCAATTTGGTTTTGGTTGCAGATGCATGGAATTCTGATAATCCTGACTGTCGAGAACTTAGTGATGTCTCTTTAAGTTTTTTCTAGGTAATTTGTCATCAATTATCCTTTGACTCAATATATCCCTAGTGTGACACACAGTCTATTTTAATCATGGTTGATTAGTCATTTATGAAAATAACCAGGAATCTCATATGGTTCATTCTTAGCATCACTGTCGAAATTTTTTTGTTTTTATTTCTAACCACCCATGTTAAAATAAGACAATGCAAATTTTATCTTTCATTAATAACAACATTAAGAATTAAATTAAATTAACCAAACAATCCACACAATATTAATCTGAACAATCACACGAAAGATATATGAATAAATAAAATCGAATAAACCATCGGCTCCCAAAACTAATAATCCGACTACAATCTGAAATAAAATAATTGAGTGTGAATACACTCTGATAAATAAACTAAATAGCTAAATAGTTTGAGGGGGAAAAAGCCCAGATTAAATATTGGATGGAATCCTATCTAAAGTGAATGAGCATAAACGTTTAAAGAAACTCATGCAAGCCTCCACAAGTGTTGTTACTACGCATCCCTGGATAGAATCATTAAACTTGACTTCCCTGTAGCTAGACACCTAAAAGGTTTTCAAAATATTTTGACATAGGTCAGAGCCCAAGAACATAGTTTGAAATATTTTGCAAGTGTTTAAATCAGTTATTAGATACACATGTTAGTTCCACGTACACTCTCTTAAGATCCGCACCTCTCAACTAATGTGCACGCCTAATGTATCCTATCTAGACATGCTAACGTATCTAAATAACCTCAATAAATCTATATCACTCGTATTTACCATGCGACAGGTTATCGTAGTCACAATAATAAATTTATTTATCCATGTATTATTTTTGAGTGAATTAACTAAGTTTCTCTGCTTAAGTACTTTTAGATATACGCTATCTATCAGTTCTACTATCACACATAAGTAGATATATGGAACTTTTATATATTTAACACACATATAATATATACAACTATTGCATCCACGGAATGGCCCCTTGTGTTGTTGACATACTCTGCTATCAATTCCATGTACCTCTCGTACCAAATCAAGGACTATTGGTTCGGCATGTCTCCTCGAACCCAAAAATAATCAACAGACATTGGAGGCAAACATGGTTCTAAGCCTTTGGGATACGTACATACCTAACGTACCCAAACAACACGTCGGTCCCACTAATACACGACACATAGTGAACTGCCCTAAGTTCCATGTTCTGGGGAACAAATCCAGACCTCGCTAGAATCGCCAAGGTGGGATTGCCCTCTGCGCAGAGACCTTCGGATATCAGGCAGCGTAGGTATGTTCACACACATAATCAAGTCACAACTATAGGTATTCTCACAACCTTTATATGCATATTATTCAGTAGGTATACACATAACCCAATCATATAAGTCTGTATGTAGTATATATTTCTCTCATACTAAACGTACTAAAAACAATTCTTACATATTATTGATTTCATGAAATATTCGGGCATTATGCACTAAATATCCAGTCCAAGCCTAAATATACTCTCACTGAGTATCATCAAGTCTAGATTTGGTACCTACTAACCTTCCCTAGTCTTTGTACAATTATTAAACTTACCTCAAAGTCTTTACATAATTTGACCCGAAAGAATAAACAATTAAAATTATGGAAATACCAGGTCATCCACACCGATTCTAGTGTACATGAGAAATTGTTCTAGTGTACAGTCAAATCGATTTGAGGGGTGGGCCGAATCAGTTTTAGGTACCTGACAGCCAATCTTCTTCACTGTTACGATCTCCACCATTTTTCACCCACAATTTCTTCATGCAATCATCCCAAACTCCACTATAATTTGTTCCAACATTATATAAGTGTATATACATCTATTCTAACGAATCTTTATCATCAAAGCATCATTAAATTTCAAAATTTTCAATTTTTTTTAAAGTTTTTCTATCCAAAACCCTAGTTCACGTTCTTCATGCAAAATAAACATGTTTCCCGGCTTTCTTCCATAAGATATGCACATATAATCTAATTTCGTGTCCTCTACATATGTGGATCCATTCTACATGCAATCTTATCCTAACTTATGAGTTTTATTCACTTAAACCTCATGAACACTATTAAAATCATGATATTATAATCCCTACACTACATGGGTATTATAAATAAATCAAAAACATGAAACATAAACACTTGACTTTAATTTGAAGGCCAGATTTTGTTTCAAATGTGGTGAAAGGGATCCTCCCTTGCTTCTCATCACAAATCTGGTAATAATTGGGGTTGAATCAAGACTTTGCACCTCCAAACTCTCTTTTCTTACTCTCTAATGGCCTCTCTCTCTTTCTTTTCGATTCTTAGAGTTTTAGGCTTGTAATATTTCTTTCCCAATTACCTAATCTTAGATTTATAATCCTAATTCCCGAAATTAGGCAAACAGCCCAAGCCAAAGTGACCCGAACACTCCTGTGTGGGCTCGGTTATGACTAAAAAGGTCTCAGAACCCAATTACATCCCACAAGTACACTATTATGACTATCTCGATCCATTCGGTGTCAACTGTGACCTTAAAATTTCCATCTAATTCACTCTACAATAAATTCCTATCCTGACCACTAATTAGTCTATACACGACTCGCAGTTGGGATATAATGTTTCCACGTAAGTATTGCTCGGTAGGACGTAAAAAAATTATTTACTATTCACTTAGTAATCTTATTTCACAATACAAACCATTATCTCTCTCGATTAATATTTTTAATTCACACATAATAATTAATTCAATTAAATTACGACACATGTGTAATTCAAAAAACCCGAATTAATGAAATATTAAATGCTCAGAAATATGGGGTGTTACATACTTCCCCCCTTACAAAGGAATTTTTCCCTCGAAATTGGGACGTACTTGTGGTGAATAACTATGGATACTTCTCACGCCTGTCATCATCCCTCTCCCACATCGACTCATCAACATTGTGGTGCCCCCACTTAACTCGAACAAAGGGTATCATCTTAGATCGCAGCTTACACTCACTGTGATCGCAGCTTACACCCACTTAACTCACGCCTGTCAGCCACTGGACTATCCTCGTACGAGATATCTGGCTGCAAGTCGATCTCCTATAATGGAACATGCCAGAAGGCCCTCTCACTCCTTTGGTATTTCTTCAGCGATGACATGTGGAACACATCGAGGATCAGTTATAGGTGCTCCAATAGTCCCAGCATATAAGCTACGGGTCCCACCCTCTCGATAATCAAAAAAGATCCCACATATCTTGGTGCTAGCTTCACCTTCTTGCCTAACCTCATGACTCCCTTCATAGGAGACACCCGCACCAACACCTAGTCACCAACCTCAAGCTCTATGTGCCTCATGTTTGCATCGGCGTAACTCTTTTACTTGTCTTGAGTTATGCGGATGTGTCCTCAAATCAGCTCAATCTTAGTAGTGGTGTCCTTAATCATCTCTGGACCAAATAACTTGTCGTCTCCCCTATAATCAGCAAGCGTGCGAATGACAACGAAGACCGTATAATGCCTCAAATGGTGACATGCCACTAGTGAACTGGTAGGAGTTATTATATGGAAACTCCACCAAAGGAAGATATTTCTCCCATCCTCCCCCAAATTCAAGTATGCGTATTCGCAGCATATCCTCAAGCTAATGAGTAACTCTATCCATCTACCCATATGTCTGTAGGTTATATGTTGTACTCAACCGTAAATCCCTAACAATGGCCTCTCAAAAACTCTGCCTAAATGGGATACAAGGTTCTTATCATGATCGGACATAATATTAATCGAAATCTCATGTAGCCATACTATCTACACAATGAATAATTGTGCATAATGTCTCCTCTCAATATTCATGAAAACTGAAAAAAAGTGCGCCACCTTAGTCAACTGATCCATTATCACGCAAATGGAGTTGTGGTCTCACTGTGATAACGGTAACCCGATAATAAATCTATAGAGATACTCTCCCACTTCCACATGGGAATCTCGAGTGGTTGTAACATCCATGTCGGTCTCTAATGGTCTACCTTCACTAGTTGGCAGATAGCATGCTTTGAGACAAACTCCTCTATGTCCCGATTCATCCCTGACCACCAATACTACCTACGCATATCCTAATACATCTTATCCCCACTAAGATGTACCGTAAATCTGGACTCGTGAGACTCTGACATCACTGCATGTCTCAAATACTCATCCTCTGGAATCAAGAGTCTCCCATTAAAATAAAAACCACCCTCTGAACTGATCGAGTACGACTCTGCCCCATCATCTAGCAACTGGCGAACCCTGCCCTGGCAATACTAATACCTTGCATGTGCTTTCACCACCCCTATAACGATCTCGTGTGTGATAACTGATACGGACATGTAAGCTCTGGCAACCTCATCATCGTGTCGAAGCTATTTACGTTTCGCCTTCTAAACCTACGATATCTCCCTAGCACGTCGTCGGCTCAATGCGTCAGCCACCACGTTAGTCTTCCCAGGATGATACTGAATATCAAACTGTTAATCCATCATGAAATCCAACCACCTCCTTTGCCTCATGTTCAGACTTTTTATGTGAAAAGATATTGTAAACTGCTCCCCCAACAGGTAGTGCCTCTAAATCCTCAAGGCAAAAACAATTGTGACTAACTCTAAGTCATGTGTGGGATAATTCATCTCATGGGGCTTAAGATTGCAAGATACATAAGATAAATTCCTCTTCTCATGTTATAATACACCCCAAGTCCCTACAAGGATGCATCAGTATAGACACAGTACTCCACTCATCTCATAGGCAGTGCATGAACAGGTGTTGAGGTTCATTTGTCCTTCATCTTATCAAAGTCTAACTGATAATGGTTGTCCCGAACAAACAACACCCCCTTGCTAGTCAAATTTGTTAGAGGACATGAAATATTTGAGAAACCCTGAATTAATCGTCTATAATATCTAGCCAACCGCAAAAACTACAAACCTCGATCGGTGTCGTGGGTTGTCCCCATTTCCTCATTGCTGATACCTTATTCGGATTGAATGCTATACCCCTGTCAAATGCAATGTGGCCCAAAGACTTTACCTCCCGAAGCCAAAACCCACATTTTTAAAATATGGCATATAATTGGTGATCTCGTAGTGTCTGTAAAACCATCCGTAGATGCTCGGCATGCACATCATTAGAACAAGAGTAAACTAGAATATCATCAATAAACATTGTCATAAACTGGTCATGGAACTCTCTGAAAACTCTATTCATCGGATCTATGAACACTGCTGGCATATTAGTGAGCCCAAATCGCATCACCCTAAACTCGTACGACCCATACCATGTTAGAAAATAAGTCTTAGGAATGTCCTCCTCTCTGACGCGCAACTGATGATAATCGGACCTAAAATCTACCTCGGAGAAGTAAGCTACTCACTTAGCTGGTTGAATAGATCATTGATCAAAAGCAGTGGATACTTATTTCGGATCATGACCTTGTTTAAATCCCTTTAATCGATACACAACAAAAGCGATCAATCCTTCTTCTTGACGAATAATACAGGCGCACCCCACGATGATGTACTACGTCAGATAAAACCCTACCCCAGGAGTTGTTGAATCTGATCCCTTAACTCCGTCATCTCAGATGGGGCCATAAGATAAGGCGCTCTGGCTATAGGCCTCGCAAATGAAGCTAGGCCGATTAAAACTCAATTTCATGACTAGATGGTAGCCCAGGTGTCTCCTGAAATATGTCCTCAAACTACCTCACTACTATAATCGAGTCTAATGAAACCACCACTTCCTGTGAGGTCTCTTATTTAATGTAATACAAATATGTGCTCGAGCGTCCCTCGGGAAGAGGCATCGCCACTAAGAACATTTCACATCCTTGAATTGAGAACACAATAGTCCCCCCAAAACAATCCTCCATCGCCCAGTATCCATCTAGCCACTCCATACCCAAAATGATGACGTACCCCTCTATATCTAACATAAGAAGGTAAGCGGCTAAACATAGTCTACCCACACCCCTACAGATCTAGTGTATGAGCGGCCCACTACCCAGTGGTGACTCCACACACATAAGGAGGCTACCAGCTGTCATTAGTAGGCCTACAACTCGTGAAAATCTAGTCACTATAAGAGAGTGTGATGCCCTAATATAAAAAATAATCCTACCCTCGTGTTCGTGAATAGGAAATATACCCTATACTTCTGGTGTGACTTTGGGGCTTGCTGGATGAAGGCATCTCGAACGTTATAAACTCGTTCCTACTGTAATTGTCCCCGCTGCGGTGGGGCGATTAAGGCTGGTGCTGCTGGTGGCCCCTGTGCCTGCTGCTCATATGGGGCACCCTACTGCTGTGGTGCTATACTTTGTTGTGAGAAATCCTCCTCTTGTGGACTGTCTAACCACAAACAAAGCACTGTCCTAAAAACTATCTCTGCCTCTTCCCCTGATGGCCCTGACGGTGCTCACCCTGTTGTTGGCCTTAGTTGACTCAGCTCTACTGGCCTCCCTCATTGTTCCCTTGGCCCTGACGTCCCTGAGGAACCTATTATTGCTGAGGACCCTGCTGGCCCTGCCTATAACTTCCCTCAGGTCGATAGCCACCGGATCTAAACCTCTTGGCATGATTCCCTTTTCGGGAATCCTGCCAATGGTGTCTGCTTTAGTGTTGTTATTGTTGTGGTGCTCCACTAGCACCGTTCCCTCCTATTTTTCCCAGCTGGTTAGGCTCACCTCCTATCTTGCTTCCCTTCACATAGAAGCGATGGTTCTAAAAGTGTAAAAGTGCGTCATTAACGATGTCTGTATAAGTCACCAATGCAGGGTTGCCAATCAAGTGTTGCCTGATCCTCTAGGCTAGCGCATCCATAAACTTCACCTTTTTCCTTTCCTCGTTGTTCACTTTGTCTAGCACAAAATTAGCCAAACGATTGAACTCCTCCACGTATTCGTCTACTGAGCAGTCTCCCTGGGTTACCTCACTGAACCTCCACTGCATCTCTATCTCAACTGCTTGCAGAAAGTATTTGCGATCGAACCGCACCCAGAACTCTGTAATAGACATCATGTCTATCTCTTCCATGATTATAACTGACTCCCACCACTGTAGGGTTGCCCTGACCAATCTGAATGTGGCCAACATCTACTTCTGCACTTCAGTATAGTTGACCATGCGCAAGTGGCACTGTATATATTTCTTATATTGGCACGCCACAATCATGTTTGAACTCCCTTGAAACTCTGGTGGGTGGTATTTTTAAAAATCCTCCATGACCTTCTACCACTCCAACAGCCTCGGGTGGTCCTGAACAACTAGTGCCACTGGCTCTGGTGGTTGCTGGTCCTGTGGAAAATTACGAGCCATGGTATTCATCCCCACATTTACTATATGCGCCACAATCGCTGCCACCTCTACTGCTGACACTGTCCCCTATGGTAAATCTTGTTGCGGTGCCTGTGGGTCGTATTGCGCCTCCCTCACATCGGCTCTAGACGCTTCTCTCACTAGTCGTCCTCTCTTAGGTGGCATCTGAAAACATATCGTATTGTATGAGTCCACAGTCAATACAAATATAACAACAGAAGAACAAAATCTTAGATGCGTAATCATGAATGCAACAGCCCTAATAATAGGGCTCTATGTCAAAGGATGCTACACTGAAATCTTAGTAAGCCATACATATCCTATGGACACTAAAACATGATGCTCTAATACCATCTTTGACACCCCGCCTATTTTAATCATGGTTGATCGGTCCTTATTAAAATAACCAGGAATCTCATATGGTTCATTCTTCGCATCACTGTCGAATACTTTTTTTCTTTCTAACCACCTATGTTAAAATAAGGAGTTGCCAATTTTATCTTTCATTATTAATAACATGCAGAATTAAATTAAATTAACCAAACCATCCACACAATAATAACCTGGACAATCATACAATATATATATATATATATATATATATATATATATATATATATATATATATATATATGTATATATATATATATATATATATATATATATATATATGTATATATATATATGTATATATATATATATATATATATATAAGATAGAATAAACCATCGAATCTCAAAATAAATAATCCAACAACAATCTAAAATAAAATAACTGAGTCTGAATACAATCTGATAAATAAACTGAATAACTAACTAGCTTAAGGGGCAATACGCCCAAATGAAATACTGAAAGGAATACTATTTAGAGTGAATGAACAAAAACGTCTAAAGCAACTCCTGCAAGCCTCCACAAGTGCTATAGCTATGCATCCCTAGATAGAATCATCGAGCTTGGCATCCCTATGGCTAGACACCAAAAAGGTTTTGAAAATATTTTGACACGGGTCAGATTCCAAAAAAACAGCCTGAAATTATTTTGCAAGTGTTTAAATCATAGGTTAAATCAGTTATTAGATACACATGTTAGTTCAACATACACACTCTTGAGATCCTCACCCCTCAACTAATGTGCACGCCTAACATACCATATCAACTATGCTACCCATCCAAACTATATAATGTTTCTAAATAGCCTCAATAAATCTAGCCCACTCGTATTACCCATATGACACACTATCATTGTCTCAGTAATAAATTTATTTATCCACATATTATTTTTGAGTCAATTAATTAAGTTTCTCTACTTAAGTACTTTCAGATATACACAATCTATCCATTCTACTATCACACATAAGTAGATGTATCTCACTTGTGTATATTTAGCACACATATAATATATACAATGATAGCATCCTCGGAATGACCCCTCGTGATGCTGGCATACTCTGCTATCATGTCCATGTACCTCTCGTACTAAATCAAGGACAATTGGTTCAGTATGTCTCCTCAAACCCAAAAATTAATAAACACACGTTAGAGGAGAACATCGTTCTAAGCCTTTTGGGAGACGCATATACCTAACGTACCCAAATGACATGCCGATCCCACTAATACACGACACATAGTGGACTGCCCTAAGTTCCATGTTCTGAAGAACAAATCCAGACCTCGCTGGAATCGCTAAGGTGGGATCTCTCTCTGCGCGAAAACCTCTGAATAGTAGGCAGTATAGGTATGTTCACACACATAATCGAATCATAACTATAGGTATTCACACAACCTATATATGCATATTGTTCAGTAGGTATACACACAACCCAGTCATATATGTCCGTACGTAGTGTATATATATATATATATATATATCATACTTAGCGCATTAAAAACAATTCTTACATATTATTGATTTCGTGAAATATCCAGGCATCACGAACTACCCAAAGGGTCCCATCTATCCCTTACTTAAATTCAGTAGTTAAAGAATCTCTAAACTACTCATTTATATTTTAGGTTATCATTTACCCTTCCCTCAACCTAAATCACATATTCTCGATACATCTCTCAATCGGTTAAGCATTGTCAGTCCAAGCCTAAATTTACTCTCACTAAGTATCATCAAGTCTAGATTTTGTACCTACTGACCTTCCCTAGTCTTTATAAAATTATTTAACTTATCTCAAAGTCTTTCCATAGTTTAACCCAAAAGAGTAAATAATGAAAATTATGGAAATAGTAGGTCATTTGAATCGATTCCTAGGGTAGAGGAGAACTAGTTCTAGTGTACAGTCGAACCGATTTAAGGGGTGGGTCGAACCGATTCTAGGTACCTGACAACCTATCTTCTTCACTGTCGCGATCTCCACCATTTTTAACCCATAATTTCTTCATGAAATCATCCCAAACTCCACTATAATTTGTTCTAACATTATATAATAGTATATAAATCAGTTATAACAAATCTTTATCATCAAAACATCATTAAATCCCAAAATTTTCAAGATTTCTTTAAAGTTTTTCTATCCAAAACCCCAGTTCATGTTCTTTATGCAAAATCAATATTTTTCCCAGATTTCTTCGATAAGATTTGCACATACAATCTGATTTCATGTCCTTTACACATGTTTGTCCATTCTACATGCAATCTTGTCCCAATTCATGAGTTTTATTCACTTAAACCTCAAGAACCAATTAAAATAATGATATTATAATCCCTACACTACATGGGTATTATTACTAAATCAAAAACATGCAAGATAAACATTTGCCTTTAATTTGCAAGTCCGATTTCATATCTAATGTGATGAAACTGCTCCTCCCTTGCTTCCGATCACAAATCCGACAATTATTGGGGTTGAATCAAGACTTTGCACCTCCAAACTCTCTTTTCTTCCTCTTTAATGGCCTTTCCTCTCTCCCCCTTTGATTCGTAGGGTTTTAGGCTTGTAATGTTGCTACCCCAATTACCTAACCTTAGATTTATAATCCTAATTCCCGAAATTAGGCTAGCGGGCCAAGTCCAAGTAACCCGAACACTCCTATGTGGGCTCGGTTATGACAAAAAAGGCCCCATAACCCAATTACAACCCCCGAGTACACTATTTTGACTATCTCGACCCATTTGGAATCAATCGTGACATCAAAATTTCAACCTAAGTCACCCTATAATAAATTCATATCCCAATCCCCAATTAGTCTACACACCAATCCCGGTTGGGATATAATGCTACCATGTCAGTATCGCTCAGTAGGATGTAAAATAATTATTTACTCTTCACTTAGTAATCTTATTTCACAAATATTAACCATTATCTCTCTCGATTAATATTTTTAATTCATATATAATAATTAATTCAATTTAATTACGGCACACATGTAACTTAAAAATACCTGAATTAATTAAGTATTAAATGCTCAGAAATACGGAGTGTTACACCTAGCACTTGATTTACAATCAACTAAGAATCACTATATGTGACTATTTGCTCGATGCCCAATGACAAAAAGAGTTCCAATTTTGTAATCAATGCTTCATAATTTGCCTCATTGTTGGAAGCTTGGCTTTGAAGACAAAAATCATACTCCACATCTATGTCATCAGAGGTGTTTATGATTAGTCCTGCTCCACTGCTAGTTGCATAGGAAGACCCATAAACATACAACTTCAATATAGGAATTTTTTCATCAAAGCTTCAATCCCTCAAAAATCCTTTCTTGAACAACTCTTTGCTCCATTCCTCATACTATTTGGTGATTTCTTGTGCATTGGATGTTTCTAGTTTGTTCGCTTTAGGGTTAGCCTCCAAAGAAGTTTGCTCGGCTTGGCTTAGTAGTGAACGCTCTTCCAAGGAAGTCTGTTCAGCTGATGTCTTCTTAGTCAAATCTTGATTTTCTTCCTTATCTTCGTAAGTGAACTCTGGTATGAAGTCTTCTACTGCTTGACCTTTCAATGCCATTATAGGATCATAAAGTATGTCATACTCTCCTAACTCCACTACCCAAGCCATTAATCTCCCGAACGTCTCTGGTTTGTGGATAGCTTGACATAATAGTAGGTTCGTATATGCTTGAAAATATGGTTTTATTCCTCTGAACGCTTAAATGAGTGCCAAAGACAACTTTTCCAGATGGGGGAATCGAATTTCTGCACCCCTAAAGGCCTTATTAAAGTAATTAATTATTTTTTTAATTCTATTCTCTAACTGGATGAGGAACGCGCTCACTTTCGATTCAAATACAAGAAGGTATAAGTATATTTTTTCTCCCATAAGTGGTTGAGAGAATAGGGGTGGAGCACCCAAGTATTTCTTCATCTCCTAGAAAGTATTTTCACACTCTTCATTCCTCTCAAAGGTTTTTCTTAGCACCTTGAAGAATATAAGACACTTGTGAGTAGATCGGAAAATAAATCGGTTAAAAGCAACTACTTTTCCTGTCAATTTCTGTACATCTTTCTTACACGAGGGAGATTTCATGTAAATCAGTGCTTTTATCTTGTCTAGATTGACTTCAATTCCTTTTTGATTTACTATGAATCCCAAGAACATTCCCTCATGTACTACGAACACATTTGGTTGGATTAATCTTCGTCTGATGCTTTTCAAGCTTATTAAAAGTCTAACTTAAGTCTTCAATGTGGTCCACAACTTTTTTTCTTTTAGTAAGAATATCATCCACATAAACTTCCATATTCTTACCAATTTTTCTTCAAAAACTTCGTTCACCAGCATTTGCCATGTTGCTCTATTATTTTTAATCTCAAAGGGCATAACATTGTAACA
Source organism: Sambucus nigra (assembly GCA_949130495.1). Lineage (NCBI taxonomy): Eukaryota > Viridiplantae > Streptophyta > Magnoliopsida > Dipsacales > Adoxaceae > Sambucus > Sambucus nigra. The sequence continues at coordinate 102,402,259 of OX422212.1, forward strand.
GTAAGTACCTCGGCTAGTGATGAAAGATGTTTCCACTCTGTCTTCTGGCTTCATTTTGATTTGATTGTACCCTGAATAGTCATCCATAAATCCGAACAATTCATGCCCCGATGTTGCGTCATACAAGTGATCAATTCTTAGTAAAGGAAAATGATCCTTTCAACAGGCCTTATTGAGTTCCGTGAAGTCAGCGCTCATACTCTATTTGGTATTATTTTTTCTCACCATCACTACATTGGCTAACCAATTTGGATATTTGGATGTTCGATGAATTTTTCTTTATGTAGCTTGTCTACCTCTTTTTGGATAGCCGTGTTTTTTCAAGACTAAATACACGTCATTTTTTCTTGATCGACTTGGCATTCTTGGTGATGTTTAATTCATGGCATATAAATTCAGGATCTATTCCCAGTATGTCTTCATGGTTCCTTGTAAATACATTCTTCCTCTCTTTAAAAAATGATAAATTCCTATTTGGGGTATAGTCCAGAGTTGAGCCAATTTGCGTGGTTATTTCTAGTCTTTTTTCATCTAGGATAATTGTATTCGTGGCCGCTATAACCTAGCCTTTAACCAAAAAATATGCTTCATGGGGATCTAAGATCTCGATCTGGTAAGTGGTAGTGATCTTCTAGACTTCTTCTTGGTCGACTGAAGTATAATAGCATTCCTAAGCTTCGATTTGGTTTCCCTTCACAACGTTGACCTTGGAGAGTAGATGGTACAACTTCAAATTTTCTCAGGCCGAACCTATCGAGGATCGTATTATAGGTTGATTGGATATCTTGTTTAGGACGATAAAACAAATTCTTTCAATACCTAGTGGCATGCCAAGTACCGATAGGAAACTCCAATTTGACAATCCTTAAAGGGTATTTTTTTTCTCTCGAGAAGCCTATCAAAGTTCTGTGGTACGGTTCCAACTTGCTATCATGTAATCCTAAACTGTGGAAATAAGAATAGAACATCGATTGAGATATTATTATCTACTAGGATTCTGGACACTCTTGCTTCGTGCACCCTCATAGCGACGACTAAAGTATCATCGTGAGGGTATAGTACTCCAAACAAGACATTCTTAGAGAAACCAATTACCAGTTAGCCTTTGTTCACCTTTATCGGGTGGCCATTTACTTCATCAGATCAGTTAATTTATTAGATATAGGAACACACCTTGACCTCATTAAAATAGGCTTTTCGCTCGGCTACCTCATCACCCCCACCAGTGTCTCCTCCTGTAATGAAATGATAACCAAAATATGTCATTTTTATATCAATATCAGGTTCTCGAGGTTTCTTAGGAACATCCAGATCATCTTTTGAATCATCATCTCGACCCCTCTTCTTGTTATCTCTACTTTTGCAAGGAGATTCTGATCGTCTTATAGATTCTCGTCCCTCTGTTCGGTCAACAAACTTAGTTTTCCAAGTCAGATGATATTTTTTATTTCATTTTTTAGGGAAATACAAATTTTTATGGCATGCTCGTGATCCTTGTGGAACTCGCAATATTTAGACTTATCCCTCCGATTGGGAGGGGACTTCAACTTCCCTCTCCACTTTATATCCCTACTTCCTCTGATTTTTTCCATATTGTGATGCACGCCAAAAGTGAGAGGAGTGTATTCCTCACACTTCTTAGGTTTCTCGGCCTTCTTATCTTTTTATTTCTTTTTATCAGAACTCTTATGAATATCGACATTATCACCTAGGGTTTGCTTGGCAGTCATAGCCTCCTCAACATTCAGGATTTTTTCAGCTTTATCCATCAACTCAGTCATGGTTTTAGGGGATGTCTTTAGCCAGTGCATAGTACAACTTCTCGAGGAATGATCCACTCATCAAAGCAGTGATAGCAGTCTTCTCTTCATAATCCACCACTTTTAATTTTTCACTGTTAAAACGAGTTATATAGTCTCGGATGGTCACTCAGTAAATGGGATACTCTTTCAATGGGTCTGGCCCCAAAGCAAAAGTTGCTGATGAATAGCTCGATGAGTTTTTGGAGTTTAGAAATTTGTTCTCGAGGTAAATTATTATACTAAATTTATGCAGATCTAGTGATGGTACTTAAGAATGCTCGACAGTACATCTCATTGGGATCGAATAAATATCAATTGAAGCCTGATACTATTCAACAAGAAGGGCGGGATCATTTTTATCGTCATACTTGGGAGTAACCACAGGTGGATTGAACTTAGCTGGTCTAGGGAAATCCATGATGGCTGAAACGAAGGGTGATCCTTTCATAAAACTTTTATGTAATGGATTTTTAGACTTGGCTATTTTTCTTACACGATCTTCCAATCTCTCTATTGATCCCTTCCAAAGATGATATGATGGATTGGTCTGAAATATCTCTAGTATACCTACCATGCGATCGCACTGAGCTATTTTCCTTAGAAGTTTGCTTGGCTCACGAGGAACCTCGGACGCTGGCTCTGGATATAGTAGATCATTCTCGTCAGCCTTTTGACCTAGATGGTTCCCTAAGGTGTCCCCTATTTTCTCGGGCACTTAGGAAATCGAAACCAGAGGCTTTACTCAACCTTTCCATGGCGCTCGATCGCTCCTTAGTGAAAGATCGGCCATCGTAGTAATTAATAGATCTAATAGAAAATGTTACTCCAGGGTGATAAGTTTGGCCTTGTGAAGATCCGGAATATCTGGAAAAACTTTTACCATTCCTAGGAGGTGGAGGAGGCACTTCCCTCCAGGAAGATGGGGTGACAATAGGTTTAGCTTGAAGCGTTTGAGCAAGTTATCTTATAGTTTCCTGCATTGCTTTTTTCCCGTTGGCAATGTTGACTAAAATTCTTGGCAAGTCTCTTACGCCAAGAGGAGCAGAAGGACTGAAAGCATTACCTCTAGAAAGACTGTTTTCAGGATGTCTTTCATATTTCAAAGGTATGAAAAATGGTTTTCGAAAGAATTGGGTAGGAAACAACAGTGATTTGTCGTTTCCACATACGATGTCAATCTGTTGATGTTTAAATTTGGATTATTTATGTTAGCCTTAGTTATCCAAATAAATAACCATGTATACTAAGCATAAAGAAATATATAAAGACACCAAAGGTTTTTTACATGGTTCAGCTCATGAATACTCTACGTAGCCTAATAAAATTAGGCTATAACACTATCCATCTCAAATCACCTTACCCCAGTAATATATATGTACAACTTAATAATAATATTTTCACTATACCAAAATAATATATTATAACATTATTTCTTATCATTTTTTCAACATTGTTTCCATCCTTTTTTCAATGTTACAATACCACATTTTGAATGGTAGTTTCGCCATTTAATTTTGGTACGATAATTTCCGTAAAATTGGTTTTTTAGATTTATAAACCAAAATCAACCACAAAAAATTCAGTAATTTCGATTTTGATAGTTTCAATTTTCGGTAAGTGAAAAAAACATTATCACTTTTTTTCAAAACGAAACGGTACGGTACAGGTTTTTACTGTACTGCTAGCACCCTTAATTGGATATCCATAATGAGGCTACCATCTTCACCAAATTTATCTCAAGTAAACATTATATACACGTTTTGTCCTCGAGTTTGCTTGTGCATATGTCGGTCTTATTTATTATGTGCACTACATATTATGTATCACCAAAAGTTGATGATAATTTGGGTTTGCAACTAAAATGTTTATAGCACTCTTAAAATGACTACACACATAAATAATTATTCACTAATCATATCTTAATTATATAAAAGCCTTCAATATATTAATAGTGACATAATATTTTTTTGGTAAGTTATATAAAAACATTATTTTATTTATATAACTTAATAATAATAATATTTTTTCTTTATGCCTTCTAGTTATTATCATTACAGTGGATCTAAAAATAAATGCTAAATTTTGGACATATCATTTTTTTTCATTTTTTTATTAGGCATACAAAATCCGTCGAGCCGGTCTTATGGGCATATACAACCAATCTAGGCCCTTTAAGTTAGTTGGTTGAGCCAGTCGACCATGTCACTAAGGGCGGAAACATGGGTGAGCACACGAGGGATGTAGCCCATCCCAAAAAATAAGATTTTTTTTACCAGTCGTTTTATTGGCCATCCCAACACCTAATTTTGCACACTTTAGCACATCCAAGAACAATATACTTTATTTGAAACATAAACATTGAAGAAAAATCCAGTGGGCTAAAATTTTAGTACAGATTTCTTTGTTTATTATAATGGATTTTGACAAACATGAAATCGAGAATTGTATTCCAATAGTCATTTTCATTTTTTTGCTTCTCTTGATTATACTCTCTATATTTTTGAATTTAAGATTGTATCATTTTTGTGTATGTGTTTTATTGATTGGTACTTTAATAATGAATAACAAATATATATATAAGTTTCTTTGAGACTTAAATGTCTATATACATTTTTTCCCGATAGGGGCGGCCCTAAGCATGTGCCAAGTGGGTGATCGCATAGGGTCCTCCGCTGGTCTATTTGTTATTAGGGACATTTACAGTTTATGGTACACTTGTTCACAATATTTTGTTCTTGAGGTACGTTAGTTTTCATTATTATTGGATAGAGGTTGATTTGGATGGAATCCGTTAACTTCTGTTTAAAAGTTTTCTCTCACTTGTCAAATCTCTTATTTGCCCCTGATGATACAAAAAGACGGATGTGCCCCTCTATAAAATATATTTCTTTTATAAAAAAAAAACATATAAACCATACAAACCATACATTTCTTTTACATGCTTTTTGATATTAAATTTTGCTTTAAATTAAATTAACTGTTTTAACTATTTTAAATAAACTTTACATGCTATCTTAAATTGTTTTGAAATAAACCAATTTTATTTAAACTGCTTTAAATAAAACTGTAATTTTTTGCAATTTTTTGAAATAAAAACTCTTTTAAAAATAATACTGATTGTTGCCAAAAAAATATTAAAATAAAATTGTTTATATGTTAAACTGTTTTAAAAATATTAAAATGAAATAATTTCATAAAAAATTCCAGTTTATATGTTTAAAAAATTCCAGCATGTTTAAAGATGATTTTTAGTTAAAATAAACAGTTTATAAAATGATTTTAAAAAACTGTTTAAAAAGGATTTTCTGTTAAAAATATGATTTTCAAGATGTTTAAAAATGTTTATACGAAGAAAATCATTTTTTAAAAAAAATATGATTTTCTGTTAAAAATGTTTAAATGAAGAAAATCATTTAAAAGTATGATTTTCAGGAAAAAAAAAGTTTTCTATAAAATAAAAAAGTATAAAAAAATGCTAAAATGTGTTTTTTTAATTAAAAACAATTAAAAAACTGTTTTAAAATTTTAAATGATTTCCACCAGTTGAAAATTATTTTCAGTATAAAAAATAGTTTCACCAAATAAAAAATGTTTTCCACCCAAAATAATTATTTCTAGCAAATAAAAATGTTTTTCAGCAAAAAAATAAAAATTATTTCAGTTAAAAAAATATATATTTCCCGAATAAAAAAAGTATATTCAAAAAAATAAAAAATATTTCTCACCCAAAGTGTATTAGATTATTAGGAACTTTATAATTCACCAGCATAAACTTATTTATTAGCCTAATTGGTTGATGAAATAAATGAAATATTATACCCAAGCCTCCAGTCAAAATTTCCAACCAAACAAATAATTACCCAAATCTCCGGTCTAATTACAAAATTGTGGGTATATTATTTTCATTTGTTTTTGCTGGAAATTATTTATTTTTGTAATTAGAAATTATTTTTTGGGTAGAAAAAAAATTGTTTTGTTGAAAATCACGGTTTAATATTTTAAAATCATTTTTGAAATATATTTTCTTTTGTTGAAAATATTTTTTGTATATTTGTTCTAGAAATCATTTTAAAATCATTTTTTTAGGGTTTCTGGAAATCAAATTTTTTTAAATTATTTTATAAACAGTTGTTTTAACTATAAATCATTTTTAAACATTATAAATAGTTTTTTTAACATTTTTCAAACATGATTTCAAAAAACTATTGGGAATGAATAGTGGCGCATAGAATTTTAATTGGTGAAAAATGTTTTTATTTTTACTCTTTCGCTATAAAACTTTTTTATTTTCTAGAAATAATTTTTTTTGTGTTGAAAATATTTTTTTTTTGGTGAAAATAATTTTAAACCTTTTTTTCTAAATATTCAAACATTATTATAAATTTTTTTTCTAAATATTCAAACCTTATAATTTAGAAACAGTTTTAAACATAATTTATAAATGAATATACTTTATAACGTATTTTGTTGAAAATCATTTTATTTGGTTGAATATACATTTTTAAACATTATTATAAAACTCATTTTTAAACATTATTATACAACATATTTTGAAATGGGGTATATTGGTTTTAATAGAAATGGGGTTTAGGTTTTAAATAAGGGTATAAGAGTATTTAGATATAAGGGTATAATGGTAAATGACGATAGAATTTTAAACAATTAACGGCAGTTGACATAAATCGTCAAAATAGGACCCATATAATTAATATGGAAACAAATGTACCCCAAGAACAAAATATTATAGACAAACGAACCCCAAATAGTAAATGACCCTTGTTATTATTTATATGTTGAGGGCCATTTTTTATATCAGTACACATAAAAGGAACCTATTTTATAATTTTGCATAGGGCCTTATCAATGTTAACTATTTAACAACTAACTTTGGCTAGGGGTATATAGATCAAAATATAAAAGATTTGGCAAGTTATCCCCCTCACTCTAGGGCCCGTTTGGTTAAGGATACAATATTTTAGGTTCGTGAAAAATGTAGTACAGTTATCTTCGATGTAGTTGAAATTAATTATCTGTTTAATTGACATTTATTTTGTCCATTAAAAATAGTTATTTCGCTTCATTTTATTTTTCGTGTTTGATTTCATATACATTCTACGTAAAAAATATTTACAAATATTTAAAGTACCTCATAGTTTTCTTGTTTCCACACTCAAAAATTGATTTAATGGAAAACTTTAAAAATAAGATCAAACTACTTGCATATTTTTCCGCTCAATTTCTAAACTCCAATAAAAATGAATTATTTTCAGTCTTTTTTCGATTTTGTAATGACATAACCCAAAAAGTTGTTAATTTGAAATTTTAAATAAGTGGATATACTATAATTACACAATTTTATACAGAAATGGTTAATAAAATTCAATCTCATAGAGGTGAAATTATATTTCACTATTTTTTCATCTCGGTGTAAAGAATTTCATCTTGAACAAGGTATATGACTAATTTATTATAAGATTATCATAATATTAGCCCATCCCACCGACGAATCTTGGCTCCGTGTTTGCATGTCACATACGAGTAATATGTATTGGGTTTTATTTGGAATCCCTTAAAATTAAAATTTGCACCCAAAATCAGTAGACGTCCATTTCCTAACCAGTATGGGGGACGTGTAGCTATGTTACCAAACTAAGCCTCAAAGTAGCTCAAAGTTGTTCAGCCCAAATTGAAAAGAATAAAAACTTTAGAAAATGAGGATTCCAGTTTCCTTCATTGCGTTTAGAAAAAATATATTTATATCCTCTCAAAACGTTAGAAAATGAGGATTCCAATTTCCTTCTAACAATACAAATTAAATATGTATTTTTTTTTTAAATTTGTATTTATCATGGATTTTTTTTGGGACTAGTTGGCAACCCGCACGATGTATGGACATAATTAATTTTTTATATAATGAATAATTTTATTTTCTTAAAATATAGTACATAAACATTATTTATAAAAATAATAGAGAATTAAGGTAAATGTCATGTTCCTTTCTATATTTGGATTTTTAGTACAATGCTTTTTAAATTTATAAATCTAGTCCTTGTAGTACAATAACATTTATTTGTGTGCTCTTTTTAAAGTTAGGAGTTATTTTTTGGGTCCGCGCTAGTGACACCCTTTTTCATGGTGTTTTAGTCATGTTTTTAGTACATGAACTAAATTTATAAAAATTATGTGGATGTGCTATTTTTATACACTTTGAGAATTATGAGTACCTTTCCCCAAAATCCCCTAAAAATAATTATGATAATTGTGTTTTAAAATATTAATAAATGTAAGAAAATTTGACCACAACATTTGTGTAATAAGAAACTCGAACGTAAGTTGTGCATAAACAAAAAAAACTTTGATGGAGTTTTAACTCACTGCTTATACCATACTTGCCCAACCTACTTCTTTATAAGACTTAAATGGTTACCTCTATTAAATTCTCATGTAGAGAATGTAGTTTTTGTAGTGTTCATCTATCATTTTAACTTGCTCACCTTACAAACTCATACTTCTGTTATTTAAATATACACCAGCACAAGTGTGTGTGTGTGTGTGTGTGTGTGTGTGTGTGTGTGTGTGTGTGTGTCTATATATATATATAATATATTTTACTTAACGTACCAACAAACATACCAATTTTTTTTAAATAGTAATACATTAAGTTTTTCAACCAAACTCGGTGTTGACGCAAAAATTCTCCATCTACGAGGACCAGTCAGAAAGGACACCTGTCATCCTACGTGGCAATATTTATACTTGTTCGGCACCCGAGTAGAGTTAGTCTACACCCGAGGAGAGTTGGTCGGCATACCAACCAACACATGGCATACTAAGCAACTCAAGGAAGATCAACCATCCTAGAAGACCAACAGTTAGATTCATTGTATATAGATATAAATGTTTGAATGTATAAAGATATTGTATCTCTTTAACTCCCATCACTATAAATCCATGTATTCCCTGAGCCAAAGGGAGGGACAACTAAGAGAAACTACATACAAGATACACACCTCTTTCTCTCTCTACACCATATTGTGCTATTCTAAACCTCTGGGAATAAAATAATAGTGGACATAGGCTTTATTCATAGTCGAACCACTTTAAAAACCTTTGTCTCTTATGTGTTCGATGTGATCACCATTTCATCTTCAATCATCATCTTCATTCCTTCATTTTATCTGTTGTTGATGCCGATAAGATATCATGGATGCTATTTCTAGTCATCAACAGATTGACGTCGTCTGTGGGAACATGTTACAAGCATTGTTCTCCATCAAAAGCAAAGTTTTTATTTTCTCTACGTATAATCAATTATACATACATTTTTTGATTCAATCATGATTTTTATGTTTATATACATAAATTAATTGTCCAATTTTTATCTGCAAAATGTTGCATATCATGATTTTTAAATCATAACTGTTAGATTAATTCTTATTGAGAAATCTGTAAAATAGTGGATTTCATAAATCATAAATTTTGGCTTGATTCTCAAGTTTGAATTTTATATAATGGAATAAACATTTAGATTGATTACATCTACGAAAATATACGACGATGGTAAGATTTGATAATTTTTATTGTTGTTGGTTTTGAAACGAATTTTGAAAGATCTTTGAGGACTATTCAAATTCCCATCATATTTTTAATCAGAGAATGGGAAAAGTTAAAATCAAGAACAATTTTATCTCTTATGGAAATCGCAATTCTGACCCAGATCTACTTCAAAGTTCTCATCAATTTGATTCATTTAATATATATATATATATATATATATATATGTGTGTGTTTCTATTCAGTGTTAGACAATTTTCACCATGAATGTCAGACGTCTATAACTCTTCTTGAAAATGTTCTGGGCAAACACGTTTATATAAAGAGCTACATCATGGGAGGAGATTTCACATATGTTGATTCCCATATTTCCCATATTTCACATCTTCTACAAAGGAGTAAAACTTCAAAACCATTCTCTTTCCTCTCGGATATTGATCATATTTTTTATAGATCTGATGATTTCTATTTGTTGCTTATCTCTTAGATCTGATGATTTTTATTTATTGGTTATCTCTTAGATCTAAGAATTCTGATTTCTTACGATTTATTAGTTCTGATGAGATTAATTTATTAGTTTAATGATTGATTTATTGATTTAAAATATCTATTCTTCAATTGATTACTGGCTGTCAAAATAAATTCTGGCGATCTGACTGGGAAGAAATAAATTATACAATTTTAATCCTCTCAATTCTAACATTCGACAGCGAATGAAGCTGGGGCACAAATGTGAGATCGAACTCTCCCCATAATTTTGCTTGATCAGACACATAAATAAAATCCCATAGTTTCAACCATTTCTGCTACAGTAGAACGCCACCAAATATTTTGATCGACCTCATATCAGATGAACTTAACCGCCTAAGATTTTGACATCTGGAGAGTTGGCAAACAAGAACTGGACATCGACCTCCAGAGGTAGTTGTTAATCGGAGGCATTACACTAATCGGCTACCAGAAGAAAACATATATAAAACTTTTGAGGATCAGACCTGTGGCGACAGATATTGTACAGATTGAGGGCTAACCCGACCTCCTATTCGTTGGTCGGTAACCAAAAAATGAAAGTCGTCATCCATATATTCGGAGTTTTGATTCCACAGGGTAATCGACGACCACTGTACCTGAGCATACGAGGTCGGCAGTTGTTCTGCAACAGGTCGGCGACAGGTTTGCCTAGATCGAAGAATACTATCGTCGACGTCTCATTGGTCGACGAAATCAATTTGTTGCTCGGCGACCCCCACCTTCTTGGTCGGGCATACTTATTCATCATCAATAGCACATAATCCTTGGTCGGCATAGACTCCAGATCCTCTTTTGCTGGTCGGCATCAGTTATTATAGGTCGCTATTTATAACATGTTGACGATGGAAGGTTATGACTTGAACGAATTTATATGCTCAAAATGAAGAAATATCAATTTTGACTTTGTCAAAATCCCCACCATGCTGCTAAAAACACGAGATAACCCCCATATCCTTTATTAATTCACGACAGGGGAGTTTCCACTAGAATATAAGTGCATACCTTATTATTCTTTATGCTGAAATAATTTTCAAACACCGACTTATATCTGATTAGTCACTGGAGTTTAAATAATTTTACGAAAAACTCCAAATTAAATTTTATGCCTTACATATGGCACGTACTTGATAAAAATTTGCTCACATGATACAAATTTGGCACAAAACATAATATTTCATATTTTGAAATTTTTATTGCCTTATGTCTGAGCTGATACACATCATAAATTGTTTGGATGAATAAGTATTCTAATGAGAATAACTATTTTATTTAGTCTCAACAGGTGTTCGAGCAACTTGTTAAATTCTACAGGTACAAGATTCAATCCCGACGAAAGCTCGGCCACGATCTTAAACTTATGGAAACTATTATTATTGCTCGACATCATGCAATTTTACCTCGATAGATCAACCGGACATATATTATTTCATATTTTGAAATTGATATTTTTTGCCCGAGCAAATACATATCATATATTGATTATATTTACTAGATTATTCTCATGATAACTAATCCATTCAGCCAACATATATGGTAGGGCAAGTTATTACTTTTTACAATTACAATTTTCAGTCTCGACTAAGTATTCGACCGTGATTACATGGGAATCTTATTAATGCTTCGATTTATATATTCGATCGAGCACAAATAGCTACTCAGCCACAATCTTAAACTTCTAGAAAATATTATCATTGTTCAGCATTATGAAGTTTTATCTCAGCGAGGAACTATTCATTTTATTATTGCTCTGATATATGCTCAAGCACGAATTATTCTCTATATTCATCCTATATTTATCTCAGCAGGGAGCTCGACGAGATACTTATTCAGCTCCGAGGAAAACTACAACATTTATTATATTTCACCCCCAACGAATAGTTGGTCGGGGTAATTCTTATTTATATTCAAGCCCCGCAAAGTAGTCAGCCATTTTCTTATGTTTTGGAAAATACTATTCTTGTTCGGCATTATACAATTTCACCTCGATAGATCAGCGAGACACTTTATTATTATTCTGAATCATTCTTTATATCTATTCGGATGCATATTCTATATTTATCTCAGCATGGGGCTCGGTAAAATATTTATAATCATATATTCATCTCCAATGAGGTCTCCGTCATTTATTATATTTTATCCCCAATGAACTGTTGGTCAAGAAAATTATTTTCACTATATATATATTCAGCAAACCAACTAAGGTTGGTCGGCATCAACAAACCACCAACTCCGATTGGTCGGCATATCAGCAACCACCAACTTCGGTTGGTCGGCAATAACCACCAACTCCGGTTGGTTGGTAACAATAAATTTAACCAACAATGTTGGCATCACGGGTGATCTCAAGGGACACCCCAAACATGGCAAGAAGATGGGTGACCTCCCAGGGCATCCACTGTCTAGGCAACAAGCTAATTCTGGTAAGATTACTACAACTAAGCAGAAACATGGGATGAAAATCATTCCATTTCTTAGTCCCAAAGAGTGATAAGTCACTATAATTAAACAACAAGTGGAGCAAGTTTAATTGTCTATGAAAAATAGGACATTTTGTCCTATCTATAGATATATACATTAGCAAACAATAAGGAAAGCATCTTACAAAGTATTTCCAAGAAAATGGAAATGCAAACATACAAAGATCTCAAGGAGCCATTTCAAGGAACATTTCCTCGGCCTTATTTTTCTAGCAAGACCAACATACTTCAAGGCCAAGAAAGCATTCAAAGTTCATATTACACATTTGGGGGCTTCTATTACAGATTTAGTTATTCATTCGGTGGCATATTCTCATAACATCATGCAGTCGAGCATCAAATTCAACTCCACAAAGTTACACGGTCGGGGCCCCAACCAATCATCATTTAGGAGTTGTTTTTCTTGCTCAGGAATTAGTTTTGATTTTAAAGTTCAGGAGGCATATTGAAATTAAGGAGGCATATTGAAATTCAGGAGGCGTATTCAGAAGTTCAGGAGGTATATTCAGGAGTTAGTTGTGTATTAAAGTTCAAGAGGCATATTCAGGAGTCATTATGCACATGCTATTGAAGTTCAGGAGTCAAATTCAGCATCTACAGCATTGAGATACTTACTACTACTGTCCTGACCAACATTAAAGAAGGAGTTGTATGAAAATATTTCAAAGTCCACCACTAGCTTGGTACTAATCAGATTGAAGAGTTGGGTTCAAAAGCTACTATGTTACTCGACAAAGTATTCAGAGGAGCATAAATCAGAAAAATTAAGCACGTGAAGTTAGCACTTAGTTGCTCGGAACAGAAGGCAGTTGGTAGGCTAGCAAACCAATCAATATACTTGAAGATTATAAAAAGATACAAGCTGCATACTATAGCATTGCAGCATCCAAATTCCCAGGGGTGATACATAGCACACATTCGCTTGACGAACAGAGTTCCTCAAAAGAGATATTAGCAATCATCAATCAGCTTGCATCATATGTCGTCTAGGAGTTAGTGCACTTTATGTTGAACAAATCAAGAAGGTAGATTAAGAATTTCACGAGCACCGAGAAACACTGCAGAATAAATAATCCATCCTTTCAATGAACCATAAAGCATGGAGCATTGGGGGGCTTCTGTTGAAGCAAAAATTCTCCATCTACGAGGACCAATTAGAAAAGTAAACCTGTCATCCTACGTGGCAATATTTATACTTGTTCGGCACCCGAGGAGAGTTAGCTGGCACCCGAGGAGAGTTGGTCGGCATACCAACCAATACATGGCATACCAAGAAAGTCAAGGAAGATCAACCATCCTAGAAGACCAACAGTTAGATTTATTGTATATAGATATAAATGTCTGAATGTATAAAGACATTGTATCTCTTTAACTCCCATCACTGTAAATACATGTATTCTCTTAGCCAAATAAACGGACAACTAAGAAACACCATACACAAGATACACATTATTTCTCTCTCTACACCATATTGTGCTATTGTAAACCCCTGGGAATAAAGTAACAGTGGAGGTAGGGTTTATTCATAGCCGAACCACTTTAAAAACCTTTGTCTCTTATGTGTTTGATGTGATCACCATTCCATCTTTAATCATCATCTTCATACCTTCATTTTTATCTGTTGTTGATGCCGATAAGATAACATGGATGCTATTTCTAGTCATCAACAGATTCTGTTGACGCAAAAATTCTCCATCTACGAGAACCAATCAGAAAAGGACACCTGTCATCCTATGTGGCAATATTTGTACTTGTTCGGCACCCGAGGAGAGTTAGTCGACACCCGAGGAGAGTTGGTCGGCATACCAACCAACACATGGCATACCAAGCAACTCAAGCAAGATCAACCATCCTAGAAGACCAACAGTTAGATTCATAGTATATAGATATAAATGTCTGAATGTATAAAGACATTGTATCTCTTTAACTCCCATCACTATAAATACATGTATTCCCTTAGACAAATAAACGGACAACTAAGAAACACCATACACAAGATACACACTCTTTCTCTCTCTACACCATATTGTGCTATTGTAAACCCCTGGGAATAAAATAACAGTGGACGTAGGCTTTATTCATAGCCGAACCACTTTAAAAACCTTTGTCTCTTATGTGTTTGATGTGATCACCATTCCATCTTCAATCGTCATCTTCATACCTTCATTTTTATCTATTGTTGATGCCGATAAGATAACATGGATGCTATTTCTAGTCATCAACAGATTGGTGAATAGCATCCATGATATCTTATCGGCATCAACACTCGGTATATATGATATACATAATAAGGAGATCGTATAACAAAAAAATAATCAAAAAATTCAATTCTAAAGTAGGTGAGATGATGGCAAAAAATTTAACGGTCGAAAATGCTCATATTTACCTACTTTTTATTTCATCCATTTCCGGGTTGATTTTATTATAATTATTTTTGTAAAAGATCACCGTGTATATAAAATTTGGTCAAAAACTATATTTTTTTACTATTTTAAAAAAAATAATTATCTTCATAGATATATTGCTAGGAGGTATATTAGAGAGTCTATGTGTGTGTGTGTGTGTGTGTGTGTGTATATATTATTTTTTGATTAAATATATATTTTTTAAATTACAAAAAATATTTTTTATTTTTTTTAACATTTTTTTAAAAAAAATAATGCGGGGTATTATGGGCTGGGTTTTATCACGGGGGAAAATTTATCGTCGTGCTGATCTTGTTCTGGCCCGTCCTCATTTTAAGAGTGCAGACATGGCATGTGTCACTTGACGGTGAACCTAGAAATTATCGACTAAATTATAGGCACTCTTTCTCTTTTTTCTGGGCTCACCGTCAGGTGACATGTGTCCAATCCACACTCTTAAAATGCAGAATGGTTATATATATAACCATTCTGCATTTTAAGAGTGTGGATTGGACACATGTCACCTGACGGTGAGCCCAAAAAAAAGAGAAAGAGTGCCTATAATTTAGTCGATAATTTCTAGGTTCACCGTCAAGTGACATATATATTCAAAGTTTGAAATTAGGCCATGCTTGAATTCAAAGTTGTCATGACAAATTAGGCTATGATCGATTTTAGGCGTGTTTGATAAAACATTTTTCTTTTGAAAAGTAATTCCAACGTACACTAAGATACTAATACATAAAACACAAGGTTAAATTTTCATGGAAACCAGTGAAGGGAATGATAAGTTGATATTCCCCTTCTGGTAGATTTATATCCGGATCTATATGAATATGAAGCACAAGTTTTAGTGAGCATTATATATATATATATATATATATATATATATATATATATATTGTGATGACAATTATTATGCAACAGAAATAGATAAGAGAAACGAATCACCAAGTAAGAATAAGGAATGCAAAATGACAATCGCACAACAAAGGATGTACGTGGTTCAGCAAAGATGTCTACATCCACGGTGGTGCAGTCAGTATTATTTCTATGTTCTCCGGAGAGTGATTATAGAGAATATAATATGTCCTTTGCCCCGGACCTAGGGTTTATTATATATATGTTTATTTCAGTAAATGGGGGTGTTGGACTCCCCCACGTTTTCCATCTCTTCCTAGAACCTCTCTTAATGGGAACATGGGAAGAGACTAAATCATAATCGGTTAAGACAAGGAGGGTCTGGACTTTGGGCCGCCACAAATGGGATACTCGTCCAGGCCCATCATTCTAATTTAGGGTACACACAATTGCCCCTAAGTTTGTTGGGCTATGCTTGGGCTCAATAAAATTAAATGATTTGTCATAATGGCTCCTTTGTACATCGTGCAACTCTTCCCAAAGTTTGAGGACTGATTCTGGCGACACCCGCTTCGTGGCCTATGCGCTACGATTAGCAACCTTTAAAGGTTTTCTAGAGCAGCCATTTTTTTACCATCGTTTCAACCTTCTCAGCATTCTTCCATTTCCTGTGATCTCTAGCGATTCACACTCTCTTCTCTCAGTCTCCATTCTTATCGCTTCCTTATTATTTGGTCTCGTGATTCTTCATCGTTCAAGTCGAACTTTCATCTTGTAAGTCTCGTGTGCCTTCTCTTTGTATTTTCTCTTTGAATTTGTAGTTTTCTAGGGTTTCCCAATGGCAAAGATTGGTATTAGGTCGGTGTCTGAGTTTAGGAAGTTTTATAACATCCCAGAGTGGGTAGAGATTGAGTGTGTTCCTCCCCTTAGAAATGTTAGAGAAATAGAAGGTCCCCATTGGATCCATGTTTTGATGCTTTCCCAAGGGGGACTTACTTTTCCTCCTAACAACCTGTTCTTGTACTTCTTTGGTTACTTCAATATTGTTCAAGCACAATGTTCACCCAATGCGTGGAAGATAATTAATGGAATCCATAGAATCAATCAGTTATATGGTACCAAGTTAGGGCTTGTCGAGGTCTGTTTTCGCTACTCTTTTTCTCGAATTAGTTCTGGTGTTATCTATCTCAAAGCCAGGAGCCCTGACAGGGTAGTGGTAGTAAACCTACCTGATTCCCATAAGGACTATTGGCAAAAGGGTTTCCTTGCTAGAAACTGGAAGTTTTCTCCCCAGTCTGAAAGGTCGAGGTCTGATAGGTTCTCTGTTCCCTTTTATGGGGAATAATACATAGGTGGACTTTTCTCTGTTCTTTTAATTTTTGTCAATTTGTGATCTTTCTGATTTTTCTCTATTTTTTCTTCAACGAGGTCGAAGAACTTGGAACCTGCTCTCAGCGAGATTCGTCTCTTTGAATTGTTCAAGGCCTGGAATATCAGGGAGCTCTTAGCTGACGACGAGCATCCCCGATCCGCTGCTTTTTTGCTCAAATATAAGAACGTTGGTTCTAGTTTTATAGCGAGGCCGGTAGACAGTATCCCTAAGTTTGATACCTTTGAAGAGACTGCTACTGATCCTATTCAGTTGGACGAGGAGGAAAGCAGTTCTGAGAGTGATATCGCAGGTGGTGATGAAGGCAACTTTGGTGAAGGGAGCTCCGGTGGTAGTAGGTCTTCTGATTCGGAGGAAGTATCTAAAGCTCAATAATTTTCGAGAACATCCATCAGTTCAAGCGAGGAGATGGTTCCTCCAAGGAAAAACTTGATTTGGGATGATGATGACGACGATCACGTGCTCTTCGCTCAGAGGTCAAAAAAGAAGAAGTCCAGCACTGGGGTTGTAGCTACTGGATCTCGTTCTTTTACTCAAGAGCAAGAGAGGAAGAGGAAAAAGGAAGAGCAGATGAGAGAGAGGGAGAGAAAAAAGGAGGAGGAAAGAAAGAAGATGGAGGATAAGAGGAGGATGGAGGAGAGGAGGAGAATGGAGAAGGAGAAAGAGGAAGAGATGAGAAAGATGGAGTCAAGGACGAAGGCTCGACAAGCCTTAGTCCCAGTGTCTGCTTTGCCCGAGGGAGCCTCAGTTGCTTTTTCTCCTCAACTGGCTCTTGCGCTGCTCGAGAGGGCAGTTCTTCCAGCAGATCGCCAGAGGGCGCTGGGGTCTGATCAATTGGCCCTATAAGCTAGCCATAGGCTAGCGCTGGTAAGATCTTTTCCATTTTCTAATGCTTAAAAAGTTTTAGTTGTTTCCCCTTCCTGATCTCTTCTTTGTTTTTGGCAGTTTGTGATGGACTTTGCCATGCTTTATCATTCTCGTGATGAGCTGGTGAGAAGGAATGGCGAGCTGGAGCAGCAGAGGGCTGCTTTGGAAGTGAGGGGTACTCAACTAGAGGCTGATTTAAAGACTGCTGATGCCGCCCAAGTTTCCTCTGACATGGCCCTCGTCAATTCTAATCGAGAGAGGGATGCGGCGGTTAAGGAGCTGAACAAGCTGAGGCAGGCCTATGACCTGGTCTACTCAAGAAAGCTGGCTGTCGTAGAGGAGAACAAGGTGCTAACCGAGCAGTTAAAGGAGAAAGAGTCCCAGGCAGCCACCATCAAGGAGGATTCATACAACTCTGGGTGGACTGCTGCATATGAAGGTGCCAAGGTTCAGATAGGCTACATCAGTCGTCTGAACTTCAAGAAGGGTTTGAACAAGGCCCTCTTAGGTACTGGTATTGATGTTGACTCTCCTTTGTTCAACGAGCATAACCCGGGCTCGAAGCCGAATGTGGATGAAGAAGCCCCTGTCCCTGCTATAGAAGGCGTTGAGCCTATCTCCCAGACGTTGCCTACCGAGGTCCTTCCTGCTCAGGCGACAGAGGTTACCCTTGCTAAGGGGGGTGCTTCTACTGTCGCTGACAAGGGGAAGCAGCCAGCTACCTTTGGGCAACCTGAGGTTGCTAATTAGTTATCATCTAGGGTTACTTTTTGTATCTTCATTTGTAACTTTTCTTTTTACTCCTAGATGTACTTTAACCCTTATTAACAAAAAGGTTTCTTTTTCCCAGTGCACTGATTTGTCTTTCTTTTTGATCCCCTCTTATGTCTTGTAGTTGATTGATGTAGAAGAGTATATTCCTGCCACATCTCAATTGGGCAGGACTCTTGGTCCCAATGCAAGTCCTCAGGTCCTCCAGGCCTTTGTTAGGCTTTGCAAATCTCTTAGGTCAAGGAATAAAAAGTATAAGGATCAGTCTGAGCTTATGGCCAAGTTGAAGGACAGGCTCTAGGAGATGGAAGAGATTGGTGCTTCAGTGCAAGAAGAGGTAAATGCATTGAGAACAAAGCTTCTCGATGCTTCTGAGATTAACCAGGTTGGGGAAATGCTTCAGTAAGAAAATGAAGCTTTAAGGAAAGAGGTCTCGAATCTTAGGGAGCATACGTCGAGCACCGCTCCTGCAGTATTACTAGGCTCTTCATTGTCGTGAGCTAGGGCTGGCTCAAGCGATGTTCCTCCTGTGCTACGAGGTTCTACTGGTCCATCCATTCCACGAGCTAGCAGGAGAACCAGGAGTTCAGATAAGGAAATGGAAGAGCTTCGCGGTGATGTCCATCGAGCATATATGATCGTTGATGGGCTTCAAAGGGATGTTACTCGGCTGCGACACCTGTTTAAAAAAAGACCTCAGCGAGTATGGGCCGACGGTTATGATCAGGGTTGGCTATATGCTCCGACGAGGCTGATAGAATTTGAAGAGCTTGCCTTCATCAGGGGGTGGTTGACTGCTCTGAAGGAGATGTAAGTTCCAAGGAACTCAATTCTCTGGTATCGCTATGAAATATCTCCTTCCACTCGGATGCCCAATCCCTTTCGGAGAGGTGATCAGTGGATACCCATCGATGCCATCCCTCGGCAGCTATTGGAGTCGGTTGCTAACGAAGTTGAGGAAGAGTTAGTTCCTACTCCTGATGATGGTTGAAGAGCTCAAGTGGATGATTATCTCGTTCAGAGGCCTCACCCCCACTGAGATTTTGCCAGTAGTTACTCTGTGTATTTTGTATTGAAGTGATGTTATGTCAATGTTTTGGGCGAGCTTGTCGACTAAACATGTATTGTACTTGTTGTAAATATGGTGGATTAATATAAAATTTATGTTTTGGGCTAATTTAGACGACTAAACAAGTGTATTATATTCTCCATATTCTCGCTCCTTTATGATCTCTAAATTTGTATTATTACGCAAGTGTCCTTCCAGTCCAGTATACTATCGAGATACCATTGTGCACCACTTTACCTTTTAGGTCGTGTCGTCACACTCCCTTAGGCCTAAGTGTGGCAATTGGCGAGGACACACCTAGTGTTGGATGCTCTATCCGATCAGGATTTTATTTAACCAAAGATGGTTTGGCGACCAGTTTTAATTTGGCCATATTGCCTAAGAATCTCCTGTAGGGCTTCATATATTGCTAGGGGCAATGCTAAGAGGTCTTTCGTGTTTCATAACAAAAGCCTGAGAAGGGTGATTTTCCTGCTATGGTGTAATGATCAATGTGCCTGTCATTTGGAAAAGGTGTGTGATAAAGCTTATGTAACTGTTACTCATTAGAACGCAGCCGTTAAACGGCTTTCATTAATAATAAGGAAAATGAACTACTAGTTCCACAACAAAAGCATAAAACAATAATCTAAAAATAGAATTTCTAAAAATAAAGATTGGCTGCATTCCATGCTCGGGGGATTTCTCTTCCTTCCATCGTTTTTAAGTGATAGGCGCCTTGCATATTATCTCTTGTTATCTTGAATGGTCCTTCCCAGTTTGTCCCTAGCTTATTGTATGATGGTTTCACTGCGCTGCCCAGGACTTTCCTTAGGACATAGTCCCCAACTTGGAATTTCCTTGGGTTGACCCTCTTGTTATAATGCCTTACGAGCTGTTGCTGATAGCTCGCTAGTTTTACTAGGGCTAGCTCTCGGCGCTTATCGGCTAGGTCAAGCTCAGTGAGCAATGCTGCATCATTATGGCCCTAGTCGACAAGGCTGGTCCTCATTGTCGGCCAGCCGACTTCTAATGGGATGACTGCTTCTATTCCATATGTCAACGAAAATGGGGTCTCACCTGTTGCTCGTCGTGGAGTGGTTTGACAAGCCCATAGAATATGTGGTAAATCATTCACCCATGCACCTTTGGCTCGCTCTAATCACTTCTTTAATCCGTCGATCATAGTTTTGTTGGAAGCTTCGTCTTGGCCATTTATCTAAGGATAGGCCACCGAGCTGAAATGGTGTCTGATTCCATGTTCTTTACAGAAACTCTAAAAAGAGATGCTCTCAAACTGCGTTCCATTATGGGTGATGATGGTTCTAGGGATTCCAAAATGGGTGATTATATTTCTCCATATGAACCTTATCATATATGCATCTCGGATGTTCGCTAGGGGTTCTGCCTCGATCCATTTGGTGAAGTAGTCAGTCGCGACCAACAGATACTTGCGATTGCCGGTGGTGGTAGGAAGTGGCCCTACGATGTCCATCCCCCATTGGACGTACGGCCATGGGATGGTAATGATTTTAGGTCGCTATCAAGTTGGTGGATCATAGGAGGGTGAAGATGGCATTTCAAGCACTTGCGGACATACACCGCAGAGTCCATTTGCATATATGGCCACCAATAGCCCTCCTTCATTGCTCGAAAATCTAGAGATCTTCCTCCAATATGACTTCCACAGATTCCTTCGTGAAGCTCATGTAGAACTTGCTCGACATCCTTTGGGTGAATGCATTGGAGGTAGGTACCGAAAAATGATCTCTTGTATAGCTTTCCCTCAGGAGATAAGTGAAAGCGAGAAGCTTTGACTCTTATCTGGCGAGCAGTCTTGTTATCATCTGGAAGTGTGTCATCCTTCAAATAGTTCCTTAATGGGTCCATCCAGATGGGTGCAAACTCAATTCGGAGAACCTGCTCCACGCTTGGTAGCTCACTGTTACGGTTAATGCTCGGGTGAGAGAGGAAATCGATGGGGATTGTCCTTTTTAAGTCGGAATCGATTACTGAGCTTAGGGCTGCTAGGGTGTCAACATGGTTATTCTGCCCTCTGGGAAACTGCTGGACATTGATCTCTTCGAAGCTCGTCATTAGCCTTTTCACTAAGGCGAGGTACGCTGCCATTCTTTCATCTTTTGTATTGTAATCTCCACTTATCTGATTGGAGACTAATTGAGAATCGCCGAACACCTGTAAATGCTTTGCTCCCAAAGTGTGCAGCTTCTGGAGGTCGGCTATTAAGGCTTCATATTCTGCTTCGTTGTTGGAGGCTATAAATCCAAGCCTGATTCCTTGTTCAAGGATTATATCCTCTGGAGTAATGAGGATAATGCCTACACCTGCCCCCTTTGAGTTGGAGGCTCCATCAATGAACAATATCCAGGTTTCCTTTATTTCATCATTCCTCTTTTGTCTTGTTGGTGGAGGTTGGTTGGAGGGTTGATCACTTGTGAATTCGGATATGAAATCAGTAATGATTTTCCCCTTGATTGCGTTCCTTGGTTGAAATTGAATGTCAAATCGTCCGAGCTCGACTGACCATTTAGACAATCTGCTCGACAAATCCGCCTTCCTCAGGATTTATTTAAGGGGGTGTGATGTAAGGTCGATTATAGTGTGGGCTTCGAAATAGTGCTTCAGCTTCCTTGAAGCCACTACTAGTGCAAAGGCAAGCTTCTCCAGTGGTAGGTATCTCTGATCGGCGTCTAGTAGGGTCTTGCTCGCATAATAAATGGGGTACTGGATTCCTGCAACTTCGCACATTAATGCAAAATTGACAGCGTGGTTGGAAATGGAGAGGTACAAGTACAAGGGATTTGATTCCTTTGGTATGACGAGCAGTGGTGGGGAACTGAGGTAATCCTTGAGTTCGTCCAGTGCCCGCGAGCAATCTTGGTTCCATTCTACCGTTTTGTTTCCCTTTAGAAGCTGGAAGAAAGGCTTGCACTTCTCAGAGGACTTTGAAATGAATCGTTCTAAGGCAGCGAGCATACCGGTGAGCTTCTGTACGTCCCGGATCGTGCGAGGAGGTTGTACCCTATTTTTTGCATCGATCTGGTCTGGGTTGGCCTCGATGCCTCTTTTACTGATCAAGTACCCAAGAAATTTTCCTGACTGGACACCGAAAGAACACTTGCTCGCGTTAAGTTTCATTCGGTATTTCCTGAGGATATCAAAGGTGCTTGATAGGTCTAAGAGGTGATCTTCTTTCTTCTTGCTTTTAACAAGCATATCATTGATGTAGACTTCCATGGTGTCTCCCATTTGACCCTTGAATATCTTGGTGACCAGTCGCTGGTAGGTTTCCCCTGCGTTTTTGAGCTCGAAGGGCATGACCTTATAGCAGTATAGTCCGACTAAGGTGATGAATGATGTTTTGTCTTGGTCTGGGGTATACAGAGGGATCTAATGATACCCGGAGTATGCATCCAGAAAACTCATTCTCTCGTGAGCTACAGTAGCGTCTACCAGTTGATCAATTTTTAGGAGGGGAAACTGTCCTTAGGGCATGCTCTATTGAGGTCGGTGAAGTCTATGCAAACTCTCCACTTCCTGTTGATTTTTGGAACTACTACTGGGTTGGATAACCATTCTGGGAATTGTACCTCCCGTATGGATCCTGCATCCAACAATTTTTCTACTTCTTTTTCCACGACTTTTGCCTTCTTGGGAGCAGTTCTCCGTACCTTCTGCATGATTGGTTTGAAGGTGGGATTGACGTGCATCTGATGACAAACCATACTAGGATCAATTCCAGGTAGCTCGTATGGTTCCCATGCGAAAACATCTACATTGCGTCTCAGCAGAGTTGTCAATTCCTTCTGTTCCTGGTCAGTGAGAGAGGCTCCAATCAAGAAAACTCTGTCACTGTCGCTATCTACAGCTGTAACCTCTACCAGGTCTTCGATGACCCGTTCAGAGGGGAGGAGCCTGCTCTCCTCTACTCCAGTTCTTCCGTACTTTAATTTCTATTTAGAAGGTGTCAGACCTTCTTGTTCTTCAACTTTCTCGCTGGGCTGATCGGCTTTCTTCTCTGGCCTTAGTCGGATGGCTGCTATGAAGCACTTTATTGCCATTGCTTGATCGTCGTGGATCTCCATTACTCCTCGCTCGGTTACATACTTGAGTTTCTGATGGTAGGTCGAGGAGACTGCCTTCATCGCATGTAGCCATCCCCTGTCGAGGATGGCTTGGTACGGCGAGTCAATGCCAACCACCAAAAACTCAATCATCTTGGAGACATTTCCCACGCGTACTGGAAGTACAATCTTTCCCAGTGGCATAGTTATTTTTCCAGCGAAGCCAACTAAAGGGACAGTAGCTACCTTTAGGTCGGCGACGCTTAACTTCAATTTTCTAAATAGGTCGAGACACATTACCTCGGACGAGCTTCCTTGGTTGACGAGCAACTTGTCGACGTCAAAGTTAGTTATCCTGAGGGTAATGATCAAAGCATCGTGATGTGGGGTTCTCACTCCCACCAGATCTTTATCTGTGAAAACAATATTCTTATTATAGTTTACGTCATCTTCTCATCGACGCTTTCCTGACTGTGACTTCGCTGGATCGATCTGAAAAGATTGCATCACCGTTATAAGCTTCTTCATCTCCATTCGAGCGAAATTTCCTTGGAACTGCTTGGCATCAGATGCCCCATGAATTACCGCGAACTCATGTCCAGCATCATCTTCAAGCACGTTGTCAGGTCTTGCCTCTCTATTAGCAACCATTTTCTCTGCCTTCTTCTCCACAAACTCGTTCAAATGCCCGGATTGGGCTATCTCCTCGAGGTGAGACTTAAGGGCCTTGCAATGCTAGGTCTTATGTCCCCCCTCTTTATGAAAAGTGCATCTCAGAGCATTATTTCTTTTTTAGGGATCTCTCCCCATTTTCCTGGGCCACTTGATGAATGGTTCATCTTTGATTTTCGCGAGAATTTTGTAAATTGGTTCTCGGAAGACTGTGTTGACAGCCTGAAATGCTCTTGACACATCATTGTTTCCTCCGTTCTTGGGGCCATTTCTACCCCCATTCTTTCCTCCTTTCTTTTGGTTCTCAATTTTGTCACTGCCTTTGGCAGCGAGCTTAGTTCGACCATTTTTTGCTGTGCCGAGGTGGGTCACATCTTCCACCTTGGCATACTTCTCGATGCGGGCCATTAGGTCGTCGATGGTCATGGCTTCTTTCTTTGTCAAGGATTGGTACAGAAGGGAAGAGCTGGGTAGCCCAATTTTGAAAGATGCCACTGCCACTTTCTACGAATAGTCCTCGACCTCGTTGAATAATTCCCAGTACCTCTTCGCGTAGTCTCGGAGGGTCTCTTGGGCGTCTTTTTCATTGTCAGCAGGGCATCCATCCTTTTGGGATGGGAGATACTAGTAATGAATCGGACTATAAAGAGCTCGACCAGGGATTTGATACTTCTGATGGACCGATGGGGGAGCCTTTCGAACCAATTCTGCGCTACGTCATGCAGGCTCGAGGGGAAAATTTGGCACATTAGTGAGTCTCGGTGGTTCCAGAGGGTCATGAACTGTCGGTACTGCCTGACGTGATCAATGGGATCAGTCTTACCGTCATAAATTTTGAACCTTGGAATGGAAAACTTCTTGGGGGCTTCTTCTTCATCAATTTCCCTCGAGAAAGGTGATTTCATTTGAGTTTTGAGAGCTCGCCTAGCGAGTTCTCGGGTCGATCTGGTACCGTGATGAGTAGGATGTTGGTCCATCTCCCTTTGAACCAGATTTCGTATGTTCTCGTTGCTGCGATCCAGGCTTCTGTGGCTATGAGCTAGTCGCAGTTGCTTGAGCAGGTCGTCCTCTGACTCGTTTCCCCCGGCTCTCTGGGATCCTTCCTCGACTGCGAGACTTGCTCGCCTGAGGGCTAAGAGTGTGGTCCGGATGTTTCTTGGTACTACGATGGAGCTCTCTCTCCATTCTTTCTAATCTTCTTTTGAGGCGAGCGTTCTCAGCCTCGTGCTTGCGAGAAGACTCCCTCTGCTCTTGGATCCTCGCCTCGTATGCATCAATCAGCCTGGATATCTGCGTGGATCTCAGTAGTCCTTGGCTTTTTTCTGAGGCTGGCCTTTCTGGGCGAGCCCTGTGATCTGAATGCCAAACTTCAGACCTAATCCTATAAGGAGCAGGGGGTTCTTGAATATCCCTTGCCTGGGGAGCATTACTACTGTGACCAGACATTTCGAACTCCTTTTTTGGTGTGGGCTTTCTCAGGGAAGATAAACGTTCCCACAGACGGCGCCAATTATGGTGACAATTATTATGCAACACAAATAGATAAGAGAAACGCAATCACCAAGTAAGAATAAGGAATGCAAAATGAAAATCACACAACAAAGGATGTACGTGGTTCAACAAAGATGCCTACGTCCATGGTGGTGCAGTCAGTATTATTGCTATGTTCTCCGGAGTGTGATTATAGAGAATACAATATGTCCCTTGTCCCGGACCTAGGGTTTATTATATACATGTGTTATTTCAGTAAGTGGGGGTGTTGGACTCCCCCACGTTTTCCATCTCTTCCTATAACCTCTCTTAATGGGAACATGGGAAGAGACTAAATCATAATCGGTTAAGACATGGAGGGTCTAGACTTTGGGCCGCCACAAATGGGCTACTCGTCCAGGCCCGTCATTCTAATTTCAGGTACCCACCCACACACACACACACACACACACACACACACATATATATATATATATATACACGAGTTTTTATATATACGTTATGTGCTGATGGCCTAATGGATCTTGACGATCAACATTGTCAGGTAGTAGTGTATCAGGGGGTTCCTTATTTGGATTTCGCTTTGCGAGACACTCCACGCACGAACGTAGTGCAATATTGGGAATGGGGAGAAGTTTATCCCTTAGTACTCGGGTATGAGGATTTCTAGATGATGGGTGATAGCATTTAGTTAGGCAGTGTAGCTTAACTAGTAAGTTTAAAAAGGTATGCGATAGGTGTGCACTATTAGACGAGGGGTGAGGGGTATCTCATGGGAGTGCAATACCAATTTAAATATGAGATAAATCATATTTTAAACATATGGTATTTATGCACTTGGAAAATATTTTCAAAACTATGGCTCTGACCCATTTCTCTATCTTCTCCTCTCTTGTTATATATTATATACATATAGGTGTCCATACACAGGGATGCCTGGATGATGATTCTTTCAAGTCAGACGTTGTTGCAACAGCTGTTGATGTATGCAGGTTTATTTTTAGACGCTTCTATTCTTGTAATCTATATAGGAAGAACTTGTGGTATCACTCGGGCCGAAAGCCCAATCGTATTCATTTATTCTCTTACCGCCTTTTAGTGAGGCATTTTATTTGGTTGTATTATGTTAAACCGAGTGTTCGGTTATTTTATTTCATTTCAGTTTTATATATATAAATCGTGTGAATGTTTTATTTCAATGGTTTGGTTAAAAAGATTAGTTAAATAAAGTTTTGACGTCAGCCTAATAGGTTATTAGTAATTAAATTGGTTTTTGACAATGATGCTAAGAATGAACCAATGAGACTCCTGTTTTAATTTGGTACAGGATTGATCGCCCAGTATTTTAGTAGGCAGGGTGTCACAGATGGTATCAGAGCATCAGGTTCTAGTGTCCTTAGGAATCTGTGCGGACGTACTACCCTTTCAGCGTTGCTCTCGATTTGATATATAGCCTTATAATTAGGATTGTTGATTCCTCTTGTGAGATTTCGTTCTCCTACCATTATATAAGATTATAGTACATCTTTTGCATGCTCATTCGAGGTTCGTGTGATGATCGAGGAAGGGAGACCAAGGAAGGCCGTGATGAGGGCAGTAGGAGGCGGGGCTTAGCTGAAGCGGTTAGTTGAAGTCAGAAACTAGGACCACAGTAGAGGTCACTCTCCTTGTGGAATTTGGTAAGGATTGTTGCAACGAATACTAAAGTATAGTAGTTATATTATCCCAGTACCTCTATAATAAAAAGTGGTGCTAAAGTTGAATTACCCAGTGAAGTAAAATTGGGAAAATATTCAAAAGGGTCATTGATAAGGACCATATGTTGAAGCTAAGTCATACGAAGGAAGTGTAGCTTTACT
Organism: Sambucus nigra; assembly: GCA_949130495.1. Lineage (NCBI taxonomy): Eukaryota > Viridiplantae > Streptophyta > Magnoliopsida > Dipsacales > Adoxaceae > Sambucus > Sambucus nigra. Next base: position 102,430,072 of record OX422212.1, read on the forward strand.
CAGTGGAAGTAGAAGGCTCAGAAGCTTTGGCTTAGAGCAGGGTCTGGAAATACCCATATGTGAAAATTAGAGGAAATTTTTTCACTAGTGGGAGCATTTGAAATGGTGGGAATGGTGGTCACCATATTTGGGGGAGCCATATGTTTTACTCGTAGAAGAATCTTACGGGCGATTTTAATAGTTAGTTCCTTTGATATATCGAAAACGAAGAGAATGCAGTCGTGAATTATTCACATAAGGATCGGTCAGAGGCCGACTATGAAGAAGGAGTTATAAGGATAAGTAAACGTTGTACCGAATTAAGGTAGGTACAATGCAGAGAGATTCCTTCAGAGGAATGATAGGCTCACTAGAAAAGTGTTGTTAACACTTATAGAGAATTTGTGTTCCTGGAACCCATTGGTGGACATCCACTCGAGGAGTTCTTCGAAATAGGGTAGTTGAGGCCGGTAGCCTATTTCCTTTAGTAGGACGAGCTGAGGGAACTACGAAGGTGATTGTCAGGATCGAGGCTATGGAGTCTAAGATACTGATAACCTTAACATGGTCACGGTGTCCATAGATGGGGAATATCGTAATGTGGAGTGTAGAACCACACGGTTAGTCCTTGCCCAGTAGGAGTTAAAGGACAAGAGTAGGGTGCCTAGTGTGACACCCCGTCTAATTAAATACCGACTGATCAGTTAGATTAAAATCAAGGTGAATGGTTGGTTCATTCTTAGCATCACTATCGCAAAATAAAATTTCCAAATTAAACACCCTAAATAATTAAGCTAAGTGACAAAACAATTTAAAGTCTTATTTCCACTTTTAAATTCCAACTTAAAAACCCTTTTTAAATAATCATCAGTCTAAGAATCACATAGGTGCTACGGATTTCAATCAACACAAAAGAATTAATCCATCTAGATTAAATAAACCAAGTCAACTAACCATCCTGACAAGAGTTAACTCCGAAGGAGTACTAAATACTGGACAATATAAATAAACATAAATCTCTGACAAAAACAAATGGAATAGGAAATCGGGTGACACATGCCCTAACTATGAATAACTAAAGCAAGAACTGAATCAATGAAGAGGTCGTCTAAATTAAAGGCCTGCAACTCCCACATAAGATGCATCACGTCCAATCCAAAGAAGATATGCAGATGCCCCTATCCCTGGGCACCTGTAATACACACACACACACACACACATATATATATATATATATATATGTACAAGAGAGAGAGAGAGAGAGAGAGAGAGAGAGAAGATGACAGAAAACGGGTCAGAACTCGAGTGTAAAACAATTTAAAATAGTTTAGCAAATATTTAAAATGCGTACCGGCTAATACAACAACCATGTTAGTATGCGACACTCTCTTGAGAATTCTCACCTCTCATCTAGTGTGCATGCCTACCGTACGAATAAATATCATAAGTTTCTCCAACTTTTTCTCCATAAGGTTTTGTCACGTGAAAAGAAAGGTTATGATATTTATTTAGAACAACTCAGTGATGTTACAAAGTTCCCGAACACTTATAATAAAATTGAAGCATTTATTCATTAATTAACTACTTATACGCATAGTAGAAAGTTCCCATATAGATATACGTATATATATTAGTCACACATATAATATATATACTAACGGCACCACACATAAAATCAATGGTGCTGGCATACTCTGCTATCAAGTCCTCGTATCACTCATACTAAGAGAAATACTAGTTCGGAATCACTCTCAAACTGTATTAACACAAACAAATACAATTGGAGGCGAATCACATTTCCAAGTCACTAAGAGGTCAGCACATACCCTCACGTCTTTTAGGACCGTCTGACTATAAATCTCGAATAGCCTGTACCAAGGATCCTATGTTCTAGGGTACGGGTCAATATCCCGCATAAAGGTCACATCAGAATAAGACTGTCCCGACGTGGAAACCTCCATGATAGCAAGTAGCGCGGGTATGATTAAACACAGATAAAGTATTTAACATATGTACATAGTCACACGGTCATATATAGATACACATTTCCCAGTAGGGTTCGCTCAAGACCCATATATTTATTATTAACCGTACTTAGTACAATTTTTCCCAATTATCTCACATAATGGATTTACCTCTTTTATTCTCAATTAGACACATTTCACCTTTTACTTCTCATCTCTTGAATTACTCTCTCTTATTAAATATAATTTCATTAGGTACACCCTTTCTAACCTTCTGGTTTGAGTCTTTCACGAGTCTCTCAACTCATTAATGAACTTACGTACAATCTCTAATGTGTAAAGAAACTCCCCATTAACCCTCAATTTCATCCTATATTAATTCTTACTCAACAGAGTCTACTTAGACCCTATTGGTCCTCTTCATAACCCATTATACTCCACAAATAATAATCAAGGATTCCTACGTATTTTAATCGGATTAAACAAAAAAGAGAAAAATTTGCACCTTTCCACGAAGGATCGATCGATTGAGGAAAGGGGGTCTATCGATCGATGTTCTTTGTCAATCGATCGATCAAGCAGTTATGACGAATATTGCCATTGTTATGTTACGGGTTTTCTTCTCTAACCTCAAACAAATCTCCATTAACGCTCCCTCCCCAAACTCCTAAAAAACATTACTATTGGTACTATATACCTAACTACAAGGTTTCCTGCGTGAAACATGTTCAAATTCATTAAAGATATCGAATTAATGGGGTAAAATTGACATAATCTTCAAGAACCCTAATTTTGGAAGAAACATTCATTCTTATAATTATTTCCCAGATTTCTTGTTTCTAAATTCATACTAATTCATGGGTAATCCTCTGCACATGATGGGTATGTCCAGAATATATTAAATTTCTCTAAACATTCGATTTAATGTCTCTATATTATCAATTTCTTTCATAAAACATGTTCTTGATAATCCTAAACTAACATGGGTGAGATATTAACTAAAAATAAAGCAAGATAGATACTTATTTGAAATTTAAGGTTCTGATTTGTGGATGAAAAAGGCATGGTTGCATTCCTCGTCGTGCGATCTACGTTTTGGTGGTGGTGGTGGTAGCGGTGCAAACGGATGAGTTCTTGGCCTTGGATTGCTTGAAAAGCTTCCTATCTTCTTCTCTAATGGACATTCTAAGTTTCTGTGTTTGTTAACCCTAAAAGGCAACTCCTAATGGCTATATAACTATTATAAATTCGTGGGTTTAATTACCCAAAAATATAAAATGTGTAATATACCCTCCTGGGATGTCAATTAGGCCTAAAAACTCCCCGAGACCCAAACTAAACCTCCGGGTATACTTTTCTGACTATCTCGACCCTTACGGACACATTGGCGCACTCGAAATGACCATATGGGCGACTTATAATGTATTTACTTTTAATAATAATAATTTAGTCCCGACACGACACAGGCGTGTCCTGACTTAAATTTCCATAATTGACATTTTATTCACTCGTGATAATTTTAATAAAATCAATCTTATATATTACTTTACTCAATTAGTAATATTCAACAAATTCCCAATAATTACTAACTCTTGTCACGCTAGTAAACATTTTGAATAAATTTTCGAATAAATATTAAATCAATATCTCAATTTAAATTTAATAAATCCCCAAATTTTAAAGCCATAAAAATACGGGGTATTACATACTTCCCCCTAATAACAGAATTTCGTCCCAAATTCGAAAAATAAGGCATAGTTGGTAAAAACAATTCTGGATACCTTATTAGTATGCAAACTAACTTCAAAGTAAGGCGCTCAATTACTATAACCCCCATTTCACATCAAGCTTGTTTAACACTCTCATTAACGACACTTCACAATATGCTCCTATCCGACAACATTCGCATAAGACGAGCCTATACATCATTGACTCCCATTATTTCAATATCATTGGGAGGCTGCACCTCACTATATGACAACTACTCGTATTTATCTAAACACAAAACTCCCATTTTGAGAAAAGACATACGAACATTTGACCACAACTTGCTCTCCTGAAAAAATTGTGGTAATTCCACCATAATCATCAGACTCTAACTCGACCAATCCAAAATTTTGATTATCCGCCTATCTCTTAACATTCAGAGTGAGAAAAGTTAAGATTTTTCCACACCCAAAACCTCAATAAGCACATTGTTCATAATAAGTAGGTACAATTGCTCCCACAGAACCCTACCATTAGGTAATATCTTCCCCCAATTACCTTACTATACTCCACTTTCTAGCTATAACCGTTGTGGAAATGAAACGATTACAATGAATCCAAAATTACTTTCACACTGCTCCATAAATTCTTAATCACCGTTCGCCTACTCCCCGGCTATGGGTGATACATCCTACTCAAAATGTAATGTTATCCCCACTACTTCTTGAAATCCCATTTTGAAGGTGGGATTCAAAAATCTTATCCTAATTCGGAAAAATACAGTGTAGAACCATGTACCAGCGTAATCCTTCCTTTCAATGGAAGACTGGGGCACACTAGCTAATATTGTAAATCACCCCAAAGGAATTTCAATCACTTCCTTCTTGGGCATCTTATTCCACACGTTCGAAGGAACTCTTGATCTTACCTTGAGGTTGGCAACTCATCCGAGAAACATTACCGACTTTACCGGCCTCTTCCATTATAGAAATTGTCGATAGCCACAAAATTCTCTGGTTGATCCTCCTGTTCCAACCGATTTCTATCTATGAGTGGAGCATGCGGAGACCACTCACTATGTCCCTCCCAACATCGACTTCTACTTGAAATGTCTCACATTAAATGACACTTAATACTCCCCCTCTTTCCTTAGCGTATACCGAAAGTTCCGATCCATGCACTTTTCTCCACGATGTGCACTTCTGGACCTTTTATACCGTACTAACATATTCACTCTTTATACGCATCATTCGCTCTCAACATTTGACTAATTATAACTTTTCTCAGAGTGTTCTCCATAATAATTAAATTCTACACATATGAAGGAATATCCCCTTTTTAAATGGCTTCCCATGGCCTTCCAACCAAATTCGGGTGTGCTACTCTAATCGCACACGTATATATGGATCATCGTTCTTCACGTGACGCTTAATCCACTCAACCACTCCCACCTTGTTATGTTAGTCCCATAAACATATATTCCACACGTTTATTCCCACATCCCTACAACTCGGACTATTCTAACATCAGCCAACCAGAATGGCCACATTCTGCAGCACCCCGCCCGCCCGGAAAGAGCGAACGGCGCGCTACTCATCAATAAAACTAACCAAATCCATCAAAATACAAGGTATAGAGCATCTACATCCCATAACAACAAAAGAGAAACCACTAATCTCAAATCTTTTCAAATAAGTACAATAATTCTCTCGAATAAATACAACTAAAATAAATCACCAATGCTCTCTACATCAAAATAAATACAAGTCTTCTCTCTTGTATTAAAAATTCTTCCCAAATAATCCACACTAAAAATCATCCCAACTCTTTATTTCCCTTGTGCTCAGAATGCGGTTACAACACTTGGGTATTCTTAATCACCCCTAGAAATCAAAATTTTAAATTCTCCTTATCATCGTTCCCCCTTCAACTCGTGGTGATAAAATAAAAATTTCAATGCTTTCTTACCACACAACTGGCTCCACTGGCCTTAAATCATAATTTAACTTCCCACTTATGGTTATAAATTCTTTCTCCAATAACGACCGAGATACCGAACTCATGGATTAATGACCAAACATCTCCCTACTTCCAACCTTATGCTAAGTTTCATACGTGGGATGTCTCGCAAAACGAAATCCAAACAAGGAACCCCCCGATACACTACTACTTAGCATTATCAGATCTCGAAATCCGTTAGGCCCTCCGTCCATAACATGTACCCCTTTATTCCATCTCTTGATCTAAAAGTTATATCTCCTCTCGTTGTACACTTAAACAAAGACATTTCACCAATTCCTCTATCGTTCAGTATTGGTGGTAATCACAATCCGCAAACCTCGTACACATGCAATAGAGACCCTCGAAATCCTATCCCCAAACATATGAGTTTAACTCTTAACTCTCACATTTATAAAGGATAGATATAACAATGCACTCTTCCTATCACCAAGTCCTGAGCGCTAAACATAATAATGGGTCAAATCCTTCTGCTCAATAGTAAACCCAGTACACACTGAACCATAGCAACAAGGTCCATAAACACACCGAGATTAAACATTTCGATATTACTATACCTTTAGAAGTCTATACAATATATGATATAAATATGAGCCCGACCCTCTCACAGGTGAGGCTTCGCCAGGATAAAACATGTTGTACTAAGGCAGCCACTCCGATAGCCTTGTAATAACTGCCTACTATTGTACTAACCATTACTATAAATTTGTAACCAAGATAATATCATACTCATAAATCACACCACTAAAATGAGTAACCTCAATAAAGTATATAACACTATTAATACACCCATTCATCCTCCGCGGATAGCACTAAAGATAATCCCGCTACACTAGGGAAAATATACACATAATAATAATGTTTATAGTTATACGCATTAAACTCGTCTCACCTGCTAATCTAGTAATGAACAAAATATAGTGACTTGCTCGTGTCACATAAAACACACTTCATCCTCCGAGGATAAAAATCATACTTCTACCTTGCCAATTGTCTTGACTGTACAAATGGATCCCCGGACGTAACACGTCTGTCCAAACCAAAATAAAAACTACTTTAATCGTTGTCCTTTACTAGTCATCCTACTCTTGCCCCTTAACTCACTTTGAGAAAACACAATGCATGTGATTTCACTCTCTACAAAATACCTCTACACATAATCCACCTATCACCTGTCATACTAACCATATTAGGATTATCCTTCTCTCGGACTTTGGTAGGCTTGATTCCTGATGGCTACCCCTGTTGTTCCCTTAGCCTTGTTGGACCTAAAGAACATGCTACTGGATACATTAATCCTTACTGAATTCACCATCGCTTGTTAAGAATTCGGCTATCTGATTTATTTAAATGGGTCCCCTGATGTGTATCCACACCCCTGGTGCTACACTACCACCGTTGCATCCAGTCTTTTTCTTGACTAAATTCTTCGATTATTTTAGCTTCCCACACAAAGAAGAATTATCATCTCCATTTACAAATCACGACATTGTCAACCTCTGAATTGACCGTCCAACAGAATTCCCTTTTTAAGTGTTACTAACTATTATGGCGAGTCGATCTCCAACTTGGATTCCTCTCCTCCATTTGTATCTACATCCTCCGATGCAATATTCGCTAACGGTTTAGATTCATAATCATAAATGTAACTCTATCAGGTCCTCCTGTGATGAGTTCAGAATAACGTTCACATCTTATCCTAAACATCCGATGAAGGAACATGTGGTCAAACTGTACCCAAGATCCTTATATAGACATAGCATTCTACTTCTAAAAGTGGTGGCTGACTCCCACCATTATAACTTCGTTCCGACAAGCCAAGACAAATTTTACTCCAAATTTTCACTTTCAGTTAGCCACACTCCGTCATATGTCCAAACCTTTGGATATTTTACCTCCTTTGGCTAACACACACAATCTGCGCATTTCTAGAATTTTCACTAACAGTTCTCTTCAATGTCTCATATGATTTTTTCCCAGTCGTTCCACGTTGGGTGAGTCTACTCTTGCACCTCTTTCGACTATAGTAGAATTTGTAAATCATAGGCTGCACCCTAGCTATCTTTATAGTCCTGGCTTCTTGTGGCATAATAGGGGTGACCTTAACTACGGTCGTCATCCTCGAATATGCTCTACAACCTCAATTAAGCCTTGCCTCCTGCTGTCTGCCCAACGGCCCTTGCCTACCATATTTCATTGTTTGAACACACCTGAACGCAATCAAGATTCACTAATGTACATACGTTATAGCAGGAGAACAAAATCTCACCATAGAAACCAACAATCCTAAACATAGGGCTCTATATCAAACAAAGTAACGCTGGAAGCATAATAAGTCGCACAGATCCTAAGGACATTAGAACCTGATGATCTGATACCACCTGTAATACCCCGCCTAATTAAATAATTGGTGATCAGTCCTTTATTATATTAAAATCAAGGTGAATGGTTGGATCATTCTTAGCATCACTGTCGCAAAATAAAAATTCCAAATTAAACACCCTAAATAATTAAGCTAAGTGACAAAACAATTTAAAGTCTTATTTCCATTTTTAAATTTCAACTTGAAAACCCTTTTTAAATAATCATTAGTCTAAGAATCACATAGGTGCCATGTATATCAATCAACACAAAAGAATTAATCCATCTAGATTAAATAAACCAAGTCAACTAACCATATATGAAACCATCCTGACAAGAGTTAACTCCGAAGGAGTACTAAATAATGGACAATATAAATAAACATAAATCTCTGGCAAAAACAAATGGAATAGGAAATCGGGCGACACATGCCCTAACTATGAAGAACTAAAGCAAGAACTGAATCAATCAAGAGGTCGTCTAAAGTAAAGGCCTGCAACTCTCACATAAGCTGCAGCACGTCCAATCCAAAGAACCTATGCATGACGCCCCTGTGGCTAGGCACCTGTAATACACACACACACACACACACACACACATATATATATATATATATATATATATACAAGAAAGAGAGAAAATGATAGAAAACGGGTAAGAGCCCGAGTGTAAAACAGTTTAAAATAGTTTAGCAAGTATTTAAAATGCTTACCGGCTAATGCAACAACCATGTTAGTATGCGACACTCTCTTCAGAATTCTCACCTCTCATCTAGTGTGCACACCTACCGTATTAATAAATCTCATAAATTTCTCTAACTTATTCTCCATAAGGTTTTATCACGTGAAAAGCAAGGTTATGATATTTACTTTATGAAATCAATCTCTTCAAGATTTCTTACATTATTTAAAACAACTCAGTGCCGTTATAAAGTTCCTGAACACTTATAATTAAATTGAAGCATTTATTCATTACTTAATAACTTATACGCACAGTAGAAAGTTTCTATATAGATATACGTATATATATATATATATTAGTCACACATATAACATATATACTAACGACACCCCACATAAAATCTATGGTTCTAGCATACTCTGCTATCAAGTCCCCGTATCACTCGTACTAAGGAAAATATTAGTTCGGAATCACTCTCGAACTGTATTAACACAAACACATAAAAATGGAGGCGAAGCATTGTTCCAAGTCACTAAGAGGTCAGCACATACCCTCATGTCTCTTAGGATCGTCTGACTATCAATCTCGGATAGCCTATACCAAGGATCCTATGTTCTAGGGTATGATTCAATATCCCCCATAAAGGACACATCAGAATAAGACTGTCCCGATGCAGAAACCTCCGTGATATCAAGTACCGCAGATATGATTAAACACAGATAAAGGATTTAATATATGTACACAATCACAAGATCATATATAGATACACATTTCCCAGTATAATTTGCTCACGACCCATAATTATTATTAACCGTACTTAGTACAAATTTTCCCAATTATCTCGCATAATGGATTTATCTCTTTTATTCTCAATTATACACATTTCACCTTATACTTCTCATCTCTTGAAGTACTCTCTCTTATTAAATATAATTTTAGTAGGTACATCCTTTCTAACCTTCTGGTCTGAGTCTTTCACGAGTTTCTCAACTCATTAATGAACTTACGCACAATCTCTAATGTGTAAAGAAACTCCCCGTTAACCCACAATTTCATCCTATATTAATTCTTACTCAATAGAGTCTACTTAGACCCTACTGGTCCTCTTCATAACCCATTATACTCCATAAATAATAATCAAGGATTCCTATGTATTTTAATCGAATTAAATAAAAAAGAGAAAAATATGCACCTTTCTAGGAAGGATCGATCGATCGAGGAAAGAGGGTCAATCGATCGATCATCGATCGATCGATCGATCAAGCAGTTATGACAAATTCAACCATTGTTATGTTACGGGTTTTCTTCTATAACCTCAAACAAATATCCATTAACGGTCTCCGAACTCCTGAACAACATTACTACTGGTACTATATACCTAACTACATGATTTCCTACGTGAAACATGTTCAAATTCATCAACAATATCGAATTAATGGGGTAAAATTTACATAATCTTCAAGAACCCTAATTTTGGAAGAAACATTCATTCTTCTAATTATTTCCCAGATTTCTTGTTTCTAAATTCATACTAATTCGTGGGTAATCCTCTACATATGTTGGGTATGTCCAGAATATATTAAATTTCTCTAAACATGCGATTTAAAGTCTCTAAATTATCAATTTCTTTCATAAAACATGTTCTTGATAAGCCTAAACTAACATGGATGAGACATTAACTAAAAACAAGGCAAGATATATACTTGCCCGAAATTTAAGGTTCTGATTTTTGGATGCAAAAGGCATGGTTGCGTTCCTCGTCGTGCGATCTACGTTTTGGTGGTGGTGGTGGTGGTGGTAGCGGTGCAAACGGATGAGTTCTTGGCCTTGGATTGCTTGAAAAGCTTCCTATCTTCTTCTCTAATGGACATTCTAAGTTTTTATGTTTGTTAACCCTAAAAGGCAACTCCTAGTGGCTATATAACTATTGGAAATTCGTGGGTTTAATTACCCAAAAATATAAAATGTCTAATATACCCTCCCGGGATGTCATTAGGCCTAAAAACTCCCCGAGACCCAAACTAAACCCACGGGTATACTTTTCTGACTATCTCGACCCTTCCGGACACATTGGCGCACTCGAAATGACCATATGGGCGACTTATAATGTATTCACTTTTAATAATAATAATTTAGTCCCGACACGACACAGGGGCGTCCTGACTTAAATTTCCATAATTGCCATTTTATTCACGCGTGACAATTTTAATAAAATCAATCTTATATATTAGATTACTCAATTAGTAATATTCAACAAATTCCCAATAATTACTAACTCTCATCACGCTAGTAAATATTTTGATTAAATTTCTAGATAAATATTAAATTAATATCTTAATTTAAATGTAATAAATCCTCAAATTTAAAAGCCATAAAAATACGGGGTATTACACCTAGATGGGGGCATTGATTAAAGTAGTTTATGGTTCAGTTAGGGCAAGTGTACCATGTCCATAAACCATTTGGAGCAGCCACGGTAATTGGCAAGAATGTTGTTATGAGTTTTACCTCAGTTGAAGGAGGTATACTTCGTGTGGAAAGATTGAGTCACGGTATTTTATTAGCCCTAGATTCATGTGTGATTCGAGTATACTAGTAGTATCGGTAACATTATATAGTGCATGTCTAAATGCTTTTCTACGATAGCGGGGTTTTATTTTCTTCATTCGTTATGAAAACGAGAGTTGATATTTTGGATTTGTGTATGGTTTGTACTGCTCATTTTGTGTGTGTTATACGAGTATAGTACTATGGTAAGTGTAATTTATTTTTGGATTTTCGGAGCGATAACAGGTTAATGATTTCAAGATTATCATATCCACGGTTCCAGGGTAGAACTGCTTGTGGTTGCGATATCTTGCCTAGATACAGGCTGAGCTCGACTTTATTATACGTTTAGATGGAACTTCGGTGAGTAGATGTTTCACTAGCATGACTTTAGTTCATGGGGACCTTATAGATGTGATCTAAGGTAGGCCAGATTTAGTATTTTACCTGTTTTATGTTGACATACCTCCACGACTGACAAAGTTAAGTAGTAGTGTATAGGAGGGGTTCTTTATTTGGATTTCACTTGCGAGACGCTCCATGCACGAACCTTAACGACGTCGGGAGTGGATAGATGTTACTGCATGCTAGGATGTTGGTTTTGGGGAAATTAGCCGAGAGTCATGTGATGGTTAAAGGCTAATAAAAAGTAGATGTGCTATGGAAAAGCACTGGAAATGTTTCTCTCACCGCAAGTATGTGGGTGAGGGAAGGTGAAAGAAGTTGATTTGAGGCTTATAGCTAGGCCATGAATCTAAGGAAAGTTTTGAGGTAATACGTTTTGATTATGATGTTCGTAACACTTTTGTAGAGAGTAGGTTCCCCGATTAGTCAGACTTTCCATTTGCCAAGATGGAAGGACATAGTGGTAGAAGTACGTAAGTATGCTAGCGAGGTAGGATTTAAAATGTCCTGATGGTGTGCCCTAGACCATTATATCTCGACTAATGACGACGCAAAGGAGTAGTGTAATAGGAGGGTTCCTTGTTTAGATTTCACTTTGCAAGACGTCCCATGCATGAAACAGAGCAAATGTCAGAAGTTGAGAGAGGTCTTGGGCACTAGGGATATAGTTAGGGTAGTACTCATTTTATGTGTGATGGAAACACTTTGATCGTAGGGTTATTAGTAATTAAAGACAGTAGGACTAGTGGCGTCAATATAGGAAGATTGTTGGGAGTTAACCACAAGAAGATTGGTGGGTTAACCTTGAGAAGGATTGGATTTTCAGGTATAGGAAGAGTTGAATTTTGAAATTTTTTCAGATTAGGGAAACCCATGTGTTAGTACTAGGCCGAGGAAATGAGCCCCATTGTTTAGAGAGAGTGTTACATGTCGGACATTTACAATGGTTGTGCAAATAAGCACGGGTTCAAAGGCGTACGGGCACCTTGGTAAGTTGATTTTATATACCACCAGGAATAGAAGGGGGCGTAGTATATAAAACGGAAGATTATGCCGTGAGGCAGTCATATATAGATTTGGAGTGTGTTGGATAGAATTTCGTAGGAGGTATGCGATAATCCAATCGTATAGATGCAATAAGAGGTAGCACGTATAAACGAAGCGATGAGATTGACGAGAATAGTCAAGCGTTAGTGTAATTTCCTTTTGAGGAAAATTTGATGTCCTGTTGTAGATGAGTGGACACCTAGAGTAGCGGATCACCGATGGGATCAATAAGTTAAAGCGGCGGTTATAGGCTCATTTTCCTCATATGCGGTTATAGAAGCACTAGGTGCGATGTGACGTGAGAGTCAACCTTACGACCAAGGTAGCATTGTAGCATATGAAGATTTAGATAAGCTTGTTATTAAACTAGTGCGTTAGAGTATAAACCTTGAGATAGGTGGGTATCGTGAACGAGTGCACTAAGATGTTGTATGATTAGCGATCCTATATTGGTAGTACCAGTCATATCCGAATTTCGGGGATGAAATTTCGTTGTAAGGGGGGGGGGGGGGAGAATGTAATACCCCGTACTTTTATGGATATTTAAATTACATAAATGGGGGTGATTTGGTAATTTGAGGAACTTCTGTGAGTAATTATTTTTGGAGTTTAAGAGTGTTAGATGATTTTTGATGTGCGCTACATTTACTTTTGGGACTGAGTAAATAAGTCGGATTATTTTAATTACATGTCATCGTTGGGTAAAGCGACAAAGGATAATATTTTAAAATTGGAAAACCCGTATTGAGATGTGTTGGGTTCAATTAGTAAATTGTAATTAAGTAACTTGGATGGAGATTTTGAGTGCGCGGTTGGATTCATAATGGCCAAGATAGTCAGAATAGATTATTCAGAGGTAGTATTTAGGTTTCGAGAATTTTTGGACTAATAGGGACTCGTAATTGAGTAAACGAGTCATTTTTGGATTTTAAAGGGGCAAACCCTTATTTATCTCTTATATAAATCATGAGAGAGGGAAAGAGAAGGAAAGAAAAGAGAGAAAAGAAAGAGGAGAGGAAAGGGAGGAATAAAGGGAGAGGAAAAAGGAGATTCCGGCCAAACTCAGCGGGATTCGACGGGAGGTCGTCGGATTTTATCCACGAGGCAAATGTTTACTTGATTATTTATTTCAAAGCATAAATCTCATATTATAGTTGGTAGTAATAAACCAAAAAGATGTTCGGGATGGGTTTTCGTGAATCAAAACGGGTTTTTTAGGAAGTTTAACGAATAAACCCCGGATAATATCCAATTTGAGTAACTTAGAAATTAATTGAAATTAGATGTTGGTTAGGGGTTCTAGGATGATTAGAACCACTTTTATGTGTGTATATATGGTTGTTTGAGGTTGGGTGATGATGGGAGAGAAGATAAAAAGCTTGGAGGTGTATTAATGGAGGTTTGGGATTTTGGAGAAGAAGGTGAATAGTAACTATGTCCTTTCTGAATCGATTCGGCTAAGAAGCAAATCGATTAGGCTCTTGGTCAAAAAATTAAATTTGTAGATCTTTTCGATACGGTCACATGGGCGCTGACTGCATATTTTTCTGATTTTTTTTGGATTTATAATTATTTTTGTACGAAAGGCTGTCCGAGATCGAAATCGTTATTTAGAAATCAAACCTGACATTGGGAGAAAAGAAATTTATGTGTTATTAGAAATCAGTGTTAGAATGATTATAGATTTGGTGGTTGAGAATAAAAACCATTAAAAATGGAGGTTGAATTTATATTTGGGTATTTTTGGAGATTGAGAAATTTCCAAAATAGTTCCCCTCGAACATGGCGAATCGATTCGGGTATAGACCGAATCGATTCTCATAAGGGGATCTGTAAGGCTGTCTCAGGCCGAATAGATTCGAATTGAGACTGAATCGATTTGACTTTGAGGGCCTGCTTGCATAACACTTTCTGAATCGATCCGGATGGAAACCGAATCGATTTCGCTGTCCCGAATCGATTTGCATTTGGGGCGAATTGATTCGCCTCTGTTGAAATTGGCAGCTTTTTTTCTTTGAGTTTAAGGGGAGTTAAATTGCAATTGGAGAAAATTGAGGTGGAGTCTAGCTATGATATTAGGACTCCTAGATGATGGTGTTGAGGGTGAGTAAACCTTGGAATGAAAGAGAGAACCATGGATCAGTTTAGTGTACAATCCGGGGTATGGACTTAATGAAGGTTCGGGTTGAACAACATTCGAGAAAGGTCTTCGGCAAGTGTGTATAGAGAATACTAATAAGTTTAGTATTGTAAGTGTGGTAATACTTAGATACTATTATGAATGGAAACATTCGGAGTATTGTCTATCGCTATATGAGATTGGCAATTATAGCCCCATATATATATATATATATATATATATTTGATAAGTAACGTAGATTATATATACGATGTGAATACAGTATATATAATATGATACGAATAAATATATCTGTGTGTGATTGGTGTATTTATACTTTAGATGTTGATTCCATGGGCTTTCCTTTGGCGTAGGGTTGGAACAACCAGATTATATATTTTCTCTAGTGCGATCCGAGGACGTTGCGCGATGTGGGTGAATCCCTGTCTTGAGGAGTAGGGAGAGTATATCCCCAGGTCATCTCGTCCCGTGATCGAGTGCGATGTGTGTACTCCACTTGTAGAGGAAATATGATCACCTCCACCGTTGTGTGTTTTTACCATGACCATGAGTGAGTCTGGCTTGGTACCGTGTTTGAGTGAGTAAAGAAGGATTCGGATAGGCACTATGAGACTGCATTCTCGAGTTATAGCTCGGTGGGATGGTTATTATACCTATGATTGTGATAGGTATAATTATACTTGTTGTGTATAGTATATTATTTGTATATGAAGATAAATAATTATATAAATTAGACTTGAGTAGAGTGAAGAGAATGATAAGCTGATATTCCCCTTCCGATAGATTTATATCCGGATCTATATGAATATAAAGCATAAGTTCTAGTGAGAACTATATATATACGTTATGTGATAAGGGTATAATTGATCTCCATGATCAACATTGTCAGGTAATAGTGTATCGGGGGGTTTCTTGTTTGGATTTCACTTCGCGAGACACCCCATGCACGAACGTAGTGCAATGTTTAGAATGGGGAGAAGTTAATCCCTTAGTACTTGGGTACGAGGATTTCTAGATGATGGGTGATAACGTTTAGTTAGGCAGGGTAGCTTAACTAGTAGGTTTAAAAAGTTATGCGATAGGTATGCACTATTAGATGAGGGGTAAGGGGTGAGGGGTATCTCATGGGATTGTGATACCAATTTAAATATGAGATAAATCATATTTTAAACATATGGCATTTATGCACTTGCAAAATATTTTCAAAACTCGAACTCTGTCCCGTTTCTCTATTTTCTCCTCTCTTGCTATATATTATATATATAGACGTCCAGACATAGGGACGCTTGGATGATGATTCTTTCGAGTCAGACGTTGCTGCAGCAGTTGTGGATATATGCAGGTTTATTTTTATACGCTTATATTATTTTAATCTAGATAGGAAGCACTTGTGGTATCACTCGGTCTGAAAGCCCAATTATATTTATTTATTCTCTTACCGCATTTTAGTGCGGCATTTGATTTGATTGTATTATGTTAAACCGAGAGTTCGGTTATTTTATTTCATTTCAGTTTTGTATATATAAACTATGTGAATGTTTTATTTGAATGGTTTGGTTAAAAAGATTAGTTAAATAAAATTTTGACGCCAGCCTAATAGGTTATTAGTAATTAAATTGTTTTTTGACAGTGATGCTAAGAATGAACCATATGAGACTCCAGTTTTAATTTGGTACAGGATTGATCTCCCGGTATTTTATTAGGCGGGGTATCACACGGTCATATATCGATGAGCAAAAAGCCATGTTGCAAAAATTCAAGGACATTGGTTGTCCCACCACCGCTAGGCTATTCGAGTCATCCGTGTTGTAGCATTGCAAGGGTCACCCGAGAGGTTGAAAACCAACTGCTAAAGAGCAAAAGCATGAGAAGTCAACTAAAAGTGATCCCTCGAGCTTCGAACTTAATAGACAATCAACAGTAAAGTAACACCTCGCGGTCCAAAGGCCTAAGAAGAAAATTGATTTCACGGAGTTCACCTGCCCCGCCCCATGGTGCCCGAACTACTCCCCAGTGTAGAAATAGTATATCGATGAGATACCAGTGTTTTATAAAGATTTCATAGAAGATATCTTTGAGGTTGATACTGACGAAAATTGTGGGTTTAGACGCGTTGCTAAATGCATCAGATTTGGATCTGATGGATGAAAGCATGTGAGATTAGACTTGATTAAAGAAGTTACGGTAAATAATGACTTCTACGCACACTATTTTGGTGATTGGTTTCCTAAGTTTATTATATATATGTTGGACGATTATTCAAGCCCATGCATGCCAAAGTTATGGATAATTATGCCCGAGTGCGGCTATCTTTTGGCGTAAACTTACAAGTGCATGTGCGTCCTCATCTCTAAGAGACAGTGTCTCACATTTCTACCGATGAGACATGAACGAATCGTGCATCCAATGTTCATAGATATTGCTCATGTTTGTGGAAATCACATTGTAGCTTTGAAGTTGAAGTACGTCTATCCAATTCCCCCAGTAGCAAGTCACTGGAATACTTATTCGTTACTCGAACCCAGATCTTGGATAGATAAATATGTGAAACAAGTAGTGGAGTTTCGAAAAATCTGCCCAAAGGATGTATCAACCTATCGAGATCAACTAGTTATAGATTTCATTTTTTTTACGAAATCATGTAAAGTGATGAATGAAACATTGAAAAACTTATTGATCTATTCAGCATAAACATAGCGAAATAAGTCATACATTTTGTGATAATGGTAACTAATGGATACCCTAATTCAGAATCCATTGATTCGTTGTATACATGACGAATCAATGCAGCACCCTTCGTTACGATTATACCGATTGAAACCCTAGTTTGACACTTTCAACAATTCAAACAGGTCATTCAATTAAATAACATACAGTTCATTTTCCAACATTTTGTTTTGATTTCAAAATAAAAAATAGCATCATACAGTTCCTTTTGATTTCAATAATCAGTGGGTTGATGCTAATACGCAAATATTACGTATTTCATCCGTCGAACCTACGCATTTTAGCCACCTCGGGTGCCTTAATCTCTATATTTAAGCTCGTTAACCAGACAACCTCCGTTTATATTGTTAACATGCTATATGAGGTATAATTGGGCTTTTGTAGGTATTTAGGTACAAAGTATGGGATTCAAATGCATTTCGGTGAAGTTCTGTACGCAATTGCACGTTCAAGGGCATTTTAGTCTTTTCATAGCTTGGGAACCTAGCCCAACA
Source organism: Sambucus nigra (assembly GCA_949130495.1). NCBI lineage: Eukaryota > Viridiplantae > Streptophyta > Magnoliopsida > Dipsacales > Adoxaceae > Sambucus > Sambucus nigra. The sequence goes on from OX422212.1 coordinate 102,448,143, forward strand.
TCTGCACAAAAGTTGTAGCCCTCCTCTCTAGCTTTGCGTGGCCGTAAACGATGCGCGAATCCGATTCATAACGATGAAGTTACGACGATTTCAGTGGAGGGAAAAATAAGGAAACCAAAAGAGGAAGAAAAGGGGATTACAGGCTACTGCCTTGATTCTGCCCTGCTTGATCGATCGATTGATAAAAAGGATTGATCGATCGATCCTTCAGTATTTTGACACGTTTTCAATGATCGATCGATCGACCAAAAGGGCCGATCGATCGATCGATCCCCTGTTTTCTACAGATATTTTGGCTTTTCTTTTCTTTTCTCTTTTCTTTTCTAATTTAATTCCCACTTGGTATATAAGCCAATTTTGTTGTAATAAACAGATATACGCAATTTTAGGGTAGAATAGCTTAGGGCTTGGGTGATTTGGTTAGTTCTTCTTCAATTGTTCTTGGATTGACACCCCATTTGGGTTGAATGTTGCACTATTCATCATCCTCTTAATTAATATAGTTTTTGTTTCTTCATTTCTTTCTTTCTAGTTAATTTAAAATCTTTCTAATTAAGGTTTACATGCTTTATTTACAAGCTTTGATTACTTGATTTCTAGTGTAGTTTTACCGAGTTTATTTACCGCTTTCTTTATCACTTTTTAATATGCTTTGTAGCTAATTTAAATGAGGTTGTGCTTGAATTGAACTCACTCGAGTTGACGCGTTGCTTTGCTTTGGTGATGGTTTTTACAGGTCTATTTCGGGTGCGTTGTCCTAGTTATTGCGCCTAAGAGATTTGACGGGGCATATCATGTATGTCCCGTGCTTATGACCTTGCGTTCATAATTTCTGGGATATTTGTTGATGCCAAAATTATATTAGGCTTTTATGCGGATTTAGGGGCATGACAACGCTTGATTCAAATAACTACCGAAACGAGATGCATTCTAAATAACTCGTCGCCCCATGTATCCATTTTATACAAATTAACTCGGGTGAGGGATATTCGACGCAACCTATAGATTTACTCCCTTTCTTAATATAGTTTCAATACACTCTCCTAGATTAATCATTTCTCTTTATGCATCTTTTTCCTTTTTAGTTTGTAATCACCTTTTACACTTTTATTTAGGAGTACTAGATCCTATAAATTCTAGCAACTAGTCTCTGTGGATTTTCGATACCCGACTTACCGCTATACTCACCCATTGAGTGTAGTCGTAGTTTAGGTTTTCGTATAGTTCAGGTGAGCCGAATATAAAACGACTGGCGCGTAGGTGATTCTCGCGTCGCGGAAAAACCCTGCTTATCAAATGGTGTCGTTGCCGGGGATGAGTTTGTTTTAGACTTTATTTGATTTATTATTTCATAGTATTTTCTTTCTATTTGTATTATTTGCTAATATTTTTGCAGGACTTCCACATTTGAGCACTTAGAAATGCTCAAATTTATCCCGCGCGCATCTACTTTGTGGAATTCGCTACTTCGAGCCATTTTTTGGGGGTAAGCATGTCTTATTCCAATTCTTTCAGTAATCCTTGTTATAAACCCCAAAATTTCCGCAAGCCTATGACTTTCGGTGAATACTTAGAATCCTAAAGTATTACAAATTCAAACATCACTTTGGGCGAGTATAACGAAAGTAAAAATTTGGGTTATTGGAATTTCGATGATGATGAAAATGATTTTGGGCCTTTACCTCCTTATAATAGGAATTTTGAAACGAATTCGAATGGTTTTCAAAATTCCTATAATAATGAGTTTTCGTTTAAGACCGATGGTAATTTTCAAAGTTCCCATTTTCATGTATCCGCACCTCGACCAATGACATTCGGTGAGGGTTTGCATATGTATGAAAATGAGAAAATTAAAAATCGTTATCGGGAAGAAAATCGTTGTTGGGAACATGAGTTGGAATTATTATTTGAGTCCGACGACGATTTTACTTCCGAGACTTTCAAAGTCGAGGAATGTTTTGAACCAAATGAGGACTTTGTGCCTACTTTGGAACAAAGCATTGTCGACTTTGCCCATTGCATAATAAATGTTGAAAGTGAGGATGAAAATGACGTAATATCTATTTGCAATGAAATGATTTCTTCTTGGGCCCCCAAAGAAGAACATTTCATTGAAAATGATATTATTTCCTTCGAAACTCAATCTTCATGCAATGATGATTCATCTCATGAGTTTGAATTTCTTTCATCCCCATTTTCATTCTCTGTTATCACACCGTCACAAGCGCCCGATGATTCAGTTTCAAACTTTAATGCTTTCAACCTTTTCACCGATGAGGAGTGCTTGCTCGAGTCGCCCTCCACGATCACATCTTCGCCTTCGTGTGCGCCGCCTGACCAAGCATAAATTCTTCAGAATTTAGCTCCTTAATTTAGTGATTTTAATATCTCGAACAATGTAATTGAGCCATTTTTATGCCATATCACTCCATTGTCTATTCCTAACAACTTTCCCTAGGTTTTGTATAAGTTGGATGAAGTTTACAGGAATGGAATGCAAGAAAGAATCCAAAAGGAAAGAAAAGATTCAAGCAAGAAATGTCTAAGGGCAAAAGTGTAATTCCATTCAGAATTCGAAAGTGACACCAAAAGGGAAGTTGAAGAGAATGAGTTCACAAGAGCATAGGAAGAAACGGTATCCAAATCGGAGGTCTAGATAAGAAGATATGGCCAGTCAAAGCTTCAAGGAAAAAGTCAAAGAAGAAGAAATCCGGACCGATCCGGGTAGGAGTTGGACCGATCCGATTTGCCCAAGTCCAGTGCAACCCGGATGGATGGCAAACCGATGGGAGCAATAATCGAACCGATCCGATCACTAACGGACCGATTTAGAAGAAAATAATCGAACCGATCCGATGAATATCGGACCGATCCGATTAAGACCCGGACCGATCCGGGCATGCGAAAGCCTGGCATTAATTTGCCATTTATTGTGCAGATTTGATGAGTGCTAGCTGTGAATCTTGTTCCACAAGCACATTTGGAGACCGACTTTGGATGATTTGTGCTATAAAAAGCCAAGTTTTACATCATTTGAAGGAGGCTAGGGTTAAGAATTTTAGAGAGAGTTTTTAGATCAGATTTTTATGTTAAATTTCCATTTCCTTCAAGATTTGCATGAACCCTAGTTTGTATTCTGAATCTCAATTCCGTTTTTGTGCTGAATTCAAGTAATATCATTCTATTCTCTTTTGCTTTAATTTTTGCAAAGTTCTTACAATGTTCTGCAGTTTCATAATTTCATATGTGAATTTGTTTTTCAACCAAATCATGAGTAGCTAATTTCTCAAGGGTTGGGGTACATGAACTCAATCCAAGGCAAATTATTTGTATGGAAAATTAGAAAATAAATGAAAATATTGGTTGAATCGTGAATGAAAATCATATATGCATTGTCATATCTTTTAATCTCTCTTGCCCTAGGTACTTGGGATGTTTAAGAATGCTTTGTATGTATAATTTGTCGTTCACCGCTTTATATTGATCTTTGATTTCATATGGTGCGGGCTTGAACCTCATATATGTAATGCTTAGAGATTATAAGGACTGGATTTAATCAAGAATTTTGATTTATAATTCTAGTATTCTAAAGGATAATTTGTTAAGGATTGAGGGATTGTACCCTACCCTAATTTTCTCTAAATTGTTAAACCCAAATTTTTCTGTTAATTTCCAATTGTTTTTCATAAGTAAAGTTTTAGAAATTTTCCCAAAAATCAATCATCTTTTTATTTCTTTTAAGAAATCATTTCAAGGTTTGGTAATTTTTCTTGTTATTGTTTGGCAATTTTGATCCCTGTGGAGACGATCCCGACTTACCGGGTTATTACTTGAGCGACAAGGCTTGCACTTGAGCCTAGATAAATACGCACTTTTGAGACAAATATTAAGTCGCGTCAAGTTTTTGGCGCCGTTGCCGGGGATCTAAAATTGTTAAATTTTCAAGAAAGTTATTGTTATCTACAAGTGATTTCATAAAAAAAAAAAAAATCATTTTTTCTCTTGTGTGCTTATATGCAGAATTCATCTCCCACCCAAATTCACGAAAATCCTATTGCCGAAGCCGGGTCTGAAAATTCTGAGTCTTTGCCTTTTTGGGTTCCACCTCCTTCGCCTAATAATTCCATCACAAGTCGTTCTTTGAGTCAAACCTTGAGTGAGAATTCTGAACCTTTCGGTAGCAATATGTCAGATCATGGTAGTGTCGGTGTTGGTGCTGGAGAGGATGATGCACCCTATCTTCCCATGAAAGATCTTTTATTCCCGGAGAGAACTGTTACCCCTGGTTGCATTTTACTCCCGTATAATGCCGGTCAGTTCCACTTTCGGAATGGAATGATCCAAATTCTTCCTACATTTCATGGGATGGATTCGGAAAAACCATATCTCCATATTCGAGAATTCGAAGATACGTGTGAGACATTTGGAGACCAAACTTGTCCACAAGAAGTGATCCGGTTGAAGCTCTTTCCTTTTTCCTTAAAGGATAAAGCTAAAACTTGGTTATGGTCCCTGCCCCCAAATTCTGTTTTATCTTGGAGAGATATGCAAAACAAGTTTATCTCAAAAAAATTTCCACAACACAAAACCAATTATGTTAAAGCCCAAATTCAAGCTTTTCGTCAAAATGAGAATGAGGCTTTTGATAAGTGTTGGGAGAGATATCAGGAGTTAGTTAATGCGTGCCCCCATCATGGTTTTGAAACGCATCATCTGATTTAATTTTTCCATCAAGGCCTTACTGTAGCGTCTAAACAACTTGTTCAAACCATGTGTGAGAGACCTTTTTGGGAGTTAAGTACGAGCGATGTTGAGGCTCATTTGAAATATGTGGCGGAAACTACCTAAGCATGGGATACTTCTGATCCCAATAGTCAAAATAGAAATCGACAAGTGTCCAACTTGCCTGCTGCGTCCGGTATTTATCACGTGGACAAGGACACTTTGTTGGATCTAAAATTTGATCAATTGGAGAAGAATTTTAGAGATATGCTCGATATGCGATTGAGAGATGTGTCTGGACCCGTAAAAGCCGGGATGGAGAAGGTATGTGCCATTTGTAATGCGGGTCATTCTACCGAAGGATGTCCTACCATACCTGCATACAAGGCAATGTACACTGAACAGGTTGAAGCAATAGGAGGTTTTCGAGGAAATTATAATACTCAGTAAGGGAATGCATATAATCAATCGTGGAGGAATCCCGGGTACAATTATGGACAACCCCAAGGTGGGATGGTTCCTAACCCACAGATGACTCTACCACAACCCCCTCAATTTCAGCAAGTGGCAAATCCTATGCAAGTACCACCTCCCGGGCCTTATGTACCTCCACCTAGGAGATCTCTTGAAGATAATTTCAATCAATTCATCCAATCCCAAAAAAGAGAGAGATGCTAAATTTGAGCGAATGTTCGCTGAAATGCATACTAACATCTCTAGGTTGCAGTCTGCGGTGAATACTCAAGAGAAGGGTAAACTTCCAGCCCAAGGCCAAAGACCACCTCTTCAAGGTCAACCTACGGTTTGCTCCACATCATCATATTTGCAAGAACAATGTCAAGCTGTTACTACTCTTCGTAGTGGTCGCGTAATTGATCTAGCACCTAAATTGCCAAAGGGGAATGATGATGGAGTGGAACCCGAGATTGTGAAGGAATCTGAAATTTTCGAGTCTGAAAAACCTTCCTTAGAAAAAGAATTGAAAGATGCGGAAGTTGAGCCTGATATTGAAGTCAAGTTGCCTACTGCTGCTCCATTTCCTCAACGCTTAGAGTCACCCCAAAAAGGTGCTTCGCGTACCGAGGTGATGGATGTGTTGAAACAAGTAAAATTGAACTTGCCGTTCCTTGATGCTATTCAACAAATTCCAGCATATGCTAAGGTTATTAAAGATCTTTTGACTGTCAAGAGACGTCTTAAGGTGAAGAAAAATGTTTTCTTGGCACAAAATGTGAGCTCAGTTCTTCTCAATGATCTTCCACCAAAATTCAAAGATCCAGGTTCACCTACCATTTCGTGTATCATAGGAGAAATGAAAGTGGAAAGAGCATTGCTTGATTTAGGTGCGAGTGTAAACATCCTCCCATACTCCATCTATAAGAAGCTTGATTTAGGTGATTTAAAACCTACCCGAATCACTCTACAGTTAGCGGATAGAACGGTCAAAGTGCCTCGTGGGATTGTAGAAGACGTGATAGTTCAAGTGGACACGTTCTACTTTCCCGTTGATTTTGTTATTTGGGACACCGAACCTGTTCCCCATACGAGAAATCATGTTCCAATTATATTGGGCCGACCGTTCTTAGCTACCGCTAATGCTTTGATCAATACACGGAATGGCAAAATGCAACTCACTTTTGGAAACATGACTCTCGAGACTAATATTTTCAATGTCACTAACCAAGTGGGTGATGAGCACGAGATTCTTGAAGTGGATCTTATTGAGGAAGTGGTGGATGAAAATATTGAAAAAATCATAGGAGGAGATGCTCTGAAAGTGTGCTTAGGGCAAAGTGGTGCTCAAATGAGTGATTATACTGAGTTTGAGAGAGAGGTGGAAGAGTTGAAAATTTGGTTACAAGAGGAAGAGAGTTTTGAGAGTTTGAGAGCGGTTGACTGGATTTCTAGGTATGAAGAATTGCCTCCGAGGGAGACACCCATGGTCCCCTCTGAACATAGATTTCCTAGTCTTGAGTTGAAGAAACTACCTTCCCATGTCAAATATGCCTTTTTAGGTGAGAATGATACATTTCCTGTTGTTGTGTCTTCCCATCTAGAAAAAGGGCAAGAAGGTATGTTGTTAGATGTGTTGAGAAAGCATAGAAGGGCTTTTGGTTGGACCATAGCAGATTTGAAGGGTATAAGTCCTTTGATTTGTACCCATAAAATCCATCTTGAGGAAGAAGTGAAGCCCTCGCGTGAGATGCAAAGGCGGTTAAATCCAACCATGAAAGATGTTGTAAGAGCGAAAATAATAAAATTTCTAGATGCTGGAATTATATATCCCATTTCGGATAGTAAATGGGTGAGCCCAATTCAGGTTGTTCCAAAGAAATCGGGGATGACCGTGGTTGAAAATGCTAACGACGCACCACCACCGGGTGGCGTGTTTGCATTGACTACCGAAAGCTCAATGCCGGAACTCGAAAGGATCATTTTCCCTTACCATTTATCGATCAAGTTATTGAACGAGTAGCGGGCCATCCTTATTATTGTTTCCTAGATGGGTATTCCGGTTATAATCAGATTGAAGTGGATGTTCTTGATCAAGAGAAGACGACTTTTACATGTCCTTTTGGTACGTTTGCTTATAAACGTATGCCATTTGGGTTATGTAATGCGCCAGCTACTTTTCAAAGGTGCATGTTAAGTCTCTTTAGCGATATGATTGAAAAAGGTCTTGAGGTGTTCATGGACGATTTCAGCGTTTTCGGTTCATCTTTTGACCATTGTTTAGCTAATCTTGAGAGAGTTCTATTCCGATGTGTGGAAAAAGACTTAGTCCTTAATTGGGAAAAATGCCATTTCATGGTTACCGAGGGTGTAGTCTTGGGCCACATAGTCTCATCTAGGGGGATTGAAGTTGATCGAGCAAAAATTGAAGTAATAGCTGAGTTACCCCCGCCAAAATCACTTAAAGATGTGAGGTCCTTTCTAGGCCATGCTGGATTTTATAGGAGGTTTATCAAAGACTTTAGCGCCATCGCTAAACCTTTGAGTAATCTTCTCATGAAGGACACTCCATTTGAGTGGAATAAAGCAGGTCAAGAAGCATTTGATAAACTCAAAAGCATGCTTATTTCTGCTCCTATCATGCAAGCTCCGGATTGGTCGCTTCCCTTTGAGCTTATGTGTGATGCAAGTGATTACGCGATTGGGGCTGTTCTTGGACAGAGGAAAGACAAGAAAGCTCATGTTATTTACTATGCTAGCCGCACATTATCTGGCCCTCAGCTTAATTACTCTACTACAGAGAAAGAGTTGCTAGCAGTCGTTTTTGCTCTCGACAAATTTTGCTCTTACATTGTTGGGTCGCCTATACTTTGCTTCACTGATCATTCGGCACTGAAATATCTCTTGAGCAAGAAAGATGCCAAACCCCGTCTAATCAGGTGGATCCTACTCCTACAAGAGTTTAATCTCTCGATTCGAGATAAGAAAGGAGTAGAAAACGTCGTTGCTGACCATTTGTCACGACTCTCGTCCGACGTACCTATTGATCCCATTCCCATAGACGAGTATTTTCCGGATGAGAATCTATTTGCTACCTCTTCTCTCCCTTGGTTTGCAGATATAGTCAATTACCTTGTCACTGGAGTTGTTCCATCTAGTTGGAATCCGCAGGAGAGAAGGAGGTTCATTACTTGGTCACGCATGTTCTTTTATGATGATCCATACTTGTTTAAGTATTGTGCTGACCAAATTATCCGGAGATGTGTACCCGATGAGGAAATCCAAGGGGTAATTCTATTCTGTCATTCGGAAGCATGTGGCGGTCATTTTTCTAAAAATAAAACTGCTGCGAAAATCCTTCAAAGTGGTCTTTATTGGCCCACAATCTTCCGGGATGTAAATGCTTTTTGTAAGACTTGCGATAGATGCCAAAGAATGGGTGCTATTACTCGCCGTGATATGATGCCATTATCCCCTATTTTAGTCTTGGAGTTGTTTGATTGTTGGGGAATTGACTTCATGGGGCCCTTTCCCCCTTCTTTTGGTTTTCTATACATCCTCGTCGCTGTAGATTATGTCTCAAAATGGGTAGAGGCTATAGCTACAAGGACGAATGACAGCAAGGTGGTGATAAAATTTATTCAAGAAAATATACTTTCTCGCTTTGGTATGCCTAAGGCCATAATTAGTGATAATGGAACTCATTTTTGCAATAGGCCGATGGATAAAACTAATGCGGAAGTATGGAATTGTCCATAAGGTTGGCACCCCCTATCACCCCCAATCGAATGGCCAAGCCGAGCTTGCTAATAGGGAGATAAAGAATATCTTGGAGAAGACAGTTGATCCTAATAGGAAAGACGGGTCTCTTAGATTGACTGATGCTCTCTGGGCATATAGAACCGCATACAAGAATCCCCTTGGGATGTCCCCATTTCGATTTGTGTATGGCAAACCTTGTCATCTGCCGGTTGAAATCGAACACAAAGCGTATTGGGCTATCAAAAGGGTGAACTTCAAAATGGATAAAGCCGGTGAAACACGTAAACTTCAGTTGAATGAGTTGGAAGAAATGCGCAATGATGCGTATGAAAGTGCCAAAATCTCCAAGGACTGAATGAAACGAGCTCATGACGGAATCATTCGTAAGAAAGAGTTTCATTTGGGACAGAAAGTACTTCTCTACAACTCGAGGTTACACTTGTTTCCCGAAAAATTGCGGTCTCGATGGTCTGGTCCGTACATTGTGAAAGAAGTATTTCCCCATGGAGCCGTTGACATAATAGATGAGAAAGGGGGAACCACTTTTAAAGTCAATGGGCATCGTCTCAAGCCCTATTTGGAAGCCATGGTTAAAGAAGCCGACACAATCTGGTTGTCGGACCCCATTTATAGGGATTGATTGAAAGAAGAGAGTAAGGTCGTCGCACCCCCGACATGTATGGGGTGAGTGTTGTACATATGCGTCGTAGGATGTAGAAGTTATAGGTTAGAGTTCGTTCTGAGGGTTGAGAATCCGAAGGGTGCGGGTTGTTTCGTTATCAATGAGTTGCGAGGTTAGTTGGAAGTATGCAAGGTTGAAAAATCACCTTTGGAGTTGAGATTGAGCATTTCTAGGAAGAGAGAAGAAGAATTCTGGAATCCAGCATCCGGATCGGTCCGGTGAAATAAAAGAACCGATCCGGTAATCCGGATTGGTCCGGGGTAAAAAAAGAACCGATCCGGTGAGGCGGATCGGTCCGGCCCAAAACCGGATCGGTCCGATTTTCTGCAGATTTAGTTTCCCAAGAGACACACCTCTTCATTTCCACCTCCTCAATCCCCACCCTTTCACTTCACCCAATCCAGCCCTTCCTTCAAAATTTCGTCCATTCATTTCCCACCCATTCATTCCCTCCATTTCACCCACTCATTCCTATAAATACATACCTCCCCCTACCCATTTTCTTCACACCTCCACCTATCTTCTCTCTTATATCTCCATAGCTATCTCCTTCCTCCATACCAAATGGCTGCTCCCCAGAAATATACCTCCATTGAAGTTCTCCCCAACGGAAATGGAGAGTATCGTTCCCGCCAAGAAGCCAATTGGTGCCGAAAGTTTTTCAGCCCTACACGCAAAATCCATATCGAGCGCCAAGTGTTATGGGATCAAATGCCCAATTCTGTCACCGCCCTTTTTCTGTCACGGGGCTGGTGCCATTTCTTTAATGAACCATATGAGGCCGTTTCGGAAAATGAAGTTCGTCAGTTTTACGGATCTCTCGTCCGTACCGCTGAATTTGAATCCCAAGCCTTTGTGGATTCCATCCCTAACCCGTTCTCACTTGATCTCGTGGTGCGAAAACTCGAATCATATGGTGTGCTCACTCCGGACCAATTTGATTATCCAAGTCCCGATCCCGTCCTCACAAAAGAAGTTTGTATCTCGCGAATCCAACCCGGTGCGGTTTGGAACACCGAGACATTTCCCGTCGGCCGCTTGTCCGACAAGGCACGATTCACTTTCCATATCGTTTGTGCCAACATTTTGCAAACTTCTAATGATTCGGCGATGAGGCCTCGCCAAGCCACCATGGTATATCATCTATTCGACCCGGCGACCGTGATCAATTTGGCCCGAACATTTTACACCGATATCCTTTTTGTGGCCTATGCTAAAAAGGGCCGCACTCCTCTTCCGTATGGTCGACTCATCACCTCAATGCTTCGAGATGCCGGTATCACACCACCTCAGGATCTTGTCAACCTTCCTAAACCTTTAGGACAAGAGTCCCGCACTCGAAGTGAGCGGCAAATTCAGCTCGTCCGTGCTCGGCACGGCGATGATTCTAGTGAGGAAGATGACGATGAAGAGGATAACGTCGCTGAGGAGGACGTGGAAATGGTGGAGGGTGAAGAGGCAGATTATGATGAGACAGCTGATTCGGATTACGTTCCGGAGGATCCGGTCTTGCATGAGCGCGTTCTCTCTCTTGAGACGCGTTTTGACGCACATGTGTCCTCCTACGAGAGGGATATGAGTTTGGTCCTGCGTATGCAGGCCGACTTGTATCGTCTCCAAGCGGGACCCGAGGCCCCTCTTCCTCCCTACTATTATAATCCATATGATCCTTCTTCTCCCAGTACTTCCCATCCCCCACCCGCCCCTTAGGATACCCTTCCCTTGTTAGGATTTTTATCCCTATGTTTGTAGTTTTTCTTACACAGTTATTTCCACAGGTTGTTTGTAATCTACAGTCTTAATATGATATTGGCTTGTTTTATTTATCGCACTCTTTATGTTGTCTTCTTTTTCTCTCTTATCTTTTTGATTGTGGACAATGCAAATCATTGAGTTAGGGGGGATGATAGGTGCGTATTCATAAAACTTCGCTTATATTCATATATATGTATTCTGAAAAAAAAAAATTATTTGAAAAATGTTGAAAAAGCCAAAAATATTTTTGTTCAGAATAAATAAAAATTGGAATTTAAAATTTTCAAAAATATCACTTTTATTCTATTTAAAGTCTCAAATTGTTAAATCTCAATTGCACCAAGCCAAAATTGACCGAAGATGGAAATTGAAAGAAAATTGACGACTTTACGAATAAGTGTGGAGATTAGTCCAACCCGGTGAGATTTTGAGCCTTTCAATTTTTTTATGAGTTTTTAAATCAATCCGAGTTTATGATAAACTCAAAGTTCTTTTCAGCATTTTAATAAGTCGTTGATGATCTCAATCCTTTGTTTTGACCGGTTATGGGAAATGTGTGAATTATTGTCTCGAAATTCGTGCTAAATATATCTCTAACCATAATTAATCTCGAGATGCATATGGTAATGTGATTTGCAATTTGGACAATGAAGTAGGCCCTCGTTTGTTACCCAAAAATATTAGCCATAAAAAGTTGTGAAAAAAAAAATTATCCCTTTGTAACCCAAGTTGAGCCTAATAAAATATTTTCCTTTCGTTTGATAACCCAAAAAACCAAATAGCCCGGAATTGTGAAAATTGAGAAAATTCATCAAGTAAGTCCAAATTGTGCAACAAAAAGGGGCAAGAAAAAAAAAATGCTCAACAAAAATAGAAAAAAGAAAAAAAAAAGGAAAAAAATGAAAATAGAAAAAAGAGAAAATGAGCAAATGCCCGAAAAAAGCACAAATGGACGTCATAAAGACATTTTCCAATTCCGAACATTCCATCCATTCCCATTTTTACCCTTTACACCTTTTAACCCGAAAAAGTCCTAACCGAGTCCAAATTGCGAAATTGATTACTGCATGGAGAGCTAAGACATGAAAAGATAAAATAAGAGATTAAAATGGTGTGAAATAGAGGCGATGTTCCCGTTTCCTAATAACTGTATTCCGATGATGAGATCTTTTCACCATAAATTTCCATCTTTTCAATTTTGTATGCATGAATTTGTGTCCATTATATTTACTCCTTATATCATGCATACCGAGAGAAAATAGCCACAATCCGAGTGATTCGTTTGTGAGTGCAATCCGTAAGAATTTGAATCAAAACGAATTTTCGAAAAGTAACGTAATGCTCAATCGGTGGAAATTGGAGGTTTAATTTTTGGCTTTGCACACACACACTATGGTTTGAGACAGTTGAATATGAATTTATGGTGATTATTTTTAGAAAAGTTTAAATTGTACAATTTTTAAGTATTTTGATATTTATTTGAGTCAATAAAGAATTTTGTGGGTAAATTCACTGCAAACCCTCACGAGACAAAACTCGTCCTACTAGGGTAACCTAGAGGTTTAAAGGCTTGTTGCATACGCTAAATGCAATCGCATGCCTGCAAAAGTGGAATACTATTTCAATAAAGAAGTTTTCGAGAGATGAATATTGGTTAGATTCAAATACATTGCCCGGGACGTGCAAAGTCCTAAGTTAGGGGGATTTGACCAAGCATAAATTCTTCAGAATTTAGCTCCTTAATTTAGTGATTTTAATATCTCAAACAATGTAATTGAGCCATTTTTATGCCATATCACTCCATTGTCTATTCCTAACAACTTTCCCTAGGTTTTGTATAAGTTGGATGAAGTTTACAGGAATGGAATGCAAGAAAGAATCCAAAAGAAAAGAAAAGATTCAAGCAAGAAATGTCTAAGGGCAAAAGTGTAATTCCATTCAGAATTCGAAAGTGACACCAAAAGGGAAGTTGAAGAGAATGAGTTCACAAGAGCATAGGAAGAAACGGCATCCAAATTGGAGGTCTAGATAAGAAGATATGGCCAGTCAAAGATGCAAGGAAAAAGTCAAAGAAGAAGAAATCCGAACCGATCCGGGTAGGAGTCGGACCGATCCGATTTTCCCAAGTCCAGTGCAACCCGGATGGATGTCAAACCGATGGGAGCAATAATCGAACCGATCCGATCACTAACGGATCGATCCGGAAGAAAATAATCGAACCGATCCGATGAATATCGGACCGATCCGATTAAGACTCAGACCGATCCGGGCATGCGAAATCCTGACATTAATTTGCCATTTATTGTGCAGATTTGATGAGTGCTAGATGTGAATCTTGTTCCACAAGCACATTTGGAGACCGACTTTGGATGATTTGTGCCATAAAAAGCCAAGTTTTACATCATTTGAAGGAGGCTAGGGTTAAGAATTTTAGAGAGAGTTTTTAGATCAGATTTTTAGGTTAAATTTCCATTTCCTTCAAGATTTTCATGAACCCAAGTTTGTATTCTGAATCTCAATTCCGTTTTTATGCTGAATTCAAGTAATATCATTCTATTCTCTTTTGCTTTAATTTTTGCAAAGTTCTTACAATGTTCTGCAGTTTCATAATTTCATATGTGAATTTGTTTTTCAACCAAATCATGAGTAGCTAATTTCTCAAGGGTTGGGGTACATGAACTCAATCCAAGGAAAATTATTTGTATGGAAAATTAGAAAATAAATGAAAATATTGGTTGAATCGTGAATGAAAATCATATATGCATTGTCATATCTTTTAATCTCTCTTGCCCTAGGTACTTGGGATGTTTAAGAATGCTTTGTATGTATAATTTGTCGTTCACCGCTTTATATTGATCTTTGATTTCATATGGTGCGGGCTTGAACCTCATATATGTAATGCTTAGAGATTATAAGGACTGGATTTAATCAAGAATTTTGATTTATAATTCTAGTATTCTAAAGGATAATTTGTTAAGGATTGAGGGATTGTACCCTACCCTAATTTTCTCTAAATTGTTAAACCCAAATTTTGCTGTTAATTTCCAATTGTTTTTCATAAGTAAAGTTTTAGAAATTTTCCCAAAAATCAATCATCTTTTTATTTCTTTTAAGAAATCATTTCAAGGTTTGGTAATTTTTCTTGTTATTGTTTGGCAATTTTGATCCTTGTGGAGACGATCCCGACTTACCGGGTTATTACTTGAGCGACAAGGCTTGCACTTGAGCCTAGATAAATACGCACTTTTGAGACAAATATTAAGTCGCGTCACCGCCTCCCATTCCAATTTCAAAATCATTAGGAGGGTATTCGACTTTTCTCGGTCCCCACATGTTTTTGTCACCCGTTCAACCCAAACCCCCCATCATCCCTCCAAAACTTTTAATTGGCGATAGTTCATTTCTTACGCCTTACACATGCCTTCCGTTTTTCAAACGAAATTCATATTTTTCGGAAGGCATGCTTGTTTGTGAGGGTACACTGGTTATCCTCCAAAGTGAAATCGTTCTTATGGTGGACCTTTAGCTATTTAAACTTCTAGTGTATAGTTAGTGTGAAGCCTAAATATTAGGTTGTATATAGTTAGCTTTTTATTATTTCTTTCTTTAGTTTTTCTTTCCTTTTTAATTTAGTCTAGTGTAATTAGTTAACTTTTTGTTATTTATATTTGCTATACTCGGTACTAACGTGTTTTGTAGATGCTTTGGACTTGTTTTTATGGGGATCGCTCCAGTTTTGGGTAATATCGCTATTTTTCTCCCTTTGACTTGGTTCTTAATGTACATTGAGGACAATGTCAAGTTTTAAGTTAGGGAGTGTGGGATATTCTATCCATTTCTTATTTTAGTCCATGTTTTCGCTCATATGTTAGTTACTTAGTACGCTTTTCTTAGAAAAGTTCAAAATTTTCAAAATATTTTCTTTCTTTTTTCTCCTTTTTTGGGCATTTTGCCTTTGTTTTCGATGATAAATTTTAATAATTGCCCGATCCAATAGACAGCCCAATGATGCATGTTCTCGATTTTAGAAGTTATTAGACTTTAGTCTCAATTATTGATATTATGAATAACTTCATGAATTAAACTTTAATCCCATGAGCACATGCACTTTTCTTGCTATATTGATTTGGTTTAAGATTTTTATAACTCGGTAATCTTTTGTTGCATTGTATATACGTACACCGAGTAAGCTTTATACTTTTCGTCGTTTGTGAGTGTTATACGCTATTCTTTTCTCATTGAAAATGTTGAATTCGTTGGTAATCTCTCTATTCTTTCATTTTATCGTTCATTAATTGAGTTCATACTTGAAATGTGTTATTTGAGCATGATTTTCATATATTATTTTGATGTGAGAATTGCGTAAACTTTTGGAAATGATCATAGGCCCTCTTTGTTATATCACCCATATTGACTTTGACCTCACCTTATATGTTTTCCATAGTCAACCCCTTTGAGCCTAAATATAGCCTTTCATTTCATAACCCAAATTCCCATAACCATCTTCGAATTGGAGTTTTAGCCCATATATACATTTTTCATACCTTTGTTTGGAATGTTGCTTAGGATTGAATGTTGTTATTATGATGTCAGTTACAATTTAGGCATATGAGAGTGAGAAAAGAAAAGAAAAGAGATGTGAAAAAAGAGATGAAAAAGAGAAAGAAAAAAGAAAAAGAAAAGAAAACATGAGAAAAAGAAGAAAAGAAGAAAAGAAAAAGAAAGAGAAATTTTGTAAATGTTGTGTATATAGTTCAATAAGCTTTGATTATTCTCCCCGATGATATATATAATGTCTTTTGGAACTTGTTTTCCAATTTTGATATTGTTCGCATTTTCCCATTATCCTAAGTTTTAATCCCGAACACTTTGAATCCATACATATCCTTCGTTTCGTACCCTAGCCTAGCCTACATTACAACCTTATAAAGTCCTATGTGATCTTAGGTCGATGTAATTTTTAAAGTTGAAATATTTTTGATAATATGTGAAAATGCATTTCGCCTCTTTTAGTGTGTGGTATCTTTCATTGACATTACATTTTTCAGTTTATATATAGCGTTCTTCATTTGTGACATGTGTGCGGCCTAGTTTCCATTTACAATTACTCTTTATGCATGCATGTTCCGTGTGTTACTTCCCTGTTTCGAGTGAATTCGCTTGATGAGTGTAATGCCCGTGAGGATTGAATGTATGATTGCTTTAATGTGTATCCGATTTATTTAAGTTTTTGCCAAATCACACTTTACATGTGCTCGCCCCCCCCTCCCCCCCCCTCACATTTTAAAGTTTCAATTCTATGAGGTGCATTCTATAATGTTAATGATTTGGACTTTTGTTTGAATCCGTTCAATGTACTAATAATGCGTATGAAATCTTGTTCGCCATTGTTGGGCTTGTTGCATGTTGGTTTGGACATATTTTGAGGAAACCATGTGATGTTTGTGGGTATCATCCTTGAAAACCCTCACGAGACGACACTCGTCCACTAGGGTGACCTATGGGTTTAACGGATTATTGCATATGCTAAATGCAATCGTTCGCCCGCAAAAGTAGCCTTATCTTTTTATTACTTTTATACCATATTTTTGTAATATCTCCTGCTTTTGGTTTACTTGTTGTTCTTGTTGCATCCTATTTCATTGCTAAGGACTAGCAATGTGTAAGTTAGGGGGTGTGATAATATGCAAATATTGCGTATTTCATCCATCGAACCTACGCATTTTAGCCCCCTCGGGTGCCTTAATCTCTATATTTAAGCCCGTTAACCAGACAACCTCGGTTTATATCAAGGTTCTAAAAAACGCGGGGCGTGGTCGAGGTGTGGAGGCCAAGCCTTAAGCCTTAGAAGCCTAGGCGAGCCTTGGCGTAAAAAGGCGTGAAAAGGCGTTTAGGCCTTCTTAATATATTTTAATATTTGTAACCATAAAAAGGCTATTAAAATACGAAAATTGTACATATCATAAAAATATGTCTGAATATATGCAAATTAAAATACTATTTGATTGTTTTGGATGAGATAATGGTCTGGTTAGTAAAAAAATTCTTTAAAATGCGATATCATTTTACTAAAGCATTGTTGTTTTTAGGAAAAAAAAAGTGCGCTTTAAGGGTTTTACCAAGAATAAGGCGTAAAAAACTTAAGGCGGGGCGTTTCTCTCAAGCCTTAAGCCTAGGAGGTTTTTTTAGAACAGTGGTTTATATTGTTAATATGCTATATGAGGTATAATTAGGCTTTTGTAGGTATTTAGGTACTAAGTATGGGATTCAGATTCATTCCGGTGAAGTTTCATATGCAATCGCACGTTCAATGGCATTTTAGTATTTTCACGGCTTGGGAACCTGGCCCAACATCTTCACGGAAGTTGTAGCCATCCTCACTAGCTTCGCGTTGCCGTAAACGGTGCGCGAATCCGATTCGTAATGATGAAGTTACGGCGATTTCAGCGGAGGGAAAAATAAGGAAACCAAAAGAGGAGGAAAAAAGGAAGAGAAGGGGATTGCAGGCTGCTGCCTTGGTTCTGCCTTGCTTGATCGATCGATCGATCAAAAGGTTTGATCAATCGATCCTTCGATATTTTTCCACGTTTTCAATGATCGATCGATCGATCAAAAGGGTCAATCGATCAATCCCCTGTTTTCTGAAAATATTTTGTCTTTTCTTTTCTTTTCTCTTTTCTTTTCTAATTTAATTCCCACTAGGTATATAAGCGAATTCTGTTGTAATAAATAGATATACACGATTTTAGGGTAGAATAGCTTAGGGTTTGGGTAATTTGATTTGTTCTTCTTCAATTATTCTTGGATTGACACCCCATTTGGGTTGAATGTTGCACTATTCATCATCCTTTTCATTAATATAGTTTCTTTTTCTTCATTTCTTGCTTTCTAGTTAATTTACAAGCTTTCTAATTTAGGTTTACATGCTTTATTTACATGCTTTGATTACTTGCTTTCTAGTGTAGTTTTACCGCGTTTATTTACCTATTTCTTTATCGCGTTTTTACTATGCTTTCTAGATAATTTAAATTAGGTTGTGCTTGAATTGAACTCATTCGAGTTGACCCGTTGCTTTGCTTTGGTGATGGTGTTTACGGGTCTATTTTGGATGCGTTGTCCTAGTTATTGCGCATAGGAGATTTGACGGGGCATATCATGTATGTCCCGTGCTTACGACCTTGCGTGCGTAATTTTCAGGATATTTGTTGATGCCAAAATCATATAAGGCTTTTATGCGGATTTAGGGGCATGACAACCCTTGGTTCAAATAACTGCCGAAACGAGACGGATTCTAAATAACTCATCGACCCATGTATCCATTTTATACAAATTAACTCGGGTGAGGGATATTCGATGCAACCTATAGTTTTACTCACTTTCTTAATCTAGTTTCAATACACTCACCTAGATTAATCATTTCTCTTTATGCATCTTTTTCCTTTTTAGTTTGTAATCAGCTTTTGAACTTTTATTTAGGAGTATTAGATCCTATAAATTCTAGCAACTCATCTCTGTGGATTTTCGATACCCGACTTAACGCCATACTCACCTATTGAGTGTAGTCGTAGTTTAGGGTTTTATATAGTTCAGGTGAGCCGAATATAAAATGATCGACGCGTAGGTGACTCTCGCGCCGCGGCAATAACCTGCCTATCAGTTGATCCATTTCGAACCTTATGATTTGTGGAAGCTTTCGATTTCGATCAACAGATCGTTCCAACAGTTCGATTTCGATCAACAGTTTGTTCCAACAGTTTGGTGAATAAAAAACGTAAGGCTGTTAAAATATATATAGTGTAATACACCAACAGTTTGGTTAAACTTGTTTAATTAACTTGAAGATGAAATGTTTTCTTGTTTAATATACCAACCTGATTAGCTTAATTTTTACTTGAAGATGAAAGGTTTGGAAGTTGAAGATGAAATGTTTGAATGTGTAGAGAGATGGAGGGAAAGTGTGTAAATAAATTTTAACACTTTAAATATGTCGAAACCCTTTGTGGTATTTGGATGTAACTATTAAAATTAAGTGGTATTTTGGAGTAAAAAAATAGTTGTGGTATTTTGAAGTAAGTTTTGTGGTGCCCTTAGAAACACCCTATTTAATTCCTTAAGTGTTCTATTATTTTCTTTAGATTTCGATATTCATCTCCAATCTCTATTTTTCAAATGCTACCTTGTAATTGCAGCATTATGTGCTATTGTTTATAAGTCGTCATTTTTATAATAATTTTGGATTGACATCATTATGTTTTCTTAATATGAATTAAAGCCTTTTTTGGGTGAATTCTTACCTATTATTTTTTTATATCGTTAGATAGTATTATTTTTTTAATTATTCTTTGTGGGTCCTCCATTTCTATATAATTTTTTTTTATGATTTTGTATCTCTTAAAGAGTAATTCTAGATAGCCCTCTAATTACACCTCCAAAACAGTCTCGTTGATTTATTAAAAATGCATTGGTAGATATTTTTAATGAACTCTATGTGAATTCACAAAACAACTCACGCGGTTATGTTTTGTGGGTATAATTAGAGGGTATCTCTAGAATACTCCTCTCCAAATTGTCACCCCCTATGTTTTGAATATGAGTATTTTTAATTAATCGGATCATGTGTCATGTCATAATTGGGTTGTCCCCGTGTTACTGTATCCCCCCCAGTTGAACTATTATCTTTATTGAAGATCTTTTTTGGTTTGAAAATTTGTCCCCACCAACTATTTAGTATGTTTATCAATTAATTCGATCCCGTAACAATTTATAATTGTGTAATTTATCTATGACTACTTGTTATGTTTATAAATTGCATTTTTGGGATTGGAGTATTCAATGTGATTTTGAAGTTCCAATTGTTCTTTTAAGTGAGGTTTATAAAACTTGCATTTAGCATATGCTTTGGAGAAATTTTGAATTAAAATAATACTGAACAGAAGCACATACAAGGCAAAATCTGGAGAGAAAAATCGTGATTGTTGAAATCTAGAACTTAATTGGAAATATATAATAAGAGTATCATGTTATGACCTTAACCAAATTTCAAAGGTCTTATTCGGTCTTTCTAAAGGAATAGTATAACTTGTAGTTAATTTTCACAATATTGTTTCATACGGTTGGGTCATTTTTTACATTATTTCCCATTCAAAAACTTAATTGTATAGCATTGAATAATTATACTGTAATCGAATTTTTGACCCAAATTTAATAAATACATTAATGTGACGACTTTTTATTAATTGATTTTTAGAATTCACTATCCAAAAACCAATCAATAACAAACATTCACGCTAGTGTCTACAAAATTTCTAAAAAAAAATTTAGTCACAATATAATTTGTGGTATAGCATTAGCAGGACTCATCCAAATGAGAACCCGAAAGTTGTTACTCAAAGTGAGTATTTACTTGTCAAACTCTATAGGGGCTGTCATACCTTACAATATTGGTTAATGTCAAAAGTGGACAATACCAACGTCATAACATATTAGCAATAGGAAGCTCTTAAGATATTAAGCTTTTCTTTGCTTCAACTACCATGTATTTACCATAATTCGCATTAAAGAGGTGAAAAAAAATTAGGCAACATTTTGTCTTGGTATATAAAAAGGTGATAGATTAATTTTGACAAATGTATCCTCCCACCGCGACCCCCTCAACCCCCCAAAAAAGGGGTATCACGAGATACCTGCCAGCCCATTAATTATGACAAATGAAAAAGGGAGGGGCTATTCCCACTCCTCTAAATTCCTCTCCCACTCCATTTGGGCATGAAATGACAATTATGCCCTTACTTTTGCCACTTTTTTTTGCCTCCATCTAAAACAATTGATAAAAATGAAAAATTTGTATTTTGAATAAACAAAACTTTTTTTTAGTAAAAAACTTTTTTTTAGTAAAAAACTGTTTTTAGTAACAAACGGTTTGAAAAAATAAATAAATTTTTTTTAACTTTTATAACGATTTAAAAAAGACATTTCATCTATTTCAAAAAAAACTTTTTACCTGTTATTTTAATAAAAAAATTATTTAAAAAAAACAGACTTTACAAAAATAAAATGTTTTAACTATTTAAAAAAACGTTTTTTTATATTTTTTTACAAAAGCGTTGTTATTAAAGACTGTTTTGTCTTATACATTTCTTTATAAAAAAATAAAATAAATAAACCTTTAATACTATACCAACCATAAACATGACACAATTTTTTTAATATACTTAGATATTTAAAATGGGCGACGCTATTCCCGCTCCAACAAATGCCTGTAGCACTCCAATTTTATTTGTGAGAAACCAAAAGCACGAACTTACCCTACTTCATTCGTCAAGATACAAAGCACATGACAAAACCTGTTATTTTTTTTATGTTTTTAAAAGTCACTTGTTTATTTTTGTTGCTTTTTGGAAAAATATTTTTGGATTAAGGTTTTAAGTTTTTTCTTTTCTTTTCGGGTTTAGGTTTATTTAAGATTGTTTTTGTTTCGGGTTTAGAATGTAAGGTTTAGTTTTTTCTTTAGGACTAGGCTTCATGCTTTACTTTGTTTGTTTTTTATTTTTTTTGGTTTAGGCTTTATAGTTTACAGATTAGAGTTTAAAGTGTTTGTGAGTGTTTTATATGATGATGAAATTTTTCTAATTAAAAAAAAGCCTAAACTAAAAACGTAAACTTTTGAGTGGATCCAAAATCAACCTCACGACACGAAATCTTTTTTTTTCACCAAACAGGAACTCAACTTAATTAAAACGCGACACGCATAAAATTATATATACAGGTGTTCCGACCACCTATACATACCGCTGGTGTAAACCATTTTATCTAATATGTTTGTCCGCGCCAGCAGTATGTATAGGTGGTCGAACCGCCTATACATACCGATAATGCGAACCATTTTTTTTTAAATAGTAAAAAGTGGTTCGCGCCAGCGGTATGAAAAATAATATATATGATTTCATGTCACGTCGCGTTTTATTTGGATCATGATCGTGTTAGTTAAAAAATAAAATATTCATAATTGCAATATGTAATTTTTTTTAATTGGTTTGTTTTAAGTAAAAATAGGATTTTGTGTCATGTCTTGTTATATTTTAACACACATAATTTTAATATATATATTTTTTACATATATTTATACTTTTACTCAAAATTAAGAGTCGTGCTAAAATCATGACTCGTGTCGTTTCGTGCAATAATTAAGACTCGTGTTGTGTCATGTACTAGTTAAAACTATGACTGTTGTCATGTTGTGCATGTGTTTGTGTTAAAATTGTAACTCATGGTTTCGACGCATTATGAACGACAGGCTAACTAATGCGTTAAAATTATGACCCATGTGTTATTTTTTTTAAATAAAAAAGTAAATTTCAAGCTACGAGTCATAATTTTAACACATAAATAAAAAGTAAAGTTTAACACTTAATTTTAAATATCTAAGTATATTTAAAAAATTGTGTCATGTTTATGGTTGGTATAGTATTGGAGGTTTATTTATTTTATTTTTTTATAAAGAAATGTATAAGACAAAACAGTTTTTAATAACAATGCTTTTGTAAAAAAAATATAAAAAAAAAATGTTTATTTAAATAGTTAAAACATTTTATTTTTGTAAAGTCTGGTTTTTTTAAAAATAATTTTTTATTAAAAAAATAGGTAAAAAGTTTTTTTTGAAATAGATGAAATGTTTTTTTTAAATCGTTATAAAAGTTAAAAACATTTTTCTTTCAAGCCGTTTCTTACTAAAAACAGTTTTTTACTAAAAAAAAATTTTTTTTATTCAAAATACAAAATTTTAATTTGTATCAATTGTTTTAGTTGGAGGCAAAAAAAGTGGACAAAAGTAAGGGCATAATTGTCATTTCATATCTAAATGGAGTGGGGGAGGAATTTAGAGGAGTGGGAATAGCCCCTCCCATGAAAAATGTACTACATATATGTGGAGAGAGAGATGAGACAAACGATTACACAAGAAAGACCACTTGAAGTGTGGTTTGGTCTTTGTACTAGTATCAGTTTCTTATAGTTCATATATAACTTCCCAAGTTGAAAAACATTTAATTAGGAAGACTGACAGTCAACAGGACGTCCAGTCAGAGAGTCAAAACGCTCTGATGCCTTTTAATGAGAGCAAGTGAATGAAATAATTGATGAATCAAACGGTGGTTGGTGGCCCTTCAATGTTTGTATGGTCATGTCAGATTCCCTCATTTTTGTGTTGTCTCTTTGTACTTTCAGTTCTTGCTACTATTGCAAAAGATTGTGTGTTGGCAGATGCTGATTTATACCTTCAACTAAATCTCATTGCAAGGTCATAATAAAAAAGGGGGAAAATATCCAAGTCTACGTTCATTCTCACTTGGACCAATTTAGGCAAGCAAAAGGAGAGGATTAAATACTCTTTTCACCTTCAACCTTTTTCGTTGCCTACAAAATGAAAAACTTGTCTTTTCTAAATTTTACATTATGTTAATTTATGTAAGGGTAATAAGTATAAAATTTCATTGACTTGGTCAACTATGAAAGATCCTTTGATTAGAATAAGAAGATAACTATTCACACTTCAAAAATCTTTTAACACTTTATTTTTTTTAAATAAAAGTTAAAAACTCTTGTACCCTTATGATTAATTCTTTTCATTTTTTTACTCATGAAAAGATATAAACCTCTTTTTTATCCTAAAATTATATACGTAATTTTAAAAAATGAACTATAAAAAAAAGAGGACCGTAAAAAATATTGGGACATATACCAAATAGTCCATCGAACATTTTTTAATACCCATTTAGTCTATGCTTTTTTATTTTGTTTCAAAAAGTTCTTTGCCACATATTTTGGAGAGGGAGTGTCGCTGGCGCGGATCTCTAAAAATAAGAAAATATTGAGTGCTTGAGGGACTAAATGAGTTAAACTAAAAATATGTGTCCTTTTTTAAAAATATATATTTATAGTAGGGACAATTCAATAATTGACCCAAAAATATTATATTATTTTAAAAAATGAACTATTAAAAAAAAGCAAAAACCTTTTTTTTACCCCGAAATCATTTTTTTAAACAAACAAGAACACGACTCAATTAAAAAGAGACACGACACGTGACAAAAAAAGTTTCTCCACCTAAAACGAGCACCACCCAAATAAAAACAATACGACGCAAAATCCTTTTTTTTACCGAACACGAAAACGATCAACTAAAAATGATGTCCGACATGAAATCTAGTTTTTATTTGGCTAACACAAATGCAACACAAATAATAGTGATACGAAACAATACGACATGCCATAAACTTTTAAAAAATAAGTTACGAACACGACCAAGTTAAAACGCGACATGCCATAAAATATTATTTTTCACCTAACACGAACATGACTCAAATTAAAAATATAAAATAAACTAAAAAAAACTTTAATAATTAGATTATGTTAAAAAGGCACCATAAATAGAAAAATGGAATAAATGGTTCTTGAATTTTAAAACAAAAAATATTAATATTGTATTTTATTAAAACTGTTTGTAATAAAAAATGTTTTTATTAAAAATGTTTTTTTTATTAAAAATGCAAAACAGTTTAAAAGGGTTTAAACTGTTTAAAAAAAATACAGTTTTCAAAACTGTTTTGCATTTTTAATAAAAATAATTTAAAACTGTAAACAGTTTAAAAAAAATACAATTTAAAACTGTTTTTAAAAATATACAATTTTAAAACTGTTTTACATTTTTAATAGAAACAGTTTTAAAAATGTTCAATAAAATACAGTTTAAGACTGTTTTACATTTTTAATAAAACATTTTTCTTAATAAAGGCTATTTTTTAATTAAAACTGCTTTTTATTAAAATTGTATTTTATTAAAACCGTTTTTTTTAGTAAAAGACTGTTTTTTTAATCAAAACTTGTGGGTACCCAAAATTAAGATCATGGGCCTGGACGAGTAGTCCAATTCTGGCGGCCCAAAGTCCATGCCCCCCATCTCTTATTTGATTATCCGGTCTCTTCCCACGTCCCCATTAAGGGAGGTTATAGGGAGAGATGGAAGACGTGGGGGAATCCAACACCCCCACTTACCTAAATGTACATGTATATATTGAACCCTAGGTTCGGGGCAAAAGGACAAGTTGTATTCTCTGTAACTGCTCTCCGGAGTATATAGAAATAACACCGACTGCACCACCGTGGACGTAGGCACATCTTTGCTGAACCACGTACATCCTTTGTTGTGTGATTGTCATTTTACATTCCTTGTTCATCCTTGGTAATTGCCTCTCCTGTATTTACTTGTGTCGCATAATAATTGCCTTCACAATTGGCGCCGTCTGTGGAAAACGTTCATCTTTCCCTGAGAAGAGCCCACACCAAGAAAGGAGTTTAAAATGTCTGGTCACAGTAGCAATGCCCCCCAGGCTGGGGATATTCAAGAACCACCTGCTCCTCGCAGGATTAGGTCTGAAGTTCGACGTTCAGATCAACGGGCTCGCTTAGAAAGGCCAGCCTCAAAAGAAAGCCAAGGACCAGCGAGGTCCACGCAGATATCCAGACTGATTGATGCATACGAGGCAAGGCTCCACGAGCAAAGGGAGTCTTCTCGCAAACACGAGGCTGAGAATGCTCGCCTGAAAAGAAGACTGGGAAGACTGGAGAGAGAGCTTCATCATGTTAACAAGAGACGTCCATACCTCACTCCTAGCCCTCAGGCGAGCAAGTCTCGCAGCCGAGGAAGGAGCCCTAGGCGAGGATCTCAAAAGGTTGAGGAAGGCGAATCGGACGACGACCTCCGCGAGCAGCTGCGAAGAGCTCGCCATTACCAGAGCCCTACTCGCAGCAACGAGAACATACGAAATCTGGTCCGCAAGGAGATAGACCAACATCCTGTCCATCACGGTACCAGATCGACCAGAGAACTTGCTAGACGAGCTCTCAAAACCCAGATGAAATCACCTTTCACGAGAGGAATTAAAGAGGAAGAAAACCCCAAGAAATTTGCCATTCCAAGGTTCAAAATTTATGACGGTAAGACTGATCCCATTGATCACGCCAGACAGTACCGACAGGCCATGACCCTCTGGAACCACCGAGACGCGCTAATGTGCCGAATTTTCCCCTCGAGCTTGCATGACGTTGAGGAGAAATGGTTCGAAAGGCTCCCCCACCGATCCATCAGAAGTTTCAAATCCCTGGCCGAACTCTTTACGGCCCGCTTCATTACTAGTAGCTCCCATCCCAAAAGGATGGATGCTTTACTGACAATGAAGAAAACGCCTCAAGAGACACTTCAAGACTATGCGAAGAAGTACTGGGAGTTATTCAACGAGGCCGAGGATTGCTCAGAACAAGTGGCAGTGGCCTCTTTTAAAATTGGGCTACCTAGCTCTTCCCTTCTTTACCAGTCCTTGACAAAGAAGGAGGCTATGACTATTGACGACCTAATGGCTCGCATCGAGAAGTACGCTAAGGTGGAGGATGTCACCCGCCTCAATACAGGAGAAAACGGTCGAGCTAAACTCACTACCAAGGGCAGTGACAAAGCTGAGAATTAAAAGAAACGAGGAAAGAACGGGGGAAAAAATGGCTCCAAGAACGGAGGGAACAATGATGTGTCGAAAGCATTCCAGGCGATCAACACCATCTTCAAAGAACCAATTTACAAGATCCTCGCAAAAATCAAAGACGAGCCATTCATCAAATGGCCCAGGAAGATGGGAGGAGATCCCTCGAAGAGGAACAACGCGCTGCGATGTGCTTTTCAAAAAGAGGGAGGACATAAGACCGAGCATTGCAAAGATCTTAAATATCACCTTGAGGAGCTAGCCCAATCCGGGCATTTGAACTAGTTTGTGGAGAAAAAGGCAGAGAAGGTGGCTGCCAATAGAGAAGCAAGACCTGACAACGTGCTCGAAGATGACGGCGGGCATGAGTTCACGGTAATTCACGAGGCATTTGATGCCAAGCAGATCCAAGGAAATTCAGCTCGAATGGAGATGAAGAAACTTACAGCGGTAATGCAGGCTTTTCAGATCGATCCAGCAAAGTCGCAGTCAGGAAAGCGTCGACGAGCATATGACATCAACTATAACAAGCATATTATTTTCACAGATGAAGATCTGGTGGGAGTGAGAACCCCACATCACGATGCTCTGATCATTACCCTTAGGATAGCTAACTTTGACATCGACAAGTTGCTCGTCGACCAAGGAAGCTCGTCCGAAGTAATGTATCTAGACCTATTCATAAAGTTGAAGTTAAGCGTCGCCGACCTAAAGGAAGCTAGTGTTCCTTTAGTTGACTTCGCTGGAAAAATAACTATGCCCCTGGGAAAGATTGTACTACCGGTGCGCGCTGGAAACGTCTCCAAGATGATCGAGTTTTTGGTATTTGACATCAACTCGCCATACCAGGCCATCCTCGGTAGGGGATGGCTTCATGCAATGAAGGCAGTCTCCTCGACCTACCATCAGAAACTCAAGTATATAACCGAGCGAGGAGTAATGGAGATCCATGGCGACCAAGCGATGGTAAGAAGGTGCTTCATAGCAGCCATCCGACCAAAGCTAGAGAAGATGACCGATCAGCCCAGCGAGAAAGTTGAAGAAGGTCTGACACCTTCTAAATAGCAATTAAAGTACGGAAGACCTGGAGTAGAGGAGGCCAGGCTTCTCCCCTCCGAGTGGGTCGTCGAGGAACTGGTAAAAGTTACGGCTGGAGATGGCGACAGTAATAGAGTCTTCTTGATTGGAGCATCTCTCACTGGCCAGGAACAGAAGGAATTGACAACTCTGCTGAGACGCAACATAGATATTTTCGCATGGGAACCATACGAGCTGCCTGGAATCGATCCTAGTATGGTCTGCCATCAGCTGCACGTCGATCCTGCCTTCAAACCAATCACGCAGAAGGCACGACGAGCTGCACCTAAGAAGGTTAAAGAGGTAGAAAAAGAAATCAAAAACATGCTGGATGCAGGGTCCATACGGGAAGTACAATTCCCCAAGTGGTTATCCAACCCAGTAGTAGTTCCAAAAAACAACGGGAAGTGGAGAGTTTGCATTGACTTCACTGACCTCAACAAAGCATGCCGTAAAGATAGTTTCCCCCTCCCAAAAATAGACCAACTAGTGGACGCCACTAAAGCTCACGAGCGAATGAGTTTTCTGGACGCATACTCTGGGTATCATCAGATCCCCTTGTATGCCCCAGACCAGGACAAGACAACGTTCACCATGACAGTTGGATTATACTGCTACAAGGTCATGCCCTTTGGGCTCAAGAATGCAGGGGCAACATATCAGTTGTTGGTCACCAAGATGTTCAAGGACCAGATGGGAAACACCATGGAGTTCTACATTGATGACATGCTCGTTAAAAGTAAGAAAAAGGAAAATAACCTCTCAGGCCTGTCAAACACCTTCAAAATCCTTAGGAAGTACCGAATGAAACTTAATGCAAGCAAGTGTTCTTTCGATGTCCAGTCAGGAAAATTCCTTGGGTACTTAGTCAGTAAGAGAGGCATAGAAGCTAACCCAGACCAGATCGATGAAATTAACAAGGTACAACCTCCTCGAACAATTCGGGATGTACAGAAGCTCACTGGTATGCTCGCTGCCTTAAATCGCTTCGTCTCTAAATCCTCCGAGAAGTGTAAGCCTTTCTTCCATCTTTTAAAAGGGAATAAAAATGGTAGAGTGGAGCCCAGATTGCTCGCGAGCATTGGATGAACTAAAAGCTTACTTAAGCTCTCCACCACTGCTAGTCATACCAAGGTAAACAGATTCTTTGTTCCTATACCTCTCCGTTTCCAACCACACTGTCAGCTCTGCGTTAATATGCGAGGTTGCAGGAATCCAGAACCCTGTTTATTACGCGAGCCAGACCCTACTCGACGCCGAGCAGAGGTACCTACCACTGGAGAAGCTCGCCTTCGCTCTAGTAGTGGCCTCGAGGAAGCTAAAGAACTATTTCGAATCCCACACTATCATCGTCCTTACATCGCATCCCCTTAAAGCAATCCCGAGGAAAGCGAATTTGTCGGGCAGACTGTCTAAATGGTCAGTCGAGCTTGGGCAATTTGACATCCAATTTCAACCAAGGACTGCAATCAAGGGGAAGATCCTTACTGATTTCATAGCCGAATTCACGGGCGAGGAACCTTCTCACCAACCTCAACCGACAAGGCAAAAGGAGAACCAAGCCCCAGAGGAAACCTGGAAACTGTTTGTTGACGAAGCCTCCAACTCAAAGGGGGCAGGGGTAGGCATTGTCCTCGTTACTCCAGAGAATACAATCCTTGAACAAGGAATTAGGCTTGGATTTTCAGCCTCCAACAACAAAGCAGAATACGAAGCCTTAATAGCCAGCCTCCAGAAGGCGTAAACTTTGGGAGCAAGACATTTACAGGTATTCGGCGATTCCCAGTTAGTCTCCAATCAGATAAGTGGAGACTACAATGCAAAAGATGACAGGATGGCAGCTTACCTCGCCTTAGTTAAAAAACTAATGGCAAGCTTCGAAGAGGTTCAGGTCTAGCAGTTTCCTAGGGGGCAAAACAGCCATGCTGACGCCCTAGCAGTCCTGAGCTTGGCAGTCAACTTCGACCTAAAAAGAACCATCCCCATCGATTTCCTCACTCGTTCGAGCATTAACCGCAACAGCAAGCCACCAAACGTGGAGCAGGTACTCCAGGTGAGATCAACTCCCAGCTGGATGGACCCCTTAAGGGACTACTTGAAGGATGGCACGCTCCCGAATGACAAAAAGACTGCCCACCAGATAAGAGTCAAAGCTGCTCGCTTTCACTTATCCCCGGAGGGCAACTTGTATAAGAGATCCTTCTCCGGTCCCT
The DNA here is from genome assembly GCA_949130495.1 of Sambucus nigra. Classification (NCBI taxonomy): domain Eukaryota; kingdom Viridiplantae; phylum Streptophyta; class Magnoliopsida; order Dipsacales; family Adoxaceae; genus Sambucus; species Sambucus nigra. The sequence goes on from OX422212.1 coordinate 102,478,334, forward strand.
ACCTCCAATGCGTTCACCCAGGGGATGTCGAGCAAGTGCTACACGAGCTGCATGACGGAGTCTGTGGAAGCCATATCGGAGGAAGGTCTCTAGCTTTTTGAGCAATGAAGGAGGGCTATTGGTGGCCATATATGCAAAGGGACTCTACAATGTATGTCCATAAATGCCTGAAATGCCAACTTCACGCTCCTATGGTCCACCAACCCGCCAGCGACCTAAAATCACTGTCCAGCCCATGGTCATTTGCCCAATGGGGAATTGACATCGTGGGACCATTGCCTACCGCCACCGGCAATCGCAAATATCTGTTGGTTGCAACTGACTACTTAACCAAATGGATCGAGGCGGAACCCCTAACAAACATCCGAGATGCAGATATGATAAGGTTCATATGGAAAAATATAATCACTCGCTTTGGCATCCCCAGAACCATCATCACCGATAATGGAAAACAATTCGAAAGCGAATCCTTTCAGAGTTTTTGTAATGAACACGGTATCAGACACCACTTCACTTCGGTGGCCTACCCTCAGAGTAATGGCCAAGCTGAGGCTTCCAACAGAACTGTGATCGACGGATTGAAGAAACGATTGGAGCGAGCCAAAGGTGCATGGGTAAAAGAATTACCACATATTTTATGGGCATACCGAACCACTCTTCGGTGAGCAATAGGAGAAACCCCATTTTCGTTGACATATGGCATGGAAGCAGTCAGCCCACTAGAATCCAGTTTGCCCACAATGAGGTCTAACCTTGTCGACCAGGGCCATAATAATACAGCATTGCTCGCTGAACTCGACCTAGCTGACGAGCGCCGAGAGCTAGCCCTAGTAAAACTAGCGAGCTATCAGTAACAGCTCACGAGGCATTACAACAAAAGGGTTAACCCAAGGACATTCCATGTTGGGGACTATGTTCTAAGGAAGGTCCTGGGCAGCGCAGTAAAACCATCAGACGGCAAGCTAGGACCAAACTGGGAAGGACCCTTTAAGATAACAAGAGACAATCTGCAGGGCGCTTATCACTTGGAAACGATGGAGGGTAGAGAAATACCACGAGCATGGAACGCAGCCAATCTCAAGAGATTCTATTTTTATATCTTTCTTTTATTCTTTTATTATGGAACTAGAAGTTCATTTCCCTTGTCATTAACGAAAGTTATTTAAACGGTTACATTTTAATAAGTAACAACTATATGAGCTTTATCGCACATCTTTTCCAAATGACAGGCACATTGATCATAGCAGGGGAGTACCCCTCCTCAGGTCATCATCATGAAACACGAAGGACCTCTTAGCATTTCCCCTGGCAATATATGAATCCCTACAGGGGATCCTTAGGCAATATGGCCAAATTTTATACTAGTCATCAAACCTTCTTTGGTTAAATAAAATCCTAATCAGATGAAGCATCCAACACCCGGTGTGTCCTCGCCTAAGGGAGTGTGACGACACGACCTAAAAGGTAAAGTGGTGCACAATGGTATCTCGATATTATACTGGATTGGGAGGACACTTGCGTAACAACATAAACTTAGAAGATCATAAAGCAGCAAGAATATGAAGAATATAATACACTTGTTTAGTCGCCAAATTTGCCCAAAACATAAACTTTATATTAATTCATCATATTTACAACAATAGTGATACATGTTTAGTCGGCGAGCTCGCCCAAAGCATTTACACTACCAAAAATACAAAAAGCAATAACTGGCAAAATCTCAATGGGGGTGAGGCCTCTGAGCGAGATAATCAGCCACTCGAGCTCTTCGTCCATCATCATGAGCAGGAGCTAACTCTTCCTCAACCTCATTCGCATCCGACTCTAATAATTGCCGAGGGATGGCATCGATGGGGATCCATCAATCATCCCTCTGGAAGGGGTTAGGCATCAGGGTAGAGGGAGAAATCTTATGGCGATACTAGAGCATCGAGTTCCTTGGGACTTGCAGCTCCTTCAAGGCACTCAGCCACCCCCTGATAAAAGAAAGCACTTAGAACTCTAACAACCTTGTTGGAGCATCTGACCAGCCCTGGTCGTAGCCGTCAGCCCACACTCGCTGAGGACCTTTTTTAAACCGGTGCCGCAGCCGAGTAACATCCTTTTGAAGCCCAGCATCGATCACATATGCTCGTTGGACGTCACCACGAAGCTATTCCATCTCCCTCTCTTGAAGCTGTTCCATTTCCCTATTTCAGCTCCTGGTGCTCCTGCCGGCTCGCATCGATGAAGAATCTCGCGGCACAGGGTGAATATCGCTCTAGCTAACCCTAGCTTGCATTGATAAAGAGCCTTGCAACACTGAAGGGGTGGTGCTTGGCGCGTGTTCCCTAAGTCGCGAGACCTCTTGCCTTAAAGCTTTATTTTCTTGCTGAAGCATCTCACCAACCTGGTTGATCTCGGAAGCATCAAGAAGCTTTGCTCTCAATGCATTCACTTCTTCTTGCACTGAAGCACCAACCTCTTCCATCTCCTGGAGCCTATCCTTCAACTTGGCCACAAGTTCAGATTGACCCTTATACTTCTGATTCCTAGACCTAAGGGATTTACAAAGCTTCATGAAGGCCTGGCGAACCTCAGGACTCGCATTAGGACGAAGGGTCCTGCCCAATTGAGATGTGGTAGGAATATATTCTTCTACATCAACCAACTACAAGACATAAGAAAGCATCGAAAAGATAGACATAATCAGTGCGCTGGGAAAAAGAAACCTTTTCATTAATAAGAGTTGAAATTATATCGAACAACAAAAAGAAAGTTTACAAACAGAAAAGAAAAAATACAAAGTAATCCTAGAAGATGACTAGTTAGCAACCTCAGGTTGCCCAGAGGTCGATGGCTGTTTCCCTTTATCAGCATCAGCGGGAGCATCGCCCCCAGCGGGGGTAACCTCTGTCGCCACAGCAAGGGAAACATCAGCAGGGGTCTACTGAGGGACAGAGTCAGCAGCTTCAATAGCGTGGACAGGGACTTCATCCACGGTCGGCTTCGGACCCGGGTCATGCTCGTCAAACATAGAGGAGTCGATATCAACACCGACAGCCAATAGGGCCTTGTTCCAGCCCTTCTTGATGTTCAGATGGCTAATATAGCCTATCTGAACCTCAGAATCCTCGTATGCTGCATCCCAACCATAATTATATGAGTCCTCCTTGGCAGTGACAGCCTCAGACTCCTTCTTCTTTAACTCCTCAGACAACACTCTATTCTCTTCCATGACAGTAAGTTTGCTCGAGCAAACCAGGTCGTAGGCCTGTCGCAGCTTTTTCAAATCCTTGACTGATGCGTCCTTCTCCCAATTGGCTGTAGCAAGAGCCAAGTCGGATGATATCCGAGCAGCATCAATGGATTTAAAACCAGCCTCGAGCACTGTACCCTTCAGCTTCAAGGCAGCATTCTTTTTCTCTAGCTTGCTATGTTTCCTCACCAACTCATCGTGTGAACGATATAGCACGGCGAAGTTAGTCACAAACTGCAGAAAAAAGAAGACATTAGAAGAAGGAAATGATGAAATTCATAAAAATATGGGAGAAAAGGAAAAAATCTTACCAAAGCTAGCCTCTGGATAGCCTGAAGGGATAATTGCTCAGACCCCAGCGCCCTTTGGCGATCAGCAGGGAGAACTGCCCTCTCGAGCAGTGCGGGGGCCAGCTGAGGGGAAATTACGACTAAAGCTCCCTTAGGCAGGGCAGACACAGGGACCAAGGCTTGCCCAGCCTTCGTCCTAGCCTCCATTTTCCTCCTCTCTTCCTCTTTCTCCCTCTCCATCCTTCTCCTCTCCTCTATCTTTTTCTTTTCCTCCACCTTCTTTCTCTCCTCCTCCTTTTTTTCTCTCTCTCTCTCCCTTACTTGCTCTTATTCCTTCCTCTTCTTCTCCTGCTCCTGAGCAGAAGACCGAGAACTAGTAGCCACGACCCTAGAGCTAGACTTCTACTTCTTCGACCTCTGTGCGAGAAGCATGTGGTCTTCATCATCATCATCGCGAATTAAGTTCTTCCTTAGGGGAACCATTTCCTCGCTTGAACTGCTGGAGGTACTCGATGACTCTCGAGCTTTAGAAACCTCCCCACAATCAGAAGAAAGGCTACTACTGGAGCCTCCTCCACCCAAATTTCTTACAGCACCTACGATGTCACTTTCAGAGCTGCTCTCCTCCTCGTCCAACTGGATAGGATCCGCAGCAGTCTCTTCGGAGGTATCAAACTCTAGGATACTGTCCACAGGCCTTGCTATGAAACTGGAGCCAACGTTCTTGTACTCGAGCAGAAAAGCAGCAGACCTGGGATGCTCGCAGTCACCCAAAGGCTCCCTGATGTTCCAAGCCTTAACCAGTTCAGAGAGACGAACCTCGCTGAGAGAAGGCTCCAAGTTATTTGACCTCATTGTGTAAGGAAAACAAAGAAGAATCAGAAAAATCAAAAATTAATAAAAATTAAAACAATAGAGCAAAGTCTACCTATGTATTCTTCCCCATAAAAGGGAACAAAGAACCTCTCAGACCTCAACCCTTCAAATTGGGGAGAAAACTGCCAGTTTCTAACAAGGAAACCTTCTTGCCAATGGTCCTTATGGTAATCAGGTAGATTTACTACCAATACCCGATCAGGGCTCCTAGCTTTGAGATAGAGGACACCAGACCTAGTTCGAGAAAAGGAATAGCAAAAACAGACCTCGGCGAGCCCTAACCTAGTACCATACAACTAATTTATTCTATGTACGCCATTAACTATTTTCCACACATTGGGCAAGCATTGTGCAGGAACAATATTGAAATAGCCAAAGAAATGCAAGAACAAATCGTTGGGAGGGAAAGTGAGTCCCGCCTGGGAAAGCAACAAAACATGGATCCAGTGGGCGTCATCTATCTCTCTAACATTTCTAGGAGGGGAAGCGTAGCACTCAATATCTACCCACTCAGGGATGTTATAAAACTTCCTAAATTCAGAGACCAACCTATTCCCAATCTTCGCTATTGGAAAACCTTAGAAAAACTACAAACTCAAAGAGAAAGTACAAAGAAAAGGCACAGGAAACTTATAAAATAAAAGATCGATTCGAACGATGAAGAAGCACGAGCCCAAACAATAAGGAAGCAATGAGAATGGAGATTGAGAGAAGAAGGTACGAAGTGCTAGAGCTCACAGAGAATGGAAGAGTGCTGGAAAGATTGAAATGACGGTAGAAAAGTGACTATTCCAGAAAATCTTTAAATTTTGCTAATCATAGTGCACAAAATACAAAGCAGATGCCGCCAAAATCAGCTTCACAACCTTCGAAGAGTTGCACAATGTCCAAAAAAGCCATTATGACTAATCATTTAAGTTTGTTGAGCCCAAAACATGGCCCAACAAACTTAGGGGCAATTGTGGGTACCCAAAATTAAGATCATGGGCCTGGACGAGTAGCCCAATTCTGGCCCCCCATCTCTTATTTGATTATTCGGTCTCTTCCCACGTCCCCATTAAGGGAGGTTATAGGTAGAGATGGAAGACGTGGGGGAATCCAACACCCCCACTTACCTAAATGTACATGTATATATTGAACCCTAGGTCTGGGGCAAAAGGACAAGTTGTATTCTCGGTAATTGCTCTCCGGAGTAGATAGAAATAACACCGACTGCACCACCGTGGACGTAGGCACATCTTTGCTGAACCACGTACATCCTTTGTTGTGTGATTGTCATTTTACATTCCTTGTTCTTCCTTGGTAATTGCCTTTCCTGTATTTACTTGTGTCGCATAATAATTGCCTTCACAGTTGTTTTATAATTATTAAAAAACAGACTTGAGGGACTACATTTGCCAAAACAGTTTTGAAATGTTTTTTTAAACACTTATGAAAAGTAAACAAAAAAAATAGTTTTTTTATAAAAAAAAATAGTTTTTTATAAAAAAATATTTTTTTATTAAAAATACAAATTTTTAGTTATTTTTCAAATATATTTGTTTTAATTGGAGACAATAAAAGTAGAAATTTAAATTTTATAAATTTAAGGGTATAATTGACATTTGGTTAGAAAATGGAGTGTTAGAAGAATTCTTTGGAGTGCCAATAGCTGCTCCCTTAGAACAATTGTGTCAAATGTCTTACGTTTTTCAAGTCACCATATTAAAATGATTAACATGCCCTCAAAATATCTTTGATACCTAATTACTTCGTTCTTTTGTTAAAAAATCTCATCAGATTTTTAATAATTCATAACTTCAAATCTACAAATCCAAAATTCACAAAATATATATATTTGGAATCTACTCTTCAAGATCTATAAAAAATACTCATATTTGATATTTTTTGACAAAAAAATCGAAATGGATAAATTTATTGTTATGTACAACCTCTATTTTTTCCGCGAAAAATCTTTTTTTCCTGCTCCAGTGATGGTGTTACTAGCGCAGACCAGAAAAGTAAAGAAATAGACAAACAAATCTAGTCAAGTACGTTTCAAATTCTGAGGACGGAATTCTGTTATTAGGGGGAAGAATGTAATACCCCATATTTTTATAATAAAATTAAATCGGTAGAATTTAATTAAATTAGCCATGAATAAATTGATTATTTTTAATTACATGTTATGTGAAATTATTTATGGATAGTAAATAGTTCTCGTAGAAAATTATTGTGTGGTTAATTTATAATTGATATGTGATAGTTTATTTAAATAAAAAATGTATATGCTGGGTCAAAGTAATTCGTGCGCATTTCTAGATCTTTGGGGACTCCTTTAGGTGTTTGACATCTAAAAATAGGTCTGGGGCAAAGGTATATCATTTGAGGAGTTTTTGGCCATTCTAATTATGGATTTGGGCTCATTTGGGGGCCCAAAAATGGGGGTTTAGGCTTAATGCGAGATTTGAGGAGTTTATAAGTTAATTGGGAGGTTAAGAAAACTCATCTCACTTATCAAAAGTTAACCCTAGAAGACCAACCCCTAGAAAGAAACTATCAAGGTTCAAAGAAAAGGAGGAGACTAAGGATTCAATGAAAGAAATACACAATCATCCATAACAGGCTAGAATTTTCTTGCTCAAATTAATTTCAAAATGATTTCTTAATTAAATTATGTAAAATCTCATGTAGAATTCTGGGTTAGATAATATATTTTGATGATAATAGGTTGAGATATATATTGAATATGTATAGGATCAAATTTTAATGGATAAAAAATTTAGAATTGATAAATTGATGAGAAACTTAGAGAAAGATCATGCTTATGTTGAATTGAGGATGCATCTTATGATTTTATATTATATTAGTATAAATCCAATGGAGATCCATAAGAAAGAATGAATCTTGATTCAATTTGATGAGAAATAACTAAACCTTAGATACTAGTCTTTACTCTCTTTTATAATTTTTGAAAGAATTGTAACTATATGATGTAAAGATGTTTTAGGAACCAATTTCAAGTTGAAAATTGTTGATTAATGATGGAAAACCATGTAAGGGTCATATATAGTGTTATATTGAATTTTAGATGAAGAATGATGGGTTTTTTATGAATGAAAATTGGGAAAATTCGTTACAACTCATAACAACCCCGCCTTGGCCATAATTAAGGGCAAACTGGTTCAGACCACCTGTTCAGCCCAAGTTGGTCCTTTTTTATCCTTAATGAATCGATCAGGGTACTAATCAATTTAGGGGGTCCATAAACGATATTTTGGACTTCTGAAAAGGTTAGGAGACACCCTAACCAATTGCAGACCAAATTTATGTAAAGGATCGATGAATATTTAAATGGAAAATTATGATTAACTAGATGGTTAATTATTAAACTGGAGTTATTAATGGGTGATACCTTATTAGTAATTATAGAGTTATTACCTATGCAAATTATGAGATACATATATGTACTTAATTATTTGTGTGAACATACCTATGTTCGTGGACGCTCTTATCAGTTGGGGTTACGTGAATTCAGGATCCTAGCACACGTCGACACAGGAGGGCTAGGCATTGTGTAGGTCATTATTTTAGGAACTACATTGTAGCATCACTTATGAGAGGTAGGTGTAGATGGTGAAATCCATTGTCACTATTGGGTATGGGTCGTACAATGGTGTACTGCCTAGGGACCGCCCAACTTGTATGTGTTTTGTGAAGTTCGATTTGGATGAAGGACTCCTTCAGATTTACCGATAGAGCACGGATGGAAAAGAAATGGTTAATTCCATGGAGTGTCGTATATATATGTACATACAAATTTATATATAGTCTTGTGAATTAAATAAAGTTAACTGCTTAGTATAATGATGTAGATAATTCATCACAACCCAATACTACGTAGTATGCATAATAGATGATTATGTCACATTTGTGGGTAGTATGACTGGGGGTATCCTAGGAAATAGTAATACTAGTGTAGATTATTATATTCAAGTACGTGAATTATGCTAGATGCATCAATTGTTTAATAATGTCGTTGTACCCTTTATTTTATTTGGGGTTAAGGTGTCATGCGTATAGTATAGCTCTTACTTGAGAGGAGAGATATTTATCGTATGTGAGTACCGATGGAAAATACATACGTTGAATTAACTGTACATTTGCATCTTAATTTCAGTAAGTTAATTCTTGCAACTCCAGGGCACTGACCCAAATTATAAATATTTTCTCCCCCCAGGTGCGGCCAGATAGGGATAACAGGACTGTCGAGATATCAGCCTTGCTGTCGCACATTGCTCATCAGAATTTCGATTGTTGATTCTAATTTAGGTTTTTATTCTACTCTAGTCATTTACTTTTGGGATTATTGTACGGGCATAAGCCCAAAGTTTATTTTATTTCAGTCAGATTGATACAGTCATGGTTATGTTGGGATTTTATTTGTCTGGTTGTGGATGTTGGACTTAATATGATTTCTTAGTTATTAATTAAATTCATTTTTAATTTGAATTTGGTTTAAAATATATAAATATTTTATTATGAGTTGATGGTGAGAATGATATAAATTGATAAACAAGCTCCATCTTCGACGTATTGTGTCTGGCCAACCTTTATGTGAAAAATGGAGGTTGTTACAGTTGGTTTCAGAGCATCCAGGTTCTAGAGTCCTTAGGATATGTGTTACGTTTATTATTTTTTGCATTGTGTTCTTTGTTATGTAAAGCCTATAGTTAGGAATCTTTGTATTATTACGATCTGTACTAATGCGGGCCTTATTTTCTTTCAGACGAAAAATGGTAGGAGAGGTAAACCTCGATATGTCATCACACCAGTTACAGAGGTTCAACTGGAGCCGTAGCCACACCCACGGCCACCACCAGTCCCACCTGTGGTTGGTTCTGTGGATATTGCAACTATTGTGACCCAGACAGTTTTCATAATGATAGACGCTATGTGACGACATTTCGATCCAGTGCATCTGCAACATTCACCCCACCACCACAACAAGTGGTGCTACCATTACAGACACCTGGTTCGATATGAGACATAACTAGAGAGGCCTTCAATAAGGGACACCCACCGGAGTTTGCAAGAAGTGTCGATATTTTGGTGGCTAGTCAGTGGAAGAAGAATATTTAGCGTCACTTGCAGATGGTAGAGTGCACATTGGTTCAGAAGCAGATGTTGGCGTCATCTCGACTAGTTGGGGCAGCATTATAATGGTGAGAGTCTGTTATCTTGGAGGAGGAAAGAGACATCTTGATGATCAATGAGTTTTGGGAGAAATTCGAGGGGAAGTATTTCCCACAAGCAATAAAATATAAGATGAGGAGAAAATTCATGGATATTAAGTTGAAATTCGCACAGTCACAGAGTCCGAATAGGAGTTTAACGTACTGTCCTATTTTGCTAGGGACGAGGTAAACATAGAGGAGAAAAGATTGAGAAATTTGTGTTGGGGATAGCCTAGCATATCAGGAAAGAGTTACTGGGGAATTCATCCTTCACAACTTATAATCAAATGGTGAATGTCGCTTTATTACATTGCGAGGATCATAGGGAATTCCAGAAGGATAAGGGGGAAAAGAGACAGGGCTCCGAGATGTCGAACCCACAGAGTAAGACAAAAAGGAGTAACAGCCGGGGGGACTAGCAGTTTAGGGGTCCACAGTCTACTGATCAACATAAGAGATTCATAAACTTTTGATGACCGCACAGGGGAGTAGGTTTAGGGCCATCTGGGCAAACAATAGTGGGGCTATCAGGCCCAAGGACAATAGGTTTGAGGCTAGCATGGTCGATATCCAAAGAGATGGCATTTCATGGGAATTATTACGCATGTGGTGAGAGGGGTCATATGTCGAGGCGATGTTCTTTGTGTAATTGGGGACCACAGGAGCAAGGTGGAAAACAAGGGTATCCAGCCCCACAAGGGCAGCGTCAGCAGTTGTCATCCCAGGGATTGTAGTACCATATTTACCATCTCTAGTCACCCCACCTCAGGGGCAACCGCCACAACTTTAGTATGGATGGGTGTACGACATTGCGTTGGTTGAAGGACCAACGCCAGTTTAAGCAGTAGAGGGTATATTCCCTATCTCTGGGGATGTGGGTCGCATTTTATTTTATACCGGTGCAACTCATTCATTAGTTATCACTAGTTTTACACATGAGACAAGGATTATAGATTTTGCATCCGATATTGTACTCCATATTGATTCACCCGTGAGTAAAGAGGAACCCATACGCTCAATATGTCGGGGTATAGGGGTTGATATTAGGTAACTCTTGTTTGTGGTAGACTTATTGGTATTAGCTATTTTTGAGTATTATGTCATATTAGAGATGGATTAGCTAGATACCTACAGAGATGATATTGATTGTTATGGTTGGTCCATCATTTTTTCCATTCTGGGGTAGGAGATGTACCTGATTATGATGTTGCACCTCGGGGGTGGGTCAAGCACGCTTTTGGATTATGTTGAGGAGGGGACTTCTTCGGAGGTCATTGTGTCGCTAGATTCCATCCCGATAATTAGCGAGTTTATTGATGTATGTTGGGAGATCCCAGGGTTGCCACCTAAAAGACAGATAGACTTTGTGATTGATTAAATTTCGAGCATAAGACGTATTGCCCGTACACCATATCAAATGGCATCTTTAGAGATGAGGGAGCTTAGGGACCAAATTCAGTAGTTACTAGAATAGAGGTTTATTTAGAGGAGTACTTTTTCATGGGTGCTCCAGTTTTGTTCGTCAAGAAGAAAGACGAATCTTTATGACTTTGTATCAACTACAGGGAGTTGAACAAGGTCACCATACTGAATAAGTATCCATTGCCTCGTATTGATGACTTGACCAGCTGAGAGGGGCTACGTCCTTTTCCAAAATAGATTTGAGATCGGGTTACCATCAGTTGAGGATTGGAGAGAAGGATATCTCGAAGACAACGTTTATGAAGAGATACAGGTCATATGGATTTTTGGTTATGCCTTTTGGGTTGACCAATGCACCGTCTATATTCATGGACCTGATGAATTAGGTATTCATGGATTTTCTGGATCAGTTCGTCATCGTGTTCATTAATGACATATTTATGTATTCTCGAACTGCTAAAGAGAAAACACAACATTTACTGGTAGTCTTACAGACGTTATGAGACCATAAGCTTTATGTTAAGTTTTAGAAATGTGTTTTTTGGTTGAGTGAGGTTCAGTTATTAGGCCATATCGTATCTGAGAGGGGGATATCGGTGGATCCAGTGAAGGTTACTACAGTAATAGAGTAAGGACATGCCACTACACCCACAGAGGTGCGTAATTTTTTAGGATTGGTTGGAAACTACCATCAGTTCATACAGGGGTTCTCAAATATAGACAGGATCCTCTTGAACTTGTCAGGGATGGATGTTCCATTCGTATGGAATGATGCATGTTACTAGGCATTTGATGAGCTGAAGGCTCGATTGACTATAACTCTGGTACTTGCGTTGACTAAAGCAGGGATAGACTATAAGGTCTTTATAGATACCTTGCGGGGACTTGAAGGGGTGTTAATGCAAGATGAAAGGCCCATAACTTATGCTTCACAAAATCTAAAGCCTCATGAGGGACATTAACCCACACACGACTTGGAGTTAATAGCCGTAGTATTTGTTTTACGTATATCGAGGCATTATCTCCTAGGGGAGAAATTCCAACTATTCACAAACCATAAGAGCCTACAGTACTTGTTTATGAAGAGAGAGTTGAACATGTGACAATAAATATGGATAGATTTTATGAAATACTAGTTTGATATTAAGTATCACCCCGAGAAAGAAAATGTAGTGGCTGAGGCTTTGAGCTGCAAACTGATATAGTTAGCAGTAGTGTGGAAGGCAGAGTGGAAATCGCTTCATGGTGATGATGAGTTGACACGTGATTTTATAGAGGTTCTCACTATCACACCCGACATCATTATTTGAGTCGTGAAGGCACAGGCAAGAGACCTAATTTTCTAAGAAAAGGTTAAGGAGTTACTAGCTGAGGGGGCAAAACACTACTCAATTGGCTCAGATAGAAGATTGAGATTTGAAGGCAGGTTAGTTGTTCCAGAGGATGAGGAGATAAGGTGATCCATTATGGCTAACGCTCACGAGTCATGTTTTAGTGTACATCCCGATGGGGAAAAGATGTACTAGTATATGAGACACCGATATTGGTAGGCTGGCATGAAGAAGGACATAGTAATTTTTATATCTAAGTGTGCTATGTGCCAGTTAGTGAAGGTGGACCATCAGCGTCCCGCAGGTATTCTACAGCCTTTTGAGATCCCGATATGGAAATGGGAGAGCATCTCAATGAATTTATCATTAGGTTTTCCACGTCAAAGATAAGGCACGACTCTATTTGGCTGATCATTAGTAGAATAACGAAGGTGGCTCACATTTTATCGGTACAAACAGACTACGCGTTAGAGCAGTACGTTAGGCTTTTTCTTGCAGCATAAGGTATCTCTCAATATTGTATTAGATAGGGACAAGACATTTGTGTCCCACTTTTAGAGTAGCTTCCAGCAGGCCTTAGGACGAGAGTTGAGGTTGAGTACCTCGTTCCACCCACGGACTGATGAACAGACAGAGAGGGTAAACTTGATGCTGGAGGATATGTTGTGGATGTGCATGTTAGACTTTAAGGGTAGTTGGGAGCAGTACATACCTTTAGTGGAGTTTGTTTACAACAATAGCTATCAGTTTACTATTGGGATGACACTGTTTGAAGTGTTATATAAGAGACCTTGCCATTCACCCTTATGCTGGTTGGAGGTGGGGGAGAACAAACTTATCGTACCAGAGTTCATTTAGGATACCTCGGAGAAGGTGGAGATGATTCGGTCCAAGATTCGAACTACCCAGGATAGGCAAAAGAGTTATGTGGATGCTGGCTAGAGGCACTTAGATTTTAATGTTGGGGATCAGGTGCTGATTAAGGTGTCTCCCATGAAGGGAGTGATAAGATTTTTGAAGAAGGGGAAGTTATATCCATGGTATGTGGGATCATCCCCTATTATTGAGATGATTGGACTTGTAGTGTATCGATTGGAACTATCGGACCTCTTGTAGCGGATGGACGATGTCTTTTATATTTTTGTATTACAGAGGTTCCTTATGGATGAGATTGCTTATCAGCATATCGATATTGATGAAATAGAGCTCCATCTTGATGCTACCTATGAGAACAAACCCCTAGCCATTTTAGATCGCAAGGAGCGTCGACTTCGATTGAAGGTTGTTCTGTTAGTATGTGTACAGTGGGGACATCATAAAGAGGATGAGTCTAATTGGGAGAGGGAGGATGACATACGAGAAAATATCCAGAACTCTTATATTCAAGTACGTTTTGAATTTCGAGGATGAAATTTTATTATTAGAGTGGAAGAATGTAATACCTCGTATTTTTGTAATAAAATTAAATCGGTAGAATTTAATTAAATTATCCGTGAGTAAATTGATTATTTTCAATTACGTACCATGTGAAATTACTTATTCATGTTAAATAGTTGTCGTAGAAAATTATTGCATGGTTAATTTATAATTCATATGTGATATTTAATTTTATTGGAAAAATTATACCTCGGGTATAAGTAATTTGGGCACATTCCATGATGTTTGGGTACTCATTTAGTTGTTTTAGAAATATAAAAATGGTCCCAAAGTATAGGTATATCATTTGGGGAGCTATTGGGCCATTCTGGTTATGGGTACGGGCACTTTTGGGGGCCTAAAAATAGGGGTTAGGCTTAACTCGAAATTTAGGGAGTTTATAAGTTAATTAGGAGGTTAAGAAAACTCATCTCACTTATCAAAAGTTAACCCTAGTAGCCACACCCCTAGAGAGAAGCTATAAAGGTTTAAATAAAGGAGGAGACTAGGGATTCGAGGGAAGAAACACACAATCATCCATAACAGGCAAGAATTTTCTCGCTCAAATTAATTCCAAATTATTCTTAATTCAATTATGTAATCTCCCATGTAGAATTTGGGTTAGATCATATATATTGATAATAACAGGTTGAGATATATATATATTGATTATGTAGAGGATCAAATTTTAATGGATTAGAAATTTAGAATTGATGAATTAATGAGAAACCTAGAGAAAGATAACGTTTATGTTGAATTAAGGATGAATCTTATGATTTTATATTATATTAGTATAAATCTAATGGAGATCCATAAGAAAGGATGAAACTTGATTCAATTTGATGAGAAAGAACTAAACCTTGGAAACTATATTTTACTCTTTATAATTCTAGAAGGAATTGTAACTATATGATGTAGAGATGTTTTAGGAACCAATTTCAAGTTGAAAATTATTGGTTAATCAAAGAAAACTATGTAAGAGTCATATATAGTGTTAAACTGAATTCTAGATGAAGAATAATTGTTTTTTTATTAAGGAAGATTAGTAAAATCCCTCACAACACATAATAGTCCCGTATTGGCCAGAACCAGGGGGAACTGGTTCGGTCAGGGGACAAACTAGTTCCGACCACATGTTCCCTCCAGGTTTATCCTTATGTGTGCTTAATGAGTCAGTTGGGGTCTGAATCAATTTATGGGGACCGTAAATGATATTTAGGACTTCTGGGAAGGTTACTAGACACCTTAACCAATCCTAGAGCAAATTTTTATAAAGGATAGATAAATATTTAAATGGAAAATTACGATTAACTAGACGGTTAATTATTAAACTAGAGCTATTAAAGGGTGATAGTTTGGGGCTAATTATAGAGTGATTACATATGCATATTATGAGATAAAGATATGTACTTAATTACTTGTGTGAAAGAACTTATGTTCGTGGACGATCCTATCAGTTGGGGTTACGCGCGTTCGGGACCATAGCACACGTCGGCACATGTGGGCTAGGTGTTATGTTGGTCATTATAGGTATTATGTAGCTGAGACACTTATGAGAGGCAGATGTAGGTGCTGGGATCCATTGTCACTATTGGGTATGGGTCGTGAAATGATGTAGTGCGTAGGGACCACCCCACTTATGCGTATTTTGTGAAGTTTGATTATATATATATATATATATATATATATATATATATAATCATGTTAATTAAATGGAGTTAATTGCTTGGTCTAATGATGTAGACAATTAATCATAGACCCAATACTACGTAGTGTGAATAATAATTGATTATGTCACATTTGTAAGTAGTATGATTAGGGTTATCCTAGGAAATGGTAATACTAGTGTAGATCATTATATTCCAGTATGTGAAATATTCTTGATGCATTAATTGTTTAATAATGTCATTGTACCCTTTATTTTATTTGGGATTGGGGTGTCATGCATAAAATATAACACCTAAATGAGAGGTGAGATATATATCATGTCTGAGTGCCGGTGGGATATACATAGGTTGAATTAAGTGTACATTTGTATCTTAATTTTTATAAGTTAATTCTTGCAACTCTAGGGTGCTGACCCAAATTATAAATGTTTTATTCCCCCGAGTGCGCCCAGACATGGATAGCAGGACTGACGAGATATCAGCCTTGCAGTCAAACATTGCTCATCAGAGATCCGATCATCGATTCCAGTTTAGGATGTTATTCTACTTCAGTCATTTACTTTTGGGATTATTGTATCTGCATAAGCCCGGAGTTTATTTTATTCCAGTCATATTGATACAATCATGGTTATGTTGGGATGTTATTTGTTTGGATGTGGATATTGGACTTAATATGATTTCTTGGTTGTTAATTAAACTCGGTTTTAATTCGAATTTGGTTTAAAATATAAATGTTTTATTATGAGTCAATGCTGAGAATGATATAAATTGATAAACAAGTCCCATCTTCGGCGTATTGTGTCAGGCCAACCTTTATGTGAAAAAGGGGAGTTGTTACATGATATAATCATTATTGAGGGTTGGAGATGGAGAGGAAAGTAATATTCCCATTTTTGTGAATGGGTGTGGTGAAAGAATGTCATATCTTACTCAAAACACTAAGTATTAATCTACAAGAGTTCCCACAAACATTGTTTGCTTTGGGAGAACCATATGCTAGAAGATTCGAGGATTTCACTGGATTCTATAAAAAAAATTAGACTTGAAGGGCATCAAGTTCATCATCTTCATGAACTGATTACCTCTATATCTGATCACCTAAAAGGTATACGGAGGTATTTGTTCTCCAATCTCGGGATATGTGCTTAAGATCTAGTTATTTTCTTTTCAGTTTTGGAACATGATAAATCAAAGATCAATGGGTAGAAATGTTTTTTTTATTATGGAAATCCCCAACACCTAAGTACTAATGATGATATATATTTTCTCCAGTATGGGGAGATTGATATTTATATCATCGCAGTTATAAAACGTGGGGTCTGATTCCCTTGCACCCCTTTCTTATAAAAGTTATTCAGTTTTAGAGGATCGTGTATCTCTATGTAAATGATAGATTATTCTATATCGTTAGGTGAACGGTGTCCATAAACTTAACTTACGGTACAATCATAGGTTTAGAATAAATCAACACTCTCATGATATTTGTATCAGTGGATCATTTGATTTATATGATTTTAAATCTCACCAAGCAACCATGAATATGGTTGAGTGGCTATCCAATTCCCATAAGGGGACTTAATCAGACATCCTTGTATTATATAGGTCCATCTATCGGGATAGGATGAAGAGATGGTGGTGCATAAACTTAATAATTGTTTGCAATTGATATTATATACTTGCATTTCTTCTTATTATTAGTTTTTTAGCGCATGAAGAGTCCTAACCCCTATCCGGTAAATTTATCTGATCTCAATAGAGCTTGGAAAATACAAACCCTGATAGGTCTTACCTAATATTAGAGATCTTCTCATAAACTAATTGGGTACAAGATCACTACAATATCAAAGAGTAACTTCACAGTCGTTCCAACTTTAACAGTGATCGACTACACTAATGTTAATGATGGAGACGCTCTTATTGGCATTCTGATACTGAATGTCGATGCTCATGGCGTCTATCTTCAGCTTGATGAATCTTCTATCTCTGTGTCAACTCAATATACTCAAAGGTGACTCTACAAAAAAAGGGATGGTCTTGATCCCCTATTTTCATATCAAAGGAACTAATCGATAACTTTAGATTGGCATTTGGGGGAATTAGAAGGTTAAGTCAATTATCATGGTACCTTTATCACATATAACTCTAATAACAAAATGGTAAGTGGTCAAGTTTGTTGTAATCTTAATATTTTGTCCATCTAGAAGGAGCTAGTTATCGATGATAAGAACAAGAAGGGGGATGAGTCATCCACCCCGGTTAGTGGATGGTGGAGACTCAATTTAAAAGGGACAGTGATTAAAACAATAAAAAAGTATTGGAAATGATAAAACTCCACATCGTCCTTAGTCTCATCCTATTAAGATCCCTACCGACTTTATAATCAGTAGTGATAATAATATGACGATGGACTCTCCTTGGCCACATTCATCATCTCACACCCTCTAAGTCCTCAACCCAATCCATGGGCAATATATTTTACTCAAGGAAAAAAGTCGATTGATTTGTCGGGATCGACCAACAAAAGTATTTTTATCATTTGTGACTTTAATGTTGTCATGATCTCAGCCGGCATGTCGGCAATAAAGTCTCATTATTATGAAAGTCTCCTTAAGTATAAGATACAATACATAGACCTTACTTTTTTTTTCATGTGATATAACTTTCTCTAAGTCAACTTTTTATAGTGACTATAAATCTAAGAGATTCCAAAAGAATAAAGAAATATGTTTTGATGATAAAAATTCAATTGATAAAATACAAACTCCATTATATTTTCTTTTATATTATTGATTTATGTACATTATACTCAACACACGGTGAGATTCATTATGACAAAAATGCAACATCCTTGTTATAAAAACTATGAGTCTAAAGACTATTTTATGTAAATTTTATAATGACAAAATTTTTTGATATACACACATTTAATTACAAAGAGAATATTAATATTTCATTTAGTCCTAATCATTTAACATAGTTATTATGTTAAATTTATATAAGATAAAAAATCAGAAAAATCATTCAATTAAAATTTCAAGAAATGAAGATATAAGTTGTTCAATTTGTAGTCTAGGAATCTCAAAAACTCCGCAACATCCTAGAAAAACTTTTCCCTTCCATCCATTCATCCAAATACTATTCATTTTCCTTATCACCCATCACACAAACCCCATTTTAACCCTGAATAACATGCTCAGGCGAATGGGAAGTCAATATGATGAACAACTTTACACCCTCGAATAGTTGTTTGCATTTTTAATGAGATCAATTTCTTTTAAGGATACATCTTTTCTTATGTTTTATGAATGTTTTAATTGGATTACATTTACTCACCTCCTAAAATACAAGAGATAAATAATATACTGAATCTCAAAGAATTAATTTCAGAGAGATAGATCCGATCAAACTTGAAGTCAAAACTTTGATTCTAAAAGTCAGTCTAGGAATTACTCTTATGATACTTAAAACTATTTTGAATGATTTCACAAAACACACACATGAATTTTAGGAAGGAATATTCCTTTGGTATTAATTAATCTTATCTGTATAGATATCGATATGTTCAACTTTTGTATTCCATGGATTATTTGTAGATGGATTGTGTGATATTTCCAAAGTTTAATAAGAGAAACACTACCCTTTAACAAATCATTTTTAATAAAATAAAATTAGGAATTTTGTGGGCATATACATTACGAACCCTAACGTGACAAACTCGTCTTGAAAGATAACCTAGAGGTTTAATGACTTGTTGCACATACTGAGTGCAATTGGAAGTCTCTCGTAAAGTAGAACATTTTTTGTCATTTATATTGATTTGTCTCAATATTTGCTCGAAGAATAGCAAAAATCTGTTTGGGGGTGGTTTGATAAGAACCTAAAACTATCATATTTATACCCCCAAATAGTTGGATTTTAATTATTACTATTTTTTTTTTCTAAATTTGGCCTAATATGTGTAAATGTTCATCTTATTGGTCAATGCATAATTACAGTTCAAAAATGCCAATATCAATGGAAACTACGAAAAAGTATAGTCGAAAGTGTCAATTCAGATTTTCCCATGACCTAAGACACCAAATACCCAATAAACCTTGCCCCAAACTTTTCGCGTTTTATTCCCCGTCTTTACCAAACTTTTTCACCAATTGTTTTTATTATTATTATTATTATTATTATTATTATTATTATTATTATTGTTATTATTTTTTATTTATTTATATTATTATAGGGGGAGTCCCCCTCCCCCCCAAAGAGTGATTAAATAAGTCAAACAGATTAAACGACTCATGAAGAAGGAGAAGAAAGGCCGCCCGAGCAAGTTACCTCGAAGAGGCTCCACAGAAATGGCTCGAAGGACCCACCTCAAAGATTTTCCACAAAGATTGCTCGAAAGGACCTACCTCAAAAATTCTCCAATGGACCTGGTTCGAGGGATCCAACTTGTAGATCAAAGTCGCTTGAATGAAGATAGTTTATAACAAGAAATAGAATGAGATGTTTCATGTACTTTCTCTTATAAATGTATGTTGAGTGAGGTTGTTTGGTACCCACGAGGGACCATGCCTGGCAGGGCACATGAGAGCTAATATGCTCTATCGAGTAACCTCCTTTTGGGAACCGCATGTGACACCATGCCTAATTAAATACCGGGTGATCAATCCTTTATTAAATTATAACCAAGGTGAATGGTTGGTTCATTCTTAGCATCACTATCGCAAAAATAACTTTTCCAATTAAACACCCTAAATAATTAAGCTAAGTGACAAAACCATTTTTTGTAAATTTAAATTTTCAAATTTAATTGAAAACCAATACTAAACCTTACATAATCCATGTTTTAAAAATCACACAACAATCTGACTGGAAAATATAATCCAAGCAATTTAAACATTCAATTAAATAAGTCCAACATTAAAACTTAAAGGAAAAACAACCTTACAATAACCATTCCGAAATGTAAATACTGGAACTAAACAAATGAAAATCTCTGATAAAAATAACTGAATAATGAAAAAGGGCTACACATGCCCATCTAGATAAAATAGAACGAGAAGTGGAATCAATAATGAGGTCGTCTAAACAAGAGGCCTGCAACTCCCACCTAAGCTGCAGCACGTTCCATCCAAAGGACCCTATGCAAGACGCTCCTGTGGCTGGGCACCTGTAATGTATACATATATATACAAGAGAGAAGAGAAAATAGGAAACGGGTCAGAGCCCGATTGTAAAACAGTTTAAAATTCAGTTTAGCAAGTATTTAAATTGTTTACTGGCTAATGCAAGAATCATATTAGTGCGGCACTCCCTTGAGAAATTCTCACCTCTCTTCTAATGTGCACATCTATCGCACTAGTACTCCAAACATTTTAACTTATCTTAAATTCCTCATAAGATTTCATGCCGATATTTTCTAATGTTGAGAAAGTTAATTTTATTTAACAGCAAAGTTCTCACATAACCCTCATTTGATTATAAAGTTTCCCAGTAACGTAATCATACTTTTCAAACACTAAATCTCAAGTTGAAATAATTATTCATTTCTTACTTACCATAGTCACAGTAGGTAGTTCCCAAATTCCAGGTTTAAATATATATATCAAATACTCGTATAATATATATATATTCTATGGTACCCCACATAAATTTATGGTGCGGGCATACTCTACTATTCAGTCCCTATATCACTCGTACTAAGGGAAAATACTAGTTCGGAGTCAGTCTCGAACTGTATTAGCACAAAACACATACAAATTGAGGCGAAGCATAGATCCAAGTCACTAAGAGGTCAGCACATACACTCACGTCTCTTAGGACCGTCTGACTATCGATCCGATAGCTTCTACCAAGGATTCCTATGTTCTAAGGCACGAGTCAATATCCCCCATAAAGGTCCCATCGAGATAAGACTGTCCAACACGGTAACCTCAGGGATAGCAAGTAGCGCGGGCATGATTTTTACACGTATATAGTATATGCATAAACACAGTCATATATGTATACTACTATTCCCATATCAAATTTAGGCACACTCTCACGACCCATAATTATGATATTTATCCCTATTACACATTACGAGGTTATCACGTATAACGGTTTTTCTCTTATTCTTAATTATGAAATTATCCCGACTTACTACGTATCACTCATAAATTCCTATCTCCCCAAGTGTAATTTCAGTAGGTACTCATTTATTTTACAACGTAACTTCTTTACGAGTCTCACCCTTTAACACATGTTCCCATTGTCCCTTATATGTAAAACACCCCCGTGAAATGTTAATCTCGTCTTACATTAATGGTTCCATATATTTCTAAAGTCCTACTGGTCTTCTTTATATCCCAAAATGTTTTAATAGGAATGACCAAAGATTACTATTCGCTTAAATTGAAATTAATTATTCAAAAAGGAAAATATAAGTCTGCCAGGAGGGGTCGATCGATCTATGGCAGGTGTTCGATCGATCGATCGATGATCTGGGTTCGATCGATCGATCAAGAAGGTATGTCAAATATGCAGAATTTCCAGCTACGGTTTTCTTCTTCCAAACTCACCCAAACCAATATATTTGATTACCAAACTCCCAATAATTTATACTACAAGTGTTATATCCTCAAATAAGTGATATTCTACGTCAGCCATGCGGATTTTCATCATGAAAAACGAATTAAATGGGGCATAATCCATAGAAATATCAAGAACCCTAGTACTTTCTTTGTTTAGTTTCTTCCCATTCTTTTACCAAATTTCATACTCTTAATTTACTGTAATTTCGTGGTTCAACCTCTACATGTGAGTTTGGTTTCCAGAATACATCTCTAACCTATACATCAAGCAAATCCAAGTCTCCAAAATAGGTTTTTCTTTCACAAAAACTAGTCCCAATAAATCCTAGACTAATATTAATGAAGCATTAACTAAAATAGAGCAAGATAGATACTTTCCTGGGGAATTCTTGGTTCAGATTTGCAGAGATATTGGTGTGGTTTTGATTCTCGTTGAGCGATCTAAAGTTTGGCGGCGACGGCGGTGAAAACGACGGAGTTCTTGGCCTAGAACTCCTTGGAAAGCTTCTCCTCTTCCTCTCCAATGGCCGTCTTTAGTTTATGGATGTTCTAACCCTAGAAGATGACTCCTATCATCTGATATACTCTTAGAAATTTCGTGGATTTTCATGCCCAAAATTGTAAAATTTCCAAAATGCCCTCCCGGGATGTTAATTAGGCCTAAAAACGCCCCGAGACCCAAATTAAACCCCCGAGTACATTATTTTGACTATCTCGACCCTTCCGGACACATTGACGCACTGAAAATGACCATACGGGTGACTTATAATTTATTCACTTTTAATAGTCCAAATTAAATCCTGACACGACATAAGCGCGTCCCGATTAATTTCCAAAATTATCAATTTAAATTCTCGTGATAATTTTACTAAATTTAAATACACCTCTTACTTTACTCATAAAGTAACTTACAAAAAAATTCCAGTATTTACTAACTCTCGTCACGCTAGTAAGTATTTAAATGATTTTTTGGATTAATATTAAATTAATATCTCTAATTAAATTTAATAAATCCCCAAAATTAAAAGTCATAACAATACGGGGTATTACATAATTCCCCCCTAATAATCGAATTTCGTCCTGAAATTAAAAAAAATAAGGTGTACCTAGTAAGAATAACACTGGGTACTTCTCATGCATGTCTGCCTCACGCTCCCAAGTGGATTCCTCCACATTATGATACTCTCAGTGGACCCGGACAAGTGGGACTACCTTTGACCTCAATCTCCTTTCGCTATGTTCTAGGATAGCCACTTGTCTCTCCTCATAAGAGCTGTCGAGTTGTAAGTCAATCTCCTAATCGTGATGTGGGTGTGGGCCATATCATCCCGAAGGTATCGTCTCAACGACGAGATGTGGAATACATCGTGAATGCGATGTAAGTGCTCTGGAAGTCCCAATCTGTATGCTACCGGCCCAATCCTCTCGATAATGGGAAATGGTCCTACGTACCTCGGGGCCAATTTTCCTTTCTTCCCGAACCTCACCACTCCTCTCATAGGAGATACACGTAGTAATACTTGGTCCCCCACATTAAATTCTCGGAAGAACCATTTTGCATCGGTGTAGCTTTTCTTCCTGTCTTGTACTACCCTACTACAACTCCTGATAATCTCAATCCTAGCGGAGGTTTCCTGAATCACCTCTGGTCCGAGTAACTTGTTATCCCCCACCTCTAGCCAACAAGTTGGGGAATGACAACGCCTGCCATACAATGCCTCAAACAGAGCCATGCCAATCGTGAACTGATAAGAGTTATTATAAGAAAACTCTACCAGTGGGAGGTGTGGCTCCCAACCTCCCCCAAAATCAAGGACACACATGCGTAGCATATCCTCCAACATCTGATTGGTATGCTTTGTCTGTCCATCTGTCTGTGGGTGATAAGCTGAACTCAACCTCAACTCGGTACCTATGGCCTCCTGAAAACTCTCCCAGAAATGCGACATGAAAATTTTGTCTCTATCTGACACAATATCTTGGGGCACCCCATGTAATCTAACAATCTCAATAATGAAAAACTGAGCATACTGGCCCATGGTATAGTCAGTCCGTACTAGCAGAAAATGAGCCACCTTGGTCAAACAGTCCATAATTACCCAGATGGAGTCGTGGCCCTGCTGTGATGTGGGAAACCCAGTAATAAAATCCATGGAAATACTCTCCCACTTCCACACGGGTATTTCCAACGGCTGAAGCAACCTTGACGGTTTCTGGTGGTCCACCTTTACCAGCTGGCAAGTAGAACATTTGGACATGAACTCAGCAATGTCCTTTTTCGTCCCACTCCACCAGTATTATCGCATCATATCCTGGTACATCTTATCTCCCCCAGGATGCACCACAAATCGGGATTCGTGAGACTGGGTCATCACTGCATGACGTAAGTCTGCTCCCTCGGGAACCACTAATCTCCCATTAAACCTCAAACCCCCATCGGAACTAACATAATAGGACTTAGTACCCTCAGCTAAAAGTTATACAATCTGCTCCTGGAAAAATGGGTCTGCTGTCTGTGCCTGTATTACCCTCGTAACAATCTCGAGTGTCACTGTCATGGCAGATATGAAGGAACGGTCTACCGCATCTTGGTGACCCAACTCTTTCCACTTTGCTTTCTAGACGTCCGCTAAATCGTCTATCGGTCTATGGATCAACGCATCAACAACTACCTTGGCCTTCCCCGGATGGTACTGTATGTCGAACGGATAGTCTTTCACAAACTCTAACCACATGCGCTGATGCATATTCAGCTCTTGCTGAGTGAATAGGTACTGCAGTGACTTATGGTCTGTGAACAAGCGAAATTTCTCCCCCAACAAATAGTGTCTCCATATCCTCAATGCAAAGACGACCGCTGCTAACTTTAGGTCGTGTGTGGGGTAATTCCTCTCGTGCGACTTAAGATTGCGGGAGGCAAAAGCTATAGCCTTCTCCTCCTACTGAAGTACTCCCCCGAGTCCCCGTAAAGAGGCGTTAGTGTAAACCAGATACTCCACGCTCGGCTTAGGTAAAGCAAGGACTGGTGCTAAAGTAAGCTTGTCTTTCAACTCATCGAAAGCCAATTGACAAGTATCGTCCCAAACATATGGTACCCCTTTGCGAGTCGGGTTCGTCAATGGACCCGCTATCTTGGAGAACCCTCTAATGAATCTCCTGTAGTACCCGACTAACCCCAAGAAACTACACACTTCTGTCGGTGTCGTGGGCTGTCCCCACTCCGCCACTGCTGACACTTTACTTGGGTCAACCGCTATCCCCAGTTCAGAAACAACATGCCCCAAGAACTGTACTTCCCGTAACTAGAACCCTCACTTCTCGTACTTAGCATATAACTGATGCTCTCATAGAGTCTGAAGTACCTGCCTTAAGTGCTCAGCATACTCTTCCTCAGTATGTGAATATATCAGGATGTCATCTATGAAGATGATGATAAACTGATCCAAGAACTCTCTGAACACTCGGTTCATCAAGTCCATGAATACGGCTGGGGCATTTGTGAGTCCAAATGGCATCACTCTGAACTCGTAGGACCCATATCTCATCAAGGAAGCAGTCTTCGAAACATCCTGCTCCCTAATACGTAGCTGATGGTATCCTGACCTCAAATCTATCTTTGAAAAGAAAGTTGCTCCCCTCAGCTGGTCGAACAGATCATCGATTCGAGGCAATGTATATTTGTTCCGTATCGTGACCTTGTTCAGCTCCCGGTAGTCCACACATAGTCTTAGTGAACCATCTCTCTTTTTCACAAACAACACTGGAGCGCCCCAAGGTGAGGTACTCCTACGAATGAATTCCTGACCTAACAACTGCTCTATCTGATCTCGTAACTCTCGCATTTCTATCGGAGCCATACGGTATGGAGCGCGTGCTATCGGTCGAGTATCCGGTAATAAATCTATGACAAAATCTATCTCTCGACTAGGGGGTAGGCCTGGTATCTCCTGAAATACATCAGAATACTCACGAACAACTGGGATCGAGTCTAAGGGAATCACGACCTCCTTAGAGGTATCCTCCTCTATGTAATACAAATGAGCGGTAGAGCCTCCCTCTGGGTGAGGCATCACCACTACAAACATCCCTTGCCCTGGAATGGGAAAGACAATACTCCCACCGAATCAATCTATCATAGCTCTGTATGCTGCGAGCCAATCCATACCAATAATAACGTCTTGCTCATGCATATCTAAGACTAACATGACTGCTGGTAAGATCAAGCTACCAATATCTACTCCCACACCCCGACATATAAAGAAAATTAACGATCCATTTCCCAGTGGTGAGTCTACACATGTTACTGTGCTCTCTGCTGTAGCTAATAACCCTGATGCCTTCGCAAAATGAGTAGCTATAAAATAGTGTGTCGCCCCAGTATCAAATAAAACCCGACCTATAGTACCATGGATAGGAAACGTACCCTCAATCGTGGGTGGCGCCTGTGGAGCTGCTGCCTGGTGGACGTTATAGACACGTCCGTACTGTAACTGCCCCTACTGCACTGGAGCTGCTAGAACGGCTGGTAGGGCTAGTGCCTGAGCTGGTGCTGGGAGGGCGGTTGGAAAAAGTGGCCTTTGTGGCTCATTACAGGAACCCTGCTACTGTGGGGCCCTATCACCCTCTGGGCAATCCTGGCGCCTGTGGTCATTCTTACCACACCCAAAGCATCGGCCCTTGAAATTTCCTCCTCTCTGTCCTTGCTGATTACGGCCCTGCTGGCCATTACCACCCCGCCATTGGCCCTGCTGGCCCTACTAAAAACGCTGTTGGCCCTGCTGCTGACCCTGCGACTGACGATGTTGGCCCTGCTGATTAGGATGGCCCTGTTGACCCTGCCCAAATCCCCCATATCCCTGCCTGGAGTCACCTGATCGGAATCGCTTGGCAGGGTCCCCCTGATGGGAACTCTTCTAGTGCTGACGAGTCTGCCCCTGAGATGTCGGTGCCCCACTAGCACCACTACCCCCTGTCCTGCCCTGCTGGCTGGACTCTCCTGCTCGCTTGCTTCCTTGCAGATGGAAGCGGTGATCCTGACAGTGTAGTAAAGCAGCATTGAGTATGTCCATGTAGGTACTCAGTGACAGATTACCTATGAGATGCTGACGGATCCTCCAAGCCAACCCATCTACAAACAATAGTATCTTCTTCCCCTCAGTGGGTGCCTCATCTTGCACTATAGTGAGAAGTCTAGTGAACTCCTCTTCATACTCAGCAACAGTCGAATTCTCCTGTTTCAAACTCAGTAACTTCCTCCTCATCTCAGTCTGCATGGCGGATGGGAAGTGTTTGCTGTCAAACCACGTCCAAAATGACTGAATAGTGATAATATCCCTTTCCTCCAAGGTGGTAGTGGATTCCCGCCAATGCAAAGTGGCCCCCACTAGCTTAAAGGAAGCCAACAACTATTTCTGCACTTCCGTGCACTCGTAAATGCACAGATGCCTCTGGATATCTTTCTTCCATTGGATGGCTACTATAATATCCAAACTGCCCACAAACTCTGGGGGATGCGCCTTCTGAAAGGCATCCCTAACTCGCTCCCATGCAGATGGAAGCTGTGCTGGTACTGGTGCCACTGCCTGAACCTGGGGTGGAGCCTACTGCACTATCGCTAGAGCGGCATTCACCGCCTGAGCAACGATAGAGGCCACCTCCGTTGCATTCATCGTTCCCTGAGCCCGAGTTACAGGTTGCTCGGCTTGGGCACGCCTATCCTTAGGTGCGCATTTCGGAGGCATCTGAAACGTAAACAAATTTATCAGTCTACAATTATTATCAAATCTCAAATAGCTGAAGACGTAATTGTAAAAGCAAGAATCCAACAATCCTAAAATAGGGCTCTATATCAAGAACGCTAAGCTGAAAGTGAAATAAGCCGAACAAATCCTAAAGAACACTAGAACATGATGCTCTGATACCACCTGTGACACCCCGTCTAATTAAATACCGGGTGATAAGTCCTTTATTAAATTATAACCAAGGTGAACGGTTGGTTCATTCTTAGCATCACTGTCGCAAAAACAACTTTTCGAATTAAACACCCTAAATAATTAAGCTAAGTGACAAAACCATTTTTTGTAAAATTAAATTTCAAAATTTAATTGAAAACCAATACTAAACCTTACAAAATCCATGTTTTAAAAATGACACAACAATCTGACTGGAAAATATAATCCAAGCAATTTAAATATTCAATTAAATAAGTCCAACATTAAAATTTAAAGGAAAAACAACCTGATAATAACCATTTCGAAATGTAAATACTGGAACTAAACAAATGACAATCTCTGATAAAAACAACTGAATAATGAAAAAGGGATACACATGCCCATCTGGATAAAATAAAACGAGAAGTGGAATCAATAATGAGGTCATCTAAACAAGAGGCCTGCAACTCCCACCTAAGCTGCAGCACGTTCCATCCAAAGGACCCTATGCAAGACGCCCCTGTGACTGGGCACCTGTAATATATACATATATATACAAGAGAGAAGAGAAAATAGGAAACGGGTCAGAGCCCGATTGTAAAATAGTTTAAAATTCAGTTTAGCAAGTATTTAAAATGCTTACCGGCTAATGCAACAATCATATTAGTGCGGCACTCCCTTGAGAAATTCTCACCTCTCTTCTAATGTGCACATCTATCGCACTAATACTCCAAACAGTTTAACTTATCTTAAATTCCTCATAAGATTTCATGCCGACAATTTCTAATGTTGAGAAAGTTAATTTTATTTAAAATCAAAGTTCTCACATAACCCTCATTTGATTATAAAGTTTCCCAGTAACGTAATCATACTTTTCAAACAATAAATCTCAATTTGAAATAATTATTCATTTCTTACTTACCATAGTCACAGTAGGTAGTTCCCAAATTCCAGGTTTAAATATATATATCAAATACTCATATAATATATATATTCTACGGCACCCCACATAAATTTTATGGTGCGGGCATACTCTACTCTCTAGTCCCCATATCACTCGTACTAAGGTAAAATACTAGTTCGGAGTCAGTCTCGAACTGTATTAGCATAAAACACATACAAATTGAGGCGAAGCATAGATCCAAGTCACTAAGAGGTCAGCACATACCCTCACTTCTCTTAGGACTGTCTGACTATCGATCCGATAGCCTGTACCAAGGATTCCTACGTTTTAGGGCACGAGTCAATATCCCCCATAAAGGTCCCATCGAGATAAGACTGTCCCAGCGCGGTAACCTCAGGGATAGCAAGTAGCGCGGGCATGATTTTTACACGTATATAGTATATGCATAAACACAGTCATATATGTATACTACTATTCCCATATCAAATTTAGGTACACTCTCACGACCCATAATTATGATATTTATCCCTATTACACATTACCAGGTTATCACGTATAACGGTTTGTCTCTTATTCTTAATTATGAAATTATCCCGACTTACTACGTAACACTCGTAAATTCCTATCTCCCCAAGTGTAATTTCAGTAGGTACTCATTTATTTTACAACGTAACTTCTTTACGAGTCTCACCCTTTAACACATGTTCCCATTGTCCCTTATATGTAAAACACCCCCGTGAAATGTTAATCTCGTCTTACATTAATGGTTCCATATATTTCTAAAGTCCTACTGGTCTTCTTTATATCCCAAAATGTTTTAATAGG
This sequence comes from Sambucus nigra, assembly GCA_949130495.1. Classification (NCBI taxonomy): domain Eukaryota; kingdom Viridiplantae; phylum Streptophyta; class Magnoliopsida; order Dipsacales; family Adoxaceae; genus Sambucus; species Sambucus nigra. The sequence goes on from OX422212.1 coordinate 102,508,015, forward strand.
AATGACCAAAGATTACTATTCGCTTAAATTGAAATTAATTATTCAAAGAGGAAAATATAAGTCTGCCAGGAGGGGTCGATCGATCTATGGCAGGTGTTCGATCGATCGATCCATCGATCGATCGATGATCTCGATCGATCGATCAAAGAAGGTATGGAAAATCTGCAGAATTTCCAGTTACGGGTTTCTTCTTCAAAACTCATCCAAACCAATATATTTGATTACCAAACTCCCAATAATTTATACTACAAGTGTTATATCCTCAAATAAGTGATATTCTACGTCAGGCATGCGGATTTTCATCATGAAAAACGAATTAAATGGGGCATAATCCATAGAAATATCAAGAACCCTAATACTTTCTTTGTTTAGTTTCTTCCCATTATTTTACCAGATTTCATACTCTTAATTTACTGTAATTTCCTGGTTCAACCTCTACATGTGAGTTTGGTTTCCAGAATACATCTCTAACCTATACATTATGCAAATCCAAGTCTCCAAAATAGGTTTTTCTTTCACAAAAACTAGTCCCAATCAATCCTAGACTAATATTAATGAAGCATTAACTGAAATAGAGCAAGATAGATACTTCCCTGGGGAATTCTTGGTTCAGATTTGCGGAGAGATTGGTGTAGTTTTGATCCTCGTTGTGCGATCTAAAGTTTGGCAGCGACGGTGGTGAAAACGACGGAGTTCTTGGCCTAGAACTCCTTGGAAAGCTTCTCCTCTTCCTCTCCAATGGTCGTCTTTAGTTTATGGATGTTCTAACCCTAGAAGATGACTCCTATCATCTGATATAATCTTACAAATTTCGTGGGTTTTCATGCCCAAAAACGTAAAATGTCCAAAACGCCCTCCCGAGATGTTAATTAGGCCTAAAAATGCCCCGAGACCCAAACTAAACCCCCGGCTACATTATTTTGACTATCTAGACCCTTTCGGACACATTGACGCACTCAAAATGACCATATGGGTGACTTATAATTTATTCACTTTTAATATTCCAAATTAAATTCCGACACGACACAAGCGCGTCCCGATAAATTTCCAAAATTATCAATTTAAATTCTCGTGATAATTTTACTAAATTTAAATACACCTCTTACTTTACTCATAAAGTAACTTACAACAAAATTCCAATAATTACTAACTCTCGTCACGCTAGTAAGTATTTAAATGTTTTTCCGGTTTAATATTAAATTAATATCTCGAATTAAATTTAATAAATCCCCAAAATTAAAAGTCATAAAAATACGGGGTATTACACCGCAGTGACATGGTTTGGAGGATTGAGAGCAAGGCAACATTGGTAATATGATTACCAACCCTGTTGGCACACTTGGGTAAAAATTCACTTAGCACATATGGTTGCTCGAGCCACCTCAACTCTTAGTTGTTAGAAGGAACCTTCTCGAGGTACCTCAATATTACATATTGGCTCTAATATAGTTCTTATGCAACAAATAGAAAACCAAACACTCGGGCTATGTACTAGCCGAGCAACCTTAAAAGCAAACGCCATCCCGCCTGACTAATGGGACCGTGTACGTAATAGAGTCACTGTTTACCCACTTTCTGACATCATAACATCTGACATTTACGGACTCGAAGTTACGGCACTCAAGTGAGTTTATCCTTAGCACAGTAGGTCTAGTTCACCAAACTTGACCCTCTAGTCATCCTAAGGTAAACTCCAAGCTACCATGTCATGTCCCTCATTAATGACCACCATACCTCCAGCCAATGAAACGGTTTCCCTCCAAATTATGAGATCCCATTCATTTAATGCAATATCTTCTACATTAATGAGAGGTACTTATGCATTTAATACGATCGATCATATTGAACGCGGGCAAGTTCACTCAAGTAACTTGTCCCTCATATAAATACACCATATAAACAGTTTAACAAGGAGGATTTTTTGAATCTAGAATTGCTGCCCAACTTTCCACACACACGAGAGCTATTACGAGAACATAACTTCCCATATCTATTAAATACCCATATCCTTGAGCATTAATTGATTTTGAGGTTCTTTCCTTGCCTTTATTATGCCTAGAGTGCTTGCTCTTTCTCCCTCCGATCACACTACCTGCTGGTCCCAACTATTTATTATGCCCGTTGTGTATTTATTGTGCCAACATAACATTTAATACAAGTTTGAATATTGAATCCCTTGGTCTCCTATTCACCTGTGTTTATTGTCAACATTTAATACCGCATGGTGTTGATCTCGATCTTCATAAGGGGTTACGCCTCATTTGCACTAACCGTATTCCAAGAACCCACATCTTACATTTTTTTAAAAAGATGCCAGAGGATAACACCGCCAGAATCATTGACTTTGACTCCATACATCGTGAAAAGGAGGCCAACCTCTCCATTTTATCTGAGCGAGTGAGAATAGCACGGATGGAGCCTAGCGCATCCAATGCTAGTGTGATGAAAATGATGGGCGCACATATAGGAGTAGTCCTGACACAAATAAAGGGACTCATGGGTTTGTTTAAAGAGTTCATCAAGACCCCGAGAACCCGGGCAATGCCGGGGGTCCCTATGGGAGGGAACTCCTTCACTACACCAATTGCAGTAATACCTACCCCTACCGTTATGGAGGGTATTACTATGCCCGCTTTTGACAGCGCTCTCCTTACCACTTCGCCAATGTTGGGCAATGTGCCTACCTCCACGACCCCACTCATGATAACTGGGTCCACACCATAAGGTGGGGGAATGACTTCGGCGACTCAGGCTACGACATGCAGCATGGAAAAAGGGCCCCACTCGTTCCAGCGATTCCGACAGTAGTAACAATACAGCCAGCTAGCTCTTCATTGGTCGACTTAGAAGAAATGAAGAAGGATCTGCTGAAGTTCATAGCAGTGTCCAAAGGAGCAGACAGTTCTTCAGTGTATGATGACTTTCGTACTCCGTACCTAGAGGCATACAATAGCGAAACCTATTCAGTAGGGTATATTCCCCCAATATTTGAGAAGTACACGGGGAAAGGTGAAAACCCAAAGCAGCATGTGAAGAGATTTATTGAAAGTCTTGGGCCCATTAAAACAACAAAAAGATGAGGTTAAGTGAATTTTTAAAGTCCTTGACAGAAAAATCATATACGCAGTACTCCCACTTGGCCCCAAGTAGTGTGGGCTCTTGGGAGGAGCACGTTTTGTTTGTGCAAAAGTTATTTTTGGCCGAGGATGAGTTTACACTCACGCAGCTAGCACGTGAGAAGCAGAAGCCAGAGGAGGATGTTGTGGCCTATATTATGAGGTTTCTCGAGCGCTCTGTGGACGTGATAGAGGAGACACGAGCGGATAAACTTTTGCAAGTTTGTGCAGAGGGCTTCTTGCCCGAGTGTATATGTCATTTGATTAATGAACATGAGAAGGGACATTCACAACATTCTTGAAAGCAGCGAGGAACATTACTTTGGTGGTCAATCCTGTACTACCCCTACCTGCTTTGTCAAACTTTCTACTAAGGCTAAAAGTTTCCTCAGGGAGGGGAATACCCTTGAGGGTTAATTAAGCAGACGATGGGGCCAAGGAGGAAAGCAGTGGCATCCGAGAGGGCAGAAGGGGGAGGGGCAACAAGAAAAGATTCGAGGATGAAGAAGATCCCCCCGAACTATCTTGTAGGCTAGAAAAAACTCTAAACCTGTATGACCTCATGGTTAGCCACAACGTTTGTAGACCAGTCAATGTTCACACGGCAAAACTCTCCCAGGAGGATAGGGAGAAACCTCATTATTGTGCACTTCACAATAGGGTGAACCACCCTACCAAAGTATGTATCTCACTAAGGTAGTTGATCGACCGATATGTGAAGAATAGAGACATTTAGTTAGCACAAACTAATGTGAACGATAATCCTTTACCACCCCACAGAGCCCATATAGCCAGCTCTTTTGATGAAGAGGCCGAGCGATTGATGATAGAGCCGTGGTTTTAAGGGAATGACTCTGAAGAGTCTCTGGAGGACGATTTTGAATAATCTCCAGAAGAATGCACCTTCTAACTGGCTTAACTCCATTTTGGTGATGAGTTTGTGGAGGTAGGCAAACAAGAGAAAGAATAACATTACCCCATCGAAGGACTTAGTAGGTAGTTGGGATCCTAATCCCTAGTGGAGCTAAATTCAGTGTGTCACGACCCCGACCCAAATTAGTAGTAGGGAACGAGTGTCTTGCATGCCACCAAGGAAACATATATTCTGATTTAAATTATTTCCTTAAATAAGTGCAACGAAAATACAATCACATGGTTATGAATCGTAAAATACTGAAATGAAAGGAATTACGTCATCAGAGCTTTCTAAAGGAAACTTGATTTATATTAAAAGTGACAACGAGTTACAACTAAAGACAAAATTTAAAACGTATTACAAGAGAGCCAAACATGCTCTAAATGATAAAACAAACATTTTATTTACAATAACAAAAAAAGCTCTAAAAGTTGAATCTTCATCATAGTCCTTTTTTGTTCCTTCCGCGAACCTACTTATTTCCTGAAAAATGGTTATTTATACAACATCAGCTAAAATCCGAATGAGATTTAATCTCTATAAATTCCATGATTTTTCAAAAAATTGATACATATTCAATTTGCAACAGAAGGCATATACATATATGGACAGGAATTTGTAGTAAAATATATAAAGTAAATTGACAGTATATATTTTCAGAATAAACAGTTTAGCACAGAACAGATAAAATAATTGAACAATATTTCAATTATTCACTTTTATTTTGATGGCCATGTACGCTCTAATACCCACCCAGATAAACAGATAGTGTTACCAAATGTTTCCACCCGGCAACAACACAAATGGAAAATCATGATCTCTAGAACAACGCCTTATTTAGGGCACACCATCGATAAACCAGTTGGGAAGGTACCACCCAAATATTTCCACCCAGTAGTCAAGGCCAACACAGTAAGAGAGTTTCCTTAGGCCGAATCAATAATTTCAGAATTCAAATCAGATATATATATCGAGAGATATACACATATAAAAAATGGATGAATAATCGGTATCAGATGTATTTGAGAATAAAATCATTTCACAAAATATATGTAGTTTTCATAATATCATATAATCAAAATACATAAGGAATGTCACATAGTACTCACTTAGAATAGAAATTCGAAGTTACAGATACAGAGTCTTGGATCGCTCGTTAACCTTAAGATGAAACTTCTTTTTAAACTTCCTCACACTTTATCTCACTATTTCTTTTTGATATTTGGAATGAATTTCGTGTAAGAACTGATCCTAAGGCTTCTATTTATAGTTTCTGAAATTTATTTGGGTGTTGACATGTGTCCTGATGACTAAGCGTCCATTTTGGTGAGTCGACATTGACGTGTCGCGTAACGGGACTATCTTGTAATATTTATTTCACCCGATGCCGACACGTGTTTTATCCTTATTTAACTGAATGACATGTGTTTTATCCTTATTCATATGGATGACACGTGTAAGGTGTGGTGGCAAAAGTATATCATGAGGTGTAAAGTTATTAAGAGTATAAGGGTCATTTTAAACATGAAGGGTATTATAGTAATTTTACACCCTACATTTTCAATATTTCTTAGAGGTCCTTGAAAATATTTTTTTTACAAAATGGTCCTTTTATATTTTCATTTTAGTCCCTGAAACTTTCTTTATTTAAAATCAAGTCCCTAAAGTTTCATAAATTTATATTTTCTACCCCATAACTTATAATTTAGCTTAGGATATGCCATAAGACTTTGATTTAATCAATTTTGATGAAGAATGCGGTTATTTCAAAGTGTTTAAGTCGGCCAAACTAGCCTCCCCTTCAACCAATCAAAATATTACACATGGTGTGATAATAAGACAAAATATGACTTAAATGATGGACATATTTTCCCTCATTTTGTAATTTCGGTATAACTTCTTGCTCGGACCTCCGTTTAACACACCGTTTATTGTGTTACAAACCTAATTCATATATATATAAACCATTTAGCATTTTCCTCAAGTCAATTATTATATTATAATTGTCAAAACTAGTCTCTAATATGAACATTCCTACCGAAAACATTAAAATTTTATGTTTGTAACTAATTTGATATTTCATGATTTATGAAGGGAGGATTCGACAAAAATAATAAATTAACATTAGCCATATCACATATGAAATAATACAACATTTAAAACCATATATGAACATATAAAAGTGGGGTCATTACATCCCATCCTCCTTATAAAAAGTTTGGTCCCCAAACTTTACTTACATTAATTTTCAAACAGGTATGGATATCGCTCCTTTATTTCATCTTGCCACTCCCATGTTGCTTCTTTAATAGAATGATTACGCTATAATACTTTGACCAGCGGAATTACCTTGGTTCGTAATATTTGATCTTTATGATCCAAAATTTCTAATAGATGCTCAATGTAGGTTAAATATTCTCTAATTTGAAGAGGTCATTACATAGGATATGCGTTTGCTCTGGGACATATTTCTTAATCATTGACACATGAAACCTATTATGCACACTAGAGAGTTCAGGGGGTAAGGCAATTCTATATGCAACAACTCCTATCCTTTCAAGGATTTTAAAAGGTCCTATGTATCTTTAACTCAACTTCCCTTTCTTCCCAAATCGGATTACTCCCTTTGCTGGTGATACTCGCAAGAACACATAATCCCCTCTTTGGAATTCCAACTGTTGGTGGCGATTATCTACATAAATCTTTTGACGACTTTGAGCGATTCGAAGTTGATCTAGTATTAATTTCACCTTCTCTGCTGTGATCTGGATCAATTCTGGTCCCAATAATTTTCTTTCACCAACTTCTACCCAACATACAGGGGAACGATACCTTCTACCATAAAGTGCCTCATATGGAGCCATTTTAATACTTGCTTGATAACTATTATTATATGCAAATTCCACTAATAGTAAATGATCATCCCAATTCCCTTTCAAATTCAGTACGCATGCCCTAAGCATATCCTCTAAGGTTTGAATGGTTCTCTCAGATTGTCCATCTATTTGAGGGTGAAAAGCTGTGATGAAATTCAATTTTGTTCCCATGGCTGTTTGTAGGTTTTTCCAGAAGCGAGACACGAATCTAGGGTCACGATCAGAATCAATTAAAACTGGGGTTCCATGAAGCCTAATAATTTCCCACACGTACAACTTAACTAAATTTTCTAAAGAATGGGTAATTTTAATGGCAAGAAATGAGCAGATTTAGTTAATCTATCAATAATTACCCAAATAGAATTATTACCATTTGAACTCCTTGGTAAACCTGTCACAAAATCCATAGTAATATGTTCCCATTTCCACTCAGGGATAGGTAGGGGTTGTAGTAACCCTGATGGTTTTTGATGTTCAGCTTTTACTTGTTGACAAACCAAAAACCGAGATACAAATTATGCTATCTCCCTTTTCATGTTATTCCACCAAAATACTTCTCGAAGATCCCTATACATCTTTGTACACCCGGAATGAAATGTGAATCTCGAGTAATGACTTTACTCCAAAATTTTCCTCTTTAGTTGGGCATCAGATGGCGCACACACTCTATTTTTGAATCTCAATATATCATCTCGTATCACAAATTCAATTCTCTCCCATTCAATAACTTCTTCTCTAATCTTCTTCAGTTGTGGGTCATTTGCTTATGCAATTTTGATCCTTTCCATCAACATGGGTTGTACTTGTAAATTTGTGATTGTTCCTCCTTTACTATAAATACGTACATCTATTTCCATACTTCTCAAATCCTTCAATAGTTCTTCCTGGCTTTTAATAAGACACGCTAAATTTGGGGTATACTTCCTACTTAAAGCATCAACTACTATATTAGCTTTCCCCGGGTGATAATGAATATTCAAATCATAATCCTTCATTAATTCTAACCACCTCCTTTGTCTCATGTTCAATTCTTTTTGGGTAAAAATATATTTCAAACTCTTATGATCGGTATAAATCTCACAAGTCTCACCATACAAATAATGTCTCCAAATCTTAAGAGCAAAAATTACAGCTGCTAATTCTAGGTCATGGGTTGGATAATTTTTCTCATGTGGTTTTAACTGTCTCGAGGCATAAGCTACTACTTTTCCATTTTGCATTAATACATGTACCAAACCATTTTTAGAAGCATCACTATAAATCACAAATCCCCCTATCCCAGAAGGAATAGTTAAAATTGGCGCATTTAATAATTGATTCTTAAGTTCTTGAAAACTATTCTCAACTTCCTCAGACCATTCATATTTCATCTTCTTTTGGGTTAACCTAGATAGAGGTTTGGCAATACTAGAAAATCCTTCAACAAATCTTCGATAATATGCTGCTAGTCGAAGAAAACTATGAATCTCCGTCACATTAGTTGGTCTAGGCCAACCTAGTATTGCATCGATCTTTTTAAGGTCAACCGACACTCCCTCCTTAGAAATGACTTATCCTAGAAAAGAGACGCTAGGCAACCAAAACTCACACTTCTTTAATTTCGCATATAATTTCTCCTTCCTAAGGATTTTTAACACCATCTCTAAATGATTTTTGTGTTCTTTAATACTTTTAGAATAAATAAGAATGCCATCAATGAAAATAACCATACACCGATCCAAATACTTCCTAAACACCCTATTCATCATATCCATAAAAGTGTCTGGTGTGTTAGTTAGTCCAAATGGCATCACAAGAAATTCATAGTGACCATATCTAGTACGAAAATCTTATTTCGAAATATCATCTTCCTTAATCTTCAATTGATGATAGCCTGACCTAAGGTCAATCTTTGAAAATACTTGCTCACCTTGAAGTTGATCAAACAAATCATCTATTTGAGGTAAGGGGTATTTATTCTTAATGTTCACCTTATTTAGTTCACAATAATCTATACATAACCTCATCGTCCCATCCTTCATTTTAACCAATAACACTGGGGCACCCCAAGGGGATACACTTGGTCTAATAAAACCCTTGTCTAACAGATCTTGTAATTGAATTTTTAATTCCTTTAATTCTAAAGGTGCCATACGATAAGGTGGTTTCGAGATTGGTATAGTTCCGGGAATAAGGTCAATCGTAAACTCTATTTCTCTATGAAAAGGACCTTTAGTGTGTACTTTAGGTACAAACAACTTTGTTCTCATTTTTAGTTAAAACCAGTTTTAACTTCTAAAACCCTAAACATGCATCTAAATGATTAAATCCATTTGATGAATAAAGCATGCGGTAAAAGAAACAATTTAAGGAAAAATCCCCGAAGGGCAAAACCTTTTTATTCACTATAATTTGTAAGAAAACAACATACACGGATTACAATGAAATAAGTGCGACATACGATATACCCGCAGGTATCGGCTTCGATGTCTCGACTGAAATCTCCCGCAGGAACTCCAGGTGGTCAGCAGTAGAGAAGAAGACAGCTTCTCCATAAGTTACTTCATAAGAACTCCCTCTACAATAGCGCGCAGCTCTTCGGTTATAGATTTCTCCTCACAAAGTGCAACATGGTGTAGTGAATGAATTATCTTCCAGTAAACTCATTCAAGATCACTTAGCTTTGGAATTGAGTAATATGATCTTAAATAAACACCGAAAGATGAAAAACTGCATGGGAATAAGTTTTTGAAACTATTATGCCTTTTGAAACGTTTGCAGATACGTTTTTATTTATAACTGAGCTGCACAGAGTCCAAGAAAATGAAAACATGAAAATCGAGGCGGCAGGTCGTTCGAGTGAGAATAGATCTTGTTCGCGCGACATGTCAATGTCGTTTGAATGACTTACTATTTTGTTCGAGCGAGATAAAAAAATATAATATTTTTCCTTTATAATTTTAATCCTCGAATTTTCTTTAAACTGTTTGCAACTCATAAATATTTTTAAAACATAAAAAGATATAATTCCCAAACATTTTAATTACCCAGCATTTAATCAATATATAAATTTACCCAACTACTCAATAGTATTCATACCTGAGTGATCTTAAACATATGCAACACGTCTTGACTTGTAATCTTCTCGAAAGATTTGATTGCACATTCTTGGACTTGTACTTTGTCGTAGGCTTTAAATAAACTCCATAAATAACTAGCCTAGACTTAATTTATTTTGTCTGGAATTAAGCCAATTAAAAAAAATGAATATGATAAGAATTATGTTCTTACAAATCTCCCCCTTTGGCTATTCGGGGACAAAACCAAACAGAAATGCTATATGCCGTAAAATAAACACATGTCCTATCCCACAATGACCAGAAATACAGGACATGATGAAACTGAATAATCGACAAGCATCTGAATCTGATTCTATCTCTGAATGACAATAATCTAAATGTCTGAATCTGATTCCGTCTTTGAATGTGATATATTAATAGATATATGAATTTCTGAAAAATATACCTACACACACGAGACACAAACAGATACCCAAGTGAAGTATGGAGAAATAAAACAAATATAATATCATAATAAATACTCCCCCTACATCACATATCTCTCCCCCTTTTTGCCTGGAATAGACAAAAGGTGGGACAAACACACCACATCTAGCAATAAAATATGAGAATAAATCAACATGACTTAGATAAACAGTATGATAATGGAAAACGAAAGATAGCAGTAATAGAATAATAATGCGAGAATCACTAAAACTATAAAAATAGACTGTACATCCATGTTAGAAAACCAAGATAGATACAACTGATCGAAAGAGTACATCATATCAGAGAGAATAAAAAATACATCAGGAATATGGATGTCTCAGATACAATAAAATAAATACAACTAAGCATCGGCTTAATCATCATCATCATCATCAGGAACATCAGCAGTGTATGTGGAAGCAATATGACCGAGTCCAGATGAACCTGCGCCTCTCTGCTACTCTCTCTGCCGCGTCTCGTCAAAAAATGCTGACATTATGGACTCATCACGAATACGTGATTCGTCCTCAGCATCAAATCTGGCCATAATAGAGTCATACATCCTGGAATGGGCAGCGACATATGCCTGTAAAGAAAAAACCTCCTCCTAAATAGGACGTGTAGGTGCAGGAGTGGAGGGTGGTGGCTGAGAAATAGTAAACGTGCTCGGACTAGTGTGATCAGAGGTGTGACAAAGATCAGTATCAGGGAAGACTACCTCTGGGGTAGAGCTATCGCTCTCGCTGCTTGAGGCAAATGACTCTCAGAACGAGTGGAAGTATTATGATCAATAATACCAGGCGTAGGGAGATGCAGCTCACTCTCTAAAATAGGGACACCAGCAGTAGTGCAAAGGGTGGAAATGAGAATCCCATAAGGAAGAGCAGGGCGGACAGGGATGAAACCATGGACAGTGACAGAAGATACGACACGAATCATAACGGTCGGAAGATCGATATCCCATCCCTGAGAAATATGGTACATGAAATAGACGATGTTAGACCCGATATGTGTATGATTTATTCGAGGATAAATTGATGCTGACACAAACCTTTTTAGTACATGGAAGGCAGGGTAAAGCTGGCGATGATACATCGTAGAACCTGTCTGAGGAATCTCCCAGAAACAATGCCGCAAAATATCATCATAAGTAGGTCCATCGTCAGTATAACGAGGAAACACAACGTCTGGGATATGAGGTAGATGAAGAAAAGCTACAATGAGATCTGTAGTGACGAGAACAGGAATGCCACGTATAGTAAAATAGATCCCCTCAGCGTGGGGAAGATCAGGGAAGAAAAACTCTCGAATAATGTTTGGATAAACAACCCCACGAACCTCAAACATATAATCCCAACCTCTAGTAGATAACCAATGAGGAATACTTAACTCAGCATAATGAAACACCCTCTCTAAAATAACTGACCGAATGTGGAGACCTAATGAGTAGTAGTGATCATACTCAACATGAGTGACCCATCTCACGGGAGAGTACGGGGGCCTACTGGCCTGAGCTCTCTGAGCTCGAGAAGAGGGTGGTGCCTCATCGAGTCACCCAGAAGGGGCACCACGACGTCTAGGTGGCATGACTAGAAGGTGTAATGTGTGATGTGGGTGTGGAAATCACACTGACTTCGAGAGAGGTTTTCTTGATTTGATAATAGTGATATCTATCAAATCTGGGCTCCTTTTGCAAGTGAGGTCAGGCCTCCTTTTTATAGGCCCATGGCATTGCCGATCAATATATCCCTATTCCTGCCAATCGGAAGGTGGGTTTAGGCACACTACCGATAGGCAAGGTCTGGGACCTATCATTTGGCAGTGTCTTTCAGGACTTTTCAGAAAATCGGCCGCAGAATGCAAACCGTTGATCAGAATCGGGCACGGGGCAGACTGTTGTAAAGGAAATTCAGAGACCTTTGAAAGTCCTTGGACTGATCCAGGGTTCGGGAGTTAAATTTGGGTTAAATATGGCTTGGAAGCATTCATCAGTCCATTGGACACGAAATCGTCGCACGCAAATGGATCATTCGTCCGCATGGTACGTCAGAATCACGCACGGGGTGGACCGTTAGAAAGGTTAGGATATGTTCTTAGACATTCCAAAGAGTTTGATCCGGTTTGAGGAGTTGACTTTAGTCAACTGTGCCCTGGAAGCATTCGGTAACCTCTCAGAGTAAATGGATCATTCGTCTATACCGTAAGTTAGAACCGCAAATGGAGCAGACCATTAGAAAGGTGTTTTGAGTACCCTTCGAAGATTCATTTAGTCTCGGTCGAGTTGAAGAGTTGACTTTGGTCAAATGGAGCCGGGGAGAGCTTGGTGGCCTTCTGATTGAGTTTATGGGGAAAATAGGTCGTTCGTCCACAAGGTAAGTCAGAATCACGCACGGGACGGACCGTTGGAAAGGGGTTTTAGTGACCTTCAAAGATTCATTCAGTATCAGGAGAGCTGAAGAGTTTGACTTTTGGTCAAATAGAGCCTGGGAATGCCCGATGGCTTCTAGGTCAGTACTCGGGGTATGACCTGGGTTTATAGTGATGAAGGGGGGTGCAAGGGACCTAAGGAGAGTTTGGCGGGTAACAGAATGGGGTGTCTACAGAGCCCCTCGACGGGTGATTTTGGAACAAATAATAGCCATCGAATAGACACCACATGATGCTTTTGAGGGAGGATGACCAATTAAGAGGGTTGAGGCCGATTCTGAGGACCTAAGGGAGAGAGGATGACAATTCACAGGTTCGAGGCCGATTCTGAGGACCTACGGAGTGTGCTGGGGATAACCAATTCTGTGGGTAGAAGCTGATTCTACGGGCTTAAGTTGAGATGACCAATTCTGCGGGCTTAAGTAGAGGTGAACAATTCTGCGAGTCGAAGCCAATTCTGTGGGCCTATGTAGAGATGAACAATTCTGTGGGTCGAAGATAATTCTGCGGGCTTAAGGTGAGATGACCAATTTTGCGGGTCGAAGCCAATTTTACGGGCTTATGTAGAGATGACCAATTCTGCGGGTCGAAGCCAATTCTGCGGGCTTATGTAGAGATGACTAATTCTGCGGGCTTATGTAGAGATGAACAATTATGTGGGTCAAAGCCAATTCTGCAGGCTTAAGGTGAGATGACCAATTCTGCGGGTCGAAGAAAATTCTGTTGGCTTATGGTGACGATCCAAGATCGAGTTTGATTTTGACTTAAGAGAGGTGACGACTGAGGACCGAGGTCAATTCTGACCTAACTAAGGTGACGATCCAAGACTGAGGTCAATTCTGACCTAAGAAAGGTGACAACGGAGGACCGAGGTCAATTCTGACCTAACTAAAGTGACGAACCAAGACCGAGGTCAATTATGACCTAAGAAAGGTGATAACCGAGGACCAAGGTCAATTCTGACCTAAGAGAGGTGACGACCGAGGACCGAGGTCAATTCAGACCTAACTAAGGTGACGATCTAAGACCGAGGTCAATTCTGACCTAAGAGAGGTAACGAGTGAGGGCCGAGGTCAATTGTAGCATTACTAAGGTGATAATCCAAGATCGAGGTCAATTCTGGTCTAAGAGAGGTGACGACCGAGGACTGAGGTCAATTTTGACCTAACTAAGGTGACGATCCAATACCGAGTTCAATTCTGACCTACATTTCCTTTGGGACAATCAGGGATTCTGCTGGGGGTAAAGATTAGTCTTTGGCTTCCGCTGGGGAATAACGAATGAGCTGGTGAAAATGTAGTGTCCTTCGGAGTTTCGCTAGGGAAATCCTTGTGATTTTTGGGATTTTACTGAGGAAAGGCAAGTTTGATGCAGTAAACTCCATTGGGGAAGTGATTAGGTGGTTCAGGGTTTGGATGTATTGCTTGAGACCGTTGGGGCATAGGGGGTGATCTTTAGAGATCCTCCGGGGACGCTGCCGGGAGGAGGTTTACTTGGGTTTTGAGAGTTCTACTGAGGAAATGGGGGTTCCGCTTGAGGGAGTGTGGAATTTTCTTAGTGAAGATATTATAAATCCTTCCTGAGATTTTTAGGAATTTTCTGAGAATTTTTTAGGGCTTTATGATATTTTCTGGGAATTTTTGTACGAAATTTTGAGGGGGTTCCGGTCGGCATGATGCAGAGGGTTCCATTCGGTAGTGGCACAGACTTTTGGACTGCCTCGGGAAGGTAAGCGGCTAGTGCCGATCTGTGGGTGGGGGGTCAATGCTGATCGGCATGACCCTTGACATCCTATATAAAAGGGGCGAATTCCCCTCATTTTCACAGATTCTTTCTTTCTTTCTTTATGCGATTTTCTTCTGCAAATTGTTCTAGCATTTCGATCCCTAAGAAATGGCTGCCTTTGTGAGTACTGCAGCGCATAGGTAATGGATGATTGTTGATGATTGGGCGAAGGTGGAGTGGAGGGCCAAGGCGCCTCTTGCTTTGGGGAGCGATAACTCCTTTGATGCGTTCGAACCAGTTGCGGATGAGCGAACCTTGCTGCGAGAGCTATCACATCATCGCTCCTCGAGGTTGGTGAGCCCTAGCGGTTATGTAAGTAACCTGACTTTTGGCATTCTTATCTTTTTGGTGATTTTTCCTTCCTTCTTGAATTTTGACAAGGTTTCTTCTTTTGAGGGTCTAATATCTCTTTGAGGAACATGCGTGCCCGTGGGACGACAGGGGTTAAGGATGTCTGGGAGCATCTTCCACCTGTGGTGCATTGGGTGGTATCATCACTGGGTTTTGGGAGGTTGGCGTCTGTGCTGGATGAGATGCCGCGGTGGACATCGGTCTTATGCGCTCTGGGGGAGAGATGGTGGGATACTACCCACACCTTCCATTTCACTTTTGGGGAGATGACTGTGAATCCCATAGACGTACAATAGCTGCTGGGGATGGATTGTGATGGGGAGCAGATAGAGGTGGATCGCTGTCTGAGGGTGAGGCCGGAGGCAGTGCGGGCGGTGCTTGGTGATGGAGGGAGGATAGTCTCTGGGGATTCCATCCGGTTGTCCTTGTTGAAGGATATTCTGCTGAGTAGGGTGGTTGATGTGGAGGATGGGATGGAGGTGAGGCAGATGGCTTGGTTTTTTTATTTTACTGGTTCTGGGAGGTTTCATGGTGGCATCGAGTGGCGACGTCGTCCATTTGTTGTTCTTGCCGTACTTGAGGATATTTTCGAACATCCCTCTCTTTGATTGGGGGAGCCTAAGTTTGGCGACCCTCTATTTTTCTTTGGATGCATTCAGCCGGTGCTGTCGGCAAACTTTTATTGGATCCACGTATCTTCTTGAAGTATTTCTTTAATTTTGCGCATTTTTCATTTCATACATTCGTATTTTTCTTACGCGTCTCTTTTTTATTGTTAACTCCTCTCTTTGGAAGACGTGATACCCCACTGATTGCCTTGAAGGATGAGACTGTTGCGGACTTCTGTCGACTGTATTGATGGTGGAAGGCCAATCGACAGTCGAAGTGAGATTTCTTTCTCTGGAGGCAGTGCGCCAAGTGTTGAATGGCCTGACCAATGGTAGGGTAAGACTCTTTCCTTTTCAGCCTTGGTTTTTGGCATAATCTGATTTTGTACTGACTTATCCCTGGTGGGGATTTTCAGGTGACTTTGTACCCTTGGGGAATATCCATTCAGGATACGGGGGCGACCGGGGTGAATGCGCAGATGAGGCGTTTGCTGGCGCATGAGTTAGGCCATTCCTGGTATCTGGGGGAGCGGGTGGTTAGGTAGATTACTGAGGAGGAGGTGGTTGTGCCACCTGCGCAGCCTCCTAAGTCTATGAGGAGGGATCAGAAACTTTCGGAGGATGCGAGGATCGCGACAATGATCGGTGATTCATACTTATTGTATACTAATATGGCCGCGTCGTATGACTATATGGATTTTATGACGAGCTAGTTGGTGGCACCCAGCATATATGATGCCTTGCCTTTCCCTCCTACGGGTTCGAGTCAGGCGGTGGGATCCTCCCACAGCGGCGGTGGTTCGTCAGCATCTGCGGCGGAGGCGACTCCAGAGGTTCCCTTTATTCAATTGCATACCCCCTCATACAACATTTGACGGGATGATGGAGGTATGGTCCCCATGTTGCACCGTCCTCACGCGATGGATCTGGAGGAGTTGGGTTTGACAGAGGAGGCTCTTCATCATGCGGTATACCTTTCTGTTGTTTCCCTCTTTTTGGTTCCTTTTCTGTTTTCATCCTTCTTTTGATACTGATTTTTCCTTTCACTTGCAGCAAGTTCATGTGTTGACCACTTTGCTGAGGGACATCAGAGACTGGATATCTTTGATGACTGCCCATATTCGGGATGCGGTTCTGGTTCCTTCTTATTTGTGTTATATTCTTTGTCCGGGGAGGACTCTGGCTCTGGTAGTGGTCGTGCGTCATCTCACCGTAAGGGAAAGAGAGCGCGTCGCATGGGTGGAAGCTCTTAGAGAGAGGGGGAAGGGTAGGTGAGAGAGAGATAATGTGGGTTCGGGCTGAGTCTCGTTGTTTTTTACTTTTCGTTTATTTTCTGCAAAATTTGATGTAACACAGAAGAATATATATATGCAATGCAAAGGGATTTTTTTATTATCCTTTGTTAATGGTGAGTGAATGCATGCACATGCGCTTTTCACTTTGCTGTTGAGACCGTAAAAAGAGACATTTTTAGGATTTTTGAGGAAAGTTTTAAGAATGGGAAATTATATAGGGGTGGAAAAGGATTTTTGAAATTCTATTAAGAATATTAATTTATTTTTATTGAGCTTCTGATTTTGACAAAAGAGGAAAAAGGAAAACTTCCAAAAATAGGGGATTGTCGATCGGCAAGCCCCTTGTCCTGCCTATCGGCAGTCAAGTCCAGTCCCATCAATTCAAAGCTTTGATTAGTGGCCTCTTCATCCTTTTGTACTTTGTGGGGTAGGATTCCCTCCGATTTCTGCAGGGATTTTGTCTTTTTTGGGAGGGTTCTCAAGTATAAATAGGGGTAGGGGTTGAGTGTTTTCACCACACCTTCACACTCTTACTTACTTGCCTACTATCTCTTAGTCCTGCATGATGGATCTCCCTGGTAGATTTGAGTTTGCTAACTACCTCAAGGCCGTGGAAGCGATGTGCTCTTATAATGTCGACTACAATGCTTTCAACAAGCGTCGAGTCTCTTTGCGGCCCAATCGGTCCATTGAGTGGAATATGCTGATGGCGGCGGTACAATTTTGGTACCCCGAAGACCATGTATTCCTCTTTGGGTTTGGTGAAGTTTATCCTACCTAAGAGGAGTTTTATTCCATAATGGGGATAAAATCCCAGTATTGCAGCGACTTTACCTGAATTTTTTCATTCTCCCAGGGATTTGCTGGCTAGGCTTCTTCGTATTTCTCCTTCGGCGACTAGATCATTGGTTACTGGAGGAATGATCTACCTCCCGGCGGTGTTGCAATCCGTGCATTTGTGGGAAGTAGGTGATGCTGGAGCCGTTGCTCTGGGCCTGGTTTTAAAATTACTGCTGGTGACTGGGAAACTGCGGGTGGATTCGTAACTTATAGCCATTACTTCATGGATGTCATACCATCGCAATCCCGCGGTGGTGATACTGGCAGAGACCCTGAATGGTCTGGATACCTGGCGATAAGGTCATTCTGACTTCCTGCGGGGTATCCCCGTGATGTTATTCATGTGGTTATCTGAAAGACTTTGCTTGGTGACTCTTTCAGAATATCCTTTGTCGGTTGTACCCAACTTCTTTTTGCGTCACTTCTTCAGCATTGGCCTAGATATTGAGAGCTGGGAGAATTGGCTTATGGAGCACGGGCATCAAAATCTGTACTGGTCAGTGCCTTGGTGGCGACAGTTGCTGCCTATTCTGGAGCTAGGCGTGTGGCTGGTTAGTCTCAGCCAGACCTCTTTTTATTTCCCTTGGCATCTTATGTGCCAATTTGGCTAGGCACAAGTCGTGCCACCTATGACACTAAATTTCTTTCCGGTAGAGGATTTAATCGAGCGTCTGCGTCTGTGGCTTGGCTCTCAGTGGGAGAGTCGACGTCCGTCGACCCGTCCCTCTCAATCTGTTGGGAGAGTTTGGCATATCCCTACGGATTATATGAAGTAGTTGTGGAGGAGAGTGGTTAGCAAGATGTTGGCAGTGGAGACTAGAAAAAAGTGGCTTGTCTCTTTTGACACCGTGGAAGGAGGTGTTGTTGCTTCTTCGGAGCTGGCTGGAGCTTATCTGTCCATGGAGTGTCTACGACACTCTGTTCAGGCAGGGGAAACTTGGGGACCCCAGGATGAAGATGATGATGACGGAGCGGGCTCCTCTGGTAGCTGTGGGTAGGACTCCTGGAGAGTTTATTGTGTAATGGGAGAAAAATGTGGGGATTTTATTTTGTCTTTTTTAGGAAGGTAGGGGGAAAGGGAGTTATCCGTTCCTTTTTTTATGTAATATGTACCGTAATTTCTAATTAGTGAAATAAACAGGTTTATGATCATCCAGTTGTTCCCTTTGATGAATTTTGTGTTGTTTGAAATATCTATACCGATCGCTAAGGCATACATAATCGTTTTGTTCAAGTATATGTTGGAATTGACGGTTTTTCTCGGAGATAAGAAAAGAATTGTATTTTGTTAAAAAGAAAGGGTCGTGCTCATGTAAGGTGTATGAGTTGCCTACGTACCTCTGGGTTTTTTGAAAAGTTTTAATTTTGTTTGAAAATGGTTTTTTTGCAGAGGATCAGGCCCACGTAGTTCTGGGTAGAAGGAAATGAAGAGATATTTTTTTTTGAAATAGAAGGGAGATGAGAAGATTCGTAGCGCATCGAGATTTTAGACTAGGGGTAGAATTTCTTGAGATGGTCCAGGTTGACTAGACGAGCCATCTCTTCCCCATCTAAGTCGATAAGCATGGCGGCACCGTCGGACGGGATCTTCTTGACAATGTAGGGGCCGCTCCAATTGGGCTTGAATTTCCCTGTGGGGTCCCAGATGAGTTTTATGATTTCTTTGAGGGCCAGGTCCCCTTCTCGAACACCACGACCCTTGACCTTTTTATTGAATGAACGTGCTATTCGGTGATGGTACCCTTGTATGTGATATAATTCTTTTAATCTCCTTTCGTCTGGGAGGGTCATCTTGTCAAGACGTCATTGGCACCAGTCTTCTTCACTGGCTTTGATTTCAAGCATGATGCGTAATGAGGGTATTTCCTACTCCACTGGTAGAACTTCTTCCATGCCGTAGATTAGAGAGTAAGGGGTAGCCCCAGTAGAGGTTCGAATTGAGGTTCGATATCCCCAGAGGGCGTACGGGATCCGGTCATCCCAATCCCGATAGTTTTTGGTCCGTTTAATGAAAATAGCTTTGAGGTTCTTGTTGGCAGCTTCAACTGCACCATTGGTCTGAAGTCGATAGGGAGAAGATTTGTGTCTCTGAATCCCATACTCATTCACCACCTCTTTGACTTCTGCCTCGAAATGCAACTCGTTATCAGATACTAGCTCGTGCGGGATCCCATACTGGCAGACGATGTTTTTCTTAACGAATTTTTCCACTTTCTTAGCATTCAGTACTGCGCATGACTCCGCTTCGACCCATTTAGTGAAGTAATCAATGGAAACTAGGATGAACTCATGCCCATTGGAAGCCTTTAGTGTAACCTTCCCTATAATGTCGATGCCCCCGGTGGAGAACGGCCAGGGAGAGGTCATGAAGGCAGATGCTAAAGGTTGGAGAATTGTTGGCATTTGAGGCATCTTCGGACATAGGCGATGCAATCCTGGGTCATGGTGGTCCAGTAGTATCCCTATCGAATGATATTTTTAGCAAGCATGTGATCGTTCATGTGGGGCCCACATTCCCCGCTGTGCATCTTCTGCATTATCTTTGCAATATCAGCCCCTGCGATGCAGTGCAAATAAGTTCCATCGAAGTTTCTTCTGAGCAGTGCTTTGTGACAGATGATGTACTGGGCAGCCAATCTTTGGAAGGTTGCTCGATCTTTCTTGTTGGAACCCTCGGGATACCTTCCATGCTTGAGGAGGCACGAGATATCATAGTACCAATAATTAGCTATCTCAGGATCTTCTATGATGACGAGCTCAATGTGGTAGCAGTGGGTCGGTTTGTCTAGGTTTTGAACTAGGAAGGGGGTCATATTTATTCCTTTGATCATTTCGACCATAGAGGCCAGGGTAACAAGGGCATCGTCTAGGTTATTCTTTGCTCGAGGTAGGTTATGGAAGGTGATATTTTGGAATTGGGAGGCTAGTTCTTCTAAGTGGGCATGGAAGGGTTGGAGTTTCTCTTCCTTAACTCTCCACTTTCTGAGCACTTGACTGATGATGAGGACGGAATCCCCTTAGATATATAGGCATTGAATACCTTTCTTAAGAGCAACTTTGAGGCCTACTCTGCATGCCTCATATTCAGTCATCTTGTTGGTGCAAGGTAAATCCAACTTGATGGCGATGGGAGTCTTGGAGTCATCTGGGGCGATTAGAAGTATCTCAATGCCGTATCCCTTTTTATTGGCAGCGCCGTTAAATAACATTTGCCATCGAAGGTTATCTTGAGCAGTACAAAGGAATTTTTCATCTGGGAATTCGAAGGCCCATACATCAGCTTCTTCCACGGGATAATCAGTGAGGTAGTCAGAGATGGCTCTTCCTTTCATGGCATTCTGCATGACATACACGATATCGAACTCGACTCAGAGCATCAACCATCAGGCCATTCGGCTAGACAAGGCGGGTTTCTCAAGCATGTATTTGATGGGGTCCATTCGGGATATAAGTTTGATGGGGAAGGCGAGCATGTAGTGCCGCAGCTTTTGGATGACCCAGACAAGTGCAATACATGCCTTTTCCAAAGTGATGTAGTTAACCTCATACCCAGCCAATTTGCGATTGGAATAATTGATGGCTCTTTCTCTACGAGAATCTTCAACGTATTAAGCTAGCAAAACCCCAGCTGCAGTGTGGGTTATCGTTAGGTATAGGAGCAAGGGGAGACCAGGATGTGGTGGCATGAGTACCGGGGGTTAGATCAGATATTATTTGATTCGGTCAAAGGATTTTTGGCATGCCTCGTTCCAAACTTTAGTTAAATCCTTTCGGAGGAGTTTGAAGATAGGTTCACAGATGGAGGTTAACTGGCTGATGAACCGGCTGATGTATTGCAATTTCCCAAGGAAACCTCGGACTTCTTTCTCTGTTCGGGGAGGTAACATCTCAAGTATGGCTTTTATCTTGGAGGCATTTTCTTCTATTTCTTTCTCACTGAGCATGAATCCCAATAGTTTTCCCTTTGTAACGCCGAAGATGCATTTTTGCGAATTGAGTCTCATTTGATACTGTCAGAGCTGTTCGACGAACTTTCGGAGATCAGGAACATGACCTTCTCTAGTCTTGGATTTGATAATCATATCATCGACATAGACCTCAACCTCTTTGTGAATCAGATTATGCAGGTAGGTTGTGACATCCCTCTGGTAGGTAGCCCCAGCATTCTTGAGACCAAATGGCATAACGATGTAGCAAAAGGTTCCCCATGGGGTGATGAATGTAGTTTTTTCTTGGTGGTTTGGGTTCATTTTGATTTGGTTGTATCTGGCAAACCCATCGATTAATGACTTGAGAGCATGACTGACTGTGTTGTCCACGATCATATCGATATTGGGTAGCGGATAATCATCCTTTGGAGAGGCTTTGTTCAAATCTCGATGGTCTACACACATCCGAACTTTTCCTCATAATTTTGGTACAAGCACTATGTAGGCTAGCCATGTGGGATATTCGATCACACGAATGAAGCCTACATCTAATTATTTGACCTCCTCTTCTTTGACTTTGAGCGACCATTCAGAGCGGAGTTTTCTCAACTTTTGTTTAACCAACTTGTAATATGGGAGAGTGGGGATCTCGTGCAGAGCTATTTCAAGATCAATGTCGGGAATATCGTCATAGGACCATGCGAAGACATCCACGATTCCTTTAGCAATTCTTCGAGTTTTGCACGCTCATGCTCGTTAAGGGTAGCCCCTATCCTAATCTCGCGCAGTTGGCTACTAGAACCAATGTTAATAACAATAGTCTCTTCTTCATTAACTTGAATGTGGTTATATTATTTATTATTAACCTTATTTAGATCAGTTAAGAATTGTTCATTTTCAAAATCATCATCATCACAAGTTTGATTAGAATCGAAACAGTTAATGCAAGGCACAACAAGATACTCAAAATCTTTGTTTATTTCATTGATAGGAAAAACAACATTGAGAACCTCGTCAAAAGAGGACTCGATTACATTTGAACAAGGATAGACAACAGAAGAAGAAACCGGGTAAACATTGGGATTAGGTGAGATTTTAGTAGGTAGAACTGGCACAGTATGCCAGTTGAGGAGATGTGTATCAATAGCTTTAATCAGTTGGGACAGATCCATTAATGTAGTGCCTGAGTGAACCATGCAGAGTGTTAGTCCCAGTGTCTGTAAGTTGAAGAAATCTTCGGAGTCACTTTCCTCAGTCTCTTCAGTATCTTTGATGAGAGATTGTACATGGTGTTGGGAACTCTTGGCCCATAGGTAGCCGTCTTGAAAGAATATCTCCATTCCAGGATTCATCTTCTTGTCTGTATGGTCATACCATTGTTCTGGAAAGCCACAAAAGGGGAAGTCCCCTTTGATGAATTGTCCATTCAAGGAGTCACCTGGGATAGTCTGGATGCGATCTAGTCTTCTCTTTGGTCGAGACTGGCGGATCATTCTGAGCACTTGTTCTGACGGTTGATACCCCAAACCACAAGGAGGGAAAACCTTCTTTAATTCAATCGGCTCAAGTATTCCTTGTTGTCTTTGTCCTAGCCCCAGTCCGGGCATGAAGTGCATATTTTTGAACATCTGAATCACATTGACGTTGCCATGAGGGTCGTATTCTGGAGAAACCCTTTCCTTAAAGTCGTACCCTGCCGGGAGTGGAAGTGGATCAACTCGGAATCCTGATAGGAGCATATCATTTGACTCGTGATGTATATTAATGATCGGACTACTGGTACTTGCACCCTCAGTATTATCGTCGTTGCCCAAAATGGTGATGAATCGCCTGTTGGTAAAGAACTTCAACTTCTGATGGAGTGAAAAAGACACACCCTTGATACTGTTGAGCCAAGGTCATCCTAGCAACAGATTGAAACAAGCTGGGGTGTTAATAACTTGGAATTCAACGACAGGGTTTATAGGACCAGCCCCTATTATAAGATTTATGGATTCCATCACCTCCCGATGGGTATTATTGTAGGAACGCATAACAGCGGAGGTTGGAGCGAGGTTACTTTCCTTTAGGCCTAAACATTTGGAGGTTCTCAATGGGTAGACATTCAAGGCGAATACATTATCGACAAGAGAGAGTGGCACGACCTTCCCCATAACTTCGACGAATATGTTGAGTGCATGATTGTGGTTTGGCCCAATCTTGGTGATTTCTTCTTCGAAAAAGGATAGCATTCGAGTAGAGGTTAAGTATCCGACTAAATTTACTGCTTCTTCTGGTGTGGTAGAAGGATAAACTGTGGTTCTAGTGAGCAACTTGATCAAAGAGTTTCTGTGTAGTTGAGAAGACATGAAAAACCCCCATAGAGTGATGTTAGCTTGAGTTTTCTTTAGTTGATCGAGGATCTTGCTCTCCTCGAGGGTCATCTCTGGCATAGGAAGGTTTTCAACGCCCCTCCCTTTGTCATTTGCTGGTAGTGAGCTTGGAATTTGGTAATGCCTCCCTGATCTGGTCATATGATTTACTGAAGAAGGGAAGAATATGAACCCCGTTTCCTCTTCAATCTCAGGTTATTTTTCCACCTTATTTAATTCTTCGAGGAGTTATTCAAATGATATCATTCCATACATGTCGGCTACCGGGCTAGTTTTCTCAAAATCTTGTTCTTCATTCAAATCTCCGAATTCTCCCCCCTATCTGGTGGAAACAATTCTGTCTTTTCATACAAAGTCAATGCATTCCAAAATTTCAATGGATTCTTCATAAATTTCATCCTATTCTGTGGGGATGTGTAAGGGTGAAGGGACCAGGCACCCTTGTAGCTTCAGAGCATCAAGTAACTTGGTCATACTGTAATTGTTGTTGGTTTGTCTGAATAATTTTGCCATAATATGGATAATATCATCCTGGCTGACTTCATCGATCGGTACCACCCAACTATCTGACTCTCGGGCCCATTTTTGTGCTTCCCAGAACAACGTACTAAATCTGTGGCAATCAAGGATCATTTGTGAGGGAAATTTCATCCCGAACTCTAGGAGTTGGTTTAGCACTTCTATAAATTCCATGCTTCCATTTTTAGAATGGGTACGGACAGCGATGCATGCTCTAGTAAGGAGTGACAGTGCCGGATCAGCGAGGCTAGTAGGATGTAGGAGGAAATATGGGCAAATTTGGAGAGGTTTAGGAGAGTATATGGATGTGATTTGAGTTGAGGGATCAAATTCTGGGTTCTCTTCTAGAAATATGGCATTGGTATGATTTTAAAGTGGGTTGTGAGTAGTGTTTGGCTTAGGATTGGCTGATGGGGTGATGGTACCCCCGTCAATTAGACCTTGGATTATGTTTCGGAGGTGAAAGCATTGGTCGGTGGTATGGTCAACAGTTTGGTGAAAGGCTCAATGAGCATCTACCTTGAAGTTTCTTGGGAGTGGATTTGGCAATGGACGGGGATCCAAGGGTTTGATAAGGTTTCGGCTTAGCAGGGCTTGATAGACTTTGGAAAGGGGAGCATGGAGCTCGGTGTATTCCTTTTGGACTGGGACAGGGCGACTTTCCGGCGCCCATGATGTGGTTGGTTGAGAGATGTTGTTAATGGTTGAGACTGCAGCACTGGAAGGCTTGTCATATATTCGGGGGGTGAACTGTCCGAACACCTTCTTTGGGTCAACTTCTATTTTGGCAAGCTCTTCCTCTATTTCTACTCCTATTTCTCTGAGAGCTCAAAAGTGGGGATAGTATTGTCCTCCCATCGTTGCTTGGACATGGGGTAAGAATTTCTTCTTCACTATGCTGACTTTTTCTTCCTCGAAAAGCCGATTGGTCATGGTTGCTGCTTTTTCCCTCCATCGGGCGATGAAGTTACTGACCGATTCTCTAGGGTCTTATTTGAGCAGCCCTAAATCATGGTGGGTGACCTCAAGCTCTTCATTGTATTTGTACTGTGACATGAATTCCCGGGCTACATCCTCCCAGCTATGAATCCTGGACTCTTCGAGAGACAAAAACCATCGGAGGGCGCTATCCTTCAGAGTTTATTGAAATAATTGGGCCACCACTTCTTCAGAAGCCCCTAGTAGAGTCATGGAACGGTGATAACTTCGGAGATGAACAATTGGGGGTCCACTTCCTCTGAATTTCTCGATATTTGACATCTTGAAGTTCTCGGGTAACCTCTCTTTAGGATAAGGAGACATGTGGGTGTAGTCCATGTAATTTCCTGAGATTCTAACTTGGTCAAACTTCTTAGTGAGCATCTTTAGGTCCTCTTTGAATTTTTTCAGCTCCTCTTTCTTCGAATCAATGAATCATAGGCAAGTTAGCCCCAGGCTGGGCAAGGTTCGGCATAGGAAGCTAGGTAGGCGACTACCCATTAACAGGAGGGACACGTGGAGCGCGCTGATACTCTTAGGGAACCCAGATGGGATCATGTATATCCATAGCACGAGGGAATAGGGCCTTGGGATCTTGAGGGATGGGAACCTGGTTTCGTTACATCTCTCGGACCTCGATATGGAGGTTATCAATCTTGTACACAAGCTGAGCTAGAACTGCCGTCAGATTCGGCCACACAACGGGTACTTGATCTGTATTCTCCATCGAAGGCAGATGGATTTCGAACTCGGAAGAAGTAATAGGGGAATGGAGGGAACTCTGGGGTGACTTGGCTGAAGACCGAAGCCAATAAGGAACCAGGCCAAAGGCTTACGATCGACCTGAGAAGGGGTAAAATGGGATTTATTTTTAAGAAAAAGGGATGGAATTTTGTTTGACATTTTTTTCGAGATTGAAAGAAAAAATATTTCTTGGATTTTTGATAAAGAGAGGAGAAATGTTTTTGGATTTTTGATAAAGAAAGGAAAAAATGTTTTTGGATTTTGGATAAAGAAAAAGGAAATTTTCCCTTTGGAGACGGTCTCAGCATGATTATTATAATTATTATGTTTTCACTTGTATTAATTCTCCTAAATGCAAAATTAAATGATGGACGGGACCCGAGCCTAGAAAAATTAGGTTTGTAATATATGCAAAGCTATGGCTGGACTTGTGACCAGGCTCACAGACAGTGTCCCGTTTTAACAATGTGCAAAAATTTGGGTGGCAGTCTGACCTGGAATTTCGGCAGAGTTTTAGGTAGAAACCGAAAATCTAACATGTGTGTCCTAGGCTTGACACCTATATGCGGGTATGAAGTTGGTTGGGTGAATCGGAAAGGGTTCCCCCCCTTTGGCGTGACTTCCACGATATACGTCTTGCTCCTGCACGTAATCGGTACGTGTGGACAAGCCATTTGATATACCTGAGTGTACGTGAATTGCCTCACCATATACCTTGTGGGGACGGTACATGTGAGACCAAATTTGATATACTCGGCGTACGTGAATGAGTTCCCTGCGATATACCTCCCGTAATGACTTCATTTAAGCGGTACAATGCGAGGGGAACCGTTCGATATACGTCGAAGGTACTTGGCCAATGGAAGGTGAGAGTCATATCACTTAGGCTAACTGCGCCATGCCGAACCAGCGCCCATCACGAAGTGACCCTCCAGTTACTGGGTAAAATTTGATCAATAACAATGCTATTTGGTGATGTCGTGTGAATCATGCATGATTCTCTTACTAATATCTTATGAGAATGTCTTTTCCGATTATGCCAAACAGGGAGCAAAGTGGAAGTACCAATGGTTCATCAAGTATGGATGGATGATGTGTACAACATGTGGATATATGTGACCTTAGGTGCACATGGTGCGAAGTGTACATGGAGAATTTTATATAAGTGTGTGAATAGAAGCATAAGTATGGGAGATACATGGAAAAGAGGAACATGCAAAAATGGGGAAAATATAAAGAAACATAACACCCATGTAAATAGAGTCTAGCCCTCATAAGAAAGTCCCCAGCAAAGTCACCACTGTGGACATCCCCCGGATCCTAGCGACGGGCAAGAGAACGCGAGGGAGGATCCTAGGTCCCGCGCATCCCTCTCAGGAGCACTTCGGCCGACGTCATTTGGGTGAGGTGTAAAAATGTATAGAGATTAGAGTCGTCAGTCTATTTATCTCAAAACAGATAAAAGAAAGGGATCCATCCCGAAGGATAGCATCCAAAGACATACTGGTGCATACGAAACGAAAATGATTCAAAAAAGGTCCGGAGGCTAAATTACGAAATGGGAAGGTGTTAGGCACCCATTCCGCCCTTTCGGTCTCTCATGGATTTTTGTTATTTTCCTTTATTTTCCCCGTGATATGTGTGCATGTGTATATATAGTGTAGATAGTAATCTTCGACTTGTATCATGGAAGAGATAAAGCAAGTTATCCATAGGAAGGTATAAAAATATTATAAAGTAGGATTTACGCGATTATCCTTACGTTGACCGTTATGATGGAACGATAACACATGTGGAATAATAAGCCACTAAGAATAAATATATGTATATATATAATATAAGAGAGTGAAGTTTAGAGAAGATATAAAATAAGAGAAAAAGTAAAAATAGGACTCGAGTCTCAGGTTTTACCCCGAGATGCCTACGTAGCCTATAGAGGCATCAAAGTCCACGTAGTTCGCATGAAAAATGAGGGATGGGAATTATCCCATAAATCTAATCGGGGGGATTCTCTTATTTGTGTGTGTGTGTGTGTGTGTAGAAAAAGTATTTTAGTTATGAGAAAAGTGTAAGAAAAGTATGAGAATTCCCGTTTGGAATTTATGAGCAAACCCTCTTTTTCTTATTTTTTTGGGTTTTTATTTATATGAAAATAAGGGATGTGCAATAATACTAAATAAAAAGTATATTAGGATGTGTGAGATGAGATAATAAAAGTGCTAAGTAATAAAATAAGTTATTGCGAATTTATGAGAATTTAAGGAGAGAGTTGAGAAAATTGGACCTTCTTGAAGATCTTGAGCTTGATCTTGAATGTTGGAGAGAAGCCCTTAAACTTGGATGATGATGGAGGGTAGTGAATTCACCAAGTTTGATGAAAAGGATGATGAAAAGTGAAGGTTGGAAATGGATTTGGGTGAGGAAATCACGCTGATTTCAAGAGAGGTTTTCAGGATTTGCTGAGAGTGATATCTATCAGATCGGCACACTGCCGATAGGCATGGTCTGGGACCTGCCGTTTGGCACTGTCTTTCAAGCCTTTTTGGAATATTGGCTGCAGATAGTAAATTGTTGATCAAAATTGTGTATGGGGTGGACCATTGAAAAGGTAATTAATATACCTTTAAAATTCCTTTGGACTGATCCCGGGTTCGAGAGTTGACCTTGGGTCAAATATGGCTCGAAAACATTCGTTAGTCCATTGGACGGGGAATCATCGGACGCAAATGGATCATTCATCCGTATGGTACATCAAAATCGTTGATGGGGAAGACTATATAAAGGTTTGGAGATGTACTTAGACATTACAAAGTGTTTGATCCGGTTCGAGGAGTTGACTTTGGTCAACCGAGCCTTGGACGCATTTGGTGACCTCTCGGAGTAAAACTGATCATTCGTCTGTACTGTAAGTCAGAATCACTCACGGAGTGGACCATTGGAAAGGGGTTTCAGTGAACTTATAAGATTCATTCAGTCTCGGTCGAGTTGAAGAGTTGACTTTGGTCAAATGGAGCTCAGGAGCGCCCGGTGGCCTCCTGATTGAGTTTCAGGGGAAAATAGGTCATTCGTCCGCATGGTAAGTTAGAATCATGCACGGGATGGACCGTTGGAATGGGGTTTTAATTCCATTTGAAGATTCATTCAGTTTTGATCGAGCTGAAGATTTCGACTTTTGGTCAAACGAAGCCTGGGAGTGCTCGATGGCTTCTAGGTCAGTACTCAGGGTATGACTTTGGTTTGTAGTGATGAAGGGAGGTGCTAGGGACCTAAGGAGAGCTTGGGGGGTAACATAATGGGGTGTCTACAATGTCATCATAGGACCATGCGAAGACATCCACAAATTCATTCGGTAATTCCTCGAGTTGTGCACGCTCTTTCTCATCTAGGGTAAACGTTATCCTAGTCTTATGCAGTTAGATACTAAATCCAAATTAATAATAACAGTTTCATGTTCATTAACTTGAATGATGTTATTTGTTATTAGCCTTATTATGATCAGTTAAGAATTATTCATTTTCAAAATTTTCATCATCAGGAGTTTGATTAGAATCAAGACAATTAATGTAAGGAAGAATAAGATACTCAAATTTTTTTTGTTTATTTCATTGGTGGGAAAAATAACATCGAGAACCTCATGGAAGGAGGTCTCGATTACATCAGAATAAAGAGGAACTAGAAAAGAAGAGGAAATGGGATAAACATCAGAGTTGGGTTGAATTTCAACAGGTGGAACGGGTATATCATGCCAATTGAGGAGATGTGCATTAGCAGCTTTGATCAGGTAGGATGGATCTGATAATGTAAAACTTAAGTGGACCATGAAGAGTGTCAGCCCCAGTGTCTACAAGTTGAATAAATTCTAAGAGTCACTTCCCTTTGAATTTTCGATAGTAGCTATAGTCTTCTTAATAAATGGTTGCACATGATGCTAGGAATTTTTGGCCCATGAGTAGTTGTTTTGGAAAAAGATCTCCATTCCAGGCTTCAACTTCTTATCCACATGATGATACCACGGTTTGGGAAAGCTACAAAATGGAAAATCTTCACCCTGTCTGATGAATCTTCCATTTAAGTAATCCCCCGAGACAGTCTGGGCATTTTCTAGCCTTATTTTTAGTCAAGGTTGGCGGAGCATTCTGAGTTCTTCTATTGATGATTTACCCAAGCCGCAAGGAGGAAAGGATTTTTTCAATGCTATGGGTTCAAGTATTCCCTGTTGTTTTCCGTCCCAGCCCCAGTCCGGGCATGAAGTATATGTTCTGGAACATTTATATCACACTGACGTTTCCATGAGGGTTGTGCTATGGACAAACCCTATATTTGAAATCCTCCCCTTCTAGGAGACAAATCGGTTCGACTCAAAAACCTGATAGAAGCATATCAATTGCCCCATGTTGTATATCTAGTACCGAATTATTGGTGCTTGCATTCTCAGCATTATCTTCGTCATCCAATATGGTGATGGCCTTCCCATTGACGAAGAACTTCAGATCTGATAGAGGGAAGAAAACACACTCTTGATATTATGGAGCCGTGGTCATCCAACAAATAGATTTAAACAAGCTGGGATATCGATGACTTAAAATTCAACAACGGGATTTATAGGGCCAACCCTTATTCTAATATTTATGGATCCATTACTTCTCGACGAGTATTATCGTAAGTGCGCACCACGATAGAGATTGGAGGAGGGTCACTCTCTTTTAGTCCCAAGAAAATGAGGGTTTTTAATAGGAAAACATTAAGAGCTGATACATTATCGACGAGTGAAAGTGGTACGGTCTTTCCCATGAATTCGACAAAGATATTGAGAGCATAGTGTGATTTGGACCAAACTTAAGGATTTTTTTAAGAAAAAGAGCATTCTAGTAGAGGTTATATATCCGACTAGATTTAATGCTTCTTTTAGTGTGGTGGAAGGAGGGACTATGGGTCTGATAAGTAGTTTGATCTAGGCATTTCGGTGCAGCTGGGAAGACATAAAGTCCTAAAAGAGTGATTTTAGCTTGGGTTTTCTTCAACTGATCAAGGATCTTTATCTCCTCAAGGGTTATTTCCGGCATAGGTAGTTTCTCAATACCTTTTCCCTCTTCGATCTCTGATGATTGCGGGTTTGGAACTTGATAATACCTCCCTGATTTAGTCATGTGGTTCACGAAAGAGGGAAAAAAATAGAAACCTCATTTCCTCATCTATCTCAGGTTTTTGAACCACCTTGTTGATCTCTCCTAATATCTCCTCAGATGATATCATTCCATATAAGTTGACTGTTGGTCTAGTCTTTTCGGAGGTTTGTTGTTCGTTTGAACTATATAATTAGCCCCCATATCCGGTGGCACTGGCATCATCTTTCCACGATAAGTCAATACAGTTCACAACCTTAATGGCCTCTTTGTATAGGTCCTCCCACTCAGCGGGGAGATGTAGAAGTAAAAGGACCAGGTACCCTTATAGTTTCAAAGAATTAAGTTGTTCGTAAATATTACATATTTCACCATATTGTCAAAATAAGTCTGCCATGATATGGACAACATCATATAAACTGACTTAATCTGTAGGTACCACCAAATTATCTACCTCTCGAGCCCATTTTTGAGCTTCCAAAAATAATGTACTGAATCTCTGATAGTCAATGGTCATCTCTGAGGGCATTTTTCTGCCCAAACTTTAGAAGTTGGTTCAATATCACAACTAATTCCATATTTTTCCCTCTGAAATGGGTACGAACATCAATGCATAGTCTAGTAAAGAGTGACAGGGATTGATCGAAAAAATAGGTAGGATGTTGGCAGAAATATGGGCAAACTTTGAGAGGGTTAGGAGAATATATGGGTATGATTTGTGATTTACTGAGTATGATATGGGTAGATGGATCAAATTCTGAGTCTTCTTATAGAAAGAAGGCATTCGTATGTTTTGGAAGTGGATTATGGATAGTTCGTGGTTTAGGATTGGTTGGTGGGGTGATGATTCCCCATTCAATCAAATCTTAGATTACATTTCAGAGGTGGAAACTCTAATTAGTCGTGTGGCTGACATTTTGGTAAAAATCGTAATGGGCATTTGGATTGAAATTTTTGGGAAGTGGGTTTGGTAATGGACGAGGGTCCAATGGCTTCATAAGATTTTGGATTGAAAGGTCTTTGTAAACATTGGAAAGGGGAGCGTGAAGCTCGCTGTATTCCTTTTTTTATTGAGTTAGGGCAGTTTTCTGTCACATGAAGTGGCACGATGAGTGATTTATTTGTAGGATGCTCATACTTTCCGAGAGTGGACTATCAGAACACTTTCTTCGGCTCAACTTCTGTCTTGGCAAGACTTTTTTCGATCTCTACTCCTGCTTCACGGACGACTCAGAAATGAGGGTAGTGCTATCCTCCTATCATCATTTGGACATGGAGTAAGAAGTTTTTCTTGACGATAGTGACTTGCTCCTCTTCGGAAGGTCGATTGGTCATGGTTACTACTTTCTCTATCCATCTTGATTCTATCTAAGAAGTTTTAAATCACGAC
The DNA here is from genome assembly GCA_949130495.1 of Sambucus nigra. Taxonomy (NCBI): domain Eukaryota; kingdom Viridiplantae; phylum Streptophyta; class Magnoliopsida; order Dipsacales; family Adoxaceae; genus Sambucus; species Sambucus nigra. Next base: position 102,540,811 of record OX422212.1, read on the forward strand.
GGGTAACTTCCAATTCTTCATTATAATTGTACCGTGACATGAATTCAAAGAAACATCCACCCAACTGTCAATCCTGGACTCCTCGAGAGATAAGAAATAACGAAAAGTGTTATCCTTTAAAGTTTGTTTGAACATTTGGGCCATTATTTCCTTGGAAGCTCATAGGAGACTCATGGCTCAGTGGTAACTTTGGAGATGAACAATTGGGGGTCGACTACCACCAAACTTCTCGATTTTAGGCATCTTGAAATTTTCCAGTAGTTATTCTTTAGGATAGGGAGACATATAGGTGTAATCCATGTAGTCCCCGGAGATTATAACTTGGTCAACATCTTTAGGTCTTCCTTGAACTTGTTTAACTATTCTTCCATCGGATCAATGATCATGGGTATGTTAGCCCCTAGTTAGGCAAGATTCGGTATAGGGAGCTGAGATGGCGGTGGTCCATGAGCAGGAGGGGCATGTGGAGTGTGCTGATATTCCTGAGGGACTCAAATAGGCTCAGGTACAAGCGGACCCATAGTACGAGGGAGGAGGACCTTGGTCTCTTTTGGAATAGGGACCCGGTTTCATTGTATCACATGAACCTCGGTTTGAAGGTTACCAATCTTGGTAGTGAGTTGGGCTAGGACCGTCATCAAATCTGGTTGTATATTCGGTACTTGGTCGGAGTTCTCCATGGAAAGTGGGTAAAATTGGATTCCGGGCTCGGAAGAAGTAACGAGGGAACCGATGGAGCCTTGGGGAGGTTTGACGAAAGACTGACGCCAATAAGGAGCCAAGCCTAGGGTCGGGTATGCGATTGACCTGAGAATGAGAAAAAATCGGATTTATTTTTTAAAGAGAAGGGGGGAAACTATTATTTTTGAAAAAAGAAGAAAATATTTTTGGACATTTTTGGAAAAGTGGAGGACAAAATATTTTTGGGAAAAATATTTATGGAATAAGGAAGGAAAAATGCTTTTTGGTATTTTTGATAAAATAGGGCAAAAATATTTTTGACACCTTTTGTAAATAAAGAGGAAAAAACGAGAGAAGGGTCTCAACATTATTATTATTATTATTATTATTATTATTATTATTATTATTATTATTATTATTATTATTATTATTATTATTATTATTATTATTATTATGTTTATGTTTATGTTTATTATGTTCTCACTTGTATTAGCTTTACCTAAATTTAAAAAGAAATGCTGGACGGGACCCGAGCCTAGGAAAATATGGTTGGAAAGATATGTAAAAACATGATTGGATTTGTTTCCAGGATCATAGATAATGTCCCTTTTAAAAAAAGATAAAATTTCACGAAAATTTGGGTGGAATGTCGACTCGTCATTTCGGTATTGTTTCAGGTAGAAATCGGCAAACTAAATATGAGTGACCTATATTTGACACCTATTATGAGGGTATGCATTTATTGGGTTAATTATAAGGGCTCACCACTTTGGCATGACTTTCATGATATACGTCTTGATTTTGAGGGCAACGGTTAGGTGTGGACAAGCCATTTGATATACCTGACTGTACGTGAATTGCCACACTATATAGCTTATGAGGATAGTACGTATGAGAGAAAATTTGATATACTTGATGTACGTGAATGATTTTCCGGCTATATACCTCCCGTCATGACTTCGGTCAAGTGATACCATGCGGGGCGAACCATTCGATATACGTTGAAGGTACTTTGCCAATGGAAGGTGGCAGTCATATTGCTTAGGCTGATTATGACCTACCGGACCAGCACCTATCATTAAGTGACCCCCAGTTATGGGAAAAAAATTGGTCAATAGCCATGCTCTTTGGTGATGTAGTGTGGAAAATGCATGATTCTTGATTAGTACATTATGGAGATAGTATATTTTTTTTGTCTTTTTTTTGGCATGATGAGCAATCTACTAAAGGGGAAGAATGTAAAAGTATAAAAAGTAAATCTAGCATGGAGCATGAAGATTATACTAAGGATGGATATGTGAGAGTGAGTGATGTATGAATATCTACAAGTGAGTGTGTGGTAGTGAACCAAATCATGAATAAACTACAAGTGGTGTGTGACACGTGTGAGTGAGCATGGATATATACAAGTGTGATAAGTGGAGGTGTGTGTTAGTGACACCTAAGTTTGGATATTCTAAGTGGTGTGTTCAACATGTGGATATAAGTGGTCCTATGTGTAAGTAGTGTGAAATGTATATGAGAAGCATCTACATGTGTGTGAGTGAGTATTGATATGATCATGAGGTATATATGTGCAAAAAAATAATAGAGGAGAAGAAAAAGGAACATACATGTAGGTGCATATGCACACAAGCAAAAAGTGATGACACCCATGCAAATAGAGTCTAGCCCTCTTATGAAAATTGTCACCATCGGAGTCGCCACTGTGGCCATCCTGGATCATCTCCTCTCTCTCTCTCTCTCTCTCTCTCTCTCTTCCCGATGGGGGGAAATGGGGGGAGAAAAAGGTATTACGCTCTCTTTCTCTAAGAGATCTTTGTCCTCCATCGGTTTGGGGTGAATGTAAAGAAATGGAGGCGCTAGCCTATTTTGCACAAAACAGGAAAAACAACATGTCGTCGTCTCGACAAAGTGGCATCATAGACAAACTGATGCTTATGAAACAAATAGTTTGAAGGTCCGGGGTCTATGTTACGGAATGGGAAGGTGTTAGGCACCCATCCCTCCCTTTCGATTTCTCATGGGCTTGTGCTACTAGTTTCCTTAATATTTCCACGAAGTGTGTGTGCGTGTATATATAAATGGAGATCGGAATCTCCCAAATCATACCATGGAAAAGATAAAGTGAGGTCATCCATAGGAATGTTCCCAAAATAATATTTAGATCTTTATAATGTAACGATAATATATGTTGGGATAAAACGCCAATAAGGATCACAAATATAATGTATATTAAAATAATATATAGATGAAAAGATAACAAATGTGAAAATGAGAAAATTGGACTCGAGTCTCGGGTTTTAGACCGAAATGCCTACGTAGCCTATAAAGACATCAAAGTCCATGTAGTTAGTATGCTACATAAGGTTGGGTTTTATCCCATAGATTCGAATTGGAATTTATTATATGCGTGTGTGTGAAAAATGTGTTTTAGTTTTGAGAAATTTTGATGGATAATCCTGCTGGAATTTATGGATGTAACCCTATTTTTTTTTTATAGAAAATAAAGTATGTGCAATATAACTAATAAAAAGGTGAGATATTAATGTGTATGAATTAAAGTAAAAGCTAAATTGTGAGTTAATGTAATTAATACAAAAACAAGAAATTTAAAGAGAGAGAGAGAGAGAGAGAGAGAGAGAGAGAAGGATTTTGGACCTTTTTTGGAGAATTGAAGCTTGATCTTGATATTTGATGAGCTACCTTGGATGTTGAGATGAATGTTGGATGTGAGAGAATGAGATTTTTCCAAATTGGGTTTGATAGGGATGGGAATCTAAGATGGAAAGGAATTTCACATAAGTAAACTTCGCTGATTGCGAGAGAATGTTACTGGGATCACTGATATTGATGGATCTAAGGTGTGCTTTGGGAGTGAGGTCATGCCCTATATTTATAGGATAAGGGGGTGTTGATCGACATAGACCTAGCCCTGCAAATCTATAGGTAACCCTAGGCACACAGTCGATAGGTAGGGAAATGGATCTGCCAATTTGTAGCTCGTGCAGATTTTTCTAGAAAAACTGTCGTCGAATGCAATCCATTGATCCAAATTGTGCACGGGACGTAGCGTTAGAAAGTTAATTAAGAGACCTTTAAGAATCCTTTAGGCCTCCCAGGTCTGAAGTTAAATTTGGGTCAAATATGGATCATAAGTGCGCATCAGTCCTTTAGACGAAGGATTGTCGATCGAAAATGGATCGTTCCTCTGAGCTGTAAGTCAGAATAGCACACGAGGCGAACCATTGGAAAGTTTATACGAGGTACTTTAACATTCTGAAGACCTTCGCTCATTTTTGAAAATTTTACCTTGGTCAATTGGGGCTGGAAGTGCTCGATCAGCTTTCAAAGTAAAATGGGTCGTTCGTCCGTACTATAAGGTTGATTCGTGCACGGGACAGACCATTGGAAAGCTTATTCAGTGCCCTTCAAGAATTCATTTAGTCTTCTTAGAGATAAATAGTTGACCTTGGTCAAACGAAGATCGAGAGCTCCCGGTGGCCTCCGAATCAATTTTCGGAGGAAAACGGATCGTTCATCAGAATAGTTATGTTGTTTCACCTACGGGGTGGACCGTTAGAAAGGGGTTTCAGTTACCTTAGAAGATTCAAAGAGCCTTCTCTATGGCGATGAAGTTGATTATTTTGAGAGACTCTTTGAACGATAGATATATCAATGAGGGTGAAGACTTCTCTTTCTGTGGCTTCCTCAAACCACAGTATAACCATTCGATAAGAAGATGAAATCAGGTCTGTAAATCTTCTTTTAAGACTATAACTCTTGGGTTAAAGACTGTGAACATGAAGGGTAACCTCTCACCAAGAAAGTTTTGACAGTTACCGGGGATTCTGAGAAAAGTGATTTCGAGGACTTGTTTAACCTACAAATACTGGGGCCAAGTCTTTTCATAATCCACTTAGATGTCGCACCGTCGAACTCGTCTATTGAAATCAAAGATGCTAACATGCATCTCCTTAATTGGAATGATGTGTCTGTCCAACCTGCTTAGATTAGACCCGACCCTACTATTTACGTTATCCAAGTCTCTTCACCTGATGTTGTTGTTCCTTTTTCTGATAACATTGTAACTAAGACCTCTTTCGACGAGCATCTCAAGGCTATTTTTCTCGAAAATGAAATAAACATGGATTTTGAGTATCTTGTTGTGCCTTCCATTAAATGTCTTTGTTCTACTTAAACCTTCGATGATGATGATTTTACAAATGAAAAATTCTTAACTAATCTTAATAAGGAGAATAATAAACAACATAACGGTTCTCAATCTAATGATAATGAGACTATTTTTATTAATCTCGGTTCAAGTAGACATCATCACGAGATTAGGATAGGGTCCACCCTTTATTAACATGAATGTGCGCAATTTGAAGAGATACTGAGAGAATTTATGGACTTCTTCACATGGTCCTACGATGACATGCCAGGCATTTGACCTAGAAATAGCTCAACATGAGATCCCGACATTCCCATAATGCAAGTTGGTCAAACAGAAGATATGGGAACTCCTTACCAAATGGTCGCCCAAAGTCAAAAGAGGAAATGGTCAAAAATTTAAACGTGGGTTTCAGCCATGTAGTCGAATATCCTACATGGCTCGCCAATATCGTCCATGTGCCGAAGTCAGGAGGAAAAGTCTGCATATGTGTCGACTAACGGGATTTTAATAAAGCATCCCTAAAAGACGATTACCCATTGCCCAACACCGACATGATCATGGACAACACAAATAGTCATGCCTTGAAGTTTTTTATCGATGGATTTACCGTATATAACCAAGAATGCCACGGCTACCAACCAAAGGGCTTCCACAACCATCCTGCATGACCTTATTCACAAGGACGTCAAAGTCTACGTAGATGATATGATCATTAAGTCTAATACTCAAGAATGTCACATTCCCTCCCTCCGAAAGTTCTTCGAGTGGCTAGGATGATATCAAATGCGATTTAATCAACAGAAATGTGTGTTCGATGTCACGAAAGGAAAACTCTTAGGATTCGTGTTTAGTGAGAAGGGAATCTAAGAAGATCCTGCCAAGCAAAAAACTTAGTTGAGATGCCACCACCATAGATGGAGAAGGAAGTTTAAGAATTTCTGAGTACGATACAATACATCATTCGGTCCATGAACCTATTTTAAAATTTCTTAAAAAATATTCAACCAAAGTCTAGAAAAAGTCATGCCAAGAAGCCTTTGACTAAATTAAGAGATACCTCGTCCGACCTTTGGTGCCTATGCCTTCACAACCAGGTCTCCCCCTCCTCCTATACTTGACAATCACAAATACCACAACAGGAGCTTTGATATCCCAATACATTGAAGAATCCCATAAGGAAAGAACCATTTATTACGCTAGTTAGAAATTGGTCAGGTATGAAGTCAACTACACTACTTTGGAAAAAGTATGTGTCACCCTGGTCTAGGTCACACAGAAATTATAGCACTACATGCATGCCTTTCCTATTAGACTAGTATACCTTATTAATCCCATCAAATAATTGCGAGAAAAGCCCGCCTTATCCAGCTTAATGGCCTTTTGGTGGATGTTGCTAGTTGAATTCGATATTGTATACATCATGCAAAAAGCTATAAAGGGAGAGACATATCCAACTACCTTGTTGACTTCCATATGGAAGGAACCAACATTTAGGTATCTGAATTCTCAGATGAAGATATTCTCTGCACCTATCAGTAGGACCTCAGATGGAAAGTGTTTATTGATGGAGCTTCCAACAAGAAATGATATGTCATTGGGATACTCTTGATCGCCCCAAATGACTCTTACTCATCCGTTGCCATCAAACTGAAATTCCCTGGCACCAATAACATGACTGAGTATGAGACATGCACTGTAGGCCTCCAGGTAACCCTTAGGAAAGTATTCTAACATATAGACATATACGGAGACTCTTCCCTTATTGTCGACCAAATCCTCAGAAAATAGAAAGTCAAAGATGAGAAGTTCCTACCCTTCCATGCCCACCTAAGACAGGTGGCCTCCTAATTCAAAGAAGTCAATACACACTACCTGCCTCATGCAAAGGAAATCCTAGTTGAGGCCCTTGCTACTATGGATTCAATGGTTGATATGCTCGAGGGAATAAGAATGTCCCCTTTCTTGGTTTAGAAATAAGTTATGCCCACCCACTGCTACCACATTGAAATCATTACCGAGGAAGATTTTGATATGGTCGGGTTATGTTACTATAACATTTGGCGCCTCCTTAAACATGGCAGGTTTCCTCAAGACACATATACGAAAGATCTTGAAACCCTTTGCAAACTCCCTGACCAGTACATCATTTGTAACAAAGAACTCTTTAAGAGAAACTTTGATATAACCTATTTGCACAGCATATCAGGGACTGATGTTGATGATATGATATAGAGGGTAATGAGGGCCCCATATTAATGGTCATATTCTCTCTAAAAACATCATCCGTTAATGTTACTATTGAACCACCATGGTTCAAAATTGCACTGCCTATGTTCAAAGATGAATCAAATGTCAATAGTTTGCCAATCTCTAACACTTTCCTCCTCAAGAACCATATAACATGACCGCACCCTGGCCTTTCTCGAGATGGGGCACTGACATGATAAGGTAGGTTGCTCCCAAATATTTAAACGATTATGAATTCATCCTGGTTTCCATTGATTACTTCACCAAATGGGTCGAAGATGAGTCATATGCAGTGATGAATGCTAAGAAAGTGGCCAAGTTTATCAAAAAGAACATCATCCGCCGATATAGAGTTCAACATGAGTTGGTATTAGATAATGGGATCCACTTCGAAGTTGTGGTCACATAACTAGTCAATGATTACGGGATTTAGAGACACAAATCTTCTTCCTACTAATCCTAAACCAATGGTGTTGTCGAAGCTTCAAATAAAAGCATAAAAGCCATAATCAATAAGATGAATGATAAAAGCAGAGATTGGGAGGATCGGATCCCTTACACATTCTTGGGCTATCGCAGTTTAATAAGAACGTCTACTGGGGATACCCCTTATTCTCTAGTGTCTTTCATAGAAGAAGTACTACCCATTGATTTAGAAATACCCTCACTTCACGTAATGCTCAAGATCAAGGTCAGTGAGGAATACTAGCATCAGAGCCGCTTTAATGAATTACCACTCTTGGATGAAAAGAGGTTGAAGGATATATATCATATACAAGGGTACCATCGCCGAATAGTGTTACCATTCAATAAGAATGTCAAGGATTGTGGTGTCGAAGAAGGAGACCTTACACTCAAAGAGATCATAGAATCCGTTTAGGACCCCATAGGGAAATTAAAACCGAATTGGAGCGGCTCCTACATCGTGAAAAAAAAATTCTCAAGAGGCGAGACTATGCTCACGGATCTCGATAGAGGAGAGATAGTGCGTCCAGTCAACTTAGACTGTATTAAGAAATTTTGCCCTTAGTCCAAAATCTTAAAGGCCCCTAAGTATCAGCGAAGGGAGTTAAACAAACCACCCCCTTCCACTGACTAAGACATTCTTTAAAAGATAACCCTTACCAAGCTACAAAAAATTATTCCAATTCTCCAAAAACACAAAACACCAAAATTACCCTAGCTTCATTACAATCACCCAAAGCTTCACAAGACATTGCCATCAACTGCCTGATGGCCCCTCTTTATCATCATTCCCAACCCTCGGAGTTCACCAAGTCTCCCACTACTGGTTAATACTTGGTATGCTCATCATGGAGTGATACACCCTAACAAGCCTTGACAAGATCACAATATCATCCTCCATGGTGTAGAAGGCAATAAAAAACCTTTGGTCGGTCTTTTTCTTCATGATTTTCCCTACTACCCACTGCTATAACCATTTCAGGTAGTCTCCAGACACATGTCAAACCCGTCCCACATATTGTGACTGACGAATTGATGGTTGATGACACTTCCATAAAGATCCCAGCATCATCCTCAGTGATTCAATTAGATTCTCCACCCGAATTTTTTTTATGCAAGGGGCATAATTTTTTCCCACCTAACTTGGATCAGAAGTCGCTAGGGGAAATAAGGAAGTCCGTCGAAGGCCTAACAACCGCACTTATCGGTACTCACCAAGCTGCAAAACCAACAACAACTCTCCCCACCATGGCGCATAACAACTAAGGCACCGGGCTTTGTGTTCCACAAACTAGTTCACCCAGTTCTTTATCGATGGGATGAAACTGAAGAAAGGACAGACAAAAAAATTAGGCACGCCTGCCAAGGGATACTCAGAAGGTGCTTCCGGACGAAACCTTTCAGCAAGCCACATGAACACCACAATCGAGATCCCCCTCATAAAGTCAGAACGACTCTCCTTCCAAGCATTCAGACCGTTCTGGGTCTCAGCCCGCACCACCTCCGTAGGATTATAGTGGTAAGACATCCATGTTATTATAGTAGCCACTTGAGGATTCGATGTCATTTCCCCCGTCACCAGAAAAAGCCTTGTAGTAAGGCCTAAGGCGACAACCCTAACAAAGCCAGCATCCTCAAAACCGTCAAGCGCAATAAATACATAACTGTTTAAAGAAAAATAGTCCTTCTAGCAATAAACGGTCGAGCCCTTGAAGGAGAAATTTTAAGCAACTCCACCAGGTTTACCCGATAAGAAGGAGAAAAGTCGAGCATAGTTATCCCCACCCCCAACATGGACGAGAATTCTTCATAGGTGGGACAGACCTCGTCCAGGCCAAAATGGAAGACATGGTCCTCAGGGTACTAGAAATTTACCACCACTGCTAGAAGATTCCAATCTGTGGCTCAATTACGCCACAGAAAAACCCAACGCATGTTGAAAGCACCGTAATCCACATTGTATAGGCACATGGCCTCTAGACCATCAAGGTAAGGTGATAATTCTTCATACATGGAAAGAGACTTTTGAGAATAAGAAATATTAAGCAATAATAGAAATGTGGGTATTGGTGGAGAAATCACATCCCATACCTCTCCTTGTATACTAAAAACCCTTCACAAAAGACAAGAATTTTTAGCCTTACAAGACTTGTGCAGGAAAGTGCAATCAAAGCCTAGGGATGATTTGACTTGATCCCCATGCCAATGGGTCATTCAAGGGTTATGCCGATCGAAAACTCCATTATTTTGGGAAATTCCATCTTTCCTCTTTTATCAAAATAAATTTCAGAAAAATCCTTATTTTCAAAAATTACTGTTGGGTTATTTACTCATTTTCTCTTAAGAAAAAAATCATTTTGTATTCTGAAAATAGATTCCTGCCCAAAAATCATTTCCTTGAGTTAACTTTTTTAATAATAAACACTCTGTCTTGCAATATCAATTCCGAACTCAACTCTATCTTTGCATAAAATAAACAAGTCTCAATAGAAAATTAAAAGTGCGTATATGATAACTCATTAAATCAAGAAAAAGGTAAAAAAGAAAACGCATATTTCTTCCTATATATTTTGCTTCACTTGGTTACATTTTGAAGATAGAAATAAAAATAGAAAAATAAAAATGAGATTTCGACCGAACCCTCAACTTTCCCTTTCAATCCCTCAACCCCAGTGTTGGATGCACTTTCCCCGATGACGTGCGGTGGATCCTCCACTCCCTGAACCTAAACCCTCACCTTAGGTGGAAAAAGTCACAAAGCAAGAAGGATCCAACTTATTGATATAATCCAACTTGGAATCCATCCAGTCCTTGATGTCTATAGGCCACATGGTCAACACCCAAACATACTGCAAGAAAAGAAGCAATGGTAAAAAGGTAAATCAATTAGTGAAGAAGAAAAGAAGAATTAATAGAAAAAGAGAAGGAAATGTGATATACCTCGATCTGGAGGTCCTCATCTGTAATCCCCGTCAACCCGGACAGTGATGCCTTAGGAAGGTGAGACACGCTTAGTGACTCCCTACTACTTAGTCAAAAATTGTAGGAAGGGGGAGTAACCTAAAAAATCAGAGCCTCCTCTACTACCGCCATCAACGTGCCACTATCTGTGCTATGGGCCATTCCCATCGGTGCGCTAGTACACATGCTTGAAGACATGGTAAGTGCATTCATGATATCCAAGTCATAGATACATTAGGTTATCAGCCAACTCATCAGAAAATCCAGATAATCATAGCTCACCACTGTATATGTATAGTGCATATAGGGCTCGTCGGTTATCCCTGTCGCACGGGCATTGTCTGATATCTTTCTCACCTGCCTCATGTACATAGGGATGCCGACGGTGGGACCACCATATCTTCCTCCATGATCTGCCTCACCACCCTCTCTCATAGGTACAATACGTACCCAAACTCATGTGAAATCAACCACCGCATCTGCGCATAAAGGTCCATCACCCAATATCCCGTAGAGTCACCCCCTACGGGTAAAACGTCACATGTAACCCCTAATAGAGAATCACTATATACACAAGAAATGAATATGCCAAAAAGAACTCAGAAAAAATGAATGAGATAACCTAGTCGCTCATTAGTGCATTCAGAGCCTGTCACACGTCTGTTAATGATAAAGATCGATTCGACAGTCGGTTGGAGTTTCGCCACCGGAACATTCGACATAAGTCTCTCAAGTCCTCATCCTTCAAGGCTTATGCCCAATCTCCTTATAAAAACATGTCTGCAAACGACAAGAATCAGCAAAAAGGAAATAAAAAATGAATGGAAGGAAATGCATAAAAAGGAAAATAAATCTAAAAATTACCTCTAAAAGATACGTGGCTCCCGTAAAAGTTTTCTGACAGCACTAACTAAAAGAATCCAAAGAAGAATAAAGGGACACCAAGTTCAGGATCACCGAGTCATACAGCTAGACGTTGGAAATCGTTCTCAAATAAAGCAAGAACTAAAGATGGATGACGTCGCCGCTCGTCGCCACAAAAAAGACACCCAACAATAGTAAAATAAATAGACAGGTTGTATGTCTCACATGTCGCCCGTCGGTCACGTCCATCCTCCTCCTTAGGAGCATCTCCTTCAAATCATAAATTCAGATATAAACCCCTTATACGATCATACCCACATCCCCAAACGCATCCTGCACCACTTTCGGTGTCACCCTTAACGTGTGATCCACCATTATCTGAAAACCCTCAAACAGATGAAAGGTATTTTCATTTACCAAAGAAAGGGGCACCCTGGACTGTTACTTCAGGATAACATAATCATCAATGACCAACCACTTAATGTGGTATCCCTTATTTGAAGAACTAAGCATTTAAAGTGTTGAAGAAAAAAGGACTTATGAACGGTATTTAGGGAGAGAAAGCAGAAGATTCAAACACTTGAAGGTGTGAAAAATGGTGATGGATCTCCCCCTTTTTATAGAAGGATAAGGGCTCTGTAGATTGGCATCCCCCTTACAATACCATTGGCAATCACCTTTTCATCTTCCTAAGGAAGCCTAGGAGTTTGTGCCCTTACCAAAAATCCCTAAAAAAATATGGAACGTAATTTTCCTTAAGAAATTAATATTTGGGAAGCATTAAGCCTCTTTAGAACTCTTAAATCCCCAAGATGATTAATCTTACACTTTTATCCTTAACATTCTAAATAACAAAACCTATATTGCACCCGGATCCAAGTGTAACATAATTCCATAATCGGAACCTCAAAACTAAAACATCCTCAGTAAAGTTTAAAGATAACCCAATCCCTAGTGGAACTGCAAGTAAACTTGCACCACCCATGGTAACTTAACCCTCAGAATTGGTCACCACATCTTTAGGTCCTCATAATTGACATCGACCCTCAGAATTGGTCACCACAACTTAAGGTCCCTGAAACTGACCTCGAATCTCAAAATTAGTCGCCAGAATTAATCTCGGCCCGCAGAATTTCTTTTCACGACTTAAGGTCCTAAGAATTGACTTCGACCCTCAGAATTGGTCGCCACAACTTTAGGTCCTCAAAACCGACCACGACCCTTAAAATTGGACCACAGTTTATGGTCCTCTGAATTTATCTCGATCCTAAGAATTGGTCATCATGAATTTAGGTCCTCAGAATTGACCTCGACCCTCAGCACTGGTCGCTAAAGCTTAAGGTCCTGAGAATTGACCTCGACCCTCAAAATTGGTCATCATAACTTAAGGTCCCAAAATTGACCTCGATCCTCAGAATTGGTTATCATAATTTAAGGTCCTCAGAATTGACCTCGACCCATAGAATCGATAGCTACAACTAAAGGTCCTTAGAATTTATCTTTACCCTCATAATTTTTCATAACGACTTAAGGTCCTTAGAAATGACCTCGACCCGTAGAATTGGCCATTACAACTTTAAGTCCTCAGAAATGACCTCGGCCTTCAGAATTGGTCCTCACAATTTAAGGTCCTCATAATTGATCTCAGCCTGCAGAATTGGTCATTATATCTTTAGGTCCTCAGATTTGACCTCGACCCTCAGAATTGGTCGGCATAACTTAAGATCCTCAGAATTGATCTCCGCCCATAGAATTGGTCACCACAACTTAAGGTTCTCAAAATTGACCTCGCCCCTCAGAATTGTTCACCACAACTTTAGGTCCTCAAAATGGACCTTGACCCTCAGAATTGGTCACCACAACTTCAAGTCCTCATAATTGACCTCGAACCTCAAAATCAGTCATCCCTAACATCACTTTAGGTCCTCAGAATTGACCTCGACCAGCTAAATTGGTCACTCTAGCCCCTTAGAACCAACCTTAATGCATCTTTAAGCTGTAGAACTAGTCATCCTCATCTCCCTAGATCATTAGTTTTGACATTGACCCGCTGAATTTGTCACCTTCATATCCTTAGGTCATCAAAACTCACCTCAACCCTCCAAATTGCTCAAACTCATTCTCTAGGTCAACATAATTGACCTAAAACCCTCTTTCCTAATGTCGATGTGGTTTCTATCATCTGATGGCCTTCACTTGTTCCTAGCTCACTCGTCGAGGGGATCTCTGTAGAGAACCTATCCTAGTTTACCTTAAGCACTTCCTTCGATCCTTAGCACTAACCCATTCATCTCAAACCCTAGGTTATACCTCGAGTATCAATATAAAGGCTATTGGGCGCTCCCGAGCCACGTTGGACTCCAATCAACTTTCCCTCCTAAGAAAAAGACCATTGAATCTTCAAAGGGATCTGAATCCCCATTTGACTGAAACCAATTATCTGAACCGAAAAAAGCTAAATGAAATCTCAAAGGGTACTAAATACCCTTTCCAACAGTCTATCCCGTGTGCAAATCGGCCTCACAATTCGGACGAACGATCCATTTTCCTCTAGGAATTTCTTATCGAGTGACCAATGGGCGCTTATAGGCCCCATTTGACTTCGGTCGACTCCCAAACCCAGGAATGGATCATCGACTCTTAAAGGTCCCTAAATAACCTTTCCAGCAGTCTGTCCCGTGCATGATTCTGACTTACAGTTTTCATTTTATGACCTTTTTTTTCGAAAAATATTCCTCAGACTGTCGAATGAAACCCGGAACCCTTCCTATCGTCATTGTGTCTGGGGTTCTGTGTCGATAGATAGGTAGAGAACCACACCAAATGACACCCCCTTGGACCTACAAATAGAGGTCATGACCTCACTTTGAAGGACACACCTCATAAACCCTGAACATCCCTATCAGAAATTCAGAGAACATTACCTCGAATTCGGAGTTGTTGCCCTCTTAAAAAGTCCATTTCCCAAATTCCCCCATCCCTTTCATACCCCTTTTATCAAATTCCCACCCATCTCCTCATACCACCATCATCTTATCGTGAGATCAGCGCATCTACAATCAAGATCCACTTCAAGTCTTCATAGGAGGTCCAATTCTCCACCCTTGTCTTAAAATTCTCTTATTTTTGCATTAGTTACGTTATTTTCACTTTAGTGATTTGTTTCATTACATCATAGACCTTAATTCCAAACCTTTAGTATTAGTATTTATACATATTTTATTTTCATAAGAAAAAAACCCAAAACAAGAAAAAAATGGTTTAGTTGTAAATTCCAAATGGAGAATTCTATTCACATTTTCTCACACTAAAACACTTTTTTTACACACACACATATTACAAAAATCCCTGGTTGGATTTATGGTTGAAACCCCTACTCGTATTATGTTTGAACTACGTAGACTTTGATGCCCCCGGGATACATAGGCGTCTGTGGTAAACTCTTAGACTTGAGTCTCCTATGTACAATTGTTACCTTCTTCTTATTACATATTCTTAACATATTTTATATGCTTTTTTCCTTGTGTCATGTCTGATATACGCATTCGTTCTTCTATAACGAATTGTAAATCGGCAAACATTTACGTTACACTTTGAATTACTATTTTTGGAATACTCCTAAGGATGACTTCACTTCGCCTTTGTCCACGACACGAGTTGAGCAATTCTACTCTCCATTTATATTATACACATAACCACACACTTCACGGAGTTCAACAAGAGAAGATTAACACATGCCCATGAAATATGAAAAGGGAGGGATGGATGCTTAACAACTTTCCATTATGTAACTTAGTCTTATGACCCATTAACTACTTGGTTTCATAAGCATTAGTATTGTCCTTTATGTCACAATATGGGGAAGTACACAATACGGCAGGAAGATGCTCAACAAAAATGTTAGCGATGAATAAAACGCAACAACACGAGTACGAATATTCAAATCAAAATGCAAATCTCAAAGCATTTATCAATATAATTTCTCAAAAACACATCAATGGGTCACCAGGCCTCACCACATCCGTATATGCTTTATCAAGCCATAGCCCGGGAAATAGGAATTTTGGCGGGTGCCCAACATCCGTGCCATATTAAAATCTCATGACAACGTGCTCAACAACAATATAGTGATACCACATGAATCAAAATAATTTCAACAATTATTTTCTAGATTTCAATGAATTTATCAATTCAAATATGAGTTCAATTAAACAAGAATTCAAAGAGAATGACACTCGCGAGATTTAAGGAGCATATTGTGTAAAACCCCATACCTCAAACCATGATGAGAAACTAATGATCACATCCTCAAGATCAACACAAAAGATCTATAAAATCTCCTCCAAGAACCTCCAACAAAATATCCCCAATAACACCTTTTAACCTACTTTTGGTACAACTTTTGGCATCAAATATATTTTATATTCCTCTCCTTAACAAAAGATTTTTAAAGTGGTTCAGCCTTATGTGAATGGCCTACATCTACTGTTATGTTATTGTTGAGTGTTTGGGAATTCTCGATTACAAGTGCTATCCAGAAATTCCGGTCCCCTTGAATGAGAGTGATACAAGGTATTTATAGCCCTTAGGCTGTACATGAAAGGGTGTTACATTAAATGATACACATATGAAAGGGTAATTCATTTAATGCTCTTCAAACGTGTGTGTCAAGATGATAAGCATTCAATGGTGAAATATATTTTGGAAATAAGTGTTTAAAACATATCTGAGATTCCTATTATATTTTACATGTATTATTAGTTTGAAATAAACGATTCTCATGAGTTTTTGATAATATAAACTATTAATGTAAATAATTGGAAATTTTATGCTCTCGCTAGAATATTGTGTTATTGCTTAAAATCAATGTAATCATTTATGATTGGTTGTACTTTAAGTGAGCATAAGTGGTTCTATTAAATTTTTAGATACACATAAACATACACACACACACACACACACACACACACACACACACACACACTTACACAACACAAACACAAAATTTAGTCCACTTGCTCTAGAGGAGTGCTTCTAGAGACATAAATTAAAGAGATATAACACTTGTAGTCAAGGGGTGCACAAATACATTCATAAAAATAGTATGACTCTCAAATATGTTTATTTTGTTTTGCTTTTTACTTGCATTGTTGTAATATTATTCCTTATTTTTAGTGGATTTTGTTTTTTATTTTGGGATGTACAAACAACACTAGTTTATTCCTCCACGAAGGTTTTTTCTAGTATAAATCGTGATGTTGTGATTTATTATCTTTCTTGGTAAACGCCACAATGATTGGAAATGTTAGTAGGCAATATCAAAACTATTTGATTAAAACAAGTTCATAACAGTTTCTTAATAATATTTGCGAGAGAAATAATCCGCCATATGTGAGAGAAGTGCACGTGCCCTACTGACCCGATCAAACATTCTTATATACGAAGATAAAGATACTTGACAAAATTGACCTATGAGAATCAAGGAAAAATACATGGTCTATCTGCTAAGGATAACTATAATGGTGATTAAGGTAATAATGACTCAATCATCAACTCTTATAAATCTAAATCTATACCCAGGGTAAAGGAGAATGTAATCATGAGTATTGAAACTTGGTTAATAAAAAAGTAGAACCTTCGATAGACGTTGTCACAATATCAAACCATGCACATTTTGCTCTTGTGTGTGTTTGATTTCTTTATTTTGTTCGTTGTTCAGTGTTGAATATTGATTAGTAAGCTTTTACCACCAACAATTGGCGTCATCTGTGGGAAATGAGTTCCCTTTCTCAACCTTACCAGCCAATAGTGATAATGTCTCATTCACACAGTAAGCACTCACTATCTCATTGTGATCATCAAGACGAACAGAATGAACACATCCCTCCTAGGATCAAATATGTGATCGTACCTAACTAAAAACAAAGTACCCCATCTCCTTCTTACTTACATATGAGGAGAAAATGATAGAAAGAAGTAATCATCATCTTCATGAGTACGAGACACCCACACACCACCAATGGGAAGATAATTCTCACCTTTAATTTCATCTTGATAAGATGGAGTAGGAATCCAGGATAAACCTATGTTCTAGGAGATTGTTGCAGCCTTATCCCTCTAGAGAGTAAGACTCTAAGATAAGGAAGGAGATCACAGCATGACCCAAATCACTCCCAATAAAGGATATCACCAAAAAAAGATCCATCGATTTGTCGCCATGAAATGGAAGATCTTTGTAATCTTATACCAAGGGACATGGACAACCATCCTTATCATCGAGAAGACATCAGTACCAAGGAGCAATCTTAAAGATGCCTAATTTGTCAGATTAAGATGTCATTCACTCAATCAATCAAAGACTTTGAACAACTGAAGAAGTTCATCACTCCTAGATTCAAATGATACGATGGGAACACATATCCCACCGATCATGTTCGCCAGTACCACCGCACGATGCCGCTTTAGGACAATAACGAACCTCTTATGTGCCAGATAATTTACTCAAACTTAGAAGATATAGTGTAAAAATGGTTTTAAAAGTTGTCTCAAAGTTCATCTGCATCTTCAAATATTTTCCCGAAGAATTTATCGTAATTATTATCACCCGCAACATTCACTCGAAGAGGATGTATTCATTCCTCACGTAGAAAAAGAATCACTGGAAAACCTTAGGTGAGTATGACTAACGTTATCAGGACGTCTAAAATGAGGTGTAAGAGTGCACCGAAAAACTCGTAGTTGCCTCATTTAAGATCATCTTCCCTAATAACTCCATGTTGGACCACTCTCTCACCAAAATTGAAGCAACCATTATTGATGATTTAATATCCATCATTGAAAAATAGGCTAAATTTTAGGATGTGGTCATAAGCAAAAACAAGGACAACGATTGACCAAAGGTAAATAAAAATGGAGACAAGGATATTGCTCCCAAAAGGGGGAAAGAATTTAAATAGCAGTCTAAAGGGCGATGATATGTCAGATCCCTTCAAAGCTCATTATGCCATCAACACCGTCTTCAAAGAACCAATATATACGATCTTCACTATGATGAAGGTCCAATAATATTTTAAGTGGTCGGTAAAGATGAAGGGATACCCCTCCAAGAAAATTACTGCACTGAAGTGTTCTTATCATAAGGATCACTGATACAAGATGAGTGATTATTAGGGATTGAAATCATACCTGAAGGAGTTGGCGCAATTAGGCCACCTGAATGACTTCGTCAAGAAGAAAAATGGAAAAAAGTCTGTATAATGCGACCAAAATTCGGATAATGACCCGGAAGATGATAAATTGAGGCATGAGTTTGCAGTGATTAACAAAGCCTCAAAACATACCTAAATTAAGGAGAACGCTATGAGAATATAGATAAAAAAAATCACTATAGTAGTAGAGGCTTTCCAGATAGATTGAACTATTCCTATTATCGACAAACACCATTCACTAGAGGAAATATACTATGCGAAAAATATTGTCTTCACAAAAGTTTAACAAGTCAGATTTAGGACTCCACATCATGACGCACTAGTAATCACACTCAGAATTCCTAACAGGGATGTGGACAAGCTACTAGTGGATTAAGGGAGCTACTCGAAGGTTATGTACCTAAGTTATTTAACCAACTTAAATTACGACTTGAAGACTTGGAAGAGGAGATACTTGATTTGGTCGAATTTGTAGAAAAAATGGCAATGTATTTTGGAAAGGTTGTGCTTCCAGTGCTAACTAAAATAATATCAAAGCTCATTAAACTTTTGTTAGAAGACATAAAATCCTCATACAATGGAATCCTTGGGCATGAATAGTTGCACGCGATGTAGGCAGTCCCATATACCAACCATTTAAAGATCAAATGCATTACTGACTCAGGTAATGAAAATATGTGGGAATTAGGATTCTACTCAATGATACTTTATCACATCCAAATATCTAAAAAAATAGAAGAAAAATACAAAGGTATGGATGCCCAGATTTGAGATTGGGTCTCGAGTCCTTGTCCTATTTTAAACCCTAGAAATCCTAAAAGTTAAAAATGGGAAACCACCTAAAATAAAAAGGGGTTGAAACTACGCATAGATTAGTTTTGTGGTACTAAAGTGTTATTCCTAAAAATAAGCCAAAAGATGGAAAAAAGACTATAAGGGGGTTAAAGGCCCCATTTACCCTTTTGGTTGAATAGTCAAAGAATTTTGATCGAATGATTAAAAATTTAACTATAATGATTGCAGAATCTTAGCAATTTCACCCCATCCGTACACATGTCCAAGCCTTTAACCATTTGGTCAAAGTTCGTGTTAACTATTCGGTTAAATGCCTAATAAAAAGGGGTGCCTAGCAACATTAAAAAGTACCCCAAAACTCAACATTCATTCAATTTTCTAAGTTTCTCCAACCCCTAGAATCTCTTATTCTTGAGTTATGTTAGAAAAATATCGAGTGAAGTTCGTACTTCAAAAAATCACTTTCTTCGAGAGAGGGAAACCTCTGCACACACCCCATGAAAGTCGGCACTTCCAAACGAAAGCTCCACCTAACCGAACGGTGTCACTTCATCGGGGACACTCCCCCGGTAAACATTCGGCTTACTCTACAAGGGTAATGAAATGCTACAAAATTTCGGGTCAATACCCCATATATATTGTGACAAATTGTCCATATTTGCTCATTTCACTTAGCCCTGACTCCGTTTAGATGATCGAGTAAGCACTTTAAATAATTTATATTTTAGAGCACGATTTCTACCCAACAACTCTATTTGTTGATCTAAAATGACACACTCATATGTTAAATTAATGTTAATAAAATGCTACGAGTAAATACAACATGGCAACATACTTTTCAAAATCATTCTCATGAAAGTATCAGTGAGCCAAGTCATTCTAAAAATTTTGTAAAACCAAATTATAAAATCAAAATACTATCATCACTTATCCGAGTGAACAAATCTCATCTCAACATCGGTACCCTTGAATATATGATTTCTTGCAATAATTGTCAAACATTGGCCTTTGATTCACGTATTTTTTTACACGTGAATATAAAATTCCAATTTATAACAAAATTTGTGTATTGAGGACTAAACTCCATAAATATTATAATGCTTTATATTGTATACTTGGTATCCCATCGGCTACACTCGTAACTATGTGTTTTTTTATCGAAACTATAGTTACTTTGATCCCAAGTCTCCTTGGATACATATGCTCTATACTGAACCAAATTCGTGAAGACCAAACCTCATAATACACTACACAAATAATTGGAAATGGTTACAGTAAACAGGTCACCATTTCGGACTGTGACTAGGGGGTCACGGTCCAAAATGATGACCTTTAACTATTTACCGTAACCAAATAAGTGGACAAGTTTTGGGGTGATTTATTAAGGAAATGGTCACAGTCGAGAGCCATAACTAAAGGGGCCACGGTCATCAACTATGACTCATCCATGACTAAGAATGGCATCAAGTGTCCCGCGCTTTTGGTCACACTATTAATCATGATCATGACTTGTGACCCACCAATGACCACATACCGTGACTAAGGGTAGTTTGGCAGAAAAAGTCCATGCATTTTGGTCAAGGATCCGAACCGTGACCCCGCAGTGACAATTACTAGTGAACGCTGGTCATGGGCAGTAATCGTGACCCCAAAACTTATTTTAATATCAATCACCTATAGGGCCACGTTCGAAAATTGTGGCCCATTTTAAGGTATAAATGAAGTCAGAACCCTACATTTTATTTCTCTCTTGCCCCCCAAAAAATAGAACTCTCTCTCTCTCTCGACGAACCCTTTTTCGGCATCCCTTATCTCTCTTTACTTTCATTTTTCAAATATTTCTCTCTCTCAACATAAGGTACTCCCTTTACGTATTTAATATATTGTGTTCAGTTTGTGTGTGTTTTCAGTGCGTATGTGTGTGTGTATTCATATGTGCATGTGTATGTTTAATGTGTGTGTGAGTGTTCACTGTGTGTGTGTGTATTAATACACAAAAAATATATGGGTTTTTGTATTGATATTCAAAAAATGAAATTATATTAAATCGGTGGTTGTTCTTCATTTTATTGTGCTTTTTTTCAAATAGTGTATATCTTTCATACCATGAATTTATAACATGATTAATATTTTTTAATTATTTATTTAAGTCCTTATAATGAACAACAATAAATTTATATGTACACCACATGTTCTATATTGAAATATGACCCTGTTTGTTCTTAAAATTGTATATGAAACCCTTAGTGTAGAATATTATTTGAAAACTCTTGTTCTACAACTATGTTCTTGTAATAAAGTAGACGATTTAAAATGAGTACGCTATAATTATATGTTGGATTAGGTTCATGGTGGTTCGGTTGATGGTTTGATACGGATGATAGATACTTAAAATCCTCACTCCATTAATTCTTTATAATAAACCTTTAACTAATTATTTGTCTAAATGACAAACCTATCATAATAACTATATGTTTAGAATATAGAAATTTGGTTAAGCTGTTGTGGCTGTGTTCACCCCTTCCTTAGGATTAAATTAAAATGAACTTAGATTGGACTTGTTGTGTCAGATTTATCGGATGGAAAACCATAATTTATTTAGGATTAATTAAATCCATAATTTATTGTGTATTCACCCTTAAGACTTATATTCACCCCCCTCTATATATATTTTCTCAATATTTTTCCAGTCTTCTACTACCAACTTAGATATAATTTCATTTTGGGGTTGAAAATGAATCTGAGAGCATTTGTAGAATTGGGATACCCTATATTTCCCTCATCATACCTCAAAACTCTCTCTCTCTCTCTCTCTCTCTCTCTCTCTCTCTCTCTCTCTCTCTCTCTCTCTCTCTCTCAAAGATCCTCATAATGGATTATAGCTAACATAACCTTGTCAAATAGTTGATGAGTTTGATTTGAAAGAACAATTTCAAGTGTAACTCACATAGACCTAGTTGTAGTTTGATGTATGAGTACTGCTAAAAACAACCATACTGAATTTGTTTGGATAATTGCACTATTGGGTTAGTCACTAAAGGTACAATGCATTTAAAAAACATTTGGTATTAGATACTAATTAAGAGTGGGTGTGTGTTTATATAATCTCAATGTATATATACAGAAAATATAAGTAGATATATAAATAATATGTACATTAAGATTATATATACGCACCACCACTCTTAATACCAACCTAATACCAAATGTTTTTAAATGCATTGTATGTTGAGTGACTAACACAACAGTTCAATATATTAAAATACATTCAATAGTTGATGCTAAGAATGGGTGTTTTTAGCACTACTCATACATAAAACTACAATTAGGTAGATGTGAGATACACTTGAAATTGTTCTTCCAAATTAAACTCATCAAATGTTTAAAGTTTGACAAGGTTATGATGGGTAAGGTTATGATGGGTGTAATTCATTATGAGGATCATTGAGAGAGAGATAGATAGATAGATAGATAGATAGATAGATAGATAGATAGATAGATAGATAGACAGAGAGAGAGAGAGAGAGAGAGAGAGAGAGAGAGAGAGAGAGAGAGTTTTGAGGGAGTAGGAGTGAGAGGGAGAGGGAGAGGGAGAGGGAGAGAGTTTTGAGGGAGGAGAGGGGGAGGGGTATAGTTTTATAAATTATTGTTCTTCAAACCATTGTTCATCATGTTCTATAGTTTATCTTTGTCCAATAGAGGTATGTGTTGATTTTTTCTTTTATTTGTTCAATTGGATTGTGTAAGCTGTTAAAATATGACAAAAACTTTCAATTAAATAGACTTAGTCTTTAAATCAAGTCATTGAAGGGAAAAAATGCAAAACAACCACGAAAGAAGCATGAACATCTCACACGGGACCAACGTAACACATAGCAACTGACCCCATAGTCACAGGACTCTCGGTTAAAAAATATTACCAAAACTTTCAAGTAGGCAGGCTTAGGCTTGAAAAATGTCGTTCAAAGGCAAAAATATAAAACAACCACAAACGCCCCTGCGAGAGGCATGAACACCTTTCACTAGACCAATGTAACATGTTGAAATTAACCGCATAGTCACGAGACTCCCGGTTAGGGAACATGACCAAAACTTGCAAGTAGGTAGACTCTGTCCTGAAAACATTTTGTTGAATGGAGAAAATGAAAAAAAACACCCAAATGGCCCCACAAGAGGCACGAACACCTCGTATTAGACCAACGTAACACATAGTAACTGATCGCATAGTCACAAGACTCTCGGTTCGAGAATATGGTCAAAACTTTCAAGTAAGTAAACTTAGGCTAAAAATATGTCGTTGAAGGGGGAAATGCAAAAAATCTCCCAAACGGCCCACAAGACGCACAAACACCTCACATGGTATGAACATAGTACGTAGAAACTAATGCATAGTCACGAGACTCTCGAATTGAGAACATCATCAAAACATTCAAATAGGTAGACTTAGGCTTAAAAATATGTCGTTAAAGGGAGAAAATACAAAACAACCCCTAAACAGCCCTGCGAGGGGCACAAACACCTCATATGGGACACGTAACACGTAACAATTAACTACATAGTCACAGGACCCCCAGTTTGAGAACATGACTGAAACTTGCTAGTAGGTGAGCTTATACTTGAAAACATGATGTTGAAGGGAGTAAACGCAGAACGATACCAAAATAACCCCGCGAGAGGCACAAAAACCTTGCACAGGACCAATATAACACGTAGCAACTAATCGTATAGTCAAGAGAATCCCCATTTAAGAACATGTCCAAAACTTGCAAGTAGGTAGACTTGTGCTTGAAAACATGCCTTTGAAGGGAAAAATGCAAAACAACCCCCAAAGTCTCCGTGAGAGGCACGAATACCTCTCACGGGACCAATGTAACACGTAGAAACTGATCACGTAGTTAAGGGACTCCCAATTCGAGAACATGACCAAAAATTGCAAGTAAGTAATATATGCTATTGAAGGGAAAAAAGAAAAATAGACACGAAATGGACCATGAGAGGCATCAACACCTCGCACGAGACTAACAAAACATGTAGCAACTAACTGTGTAGTCACGGGACTCTCCCCTGAATAAAATGACCAAAACTTACAAGTAGGTATACTTGGACTTGAAAACATGCCGTAAAAGGGAGAAAATGTAAAATAACCCCCAAACAACCCCACAAGAGGCACGGACACTTGACATGAGACTAACATAGCACGTAGCTACTGACCGCGTTGTCATGGGACTCTCAATTCGATAACATGATAAGAACTTATAGGTAGGTATATGCAAGCTTAAAAACATGTCATTGAAGGGAAAAAATAATCCCAAGATGGCCCCACGATAGGCAGAACACAACACACGGGACCAATGTAACATGTAGCAACTAACCCTGTAGTCACGGGTCTTTCGATTCGAGAACATGACTAAAAAATTTAAGTAGGTACACTTAGCCTTGAAATCATTCCGTTGAAGGGAAAAAATGTAACACAACCCATAAACGGCCCCGTAAGAAGCACGAACATATCGTACGGGACCAAAGTAACACATAGCAACTGATCGTGTAGTCACGGGACTCTCAGTTTGAAAACATTACCAAAACTTGCAAGTACGTATACTTAAGCTTGGAAAATGTTGAGGAAAGGTGAAAATGCAAAATAGGAATAAGTGACCCTGCAAGAGGCATGAACACCTTGGACGGGATCAACGTAACATGTAGAAATTAATTGCATAGTCTCGAAACTCCCGGTTAGAGAACATGACCAAAACTTACAAGTAGGTAGACTTAGGCACGATACATGCCATTGATTGGAGAAAATGTAAAACAACACCCAAATGGCCCTACGAGAGGCACTAACTCCTCACATAAGACTAACGTAACACGTATCAACTGACTGCATAGTCACGGGACTCCCAGTTCGAGAACATGATCAAAACATGCAAATATATAGACTTAGGTTGGAAAACAAGTTGTTGAAGGGAAAAAATTCAAAATTTTCCCCTGACTGCTGCACGAGAGGCAAGAACACCTCGCACGAGACCAACGTAACATGTAGAAACTGACCATGTAGTCATGGGAATCCCGATTTGAGAACATGAGGAAAACTTGCAAGTAGGTATACTTAGGGTAAAAACATACCATTGAAGGGCGAAAACACAAAACAATCCCCAAACAACCTCACAAGAGGCACGAACAACTCGCACTCGACCAACGTAACATGTAGCAACTGATCATGTAATCAGGGTACTCCCGGTTCGACAATATGACCAAAACTTATAAGTAGCTAGACTTAAGCTTAAAAACATGTCGTTGAAGGGCGAAAATGTAAAATAGCCACCAAATGGCCTCGCGAGTGCTACGATCACCTCGCACAAGACATTATAACACATAGTAACTAACCCCATAGTTATGGGACTCCCAGTTTTAGAACATGACCAAATCATTCATGTAGGTATACCTAGGATTAAAAACATGCCACTAAAAGGAAAAAATAAAAAATAGCACCAAAACGGCCCTACGAGAGACACAAACACCTCGTACGGGACCAACATAACATCTAGGAATTGATCGCATAATCACTGGACTATCAGTTTGAGAACATAACCAAAACTTACAAGTAGGTTGACTTACACTTGAAAACTTGTCGTTGAAGGGTTAAAATGCAAAATAAACCCCAAACAGCCCCATGAGAGGCATGAACACCTCACATGGGACCAACATAACACGTAGCAACTAACTGTATAGTCACAGGACTCATAGTTTGAGAACATGAACAAAACATGCAGGTAGGTAAATACATGATTCAAAACATGTCGTTGAAGGGTAAAAAAGAAAAACAACCCCTAAACGGCCTTGGAGAGGTAAAACATCTCGCACGAGATCGACATAGCACGTAGAAACTGAAGGTGTAGTCATGGGACTCTCGATTCAAGAACAAGAGCAAAACTTGGAAGTGGGTAGACTTAGGCTTGAAAACATGTCATTGAAGGGCGAAAAACACAAAACAACCCTCAAATAGCCCCGCGAGAGGCACTAACACCTCACACGAGACAACCAAAACAAGTAGTGACTGATCACGTAGTCACGGGACTCCCGGTTCAAGAACATGACCATTTTTTATCTACACTTAGGGTTGGAAACATGGTGTTGAATGGAAAAAATTCAAAACATATCAATTTGGGGTGTTTTAATAATTATGCATTCACGTATATTTTCATAAAAAACAACCAAAAAATTGGGCCATATATCACAATTTCTAATTTAGAGTGTTCTCACAATTTCCTACACTTTCAACACATTTGTCATAAATTTTCATAAATCAAAAGAGATACCCTAGATTTGAATTATGGGTTAGTTACCAACCTTGTTAATCTTACGAACTATGTGGACTTTAATGCCATTTTGACTACGTAGGCATTCAAAAACTATTTTTGGGATTCAAGTCCTTTGTTAGTTATCACTTGAAACGTTTTTAAAGTTTTTTTTGCAAGCCTCAATGGAAAAGGAACATTTGGAACATATTCATGCAAGCATTCGTTGTATTTTTATTTTTGTTATACATATTCATGCAAACATGCATTGTATTTTTTTTTTGTTGTACATATTCAAGCAAGCATACGTTGTATTTTATTACCTATTCATCCAATCATGCATTAGTTAGCTTGTGATGTATTATTACATATTCACGCAAGGATGCATTTGTTAACTTTTATTACATATTGGTGAAATGTTAAATTTCTAGAAATGTAAACAGGCTTAAAAATGTACATGTTTTTTTGTGATGTAGAAAAATAAATTTTTTTACTAGGTCACGGTCCAAAATCATGATCATAAATGTTTTTTTAATATTAAATTAAAACCCGAGTCACAGTCAAAGACCAAAACTAACCATCACCACTTGTGGTGTGGTCGTCCCGACTTGACAGTGTGACCCACGTTGTCACCCCTTATATCACGACCTTGGACTGTGACCAGCCGTGGTATAGTGGTCACGGGTCTGGACCGTGACCCAGGTTCTCCCCTATGGGTCACGGGTATGGACCTTGACTCCCTATTTTTTACACTTAATATTGTCACGATTAGTCATAGGTCAAACAGTGATCATTGGCGATATATGGTGTAGTGATATATCTCTCCGTGTATTATTTCTTAGGGTTTCCTCCATCTCTTCTCCAAGCCCCATTTATCAAATGAAATGATCATCTTTATTACTCTGGATTAACCCATTGCCTACGACACCTATGGGTTTTTATTTATATCGATAAAACATATATAGATCTCTATCGATGGCTTTTAGTCCTCTTCAATCCTAAATATGCCCTCCTTTCTCCATACCCATAGGTAGCAAAGGATGCCAAGTTAATTACATTCTTCGCATTATACCTTCAAACTTGCTCGGAGGAAAATACCTTCCTGCTAGTGATCTCCCGACAATTACAATATATTATGCTTTCATCTATGCATTTGGGTCCACTCCCATTATGAACCTCCACTCAAGCTACCCTCTAGCCCACCAATAGCTTCCATGCCTCTCAATCCAAGTCCTCACACTTTCACACATATAATGTTTGAACATGTGTACAATCGAACTACATAGGCTTTGATATCGTATCTATATGGGTACGTAGGCACAATACCGAGTTCTTTTCATGAGAACAAGCCTTGATAATATATCTCTAAATATGTTATCACATTAGAGATGCACCCATCTCTCATATTACCATTTACCTCGAATGAGATATCAAACTATCTCAAGTCGCAGCCACTCCTGCTCACACACACTCATACATTAACGACCTTCTATTATACAAGTCCAACTTTCCCGCACAATTGCATACATACCATCGGGAACTTGTTATTCAAATACACCCTCATACACAATCTCCCTTAGTTATCTACACCAGTTAAGTGATGTTCCTACACCTTTCATTAATACCATTTGTTACCTCAGCATATATCTATGTTTTAAGGGAGTCTCAAACTAAGGTCTCTTAACATGTTCTAAAGTAAACTAAAAAGTAATCACATAATTTAAAGAGCGATAATAAGCATGTAATTAAGAAAGCGTAATGAATAAGTGGGATTTCTAATACCTTTCCCACTCGTAACCCAGTTCTTGAACCCCACAATAAGAATCTTTGAACAATTCTCATACCTTAACCTACCTTAGGATAAGCCCAAAAGTACTGACACCAACCATTTTATTTTTTCTTTGATATAAAAACACCTGCAAGTCTGAAAAATCAACAACCCCTCGTACGGAATACTTAGGCCCATGCCTTAATAAGGGCGTACAATAAAAACTAGATATGGTGTTGAATAGCTTCCACAGAAAAAAATCACATACTAAATTGACAACCTAATTTCGGGGAGAAATGAAGGTCCAAGAGAGAAACACTCACATCCCCAAAGGGATCACAATAATACCAACAAACTGCTTCTCTCAGTCGCGATACTCGTTCTCTTCCCCCTGAGTCCCGTCTGGAGCCCATAATACCACAGTGGCGACTTCGATGGGGATACATCCGGCGAGTGTCGAACTATCCTTATGCTTCCTTTATATTATACTTAATATCTCTCCCCCCACGTGACTAATTTATGAAAAATTTATAACTATTTAGAGGTGTTAGTTCTAAACTCCACCATACAACATTGTACATTCTGCCAAACATATGGGTATGTGCAAAGGACCTCATGATAAAAAAAAACTTCCACGTAAAAATAAATATTAAATGTTTGCATCACGCAATGCATATTTATTATTTGCAGATTATTTAAACCTTGAGCCATCAAGGTCAAATGTGGTCGCCAAAAGGTTAGTTGTTGATGAATATTCTCACCCATTTTTCTCACCTGTCTGGTATATAGGAAACTTCTGTCCCGATCCCAAAGTCTCGGTGGAAGGGAACATTTGAGGTTCATATAATATTGGGGAATATCTAATAATCTTTCACTTCTATTTATCACTAGGGTTAAGTGATCTACATGTACCTTAAAGGTTGTTCAGTACCTTAAAGATTGATGAAAAGATATCCATTAATCATCGAGTCAAATTTCCTTTTTACATATGGAGAGAAATCTCTATGTAGACATCATATTGAACAAAAAGAACATTTAATCACGGGACAATCGATATGCCGAAATAATTCAAAATTTTCAAATGGCTGGAGGCTAGGCCAAACCCCTCAAATTTTGGCCGAAATATCTTTCAACTTTTACGTAGAAGATAAAATTGTACGAACTCGCAAGTCATCTCGAAAACAGAATTCCTTTATGTTGGATTACCCAACACACATTTTTTTGAAAAAATAATAGACCACAATCTATTTCTTCCTTGCTCCTCATATGAAAACTGAGAGTTCACCCTTGTTCACCCGAATCTAATGGGACTCTGTCCAGTTCTTCCTCTTTGAACATACAACCAAATAAAAAATATAAAAATTGTAAGAGGGTAGTCCCCTTGTATCCTGGGAGTATGGTAGTACTAGTTGAGGTGTAACCCCAATAAGTATGGTGATAAATGATTATCCATAAATTCTTCAATGGACATAAATAAAACACACAATATTTTATTTGATCAACACATAGATTGGACTCACAATACACTCTTGTATAACCCAAACAATAATAAAGGAAACTCGAAAACAACTCATTCAGAGGGAGAGAGGGTTAATAACCCTAGATACACCTTGGAACACAGCCAAACACACCAACCAACCCGCAAAGATCTCTAGTCAGATGTTAAAAGCTTCGTAATAAATGATAATGGCGGGTGAGTACAAGCTCTGGTTTGCTATAACTTCTCTCTGGTATATGTTCTATCCAATACTCTCTAGAAAAAAACTTTGAAAAAAAATCCCCCCTTAGAAGTGGTTGAGGCCCATAAATATCCCCCCACACCTCTCCTGAGCTTTTTGAACCGTGGTAACAGCTTTCGCGTTGTGGGACATCCGATGTGTCTGACAAAAAATTATGGCACCAATATCATAACTTATTTTGAAAGAAATCCTTTCTATTACCGATGCATCACTTCATTAATTGTGTGGTGCTGTCCTTTCAACTGTCAGAACACTCCTCTAATTGCTACGTGCCCATTTGAAATGATTGTGGGCGGCTTTACATAGGTGGTGATGGGAAACTCAAAAGACAACTGAAGAATTTCAAACGGCTATTATTCAAACACTTAGCCATTTTTTCGTTTACCTTACCTTTGTCTTCTTTAAGTCCTAGAGAATTTAAAGAGAGAGAACCCTCAAACCGACATTCTTACCAATCTTTTCTTCGTTTATTTTCCTTCATCACCTTCTTCATAACCTCCTGTGGCCATACTCCACCATTTTTGTCCCTATCTCCTCCCTACTAAGCTTTATTCTTTTATCACCACTTGTCATGGCTTCTTCAAGTGTTCCCAACACGCCTAAAACCAGTGATCCACCTGCAACAACCCTCATCCCTGTTTCTACCTCCACCCTAGATGCCACTACCCTGGTGGCAGTGCGCCAAGAGGAACTGCATTTATATCGTCGTTCTTCCATTTTTTGTGAGGAAGATGATTTTAAGGGCTCCCTCAAAACTTTCACTCTAAGTGCCAAGTATGACCCTTTGCTTTTGGGTGGCGAAGACTAAGATTCCACTACTTGGGGTTATTTACCTCCAGAGGGAACTATGAGGTTCCTTCTTGACAGAGGTGACTTCCCTTGGTCCCATATTGATTTCGAAGGACCTGGTGGTTCCCCCTCCCACTTTGCTTCTTAGAACTCGTTCATGCAGACCACCTACTCTAACGCTCTTTCTAAGGTTGGTCTCCATCGAGTTGTCTGGTTTGGGGAGTTCACTCTCTCTAAACACAATGCTACTCTTCAAATATTGGTCTCTCATTAGAACATTATAACTCACACATTCATTATTTAATGGGGAGAGTTCACTATTACACTTGAGGACGTTTGTGAGATGCTTGGGCTTTAGCCCATAGGGATTTCGGATTATCATGACGAGGCTTTAGATTCCGAAGAGACAAAGGCCCGAGCAGACATGGACTAGATTTACAGGAGGTGTATCGGTACTTCCAATAAGGCTACCTTCACTCCTCTCATAAACTACTTCTGTCATACAAACCCCACTACTGAATTTGGCCTAGGAAAAGGTACATATCTTGAGTTACTAACCTTTATACTTGTGATTCTTTCCCGTTTTGTCTTGCCTAGCAAAACTAATGATGAACCATGTAGGGACTTGATTAATATGTCTATCCATTAGGCTAGGGGATATAGGTTTCCACTAGCAACCATGGTCTTAGGGTCTCTTTACATATGGTTAGACAGGACCCATCTAGACATAGAACGGTCCTTGGGCAGATATAACTTGGCCAACTTTTCCAATGCCATCATTTCAACTGGTTTTCTTTACATTCATTTTCTCGAGATATCTGCCAATCGGGTTCCCCTTCGTGATGGAGATATCATGAAGCCCCATCGCCTTTTGTTCTTTAACTAGAAACAAAGATGAAAGGAGATTCTAGGCATTTTTAACAAAGTAAGTTTCTTCGTGACGAGGCCCTATAGTGAAGATTCCTTTGTCCACACTTGGAACTTTTTTGGTCCTGCACCCAGGGTGGTGGGGCCCACATATTTGCATCTTATAGCGAATGATCCTTATTTTTCCATCGTTTTGGCCTTGACTCCCAGCTATCTGCCCTCTTACACTGAATGGGGATATACATATGAACATTACAACCCCAACCATTGTAGCCTTCAGTTAGGGTATGACCAAGGGGTTCCTCGGTTGGTATTTTAAGATTCTCACCCCAGGGTATCTTTTCCTGAGGCCTGTGCTTTGTACACCATATCAACTGCTTTCATAATCTACTTAGCCATAAGTGACCGTGTTACCATTCCTGCACTTTTCTAGGAAGGGGGATGTAACTAGTTATTTTATGCTAAAGTATTGGCCAAGGAAGATAGCCAAAATTCAAGAATTCATCCAAAGTCCCCTTGTTTACCCCGTTGTACAGAGTTTTCCTCACTTAGAGATAGGGCTAACGAGGAATTCCATCCTGGGAATTGAGTTCCCTCTCATCCGAACATCGAAGGATCCTCCGAGCGAGCTACCTCCATACTTCTCAGCAATCCCCATTGCTACAGCCAAGGCCAAGAAAGCTCCAACGCCTAGACCCCCTACTGGAGATGCTTCTACTGCTGCAGCTTCTAGTGAGTGTCCCTCGTAACCCCCTTCATAAAAGGCAAGGAAGACTAGGAATGGGGCCTACTCGAAGCATAGGTCCCTATGCTAGTCCCAAGCCCCTATAAATGCTTTTCCCATTGCCTCTGTTCCTCCCAATACTGATGTTCTTGAGGAACTACATGAGGTGGCTAGAAAGGAGGTAGAACGGTTACAATAGATATTTTGACACACTGTGCCATTAGTTCCTCCTCCAGAGTTATTTCCCACTATCGTGGTGGATCCCACTGAGGGGACTTCGCGAAGAAAAAATGGGTCCCATGGTCCTTCTGCTACTGGTGCTTCTGGTAAGAGGAAGAAAACCTTGGGAACCAAAGAAAGTAAAAGGCAGGCCTTTATAGTGGAACCCACAATAGTTACCACCACTACCAAAAGTTCTCTTTCTCCTTCCCCCGATGCAGTCATATCAGTTGATGATAGACCTGATGTGGCAGCTAATCCTACGACGAGGGCTTCTTCTCACTATTCTACTCAAATTTTCCCATTATTATACCATCACACTCTTCTTCTGAGAAAGAGGTAAGTCTTCACACACTTAACCATTTATAGCTTAGTGAATTTTCTTCTTTTTTCTTACACTTGTTCTTTTTTTCATGTCTTCGTTAGGAGGTTTATAAATAAAGGCCTTATCCTCCGGTGAGTCCTTTCATGGGAGGATGCTTCGGTGCTTCAATGATAGATTTATCTCCTCGTCGTTCTCCCACGATAGGTCTCACTTATTCACGTCGTTCGCCCTCTAAACGTGCAGACGAGTATGCTAAGAGGGTTGCTACTCTCGTTGAATCTATGGGGGTTTCCTCTCATCCATAGGAGACTCCCTTAGCTTCTTCTGGTTCACCCTCTCTTTCGGTGGTTCCTCTCGATGTGATTCCAGTTTTGCCAAGCTCTCCTCAGGTAATAAGTGTTAAGTGATTGGTAAATCTTTATTCTATATTTCCTTCCTTGATGTATCTTGTAAGTGCTTTGTTGTGTTTTAGGTTGAAGATGCTTCATTGCATTGCTAGTTGATGCCCTTCTTCAGCTTCTTTTATTAAGGCTCATCTCTGAGTTTCCCCCTTTTTCCCATATCACTGAGGTAAGTCAAATGTACGTTTTCCACCTTTTTCCATGACACTCCTTGCATCTAACACTTAGCATTGTATCTGCAGCATTCTCCAAGTTTAATCTCGCCACCATCACTCGTGGATCCCCACATCACTTAGGCTACCATTGGTTCATCTGCTCACCCCAATTCTTTTTCATCCCGTACAGGTGTTGATGTACATGTGGAAGATCGAACCGTTCCTTCGATTTATCCCTCAACCTTGGCCCTAGTTCCCTTTTCTAGACTAGGTTCTTCATCAAATGTTGAGGTTTCTATGGAGGCTCCTAAGGAAATGAATATGCTAACTATAGTTCCCATCTTTGCAGCTTCTTCCATATCTCCCGTTCTTAATCCAGCCATTGCTGAGGTATTTCGCCATTTTCTCCTCGTTTCTTGCACATGTTTGTCTTTATCTTGACAATTTTCAATCTCTTACTAAAGGAATCTCAGTCTCAAACTCCGCCATAATGGTGACTTAATAATGAGAAAACATTTGTTAAGATTTTTATCAAACTCCACCAATAACGTTGACTTAACAATGAAAACCACTTATTAAGATTTTTATAAAACTCCACCAATAACGGTGACTTAACAATGAAAACCTCTTGTTAAGATTTTTATCAAACTCCACCAGTAACGATCACTTAACAATGAAAACCACTTGTTAAGATTTTAATCAAACTCCACCAATAACGACGACTTAATAATGAAAACCACATGTTAAGATTTTTTTATATTGAACTTATTCTTTCCTTTATCTGACCTGAGGTCGTTAGAGAGTCCCCTCATTTTGGAGAGCCAACTAAGCATGCCCTTCACCTATTATCTCGCCCTATGGGGAACTAGATGGTTCTGAGGAGTCCATCCATAACGACCAAGGGTACACTATCGATGTTCTAGCTGATAGTGAGTCTGTATGTGATATTCTACTCCCAATAATGTCTCCTCGTGAATTTTGCCTCCTGGTGCTTCGCCAATCTCACCGAGTCCCCTAGTCTCATCGGTCCTGATTAGCACCCAAAACTGTACATTTTATACCCCAAATAGACGTACTTTAGTTGCTAATTCTCGGCAATATGAGTCTTGTGTGCTTAAATGTTTATCTTGTATGTCAAACGCCCATTTGTGGTGTCAAAAGCTATATATCGAGACAAATGCGCATTGAATGGAGCTAAATACCAAACTCGATCCTAAACCTACCCAAAGCATCACCCTAAGCCTGTTAGTTTGTGTCTTTTTATATTTTTTTAGATTTTTAGTTTGAGTCATTTTTATTTTTAGGATTTATTTAAGATTTATTTAGAATTTTTAGGTTTCATTTTCTATTTTATATTTTAATAGTGTATTTTTATTTTATCTTTATTTTTATTTGTAGTAGTTTTTATTTTTGGATTAGTTTTTTTAGTTTATTATATTATATATTTTTTTATGACTTTAATTTTCAATTAGATTTTAAGTTTTTATTTCTTTTGTTTTATTTTAGTTTTTATATAAGCTTAGGATTTTATTTTTTAGTTTTAATATTTTTATTTGTTTTTAGTTTATTTTATTTTTAGTTAGATTTTATTTTTTATTTTTATTTTTATTAATTTTAGTTGAGTCTTTATTATTTTAGGTGTCCAATTTAAACACACACACTCACACCTTAATACCCAACACCTTATCCTACACCTAAAACTACTCCTCACCCTCATCCCTAGCATATTACCTACACCCTCACCACACACCATCAAACCCATCACCCATCTTCAACCTCCCACCAAACTCATCTTCTCTCTTCTCCATTAAACAAACACCCACCTCTTCTCTCTCACCGCCCACCATTAGAAACCAAAGAACCCATTTACAATAAAACCCATCAACCCCAATAACAAACCAAAAAACGGACCCCCACATGTCAAACCCCAACCTGGCCAGCCATACCCTTACCTGTCGCGACCCTCGCTGGCCAGACCACTCCCCAGCAAACCACTACCCCTCGTCGACGACCTTAATCCCATTCCCAACGGCAGAACCGATAACCATACCCTCGCCCAACTCCGGCGAGACCTTTGACCCGATTGCGGCCTGCGCGCTGCACGACCTCAACCCCGTCGCTGCCAACACTTCT
This sequence comes from Sambucus nigra, assembly GCA_949130495.1. NCBI lineage: Eukaryota > Viridiplantae > Streptophyta > Magnoliopsida > Dipsacales > Adoxaceae > Sambucus > Sambucus nigra. The sequence continues at coordinate 102,576,621 of OX422212.1, forward strand.
TGCCGGCGAACCTCATCCCCAAGATCCGTCCACCATGCCCCTAACCCACGTCCCTTGATTCGGACCTCCTCCACCCACCTCGGACCGGATCCGAAACTTCCTTGAAGCCCCTGCCATGGTCGACCCCAACTCGACTCTAACAAGCCATGGACCAGCCATCCTCCATTCTAACCCATTTCCCTTCTAAACCAAAATCGTGCTTCTACAAACCAAGACAAGCCAAACACAAAACAAATCCCACATGTGCCAACTTAACCTATTTTATCCATGTTTCCTATAATACCCCCAACTACCACTTCTACCCCAATTTCCAAAACTACCCCTTTAACCAAATCAGATTTGTTCCAATCCCCTCACCCACACGATCTCACACCTCCCTTACCTCATGTGTACACACCCCATTTCCAAGCACATTAAACGTTCCCCAAAATACCCCTCAGCCCCATGTGTGCCATGCATCTACAATAAAAGAAGACGCAAGACCCCATTTGAGGAGAACATATCATCAAATAGAGAGAGAAAATTCTAGTCTAGAATAAATTAGGTAGTAACATTTGTAAATAGTTTTTGTTTTTATTTTTTAGAGATTTGGTGATATTTAATTAGGAGTAATTGAATTGTATGGAAGATGATAGAGTTCAAATTGTCAATTTCAAGGAGACTTGTTGAAGATTTGTTCTCTTTCTCTACTCTTTTATTATATATGCCTTTGATTATTTGTTCATCATGTTTAATATCATGTTAGGATAAATCCCCTTTCAATGGGTGGGGGGAAACCCTTATTTGATGCTATTTTAGTTTAATTAGTTTTATTACTTGAAAATTCCCTTTGAATGTTAATTTTTATCCCTCACCCTTAAATTTACGCCTCGAGAGAGGGTAAATGATTTTCGAGAGAAAATCGAAACTCTATTTATAATACTCATTTTAGATTCGAACTAGAGATAGGAGTTTCTTAAGTGGGGTATTATTCCTTGAATTTCAACTCTACATTTATTTTCTAAGATTTACATAAATTATAATTGATCTATCCGAGAGGGTGATTAATTAAAAGGAGTGTAGATCTATTTTCTAGAGTTGTGGGGTATTAAACTTAATTTTCTAAAAGGTTATTATTAAAATTATATTTGCCAGGAGAGTTGATTCGTAAGTTTGATATTAATTTGGAAGAATTCAAATAATTAAATTAATTAATTAGAATAGCCAAAATTTGTGGTATAATCCCACTCCTTGATTGTTCTCATTATTATTTACCTCATTTTATCTCTTATTGTAGTGTTAGAGTTTATTTTTCACTTTTAGTCACTTTCTAGTTAGTTGTTTTCATCTCAAATTTTAGTTTAGTGTTATTTCATCTAACCTCACCTAATGATTTTAATATTTGAAAAAGCTAAAAAAATAGAAAAAGCAAAAACTCAAAAATAAAATAAAAAGTGAACTACAATGGAGTTTGTCTCTAGCTTTACCCACTTGATGTGGATTGATATCCTTACTTACCTCTACACTTTAGATTATTATATTTTGAAGGTATTTGAGGCTTTGACAAACTTGGGTTTCAACGACACAAAAAAAGCATAGTTATCAGCTCCTTCATAGAATGGATTGCAACCCTCTATCCCCATATTATACAGTGGACTGCGTTCGTTCGAACATAGCTATGATGGGTTTAAGACTCCAGGGCATGGCGACCGTTATTGCAGAGATTGTGAAAACCCAGACTTTAAACCTTACCAGGCCTCTCATTAATCAATACTTGGGAAGTTTGAAGGACTTGGGTAGAGATGGTTTTCAATTCGACTAGATTATCGGTCACTTGAAAAATTTGAATGGCCATCAGTTAGTTAACCAGATGGAAGTATTCCGGAAGCATCTGGATGCCCAACGGGCTGAGGAGGCAAACCTGATTGAGTTGGCATTATTTCTGGATGAAATAGATCGAGATGTCCAAGCCATCGAAGAGGCTCTTTGTGCTACAAAACAAAAATGAGAAAAACACCTCATTGAGCATGTCCAGGTCCAAGCAAGACTTGAGGTTTCTATCAGTGTCCAAAGAACATGTAACAAAGCCTATTTGGGTTGACATGGGGATTTATTTTCTTCCCCAGATATGTGGTTCCTCTTAGACTGAATTCTCCCTAAGCCTTCTAAAAAATTTCCCTTTCTTTATATGTAATTCTTGGGCGGTAGTTCCCAATTATGTAGTTTATTTCCAAGTATATGAATGACAAGGGAATCTCATTTTTGTCTTATCATCTCTTCGTGTTATAAATACTTTAAAAATCTTGTAGTCTTCAAACAAACTTCTAGTTACAATGATAGATATATATTCAAAATGACGTGTATATATATGGAAAACCAAATACATCTCTATTCTAAGGTTACTTGCTTATACATGATAGACCGTTAACCAATTGTTATTAATCTTGAATGGTTTGTCTTCTTCCATCTTTGAAATTAAATAGTAACCTGCGTCATGAGCCTCCTTCATAATGAAAGGTCCCTCCCAATTCGTAGCAAACTTAGGGAGAGGGATCCCCCTGATGTGCTTCACATCTATTTTTAAAACGAGGTCTCCTCTAACAAACTTCCTTAGTCTCACCAAGTTATCATACACCCTTGAGAGTTGCTTCGTGTACATTTAGAAGTGTTGTATCGCGTTATCTTTGTGCTCATCTAATGCTTCCAATTGTACGTGTCTCCTCTGAGGGAGCATGCTACTTCGTAGCGCATAACAGGCAGAGGGAAATTCAAACTCCATTGGAAGGATTGCTTCATCTCCATATACAAGGGAAAACGGTGTGTATCCTATGGGGTTTCTCTTGGTCATTCGGTAGGCCCACAGTACTACTGGGATCTTATCGTCTAATGATTCTGGGAAATCTTCCATAATTTTGGATAAAATATTGACCAAGGTCTTGTTAGTCGCTACAGCTTGACCGTCTCCCTTGGGATATGCCACCGTTGAGGTATGATGGACGATGAAGTATCTATCAGTGAGCATCGTTACCTATTTGTTGACGAAAGGGGTTCTGTTATCAGAGAGGATGACTTTTGGGATCCCAAAATAACAGATTATGTATTCTCTGATAAAATTAGCCACCACGCCAGTCGTTGCTCTTCTGAGTGGTATCCCTTCAGACCACTTCGTAAAGCACTCCGTCGCCACTAAAATCTAGATCTTTCTTCTTGACGAAGGGTGTATTTCCCTTACCTAGTCAAACGCCCAACTGTGGCATGGATAAGGAGTGGTCAAAGAATGTAAGTCCACCAAAGGAGCATGGATCAAGTTTCCATGTAGCTAACACGCCTTGCACTTTCGCACAAACTCGACATAATTTGTCTCCATAGTTGGCCAATAATACCCCAATGCCGTTAATTTGTCATATACCGTCCATGTAGAGTTAAAATATACCCCAATGTTAATAGATAAAAAAAATGCCAAAAATAGGCCAATGTGAGTCCATTTTCCCATTATAATACGCCAATGTGAGTACAATAATACCCCAATAAAAAATGCCAATATACCCTAATGGCAATAATACCATCCACGTACAGTTAAAATAGATTAAAAAAATGCATCATAAAAACACATCCATCCATATGTGAGTCCTTTTTCCCTTATGTATTGTCCGTATGTCAGTCCTACAAAAGTATCCTGACTTTTTCTACAGTAATCATTACCAACAGAAATTCACACTAAGTTATTACCAAGGAAACTCGAGTCCTCTCTACAGGCAGTCGTTTAGTTTTCTTCATCAAGCTCCCCTCCCATGACTGTTAATTATCCTTCTCAATGCGCTCCATGTATACAGAAGAAGACAAGGGTCCATCTATAACGGATCATGTTTTGAGACATCTAGATAACATCACCACCTCTTAGAACACCGGGCAATTAGAAATCATGGCACTAGGCCACGCAGAATCCGCTTGAGACCACTTCTACACCTGGATCACGAGAGAACATACTCCATCTGGTACGCCATTTCCTGAGGATGTCAACGGCAGAACCGATAACCATCCCCTCGCCCAACTCCGGAGAGACCTCTGACCTGGTCGTAGCCTGCGCCCTGCGCGACCTCAACCCTGTCGCTACCAACACTTATGTCTGGCGAGCCTCATCCCCAAGCTCCGTCTACCAAGCCCCTAACCCATGTCCCTTGCTTCAGACCTCCTCCACCAACCTCAGATTGGATCCAAAACTGCCTTGAACCCCCTGCCATGGTCGACCCCAACTCGAATCCAACAACCCATGGACCAGGGAGCCTCCATTCCAACCCATTTCAAACCATTTCCCTTCTAAACCAAAATCCTGCGGCTACAAACCAAGACAATCCAAACAAAAAACAAATCCCACATGTGCCAAATAAACCCATTTTATCTATATTTCCTATAATACCCCCAATTACCACTTCTACCCCAATTTTCAAAACTACCCTTTTAACTAAATCAGATTTGTTCCAATCCCCTCATCCACATGACCTCACACCGCTCTTACCTCATGTGTACACACTCCATTTTCATGCACATTAAACCTTCCCAAAAATACCTCTTAGCCCCACGTGTACCATGCATCTACTATAAAATAAGACCCAAGACCCCATTTGAGGAAAACATATCATCAAATAGAGAGAAAATTCTAGGCTAGAATAAATTAGGTAGAAATATTTGTAAATAGTTTTTGTTTTTATTTTTTACAGATTTAGTGAGATTTGATTGTGAGTAATTGAATTGTATGGAAGATGATAGAGTTCAATTTGTCAATTTCTAGGAGACTTGTTGAAGATTTGTTCTCTTTCTCGACTCTTTTATTATATATGCCTTTGATTGTTTGTTCATCATGTTTAATATCATGTTAGGATAAATCTCCTTTCAATGGGTGGGGGGAAACCCTTATTTGATGCTATTTTAGTTTAATTAGTTTTATTACTTGAAAATTCTCTCTGAATGTTAAATTTTATCGCTGACCCTTAAATTTATGCCTCGAGAGAGGGTAAATTATTTTCGAGAGAAAATCGAAATTCTATTTATAATACTCATTTTAGATTCGAACTAGAGATATGAGTTTCGTAAGTGGGGTATTATTCATTGAATTTCAACTCTACATTTATTTTCTAAGATTTGCATAAATTTTAATTGATCGATCCTAGCGGGTGATTAAATTAAAAGGAGTGTAGATCTATTTTCTAGAGTTGTTGGGTGTTAAACTTAAATTTCTAAAAGGTTGCTATTAAAATTACATTTGCAACGAGAGTTGATTTGCAAGTTTGATATTAATTCAGGAGAATTCAATTAATTAAATTAATTAATTAGAATAGCTAAAATTTGTGGTGTAATCCCACTCCTTGATTGTTCTCACTATTATTTACCTCACTTTATCTCTTATTTTAGTGTTAGACTTTATTTTTCACTTCTAGTCACTTTCTAGTTAGTTGTTTTCATCTCACAATTTAGTTTAGTGTTATTTCATCTACACTTTAGATTGCATGTCCCATGAGTGCCCTACAATTGAGTTTGTCTCTAGCTTTACCCCCTTGATGTGGATTGATACCCTTACTTACCTCTACACTTTAGATTGCTATATTTTGTAGGTATTTGAGGTTTTGACTAACTTGGCTTTCAATAATGACACACAAAAGCATAGTTATCAAATGGCGTCGTTGCTATTCTTGGGAGCGTGAAGTACTCGGAGCGGATTCAATTTTGTAGTTCATTTGTTGCCAATATTTTGTTGCATTTTGTACCATTTTTCTTAATTTTAGAAGGCTTGTATTAGGATTTTTATCATTGCTTGTATTGCGGTGCATAGGACACCTTTATTTTATTTTATTTTTTTCATTTTAAAAATTGTAATAATCGAAGACAAGTGTGATAGGGAAACCGAACAAGGTAGAGAGAGGGAGTCCATTGGCGAGGATTTAGAAGCTTATCTACCTTGGGTCGGTAGGACTCCCGGGGACGACTGAGATAGGCGTAATCTCCCACCAGTCGACTCAAATTTTTCGGCACCCCATGGCTTTAAAAATCGTGGGAAGTACATTTCTCAACCCTCGCGCCTCTCCTATTAGCGAGTCAATTATTTTGTGTGCTTGTGTGCTCTTATTTGATTTTATTCTCGCATTTATTTTTGAATGGTGCGATAAATTAATTAACTAAGACCTACATCCGATCACTCACGAGAAGGGATTTCATCACTAGACTCACTCGCTTACCATTGTGTGCTACCCTAGCCCTCACTAAATTAAAAATTCATCAACTAGGTAGACAAATAGGAGAACACTTTGCAAAGGCGATCACAAAAAAAAATCCGTGAATTTTTATTGCCCGCGGACATAATTAAAATTTGACTACCCTTTCACTAAATCTAAAGTTAAAAATTGGCTATGTGCTAGTTAGGAAATATTCTTGACTTGTGTGTGTGCCCAATTCATTTTTTGGTAGTCGAATTTTAGTGAGTTCGTCCATTCAAAGAGTCCATATTTTTCCCCACCTTTCCTTCCAAAAAAAGCCAAAAATATTTTCTTTCCGTTTTATATAAAAAAAATCCAAAAATATTTTCTTTCTCTGATTTTTCAAAAAATCAAAAAAATATTTTCTTCCTTTATTTTTCACAAAAATCCAAAAATATTTTCTTCCTTCATTTTTAAGAAATCCAAAAATACTTTCTTTCCTTTTGAAAAAAATTTAAAAATCAAAAAATTATTTCTCTCCTCATGGCCGAAGAACGTCCTTTACGGGACTACTCTGGTCATTTTCTATTGACATGCGACGCATGTGAGAGTGATCCCGAGCCGTCTCTTTATGAGATACTTAGTGGTTTCACCACTCTCACGAGTATCGTTGCTACTCTTGACCCATCAATGCACGCACCTCATTTTCCATAACCCTCAGTGTCAAGTGTCGACGTGTCTCATCCTTTGTTGTGCACCCACTGTTATTATGCCGATCACATGTCCCATGAGTGCCCTTACATTCCATATCCATCTGACCCACCATGGAACATATGTATCCATATGACACTATTCCGGAACCCACCTCTCCCTACAATCCCGTTGTATCTAATCCCGAGTTGTGTGAGTACCCAAGCTATTCGTGGAGGCCTGATCACCCTTTCACGAATTACAAATCCCAACCCGATGTTGTGGATCCTTACACGTTCCAACAGTTGTTATGGCAACCTCATGCACATTATACCGATCAGTTCCCTCGCTACGCACCCCATGAGTATCAACCATTTGTCCATCACAAAGGTGATCCTTTCATGTATGATGAACTTGGCCCCACTCCACACACTTCATTTGAGTATTCTCCATATAGTCCTGTCCATAGCGAGTTGTGTCCACCTCGACCACAACCACCACCCATCACTCCCCCACCATCATCCACATCCACTCTCGAGGCACTCTTGCAACAATTTATCATCGAGCAGGAGCAAGCCACACAAATTCAAACTCAAGCTCTCCAAAGCTTGAACAACGCTTTAATGAATTGGAGTGTGCCGGAGAGTCTGACATTCCCATGGATCCATTCATCATTGCACACGAGTGTGATGATGATGTGTCCTCTTGTGACACCAATTTTGCGTGTGACCAACCCTATCCTCTCAAGAATCTCGAAGTTGAGACCATTCCATGGTCCGAGTCCCAAGTCGATAATTGTGTTGAGTTACCTTTCATTAGTGAGACTGATTTCCTCCCGTCAAATCCAAAGGAACCCACACTTGAGGCTTCCACTCCTGCTGAATCCAAAACAATGCTCGAGTCTACACCTATCGAGCTTCACCCTAGTGTTCTCAAGGAACCAATTTATCCTAGGTTAGCTCCGGCTACGAGTGTTCACCATTTTCTCGAGATAGAATCCGTGATAGTTCCGACCTATCCGGATATGGATGATGTCCTATCATGCATGGCTCCCTTTGAGCCCGATATTTCTAGTGATTCCTATATCTTCGATCTTGGTGCGTCATTTGACTTAACCACCATATTCACTGATGCTACTCTTATGGAGAAGTTGACCACTCCATCTTTAAAACCCACACTCCCTTGTGAGTATTCATTTACTCTTCCCACAGAGTGTGTGTCTCCCACGTTTGAGTTGGATCATCTTCCTCCACCATTTATCCCACCCGACCCACCCTTTGCCCCATCACCTAGTTTGGATCTAGATCTTATACCTTGCATGTCCCCAACCATATATTTAAATCCTAACCTCAAACCATCCTCCACCACCCATGAGCGTATTTATGGTGATACTCTCCACTTCCATGACACCGAGCTTGTTATTCCATGCCCGCCACTCTCTTGTGGTGTTGAGTTTTCCCATCGACAGCTCCCTGGCATGTCGCGGCATGACCATTATCCCTGTCCCTTTATAGAACGATCGTGAAATTTCTATGAGCCTCACCTCATTCCACTTTCTACACCATTTCGCCTTCCACACCAACTAGAGCATCATACTTATAGGGCCCTTGTTGCCCTCACCTTTCTGCTCAATAAGGCCTATGACTGATACCTATTCACCATCACCTTTACCTTAATACCCACCCACCCATGGTCCATCGATGCTTTGCATCGTGTGATGCACTTTGCCATACAAGTGCATTGATCCGTTTTAGCCTCTATCCAACAAGACTGACACTTCAGTCTTGTTTGGGGGTGATTCTCATGACCCCAATTTTTTGGCCGCCCCATACTGTCATAGATCTTATCTTTAGGGTGAGAATGGTTCGGTCTGGATAAAGACAATAAACTTAGCGCTATAGGGAGGCAGCCCGCGTTTCTTGTACTAGTCTCATCATGTTTGGGGGTGGTGTTTCACATCACCCTATGCTTTTCATATTATAGACTTGTACACATTTTTTCTGTTATCATTTATTCAGGTTTATTATTGGTGATATCTGTCCACTTCATTAGCGGTTCATTCTGGTAGTCTCTTTCCTACCTCATGCTCTCAATTTTAAAAATCATTTTACTTAACATCGAGGACGATGTTCCTTTTTGTTTGGAGGTGGGGAATTTTATCAAAATCGTACCTCTTTTGAAAATTTTTGATTTTAAACCTGATTTTTAAAATTTCGTGCAGTTTCTTTCATCTCAATCATTGATATGAATTTTCAATCATCCATCTTTTAAGTGTAGGAATCAAGCTAGAGAATATTTTTTCTAAATAGATTATGTAATACATAACAAGGCATGTTGCACCATGAATTTCTAGACTCAACAAAATTTGTGCACTTATCACGTCATTACGGTTTAGAGTTGAGGAGTACTACAATTCTAAAGAGAATCGCCAGTATCAGTAGTAGAGACTTTAGCCCATGAGATTTTTGCCTTTCACCCTTCAAAGAGTTTTACGCAATCTTCGAGTCATAAGTTGATTCAACTTCTTTTGGGTCTGCACTTTAATTGTTGTATGATCTCATTATTTTTCATAAAATTTTGGCTTGATCACTGAGAATGACATCTTTTTCGAGTTGTAAGAAACACGTGTCTTGAAATTTGTCTCGAATACTAGATTTTCATCCGTACACTTACCACTTTTCCATATCACATTTCCATTCACTCACCCATTACCCTCCCATTTATTTCCCTCATCATCCATACACACTCCCCACTCCATTCATATATCATCCATAATCATTTTGAGAAAAAGAGTGTTTATTTCAAATGTTAAATATCTTCAGTGTTGGTTTGAAAAAAAAAAAAAGAGAAAAACAAAAAAATAGAAAAAATAGAAGAAAAAAAGAGAGAAAAAGAAAAGAAAAATAAAAAAAAAAGAGAGAAAAAGAGAGAAAATAAAAGAAAGAGAGTTTGTAGTTAGTAATAAAGACATTTGTGCATAAAGTGTATACACTCTTCTATCGCATCCATTTTTTATCCATTTCACATCGCATATCCATCCATTTCCCATCGCATTACACATCCATCATATCATCCATTCATCCTACCTCACCTCATTCCACATATCCCATTTCATTTCCCCCTCACCCATAAACATAATTATTTCCCCAAGGTGTTCGGGCAAATGAAAGTCAACGTGGTGAATAACTGGACGTTCTCACTATAGTGATTAGCATTCTTTCATGAGATCATTTTCTTTCAAATTATTCGTTCTTTCTTATATGTGTGTGAGACGTTTGAACTTGATTACATTTACTCACCTCCTCACACACAAGAGCGATACACTAACCAAAATCTCGAGAGTTCGTTTGAGAGAGATGTATCCAGTGAGATTTGAAGTTGAAGCATTGATTCCGAAAAGGCAATCTAGAAATTACTCTTGTGATACTCGACCATCCGTTTTGACTGATTCACACTACACACGTTGAATTCTAGGACGGATGTGTCTTGTGTATTTACTTAGCTAAACTTTTTACGCTTCTAGCTTGTATTTCTGAAAATATTTCTTGTGATGGATTATGCGATCATTCTATGTCCAATAAGAGATTGACTGCCTTTCAATGAATCTTTGCAAATAATAATTTTGTGGGTATAATCCCTCCAAACCCTCACGAGACACAACTCGTCCTGTAGGGCAACCTATTGGTTTAAAGGCTTGTTGCACATGCTAAGTGCAATCGCAAGTGCCCGCGAAAGTGGTACACTTTTGGTTTCTTATCTTTCTCTTTCTCTCTATCTTATTGCTCGAGGAATAGCAATGCTCTGTTTGGGGGCGGTGTGATAGGCACCCAAAACTGTATATTTTATACCCCGAATAGACGTACTTTAGTAGCTAATTCTCAGCAATATGGGTCTTATGTACTTAAATGTTTATCTTGTAGGTCAAACGTCCGTTTGCGGTGTCAAAAGCTATATATCGAGGCAAATGCGCGTTGAATGGAGCTAAATACCAAACCCCATCCTAAACCTAGCCAAAGCATCACCCTAAGCCTGTGTGTGTTTAGTTTATGTCTTTTTATATATTTTTTTATTTTTAGTTTGAGTCATTTTTATTTTTAGGATTTATTTTAGATTTATTTAGAATTTTTACGTTTCATTTTCTACACTACACCAAAATGGGCAAATTGTCACCTTTCAGCCGGCCAGCCTTATCAAGGTCATTGACCGTGACAAAAAACACGCCTTTTATGTCACGGTCATTGACCTTGACACGACCGTGACAATTATGTAAATACTTGTCACGGTCAATGACATTGACACGACCGTGACAATGTTCGCAGCAAAAACCCTACCCCCTTCTTTTTTCCCTACCGCCGTTCCTCCCTCTCTCTCTCTCTCTCGACGCTGCTCTCTCTCTCTCTCTACTTTCAGGTCGATTTTCTCTCTCTCTCCCTCTCTCTCTCTCTCTCTCTCTCTCTTCCATTTATATATATGTTTGTGTGTATATATATGTGTGTATGTATATATATATATATATATATATATATATATATGTGTGTGTGTATGTGTGTATATATCCAAAAATGTAAATGTAAATAATATCAAAAAATGTAAATGTAAATAATATCCAAAAATGCAAATGTAAATTAATTCAAATTGATAATAATTGATATTTTCACAAAATTTGATAATATTATATGAAATTGATAATAATAATTGATAATAATATTATATGAAATTTGATAAATTAATTCAGTGTAATATTATATGAAATATGAAATTCAATGTAATGTTATATGAAATAATATTATATGAAATTTGAAATAATATGAAATAATATTATATGAAATAATATGAAATAATATTATATGAAATAATATTATATGAAATATGAAATTCAATGTAATATTATATGAAATTGATAATATTATATGGAATTTGATAAATTAATTCAATGTAAATAATAATTGATATTTTCATTTAAATTGATAATAATTTTATTCATGAAATTAATTCAATTAGGTAAAACCCTAGATAATTTTTTAACAGAATATGATAATATTATATAAAGTTTAGTAAATTCACAAAATGTTGCCAATTGTATGTTTTTAGGAATATCATTAGTTAGAATCCATATACATGCATGTTGTTAGAAAGTCTTAAATTTAATTCTCACTTTAATTTGTAGAATCTCTGTACTTGGTTGGATTTATCCCTTTATGATAATGAAATTTATGCTCCAATTATAATTATCTCATGTCATAATTTTATTGATAAACAATAAATATAGTTGTCACGGTCGTGGTGGGGGGAGGGGGTGGGGGTGGTGTGTGTGTGTGTGTGTGCGCGCGTAGGTGTGTGCGTGGCGGGGGGAGGGGGGAGGGGTAGGGGGAGGGGGAGGGGGAGGGGGAGGGGGAGGGGTATGTGTATATGTGTGTGTATGGTGGTGTGTGGTGGGGGAGGGGGGTAGTGGGGGTGGGGTGTGGTGGGGGACGGGGGTAGTGGGGGTGAGGTGTGGTGGGGGGGAGGGGGTGGGGGTGGAATTTTCTGACTAAAAATATGATAATATTTTGCCAATTGTAAACATGGAATTTAGTAAAATATGGAATTTAGTAAATTCACAAAATGTTGCCAATTGTATGTTTTTAGGAATATCATTAGTTACTTTCGTGCCCAACTATGTAGAATCCATACACATGCATGTTGTAAGAAAGTCTTAAATTTAATTCTCACTTTAATTTGTAGAATCTCTGTACTTGGTTGGATTTATCCCTTTATGATAATGAAATTTATGCTCCAATTATAATTATCTCATGTCATAATTTTATTCATAAACAATAAATGTAGTTGTCACGGTCGTGGTGGGGGGAGGGGGTGGGGTGTGTGTGTGTGTGCGTAGGTGTGTGCGTGGCGGGGGGAGGGGGAGGGGGTGGGGTATGTGTATATGTGTGTGTATGGTGGTGTGTGGTGGGGGAGCTGATAATATTTTGTTATAATTTGTGGGGGGAGGGGGTGGGGGTGGGGTGTGTGTGTGCGTAGGTGTGTGCGTGGCGGGTGGGGTAGGGGTGTGTGTATGTGTACTATTAACATTTTTTTTATCTGTACTAATAACATTTTTTTACAGCAAAAATGTCTCCAGATATTAAGGCGAAGATGATGATGCTGTTTATGATGATGTCGTCTGGGTTCGGTGGTAGCGGAGGCGACGAGGGCTCCTCCGCCCCTAGGCTCCCCAAATATGGAAAATTTGGGATTACCGTCGAGAACAAGTCGGAGCTATTAGCGAGATCCCTCGAGTTGCTAAAGACGGTCATCGGCCCGGGATTTATGAGTTGGAAGGAGGTGCCATATGAGCTCAAGTTAGCTGTTTGGGCGGCACTACAGGTAATATATTTATATTTATATTTATATGAATATGAATATTTCAATTTCAATTTCAATTTCATATTTATATTTATATTTATATTTATATTTATATTTATATTTATATTTATATTTATATTTATATTTATATTTATATTTATATTTATATTTATACGCAACTAACATTGTATTTGTTGGACAGGAATAATTCAACTTGGATCCAAAGCTACACGATTCCGTCTTGGAGCAGTTGAGGGAGCAACACAAGACGTGGAAGAAAAATATGCGGACACGGTACTTTGGGAAAACACGAGAGTCCATTATACAATGGCGTGGATCCGTCCCGCCCAAGGAGCCGATCTCATTGGCACAATGGCAAAAGTTCATTGACAATGAGATCGAGGATCGACAATTGGCATCTCGCCAATCGGGGAGGGAAAATCGGGCAAAAAAGACGGACGTGCACTACTCCGTCCGGACCTCTTACGCTGAGGTGGAGCATAGGATGCAGGTAAGATTTAATTTATCTATAACTACAGAAATATATTATTCTTCATTATTTTACTTTGTCGGGCCGATACTAATTTTACTTTACTTTATTTTATTTCAGGGGGTAGGGAGTCGGCCAGGGGGTAAGCCACATAGGCTCGATACTTATGTGGCTCTTCGGACGAAGAAGGGGAAGGACAAGGAGGTGTCCCCGAGCGTCGCGGCCACGATTGTAAGTAATCCGATAGTTTAGTTATTGTTAATTACGTAATAATTTTTTAGTTTACTTATTTTACTAATCATGTGCTTTTTGTCGTTTCAGGCAAAGCTTAAGGAAGTGCATGAGTCGCAGTCTGATGCCGACAAGGCATCTTTGTCCACAGATGCACTCAGCCAAGTGCTTGTCTCTGATCGCAAGGGGAGGACAAGGGGAGTAAGCTCACGGGTGGCCAAATCTAGGATCATCGGATTAGAGACGAGCGACACCGGGTTGGCTCGAACGGTGGATTCACACGACACAAAGCTGTCCCGTTTGGAGGCGATGGTCCAAGATATGTACGCATTCATGAAGCGTACGTTGGGTGGAGACTGTAAAGGGAAAGGTAAAGGGAAGGAGAAGGAGAAGGCGGTGGAGGAGGACGTGCGGGAGGACGACGCGCAGGATGACGAGGATGTGGACCTCGCTGCTTCATCACCGACACGTTCGTACTTCGATGATCCACTTCCCTATTTGGCGCCCTTCAATAAACCATTGTCGACACTTGGTTGGCCGAGCGTGTTCATATTGGACGTATTTGATGGCCAACGGATAGGGCGGGGGTTAAGGGACCCGAATATCGTCGAGGGTGGAATAGTCCATGGACGTGTGCTTCAAGAGATGGAGTCCAGGGTGCTCGTCATGCATGTCATACCCGGGAAGGAGAACTCCCTATTGTGGTTGCGCGAACAATGCAGCACGACGTATATTAGTGGGTGCGTCAATTCGTATGTCGTGTGGCCTACTCACCTCCTCAGTTTTATCCAAGACATGTAGTAACATTATTTTTAAGTTTGTCCATTTTAATTATATTTGGATTATATCGTCATGTATATTATTTCTATTTTGAATATTTGGATTATATCGTCATGAATATATATTTGCATTATCTTTAGTTTGTGTTGGATATATGATGTTTGGAACAGGTATAACATTGCTATAACAGGTACAAATATACTGCTGGGCAGTGGCAGTGGCCATACTGCCCAGCAGATTTTTTTTAAATTCTGCCCAGAATTGTCACGGTCATTGACCGTGATAAGCCCGTGATAAAAGTTGTCACGGATTTGTCACGGTCAATGACCGTGATAATTTTTTTAAAAAGGGTCACGGCTTTGTCACGGTTTATAACCGTGACAAAGGTGTCACAGTCATTGACCTTGACACGACCGTGACACAAAACGCGAGTTTTGTGTCAAGGTCAATGACCGTGACACGATCGTGACAAAAAAAGTTGTCTCGCCTCGAAATGTCACGGTCATTGACCTTGACAAGTTGGATTTGTCAAGGTCAATGACCTTGACAAATGGGCAGATTTGGTGTAGAGCTATTTTATATTTTATTAGTGTATTTTTATTTTATCTTTATTTTTATTTTTATTAGTTTTTATTTTAGGATTAGTTTTTTTAGTTTATTAGATTTTATATTTTTTTAGGACTTTAATTTTCATTTAGATTTTAAGTTTTTATTTCTTTTGATTTATTTTAGTTTTTATATAAGCTTAGGATTTTATTTTTTAATTTTAATATTTTTATTTGTTTTCAGTTAGATTTTATATTTTATTTTTATTTTTATTAATTTTAGTTGAGTCTTTATTATTTTAGGTGTCCAACTTAAACACACACACTCACACCTTAATACCCAACACCCTATCCTACACCTAAAACTACTCCTCACCGTCATCCCCACCATATTACCTACACCCTCACCACACACCATCAAACCCATCACCCATCTTCAACCTCCCACAAAACTCATCTTCTCTATCCTCCATTAAACAAACACCCACCTCTTCTCTCTCAACTCCCACCATTAGAAACCCAAGAACCCATTTACAATAAAACCCATCAACCCCAATAACAAACCCAAAACTGGATGCCCACCTGTCAAAGCCCAACTCGGCCAACAATACCCTTACCCCGCACCTGTCGCGACCCTCGTCGGCCGGACCACTCCCCAGTAAAACACTTCGCCTCGCTGGCGACCTTACCCCCATTCCCGACGGCGGAACCAAGAACCATCCCCTCTCCCAACTCCGGAGAGACCTCTGACCTGGTCGTAGCCTGCGCCCTGCGCGACCTCAACCCTGTCGCTACCAACACTTATGTCTGGCGAGCCTCATCCCCAAGCTCCGTCCACCAAGCCCCTAACCCATGTCCCTTGCTTCAGACCTCCTCCACCCACCTCAGATCGAATCCAAAACTTCCTTGAACCCCCTGCCATGGTCGACCCCAACTCGAATCCAACAACCCATGGACCAGGCAACCTCCATTCCAACCCATTTCAAACCATTTCCCTTCTAAACCAAAATCCTGCGGCTACAAACCAAGACAAGCCAAACAAAAAACAAATCCCACATGTGCCAACTAAACCCATTTTATCTATGTTTCCTATAATACCCCCAACTACCACTTCTACCCCAATTTTCAAAACTACCCCTTTAACTAAATCAGATTTATTCCAATACCCTCACCCACATGACCTCAGACCGCTCTTACCTCAAGTGTACACACCCCATTTCCATTCACATTAAACCTTCTCAAAAATACCCCTTAGCCCCATGTGTACCATGAATCTACTATAAAATAAGACGCAAGACCCCATTTGAGGAGAACATATCATCAAATAGAGAGAAAATTCTAGGCTAGAATAAATTAGGTAGAAATATTTGTAAATAGTTTTTGTTTTTATTTTTTAGAGATTTAGTGAGATTTAATTGTGAGTAACTGAATTGTATGGAAGATGATAGAGTTTAATTTGTCAATTTCAAGGAGACTTGTTGAAGATTTGTTCTCTTTCTCTACTCTTTTATTATATATGCCTTTGATTGTTTGTTCATCATGTTTAATATCATGTTAGGATAAATTTCCTTTCAATGGGTGGGGGGAAACCCTTATTTGATGCTATTTTAGTTTAATTAGTTTTATTACTTGAAAATTCCATTTGAATGTTAAATTTTATCCCTCACCCTTAAATTTACGCCTCGAGAGAGGGTAAATGATTTTCGATAGAAAATCGAAATTCTATTTATAATACTCATTTTAGATTCGAACTAGAGATAGGAATTTTTTAAGTGGGGTATTATTCCTTGAATTTCAACTCTACATTTATTTTCTAAGATTTACATAAATTATAATTGATCTGTCCTAGCGGGTGATTAATTAAAAGGAGTGTAGATCTATTTTCTAGAGTTGTGGGGTATTAAACTTAATTTTCTAAAAGGTCATTATTAAAATTATATTTGCAAGGAGAGTTGATTTGTAAGTTTGATATTAATTTGAAAGAATTCAATTAATTAAATTGATTAATTAGAATAGCTAAAATTTGTGGTGTAATCCCACTCCTTGATAGTTCTCATTATTATTTACATCACTTTATCTATTATTTTAGTGTTAGACTTTATTTTTCACTTTTAGTCACTTTCTAGTTAGTTGTTTTCATCTCAAATTTTAGTTTAGTGTTATTTCATATAACTTCACCTAATGGTTTTAATATTTGAAAAAGCTAAAAAAATAGAAAAAGCAAAAACCCCCAAAAAAAAAAAAGTGAAGTACAATTGAGTTTGTCTCTAGCTTTACCCACTTGATGTGGATTGATACCCTTACTTACCTCTACACTTTAGATTATTATATTTTGAAGGTATTTGAGGCTTTGACAAACTTGGGTTTCAACAACGACACACAAAAAGCATAGTTATCAGGTTGTTAATAGAATGGATTGCAACCCTTTATCCCCATATTATACAGTCGACTGCGTTCGTTCGAACATAGTTGTGATGGGTTCAAAACTCCAGGGCATGGCGACCGTTATTGCAGAGATTGTGAAAACCCAGACTTTAAACCTTACCAGGCCTCTCATTAATCAATACTTGGGAAATTTGAAGGACTTGGGTAGAGATGGTTTGCAATTCGACTAGATTATCGGTCACTTGAAAAATTTGAATGGCCTTCAGTTAGTTAACCAGATGGTAGTATTCCGGAAGCATCTGGATGCCCAACGGGCTGAGGAGGAAAACCTGATTGAGTTGGCATTGTTTCTAGAAGAAATATATCGAGATGTCCAAGCCATCGAAGAGGCTCTTTGTGCTACAAAACAAAAATGAGAAAAACTCCTCATTGATCATGTCCAGGTCCAAGCAAGACTTGAGGTTTCTATCAGTGTCCAAAGAACATGTAACAAATCCTCTTTGGGTTTACCTGGGGATTTATTTTCTTCCCCAGATATGTGGTTCCTCTTAGACTGACTTCTCCCTAAGCCTTGTAAAAATTTTCCCTTTCTTTATATGTAATTCTTGGGCGGTAGTTCCCAATTATGTAGTTTATTTCCAGGTATATGAATGACAAGGGAATCTCATTTTTGTCTTATCATCTCTTCGTGTTATAACTACTTTAAAAATCTTGTAGTCTTCAAACAAAATTCTAGTTACAATGATAAATATATATTCAAAATGACGTATATATATATGGAAAACCAAATACATCTCTATTATAAGGTTACTTCCCTATACATGATAGACCTTTAACCAGTTGTTATTAATCTTGAATGGTTTGTTTTCTTCCATCTTTGAAATTAAATAGTAACCTGACTGATGAGCCTCCTTCATAATGAAAGGTCCCTCCCAATTCATAGCAAACTTATGGAGAGGGATCCCCCTGATGTGCTTCACATCTATTTTTAAAACGAGGTCTCCTCTAACAAACTTCCTTAGTCTCACCAAGTTATCATATACCCTTGAGAGTTGCTTCATGTACATTTGGAAGTGTCGCATCGCGTTATCTTTGTGCTCATCTAATGCTTCCAATTGTACGTGTCTGCTCTGAGGGAGCATGCTACTTCGTAGGGAATAACAGGCAGAGGGAAATTCAAACTCCATTGGAAGGATTGCTTCAGCTCCATATACAAGGGAAAACGGTGTGTATCCTATGGGGTTTTTCTTGGTCATTCGGTAGGCCCACAGTACTACTGGGATCTTATCGTCTAACGATTCTGGGAAATCTTCCATAATTTTGGATAAAATATTGACCAAGGTCTTGTTAGTCGCTACAGCTTGATCGTCTCCCTTGGGATATGCCACCGTTGAGGTATGATGGACGATGAAGTATCTATCAGCGAGCATTGTTACCTATTTGTTGACGAAAGGGATTCTGTTATCAGAGAGGATGACTTTTGGGATCCCAAAATAACAGATTATGTATTCTCTAATAAAATTAGCCACCACGCCAGTCGTTGCTCTTGTAAGTGGTATCCCTTCAGCCCACTTCGTAAAGCACTCCGTCGCCACTAAAATCTAGATCTTTCATCTTGACGAAGGGTGTATTGCCCCTACCTAGTCAAACGCCCAACTGTGGCATGGATAAGGAGTGGTCAAAGAACGTAAGTCCACCAAAGGAGCATGGATCAAGTTTCCATGTAGCTAACACGCCTTGCACTTTCGCACAAACTCAACATAATCTTTCTCCATAGTTGGCCAATAATACCCCAATGTCGTTAATTTGTCATATACCGTCCATGTAGAGTTAAAATATACCCCAATGCCAATAGATAAAAAATTCCAATAATACGCCAATGTGAGTCCATTTTCCCATTATAATACCCCAATGTGAGTATAACAATACCCCAATAAAAATTGCCAATATACCCTAATGGCAATAATACCATCCACGTACAGTTAAAATAGATAAAAAAAAATGCATCAGAAAAACACATCCATATGTGAGTCCTTTTTCCCTTATGTATTGTCCGTATGTCAGTCCTAACAAAAGTGTCCTGACTTTTTCTACAGTAATCATTACCAACAGAAATTCACACTAAGTTATTACCAGGGAAACTCAAGTCCTCTCTATAGGCAGTCGTTTAGTTTTCTTCATCAAGCCCCCCTCCCATGACTGTTAATTATTCTTCACAATGCGCTCCATGTATATAGAAGAAGACAAGGCTCCATCTATAACGGATAATGTTTTGAGACATCTAGATAACATCACCATCTCTTAGAACACCGTGCAATTAGAAATAATGGCATTAGGCGACGCAGAATCCGCTTGAGACCACTTCTACACCTGGAGCACGAGAGAATATACTCCATCTGGTACGCCATTTTCTGGGGATATCAAGACAGTACTGATTAATCCTCAGGATCCGCACCTATTAGTTATCATGCCAACTCCCCTGCTAATGTCTCCCCCACTTTCAGTTGCTATTTTCCCCGCATGATTACTTTAAACCTTAGCATCAGTCGAGTACCCACACCTCCCCACGAGCTAAGTCTTTAGCTCCTCCACCGGCCAATGAGATTGTACCCCTACTTCTAAATTAAGAGATAACATGTGTCCAATCTGAATTATTTCTCCTCCAAGAAGCCATCAGTAAGATGAAAACTACTAACGAGCTCGCAAAAATTCAGAAGATGGCTCTCTATCATGAGTATCGACTACCAAATAAATTCAAGATGCGTGTCTTTAATATATACAATATATTGGGCTCCCCATCAGCCCATTTATCCAACTCCACCTTAATATGTATGTCTTAAACATTTACTTGGGATTACTAAATAGCATGTTACCCTCCACACAATTCGAATGAGCCGTTACTTGGTATATGGTTCTGAAACATGAGGGAGATGCTAAAATATAGGATGATGTGATGATGCCGAAAATCAGCACCACCAGGTGAGGAGTTTGCTAGCTCGACACAGGTGTAACAATGGCAGCACAGTTCTATGAATAAGGCAAGAATGAGGTGAGGAGAAGAGGAATGAATGCAGGAACATAAGTGGTTCAGCCAAACCGGCCTACGTCCACTGTGAGTGTGTGTGAATAATATCACTGAAAGAAGGCACTAATGGCCAAGGATACAACCTCTCAAGCTCTTTCTCCCTCTATAGTGTAAACTTAGACAGAATTTCAGCTAGGGTTTCAATATCTGTCCCCCTTTGCAAGGTAGGGGATGATCCCTTTATATAATGCCTAGGGGGTGTAATGTACCCCCTATGCATGTAATGTGCATGTGTGTAGTTTCCTCACCAATGAGGGTGTGCCAGCTGTCAGGTCCACATGTAAGTGATGATGATGAAATATTCCCCCCACATGTGGGGAATAATCTTGTTGTAACTGATCTTGGCCCAGGTGTCCTTATCCAAATGCTTGCGGATACTTTGACAATCGTGCTGGTGAATGGCCTCGGCCTAGGAGAGGCCGAGCTATAAGGGTAGGTCGTCCGATCCACAAATTAATGATGTCATGCGCTGTCTCGGCTTTATGTCAGCCGAGGTAAACACCTATATCGGCCTGGGACGAGCCATTTAGCGTGCTGATGGTAAGCGATCCCTGGTAACCTTGGCCTCCTACGAGGTAGGGTTCATGTTGTAGGTGTGTTTAGCTTCTTGTTATCTTGGCCTACTGTTGACCGGGGTTACTATTCCTTGGCACCTGGAGTTGATGTTATCTGTGATATGAGAAGTGTTCCGGGGGGAGTGCATGTCTTAGTGTCGGCCTGGGCCGAGGTAGCCTTGGCCGAGGGATGATATCGTGGGCCACCCCTGCACCGGTGGGTCGGCTAACGTCTCGGCTCTCATTTCGGCCGAGGTATGTTCCACTAGGCCGAGGTCATACTTGGGCATATCAATCACCCCCCAGCCCTTAGTCATTTGCGAAGAGTGGTGGCTAAGGGGTTCTTGCCTCCGAGGTCTATTTACCCCAAAGTCAATACCCGCATGACACTTGTCCATTGCTAAGGCGTGCCCACTTGGTTGGCACATGCTGTCAATTGTCCCTTGGGATTCCCAAGGCAATGATGAGCCTTGGGAATCGTGCCCAAGTATTTAAAGGCTAAAACCTTCCTTTTTCTTCTTCTTCCTCATTTCTCTCCTGTTCAAGCGATTACTCCCCCGTTTTCTGTGATTTTCTCTCCGAAGCTAGCCTCTGCTCCAGCGATTGTTCCGCTGAGGGATACCACCTTTCCTGCGCGATACTCTCCACATTGTTCACCAACCTCACCTTCAGGTATCTTCCCTCTCCATCTCCTTCGTTTTTGATATTTTTAATTTTGAACTTTCCGGTTAGATCTTGAGTTTTCCGGTGGAGCAGGTTTCCTGCATAGGTTCTTTAGTTGGATCTAAAATTCCCTTAACTTTTCAAGCCATCTTTGTTTGTAGTTTTTATTTTTTAGGATATTCCCAAGTTTAAGGTCTGCAAAATCCTTGTGTCGTCCCCAGATGCTCAGACCCTTGTACCAACTTCTTGAAGACTTTCCATCTCTAAAGGAGAAGACCTTGGATAAACTTAGACAAAAAGAGAGAGCTCAGGAAGAAGCTCGCAGGTCGCAAGAGTCCCCCATCAGACCCCTCTTTCCTCCTCCTCTCAAGGTGGTGTACCCTCGTCCTCCTGAAAATTTTTACCAGACAGACGCCTCTGCCAAAAACTTGCCGATGTCCGAGTCTGAGTCTTCTACCTCTGATCCGATGTCAGTGGACTCTTTCCAAGAGGCCATGGACTTCACTACTCAGGCTGACCAGAACCCTGACCATGCCGAGGTCTCCAGTCGTGCCTCGTCTCAGAATGTCACAAGCACCTCTAGTTCTTCTTCAGAGGTTGAACTTGTAGAGCCAAGTGTGGCCGTGCCTGGCATCCTAAATGCTATTCCTCTGTCGGCCGTAACCGAGGCCGAGTTTTCTCAGAGGTTCCCCGGTAACCCGTCAACGTCTGCTCCAGCCGACGTTGAGTCTGACGATGATGAGGATGCCGAAAGTGAAGTTGACACCTCTGAGGCAGACGAGTACGAGAGTACCATTACCGAGGTGGATTTACTGCACTTCAGGTACTTATATTCCATTAGCCCCTCTATCCACTTAAGGAGACCTCTGAGAGAAGAGAGGGCCTACCACTGCAGGGATGGGGAAATCTGCCTGTATGAGCAGATGTTCAAGTTAGGTTTTCGTCTTCCCATCCACCCCGTCATTAGGACCATTCTATCATTCACCAATTTGGCCCCCTTGCAGCTCTCTCCCAACGCCTGGAGGGTTATTATAGGGGCCATCTTCTTGTGGAGGGAGGTTCACCACTCTGACCTCCCAGTGCAGGTCTTTGCTGGTTGTTACGTCCCTACCTCGGCCAAGAACCATCCGAGCTATTACCACTTTGTGGCTCGGAGGCCTGAGAAAAAGATGCTCCTGGTCACTCAGACCTCCAACCATAATTGGAAACCCAGGTACTTTTTTGCCTCAGGGCCTTGGGAATTTGGTTCTTCCATTCCCTCGTCCATCTTCGAGCCGAGAATACCCCGGAAATGGGGAAAAGTCACCATGGCTGCTAGGGCCGACCCTGGACTTAGTGTGCAACACGACAAAAAGGTGAAGGCCCTGCAGGACCAAGGGTCCCATGGGATGTTTGTCAAATTTGAGCATCTGCTGACCCCCCAGTATCTCTCGGGGACAGGCCTTGGCGGAAGTCCCTTAGCTGACTTTGGTAAGAATTTTTACCTTAACCGTGTTGCCTCTTATCACGCGTACTTTATTTCTGACTCGTATCTTTTTACTTTTGCAGAGAAACCACCAGATGTTTCCGACGAGTTGTGGGAGATGGCGGCCCCGAGTTTGTCCAGACTTGTCAAGAAGACTGGTATGAATGCTCCTCCACCTGCTCCCTCCACATCCAAGTCTAAGAAGAGGGCACCCGATGTCCATCCTCCTGAGGAACAGAGGCCGAGCTCCAGGGCAAAGAGGGGCTCAGACACTGCTATCCCTGTCACTGCCGACACGTTATCTGCCCGTCTGGACCAGTTAAAACTCTCTGATAGCGTGGTCGGCCACAGCCAACAGGCAATGGACGCTCTGAACAACATGATGACCGATGCCGACAAGCGCTTCTTCAGGTCCATGGAGACCCCCATGATGGTTGAATTCGGCCTTCATCGAGTAGTCCAGGTATAACTCATTTCTTTATCCGAAGTATAACGTCTGATGTTGTTTTCATCTAACTTCTTCATTTACTGTGCAGGGTGCAGCTGCTATGTACCAGCTATCCAACTGGACTTTGAGGAAATTGCCTCTCTGAAGTCATTACTGAATGTGATGCCATCACCAACCCTTAAGAGTCTGAGATCCTCACTTAAGGGTCTGAGGTCCTCCAGTCGAGATGTCCGAGCTCAGACCTCATCACCACCAAGTGGTATTATGAGGGTCTGAGGTCATCACCTAGGCCGAGGTAAACCTCATAATTTCACCAAATTAATGATGTTAAGGGTCTGAGGTCCTCCAGCCGAGATGTCCGAGCTCAGACCTCGTCACCACCAAGTGGTGTTATGAGGGTCTGAGGTCATCACCTAGGCCGAGGTAAACCTCATAATTTCACCAAATTAATGATGTTAAGGGTCTGAGGTCCTCCAGCCGAGATGTCCGAGCTCAGACCTCGTCACCACCAAGTGGTGTTATGAGGGTCTGAGGTCATCACCTAGGCCGAGGTAAACCTCATAATTTCACCAAATTAATGATGTTAAGGGTCTGAGGTCCTCCAGCCGAGATGTCCGAGCTCAGACCTCGTCACCACCAAGTGGTGTTATGAGGGTCTGAGGTCATCACCTAGGCCGAGGTAAACCTCATAATTTTACCAAATTAATGATGTTAAGGGTCTGAGGTCCTCCAGCCGAGATGTCCGAGCTCAGACCTCATCACCACCAAGTGGTGTTATGAGGGTCTGAGGTCATCACCTAGGCCGAGGTAAACCTCATAATTTCACCAAATTAATGATGTTAAAGGTCTGAGGTCCTCCAGCCGAGATGTCCGAGCTCAGACCTCGTCACCACCAAGTGGTGTTATGAGGGTCTGAGGTCATCACCTAGGCCGAGGTAAACCTCATAATTTCACCAAATTAATGATGTTAAAGGTCTGAGGTCCTCACCTAAGAGGTTATCCCCATAATAAATTTCACCAAATGAATGATGTTAAAATGAAACAAGAATTTGCCATGGAAACTGATCTTTATTCACAACCTCTTCTCAATAAGATGGTACTTTTACAATTGGCAAAATAAATGCAACATTATTTGAAATATCTCTTTAGGTGATCGGCATTCCACGGGTTGATGAAGGGTTCTCCCTCTAGGTTCTCTAGCCTATATGTGCCAGGCACAATCTCTTCCGTTACTCTGTAGGGGCCATGCCAGTTCGGGTGTAGCTTGTTTGTTTTCTGTAGGGTCTTCTTGAGCACTAGGTCTCCTACCGCAATGGGTCTTGTCTTCACCCTTTTATTGTAGAACTTTGCTGCCCTCTGTTGGTAGGCTGCCTTCCTCACCTCTGCGTCTTCCCTTCTTTCTTCTATAAGGTCCAGGTCTAACCTCCTCCTTTCCCCGTTGTTGTCATGATCATAGGTCTGAATTCGATGAGTTGGTAGGCCAATCTCCGTTGGTATGACGGCTTCTGAACCATGTGCCAACATAAATGGGGTTTCTCCTGTGGGTGTCCTTGCTGTGGTCCTGTAAGCCCAAAGCACAGCATAAACCTCTTCTATCCATCTCCCCTTGGCGTCTTCTAACCTCTTCTTGATTCCATCCAAGATAGTCCTATTTGTAACCTCAGTCTGGCCATTAGCCTGAGGTCGACCAGGAGATGAGAAGAACTGTTTAATCCCCACACTTTGGCAATACTTCGCCAAGGAGGTGTTCTTGAACTGGGTCCCATTATCTGAAATGAGCGTGTTTGGGAGGCCATACCTACATATGATGTTTTTCCAGATGAACTGAAAGGTCTTCTGCTCCGTAATTGTTATCATGGGTTCGGCTTCTACCCATTTTGAAAAGTAGTCAATGGCAACTATCAAGAATCTATAGTTGTTGACAGCTCTTGGCAATGGTCCTACCAAATCAATTCCCCATACTGCGAACGGCTATGGCGAAGAGATTAATGTCATAGGCTGGTGGGGTTGGTGCGGGATAGTGGCGAACCTCTGACATTTGTCACACCTCTTCACATAGTCAGCAGCATCCTTAGATAAGGTTGGCCACCAGTATCCCTGAGTGATGATTCTCTTGGCTAAGGGTCTTCCTCCTATATGGCTAGAGCAAGAGCCCTCATGAACCTCCTGCAAGACCCGGGTTACCTCCATGGGATGCACACATCTGAGGAGGGGCAAGAGGAACCCCTTCTTATACAAAACATCCCCTACCAAAGAGAACTTGGGAGCTCTGTACCTCAACTTTCTTCTTTCCAGCTTGGATTCAGGTAGCTCCCCCTCTCTTAAGTATCTGACGAGCGGGTCAATCCAAGAGTCCCCCAGGTTCACGTTGTGACAAGGGCTGGGCACCTCGTCCTCCTCGATGCTTGCCTTTCCCAGGACTTCGATTGGGATGGTTCTTCTCAAGTCTGTCTTCATTGCCGAGGCCAGCCTTGCTAATGCGTCGGCGTGATTGTTGCTCAATCTTGGCACTTTCTTCAGTTTGGCCTCTTCAAAAAATTCTAGCAACCCTCTTACCTTTTTTAAGTACCTAGCCATCCTCTCATCCTTGGCCTCATATGCCCCCAATACTTGGTTAACAATCAACCTTGAGTCGCTGTGGAGTAGAAGCCGCTTTACCCGCAGAGTAGTTGCCAATAGGAGGCCCGCTATCATGGCCTCGTACTCAGACTCGTTGTTTGAGGCCTGGAAGTTGAATCTTAAGGCATACTCAATGTTGGCACCATCTGGAGCTGAGAGTTCCAGCCCCGCACCGCTTCCACCGTCACAGGAGGATCCATCCACAAAGAGGCTCCACACGTCTTCCTCTGAAGAGAAGACCCCTTTTCTCATCACTCCTTTTTCGAAGAGGTATCGATCCTCTTCATTTTCTTCTATTCTCCTCCGAGTCTTGCCTGGTACAACCTCTTCTCGTCCCCGGAAGACGTACGGATCTATTTCTTCGGAATCTCGGGAGACAGCTCGACCCTTCTCTTCGCCGCTTTCCAAGTTATTCCCTGACTCCGTCTCTTCCCACGTGAACTCTGCGACGAAGTCAGCAAGGGCCTGTCCCTTAATGGCTATTCTGGGCTGGTAAGTAAGATCATACTCTCCTAGTTCAATGGCCCAGGTCATCAATCTTCCGGACTTCTCAGGCTTGTGCAGGACCTGCCTTAGTGGGGAGTCCGTGAGGATTGTCATAGAGTGAGCTTGAAAATAGGGTTTCATTTTCCTTGAAGCATGGATAAGAGCATAGGCCAACTTCTCCATCCGGGGATACTTCTGTTCAGACCCTTGTAAGGCCTTACTGTTAAAGTATACAGGCCTCTGAACTCTATCCTCTTCTCGTACGATGGCCGCGCTAACGGCCGACTCAGAGACTGCTAGATATACATACAGCCTTTCCCCGGCGATGGGCCGGGACAGCAGCAAGGGAGACCCTAAGTAGGATTTTAGTTGATCAAAAGCTTTTTCACATTCTTCATCCCACTGGAAGGCCTTCCTTAGAACTTTGAAGAACGGAAGACACTTATCCGTTGACCTGGAAACAAACCTGTTCAGGGCTGCCACTCTTCCCGTGAGTCTCTGGACATCCTTGATACTCCTAGGAGTCTTCATATCGAGCAATGCCTTGATTTTCTCAGGGTTTGCCTCAATCCCCCTTTGATTAACCATGAAACCCAGGAACTTCCCAGCTCCTACCCCAAAGACACATTTCGCCGGATTGAGCTTCATTCTGTATTTGTCCATGACATCAAAGGTCTTCTCAAGGTCTGCCACGTGAGTACATGCGTTCAGACTCTTCGTTAGCATATCGTCTACGTATACCTCCATGGTCTTACCTATCTGTTCCTCAAACATCCTATTGACGAGACGCTGATATGTTGCCCCCGCATTTTTCAGACCAAAGGGCATTACCTTGTAACAGTATGTCCCCTTGTCAGTGATGAAGGCTGTTTTCTCAGAGTCTCCGGCGTCCATGAAGATTTGGTTATAACCCGAATAAGCATCCATGAAGCTCATGAGCTCGTGCCCTGCGGTTGCATCCACCATCTGGTCTATCCTAGGTAGGGGATAGCTGTCCTTCGGGCAAGACCTATTCAGGTCTGTGAAATCTACGCACATCCGCCACTTTCCATTGGCCTTAGGCACGATCACTGCATTTGAGAGCCACTCTGGATAGGTGACCTCTCGTATGAATTCGGCCTCTTCCAACTTCTTCACCTCTTCCCGAATAACCTCATACTTCTCTCTGGAGTAAATTCTCCTCCTCTGCTTGATTGGTCTGGCATCCCTGTTCACGTTGAGTTTGTGGGTCATGACCTCGGGGTCTATACCAGGCATGTCGGTGTGGCTCCAGGCAAAGACACTCTGCCTCTTCCGGAGAAGGCTTACCAGCTCTTCCTTAATCCTTGTTTCTAGGGCCTTGCCGACCTGGATGGTTTTTTCCGGCTCGTCCTCATTGAGGACGATGGATTCTACCTCTTCCGCGGCCTCGCCCTTCTTCAGCTTTGTTTCATCTCTCGGATCAAGGGTGTCTATGCTGTAGGTGGAGGTTGCCCTCTTATGGGCCTCCCTCGCTTCAGCTGAGTTAAAGTAACACTCCTGTGCCGTGGTCTGATCCCCCTGCACTTCCCCTACCCCGTAAGGGGTCGGGAATTTTAGCATTTGATGGACCGTTGACGGCACGGCTTCAAACTCCTTGAGGGCTACTCTTCCAATGATGAGGTTGTAGGCCGAGTAGACATTCTCATCCATCACAAAAAAGTTTATCTTCTTAGTCAGCCTCTTGGGCCACCTATCCCCCATACGCACATCCATCTCATACATGCCTAACGGGTGCACTTTCTCACCACTAAAGCCTATCAAGGGATGGTGGTATGGCACTAATCTTGATCTGCTAAGACCCAAGATCTTGAAACAAGGCCAGAACATTACATCTGCTGAACTTCCCCCATCTATGAGGATTCTCCCTACATCGCACCCATGCACCCTTGTCGTTATGACCAAGGGGTCATCATGTGGGGCTAAGATGCCCTTGAAGTCGAGCCGGGAGAAACCCACCACTAGGGTGTCCATGTCCACCTTCGTTCTCTTCTGCACAGTGTCAGAAGACGTCAGGTTCACAACCTCTGGCCTGACCACCGACTTGGCCTCCGCTACATGAGCCTTTCTATCAGCCACCTCAGAGCCACCTCCTGCGAATCCCCCGCATATGGTGCCAACACCAAAGGAGATCATTCCTACCCTCTTCACTGGGGTGTTGTCATCCCTAGGTGGGAGATCCGGGTCATCTCCATCATCACCCTCCGAATCATCATGCCTTCTAGCCGGGACATCACCATGGCACCTGTCATCTCTTTTCTTCTTAGTGTCTTATCTGCCACCTCTTGGGGCCTTACCATCCACATACTTTCTTAGCTTCCCGGATTTCAGCATCTTCTCAATCTCGTCCTTCAAGGCGAAGCATTTGTCTGTAATATGGCCGTGATCCTGATGGAACTCACACCATAGGTTTTTATTCCTCTTATGTGGCGGAGCCTTCAACTTCTCTGGCCACCTCAGGGCCCGGTCACTCTTGATCTCATTAATAATGTGCTCACAGCTCACAGTCAGAGGAGTGTAATGAGCGAACTTATCATCCGCTGACCGCTTCTTCCCTTCTTTCTTGCCCTGGGACCTCCCGGCACTACCACGGTTCTCCTCCTCGTATTTGGCGGCCATCGCCTCTTCCGCATTCATCACTTTTCCTGCAGTGGACAACAGCTCTGCCATAGACTTGGGGGGGTCTTCCGCCAGCTTCCATAGTAACTTTCCCTTCTGGAGGCCTCCTATAAGGGCGGTCATGGCTATGCTCTCTTCATAGTCCTCCACCTCTAACTTCTCCTTGTTGAACCTTGCAATGTAGTCTCTTAGGCTTTCTCCTTTAGCCTGTTTGACATATAGGAGGTGGGTAGTCTTCTTCTGAGGTCTTACCCCAAAGCAGAAGTTATGTATGAACTGCTCAGCCAACCCCTTGAAGTTTTCGATCGAATTCTTTGGAAGAGAGGTGAACCAGCTATGCGCGGCCCCCGTTAAGGTCCCTGAGAAGGCCCTGCATTTCATCTCATCAGGTATCGAGTAAATGTCTGCGGCTGACTGATACATCTCGATATGGTGCACTGGATTAGTGCTGCCATCATATTTAGGAGTCACCGTAGGAGGCTTGAACTTAGCGGGGGTTGGGAACCCCATTATCCTAGCTACAAACGGGGAGCCCTCCGAGTAGCCCCTTTGCAATGGGTCCCTACTTTTCATGAGGTCCCCTATCTTCTCCTCGAGACGTTGGATTGAGTCATTCCAGGGTCTTCTCCCCTCAATTTGGCCGAGGTTGTCCCCTGCCACCTCTCTGTAGTGGACAGAAGGTTCCCCAGCCACGACCCTCTGACTGTTGACCTCTTCCTGTTCCCTTGCTCTTCCCTCCATGGGTCGGCCTTGATCTGGCCGATCCCCTCTTTGGGAGACTGCTGCACTCCTTGACCTCGATAGCCTGTGTCTTAGGTCATTAACCGGTCCCAGCCTCTCGAAGGCCGAGCCCCTGCTCAACCTGTTGAAGGCCGACCCTCTCTGCCGGGCCTCATCTCTTCTTCGGCCGACACATCCTTGGCTTTGCCGAAGAGGTCGTACGGTATTATCGGACACCTCATATGGCTCCCAGCAGTCTTCTGGGGCCTCTTCTACTCCTATGTCATCGTACCTATCCTCCGGGCAAGGGTTTACTTGCCTCCCCAGGCGCAAACGCCTAGGGTCAGCAACGTCCCTTCTCCGCTGGGGTGCAGGTTGGTCCTTCATCGGTGCCTGGGGTGGTCCCCTGGCACCCGGTTGGGGTTGAACTGCCGCCGGGGTGATCATGTCCGGTGAGACTCCAGGTGGTCTCATCATCATGGTTTGGCTGAGCTGTGCAAATTGCTCCTTCATCGCTTGTTGTGTTGCAGCCAAAGATTTCAAGGCAGCTGCCACCTCCGCCATTTAGGACTGGGGGGGAGCCTGATTGGAGCTAGCTCCCCCACCTCCGGGCGGCGGGAGAGGTGGCGGCATGTCTGGTGCCATGTGTTAAACTGTATAGAGCCTTAATCGCAGGTGAGCTTAATACCTGAAAGGACCTCTTTCAATGGTGAAACAGCTCCACACAAGGGGTGGACTCTGGTTCACCACCAGAGTCTCCGGTGAGGTAAAGCAGAAAAAGAGGATGAGATAGCTTCTCGCTTCCCACAGACGGCGCCAAAATGATGATGCCGAAAATCAGCACCACCAGGTGAGGAGTTTGCTAGATCGACACAGGTGTAACAATGGCAGCACAGTTGTATGAATAAGGCAAGAATGAGGTGAGGAGAAGAGGAATGAATGCAGGAACATAAGTGGTCAGCCAAACCGGCCTACGTCCACTGTGAGTGTGTGTGAATAATATCACTGAAAGAAGGCACTAATGGCCAAGGATACAACCTCTCAAGCTCTTTCTCCCTCTATAGTGTAAACTTAGACAGAATTTCAGCTAGGGTTTCAATATCTGTCCCCCTTTGCAAGGTAGGGGATGATCCCTTTATATAATGCCTAGGGGGTGTAATGTACCCCCTATGCATGTAATGTGCATGTGTGTAGTTTCCTCACCAATGAGGGTGTGCCAGCTGTCAGGTCCACATGTAAGTGATGATGATGAAATATTCCCCCCACATGTGGGGAATAATCTTGTTGTAACTGATCTTGGCCCAGGTGTCCTTATCCAAATGCTTGCGGATACTTTGACAATCGTGCTGGTGAATGGCCTCGGCCTAGGAGAGGCCGAGCTATAAGGGTAGGTCGTCCGATCCACAAATTAATGATGTCATGCGCTGTCTCGGCTTTATGTCAGCCGAGGTAAACACCTATATCGGCCTGGGACGAGCCATTTAGCGTGCTGATGGTAAGCGATCCCTGGTAACCTCGGCCTCCTACGAGGTAGGGTTCATGTTGTAGGTGTGTTTAGCTTCTTGTTATCTTGGCCTACTGTTGACCGGGGTTACTATTCCTTAGCACCTGGAGTTGATGTTATCTGTGATATGAGAAGTGTTCCGGGGGGAGTGCATGTCTTAGTGTCGGCCTGGGCTGAGGTAGCCTTGGCCGAGGGATGATATCGTGGGCCCCCCCCCTGCACCGGTGGGTCGGCTAACGTCTCGGCTCTCATCTCGGCCGAGGTATGTTCCACTAGGCCGAGGTCATACTTGGGCATATCAATCACCCCCCCCCTCTTATGAGAGATGAACTCTCTCATATGTCGTTCTTTTCTCAAATAGTAAGACTACAAAGTGGAACTTGGAGTCACACATAAGGACTTAGAGATGCTAAAGCAGGAGGAAGGAGAGGTTGTGGCCACATCCATCACCCACTGGAGAGAGAATGTTGGTCATATGGTCAACAACCCCTTGGAAAATGATCAGATAGAGACCGTGAGAAAAAAATTCCTTCAGAAAGAAGTACATAGAGAAGTGGGACGCACGTGGATCCCCAACTTCAAATATCTCAACTAGTTCATTGCTCGTAAAAAACACCTATAGCTTCCACATCTCACATCACTACCCTTGTAGTCACTTGGCAACTAGAATTGTGCCAAGTCGTTAACAACCCCAAGACTTGGTATTCACCATTGCACCATTATAACAATGACACCCTCCTAAAAAAATCAAGTATTTCCCCCTCCCAAAGTCTGTCGAACTTGGCAAAGGCACCTTAAAAATCTTCAAGAACCCCTCAGTCGGGTCTTCACCGCACTAAAATTAGATAATCAGCTGAAGCCTCTCAACCTTAGACCACCCCCACCATCACAAATAGGAACTTGAAGGACTCACATTGTGAGTTCCATCATAGGCACAATCACATCACAGATAACTATTGGGTGTTGAGATACGCCATTAAAAACCTCATTGACGTCAAGAGACTCATATTTTTAAAGACAAATGTTACTAACAATCCCTAGCCCTATCATCCCAACCTCAGTACCAATGCCTTATCAGACACTCCCGCACTGAACCCTGAACCTTTCACCATGATAGTCCTCATTCATCATAAACTAAGGATGAGGACACACTCACATTTCAAAACAGCGACCCCAATGAGCATGACATCACCTTCCATAAAAATCTTTGTCAAAAGTAAGCCCTCCATTGATCATATGGAATTCTTCATCATGGACTTAAACTTCCTGAAAACTAACCATTCCAGTCCAAACTTACTATTGGTCACATAATACATGTTCTCAAAAGAGTCAAGGCTTATTACTCCTTCTACAGGGAGAATAGATCACTCGGTCGAATTAGAAGAGATGCACGATGAGGCCCTCCAATTAATTGAGAATATTACCTTTATAGTACTAATTTATCCATCGGATGGGGAAGATCAACCTATGAGGCACACCTATTCACTCTCACAAATTTAGGAACAAATAGTCGTACTCACTTCCCTAATACATCAAAAACTTTCTCGGTCAACTCTTCATAAAATAGTAGGAATGCCACAATTCAAGATGCCAGACAAAAGAACTCGTAGTTTGAACAATCGGATAGCCTAGCCTCTAGTAGAAAATGAGTAAAAGACACCGATAAGTCAAGGTCGAAGATCACATTACCTGAAAGTACCAAGTTTTTCATGCCCAACTATACGAAGGGGGAAAAAGAATGAGGTCCCATATTGCTAAAAGTGACGCCTCTTGGGAAGCTAAATTCTTAGCTAACCACGGTCCAATAGCTTGTGTTACACACATCAGTCTTCCAAAGGAGATATAAAACCTACTCTATGAAAATCAAAGGGTCATGGTCGCCTAAATAATATTCTAGACTGAGTATGGCTGGTAAGGGATGAGCGCTCGACCCCCTCTCTAAGGACTCGAAACACGACTTTTCCCTTGTGCTACTATCCATATGATACAAATGGACACCACTGGCAGTATCGCTACTTCTCTACTAATAGGTTTTAAACCTGGGCTAAACCCTGATATGAAAATCACTGCCTCCGATAAATTATATCCTATCCGAAGAGCTTCATCCCTTGAGCCCCGACAGGTCTACTATGCTCACCTACCAAAATAGGTTATTACAGATTTCTTTGACCACCTCCTAATCACCGAGTGAACACATCCCCAAGGTATGGAGATGATTTTGTCTCAACCCTTAGGTCTAGACTATGATGTAATAATGAGACTACTCTCGAGAAAAGGACTAGTACTTCATGAACAAGGACCTATATCCTTCAAATCTCCTGACATTCGAGAAAACAAAATTAAGGTTGGTTTTAGATCTACCACAAAGGAACTTCACCACTTGGAACAATAACAACACTATACCTGACGTATGAAAAGGTGAGGCTATAGTGTAGATAATTTCTAACCAACTCTCTCATATGAAGGAGCACCCCCTACTTTTTCAACAGTGAGGGAGAACTCAAGATCCATAATATCAACATGTACAAAAATATACAGTTTATCGAAAAGGACAAATTTCCAATGGAAATACGTGACACCGTATGAAGGTCTATCAGAGCAGCCCCCCAACAATAGAAAATCTTCCCACAACCAAAAAGGCACCTCACGAGCAACCACACTGACCCTCATAGTGAACTTAACTTACTCATCCTATGGTTGGCCTTCGACCTATTCGTACATGGAATATTTCCATGGACCCATCACTACACCATTGTGGGGCATAGATGTGGGACCACATACCTAAATGCTGCCCACATCATCGGTGTCATCGAGCTCTAAGATGAAATGACCTAACGAGGCCATACTCCATCAAAAATTCCTCCCACTCAGAGGTATTCATGCAAATTGTAGACACAAATGGTTAGACTATCTCTCCACGATCATTTACAGGAAACTTCCACAGTCTTTGGTTTGTAGTAACTGCATTTCACGTAACTAGATTCGTCAAAGGAATTTACCCTAGGATGAGAATATCCATAATATCGCTACTATGACGGGGAGATTTGCTATGAGGCTATAAGAAAAATGAAAAACATAAATCCATGGAGGTCTGAAACCTCTTCAGATGATGACGACGTCCATGAGACCTCCTCGGATGAAGACATATGGTTAGGATCACCTATGTCTATGTAACCTCCTTCTGACGCACCGAATTAAAAAGATGAACATATCCTCTTGAAAGTGGTGAAAATCCTCACTCATGTCCCCTATACAGAAATGGCCGTACGTTGGATGAACAACACCTTGTCTAAATCCCCACCTCATACTAGGATTAAGGCTCGTGAAATCCTAATACTTGACCCAATCCTGGGCTGGACCGAAGTTATGGCTCCAAACTTAAATATCATATCGACCCCACATCTTTAACTGGACTTTTACTAAGTTTAGATAAAGGTGAACGAAAAAATTAGCAGAATCCATACTCTCTTTAGACAAAGAAGTCAGCTTCCTCATTTGATTTGGATAAAATTCCACTCCTCTGATCCTGACTAATAAAGAGAAAGATCATTCCAAAGAACATGTCACGCCCTATGCTCAGGAAAACACCAAAATCCAAGAGAAACTCCATTGGATGTTAACTAATATCACCATTTGGGAGTTACTATCTACATCATGAGATACCAAATCACCTTATCCGTCTATTGTCTTTAGCTTTTGTGCCACAAGACCTAACCTTTTCTGAGATATCATCCATCATCTTATCCATTGCCATGTAGCAACACATTATCTTCTCGGATGAAGATCTCGCCATGTAAGGCTATAATCATCAGTTCACACTACACATCAACATCGAGGACTGTAGAAAAATTGTGCCCGTAGAGCTGATAGATAACATTCCCACTATCAATGTGTGCCCTCACCGCATTATCGTCAATCTATTATACACTGCCTCCTAGTTCATTCCATCATTTACGGCCATCAGGGCCTGTGATAATACTTATCGAGAGGTCTTAGGAGCTATCACCCTCACTCTCATAGTGGGGCCTATCAAATGTAATGTGGATTTTCAGGTACTAGACATCTCAGCCCGCTTCAATCTCTTTATAAGATGGTCTGGATACACCCCAAGTGGAATTAACCTTGTCCTTGACCATGAAAATAAGATTCCCATTCGATACGGAGGTCATCAGTGTCCTAGAGGATGACAACTGGACCATAGTTACCAATATGAGTACCCTACCCTTCTTGGATACCCACTATAACAGTAGTGACATCTGCCTCAGTGAATTTCAAGTCATCCCACTTGCTTATATGATATAAGAAGATCCAATTATTTACAAGATGTCCGCCCAAATCATCCACAAAATTAATTACATGCTTAGATTCAAAGTTGGAGGGAATCAATAAGGAATTCATGAAGCCATCATCACCACGGAACATAAGGGAAATGCCAACCTTGGGTGTACCCCCAACCATAAAACTCTAACACCTAATCACAAAGATGCACATTATGGATGGAAACATTATTTCCTAATCAAGTTGCCCTGGTAGACATGTTGATATGCTCAGATATGAGCCCCGTCGAACACATCCACGACATGTAAATCACTTATGCCTCATGTGGTAACATGATCGAGAAAAGAAGACTAATTAGCATCCTTAAGCTCAATATACACCTTTTCATACTAGATTAAATTTCCCCACTATCCGAGACACTACCCTTGGTCAAAACTCCTGATGCAACCCACCTACTCCCATGGAATTACCAGCGGAACAAAGAAGGCCACCAGCACTTGCTGCAAGCCTTATCCAAGGCCCTCCCTTACACTGACCCTATTACAGACCCAACTAGGAAACCGGTGGTATCTACCAAGTAGGAGATAACCCAACTTAAAGAACATGACTAGCCCAGCCTCAAGTCTATTCCAAAGTTCCTGAGCATACAAAGATAACTTCCAACATCCCCCAGTAGAATTCGATCCACCTCATCACTGAAATCATGAAAACTGCAGTATTTAATAATCAAACCTCGAATAGATGAATCAGGGCACCCATCATTCGGAGGCCCTTTGAGTGTATCCTATTAACAATTGATTCCACCTCACTCCCCTCGTAATTCATCCCTCTATAATGTAGATTTATCTATTATAAATGTTTTCCTTCCTCTCTTTGATGGCATAATAAATAGTGATTTCCAAAGTTTGACTGCATGTATTGCTTGTGATGACTATAAATCCAGCAATGGATTAGAACTCATGCCTAATAATGATGATTCTATCGATAAAAAATACTTAGAGAACTTATAAAAACTTAACTAAAGTCAAAATAGTAGTATGTCTCCCAACGGGTATGACATAATATCCATAAACTTGGGCACTTTACAAAACCCAAAATTTTTTTAAATAGGCTCCTCCCTAAATGAGAAAGAAAAAAAAGAAGTTCACTGACCTCCTCATTATTTTTGTAAAAATTCTCATTTGGTCATACATCGACATGCTCAGAATAGACCCAACATTTGTCATGCATGAAATACCCACACCACCTGACATAAAGCCCATAAAACAAAGACTCTTTCAACTAATACTCAAATGGTCCTTAAATGTTTAGGAGGAAGTAAAGAAATAACTCAGTGTCGGGTTCGTTTGAGTAGTAAAATATCCCACTTGGTTACCCAATATCGTACCAATACCTAAGACCAACAACAAAGTCTGAATGTGCATAGACTATAGGGATCTCAATTGGGCCAATCTCAATGGTGATTACCCTTTAACACATATCGATTTATTGGTAGATACTGTAACACCCCGTATTTTTATGCATTTAATATTTAATTAATTCGGGAATTTTAAATTACTTGTGTGTTGTAATTTTAATTGAATTAATTATGACAATATATATATTTAAATATTAATCGGGGAGTAAATGGTTAATGTTTAGGGAAATTTATTTACTAAGTGAATAGTAATAATTTAATTACGTCATTTCGGGTATTAATGACGGGGTATGCACTTATTCCAGCCGGGAGTCGGTATAGACTTAATGGGGTGTGAGATAAGGATTTTTATAAATTAATTCGGATGTCAATTCTGACTGCGCGGTTGAGTCCGGATGGGTCGAGATAGTCAGAAAAGAGTAGCCGGGGGTAGTAATTGGGTCTCGGGGTATTTTTGGGCATAGCCGGGCCCACACGGGGTGAGTTGGGCCACTTTAATTAAGTCCATTAGGTGAAAAACGGGATTAAGGGTTTTTAACCTAATGGGGAGATTAGGAAATCAGCAGCCATCAAATCTAAACCTAGGGCTTGAGAGGGAAATTGGGGGAAAGCTTAGCAAAAGCCAATTTGGGGATTTTGGAGCCAAATCGAGGGACTACGCCAACGGAATTAGACACTACGAACACTTTCAGGCAAGTGGTTAACTGTTTTGATTCTTAAAGCATGATAATCAATCCATATCATAGTGATGTGTAAACCAAAATTCGTTTTTGGGTGTAAATGGGTACAAAATGGGGTTTTTGTTTTTGAAACACTTGAATGAGGTTCAAAGTAAGATTTAGATGGGTGATTGATATCTAAATATGTATATATGATTTGAACGAAAATTTCAGAACATAAAAGAGTGGGAATCGAATCTGGAATTCGGGATTTAAAACAGATAATTGAATTTTATGGAGAAAGACCCATTTCGAAAATTATGAGATAATTAGAGGGGTTGATTATCTTAATGATCTCTATGATGAATAGGATGTGGATTAACCATGTGTAGATGATGGGATGATGTAATTAGAGGTTTAAATTCTGGTTTAGAAACCTTGAGGTTCGTTAATGGTGGAAAACAGGGGGGAAGGCAGAGCTGTAACGAAGGGGTCGATCGATCGACCGGGGGCATCGATCGATCGATGGTGGGAAATTCTGGCCAGTTCGGCCTGGGTGAGATATAAGGGGGAATTAATTATAAATTAAATTTCCATACATTTATTAGTGATAAATAATTGTGAAACAAATATTCCTAGCAATTATGGGAGAAAGTAATTGGGATTAGGATGAATTTATGCGGGACATTAAATGGATGAATTTGAGAGATTTTATTCTAAAATAGTGAGGTACGGATCAAGTGAGTGAATCCGGGTATATTGGTCATGCGACCCCAAGGTAGTGAATTAAGTTTGGAGATAAACTAAATAATTTTGAGTCGGGATATAGACTCGGTAAATATTAAGTTACGGGCCAAGTAAGTGAGTCCGGGGACAATGGTTGAGTGACACCAAGTAATTCAATTAATAAATGCGATAATTAATTTAATTAGAGTCGGATTGTAGACTCGGGTAGGATTAAATTAATAAAGGTGTTAATTAATTTAATTAAAGTCGGTTTGTAGACTCGGGTATGATTGAATTAATGGGTGGGATAATTAGTTTAATCAGGATCGGATTGTAGACTCGTGAAGGGTACTTATTAATTAATGTGATAATTAATTATATTAGAGTCGGACCACAGATTCGGAATTCGGGTTGATTAATTAATTTGTTAATTAATTTAATTAGAGTCGGGTGATAGACTCGGGGAGGTATTAAATTAAAATGTGTGTTAATTAATTTAAGGAGAGTCGGACCATAAACTCGGGGAAAGTATTATATTAATTTAGGTGTGAATTAATTATATTAGAGTCGGACCATAGACTCGGGAAGAGGATAAGTTATTAACTGAGAAAATTAATTACATTGAGTCGGGCCACAGACTCAGGAAATTACAAGCAGTGTATGGGATTTTGAGTACATGGTAAAGCCGGGGTTATTAATATATATATATACGGTGTAGTGATAGTATATATATATACGTGTATGTATTGTGCGTGACATTAAATTACAGGCAGTGTGCAGGAGTTTGAGTACACGGTAAAAATCGGGGTTCATAATATATATATACGGGTAGTGATAGTATATATATATGTGTATATATTGTGTGTGATAGTAAATATCAGTGACTAGATATTTATTAAATTTATATACTCTAATGCTATCAAGGGAGGTTGCGCGATGTGGGTGAATCCCCTAGCTTGAGGAGTAGGGCGAGTATATCCCCAGGTCATAGCGTCCGGTATATATGGGTGAGGGATTTATCTCACTTTCAGGGAAGGAATATGACCGCCTCCACTTCGTTTATATTTTGGTCCAAGTTGGTGAGCGATTCCAACTCGGGGAAACTAGGTTTTGTGAGCACACCTAGTGAGATAGCATTTTAGAGGGAATCATCCGGTGAGGGTATACTCGGAAGGATGGATACACGTATAATATATGTGTGGATGTTAGTAGAGGTACGTATAATATGGTAGTAAATATTATATGTAGGTGAATAATACAGTGTGTGATGTATCTACTTTATATAACTCGGGTTACAGTTATATGCAGTTAATTAATGAGAAATTAAGCAAGTTGATCATTTGTGGGAATAATACAGTGTGTGATGTATTTACTTTATATAACTTGCGACACGGTTATATGCTGCTATTTAAGAGGAATTAATTAAGTTAATTGTGAAATAACTTATAATTCAAGAATTATTATACTCGGGTTACAGTAGTATGGCAAGGGAAGGTTATACCAGGACTAGTTGGACGGGGTAGTACAACTAGGTGGGGTTAAGGTAACCGGTAGGTGTGCACAATAGCGAAGGGGTGAGAATGTCCACAAGGGAGTGCGACACTAACTTAAATATGAAGCGCATTCATGCATTTTAAATTACTGCAGTTAATTCACCTGCTAAATATTTTCAAAATGTTTTGGGTTCTAACCCTTGCTATAAAACTATTTTCAAAACCTTTTAGGTGTCCAGCCACAGGGACGCTAGGATTGATATTCTATTCCAGGGACACGGAGCTGCGTCACATGTGGATGCTAGCAGGAGTTTGGATTAGACGCATCATTCATTCATTCCTAGAGTAGGAATCTTGTATCAGTCTCAGTTTTATTTAGGGCTTGTAGCCCAGACTTCTCGGTACAGTTTTCAGGTGTAATTCATTCAGGTGTTGAATATTTGCATTGGATTATTTATTTGGTGGCCGGTGATTTATTCGGCAAGTTGTGTAATTACTATTCTGTTTACTTTCATTCAGTTGTGTGAATGGTTTATATTTTAATTCCGCATGTACTACTTTGTTTATTTAAAAAGTTAAAATTTGCACCAGTTTTTGGAATACTAGGTGGTTAGTAAGTTTTAAAAAGTTTTCGACAGTGATGCTAAGGATGATCCAACTGGGATTCCTGTTTTAATTTGGTATATGACTGATCACCCGGTATTTTATTAAGCGGGGTGTCACAGATACCCCATCTAATAACTCACTCAAGTCTTTCATGGATGGGTTCGCAGGACAAAATATATCAAAATGCATCATGATCCCTAAGAAAAGATCGTATTCATAACCCCATGAGGAACATACTATTACACAATTATGCACACCGATCTCAATAATGCTAGTGTAACTTATGAAAGACTAGACAAAACAATCCTACACAATCTCAAGCATAAGGAAGTGGATGTTTACATTGACAACGTGATCATTAAATCCATGGATCGAGAAGGAAACATTTTGGCACTCCAAAAATTCTTTCAAAGTTTAAGCGGCTTTAGAATGCGGATAAATCTTCTTAAATGTTTCTTCGGAGTCACTAAGGGGAAATTACTCGGTCTCATTATCATCAAGGATATAATTTAGGTATACCTCGCCAA
This sequence comes from Sambucus nigra, assembly GCA_949130495.1. Taxonomy (NCBI): domain Eukaryota; kingdom Viridiplantae; phylum Streptophyta; class Magnoliopsida; order Dipsacales; family Adoxaceae; genus Sambucus; species Sambucus nigra. Next base: position 102,618,138 of record OX422212.1, read on the forward strand.
AATCAAAGCCATATAGGAAATTCCACATCCCCAAATAGAGAAAGAGGGCAGGCATTCCTTGGTCAAATAAAATTCATAAGACTGCACATCAACTAGATTACCACCATTTATGAACCAATCTTCCAAATAATCAGGAATCATTCGAGAAAATACAGGACTACTTCACTCACCCACCTATGTTAGTACCTCCCCAATCGGGACAACCTCTTATACTATACACGGACATAACTGATATGGTTACCGAAGCTAGGTTGGCGTAACTTATTCATCTCGAATATTGCATTTATTTACCCCTTTTACTTATTTATTTTAGTCCCCTCGGGTACCTTAATAACTATATTTATGCTCATTAACCAGACAACCAATTTTATATATGTTTATATGCTTTGCTAAGTAGTGCTTAGCGTGAATTTTAGTTGCATTTCAGGGTTGTTTCATCGCAAAAGGAAACTTCAAGGGAATTTTGGTCATTTCAAACTCACTATTTTCTATGGAATGAATTTAAAAACATGTATATCATCAAATTATCTTTGCATGGCCACGGAACGTGCATCATTCTGACCCCGAATGAGGAATTATGCTCGTTTCCGTAAGATTTTGTTTTTTTAACTTCAAGGGAATTTTGTTAATAACATACTATATAAATTGGAGGGTTTCAAAGCATAATAATCTGGAGAATTGAATTATCTCAATGTTGGTTATGACAAGGCATCATTCTGATTCCGTATGAAGAAGTTATAGTCATTTCCGTGCGATGTGCCCAAAATTGGATTGAAACAGAATCAGCACTGTCAGGGCCAAATCGATTTGAAATTTTTCCGAATCCATTCGGCTATAGTAAAAGTCCGCAAATATCTATTTTAAATGGGTTTTGGGTGGGTATTTGTATGTAAACATTCCCTTACGTGGGAGACTTCATTTTTTGGTAGTTTAGATCAAATTTTGGGGTTTTCTTTAGGAGCTTTCCCTGTCCTCTCTCGTTGGGTTTAAACCCATTCGTAAGTTACTATTCATTATCATATACCTTTAATTTAAGCTTTATTTCCTTTTTTCTTTCTTTGATCTTTATTTCCATGTTTTGTAGTTAGTTTATTGTTGTTTATTAATTGTTTGTGTTGGTTAATTAGGTTTGTTTATGTCTTTATTCACGTATTGTCCATAGTTTAAGGGTTGGGGTCATTTCTCTGCCATTAATGGGCATCGAACTCCAAAAGTGAGGTTTTGGTTAAAATTTCATTTAATAGAAACCTCGTGCATTAAAGTTGGAAAATTATGTGTTTATCTTTTTTTGTCACTGAATAATAGTGTTTAAAGCGATATTCCAAATTTAATCCACGTGTGACCATTTTTTATTAAATGTTTTATCTCGCATTTTTGGATTAAATCCCTTCATGGCTGATGTTTATGATTAATTTAATATGCTCAGTTAAATGTTTTCGAACAAAAAATTCTAACTAGGCATGTTTAGCCAATGGCGGGGATGTGACCCTACCCTCATTTTATTACTTCTTGTTTATTTTAAACTTCTTATTTTTCCCCTTTCTTGATTTCCATTCATATAACCTTTTGCATTTTTATTTTAGAAGTGATAAATCAATTACAATCTATCAAACATTCCTTGTGGATTTTCAATACCCGGACTGGCCGCTATACTCCATTTATTGAGTGTAGTTATAGTTTAGAGGTTTTTTGCATCGGGACGGTGAATCGAAAACAATGACAGTGTCCTCACACGAACACACAGATCACGCCCGATCAGTAATACGTAGAGATTTCTCGGATGGAATGCGCCATCTATTATGTAAGAAAAAAGCTAGTATCCTATGATCTCAAATACACTGCCTGGGAAGGCTTGTGTAACTCTCATATGGATCACTCACAAATTACGCCATTGCATGATGTCCTTTAGTATACGATTCATCTCCGGGATAAATGCCTGAAATACCTATTTGATAAACCTTCACTCTAGAAAAATGTACAAATGGGTACTAGTGCTATCCAAATAAGAGATTACGTACATCATGTAAAGTCCACCAAAGGTAGATCCATCTCCGACCTTATCACCGGGCAACACCTAACATATGAGGACAAATTGGATGAGGCAGAATTCCCAAATTAAGACCTATTCACCATAGAGGGTAGAGAAAATTGGGAACTTTATTTTGACGGGGCATTCAATAAAAGGGGATTCGACATCAGAATGCTCCTAATATCTCCTGACTTGCGATGACTCCTCATGGATATCCAACTCACTTTGGAATGAACCGACAACATGGTCGAATACGAGGCTTCCATCATAGGTCCCTAAATTTCCTTACAAATAGGAATAACTAACCTAAAATTCTACGAAGACCCTAGTCTAGTCATAAACCAGCTATTAAGCAAATGGATAATCCGAGATAATAAACTACAACCTTACCTTAACATGGTACCACAATATGTGGAACTTATTGCAAAAGAACCACTAATCTCTATAGTCTTCTCCAAATGACTGATTAGACCTAAGACTATTTTGACTAAGTACACTTGCGGCATGTCATGAAAGGTGAGACCCTTGAGATTATGGATAAGATCCATAGAGATATGGAAACACCCTCTTTAGAAAAATACTCCAACAATTGTACTATTAGAATACTAAAATGATTGCATGGACTACGTCTGAAAATGCCTCAAGTGACAACCACATGCCCCATGATAACTTGAACCTCCTATATAGCTCTAATTCATGACTTCACCATGGCCTTTGTCCACCTAAGGTATAGACATGATAGGTAAGGTTACCCTTAAAGCCTCCAATGGGCATGAGTTCATCCTAGTCTCCATCGACTGCTTGACCAAGTGGGTCAAAGATGAAAACTACTATGTTCTAAATGACAAAAGTAGCGAAATTCATACGCCGAAACAATATCTTCCATTTGGACGTACCCCATGAATTATTATCATCTAATGGTTCTCACTTTGAAAAGGAGGTTTAAAACATACTATACGAATACGGGATTACTCATCATAAGTATTCCCTGTACAGACCTCAGAACAATAGACCGGTTAAAGACGCTAATAAAAATGTCAAGAATATCATCATCAAAATGACATAAACCTATTGTGTCTGGTCAAAAAAAGTATTCTATGTCCTTTAGGGTTACCGCATTATAGTATGGTCAATTGGTTCCACCCCTTACTCACTTGTTGATTGTGTGGAGGTCATCCTTCCCATAGAACTCGCGATACATTCATTAAGAATACTGCCCAAAAGCAAAGTGGCCAAACCTCACTAGGTTTAAAACCGCTATGACTGACTAGATCTCCTAAATGAGAGGAGGCTGTAGGTCAATTATCAAAACTAGGGATACTAACATCACATTGCCAGAGCATTCAAAAAGTGGGTTAAAAGTGAAGCATACAAGATGGTGGCATAGTTCTAAATAAGAATATCAGACTTGTACCGTCTCCTGGATAAATATTTATGTCCAATCAGGGAGGAACCTACCTTGTCACCAGAATAAACTTCGGTAGGGAGGCTACATTAGTTGATCTCGATGTAGTCACATTTTCCCAACTTTTCAATCTTCACCGATTGATGAGGTTCTTCCCTTCAACATGCTTGGAATACAATTTAATAAGCCAATTTATTAAAAAAATTATGATAACGGTAAAGGAAAAACATACAAACCCAAACATATTCATAGTCATATATCAAAAAACCCACTTGGGCCACTAAGCACTCACTTGAAGTCAGGGCCCCCAACTTTTTCATTCAAGAAAACAATGTAGACCTGATTCTCTGTTATATTCTTATTGTAAATGTTCATTCACAGACACACCATTATTGTTTAATCATAGATACTTAGGCAACCTGAGATATCATTTCGGGACCGATTTAAACGACACCAAAAAATACTTTTCACAAGAAAAACCTGATTATGGTCATTGTGCCCTCACTCAAAAATAACTAGCGTAGTGTAATAAACTAGATGTCAAGTAAATATATTTGTTCCCCAAGGCATTTTTTAACTCCGCAAAGTTATCCGTTTTTAATAAACAACACACATAGGTTGATACTACGAAAGAAACCATCGAAAGAAACCTAGTGGGTAAGAATATTACCCCCATGCCCTTCTTCAAAATAAATAAACACCAAACAAAAACACTATCCTTAAAACACCCCACGTCCCGAGATAAAATCAATAAGAATACAGACTCATAAAGTCCCCTATGCAAACACCACCCTGATTTAACTAAAAGGAGGCACCCTAATTAAAAGAAAATATCAAAATACTCTCGTTGATTCAAAGATAAAGGAAAGTACCTTCCCCCTGGAACTCATCCCCAAAGAAACTAAACAACAGGTCAGCAAGAAGATGACATTACCTCTATCTAAAAAGAAAAAATCTCAAAAATCCCTTCTCGATCTATGTATAAAGTGTGTACATGTTACCATTTAAAAAAAGAGTATAGTCTCTCCATTCATATGCATACTTAGCATTATTTATGATTTAAGCAAGAGTAACATTAGACAATATCTATCAAAACATCATAAAAAATGATCTTTCCTCATGTAATGTATGAAGGCACATGCATAAATAAAATTAGAATAAAGCCATAAAAATAAAAAAAACATCCTAAATATCAAATCCCTAATACCAGACCCAGGAAAACAAATAAAGAATAATAAATGTGAGTTAACTAATAATGGAATAATGCGAGTAAAATGTATGAATTGGTAGGGATAAGCCCCCGCTAGACAATAAACCTATACCTACTCATCACGACGGGCCTTATTGGCCCACTCAATATCATGACCATCATGGTCACCTCATTCATCTGGGTCCTACTGGGGCTTGGAACTATGTTGAGCCGGGGGAAGGGGCATACAAACAATTGGAGGACAATTCACTAATGTAGGGAAAGAATCTAAAACTACCTCGAGATACGTGTGTACATGAAAACAAGAGCAATAATAGGACACCCGAGTTGTTGTCCACTACTCAAAATCTATCGTGGGACCAAAAATTTGCATAGAATAGGTCAACTCATTATATAATGAGGACCAAAAGTCCAGTACTCTCTAGAGGTTGGACATCGAAATGGTCACCTCCTGAAAAACATAACAAGGACATAATGAGTATAAAAAGGATAAAAAAGAAGTTGAGACGGTATAAAAACATAGGGATAGAAAGGAATGCATACTCCCTCTACTCCCAAAGACACTCGAAAACTAGTAGCAAAGCGGTCCAAATCCTGAGTAGACGAAGGAATATAAAATGTAGTTGTCATACCATATAGAAAAGTCTCCACCATCTTAGTTAAAACTAGGAGGTCCACCGTCCTAACAAGAACATCCCCTATCAACAATGCCTCCCTCATAACCTCTCCTAGGGGATCCATCCTCTAACTACCTCACCCTAGAATCAAGGGTGGAAATACAAGCAACAACAACCCCCTCCACCTGGGATCGACTCTGTGTTACATCCTCCCTACCTACACTAACCACACCTCGACCTCCATCTATAGATTTCAGGTCCCCATGCTATCCTTCCACATGCTAAGGATAGGATGAGAATCCTCACCTATCCTGTAATTGGTTGCCCAACCCAACTCCTCAAAATCAAGGTACCTCAGGAAGGAAGGAGAATTCGAGAAATCCGCAAGGCAGGAAGTCCCAGGAGCATGCCTTAAAGGAACCTCCCCATCAAGTCCTAAATACAAACACACCCCATTTACCCTGACCCCCGTTAGACCCCTATAGTCCCAAGAAAATCGATAGGTATCTTAAGTAAAAACCCTTCCCCGGATCACCAATATCCTTCCTGACCTCATCGCCTCGCCTCATCCCTCTCAGGCACATCTTTACCTCCCCTGGACGATGCCTCATGTACAACCCCTAGAGATACCTTCTCCCCATCCTCTATACCCTACCCACCCTCGACAGCTATCTGATCCTGACCCTTAAGAGCCACCTACTCTTTGTCCTCCACCTCGGCTCCTACCATCACTACCTCAAATCATGCCAATAAGGCCTCACAGGACACCAGACCGGGCATCGTCATCACCCTTGCCTCTAATTACCATTGATAATGAAATTCATCCATAAGGAAATTAGAAACACACACTCCATCGATAAAAGAGTAGTTCTCTTAGCGCTAGGGTGTAACCTCTAATAATAGAGATAATTTATGTAAAAAATCTATTAGAATTGAACGAATAAACACTATTAAAATAAATCAAACTCTTTGGTGTAATCTCAGAAACTCTCGTGTATAATTCAATAACAAGCAATCGGTATATTTTGTTTTAATTAATAAATGAACTATTTAAACAACTATTCAGATGGTAAGATAAGCAAGCACTCTATATACACCCTAGATAAGAAACTGAAACACCAGGGTATGGATGAATAAAGATGAAATCTCAGTTAAAGCCTATATCCTTGGTATAAATCTTGCGTAAATGTATTAATAGTGAAGGATAAAAGTTCTAGTTGTTATGATAACTTTCTCTCAAATATCTATATCTCTCTCGAATGTGTAATACCTTCTTTTTTCACCCATCCTCTCTCAATGGAATAACATAATATATTTATATGGTTTCACTACCAATACCGTGGAACCTTAAATCCCATTTAATAGGTTAGCAATCCCATGATGGTCCTCATTGATCCTCTAATGGGGAACAAAACTATTCCGTGTTGCTTAACTGTGTCCCAGATGTGATGGAAATATTACTTTAATGAAAAGTAGCGATCGTGTTTCCCAACACATTATATAAACTCTACCAGCGTGGGACCATGTATAAAAGAAATATTACTTTATGCTAGATAATTTTTTTCTATATGAGCACTCCCTCGTCACTCATGAACATATTTGGTCGAGGCAATTAGTGGTTGGTAACAACATGCTTCTTTGGTTTATTCTCTCTCGAGCTAGTCGATGTTTTACCTAGTGTATCAAAAGAAGTTAAGTCAAGCCTTGATGTTTCTTTCTCCTCAATTTACCAAACCAATCCCCTCAAAGGTTCCCTAAGTGAGGTTTATCGGTAGAGAATGAAAGATCTCCTAAGTTCTGCCAGACCTGATCCCTCGCAGATACCGAGCAACCTCACCAATATTATAATTTTTCTCATATTTATAATATGTCTTCTAAATACATATAACTTAAGTTGAAATAAAATGCAAAGATTTTTAAATGTCTCCCTTTATAAGGCTTCCTTTGTGCCTTTTTTAATGTTTGGGTTGGATTTCTTGCTTTCAACTACCTCTACTCTTCCTCCATCTTCCTATGTTCTACCTTTAGCTACTTTTGCCTTTGTTCGAGTTGGATTATGAGAATGCTCACTTGATTCTTTAAACTCCTTTATAGTCTCATTAAAATTCATTAATCCTACTCTAGTTTTCTTTAATGAGGGGAATTATCTCTAATTATAGTTTTATCTTTAAGTCCCCTGCATTTGCCCCTTTTGCATAGAAATTTATTATGTGGGCATGAAATATCTGTACAAAAAACCTTTAATCCGATAAACCTCTCCTCATGTGAATGCGAATGAAATTGATCTCTGGGAACTTATTACGAACAAGCTTAATCCATGGTAACTTTTTTTGAGAAAACTTGATTTGTGTGAGCTTGTAGAGAGTAAACTTGATTGATAAAAAATTCAACAACTGGCATTTTAAAATATTTTGAAACCCTTACTTTGTAAACAAGTAGTCCTATTTTTGGCATGTATCAATAATTAATGATTAAGTCTAATCGTCTGGCCTTTCTTCCACATTATTGCCATGTGGCGAGTTGGGGTTATTTATGAAGAGTTCATTTTCCCAAAAGTCATCATTACTTTTAAAATACCCACGTGTGGGAAATCAAAACGTCAATAACATTCCAAATGGATATATCGCTTTCGTTTAAGACCCAACACTTAGATGATTTTTTCACACCTTCAAACTTTTTCTACCATTAAAGCTTTGGAGCTCAAGATTTACTTAGAGAGACGAAGTGTTGTTTTCCTTCAAATTTCACTGGAAACCACCACGAAATCCTATATCCACCACTCATTTATGTTTCCTTCCCTATTGTGTTGATTTCAAATTATTTCATCCGCTAAAAACATTCATTTAATAGTCAATGGATTCCTCCAGTCATCAGCCATAGGTTTTGGGATATGTTTCCAACCAATCCTTAGAGGCTGCGATGGAATCACGTAAGCCTAGTAGCAGTTACACCATTGTTCCCCTAATTTGGGGAGAAAGGCAAGTTTAGGGAATAATGCCAATCGTTTTCAAATCAGTTACAAGCCAAAGATGACACTTTAACATTTTATGATGAATCATAGGAGAGAAAAGAGTGGGATACCTAGTCCCCATTGGGACTCTTAATTTTAAGTTGTATCGTTGGGACTTACCTTATTCCCACATCGATTTCCAGGCATCTGGGGAATCTCTAGAATGTTTTGCTGCTTACTGAACCTATATCCATCAAACCTACTATTCCAATCTCAAAAAGGTAGGTATTCTCCACAATTATTAGTTTGGGAATTTTACTTTTTCTAAGCACGATGTAGCCCTCCAATTATTTCTATCCTCATGGAAATAAGTGTCCCATAACTTTGTTGCACCTTGAGGTAAATTTACCATCACCCTTGAAGACATCTGTGAGCTCATAGGTATTGAGCCCCATAATACTTTTTCTTATAGCGATGAAGCTTTTGATGCCACTGAAATTATAATGCGAGGAGACTTATATAGAATCTTCCATGAATGTGTTAGGGATTCTAACAAATCAACCTTCACCCAACTTATCAAATTCTACCATAAGGTTCCCCCAAAACCCATCAAATATGAGAAGTCCCGAGGTATCATTCATAACGTAGCTTTTGGTGAAGGTCAAGGCTTCTTTTTGAAATTAGTTGCTTACATTTTGTGTGTGCTTTCTCGCTTCTTTTTATCGGGAAAGCCCAACGATAAACCTCATAGATAATTAATTAAAATGTTTGTGAGGTTGGATCATTGGGATAATCTTGAACTTGCTTCTATAACCCTTAGATCCCTCCACACTTAGATGAATAGGACTTATGATGATATGGAATTATCTTTAGGGATGTATGATGTCTCTAACTTCACTAACACTATTCTCTTAATGGGGTTCCTTTACACAAGCTTCCCCGTTGTCACCCCTTTAGAGATCCCCATTGTTTCCTCTATTGTAAAATGTTTAAAGCTTCTACTTTGGAATAAGAAGAAAAGTAGAAAGAACTTATTTTCCTTTCTTGACCAGTACTTTGCCTTTGTTACCAGGCCTTATAGTGGTGAAACTCTAGCCCAAACGTGGTCATTTTTTCCTGAGGCCAATCTTGCAGTTAAAGTAATGACAGTAAAAATGGTAACCATAAGCCTGCTTTAGCTTTTGTTCTCATCCTTACTCTTGGTCGTATTCCCCCATTCACTGAGTGGGGTGTTAAAATTGAGGCCTATCACCCCCATCTTTCTTCCATATAATTTGGGTATGGCTAAGGTATCCCCCCAAGACGTGCCGAAGAAGTAGTGTCGATGAAAATTTATTCCTAGCTAGTTTGGACTTTTTAACCGCTTTTATTGTAGATATTTATAAGGATTGAAATAAAATCTCACCTTCCAAACAATAAAAACAAAGGTGATGTATCATTTAGCTAGCTCATGCACTTTTGTCCACCTGAACTCAATAAAATCAAGGAGTGACCCAAGACTCCTCCTACCTGTCCATTACTTAATTGGAATTACCTCAATGATCTTGGATATAAAAATAACTTAGTAATAGGAGTTGAGTTTGAGTTGATCACCGAAAAGAAGAGTCAACTATAGGAGTTACATCCTTAGGCCCCATTGAGCAATGCGCCTCAAAAGGGGAAGAAGAAATCTATTACCTTGCCACTATTATTGCCAAATAAAATCTTCCTCTGCATTTGGTTTATCAATGGGGGATGCTTCCTTCCTAGATCCTAAGAAATATTAAACAAATAAGATTTCTAACTAATTAGTTGGGTGCCTCTAGAAGTCATTGGACCACTAAATCCAGACTTAATGAAAAAGGTGCGTTTAATGGTTGTTGAGGTGCTATGTGGCTTCAATAATTTTTTAGTTATTTCCCTTGGTCAACCCCCTATATATTGTTATGTTGCTTCTCATGTTTCATGCAGGTAAAGCCCAAACCTTGGTCAATAAAAAGAGGGACTTTCCTCTTGTGCCCCTTCTCAAAGAAAAATACATTTTGGCACTAAAATATTGAGGAAATGCGTAACTCAAGAGCATTTTGTGATCCCACCCAACCCAAGTCCAACTCCAATGCTACGAGGTCCCTCTAAACCCATTATTTTTTAGGATAGTCCATAGATGAATATGTTGTATCTTCTTCAATGCAGTTTGTCCCGATGCAACACATTTTTCCTACTCAAGAGGCAACTCTATAATTAGTTTGTGAAAGTTTGTTTGTGTTGACATGATTCATCTGATATTTTATTATTTTGTCTTTACTCTTTAAGAATCCTCATCTCCTATTTATTCTCCACCACCCCTAAAGGACCCCCAAACTAATCGTTGATGAACCTACCCCCAAGATAGCTCCACCTTGTTGTTCTTCCATGGTTAGGGTTACATACTCAAGGAATAATTCCTTCACTCGTGTAAGTGAGGTGGAATGTAGATTATCATAGGAAGAGGAAATGGTTGTTCCCTCACACAGTATTAGTGAAGTTTTAACAATGTCTGACTTTTCCTTCTTAATGGCCTCTTACTCACAATCCTCTAACATTTTACCACTAGCTATGATTCCTTCACCCAATCCGCGAGAGGTAACTTGTCTTTTGTTGCTTGAAAAACTTCTAAGTTTGCCTCCTCAAACTATTTTTTTTTATGATACTTAAGTGATATGTGTTTTCCAAGGTGGACATGTTAGATATTATTAGTGCACTGAATGAGTCTTTTCCTGATCACCCATTTATGAGGCCAATCGTCGATTTGATTCCACGAGAGATTTTTGAGGAGGTAAAGTTTCAACTTGTTTTTAACTATTTTCTTGTTAAATAATATGTTAACTCATATCCATTATCCTTCTCTCTCTCTCTATATATATATATATATACAGCTCTCCCGGGGTAAACAAATGACTTATTTCCATGAGTTTCCTCTATACTTAGTGGGAGCTTATTTTATTGGTCTTACCTTTTAAGACCTATCATCAGACTCCACCTTAGACCCTTAATAATTGTTTATGATAATGTACCTAATAGCTAGGCTATCCACCCATTTAGAATTTGGTTTGACCAACTTGGTCAGATAACTAAATTCCTAGGGATTTGTCGTTGGTCCTTTACTTGCCATGGTAAATACTTTTTCTTTAATGTTATGTTGACAAGACATGAAACCTTAGAGCAGTGGTTACATATTGTAATAAATGAAATCAGGCATTATAAAAATTAATGAGTCTGGTTAGATGCATAAAATGAAATAATTTGTTTTTAATATTATCCTGTTTCTTAGAACAATCAGAGGTAATTGAATTTATAAAGAAGAAAAAGCTTAACTACAAAATATGAAGGATTAGTTATCAAACAAAAAGTTAGATTAAAAATAAATTTTTTTAAGATTTATTGCATTCGAAGCCCGAGGTATCTCCCTAGTCTCCATTTTTTCTAAGTGATAAGCCCATTAGAGATCATCTGTCGTGATTCTGAATGGAGCCTCCCAGGTTGGTCCTTTTTTTCATCTTATAGTTTCTTAGTGCTTCTGAACATCTTTCTTAGGACGTAATCTTCAACCTCAAACTTCCTCGAATTCATGCCCTCATTATATTATCTCATCAAATGCTACTAGTAGGCTGCCAACATAATTAGGGCTTTTTCTTTCTTTTTATATTTCAGTTAAATCTATGAACTAATCATTTCATCGTTCAGGTACTGATTGGATATGGTTGTTCTCATGGTCGATAATCCTAACTCTAGGGTATGATGTCTTCCATTGCATATGCAGAAGAAAATGGCACTTCCCTCGTTGACCTATTAGGAATTGTTCGATATGCTAGAGGACAGGGGTAATCTCATCCACCCACACATGCACCTTTCACCTTTTATAATCTATTCTTCATTTTGTTAAGGACTGTTTTACTATAGGCTTTCACTTGTTCGTTACCCTAAGGGTAGGCTATCAAATAGTAGTAGTGCTTTATTGCATGAATGCTACAAAAAACTTGGAAGGGATTTATATCAAACTACATCCCGTTGTCGGTGATAAGAGTTATTAGAAAACTAAGACGAGTTATGATGTTTCTCCAAACAAACCTAATCATATTGACATCTTTGATGTTATCTAGTGGTTTCTCTTTAATCCATTTAGTAAAATAGTATGAAACGACTAAAAGGTATTTCCTATTTTCAGGAATTCTAGGTAATGGCCCTACGATATCTAACCCCCACAAAGAAAATGGGCATGGGTTTGGTCAGAGAATTGAGGTCACTAAATGGATGACTGGTGAATTATGGCGATAAGAACTTTTTGTATTTTTTCACATATGAGACGATGTATTTATGCATATAAGGCCAACATTACCCCTCTATAATTTCTCAAAATGATAGAGACTTTCCTCTAATGTGACTTCCAAAAATTCCTTCATCCATCTTATATAAGACTTGGTTAACATCATAAGAATGAATACATTTTATATATGGTTTAATAAGTGATCTCCAATAGATATTTCCTTGAAGAGACAAATAAAAATGAGCAGGTTCAACCCTAATTTGATGGGATTCTCTTTTTTTTTTTCTGGGTTCACATCTTTTTTCAAATACTTTAGTATAAGATCCATCAATGTGAGAGGTTTTTCCACGGTCATCACTTGGTCGGCGTATTGTTTCCTCTAAACTCTCAGTTGTGTAAGGTACTCTATATGTATCACTCTCTTGAGGTAAAACTTAATAGCCAAAGATAAAGTGTCCAAAATGTCTGCATGGTTGTTATTTTCACTTGGGATTGTTTATATTTGGACAAACAAGAATTGAGCGACCAACCCTTGAACATTTTCATGGTAAAACTATATATGTTCATGTTGTTGTTGTCTAAAATTTAATCTTTTAGAGTAAATCATACTATCAAATCTATACACAACAGTTAAAGTATTGAAAATAAAGCAAAGGAGAGATAAAAGGAGAGAACATGAGATTTATAGTGGCTCGTCCATGAAAATGAGCCTACATCCACTCTAGTGCCTTTTCTCGTTAGATATATTCATTTGGTACAAGTTTTAGGGCCTTTGAGGCATACAAAATGAGAGAAATAGTTTAAATGCAAAAATATATACGTATAATGCTATGGAGGTTGCAGACACTATAGTGTAGACTGGGAGAGGCTACGATAGCTAGTAACTCAGGCTGCAGGAGCGGGTGAGAGAAATGTGGACTCTAGTATAGAGTTAAGCCAAAGGGAATTGAGAAGAACTTCATTACCCATATATTTCCTATAAAATGAGGAGGTGAGGAACTCTATTTATAGTAGTTGCTTAAGGCATCACATGAATAGTTCATGTGACTTATTGATAAGTATTGATGAGATGAATTCCTTCTAGAAGTTCGACAACTGACATTCCAATGCTGATGTGTAAGGGTTCATGGAGTGTGTTGTTGGACTAATGATGTGATGAAGGGGTTGCGCCCTACACTACAAAAAACACTGCTTTTTACTACGGTGCTCCAACTGTCTTAAAAAGTCCTCTAGCCGTCTCAAAAGCCTTTTGTGATGCCATTTGAGACGGCAAAGGAGTGTAGTATTAGACCCCCATTTTAAAAGCTTTTTGAGATGGCAGATACCGTCTCAAAAAGATCTTTTGAGATGGGAAATACTCCATCTCAAAAGGTCCTTGCTTACAGGACCCTTTTGAGACGACAAAAAATCTGTCTTTTAAAGGTTTTTTTAGAGACACCAACATACGTCCCCAAAGAGTTTTTTGAGACGATAACTTAACCGTCTCAAAAAGTCCCCTTTTATGGAACCTTTTGAGATGGCAAAGAAGTCGTCTTTAATAATTTTGGTACCAAAATTAAAATTTCATCCCTTAATATACTCTATATAATTACAAACAAAACCTCTTAAAAATAATATGACATATTTTGTATCCCATTTAAACATATAACATATTATTTTTCATTCAATTTTAATTAAAGTTCATACAAGGAAAAAATACAGAATTTAAACATTGTGTCCAATATAGACCTCTCTATATAATTTCACTCATCTCATTAGAAAAATACATAAAAAACCATCTATCCCTAACATAAAATGATGTACGCAAAGTAAAATCGCAATCTTCAAGCATACGACCTCCAGCAAAACGACTCAAATATCTTGCCTTGTCCACAAGGGGTTTTCACTTGCAATAAATTTATTAAGTGTCAGTTACCTTAAACAAAGAAGTAATTTTTTTAATAGTTCCTATAGATGACAAACTTTAAAAACCTTATCAAATTTGTATATCTTCGTATTATTTGCTTTTAAAAATACTTTAAAAAAATTAAAAAAATTCGACAGAGTCTCCTTTATTTATTCATGAAAACCAACCTGTTTAAATATAAAAATTAACTCAAAAACAACGACATAAATAACCACAATTTTTAAACAACAAATATAAATAAATATACACATTATGATTCCTTTTACCGTTGGACAACATAATGAAAAAAATTTAACTTGAATATGTCTCACCTCTGCTTGTGGTTGAGAGCAAGACTAAAGAGGACATAAGCGACAAGGTCTTTGTTCGAGAGAATAGATGCAAAAGCTCCACTGATAAAAGGCTCAAGTATAAGTATAACAAATCCTTGTGGGATAGTAAACTTCCTGCAACAAATGGGATACAAAACACAATTAGCTATGGTTCTGAAAAAGTCAAGAAACATTACCTTGGTTTAAATACTTGGACAATACTTGTTTAAACCCCAATACAAAAACCAGCTCTAAAACAATATACTTATAATAATAAAACAGCCACAAAAAGAGTAATGAAATGCCCCATAATCGATTTACGAAGTAATAAAGCAACTGAGCCTACCCACCATTCCGAGTACCAGCTAAATCAAATCAATGTGAAATACACCATGTAGCATCGTATCACCATTATCATCAACATGCCAACTAGTTCTTTTCGCAATATCCAAAATATAATTATAGTACCTCCACCACGACAAAATGCATTATATGGACTCCAACAAAAATAAAACTACAACAAAATACTTCGATCAATGTCTGATTAATTACTTCTATTCAAACTGAGGATTATAGTTTATGTTATATGCGGCAGCAGAATCTAATGCCAAGATATTATATATTAACATCAAGAGGTAAGCAATTATGAGATATTTTCCACAAGATTATATAGCACATTTTGGGAATATGTGGATCCTAGATAATCATATGGATATTTGAGGAAGGAAAATGAGATTTGCAAATGTCATATGCCGAGGATAAGTGAAATCACCTGTAACCTCTAGAGTCCAGTACCACTTATAACCGTGATTAATCATATTAGCTTAGCATAGATCTTTCACCATCACCAAGTTTCTCCAAATAGAGCTGTTAAATGACATTTTCCAAAAAAAGCTTCATGAAGGAAGCTTTTGATATGTTGGAAAAATTCACAAAACCTAGACCTCCTTCATTGATATCTCTTGTAATGAGGTCTCACTTCTCCCACTGATGTTTTCAACCTCCATCTTCATTTACTCCCCAAAAATAATTTTTTGAGAATTCTATGAATGGAGTTGATAGGTACCTTAGAATGGGCTAAAGGTGCCAGCAAGTATGATGGAATTGAGGAAAGAACATGCTTGAGGAGGATCAACTTGCCTCCAAAAGAAAGAAATTTGTATTTCCAACCTACAATTCTAGATCTCAAGGCTTTAATGAGCCTATTATAGAAAGAAATTTTCTTCATTCCCTTAAAAAGAGGACATCATAAGTATGATAGGGGCAACTCCTTAAATTTAAAAACTGACAAGCCTTCCACTTTGGACCTGAAATAAGGGTTGCATTTAGTAGCAATTGTATAACTGCTCTTCAATGTGTTGATCTTCTGAGATGACAAATAATAATAGGAAAGAAGGAATTTGCTTAAATTCAAAAGGCTGCTTTTTTCACATCTGTAAAAGGTAATTAAATCATTTGCAATAGTAAGGTGAGATATCAAAGGGGCTTCCCCTTGGGTGATATCTAAGGCCTCTTTTGAAATAGCCAAAAGATTGACCATTTATAATAACTGAAAAGAGTGTTTAGAAATACTCCTCCAAATAATCTCTAACCACATTTCACCGAAGCTTACAAAGAAAAACTTAATAACAACAATTAAATCATGTTTTAGCAATTCCCACTAAGACTTATAAAAGAAGCCCCTAAATCCATTTGTCCCTAGAGAAGCTTCATTATTGAGATCATTTATAGCAGTAAGAATTTCCTCCTCATTGGTAAAATCCTCTAAAAATTCATTGATTTTAGTGGAGACAATTATGGGAATTGTATCACTGATTTCTGCTATGGGAATAAACTAGTCAGTAAGGAGCTGATCTTCGTAGAAATTCATAGTATGATGCTTGATCTCATCTGGATCTTCAATCAAACTTCCTTTCTCATCTAAAATAAAATGGATCTGCAACTTTTTATTTTTGGCATTCACACAGTTAAAAAAATATTTGGAATTTGCATCTCATAATTTGAACCATCAATTTTTAGCCTTTTGTCTCCAGTAGATCTCTTTATTCTTTTGATCTTTCATTAATTCAGCTATACCTTTGTTCAAAGTTGGTCTATTATATTTAATTATTGTGTAATTTATAATTAAACTCCAATTGAAGAATCCTTCACGAATACAAAGAATATTTATCATAGAGGATTGTCCGTGTGTAGCTCATTTGTCTAAAAAGAATTTGAATTTAGATTTGTTTGTAATCTGACCATAGTTGGTAACTGACTAGCTAAGGTTAATATTTCCATCATGAACTAGGTCATCAATAGATAACTGACCAACTAAGACCAGTTTCTCAACTGTAAAAAGTAAAGTATGTATTATGAGATTTCTTGAAATAATAATGGTCAGAATGTAGAAACAGTTGTCCCATTGAAAATCGTCAATACAAAGACTTGAACACAAAAGGATGGTAAGGAAGAAAAATTGAATACGTTAACGGGTCGAGCCGAGCGAATGCAGGCCCCTGCTGTCAGAAATTACATGAGGTTATAAATCCTTAAGGCTATCACTTAAAGCCTTACAAGAGGTTATAAATCCTTAAGGCTATCACATAAAGCCTTAAGGCTATCACTTAAAGGCGAGAGAAGTGTTAAGATTCTCACACCCTCGCTTTGAGCCTTACAGGGATTATCACATTCTCAAACATTGGTTAGATAGGTTTTTCTGCTCTGATTTTGGACTTTACTTTATATATGTTACTAATTGGATCATCTTTCATTTAAACTCTTTACGTTACCTTTTACATGGACTACTTCTCATATTAATAAATGATCTATAGTATGTGTCTTTCTCATTGGGATTAGTAAAAGTTCCTATTTTTACTAAGGATTAAAAATTAGATTACTAATTTGTGGTTTCAAATGTTGGGCATACACTTGTTTGGGCCTCCTCGTTACTATCCTATTATTTATGCAGTTATTATTATTTTAGGGTCATTTATTATTATTATTATTATTATTATTATTATTATTATTATTATTATTATTATTATTATTATTATTATTATTGTTCATAACATTGGATTGGCCCCTATTTTGAATGGATAGAATCAATGATGATACAATAAATTAAGTGAGATATACCTATTAACAAGGAATTATAACAAGGAGTAAGAGTAAGAGATCTTGAAATTCATTACTTGATTGTTAATATATATAGGCATTTGATCTTTAATTTCATACTAGATTAATAGATGGATAGAATTATAGTTAGGGAGAAAAAATAAAGGCTGAGATTTGAAATCGGCTTTATGCAGTGCATGATACTGACTCCAGTTCTGAAGAGTCGTCCATAATTGCTTTCATCAGTGGCGGAGGGAGTAGAGTTGTCCATAAATTTAAATTGTTCTTCCCATTTCAATAGAGTAGAAGTATTGAGGTTTATGACTTATTTTCGCGATTTAGTATA
Source organism: Sambucus nigra (assembly GCA_949130495.1). Taxonomy (NCBI): domain Eukaryota; kingdom Viridiplantae; phylum Streptophyta; class Magnoliopsida; order Dipsacales; family Adoxaceae; genus Sambucus; species Sambucus nigra. Next base: position 102,636,290 of record OX422212.1, read on the forward strand.
CATACTCCATCAGTGTGTTTATAAAAGTTATGGGATATGAGTGTTTGTAGTATATACAGATACTTCACTATTTGATGGGTTGTGTGCTTACAAATTGTGATATCTTTCTGTAGATTTAAAATTGATAGGTAGTAAGGTATGACTAATTATAAATTAGTAAGAGTACAAAGACCTTTCATTTCATTTTCGTAAGAGTAATGTTGATGTCGTAGTCAGCTGATGTGACATAGCACATCGTGAGGAGATGCTGAAGGCACAAGGTATTATGCAAGATGTACAGTGTACCAGAAGCTCTGTGCTAGCATAACCCCTCAGCCCAACTTCTTCATGTTATATGTCTAAGCCCTCTGATTCGGTGGTTCACATTCTAATATGAACCTAAAGAACTCTACTTTTGTTTAAACTTGTTGTTGAGGAAGCAATAAGGGAGGTAAGGTATCCCCTCATTTGGATTTTAAGGTACCTTGGGGAGACATTTTACCTCATTTACTTGTATAAATTACTAAGGAGGTTTTTCCATCTTCCAGAAAAGGCACACCTAATTGGATAAGAAATTGATCATTGTATTATTGAAGATACGGTCGAACACCACCACATTTACAATTCCTATATTGGAATGTGTACAGACATTATTATTAATGTGTACATAAATTGATCATTGTTTATTCGTTCATGTATTGGTTTTGGCGATCAGATATGAGACCACCACGAAATGTGTACATGCATTATTATTTTAACTAGTTGGTCCATTATTCGGCATGAATGGCCATAGAAACATCCAACCAGTGTGGCTTACAATATTGAAGGATATAGTCTTTAAAAAATATATGACAAATGTAGTGCCATACTACCGCAGATGTATAAATAACTAGACATTGAAGTCCTCTTAGATTCTATTATTAATTAGGTCCATAGTTCACATTGATGTTTTAAGTAACATTTAATAAAAAGTTTTCTAATTTTCACTGTATAATTTTCATACATCTCTATATATGTTGGTAAATTGATATTATTTATGTTAGATCCCCAATACACTATCCCTTAACAAGACTTGTACATCATTCTCACTAAATTTCATATCAATGAGATTATAGTTTATTAAATGGTTCAAAATATATAAACAACCATGGAAACTAAGTTATTTACTTGATACAAGTAGGTAGATGGTCGTTAGTGCCCCTACGGGACAAAGAGGACTGTCTTAACCATTAGTCTATGCTTGTTAATCCACGTATCCCATCTTACTCCCACTAACACTAGCATCTGTACAAGGGCATGAGTAGCTTGTTTCAGCTTGATAAATGGCATAAGTACATCACGGCCCCATGATATGATCCTACTACCCAATGGCATAAGCCATCCCAAATATATGTGAAACGACCCTCCTCATATTGAGATGTATGTCCTCCATGCATTTATTGTCAATAATGGATGGGGGATACAAGTGTCAGCTAGCATAACCTAACTAATTAAGAATTTTAGTTGTATGATGCGTACACTAAGGGTCCTCTATAACATAGTTTCTCTCATGGATATGTTATTTGGTTGGAAAGAACATGTCAAAAGGGTGGAGAATATGGGATAACAAATAAAACCGTTGGAATGTTACCAATATTGGTATTCCAATTGTTATGTTAAAACATTTGGATCAGATAGTCTAGAGACATGGTTCTTGTGCCCCTCATACTCCGTAAGGGTCCTCACTGAGGATCTCCCTCTATAGGACATTTACTATTCGAATTTTTTTAAATGCCAAATCAATTCGACATGCCATACGACATGTTAGAGTAGTGAAGTATGGATTTCGTGTCCGCGAGAATATTCTACACGAGCACGTCACCTCCAACGAGATGTCCATGCTTCATAGGTCCCCAATACATAGCTATTTGAATGTTAAGATTTACCATTTGATATGGTGTTGGATAACATTGGCGATTTTTTTATGGTGATGGATGTGGGTATTAATTTATTCCATCACATATACTACAAATTAGATCATAATCGAATAATAAATCAAATTAATGGCATAACCTCTTTCCAAAGGACATGAATTAGAAGATTAAAATAAATAAGAATATCAATAACCAAACTAGTAAACAAATATTATGATATGTTAATCTAAAAAATATACTACAACAACCAATTAACAATTCGAGTTTTCAATTGGCTCACCCTCAACCTCCTATCACCACTACAAATCAATCCAGATTTTCAATTGGCTCTCCCTCAACATCATATCATCACTACAAATCATATGTAATGAAATTAATGATATAGCTCAATAATTAAGAATTATAATTACCTCTTACATGTGTCAATTCAGTGTTGGAACTTGAACGTCCAAGATTAGCTACTTCATATCACGCAAGTAGTAGCGCCCTATCAAATATCTATAAATGAAAAACATGTGTATCAAGGATGGAGCCAAATATGAAAAACAAATGTGTTTTTGCACAAACTAACACAATCTACATAATTGAACTATTTTCGTCTAAAAAAACCCGTCAAAAATGACAAGGGGGAGGCATTAATAAAAAAACATAATATACTTTTCATTTAATTTTTAGTGCAACCTATTTTCATAAATAATGTTTAACCCCCCCAAAACATTTTTGGTCCAATGCTGCTCAAGTGGCTCCGTAGCGTGCCTACAACGGTGGAACATTGCTATTCATGTTGTTAAATTAGGCGCTATGTATATGTATATGAACACAAATATATAAACATAAAATTTTCAAAGGGTTGAACACGATTTTTTCAAATTCAGATTACTATTCATGTTGTTAAATTAGGCGCGCGCGAGCACGCACGCGCACACGCGCATATATATATATATATATATATATATATATATATATATATATATATAAATTAAAAGAATGAAGTTATTATCTCACTTAATTTAAATGCATGTCTTTTAGTTACGATTTACTGTCATTATGAAATACTGAACCATGCTAATTTTAATAAATTAGCTTCACAACTACTTTTTGTTTTTGAAAAGCCAAGTAGATGAAAGTATGTATATATATAGAGAGAGAGAGACACACACACAAGTATAAAAATATAGTTATATGTCATCGTGTCTTTGCCATGTCGTGTCCTTTTTTTTAGGTTTCCTGTATCAGCGTGTTCGTGTCGTGTCGGGCACGACACACGTATCTGTGTTTGTGCTTTATATTCCCATGAGATGCTTGGATAACATTGATGATTTTTTCCACGGTGATGCATGTTTGAATTAATTTGGGTCTATCACATACATCACAAAATAGAATCATAATCGAATAGTAAATCAAATTAATGGCATGAACTGCTTGCTAAGGACATGAATTAATTAATACAAACAAACATATCAATAATTCTAACTAAAATTCACACAAACAAGTATACAAATATTTTCATATTTTAATCTTAAAACTATACTACAACAACCAATTGACAATTCGGATTTTCAATTGGCTCACCCTCAATCTCATATCACAAATACAAATCAATCGAGTACAAAATTAATGATATTAATCAATGACCAAGAATTAATACTACCTTTATTCCTATCAATTTGACAATACTATAACTTGAATAATGGGACTAGTTTGTCTTCTTACAAAAAAACGCAAATAAATAAATGACGATACAAAGTGAATATGTAAATTTTCAAACATCAGTTGAAATAAACTAATAATCTCAAACATAAGTCTTCACTACACAACATGACAAATCATCAACAAAAAAAAAATTGCACCCAATACGGGTATATGTGTAACATGGGCGATGGGTGATGGGGATGAAATGAGATTTATCTCAGTTTAACCAGTGACGGATGGTCGATGGGGATGAAATGCGATGAGGATGAAATTCAATGGGTGATGGCCAATGGCAAGGGATAGAACTAGGGCTAGAGCGGCTAGGGCGACAAAGGGCGGATGGGTGGTGTGAGGGTGAAGAAGAAAACAACTGAGCTGCTTTTGTGTCTTTTACTTTCATTTTTTTATTTTCCAAGGCTTAGAAGAAGCGGGAGGCTAAAAATTTACAAGAGGGAAACAAAAATTCGTGAAGCCATCTCATAAGGTATACCTTTTGAGACGGCTACTCATTTGCAGTCTTTTTAGATAGTACTTTTTGAGATGGGAAATGAAAGTTGTTTTAAAAAGTATGGTTTTTAAGACTGTTAATTTTTGCTGTCTTAAAAAGTCACTTTTAGAGACCCAATTTTTTGCCGTCTCAAAAACCTCCGTAATAAAAAACATTTTTTTGTAGTGCTATGAGCACTTGTCCATTGACTTCTGATGTAGACTTGTTCTTATCATCTGCGGTATGTCTATGCACAAGGCCATGGTGTTATGTATTAATAGGATAAGTGGAGAGTAGTCTGTGGTCGTGGCCTTCTTTGCAGGACAGTGTGTTTTGCAATACTTGATCATATCTTCATTATGTTATCCTGGGCCTCCATGCCACATGCCTCTTGTCTATTAGTTGACATATTTTTTTGGGTATAACATAAGCCCCCCAAGACTGAATTCTAAGAGGTTAGTGATTTATCGTTGGGGATTTGTCAGTGTCCACAGATCATAGCATTAGGTCTGAGGCTTTGTGAAGGCTGAAACTTTATAGATACTGAAGCCTATTGCTTAGAGGATAAAGTTTTGATGATGTCGTGGTCTGTTATTGAAGCATTTCAAATTTTGCCACGTTTCAAATTATGTGCCATTTGTATAAATGGTTTAAGGACGTGACCTCATTTAATTTTTCCAATTTCTAGGAGCTAAATATCTCAGTGATTTCTGGCGACCAGGCGATTTCCAGAGACAGTTTAAGTGAATTTTGGTGGCATTCTTTTGGTCAATTTCTTCAATCCAAGTTGGTTTTCTTCTCCTTCTCTCCTGTGATTTGTTCATTGTCTCAAATGATTTCCATTTTTATTCACTATCGTGCATTTATTTTGCTGTTAAAACTCATAACATCGAATTGAAAATAAAAGGAGGTAGAAAGATAGGGATTTTTTGTGTTTGTCTTTGTCGAGTTTATATGACCCATTACTAAACTGTTAGTAGGATCATAAATCCCCTCCTGTTATTTTTGAACCAAACTAAGACAAATTGTACCAATTGAACCGAAATAATCCCAAACGAGGTTGTGCAACATCGGATCGAATTAAAAATAAAATTAGTCCTTTTGCGTTTGCATTTTTATAAAACTCATTTTGGGTTTTTGATGATTTCTCAGGAGTCGAAGGTTTTTAGTGGTTACTTAATTGATTTGGTATTTGACGAGGGATTACAGGAATATATTGTTTGATTAGATTGCATTCAAAGATTTTGAAGGCTTCAATGTTAGTTTCGGGCTAAAAATGCACTGTTGTTGATAGTGTGTTCTTGGTCAAAACCTTAGTTTTTCCTCACTTTGGTCCTTCCATGTCATTAAACAATTAGTCTAATGTGTTTGTCTATTATGGTCACTGCCTTGGTCAGTTGGCTATGGCCTTGGCCTGTTGGCTGTGGATTGGGACCAAAACTCATTTTTTGGACAAAAGATGCCACATAATTTTTTCATTAACTTGAATTCGAACACTTATAACTCCTTGTTATTTGAATACAGTTGTATTCTTGTAAGTTAGGTCATGATGTTTCTAAATTTTGGATCCTTCCATAGACCTGTATAATTAACACATAAGATGTCGTTGCCTTTAGATGTTTTTAAGTCCAGCTGCGGTATTAATCCAAGTGTACCATTGGTTTTAAAATTTATTTTACATTTATTTATGCACCCTTTTTATTATCTTCGTAGTCTTTGAAACGTGTGCTTCCTTTGTATTTTGTTCATAAAGGTTGCGACCGTATAACTGTGGAGATCTCTATGCTTTTACAGGCACCGTCTGCGGCCTTATGTAATGGAATACCTTGGAGTATTTAGAAGATTTATAGCTAAGACACCTAGGTGTACCACCTCCGCAGTGCTGAACATCAAGCCCCTTAAGACCTCTGAATCTTGAAAGCTACTAGATTGCCCTAGTTGTGTACGTATTGACTCTAATTCCATACACTCCAATTGTAGGGAACCTATAAATGATGATAGCTTAATCCATGAGGAGGCTACTGGTTCGACAAATAATCAAAATGCCAGTGGAAAAAACAACCATAGATGGGGATGCGACTACTAGTCATCAAGACCAAACTGTTGCGGAGGTGAGCAACACTGAATCTGGGATATCAATCCGCAGTAATGATGGATAAAAAGAACCAATAGCCTTAAAATATCCTTATATTATGACTGAATAATAGTTGGATGATTGGGATGCGGCTTGTGAATTTCCTATAGGGACTATATCCCTGATGATGTTATTTGTTTTCATCTCCATGCCTTCGTCGTTGGTCTTAGGTTGTCTATTCCAATGCTTGTCAGAAAAGTCCTCTAGGTTATTTACCTAGACCCAACCCAGGTTGATCCCAATGGGTTGATGGCCATATTATCCTCCTTAGTCATCTTGAAGAAGAAGTTTGAGAAAGACATCACGACCGTAGAGTTCTTTGACTTCTACAGGCCGTAGAATTTTGAGGGAGACATCACGACATACCAATAGAAAACCCTTGGTATTATTACATGGATACGTGATAATACAATAAATACCTCATGAGGGGGAGGCCTTTTTGTAAAAAAAAAATTGTAAAGGCGAGTATTTTTTTCATTTTCGACGACAAGTGGGAGACAAATGCTGAGGAGTCTGAGAGGGGGAGAGAAAGATAACATAGGATTATGCGGTCCTGGGCATGTCCCCTATAGAAAGTAGAAAATTTTACAAAATGTGGTCACGACCTTTAGTTTTCTTCCTTGAATAAATACTTACTTGAATTATTTTTGCAGTTCGTTGAGGTTTGGCTCCAACAGAGCGTCAAAGGAGGCGAATTGAGGTCGCGATGGACATTCATGATAACAAGAAGGACTTATTTATGTGGTCACTACAAAGGTCTTATAGACTATTCGCTACTACACTATCCATGTTGCACTTGTGAGGAAACCACCATGAGGTTGAATATTTTTACTTCATAGTCCATGACCTTATTTTCCAATTTCATTATTTGAATTTATTTGTACTTTTTCCTTGTTTGATAATATATTCTTGTGAATTTCATTCCGTGGATGAACACCCGATAATGAATATTGATAAATATATTCTTTTTTTTCTCAACTAGATGAGTTGGAGGAGTACATCCATGCCCTTAATCAGAATCCAAAGAAGGCAAAAGTCAAGAAGAGAAAGATGGCCCCAATGACTAATGACTGAGGTCCCTATTGAGGTTGATATGAGATCGTGTTTACTGGTTTAATCCGACCACTTCGCGATGATGTAAAAAAAAATTAGAAAATTATGGCTTGGATTATCCCCCCTTGGGAGAAAAATCAATAGCCCATAAACTCTGTGCACATCAATAATATCGATTCCCCAATGTGGACTCCAATCCTTATTGATATGCATGCATTGACCCCTCATACTAGGGTTTTCAATGTTCATTCACGACCACATAGAAGTCAACCATATCTAATTTCTCTTTGGAATACGAAAGCTACTGAGGTATCTATAATGAAATAAATTGACATCCCCTCAGACCTCAAGTGATTGTTTGATGAGGATGCTGAGGACTTGGACAACTATCAACTCCACCGTATTCTCAGGGTAATCATGCATAATTTTTTAGGATTTTTTATTTAAGTTATCTATTTTGACTTCTTTTATTCATTCCTGCAAAGTGTTGAGGTTGCAATGAGTTAGAGGGAAAATTATGAAGAAACATTTCATCAGTTTAAGCCCGCAGAGTCTTCCAACTTGGCTGAGGTGGGTAGTACCACGACTTACCCTTTTAAGGCATGAAAGAAGTCCATTACAGATTCCTTTATGGATTCCCAACTTGAAGTTGGGGTGAATGTGGAGGCTGTAGAAAAAGAAAAGTCCAATGCCAAAGGTAATTTCAAGCAAGCTGCAATGTCTTTAAAGGTGGTTGAGGCTAAGTGTCTGGAAGTAACGAGTTAGGTTGCGGTAAGCCAAGATAAAATTACTGGCCTTGAGGTCCAACTTACCTCCATGTCTCAAAATCACTTTATGGCCATGCAGAAAATGGTTGATAATCATGCAACGCCCTTCAGAAGATGGCTGATGAACATACTAGTGCTTTGAAGGATGTTGGTGAAGATGTCCTGGCCAAGTTTAAGACTTCTAGAGACTTTTTTCTTGGCCAAAACAAGGCATCCATTCGCGGTTATAAAATGTTAAGATAGTTTCCAAAAATTTCCCTAAGGCCAAGGATGTCATGTTTTCCTGGAGGTTCACTGATGCGGAGCATTCTCAATGAGATGTTGATATGAAAGAGTTCGAAGAGAGATAGCTAAAGATGAGAGAGGAGGCTATGACAGTTGCTACTTTAGAAGTTGAGGATATTCACACCTCCATGGAAGAATAAGATGATGAAGAGGAAGATGCAGAGTCTTAAATTCCTATCCATGGCTTGTATCTTTCTTTGCTTGTTTTAAACTTGTAATTTTTGAAATGATTTGTAATGGATTATTTTTTTATCAATGAATTTTCTTTTATCCTCTACAACTTTGTATTTTACTTTAAGTGGATTGTGTTAGAGTTGAATATGACTTCGTCTTTCAGCTCCTAGGTTTATAGTCACCTCTACCTTTGCGGATGCTTATAGGCTTGTGCAATCTACAACCACGATCCTCTTGCGCTTGGAGTTATGGGTACCTCGGCATGCGCGAGGCATGCGACATCTACAGCCATGGTGAGGAAACAACTAAAAAATATGTGAATGGACTATGACAAATATAAATGGGGTGAACAGTTTTGATGAAAATTTGTGCCCAAATTTTACTGGTTGCTAAAATTATCCTCAAATTTTGAAACACCTTACCAAAAACTAAATCCATATGTCTTGTAAAATCCACACACACGAGTAAAATAAATTAGATCTAAGTGAATAAAAAAAAGCTAACACACCTAAGTTCAATTTTATCCTAACATGCGATATGCAAAGAACTTAAGGTGATGTGTCAGATATGAAGATGAACACACACAAACAATCCATAAGAAAAAATTATGAGGACCCCCCCCCCCACCTAGGGTGTAAAAAATCTTGACGTACTCCAATTCTCATTTCTATATGAAAAGTAATTTTACTAAGGTTAGGAAGACACCTCTCACTCATTATCCAACCAGTATTTACCTATAGAACCTTCAATTTTCCCCCATAGTCAAAGAGAAACAATGGTAATCTTTATGCCATGAATGAGGAAGTCCATTATCTTCCTTAAAAGTCGCGCCAAACTCCAAATTCTTCAATAACTTAAAGTGCCTCCTCTTTTAGATCTAGGATTCATTGATCATAGTAAACTGGAAGTAAATGTAACTTTGGCCAGATTTGTGGACTCAATTCACTCAAAAACTCCTCACAAAATTATAGATCTCATTTTAGATCTAAAGACATTTGAAACTCTCAATTGATTTGAATTTGGCTTTAAAAAGAGAAGGATAACCTCAAAAACACGAAAATAACCTCACATAACCAATTTGGGAATGAGGGAAAAGGCTCCATAAAAAAGTGGGAGGAAAAGGCCTCGATTTATATAGTTTTCTAAAAATAAATATTGCTCATGCACACTGTTAGATCTGACTATTCTCACTCCAAGAACTAGGGTGCATTTCCATCCTAAGTCATGTGAACGCCCCCATTTTGAGCCGTTCGAACACCTCGTGTGACCCCCCCCCCCCCAATTTTGTGGGCGTGCTCACTGCCTCAGCATACAAAAACTCCAAAAATTCTTTTCAAAAATTTTTTAGTTTAAAAAGATTCCTTCAAACTCCTTTAAAAACACTTTATCAAAACTTAACTTGTCGAAAGAAAACACAATTCAAAAAGGGTGTTCTACAATAATTTTAAGAAAAACTCTCTCAATTTTAAAAGCACGCAAGTATGTGTAAATTGCCAAAATCAAATCAAAACTTTTGTAAAAGTATGTAGTCTTTAATATGCATCAACAAAAGGTTTCAATGAGTGGCATGAAAGGTCATGAATTGTTGAAGGTTCAATCGATACTCAAGACCGCGCCTCACTCAAACGGATCAAGTCAATCTGGCTCGATAGACTTAATGTTTTGACACAGGAGATAGTCAATCTATATATATTATGAATTTCTACATTTTTAATATCCCCCTTTGGCTATTCTGGGGTAAAACCCCAAAGCCTAAAATATCTTGATTACTCTACAAGACTTACTCCTCAAAGACATAAAGTGAGAGTAATAGATGGTAATGTATAAATCCAAATGAATTACTCAATAATATAATGTAAGGTCTTTGGTCATTTAGCAATGTGAGGAGTCCTGCAAAATCCCAAACAACATGAAACAATTACACCAGAGATGTAAATGAAGTAATTCCCCCTTTTCGGGAATCCTTCTAAAAAATGATATTTCAAAATTTGAATGATGAGACAAAGTATAATAATTCATAGCGCTCCTCAATAAAACAAATATATAAACAACAAACTCATAACAAAATCACCCTAATGATTATAATCAAAGCATATATCAAGTAAGAACATAACAATATCAAATCTCCCTCAAACATGAAACAAGCAGCCAATAGCATTTCCCCTAATATGTCACATCCAAACATTAATAAAGAAATCTCCCCCTTTTTTGTAAGAACACCAAAGAGGACAAAACCAAATGAACAAGAAAAAAAATCTTCCTTGCACAAAACAAATAATTCTCCCCTTTTTATCACGAAATAAGGCAAACAAGAGGATATGCCAAGTTAACACATGAGAAACATCTAAACATGGGAAGATAGGAAAGATAAAATACCAATGGAATGAAGTATATTCACAAAATATATCTCCCTATAAAGAACATCTGAGATATTCACAAAACAAATCAAAAGATATCAAAGTGGAAGATAGATAGACATTGATAAAGTAAGAATGACCATATGATATCAATAACCAAAGAAAACTATCAAAACTCCTTTGAATATACAAATAACAACACAAACATATCTCCAAACATGAGTATAAAAATAACATTCAACTCCCCCTATCATCAAGTTTATACCATACTGACATAAATAGACAAGAATCAGGTAAGACCAAAAATCCCCCTTTCAAAAATCTAGTGTTATCCCTTTTCTCACAACAAAACAACCAAGCATTATGAAATAGCACGGGAAAAATCAAAACGGGGATAAAACTAGTAAAAACACCATAATAGAATTATAAAACATGAGGGTTAAATAAGGAATACAAACATCTGAGAACACAAAAGTCCAGAAATAGGGGACTGTGTGCTCGCATACAAAACATATTCGTGTGCCATGCACACGCCTGCCAAAACAACCGTGCAAACGATAAACTTCAAAATAATTTCTGGAATTCCAAATTCATGTGAGATACACTAAAACCAATTAGGAAACAAACAGAAATATCCAACCTTATCACTCCTTTTAAAAGTGTTACTCCCCCTAAATCATAAAACACACAACAAAATTTGTCTTTCAAACACAAACCATCGTAAGGACACTAAAATCAACCAACATATGAAGTGTGCAAACATGCAATTTTGTACTTGGTTCTTTAAGTAAATTAAAAAATATTTTTCAGAAAATGTGAATTTTTTTTAAAGTTTGGGGTCTCTTTTATAACCATGCACAATGTTGAGAATTAGCTAATTTTTCACAATTGTTTACACGACATCAATTTTGAACCATGTGAAAGGTTTTAATCAGCTTAGGAAGATGAACACGTAGCTCATTTTTGTCGAATGATATATTCACCATGTTCACGAAGGTAATCTGATACCGTGCAAAGACCTCGATTTTCAGCCACCCTATAAATAATTTTTCTTAATCATTTTTATAGTAATTTAAAGTGTTGAGTTCTTTATTTAAGCTCATTTTTTAGAGCTTTTTTAGAGAATCTTTGTAAATTACTCGTTGTGCCTTACTTTTGAGAGAGTTAACCTAGATCCATATTTGATTTATTGTTCATGGGGCCTTTTAAACATAGTTTTTCTTTCTAAACCAATAAAATATAGGTCAATACACGTCTCATATCAAATTAGAAAAAAATTTAAAGCTAGATAAGAGGAATTAAGTTTTTCATTCGAGGATTGATCTAATGAATGTGACGCTTATAAGAGAATGGAGTTCTTCTTCATAAAAAATGGAGCTTTGCAATTGATTCTCAATTTAATGGTGGAGTGCTGAAGTATTGAAGGTAAGTATGTCTAAAAGAGTTCAAGTGAGAGAGTTGTGCAGTTGCACTTTATATATTTCCTTTTCCAATTTAATGATAGAGTGCATGCATCCCGAGGTTTTTTATCTTATGTGAGCTTTTCCTCATAGATTCAGTCGTGTGAGTTCCTCTGTGTGTTCATTGCATACATAATATAGATCACACACTATAACTCACCATAGATCAATGGTTTAGAGATGATTTGTTAGGTAATTGAAATAATTAAGGACTTTAATCTAGTTCATTAAGAGTAATTGACTATGTTGTTCCTTATTTGTGTGAGTTCTTAATGAGTCTTAACTAATTTTTTTTTTATGAACTAAGAACATCATACGTGTTGATTAAATTCAGCTCTAATGAAGTAAAATTGTGTTTCTAGCATAACTTACTAAACTAGCTAGATTGGCTTCAAGTTGATTAAATTCAGCTCTAATGAAGTAAAATTGCGTTTCTAGCATAGTTTGTATTTGGTGTCATTTAGTCCTATTCACCCATCCTGAGTACTTATATAGTTATTGTAATGCACATAATCCTCGCAGTTTCATACTATATATTAATATTCATTTCGAATTTCCTTACAATTAGTGGTAGTGATCTAGTACTAAAGCTCCAGGGTCGACTCAGTTTGCTTCCCAGTTAGAATCTCGGCAGTTGCAAAAAATCTGGGGACTAGCGGCTCGCTACTGATCCGCGAGTTGGGATTAGTCGAGGTGCACATAAATCTAGTCCGGACACCATATATATATATAATAAAGTAGGAAACTAATGTATGTCATAAGCTTTAACTATGATGTCATCGGATGAATTTTTTCCGTCATTTCCTCTGTTACCCCTTAAATTTTGGATTCTCCCTTTTTTATTTCTCCATACTTAATTCTCACCCTTCCACTTTAATTCCAACAAAAGGGCTTTTTTGGTAAATTACTTTTCTTTTGTACTATCTCACCCACCCTCTATCACGATAATACACACACTCCTTATCAAACTCTCAAAATCGGAACCCCACTCCACACCGCACCACAAACCGAAAACCCTCTCACTTCTCCATTTTTAAGGTATTGTGTCTCTCTACTATGGATTTATTCCCATTTTTAAGGTTTATTTTGTTCTACTATTTGTTTTGTTCACACCATTCGAATTTTCACGAAATCAAAGATCAGTTTCAAACAATCACAAAATCAATTAGGATTTGGGATTATTATTTTATTTTTTGATTTATTTTGTAGTTATAAACTGATCTAGAGATTTTTCATGAAATCAAATATCTGTTTCAAACAATCACAAAATCAATTAGGATTTGGGGTTGATGATAAAGATTTGGGGTTATTATTTTATTTTTCGATTTTTTTTCGTAGTTATAAACATATCTGAAGATTCTTTTGCAATCGCATGTAGATCTGAAAGTGTTAGGTTTTCAGATCTATAAGTTGAGTACTTCATTTTCTACATTTTGGGGTTACGATTGGGGATTGGAGATAAAGATTTTTTTTTCTTTATTTTTCGGTTAACCTTATCGTTTTATTAATATCTGATTTTTTTCTCTTTTTTCCAGATCTATGAATATCAATGTACGTACTGGATCTACAAATATCTATAAATATAAACGGTTTCGTGTATGTTGGAAATAACTTTATTGGTTGCACATAATGATCTTAGAATCCGTTAGTTTGTTGGTGTTTTTTTAGTTTCATTAGTTATTTGAGTTGTGAAGGGAAAATATATGTTTTAACAGATGGGGATTTATTTTGATGCAATTTATGCCTTTGGAATTCAATAGTGGATTTTAATTCTTGGTCTATTCTTTTTGAATGCCTAACTTTAGCTTCATGATATGGTTTTCCCCTTTTAATTGGCCTCATATATAATATTTTATATACTTAAATTTAGCAATGCTTGATTCATTTATGTTATTAATTTTTCTCAGGGGAATGCATTAATTTTATATCTCTACACCTTATGTTCTGCTGTTGAATACTTCCAAGTTTTAGTATTTAAAATTTTGCGCTTTGTTAATTGTATATGGTTATACAAATTTTACAGGGCTTCCTTTTGTAATACCCCGTATTTTTGTGGCTTTTAAATTTAGGGATTTATTAAATTTATTTGAGGAATTAATTTAATTTTAATCCGAAAATTTGTTTTAAATATTTACTAGCATTACGAGAGTTAGTAATTATTGAAAATTTGTTGAATATTAATAGATGAGTAAAGTAATATATGAGATTGGTTTTTTAAAAATTGTCACGGGTGAATAAAATGAAAATTATGGAAATTTAAGTCAAGACGCGCCTGTGTCGTGTCAGGACTAAATTATGATTATTAAAAGTGAATAATGTATAAGTCTCCCGTATGGTAATTTCGAGTGCGCCAAAGTGTCCGAAAGGGTCAAGATAGTCAGAAAAGTGTACTCGGGGGTTTAGATTGGGTCTCGGGGCATTCTTAGCCCTAATTGACATCTCGGGAGGGTATTTTAGACATTTTATATTTTTGGGTAATTAAACCCACGAATTTTCTAAGGATATATCAACCTTTAGGAATTGTCTTCTAGGATTAACAAACACAAAATCAAAGGACGGCCATTAGAGAAGAAGTTGGCAAGCTTTTCAAGAAATTCAAGGCCAAAGACTCAACCGTTTGCACCGCCACCGCCACCAAAACGTAGATCGCGTGACAAGGAGCGCAACCATACCTTTTTCTTCCACAAATCAAAAACTAAATTCCCATACAAGTATATATCTTGCTTTATTTTTAGTTAATGTCTCAATCATGTTAGTCTAGGGTTGTTTAGGACTTGTCCCATGAAAGAAAGTATAGTTGAGACTTAGAATCACATGTTATAGAAGAAGAATTCATATTCTGGACATCTAAATCACATGTAGAGGATATACCACGAATTTGTATGGATTTAGAAGTAGGAAATCTGGAAAAAAGAATGGGAAGAATTGAAATTAAAACTAAAGATTAGGGTTCTTGAAGTTTATGTAGATTTTACCCATTTAATCGTTATACTTGATGAATTCGGACATGTTTTACGTTTCAAATCATGTATTTAGGCATATAGTATTTGTGATAATGTTGGTTGGGAGTGTGGGAATCATATATGGAGATTTGGTTGAGGTTGGGGAGGTAAAACCGTAGCTGGGATAATGTAGTTTTCTCATAACTTCTTGATCGATTGATCGACCCAAGAACATCGATCGATCGATGGTCAATTGATCGACCCCATTTCTTCGACCGATCGACCCCTCCTGGAAAACTGCATATTCCCCTTATTTTGGTTTAATCCGATTAAAAGGCATAAGAATCCTTAATTATTATTGTCAGAGTATAATGAGATATAAATAGGACCAGTAGGGTCTAGGTAACCCTGTTGAGTGAGAATCTAATGTAAGATGAAATAAAGGGTTAACGGGAAGTTATTCGCACATATGATATCGAGCGTACAATAAATAAAAGATCGAAACTTGTAAGGAAGTTAGACTAGAAAGAAAATGAGAGAACCTACTGAAATTATACTTAAGGTGATATAATACTTCGAGAGATGAGAAGTAAGTAAGGAGTAACTTATATATGAGAATAGAAGTGACGAGTCCGTTATGCGAGAATCGAGTAAAATGTGCTAAGAGCGGATAACTATAACTATGGGTCATGGGCGCACCTAATTTAAAACCATGTGAATATTATATTTATATGACTGTGGGATTGTGCACATATTATATATCTGTGTAAAAATTATACCCGAGCTACTTGCTATCACGGGGGTTTCCGCGTCGGGACATGCTTATCTCGATTGGACCTTTATGAGGGATAACGACTTGTACCCTAGAAGATAGTATCCTCGATTACAGGCTATCCGAGTGATAGTCAGATGGTCCTAAGAGACGTGAGGGTATGTGCTGACCTCTTAGGATCGGGAACTATGCTTTGCCTCCATTTGTATGTGTTTTGTGTTAATATAGTTCGAGAGTGATTTCGAATTAATATTTCCTTTAGTATGAGTGATACGGGGACTTGATAGCAGAGTACGCCAACACCATAGATTTTATATGTGGTGCCGTTAGTATATATATATTATATGTGAGACTAATATATATTCATATATTTACGTGGGAATTTTCTACTGTGCGTATACATAATTAAGTAATGAATAAATGTTTCAAATCTCTTAAATGTTTGGGAACTTCATAATGGTACTGATTTGTTTTAAATAGCGTAAGGAATCTTGAAGAGATTAGTTTTCTAAACTGAATACTATCACCCTGTTATTTCTCGAGATAAAAATTTATAGAAAATAAGTGAGATAGACTTATGAGGTTTAGAAGTATAATAGATGTGGACACTATATGAGAGGTGAGAATTCTCAAGAGAGTGTCGCATACAAGCACGGTTGTTACATTATCCGGTAAGCATTTTAAATACTTGCTAAACTAAATTTTAAACTATTTTACAATCGGGCTCTGACCCATTTCCTGTTATCTCTTATCTCTTGTATATATATGTATATATTATAGGTGCCCAGCCACAGGGGCATCATGCTTAGGTTCTTTGGATTGGACGTACTGCTGCTTATGTGGGAGTTGCAAGCCATTGTTTAGACAACCTCATTATTAATTCCACTCTTATTTCAGATCTAATTAGTTTGGGCATGTGTCGCCCGTTTCCTTATCCAGTTGGATTGTCAGAGATTATGTTAATTTGTCTTTAGTACTTTATACTCATGGGGATTTTAATTACTATCAGGATGGTTTCATTTGTAATTCTTAAACTTGGAATTGGTTTATTTTAATGGTTAGATTCTTAGGTGTTTATTACCAACCTTAATATTTGTGTGATTTCTTAAACTGTTAGCTATTTAAGGTTTTCATATCTGGATTTAATAAAATGGAAATAAATGGTTTAAATGGTTTTCACACTTAGCTTAATTATTTGGGGTGTTTAAATTGGAAATTTTAAATTATGACAGTGATGCTAAGAATGAACCAACCGTTCACCTTGATTTTAATTTAATAAAGGACTGGTCACCCGTTATTTAATTAGGCGGGGTGTTAGAGGTGGTATCAGAGCATCAGGTTCTAGTGTCCTTTAGAATATGTACGGCTTATTCTGTTTCCATCTTACCATCTTTGATTTAGATCCCTAATATTAGGAATGTTGTATTCATCTTTATGCGTTGGGAATTCGTGCTTCTACGATTTGTTTATGTGAATGATGAACTCATCCAGATTATTTAAATTTTCAGATGGATCGTCAAGAAGAACAAGATAATGCCGTTGGGAGAGTCAATGAGAAAAGTCAGCTCACACCTCAGGTGTCTCCAGGGAGAGTATCAACCGCCAAGTTAGTACGTATTGTGGTCAGGCAGTTACCACTACGATCTTACAATATCAAGAACGTAGCACACAACTTATTGGAAGAAAAAGATCTAGAGTGTATTGTCAATCTATCATGACTAGAAATAACAAATGTGCGAAGACACTAAAATAGAAATAACTAGCTCCTCAAGACCGTACAAGCCACGAAGGTAACAAATTTTACAGGGAAACTCAAAGGCGTAAGGGCCAACAAAGTTGGAATCAAAGTGAAGCCACAAATAGGTGTTTCAAATGTGGAATGGATGGTCATAAACGTCGAACTTGTCCGAATCAGACTGGAAAGGAACTCCTACCTGACCAGCGAGGACTTTCAGGACTCAGCTATAAGTGTGAACAAACAGGTCACAAGTGGAGGGACTGTCCTCAACCAGATATCATTTATCATCAAGATACTCAACAAGGCTAACAAGGCCAAGGAAAATGTGGAACCGGACAATTGGACCAAAACCAAAAGAGGAGTAAAATTAAACAGTTTAGAGGTAGATGCTTCAACTGCGGCGGGGTGGGTCACCGGAGGCAGGGTTGCCCAGAAAAGGGTAAGATACCCCAGTAGCAGGGGCAAAAATAATACAAATGTGTGTACGACGTCCAGCATACTAAAATTCGACAACCATCATCGGCCATTGATGGTATGTTCCTTCCTTCTAATATTATGGGACACATTTTATTTATTACTGGGGCGTCACACTGTTTCATAAATACCCACATTGCGCGGGCCTTAGGATTTTTAGACACTAATGAGAGTACAGTGTCATGCGTAGCGGGATTATCTTTAGTGCTATCGCAAGGATGAATGGGTGTATCAATAGTTATATATACTTTATTGAAGTTATTTGTGTTAATGATGTGATATACGAGTAAGATATTACCTTAGTTACAATTTTATAGAAATGGCTTGTACGATAGTAGGCAGTTATTGCAAAGCTATCGGAGTGGTTACCTTAGTGCTTCATGTTTTGTCTAGCGAGACCTCACCTGCTAGAGGGTCGGACTCACACTTCATATTATCTATTTTAGAGACTTCGGAGGGAATAGTGGGCTCGAGATACTCGATCCCGGAGTGTGTAGGGACTTTGTTATTATGATTCAGTATGTATTAGGTTTACTGTTGGGCAGTAAGTTTTAACTCATTATTATGTTTAGATCCCAGGACTTGGTGATAGGTAGAGAGCATTAGTATATCTACCCTTTATATATGTGAGAGTTAAGAGTTGGACTCATATGTTTGGAATCAGGATTTTAAGAGTCCTGATTGTATGTGTACGAGATTTATGAATTGTGATTTCCACTAATACTAAACGATCATGGATTGGTAAAATGTTCTTGGTGTAGGTGTAATTACGGGAGGTGATGTAACTTTCTTGTCAAGAGATGGAATAAAGAGGTACATGTTATGGACGGAGGGCCTAACATATTTCGATAACCGACAATGCTAGGTAGTAGTGTATCGGGGGGTCCTTGTTTGGATTTTGCTTTGCGAGACATCCCACGCATGAAACTTAGCGTAAGGTTGGAAGTAGGAAGATGTTTGGTCATTAATTTATCGGTTGGTACCTCTGTCATAGTAGGAGAAGGTAATTATATCTATAAGTTGGAAGTTAAATTATGATTTAAGGCGAGTGAAGCTGGTTGTGTGGTAAGAAAGCATGGAAAGTTTTGTTTTATCACCACGAATTGAGGGGTGGAACGATGATAAGGGGGAATTTAAATTTCTATCTCTAGGGTGATTGAGATTACCCAAGTGTTGTAATCGCATTCGGAACACATGGGAAATAAAGAGTTGGGACAATTTTAGTGAGGATTATATGGGAAAGAAATTTTAATACAAGAAAGAAGACTTGTATTTATTTTGAGGTATAGAGCATTAGTGAGTTATTTTAGTTGTTGTATCCATTCAAAAGAATTCTTGTACTTATCTGAAGAGATGAGAGATTATTAGTCTCTCTTTTATTTATGTGGGATTTAGATACTCTATAATTTGTTGCATTGGGGGATTTGGTTAGTTTTATCGATGAGTAGTTCTCCGCTCGCTCTCCCCGAGCGATCGGGGTGTTACAAAATGTAGGCATCCTGGTTACCTGATGTTAGAATCATTCGAGTTGGTGGGAGTGGAAGTGTGGAATATATGTTTGTGGGACTAGCAAAACGAGGTGGAAGTGATATAGTGGATTAGGCATCGCATAAGGGGCGATAATCCATACATACGTGTGCGATCAGAATAACACACACGAATTTTATCAGAAGGCTATGGGAAGCCATTTAAAAGGGGTATTCCTTGATAAGGGTAGAATTTAATTATTTTGGAGAACACTCGAAGCGGATTTGTTATTAGTCAAGTGTAAGAGCGACTTGCGCATACAAAGAGTAATGATGTTAGTATGGTATAAAAGGTCCAGAAGTGCACATTAAGTGTCACTAAATGTGAGATATTTCAAGTAAAAGTCGATGTTTAGCGGCACATAATGAGGGGTCTCTGCATGCACCACTCATATATAGAGATCGGTTGGAATAAGAGGACCAACCAGAAAATTTTGAGGCTATCGACAATTCCTATAATGGAAGAGGTCGGTAAAGTCGGTAAAGTCGGTAAAGTTTTGTGGATGGGTTGCCATCTTTAAGATAAGACCAAGGGTTCATCCGATCATGTGGGACAAGTCGCCCAAGAAGGAAGTGATTGATATTCCTTTGGGGTGATTAAAAATATTTACTAGTGTAACCCAGTCTTCCTTTGAAAGGAAGGATCGCGCCGGTACATGGTCCTACATGGTATTATTTTCTGAATCGGGTTGAAATTTTTGAATTCCACCTACAATATGGGATTTCAGAAATCAGAGGTAATAACGTTTCATTTTGAGTAGGATGAATCACTCCTCGCGTGGGAGTAGGCGCACGGTGATTAATGATTAGTTGAGCCGCGTGAAGGTAATTTTGTAATCTTGGTGATCATTTCATTTCCATAACGGATATAGCTAGCAAGTGAAGTATAGTATGGTAAATTTTTGTGGAAGCACTCATACTTGTTTGTCGCGAACGAGGTGCTTATTGAGGTTTTGATGTGGAAAAACCTTAATTATTCTCCCTCTGTATGTTTAGAGGTGAGTGGATAATCGGAATTTCGGATTTGGTCAAGTTAGAGTCTGATGAGTATAGTGGAATTACCACGACTATTTTAAGCAACAAGAGTATTCATATATTCGTATGGTTTCTCTCAGAATAGGAGTTTTGTTTTTAGATAAATACGAGTAGTTATCATGTAATGAGGTGCGGCCTCCCAATGATATTGAAATAATGAGAGTCAATGTTGTATAAGCTCGTCTTATACGAAGGTTGTCGGATAGGAGCATAATGTGGAGTGTCGTTAAGGAGTGTGTTAAACAAGCTAACTATGAGACAGGGGCTATAGCGATTGAACGCCTTACTATGTAAATAGTTGCGTACTGATAAGGTATCCAGTTTTGTCTTACCAAGTAGGCCTTACCTTCTGAATTTCGGGATGAAATCTCTTTATTAGGGGGAAGTATGTAATACCCCGTATTTTCGTGGCTTTTAAATTTAGGGATTTATTAAATTTATTTGAGGAATTAATTTAATTTTAATCCGAAAATTTGTTTTAAATATTTACTAGCATGACGAGAGTTAGTAATTATTGGAAATTTGTTGAATATTAATAGATGAGTAAAGTAATATATGAGATTGGTTTTATTAAAAATTGTCACGGGTGAATAAAATGACAATTATGAAAATTTAAGTAGAGACGCGTCTGTGTCGTGTCAGGACTAAATTATGATTATTAAA
Organism: Sambucus nigra; assembly: GCA_949130495.1. Taxonomy (NCBI): domain Eukaryota; kingdom Viridiplantae; phylum Streptophyta; class Magnoliopsida; order Dipsacales; family Adoxaceae; genus Sambucus; species Sambucus nigra. The sequence continues at coordinate 102,657,741 of OX422212.1, forward strand.
AGTGAATAAAGTATAAGTCACCCGTATAGTAATTTCGAGTGCGCCAAAGTGTTCGAAAGGGTCGAGATAGTGAGAAAAGTGTACTCGGGGGTTTAGATTGGGTCTCGGGGCATTTTTAGCCCTAATTGACATCTCGGAAGGGTATTTTAGACATTTTATATTTTTTTGTAATTAAACCCACGAATTTCCTAAGGATATATCAACCTTTAGGAATGGTCTTCTAGGGTTAACAAACATAAAATCAAAGGACGGCCATTAGAGAAGAAGTTGGCAAGCTTTTCAAGAAATTCAAGGCCAAAGACTCAACCGTTTGCACCGCCACCACCACCAAAACGTAGATCGCGTGACAAGGAGCGCAACCATACCTTTTTCTTCCATAAATCAGAAACTAAATTTCCATACAAGTATATATCTTGCTTTATTTTTAGTTAATGTCTCAATCATGTTAGTCTAGGGTTGTTTAGGACTTGTCCCATGAAAGAAAGTATAGTTTGAGACTTAGAATCACATGTTATAGAAGAAGAAATCATATTCTGGACATATAAATCGCATGTAGAGGATATACCATGAATTTGTATGGATTTAAAAGTAGGAAATCTGGAAAAAAGAATGGGAAGAATTGAAATTAAAACTAAAGATTAGGGTTCTTGAAGTTTATGTAGATTTTACCCATTTAATCGTTATACTTGATGAATTCGGACATGTTTTACGTTTCAAATCATGTATTTAGGCATATAGTATTTGTGATAATGTTGGTTGGGAGTTTGGGAATCATATATGGAGATTTGGTTGAGGTTGGAGAGGTAAAACCGTAGCTGGGTTAATGCAGTTTTCGTCATAACTTCTTGATCGATCGATCGTCCCAAGAACATCGATCGATCGATGGTCAATCGATCGACCCCATTTCTTTGACTGATCGACCCCTCCTGAAAAACTGCATATTCCCCTTATTTTGGTTTAATCCGATTAAAAGGCATAAGAATCCTTAATTATTATTGTCAGAGTATAATGAGATATAAATAGGACCAGTAGGGTGTAGGTAACCCTGTTGAGTGAGAATTTAATGTAAGATGAAATAAAGGGTTAACGGGAAGTTATTCGCACATATGATATCGAGCGTACGATAAATAAAAGATCGAGACTTGTAAGGAAGTTAGACTAGAAAGAAAATGAGAGTACCTACTGAAATTATACTTAAGGTGATAGAATACTTCGAGAGATGAGAAGTAAGTAAGGAGTAACTTATATATGAGAATAGAAGTGACGAGTCCGTTACGCGAGAATCGAGTAAAATGTGCTAAGAGCGGATAACTATAACTATGGGTCATGGGCACACCTAATTTAAAGCCATGTGAATATTATATTTATATAACTGTGGGATTGTGCATCTATTATATATCTGTGTAAAAATCATACCCGAGCTACTTGCTATCATGGGGGTTTTCGCACCGGGACAGGCTTATCTCGATTGGTCCTTTATGGGGGATAACGACTTGCACCCTAGAAGATAGTATCCTCGATTACAGGCTATCTGAGTGATAGTCAGATGATCCTAAGAGATGCGAGTGTATGTGCTGTCCTCTTAGGACCGGGAACTATGCTTCGCCTCTATTTGTATGTGTTTTGTGTTAATACAATTCGAGAGTGATTCCGAACTAGTATTTCCCTTAGTATGAGTGATACGAGGACTTGATAGCAGAGTACGCCAGCACCATAGATTTTATGTGGGGTGCCGTTAGTATATATATATTATATGTGAGACTAATATATATACATATATTTACATGGGAATTTTCTACTGTGCGTATACGTAATTTTTGTAATGAATAAACGTTTCAAGTCTCTTAAATGTTCGGGAACTTCATAATGGTACTGATTTGTTTTAAATAGCGTAAGGAATCTTGAAGAGATTCGTTCTCTAAACTAAATACTATCACACTATTATTTCTCGAGATAAAACTTTATTGAAAATAAGTGAGATAGACTTATGAGGTTTAGTAGTACGATAGACGTGCACACTAGATGAGAGGTGAGAATTCTCAAGAGAGTGTCGCATACTAACATGGTTGTTGCATTAGCCGGTAAGCATTTTAAATACTTGCTAAACTAAATTTTAAACTGTTTTACAATCGGGCTCTGACCCGTTTCCCGTTATCTCTTCTCTCTTGTATATATATGTATATATTACAGGTGCCCAGCCACAGGGGCGTCATGCTTAGGTTCTTTGGATTGGACGTGCTGCAGATTATGTGGGAGTCGCATGCCATTGTTTAGACGACCTCGTTATTGATTTTACTCTTATTTCAGCTCTAATTAGTTTGGGCATGTGTGGCCCGTTTCCTTATCCAGTTGGATTGTCCGAGATTATGTTCATTTATCTTTAGTACTTTGTACTCATGGGGATTTTAATTATTGTCAGGATGGTTTAATTTGTAATTCTTAAACTTCGTATTGGTTTATTTGAATTGTTAAATTTTTGGGTGTTTATTACCAACCATAATATTTGTGTTATTTCTTAAACTATTAATTATTAAAGGTTTTCATATCTGGATTTAATAAAATGGAAATAAATGGTTTAAATGGTTTTGACACTTATCTTAATTATTTGGGGTGTTTAAATTGGAAATTTTAAATTACGACAGTGATGCTAAGAATGAACCAACCGTTCACCTTAATTTTAATTTAAGAAAGGACTGATCAGTCGGTATTTAATTAAGCGGGGTGTTACACCTTTATGTCCAGATCGTACATAGGATCAGACAGAGCATCGTATCGAAGAACGTATTTGTAGAGGTGATTGGAGACGATTTTCATCTTGGACCCTATTCAACCAACTTTGCCAGCATTGCTCATATAGTCATTGTTAATAACTATTGATCATCTTTCAACCTAATGAATGTACATTATTGGGTTCAATGAACACAACAATTTTTTTGTGGTCATTAGTTTTAATTAATAGTATTGATGATGACATATATAGGGACTTAGATTTCATCGGATGTGGATTTGTGTTTATACATCCCTATGTTTTGAGAAGAGCAGCAGAGGAAATAATCCAACTTATTGAGAGTCAAAAAACTCTCTTTATTAGTTGTCAGCCTAGATTTGGAACCGAAAGTCCTTTGTGTACATATTGAGATTTAAAACATGTCCGTTGACCCTACTTTTATGGACGAGGTTGCTTCTTCAGGCTCAGGCGATGAGAAAAAAATATTAGATGGACACAATAAGCGTCAATATATGACACCAAGTTCAGGTCGTCGCAAAAGAAGTTGTAAAGCTACTGACGATGATATAGTTTACGCTATGCTAGAAATTGCAGCAGCTTCAAAGAAGAGGGCAACTGATATATGCTAGAAATAGCAACAGCATCAATGTATACTACTTTGCTTTTAACTTATCTGTCCGCATAGAATACAAACATTGATACATTCCCCTTCTTTTTTTGGATCTAAATTATTTTGTTTTTCAGTCTCAGATCATCCCTTTTGTAGTGGTGTGTGTTCTCTATGTGCAAAACTCATAAGAACAAGTTTGAGGAGTTTTTGAGCTCCAATCACTACTTTGGAGAATGAACTAAGTAAGTGGCCTACATCCAATTATTTTTTTGCATTTTCTTTCTTAATTTGGCCAATCTTGATAGTATTACTCTTTCATTTGGTTTTCTATAAGGATAATGTGTGCATTATTCTCTGAGTGAAAGAATAAAAATTAGAATGTTGTTTGTAGTGTTTACACTTATGTTATACCAAAAAGACATTGGAGGTAGCTCCATAGTGGACAACTCTGTTAAAATCCCTACTAACCTAACATAACTCCGACTTCAACTGTGATATTAGTTGAGATGTGTTAAAATATAAATCTCTCATCAGCACATGAGGAGCATTGTCAAATGTTTTGGGCTTTACATCTTACACAATCAGGCAAAATTTTTAACAACATTGAATTTTGCGCACAATTGGGAGTACTCGATACGCTTAATTCTTAAAAAATATGCGATTGACTCAAAAATTTTGCTACAGGGGATAAGAGTGGACATATTTCTGTATTTCAAAATTTTAAATAACTTAGTATTTGGATTCCACATCCACTTTAGTATATATATGGCTTCTATTAGTTACAATGAAAAAATAGTCAAATCAATCAAGTGAATTTACTTTCTATATAATATTTATGTTTATGTTTTGTATATTGATCTGGTTGCTTTTTGCTATAGCCTACACCTTGACAACCAAGTGACTCCTCTATCTTTGATTCAATATTATTGAACTCTGATTATTGTGTCTTTTATTGGGCCTGTGGCATAATCCGAACTTCAAGGAAGAGAGCAATGATGGCTCACAAAAGATTTCGGGAGAGAAGCTCAAAAATCTCTACAAGTCATTTTTGGCTGAGTACCCTATTGTGTCAATTGAGTATCCATTTGACCAAGATGACTAGGACCACTACAACCTGATGACAACTGAATGTGGTGAACAAGTACAAATTATTGGAGATGATCTATTGGTCACCAACCCCAGGAGAGTTGAGAAGGCCATTAAGGAGAAAACTTGCAATGCTCTTCTTCTTAGGGTTTACCAGATTGGATCTGTAACCGAGAGCATTGAAGTTGTCAAGATTTCCAAGCAGGCTGATTGGGGAGTAATGGCGAGTCACCGCAGTGGCGAGATCGAGAACACTTTCATTGTCGATCTCTCCGTGGGACTGTCAACGGGTCAAATTAAGACCGGAGCTCCATGCAGGTCCGAGCGTCTCGTTAAGTACAATCAGCTCTTGAGAATTGAAGAGGAACTTGGCTCAGATGCAGTTTACGCAGATGAAAGCTTTTGCATGCCTGTTGAGCCCTACTAGATATCAAGAATGTTGAATCGATCGGGAATGGGGGTTTCACTCGAAGAGAATAAGTAGTTTTTTTTTTTATAAATAAGACATATGTGAGTTTTGTTGCGAGGTTAAACAGTGTTACAAAACTGGAAACTTTTTTAAGGCTGAGCATGGAGATGGTTTGTTATTTTGCTTCTCTGTGGTAAAGTTATATTGGTTACGAGCAAACTAGCTTCCAAGAAATGTGAAATCCATTGTGAAAAAAAAGTGTGTGGTTATAGACATTATATGGCATGTGTACGATCTCATGTGATTGTTTTAGAATGACTTCAGTTCACCAATCTGCCCCACGATATCATGTGATCTCATGTGACCATTTTGTTTAGATATCAGGTAGATAGATGAGTTTTTTTTGTATTCATATTTAATGGTAATTTTATAACTGGAGAACAACAATCTTCCCCACATTGAACAATACATACTTCAAACAACATAATTATCCCTCCCTCCCCTATGATTAAAGAACATGTTAAACATATTCTGTTACAACTGGAAGGACCTTTCCTGGAGAATTGTGGAATGATTTGGTTACGCGCATTAATGTGTTCAATGTCAACTTCTAACTACATTATTTGTTGATTACTATGTAAAAAGGGTGTAAGGGATCGACGCCGAAGTAGGAGTTCACTGTACCACACTTGCTGGTGTGACTTTGATAAAGGGGGTTTCTTCGATTTTGTGTTTACTATAGGTTTGGACTCCATTATAACTATGTGTAAGTGGGCGGCCCCCTTAGCCTGGACTCATAAATTTGGTTAAGTTTCTTATCTTACTTGAGTATAATGTTTGGTAGTTTTAGTTGTTTTCTATCTGTCCAATTAGTTGCTCTTTGTTGGCAATGCATCTTAAGGTTTATTAGTATAATTTTATCCCGCCAAAATTGGGAAGCACTTCGCTAAACATTTATTCTTTTTTTTTTGTTTTTGTGTGAAGGTGTTTTCGTGCTTCTTCTTCATTGGTTTTTTTCTTCTTCAATCCCCTATGGTTACGACCCTCTCGCTGCCCTGCTATGCGATCTTCAATTTTGAATGATTGTGGGTCCCGATACCTACATCAGTAGATGATTCTTCTGTGATTGATTGAAACTTTGCGGGTAGTGCTTCAAACACTTCTTCTGGCAGGTACTTTTATTTGTTGTAACAAAGTTGGGGTGTTGATGGGGACTCCATAAACTTATATGTGGTGTGGATTTTTTATTCCAATTGGACCTAAATGCATTGGTATATAAAATCTTACTGGGGGAAATCTAATATATTTTTCCTTCTTACATAGTGAGCTTTAAATCTCCTCCTTCATTCGATTTGCAAATACCATACATCCCAGTTAAGAAGCTTCATGATATCTTGCAGAACCTTGGAAAATATGTACTACTATCGTAGATGTGTTTAATTAAGTGGTAGCAGGTCCTAAATAAGAGGAGGAATAAGTGGCATCAGGTTCTAAATAAGAGGAGGATTAAGTGAACAATACAGAGCAAGAAGAAAATGAGAGTATCTGAAGTCTTTTTTAATTAACAGAGTGGTAGTGTGTGAATTTCAACCACTGAGATTTGTTTCAGTTGACTCCAATGGACAAGTTCATTTTATACTAAAAAAAATATTTGTCTCTCATTTGTCTTAGTTATGCGAGATGTTTTGTAATATTCACGGTTGAGCAAAAAAAAATGTGCCACTAATTAAAGAGCCTCTGAATCCAATGTATTTGTTGATTTTTTTATAGCTAGAAAGAACAAGTGACAATTTGATTTTTTTTATAGCTAATTGCATTTATATTGTGAAATTATTGTTGTTGGAGTATTTTTTAATTTCTTAAACAAAGTGGATGGTTCTATATACAAAGGAATTTTTCCCAAATTTCCTAAAATGTTTACACATTGGTGCAGTAAAAACAACTTTAGTATTGTTCTTCTTGACTATTTTTTATTTCTTAAACATTGTAAATCGTTCTATAAATAAAGGAAATCATTTCCAATTTTTTTACTCTGTTTACAATTATTTATTTTATATAATAGTTTACTATTATTACAAAGTCTAGGACGAACAATTAGTATTATTGTTGGACTACTTTTTTTATTAAACAGGATGGAGAGTCCTATAAATGGAGAAAATTTTCCCCAAAAATTTTAAACTGTTTACACTTATGTGTTGTAATTTTTTTTTAACTTATTTATGCAAGATTCAACACTACTTAAATTTACACGATTCAATACTTTGAAAAATTACACTTATAATATATAAAGAAATTACTATTTAAGTTAGGCACGACTTTATACTTTTCAAATTTATTAGCGTACCTTCAGGGACGGGCATACCCTAGTGTGTATATATATATATATATATATATATATATATATATATATATATATATATATATATATATATATATAACATCTCTTGTACGAAACAGTCCGCATTTTAAGAGTACGAACCAGACATGTGTCACCTGGCGGTGAGCCTAGAAATTATCGACTAAATTGTAGGCACACTCTCTCTCTTTTCTAGGCTCACCGATATGTGACACATGTCCGATCCGTACTCTTAGAATGCAAGCTGGTCCGCACAAGTGCGGTAATATATATATATATATATATATATATGCTCACCTGTAACCTGGACAAAATATATGTTTCCCTAGATTAACCCCTTCCATGCATTGGACCGAATCCAGATGGTGGTTCGAAATCTGTTTGATGAATGTTTAAATCCAGATTTAAGAGTTATTTTGCTTAAATTTTTTTTATTTTGGTGAGCATATAATAAGTTATACGGATACACTAATGAGGCGATTCACTTATTTTCCTCCCTACAGCACGTCACTTGACGTGTCTTTGTAAAATAAATTTAATGTTATAAATATTTGTATTTATCTTATTTAAGTGAATGTCTATTTCTATTAGGACTCTACTAAATTGTACTATAAAAAAAGAGTGATCCCAATTTGTGACACATCAATTAATAAGAAATTTTCCCCTCTCTCTCTAAATTTTCTCAATGCCCTATTTCTCTTTAACATTTAACTCATTATTACCATGTAAAATAGACATAACCCTTGGAGATGTCTGGTATGCTAATATTGACCATCCCCATAAAACCCTGAAATTTTCGATGGTAAAAGATGCTTTTCTTGTGAAATTTTTATTGACAGCTCTTGAATTTCTCCAGCTTATGCTTGAAACAAATAAAACTTGTGTGCTGCAACAAATTTGGTAAGCAAGTGATGCAGTTCTGTTCGGTATATTGCGTACAAGTGACATCGTCATCATCTTTAAAATATCTAAGGATATGAAAAAAACATTTCTGTCTAATAAAACTGGGGGCGGCTGTTTAAAAACCTGTATATATTCAGCTACCTTCTATAAGGCAGTGAGTACGTTGACGTGCAATTGTCCCACAAGAATTTCGTGGCTTGGAGCATTTTGGCGGTCGACAACCCTCTAGCATGTATCTGTATATTGTGAACCGCATGAGAGACAAAGAGATATGTTTATATACCATGCATGCAAATTGATGAAAATGAAGATGAGATAAAAACAGTTATGCAATTTAATGCAGCATATCCAAAAGGGAAAGCTCCAAGCCAGTATAACCGACCATATGAACTGACTGCATAAGTATCAAACCGTCCCATAAATCCTTAATTTATCATATATGGATGAACTCATTGATCTGTCGCTTTTTTCCTTTTTACAATTAATCTTAGGGCTAATCATAGCAACCACCAAATTTCCATCTTTTCTCTTTTATTGCTTTAAAGGTTTTGTACGCATATGTTGAACAAAACCAAAACGGGACAAAACGCTTTGGCTGGGACCCTTGTATCTTTTTAGTTTTAAGGCGTCTTTGATTCGAGATAATATTTTTAATGAATTATTATTATGAGAAAAGTGATTATCAAAATTTTTTTTATTAGGATTTTAAATCATTTCATTATGTTTAGTTAATCAATGGATTTCTATTAATAATCAATTTTTTGTGTTTAATTCATGCATGAAAAGTGACATGAAAATATACAATATATACAAATGGCACCCTTTATATATATATATATATATATATATATATATATAGCCATTCTTCTAAGCGGACTTCCTTAAAGAACGGATTTACGGACTTTTGTCCTTATCCGGCTGTGGTCCCCTCGTGGTCCCTAAGACCTTTTGTTATTTTTCCCAAATGGCCCCCCTCTTGTCTTATACTACACCCTAGGTTAAGACTATATGTTTAAAAGATTTGTAGTTTAGACCCAAATTGGTATCAAGACCTTAAGAACTTTAGAAACTCACCAAATTTCGATAGACCTTGTTCAAGTTTTTCAAGAAATAAATAATAAGGCTAATCATATAGAAGTCCTTAACAAATACATTGTAGAAATTAAAACTTTAATTAAAAATCAAGACAGGGAGTTAATTAAACTTACTAAAGAACAAGCTAAGCTTGTCCCTAAACTAAATAGTTATCCTCCTAATGGAGATATTTAGATCAAACTGGAATGAGGTACCAAGAGATCTCTCCATTCAGACTTTATCCGAATTTAATCAAAGAATTTTAGAAAAGATAAATGATGATAGATTTTATTATAAGATAAATTAAAATGAGATTGCCAACGTTGCTAAAGTAACTAGACTTATATTAGAGAGATTAAATTTAATTTCTACCTCCATAGCATCTACCCAAGATTATAATAGTAGCTTTGTTAAAGACTTACATTTAGACTTAAAGGCTAAGACAGAAGGATTAACCACCTTCTACACAGACTTTGTTAAATTTCAACAAAATTTAGCAAATTACCTTAATAATAGGGAAAGCCATAACCTATCCAGAATGGATAGTATTATTAATGAACTTAGACTAGACATGGCCCAAGTAGAATAAAAATATGCAGAAATTATAAACGGAAATAAGGTCGTATATAATAAACCTTCCCAAGCATAAATAGACTCTCCTATTATTCTAACTAGGTTAGATAAAATTGAAAAGACTGTAGAAGCCATAGAAATTAGATCTATGCAACAACTAGAAAAAGATAATGAAGTAAAAGACTATATTACTAATGTTGGTAAAACCATCGTTAATTCTCTAGCAAGACATAGTGAGGAAAATTCTGAGAAGACAAGAAAAGAAAATAAGAATTTTAAAGAAGAAATCCTTAATCAGATAAAAACACAAAAAGATTATTCAGATTTCTTACAAAGAATTGAAAAAAGACTTGAACAAAAACAGGTAACCACATGTAAATTTAGAGAATCCCCTCCCATAGAAACTAGAGAAAGGAATACCATAGGTAGACGAGTCATAAATGACGGATTAGATAAGACCAGTAATATAGCTAGCTCTATCCCAAATATTGGACAGAGTAATCATATGCTCCAAAAACTTAGGATTCATCCTCCAATGTTAGGACATGGTGGAAAGAAAGAGATTTCATCAATCCCCTCCAATGGAAAGAATGGGGTGAAGTTGACTGGAAGATTGTTGAAGATTCCATTCATAATGGACAACTTCCAACCGTTAGATACATAGACTTGTTTAAAGAAGGTGTCACTCCTAAGACTCCCAATTATAACATGACTTACCATTGTAGGAATCATGTGTTAGACAAATCCTATACTGAGCTCCAAGTGTTTGACTCAGAATGTCTTAGATCTAGAGGAACTGATAGAAAGTTTCAATTCCTAACCTTTGGACTCTTTCAAGCAAGAATTCAAGGATTACATAGACCCCAGAATAACATTAACATATTATGTTGTTTAATATATAAAAGATGAAAAGATTTTGAGAAAAGCCTTATTGGGATAGCGCAATTAGAAATGTCAGACAACATAAGATACTTCAATGTCATTCCGGCATTTACAGTAACCGTAGACACAGCCAAACATTTTAAGTTAATCTTATATGCTAGTGGCTATGAAGACTATATTATCGGAGACGCTAATATAAATATAGAATTCCAAAGCTATGTGAAGTTCTCCCAATTTCCTTATGAAGGAATGCAATCGGGAATTCCTAGCGGTAGACTTAATGAAGAAATCTTAGTTAGAACCAATGTTTCAGACTATAATCATACTTACAGTATTAAGAATACTGGACCTATGAAAGAAAAAGCTAAGACCCTCTGGCAATTGCCAGAATTCCAAGAAACTAAGACTATACAAAATACCTTTGTTTATTAATCAAGATGACGTCACTGAAAATGTTACCATCCTATTTGGTCCTCCTAAGACTGTCAATAAGAATATCCAAACCGAAGAAATTAGATTTAGGAATATGGGAGAAGCCATAATCAATGATCCTTGAGAAGGATAATGTAGTAGTAAGACTAGTGCTAGTTTACTAAGACAAGCCCCGGTAATTAGACCTAGAAGATCATTTGAACAAAAAGACTTAATTAAAGAAAAAGTTATGATCCAAAACATTGGAGATGAACCATCAGAATTAGATATGAAGACATGTAAAGATAACCTTAAGAAAAGTCATTCTGTTAGATTTCAAGAAAGAGAAAGGTTTAATATGATAGTCCAAGACCGCATATTAAAATTAAAAGAATCTAAGAATACTAAAGAACTTCTTAGAAACCTAAGACTAATATAAGAAGGAGAAGAAAGACTATTGCCATCTACACAAGTAGAACCTAGTAAACAAGAGATAAGAAGTAGTAGTAGGCTAGAAGATTCTCCTAGACTTTTTAGTAAACCAATAGGAATAAATATTCCTATATACTCAAGCACTGTAGTTAAGACTAAATCGGATTATATAAAAGACTTTCCAACTAGTGACAAAAGTTTCACTCCTGTTAAGACTATGGCAAGTCAAGCCATAAATAAAGTAGGTATATACCTTAACTTAGACAATGTTCAACATAGGAAGAAAGCCTTAGATGAATGACGTAATCAGATGAGCATGTGTTTCACATCTAATGAACAATGGGATGCAAGTTCATGTAAGCAGTACGCTGAGCAATCCATTAGAGGTAATGCAAAAGATTACTTAGATAGTTTAAGAAAGGCTACAGATGAAGACTCCTTAGCTAAGGTTGAGAAAATGAAAGAAAACGCAGAAAAAAGATCAATTGAAGAATATATTCAATTGTTCACTTCATAATTCATTGGAGCTGGACATATAGCTCAGATCAGTGAACAAGACCTAGCAAAAATTAAGTTAGCCCTCCTTAGCATTCGCAAATTAGATAAGATAAATGAATATAGCAATAATTACGAGCAGCTATATTACCAAATTAAAGAATTTGGAGAGACCTTAAAAGATGAATACTTTAGAAAGATACCAGCCATAGGACAAATCCTAATTAATGAATATAGGAATTGGCCAAGAGTAGCTGGAGTTAAGAATAACTCCTTTGGTGAAAGAATCAATTTTGCCAAAGACTATATCATATCTAAAAGACGTGATATAACTCAAGGAAAGTTGATAGAAGAAACTTTCAAGCATATCCCTCCAATCAAAGACGAAAGAGACATCGCTCCAATCCAATGGGGATGTGGAAGTGAATCTAAGAAATGCAAAAAGAAAGTAGAATGGAAACATAGGAAGTTTAAGAGTAGACCTTCAGGATTTCCGAAGAACTATAAAGTTAGACAATCTACTACCTTTAGAGAAAAGAATCCCAAGACAAAGAAAAATAGATTTAATCAAAGAAGATATTTTAAGAAGAATACTAATAAGTATAAAAAGGTTCCTAATTATAGGAAAGAAAAAGATGTAGCTCAATCTAAGACTGCCACTAAAGAATGTTGGACTTGCTGCAAAGAAGGACACTTTGCTAAAGACTGCCCAAATAAGAAAGATAAAGAGTGTATTAAGATTATTAATACAATAGTAGACTATGTAGATAAAGAAGAATTAGATATCATATATGCTATAGAAATATCAGACATAGAAGATGATGATAATACTAGTATCTATAGTGCATACACAGACAGTGATTCAGAAGACTATAGTGATACTGATGAGTATGAAGACTCTCAGGATAATCTAGACATATATATGATGCAGACTAATCAAGATAATTTAGATGATGAATATATAGATTTTAAAGAAGCTTGGTATAAGTGTGTATTAAGCCCCTTTTTAAAGAAAAGATGGACAGTTAGTAATCCTGAGTTACTAACCTATATACCTAGATGTTACTTTGATGAAAGACATTATTGCACATTTGAAATGAAATGTTGCAAGAAAGACTTTATATGCGTAGAATGCTTTGAGATTATCCAAACTGAATTATTTATGGTTTGTATTATTTGTCAATTACACTACCATGAAAACTGTTGGAGAACTAGATTTAGAGTAATTTATACTAGTCAGTATGACACTCAAATAGACTTAGATATTAAAACCTATTATCAAGACATTGATAGGAATATAGACAAAAGATTGCAAGAAAATGAAGACTTCAAAGGAAAGAGAATTTCCAGTGATTTAGAAGAATACCACACTGATAGTAGTTCAGAAGACCAAATACCCTTAGATTTTATAGATAAACCTAAAAAATGAATATCTATTTTAGAGAAGAACAATTTATGAATTTCTACTAAACCACATGCTTGTTTTGTAGAATTATTTGTTCAACATGAAATTATCCTAAAAGACTTTCAGCCTTTACAGATACGGGGTGCTTTCAGAATATTTGCAAGGCTAATGCCATCCCTGAAGACTATTTTCTAGAAACTACAAAAGAAATCTATGGTAAAGTGGCTAATGGAGATCCATGTACCTTATATTTCTACACTATTCCTATTTACTTTAAATTAGGAAATCAGACCAACAAAACCGTTAATCATCGATTTTGGATAATGGATCCTCGTCCTAGTTTCACAGGAAACATCATTTTAGGACAATACTTTATTAGTAAATATCATCCTTATACTCAGTATAATGATTAGATATTAATTAGTGATCAAGAGGAATTTAATATTCAAGCTCCTCTAATAGATCATAAGACTTCCTTTGACCTTATGCAGGTCAAACCCAATTGTAGACCCATAAAACATCAGAGTTCTTCAGCTGAGCATGGTGGACCTGGACCTACAACCCAACAAGAATCCCTAGATATTACTAAACCCTTACAAAAAGAGTGTAAGTGTCCAGACCAAAAGTGTTATAAGAAAATAACGCTTATACAACAAGACATTTTAGATCAAGCCTAGCATACCTTATTACAGATTCAAGCTATATCCAAACAGAAGAAAATGGATATAAAAGTAGAAAAGGAAAAGATTAGGCAAATAGCTGAGCCTACTTTAGGAGAAAATCCCATCGCTAAGTGGGATAAAGACCAAAGCTATTGTGAAATCATCCCTATTAACCCAAACGCCACTATTAATGGTGGAACCTATAAGAAAGGATACTCACAAGAAGATAGGAAAGAATTCAAGAAAGACATAGATGAAATGCTTAAGTTAGGCATTATTAGGGAAAGTAAAAGTAGACATAATAGTTTAGCCCTCTATGTTCAAAATGAATATGAACGTAAAAGAGGAAAAAGACGCATGGTTATAGACTATAGACAATTAAATAAGAATTGTGAATTTGATTCTTATAAGATACCAGACAAGAATAATTTGATTAATTTAATTTAAGATAGAATTATATTCAATAAGTTTGATTGCAAATCAAGCTTCTGACAAATTAAGATGCATCCAGACAGTATTACTTGGACAGCCTTTAGTAGGCCCCAAGAAAAATACGAATGGCTAGTAATGCCATTTGGATACTTGAATGCTCCTCAAGTTTTCCAAAGAAGAATGAATAATATATTTAGACCTTATTCATAATTTTGTCTTATTTACATAGACGATATTCTTGTAGCTAGTAAGACTGAGATAGAGCATGTAGACCATCTTAAAAAGATTATTCTAGAATTAGACAAACATGGTATTGTTATTTCCGAAAGGTAAATAAAATTATTTCAGACTGAAATAAACTTGGTGGGAATGCATATTAATAAGGGAAAATTATCCTTGGCAGAACACATAACCAAAAAGATTCTTGAGTTTCCAGACCAACTCAAAGATAGAAAACAATTACAATCATTTTTAGGATTGCTTAATTGTGCTGCAGAATTTATTAAAGACCTTGCTTCAAAAAGGCAAAGTTTAACGGTCAAATTAAAAGGAACAGACAAAACTAATCCCTTTTATTGGACTAAAGATGATTTTGAAGTAATAAGACAAATTAAAGATGCAGTCAAGAACATTCATTTACTTGAACTGCCTAATACAGAAGACCAGTTTATGGTAGAAACAGATGCCTCTGATAAGCAATGGGGAGCAGTATACTTTGCCATTGATCATCAGAAAAAAAAGAAGAAACTTTGTAGACATAGTTCTGGAACATTTACAGACCCAGAAACAAGATACACTGCCCATGAAAAAGAAGTTTTAGCTATAGTAAGGGCAATAGAAAAATATATGTTATTTCTTAGACCTAAACATTTTACTGTTTATACTGACTCTTCTTATGCAGTAAAATTCAGAGATTTAGACTTGTCCAAATCTAGGACAAATAGACTAATTAGATGGCAACAATTGCTTAATGGTTACGACTTCTCTGTTATAAATATTAAGGGAAGTAAAAATACCATTCGAGACATTATATCAAGAGAGCCAATGTTTGCTAACACTAATATGATTTCATGTTTTATGTTGCAAACAGAAAACCTAGAAGACATGAGTTCCTCTGGAACGAATAGACCGAACAGGGAAGACGTTGCAGACTATCTTAAACGCGTAAGACCAAATACTGGTGTAACGAAAAGACTGACTTATATTCAAGACTCTCAAAAAAGACCAATCCTAGAGAACTTTGATGATATCTTAGTTCCTCTTGGAAAATCTAGACAAAAGATTATTGCTCAAAATAGACTCATTGGGAAAATGTACTTTCCCCAATATAGACCCGATCAAAGATACCCAGACTTGATCAAATTTAGATAAGAATTTTCAGAAGACGAAAATACTCTTATAGACGCCACATGGTAGAATGTAAAGAATAGACTATGGATCGAGTTCAAACAAAATTTGGTAGCTATTGCCGGATTCTTGAGAACCCAAAGACTTGCAGTTACCCAGCTCAGTGGTACTACTGCGCCTAGACTTCAAACTCAGACTTATGCTCAAACTCTTGGAGAAACCTCCAAAACTAGACCTACTGATTTTTGTTATCAGAAAAAGACTTTTAAGACTAAGATTGTTATACCATTTGGTCATAATAATCTCCTATTAACAGAAGACTTTAAAAAAGAAACTAATAATATTATTGATCATTTTAATATGTTATTATCAGAAATAAATGGAGATGCCTTAATGATCAAAGGTTTCTTCAAAGACGTTCCAAAAATATATCTTTTTGGAAAATCAGAAATGGCACATATAACTCTCTCAGACCACGGGTTCATTGGACTCGTTCAGATAAAAGATATTGAAGACTCTATTGCTCTTGGAAAAATAGTCCATGAGTATGTTAAGAAAGTAGAAGACTTCCTCCCTCTATTTGCTAGAATCGACCAGATTGCTCCAAGTTCCTATAGAGGAATGAGAGTTGAAGGATTCAGACTTATTAGATTTTCCAGTTATATATTCGAAGACGTTGAGATTTTACCAGAAGATGAGACTAAAGAATTAATTGTTTATAAGTCCAAGATTTAGATTTCTCAAGCCATGGAGACCATAGAAGTCATGGAGTTATTGACAGGAGAAGACAGGTGGTACACTGCCTACTACAAAGAAAACCTGATAATCTAAGCTGATGAGCCATTCAACGGAAGGCCCAAGAAAGAATCCAAGGAAATGGTAGAGATAGCTTTACCAGATAGCCTTAGAACTATAAGCCTCATTGATGAATTTTTTAACAATGCCCTACCAAACCAAGAGAATGAAGAAGAAGACAGAGATGGGACAAAGATGGGTCCTTCGTTAGTAGAAGAACTATTAAAGACAGAAGATGCTCTGCACTAGACCCATGCATTATTGCACGAAGACAAGAAGACTCCATTATTTAGACTGATGATACAGCCCAGACCTTCCCAACATGGGCCCAGGCATTCTCTTTTCATAAAGATAAAGGAAGACGGTGAAAGACGTTAGGTGCAAGATGATTGCAAAACGCCAAGATTGCTTTTGATAAAGCAGAAGCGTAAAGACTCGAAAGATTCCAAGATGGAAGACCTTTAATAATTATGCTTTCAACCGGATCGCTTTTGATAGCCAGTTACCAGTCATTGTAAGTGCCCTTGTGCTATAAAAGGGAGCGTCCATTTGTGTTTATGGTATCAGTTGTAGGAGGGAGAGAGTGATCAATTGTTAGACTTCTAGAGAGAGTATGCTTGTAGAGAATAATATGTATATGAGTGAGTAAACCTCTCATAGTTAGGGGAGAGGGGAGAGTTGTATTTACTTATGCAATGCAATAAAAGTATTTTCTTTTCTAGAAATCTCTTATGTTAAGTTGTTATTATTTTCCAAATTGTCTCCAACTTTCTATTCATAGAGGACTATTGTGTGGAACCTCTGGTGTAGCACACAAGGTGTTATACTGGTGAACCACCGTCAGGTGCCAATTAGCCGTGAGCCGTTAGCCAGGTGGGCGTTAGGCGTGATGGCGTACAGGCAGGAAACGGGTCAACCGCCAAAGTAGTGGATTGAGGTGCGACACATAAAGAGAGAGTTGTCGGAGGTCGAGACCGGAAAAGAATAGTAACGAAGCTGAAGAGACAAAGGGAAGAAGATAAATATATTGCAGACCAGAAGGAAGGTATAACTCGAACCAAACCCTTAACTATTTCTACATATTATTTCCTTCAGAAGAATCTTATATGAGCTTACAAATCACTAAAGACTATTTAGAATTTGTTAATCAAACAAGTTTAGACTTAACTAGAGAAATTTAAGACTAGACTCTTACAGACACTAAAGATAAAGAACTAATATAATCTGCCTTAGTATATGCAGGTGATACTTTTAAATACATAGACCAGATCATTGAGTGGTTGGAAGAGAGGTACCTAGAATAGAAATAATTAGAACAGGGATCCGTGATCTCTTTAGACAAAAATTAAGAACTGAAGATTTTGCAGAAGAACTATCAAGACCTGAAAAATACTAAGAATACACTAGGATACTTGAAGACAGTATAGGCGTATTAAAACTTATTAGACAAAAAAGGTTAGCTGAAACAAAGGCTACTTTAATTAGAGCCTGAGGAATCTGCCCTCTCCTTAAAAACGTAGAGACAGCTGCCCCTAGAACATACCGAAATTTTTTGTCATCTTATGGTGATAATAATTTTGACGAATTTATAGATAACGATATAATTGATATTATTAATCAAATATATAAAGAAACTAGACAGATAAACCCACGATACCATATAAGGTATTTAAGACTAGAATATTTTCCATCAAAATCGCTTTCCATTTCTAGACTCCCTGAAGAAATTATTTATATAGATAATCATCGCTATTCAGAATTCCAGTACGATAGTGACGGAAGAAGCTTAAGAAGTAACAACAGCACTGAAACTTCTACACTTAGACTTCCAGATTAATTAGGCTTTAAAATAAGCTTAGAAGACTATAAAAATTATTGGGGTAGAAAATTCTATTCTTATAACATTAGAAAAAGACAAAGGCATAAAAATACAAAGCGGTCCCCCATAAGTGGTCCAATAAGATGATAGCAGTCCTTAAATCGTGTGGACGATATTAAGCCCGTCATTTAAGCCCGTTAAATAAGCCCGTCGGAGAGACGTCCTGTATATATATATATATATATATATATATATAGAGAGAGAGAGAGGGGAGGGAATGCTCTCTTACATCACAGTTAATATATCATACCATACAACACACCTAGTTCTAGGCGCCAAAAAACCTTTTTCCTAATTTTTTTATCTTTTTATTAAAATTATTCTTTCAATCAAAAAAATTAAGTCAAAATATATTTTTTAACTATTTTAAAAAAATTAACAAATTTTTGTTGGCGCATACCCTTATAAATAAGGTATTTTTCAGCTTGAAGTTTTAAAAAATAGTTAGAAATTGTATTTTTATCTAATTTTATGAACATGTGTTGATTGGAAGGTAACTCCATGGGTAAAATAAATAAAAATAAAAATAAAAGTTTTTTAAATCCTAGAACTGGGTGTAATGTGTGGATGATGTAGGAAGCATCATGTGTGTATATATATATAGACACACACACGCGCACACACATGTACATATATACAGTATTACGGTTCATTATTTATAAATGTATGAACTCAAATACGTTTTTTTTAAATATATATTTTTCACTATTTAGTAAATATAATAATTTACTGTAGATATGTCTGTATTATATTGTAAGTTAATCAAATTAATTATTGAATGTGTAGAAAAAAATGCCTATATAAAATTTGTTCGACTTTAAATTTAATACAAACTGACATAACAACATTTTCTTCACAAAATAAGTATTTAGATTTTATGGGTGGTTTTTACAATTTGATATTTTTAAGGGATTTTTTCTTCATAAAAATTATTTGTAAGGATTACTGTGGAAAAGTAAGAATATCATCTATATTTAATGAATTTTGATTCCGGTCACTTTCCCACAAATGAGGTAATCTAATCACATTGGGACTCACATTCTCATGCAACTTAACCTCACACCAATTACCGTAATCTTACACTTTTGCACGAATGTTCGGAAGGAATCAGATTCTACACAAATTTACCACGTATCTAACGGGGCCTAAAAGTTTTTTTCTCACAAAACCAAATGGTATATCTACACATGTTTTTTTAACTTAGCGTTATTTCATTTTTGACTATTAAGTTACTTTTAAGCCCTCATAAATGACATGGTTACCCTTTGGGGAAAAATTAAATGTTCAATTCATAGTTTGAAGGGTTTGTTTATCCAATAGTAACTATCATATAGGGATGTGATCCATTTATATTTTAAATGAGACTGAATGATTGATCTCTTTAAAATAAATAACGTAATTAATTAAGGTATTCACTTTAAGTTACTGAAGTAAATCAAACTATCTATTTGCATTTAAAATCGTAGTCACTTTAAATTACTCAATAATTTACTGACTTTATAGAATAATTCCTCACTTGATGAGTTAATAACTAATACATAAATAATTTAGTATAAATTATTTAATTAAAAATTTAATATTTAATTTACATGCATAATTTAAACTATTGTTTTAAGTAATTTACACCCCTTTAAATTACTTTTAAGAAATTTAAAATGTGACTCAATAAAAATATTGAAAAACATTTCAAATTAGAATATTTAAAATATCTCACTAATTTATTTAATATATTATGTAACTCATTAAGTTAATAATATACTGAATTCATTATTTACACATGATTTGACTCATTTTATGTGACATATTGGTTAATGTGTATCATAATCTAAATTTTTGAGTGATTCAAAAGATTCAATTTTTTTTTCTATTTAAATTATGCAACTAAAATAGTTTAGGAGATTTCTCAAAACTTTTAATAATTAAAGGGATACCGTTTTGCCCTCTATTCTATAATTTTTTTTAATAAATTCATACTATAAAAGTGTACATATTTAAGGATTTTTTGAAAGCCTTAATCTATAAAAAAAAATATATAAATCAAACTATCTAAAGCATTTAACTTTCTTTCCAGATTAGACAATGTATATTTTTTGGATGAAAATAATTGTTCAATTTTTTTTGTGTACATTCTATCATAGGGGTGGTCGAATCTTAATCTTTATAAATATAATTTTTTTTTCAGATGCGTGCAAGAAATTAATATGACTTATTATGTAAGAATTGCAATATTTTGATTTAGAAATTTAATTGTGTTGAATTTATACATTATACAAATTAATAATATTTTAATGAATTATAAACAAGAGTTCCAATTTAAATAAACTTTAATTAGCTTAATTTGAACGGACGTATAGTCGAGTTCGATTGAACGGTCCCACAATAGAGTTCCAATCATATGAAAATTAAATTAGTTCCTTCTTTGATGAAATGAATTCAAATTTTTGTGCACCAATTTGTCTTTTGGCCCTGGCAGTAGACATTGGAAGAGTTCTAGAGCAACTGTCACAAATGGTTGCTTTTGGATTGATTTGCTTATTGAATTGTTTTTAATGGTTAAGAATTGAATAGGACTATAAAAGTCATTTAAGTTACTCAGAAATGTAGTTTAACAGTCGGAATTCAAAAGTAACGTTCTCTCGTTAAAAATAGAGCATATGTCAAATAGTCCCTCGAATATTTTTTTTAATATATGTTTAATCTAAGTGTTTTTATTTTGTTCTAAAAAGTCTTTCACCATGCCGCTGATACGGACCTTTAAAAACAAGAGAATATTAGTTAAATGGGTGTTCGAGGAACTTTTTGGTACAAAATAAAAGACTTGGACTAAATGTATATTAAATAATGTTTGAGAGAATTTTTGATATTTGATCCTTAAAAATAGCACCTAATATTCAATAACAAAAACTTGGGCACCCAACATTTAAATACAAGCACTATTGCCCCGAAAATCCAAATACCCTTTAATTAATGGGCAAGATATTGGGACACTAGATTTGTATGTGTTAGATGAAGAAACTTATTGGACAAGCCCACGTGCGCCGCCGCCGTCCGGGATTGGGCTCACTGAGATTTAATTTTGGGGAAAAAAGTAATTATTTTTTAATTAAAAATTCTTAAAATTTTAATTAAACACATTTTAATTGCAGTGACCAAGTCTTAACCCACTTCGCCACTAATTTCGTTTTTTCATCCTCACGTTTCTTCTTCCCAAAGTTCAATTTTTTTTATTAAATAAGGAATTTTATCCATTGTTTCAAACAAAGAAAAAAACTATATTTCTCTCTCCCAGAAAATATTCCCTCTTTGCAAATTTCTTCCGAAATTATTTTTTCTCCAAATAATATATTCTTGTTATTGAGCAATTGATTACGAATGGGTGATTAGTACGGGTTTTCATGGTGATGCGACAATTCGAGAACATATATAAATATGATTATGGAAGTTGTTTTATCTTAGGGGTGGCGAGGCATTACACAGAACTGCAGCACAATTTTGAGCAGAATCGTGAAACACCTTAAAGAGAGTGACCTAGTCCGTGACTCGGCCATTCTTTATTTTCTTCTATTCAATTTTTTTCATTGGATAATTTCGTTACTCTTCTAATTTCTGTTATAACACGTATATATTTGTCCATGCGTGACCTTTCAAAAAAGTATTATACTAAATGTATGTTATGCATAGGCGTTAAATGCATGTAAATTCTGTGAATATACATACGTCCACTTGATATATTTCCAAAAACAAATAGTTTTTTATCAAGTAATTTTGATTTTTTTTTTATGTTTTGGGAAAATTAAAATATATTGTGCATTTATTCCAAATTAAACAATAGGATTACTCTTAAATGATATAATAAATATATGTATTGATTGGCAAAACAAATGTGTCTTTTGGGAATAATGACTATTTAAATGTTAGATTTTAATTCTAACGGTTGTGACTTATTAGTCAAAAGGCGTGGATTTTATCAATAGACAAGTACGCAACTTTTGGCCAAAAGACACCAAGAAGTCTATAAACAATAGGGTATCCTTTTCAACGAAATGAGAAAAAAATAACAAGATCATATTTATGTTCGTTTGCCTTATAAATCATACACATACCTCCATTTTTTCTCGATAATCTAGTATTATTGGGGATGTAACAAAATTATTAAAATTGGGTGTCAAACAAAATATCAAATAGGTTGAAATGGTCATCTTCATTAACGTAATATGCAGACAATGATAATTCATTGTATCTTGACTACATATTTGGGGTTACCCGATTACATAATGTTATGGTAGGGGGAAATATTGTTTCTAGTAAAGTTATAATCATGTCTTCAAGTAAAATATTCATTTACAATTTATCGTTATTTCCTCAATTGAAATTTATCAATTTTCCCCAGCAATCTAAAATTAGTATTATGATCTCCAATTGAGTAGTTTTTCCAACCAAATCTTCCATCGATTTCAAGCGCGCGCGCGCGCGCGTGTGTGTGTGTGTGGTGTATATATCTTTTATATGATTACTTTCCATATGGAACATATTTTAGATGGGTAAGAATATTTGCAAAAGTAACATTTACTTAGATGCCTTGTGCACAGAAAAAAGATCTCTTAAACAATTTATATTATTCTATGTTGTGGAAGTAAAACTGAAATCTATCATAATAATAAGAGCTCGTTTGGAAGTTTTTGAGAGAAAATAAAGGAAAATAAAGTTTTATTAGGAGAGAAGATAAAAGAAAGGAAAGGAAAATGACTTTATTTCCTCTATTTGTGAGTTTACGAAAGAATTTTACTTTTTTTTCCTACTTGTTTGTGAGTTGAGAAGAAAGGAAAAGAAAAAAAAAGGAAAATATAGGTTTATACCCTTACAACCAACAATAAATGTTATAACATTTTAAAATAAACAATAACATATTAATTTATCATGACTATCAACACAATAACAAATTATAAGTCTCATCAGAATAAATTCTTAATAAAATGTCTCAAACCATAAAATAAGTCTTAATCATATAATCCAAAAAAAATTGCAGTGAATTATTCATAAAATAATATGTCCCAAAAACGTAAACTTAATAAAGCTTCACCAAGAACGAGTAGCAACCATCATTTTCTCCAAAATTGTCAAGCGTCTTTTAACTGGGCAACCGAATATTATCCTTGCTTTTTCGGGATTTCGTGAGAGGAAAAGGTATGAATCATAAAAAAAATGTAAATGTACTCCAATATCCACGAACTCCCAAAAAATTTCTGACTTTGAGTAAACACGTGGATGGGATTCTTTAATAATTGTATTTCCCTCTCGAATTGCATGGACCACATTGTCGAGAGCACTCTTCAAAAGATCACTTTCATCTTTATTGTGTGAAGCTTTCTTTTTTCCCCTTTGATGATGTTCTTTCATCACGTTGAGTATGTGTTTGATTGAGTATCACGTCCACCCGCCACCTAAATCACTACCAAAACTTTCTAGAGTAATATCATCATCCAACTCAATATCATCAATGGTAATACTCTCACTCTCATCAATAGACCTATCCGAAAAACGCTTATTTTCTTTAGATGTCTCAGCACTGTCACCTGTGGCTCTATCTTTTGCAAATAGCTATGGCAACTTATCATAGTTGTTGACAAGTTTAGTCATCCATTTTTTAGCTTCAGGTCTCGCCTATGACAAGAAAATAATTAATAATTAATCTACTATTGGTAAAATGCAAACTAATTTACTTAAGATAATTAGCAATATGTACTCAGACTAAATTTTTTCAAACTTCGGGCTTAGCACTCCACATTTTAGTTATCGAACTCCAAGAAAAACCACCCAAATTTTTAAACAAATCATCGCATTTGTTAAAATGCTCCTTTGTAAGCTCAATGTTAGGAATTTTTTAATCAAACTCATTCAATATATTACTATACACAGTAGTTATGAAGGTTTCATCAATCCTATTTCCTTCAGGATCCTGGTGAAACATTGTTTCAATGAACATATCATCCATTTGAGACATCCAAGTCAAATGATTTTTTCTTGCGCCATCATCTTTTATTTTTTCTGGCTCATGATTAATATTTATACAAAAGCATAAATAAAATTAATTACATCAAATCAAACTTTAAGCCAAACTCTCCAATACTTATTATAACTAAACTTTTAAATAATTGAAATTGAAATTATGATAAAATGCCATCACAACACCTAATCAATCCACATATTAGTCATTACACAACATCTTTATTTCTAGTCTCATTGTTAGTATATACAAAACATGCAAACATAAAATATTGGGTTATATAAATAAAAGCATTAACATAAAAATAAATAACAATATTTACATTAGATTAATATTTGACACATAACTTCAATCGCAACTAATTGTCTACTTCTCACCAACACGGTGAGTTCATTTATTTTTTTCATTGTCTTGAGTATCCATCTAGTCAAATGGGAAAATCATAGTTATAAAATATAATTATATTTTTTATTACTATAATTAAGATAACAAACAAGTAATAATTACACGACGAATTAAAGACAGAGTATATAAATAAATGTAAAGAATGACCACATTTAAATTACGTCTCTCATACTAGCTAAAATCACACACACGTATATATATATATAGACACACACACACACACACACACACACATATGCATCTCATTATGACATTAAAAAAAGCAAAGGTTATTCTACAGTATCTCATTATGACATTAAAAAGCAAAGGCAAGTATTACATGTATATTTACACACACACACATACACACATACATTATTGATTGATTGTTCAACACATACCTGACACAGATTAATAAAACAAAAGTGATGTGAATGGAACGAAAACAACAAAGTAACTTATAATGAGTATGATGTATATCTATATAGTTTATTCTAGCAGGAATATTGCGTATAGTAGAGTTTGCTAAAATATGGAGTTTGTTGAAATAAGGAGTTTGTGTATAATGGAGTTTGCGTAAGGCTAGTCATTCAGTCTCTTTATTCTAATGGATGTATATCAGCATCCATGAAATACAATAAGCAGGACACTAAAAAATAAGAGGAGTAAAATTGTAAGTTAAATAAAGTGCCCAAAGCCAAGCTTTTTCTTCTCTAGATTTCTTTCCATATTGGGAACAAAATTTTGGAGAGAAAGTTTCAATTAGATATAAAAAGACCTTCTCTCCTTTTTCTCTCCCTTTTCCCCCGAATCAAACTCCTAAATGATGGAAATAGTAAACTTTCCCTCTCTCTCCGTTCTTTTCTCTTCATTTTAGAAATCCTAAACAAGCTATAAAATAACTGATAATGGAAAGATAATTAAGTATTCATATTGAATCATACCATTATTTCATAACTCCCAACCCCAATTAAACCTCATACATGAGTGACTATTTAAAACAAAGAAACCCTCCTAAACATTTATGTCTAGTATAGTTAGCTGTCAAGATCTAACGAAGTATGAAACCATTAAAATCAACATCTATAATCGAAAAGATAACCATATTACCACTACCGTCTATTAAGCCCTTGATTGTCCAACGAGCTATGCCACGACATAATCATAGGGCATTAATCTATCTAGGGGTGCAACCGGTATGGTATGGTCAGTAGTGACCCCTTATCAATACCAAAATCACAATCTAAATGGTAAAACCGTACCATACCAATTAACCGACTAGTACATCAAAACAAAAAACAAAACAAAACCGGTCGTTTTTTTTATTTTTTTTGGTATTTTAGGGTTTTTTTGGTTTCAGTAATTTCGGTTTCAATTCGAGTTTTTCCCGATAAATACTAGAATTTCAAATCGGTTTATGCATTCGGTAAATCTAGTTTACAATAAAATGTCAAAAATTAGTTTTTATAATAAACTAATTTTAACCAGATAGAATAGATGTTTAACTTATTCCAAAATTAATAAAAAAATTACCTCCTTACGTCTTAGTCTCTCTCTCTCAGAAGACTTAGATGCTCTGTTGTCTGCTTGGATCTTGGAACTTGGAACTTGGAACGAAGTTGAATGAATCGTTGTTCTGCTCTTTCTCAGATGCGGTTGGGGAAACTGGGGTGCAGGCAACTAAGATGCCTATGGAGAGGAGGAGAGGGCGGAGACGGAGAGGAGGAACGGAGCTGCTCGGAGCTAGAGGGAGCTCCTGTTGCAACTGGATTTTTACGATGGAGAGAGGAGAGGAAAGAGACCGTGAGGGTGAAAGGGATCGTGTGTGAGAAAGGAGAGAGAGAGACGATTAGGTTAAAAGTTATAAAATCGCGTGTGTATATTGTATATCAGATAGCGTGTGTAGAAATTAGAATAAGATTTATTTGTATTTGTGCCCCACAAACTCAATAGCTTATATTATGAAACATTACACAAAGGTCCAAAAAATCCCGAAAAACCTAGGTGGGCGGTATTGATATGATAATATGCGGTAAGTTTGGTACGGTAAATTCGGTAAATCAGTTATTTATATCTAAAACCCAAAACCAACCAAATTTTTTACGGTATTTTCGGTTTTGATAAAGTCAGTTTTCGGTATTTCATATTATGAAACCAACACCATTTTTTATCGGACCAAAATGGGACGGTACGGTAAAACCCTGTACCGGTTGCACCCCTAAATCCATCCCACCAAGCAATTTAACATAAAAGGTTCGTAAATCACTTAAACATCTCCCGAATCAATTTATAAAATTTAAAGAGTCTTCAACTGGTGTAAGGATAAATTTTAATTTTAGTCAATTTGTATGTATTAGCTTAATTTCGGACAAAATATTTTGAGTCATATTTAGGCTTTATGTTGTTGACCTTTGAAGATTATGACATGTATGATTGAAGATATAGATGCAAAGCTTTAGAGATTACATATTATGCAGTGTTTTATGCCACATTTCGTCTTCGTGTTTTTGAGGATCTTTCAGGTATGAATGCGTATGAATTTTGATCATTGGAAATTTTATTTTTGGGTGTTTGGTTTTCAAATATATTTGGAGATGTTTTTAAAACAAAAACATTTTTTGTTCGTTCTAACGACTTTAGTGTTTCGTTCTAATGAGAATGGCAGTTTTGTTCAAATGAAGTTCAAACGAACATCAAATGAGTTCGATATGTTTAAAGAACTTATATCCTTTGAAGATGGTTCGAACGAGATCGACTATTCATTCGAACGAGGTCTGATTTGGTTCGAACGAGTTTGTAGTTTTTTTTAAATGAGGTATTATTTTCATTCGAACAAATATTCTCAATAAAATTCCTCCTTGAAAAATGTATTTTCTATATAAAGACATTCAGACATTTATTTATAGAGAGACTTTTGTCATAAATAATTTCCAATACATATCCAAAAACCCCAAACCCTAGCTTTACCAAAGTGTTTAAGATCCAAGTTTTATTAATTTATATGCTTTGAGATCTTACTTTTGGGCACCGAGAAGTTTATTCTCTTCATCTTGATTGAGAATCATTTAGTACGTTGGACTTCCTACATTATTTACTATTTGCACATGGTGGACTCCATCATGTGGTGTTACGATGAATAAGCATTGTGTCCGTGATCCAGATTCGTAAACAGTTATTGAGACTGTTTAATGGATACCTAGGCGTGTGTTGACTCACATGTTGTGGCATCTTGTGTGGGTGGATTCTTGCATTGTCACTATGGAGGAGCAGTTGAATACTAAAGATGCGTCAAGGATTTTGAGGGCGTCGAGTCATTGAGTAAGTTATCTCTCAACTTATGTGAATATGTATCATATTGAATTGCGTGTTTGGTCCTTCCGAGGTTTTTTCTCACTAAACCGAAAAGGCCAAAATATCACCCTTCACGTTCCCACCCTTATCACAATCAAAGGCTGTGATAAAAAAAACACGTATTTTTGGTCACGATCTTCAATTGTAACAAGTCAATGACAATAATTGTCACGAACGTGTCACGGTCTGAAAGAGTGCGCATGCGTTCAAATAAAGAAATTATTTAATGAAACTCAGTTTTCCCAATTAAATCCTAAACATGCATCTAAGTGTGATTGAAGATGATGAAATCGTGTAAGAACATTCAAACACACACATGTGAGAAAAAATCCCCCAAATCAGAAAAACCTTTTTATTTTCACTATAATTTTGTAAGATACGGTTACACGGATTACAATTAAAATACAGTAACACAAAAATACCCGCAGGCGTCGGTTTTGATGTCGTCGGCTGGAATCTCCCTCAAGAACTCCAGGTGAGCAGGAATGAAGAAGAAAGGCGGCTTCTCCACAAGTATGAACAAAACCAAAATTGTGTTCTTGGGTTTCAAACGGATTCACAACGGTATGGGAATGATGTGTGAATCAAAACATGAGTTTTTGGGACTCAAAAATATGAATACTTGAGCTAATAGAACTCTCAAAAAGTCTCTCCAAGTCTTAAAAAATAACTCCCTCGAAGTTGACTTTTATTGGAAAACCAAAAGAGTTTTGAGTCGGTGGGACTGCTGCTGAGTGTGTACCCCGAACCGGTTCTGGTTTACCCCAAACCGGTTCCCCCCGAACCCGTTCACCATGTGTTTTGCGGTACCTCGCTGGTTTGGGGGGTGAAAAAACTTAGCATTCTTCTATGGATTTTTCTCCATATTCAAAGGGTCATAACTCCTTCATCGTAGCTCGGATTGAGGTGAAGTTTCTTCCAGTATCTTCGTGGTGGCGAGCTCTAAAAATTTCCAATTGACCAGACATTCAGACTATGATTATAAAATTACCAAAATGCTATTGAAATTTCCTATCTTGCCTTTCTTTCATTTTTTTGTCTTCTCTTGCGTACCACTTGCATAATCTCCCTAAAATCGTGGAACGTGAAGTCTTTGAGGCAGACATGGAACACTTGATGGAGATGTTGAATGCTTGATTCTCGTAATTCTAATAGAGGCCTTCATGTGAGATCGTGAAGTGACGTGCCTTTTGTAGCGGCATACGACATACACAAATCTAAGATATCGGACATGAGAAAAATGTCCTTACAAATCTCCCCCTGTGTCTATGCCAGCACAAAATAAAAAATCCTAATTATTATCATTCAATTGACCTATACAAATCTACCCTCACATGAACCCAAAACTGGAAAGATACAAATGAATAAGTCTTCATCGTTTGTTCTTCAGATCTTCAAGATCTCAAATCTTTTCTCATCAAGGTGTGCAATCCAATGATCATCAATGTAGTACCTACACACATGAGATAAAGAAAAATACCAAGTGACGTATTGAGTTTGAAATGTGATAAACACAAAAACCAATGTATGAGAAAATCATAAGTCAAATCTCAAAAACTCCCCCAAAATTCAAACTCCCCCATAAAATGATAATTGTTTTTTCCCCTTTTTATTATGTCCCAAATAGACAAATGAGAAGAATAAATCAAACAAGCAAAGTCGGGGTGTCACCGTATTCAAAACAAGGCATCAATCCAATGGCAAACGTCCTCTTGCAAAGAGATACTAAAAAAAATCTTCACAAACTAATTTTGGATTTTTCAATTTTTCATACAAAAATAAGATACAAAAATCACACCATGGATTTAAACTCAAACAATCAAGTCATGGAAATGGAATGAATGGGTGTGAACACATTCGATAGGTAAATCAACTCAATCAATCATATGTGCACGATGTATACGTGTACCCAAACCCATTATAAAATCTCCAATCAAACTCCCTCATATATATTTTCTTTTAGAGGTGTGAAAACTAAATTCTCAAACTTTGGAGAATTGGTGCAGAAACCTAATTGGCCCATAATTGGCATGAATTTATTTTTATTGCCTTTAAATTTTCGGGCTCTTTTAAACCTCTTTGGACCTCGGAGAATAAAATTCCTCAATTTTCTAGGTCCAATTTAAACGGCGGATTAATCGCAAAGGATAAAAAGAAACCTTCCGTACTCCTTCACCATTTTTAAACAAAGCACACAAACGGCTGTTACATGCACAACTTTTTATCAAGTTTTATCGCGCTTTGTTCGTTTTAAGGACATGATTGAAGTGAAAACACCCAACCAACATGTGATAAGACAAGCACAATAATCAAACAAATCCGTGTATATGTGCAATAAAGGAAACTTGAGTCAAACATGTAGGAAGTAACACTTAATTATATCTTAATAACTCCAAACATTATAAAGCACATGGATGAATTGACCTATTGTCTCAAAACACCATCAAATAGTCACATGAAAAATAATGGAATGATGTTGTGACTCGGTCATCCTAAGTGTCCATCCATAAAACGGTGCAAACAAAATACAAAAATCTTTTTGGAATTTTCAATTTTTTTATCAAAATAAAATCTTTTTGTATTTTTCAAAAACAAAAATTTATACAAAAAGTACATATCAACACACTAGCAAATATATATCATGAAACCACAACTAGTGTATGATAAACAGGCAAACACAATCATCTATATGATATGGCAAGAGAAGAATCATGTGTAAGCAAATGAGAATCAACTATTCTAAAATCTAGCGTATCAAAAAGTGATTTCCTAACCCAAACAGATGTAACACATCAACACAGGGTTTTGGGAATAAACAAACACTAGACTTCAAATTCCTAGGATCTCTTCCAAGATCAAAATAAAATATCCTAAGGTGACCTTTCCTACCACAATATGAACATGTGTAAACGGGTGGAACGACACCTAAAGTGTGAGCTTTTCTAATGTCCTTGGGATTAATTGACCCTCTAAAACAAATCATGGTTTTGGATTTTGCAGTAGAAGCATGAGAACAAGATGAGCCATTACCATCACTACCAAAACTACTTGAGTCTGTCAAATCTTTTTTTAACTTCAAAATTTTTACTTAAGCAAAAGAATTAGACTATTCCAAATTAAGGGACGCCTTTTTCAATTTTTTAACAATTTCTAAAAGCGTATCTCTTTCTCCCTCACTTAAAGCGAACTTTTCCCTAAGAGTCTTTTCACGAGCCATAAAATCATCGATTAATTTTTTATCCTCGACGGCCCAAATGGAAACCCTAGAATTTTTTAAGTCTTATAATTCCTTCTCTAAAACTAGGACTCTCTCATCACTCTTCTTTTTGGAAATTTTCAAAGAATCAAAATCAATACAAAAATTACCAAAGTGCTCACGAAAAATATCACTTTGAGTTTGAAATGCTTGAAAAATATTCAATCTTACTTTTAAAACAAGAATTTTCTTTTTCCAAAACTTTAATTCTTTTGCAAAGTTTCAAATTCAGAAGTTTTAATTTTTCAGCATAGTCATGAACTTTTTCAAAAATAGGCTCTTAATTAAATGGGCGTTCCATTGAAAAATTACGATTTTTCACAAAATTGATTTAAAAAAAATCAATATCGCATGATTTCGCGAAAAATAGGAATACGCAATAAATTAGCGCAACCTTCTCTGATACCGATTTCAAAGAGTGTGAGTGCGTTTAAATAAAGAAATTATTTAATTAAACTCAGTTTTCCCAATTAAATCCTAAACATGCATCTAGGTGTGATTGAAGATGATGAAATCATGTAAGAACATTCAAACACACACATGTGAGGAAAAATCCCCTAAAGGGGCAAAACCTTTTTATTTTCACTATAATTTTATAAGATACGGTTACACGGATTACAATGAAAATACAGTGACATAGAAATACCCACAGGCGTCGGTTCTGATGTCGTCGGCTGGAATCTCCCTCAGGAACTCCAGGTGAGCAACAATGAATAAGAAAGACGGCTTCCCCACAAGTATGAACAAAACCAAAGTTGTTTTCTTGGGTTTCAAACGGATTCACAAACGTATGGGAATGATGTGTGAATAAAAACATGAGTTTTTGGGACTCAAAAATATGAAGACTTGAGCTAATAGAACTCTCAAAAAGGTCTCTCCAAGTCTTAAAAAATAACTCCCCCTAAGTTGGCTTTTATAGGAAAACCAAAAGAGTTTTGAATCGGTGGGACTACTGCTGAGCGTGTACCCCGAACCGGTTCTGGTGTACCCAGAACCGGTTCCCCCCCGAACCGGTTCACAACGCGGTTTGCGGTACCTCACTGGTTTGGGGGAGAAAAAACTTAGCATTCATCTATAGAATTTTCTCCATATTCAAAAGGTCATAACTCCTTCACCG
The DNA here is from genome assembly GCA_949130495.1 of Sambucus nigra. NCBI lineage: Eukaryota > Viridiplantae > Streptophyta > Magnoliopsida > Dipsacales > Adoxaceae > Sambucus > Sambucus nigra. The sequence continues at coordinate 102,690,332 of OX422212.1, forward strand.
TAGCTCGGATTGAGGTGTCGTTTCTTCCACTATCTTCGTGGCGTCGAGCTCTAAAAATTTCCAGTTGACATGACCTCCGGACTATGAATGTAAAATTACCAAAATGCCCTTGAATTTTCCTCTCTTACCTTTCTTTCATTATTTTGTCTTCTCATGCGTACCACTTGCATAAACTCCCTGAAATAATGGAACGTGAAGTCATTGAGGCAAACGTCGAACACTTGATGGAGATGTTGAATGCTTGATTCCTGGAATTCACATAGAGGCTATAAGGCCCTAAAACATGATTAAGAAGGTTAATTACATGATTAATTATAACTTAAAAGTTATAAATTATAAATTGGTTATGTGTGTTAAACATATTAATTATCATGTTTAGGGGATGCATGCTCATGTGATATATGTGTTGTTTACATTAGGTGTTAATTGAGCTTATGATCAGGGATACCATGTTTAGAACATATGATTAGTTATGCGATTAATGCATCATAAATTTTTTTTTAATGCATGATTATGTTTATAAAAGAAAATAAGGGTGTTGATACGAAATTGGCAATGTTTGGTTGCGAAATGTGAAAGTTTTGAGATTTTCGATAAATTGCTACTTTCCTGTTCGAAGCCCAAATTAGGCGTATTAGTTTATGATTTTGGGAAAACATAAATTATGAAAGTTGTATATATATGAATTAATATTATAACACAACAAACAGTGGGTTAAACGGAGGGTCGTATAAGAAGTTATAGCGAAAGTACGAAACAAGGGCAAATATGTCCATTCCTTAAGTGACAATTGTCTTATTAGCACACCAGGTGCTATTTTTTGATTGGTTAGAGGGTGGGTGATGGTTTGGCCGAATTAAAATTCATAAAACATCCCCTTTGTTCAACAAATGCAGCCATGAACAAGAGTTTTGCCTAAAGAGAGAGAAAGAGAAGAAAGTTAAGGAAGAAATCTTTGAAATTTTTTCTATAAATCAAGGAATCCTCGTAAGGTGGGGAAGCAGCTAATACTACCATACCAAGGAAGTAGTTGGTATTAATATTAGCACTAAATCCAAGGTGGGAAGCATCTAATACTACCATACCAAGGAAGTAGTTGGTATTAATATTAGCACTAAATCCAAGGTGAGTGACCTTCCTTATGAAATAAAAATGCTTATAATTTCATATGTAAATGTGTAGTTAAACACATGTGTTAAAATGTTTATGGGAGTGATGTTGTATTTATGAAACATATGCATATGATTAAAAATGTTAAGAGATGTTATATAATGATATGGACTAGTGAGTCCTTTATCTAATGTTAAGGACTGTGGTGGGTCCTACGGGATGTGGTGGTCGTGTTAATCCAACTTAAAGGTTTGTGTACTCGGGCCTAATAAAGGGATGTGGTGATCCCTAATAACTGTGGTGGGTTAATTGGACTGTGGCGGGTCCAGGCTTGCGAGAGTTTCACAATTCCTGTTGGGTTATAGCATTAGAACAAAAAAAAAATGGTTATTCAAATTGGTTATATGTGTGGTGTGTGGTCATTCACTAAGCCTTTATAGCTTACACTCCTGTAATGTTTTGTTTTAGGTATGCTTATAATTTGGAGTTCACTGCCAAGTTAGGACTTTAAAGCGGGGGAGTGACGGATATTTAGTATGGTTTGAATATCAGGATTTCTTTTGTGTAATTATTAAACTAAGGATCTTGGTTATGTAAAGTTATGTAGTACTTATTAGTTATAAGTAAAGGGAGTTATGTTTTCATCTACACATACCTTTGGAAAAAAAAATTCTTATGCTATATTTTTCCTTAGAGATTTAAATTAAAGCATTATTTAAGCCAGTTTATCTCTAATTAAAAGGATGAGTTTAACAAAATTAAGTCGGGGCGCGACAACTTGGTATCAGAGCGTGGTTATTTGGTTCTGGATAGGGTGTGAGGGTCTAGATTGGCAGTGGACACTAGAAAGTGAGTTTGTTATGCACCTGGATTTTGACTAACAATGTTAATACTAAACTGGTGCTATTATATTTTGTTTAAGTTAATTATATTGCAGTGAGTGATGGATCCACATGAGCCGCATGATAGAGCAGAGGGTGAGGCATCCTATGTACCTAATAGTCAGCAAGGACATAGACCTATTGAAGTGGATGAACCAGAGGTGCAACAACAACCTGTTGATGACGTGGGAAGAATATTACGTGATGTGGCACAACTTATGGAACAAGCAAGAGGTGGAGAACATGTTGGGGATAGGGACAAATTACATGAGAGGTTCATGAAGTTAAATCTGCCAGCATTTACTGGGACTACGGATCCGTTAATGGCAGAGGGGTGGATTCGAAAAATGGAAACAATATTCAAGGTGATGGAAGTGCGAGATGAACAAAAGGTTTTGTTAGCAACCTTTAGATTGAAGAATGATGCAAAGTTATGGTGGGATGCTACAGAGAGGTTACTTACTATGATTGGGGGAGTAGTGCCAGCAAATCCTCCACCAATTACATGGGAGAGGTTTGTGAAAGTGTTCTTTGAAAAATATTTCCCAAGGCTTTATAGGAAAGAGAAAGAGGAAGAATTTATCACGTTGAAACAGGGGAACCAAACAGTGGCAGAGTATGAAGCTTTATTTATGTCCTTATCTAGATTTGCACCTGACTTGGTGAGGACGGAAGAAAGTAAATGTGATCGGTTTCAAACCGGGCTGAGTGTAGAGATAAAAAGCATGGTTGCTAATATGAAGATCATAGATTATGTGGACTTGGTTGATAGGGCCATGGTGTCAGAAAATTCAATGAAAGAAATGCAAGCTGAACACTCGAAGAAAGCTAGACATGATGTTATAAGATCATATGGATGGGAGACGGGAACCTCAACTCAGAGTATAGCACGAGGAGTACCTAAGAGACAATAATTTAAAATAATAGAAGTTCACGTGGAAGATTTCAAGCTCGAGGTGGAAGGACTGGGATGAATCGGTCAGAAAATGCATATGTGTTGGTGCCGAGGGCCATATTTTGTTATAGATGTGGTTGTCAAGGGCACATGTCTCGAGAGTGTACAATAGCTAAGACGACACCTTTATGTTTCCATTGTCATCAACCGGGGCACTTACACAAGAATTGTCCAGCGATGGGAGCTACAACGTCAGTTGGGAGTGTGGCAGTAGGAGGTAGGAGTTCTACACAGAATGTACCCAGGGGAGGTAGAGGAGGTATATAGCAAAGTCAAGGCCAAGGAAGAGTGTTTGCACTGACGCAATAAGATGCACAAGCTATGCCTAATGTAGTGACAGGTACACTTCCTATTGGTGATAAAGATGCTTATGTGTTGATAGATCCTGGTTCTACACATTCTTTTGTGTCTTTGCTTTATCTGTTGCATCTTAATAAACCATTATCATCATTAGATTCTGGTTTAGCTATTGTTACTCCAGTGGGGGGTTGGTTTTTATTGAGAGGGTATATAGGGAGTGTGTGGTGAGAGTGGGTGAAAAAGAATTACTAGTTGACTTATTACCTCTCGATATGCGCGACTTTGATGTAATACTGGGTATGGATTGGTTAGCCTCATATCATGTACGTTTGGATTGCTTTAAAAAGGAGGTAGTGTTTCGATTACCGGGTGAACCTGAATTTAAATTTATTGGGGAACGAAATGTCACTCCAACATGTTTGATCTCTGCTATAAAATGTTATGAACGACTAAGGAAAGGATGTGAGGGTTATCTTGCTCATGTGATGGACACACGACAAGAGGCTGGAAAACAATCAGATATACCAGTAGTTAATGAGTTTGCAGATATCTTCCCAGAAGAACTCCCAGGGTTAGCACCAGATCGTGAGGTGGAATTTTTGATTGAGTTGGTACCAGGAACTGCACCAATATCTATTGCACCATATCGTATGGCACTTGCAGAATTAAAAGAGCTAAAGATACTGTTGCAAGATTTGTTAGATCGTGGTTTTATAAGGCCTAGTGTATCACCGTGGGGAGCCCCATTATTGTTTGTGAAGAAGAAAGATGGAACCATGAGGTTGTGCATCGATTATCATCAATTGAATAAGGTGACTATCCGTAACATATACCCACTACCCCGCATTGATGACTTATTCGATCAGTTGCAAGGAGCCAAAGTGTTTTCCAAGATCGATCTCAGATCCGGATATCATCAATTGAAAGTAAGAGATTGTGACATTTCTAAAACTGCTTTTCGTTCTAGGTATGGACATTATGAATTTCTTGTCAGGCCATTTGGGTTAACAAATGCACCGGTCGTATTTATGGATTTGATGAATCGTATATTTCACCCATACGTGGATTCTTTTGTCATTGTCTTCATTGATGATATTTTGATATATTCTTGTAGTAGGGATGAGCACGAACACCACCTGCGTATTTTTTTACAGACCTTGCGAGAGAAGCAGTTGTATGCTAAATTTTCTAAATGTGAATTTTGGCTAGACAGGGTAGTATTTTTGGGGCATGTTATTTCTGCTGATGGTATTTGTGTTGATCCCAAGAAGTTTGAAGCAGTAATGAATTAGGAAAGACCAACTAGTGTGACAGAGGTGCATAACTTTTTGGGATTGGCGGGCTATTACAGGAGGTTTATACCGGGGTTTTCTTCTATTGCATTGCCATTAACTAAGCTTACCAGAAAGGAGAACAAGTTTGTGTGGAGTGGCGATTGTGATAAAAGCTTTGAAAATTTAAAGGGTAAGTTGACATCAGCTCTAGTATTGACTATCCCAATGGGTACAGAAGGTTTAGTTATTTATAGTGATGCCTCGTATCAAGGACCCGGTTGTATGTTAATGTAGCATGGAAAGGTAATTGCTTTTGGTTCTTGCCAGTTAAAGATACATGAACGCAACTACCCTACACACGATCTTGAGTTGGATGCAGTAGTTTTTGCATTAAAAATATGGAGACACTACTTATATGGTGTTAGTTGTGAAATTTTTACTGACCATCAAAGCTTAAAATACTTGTTTACACAAAAAGACTTGAACTTGAGGCAAAGAAGGTGGATGGAACTTATAAAAGATTATGATTGCACGATACATCACCATCCAGGTAAAGCTAATGTTATTGCTGATGCTTTGAGTAGAAAATCTCTAGTCATAGTATCTTGTATTTATTGTATTCGAGTTGACCTGCTGAGAGAGTTAGCTTTAATGGGGGTGGAATTAACTTTGAATGAGTCTTATGTAATAGTGGCACATTTAAATGTTATACCCACATTGATAGAATGGATAAAACAAGTACAAGCAAGAGATACAAAATTGGAGAAAGTTAGAGATAATATGAAAAAGGGTAAAGCAAATGAATTTTCTATGCGGGATGATGACATTGTTATGTACGAAAACCGTTTGTGTGTACCTAATGTGCCTGATTTAAGAAGAACAATTTTAGAGGAAGCCCACTGTTCTTTATATGCTATGCATCCAAGGAGCACGAAACTGTATAGAGATTTGAAACAATGTTATTGGTGGCCGGGAATGAAACACGACATTGCAAATTTTGTTGCTAGATGTCTAGTTTGCCAATAGGTGAAGGTGGAGCATCAGAAGCCAAGTGGTTTAATACAACCCTTACCTATTCCTGAGTGGAAATGGGAGCATGTTACTACAGATTTTGTTATGGGTTTACCAAAAGCATCACGAGGGTTTGATTCTATTTGGGTTGTCGTTGATAGGTTGACTAAGTCTGCACATTTTCTTCCTGTTTAAACTACTTACTCCATGGATAGATATGCCAAATTATATGTGGATGATATTATCAGATTGCATGGTGCACCTGTTTCTATTATTTCTGATCGAGATCCTAAGTTTACTTCTCACTTTTGGCCTAGTTTACAACAAGCTTTGGGGACTAAATTGAAATTTAGTACAGCTTTTCATCCTCAAACTGATGGGCAGTCAGAAAGAACGATCCAAACACTTGAACACATGTTACGAATCTGTGTTTTGGAGTTCAAGGGGAGTTGGGATGAACACTTGCCAGTAATAGAGTTTGCTTATAATAATAGCTATCATTCGAGTATTAATATGGCTCCTTATGAAGCTTTGTATGGGAGAAAATGCAGAACTCCAGTGTGTTGGACTGAAGTAGGAGAACGAAAAATTCTTGGGCCAGAAATTGTACAACAGACTACTGAAAAGATCAATGTTATCCATAATCACTTAAAGGTGGCGCAAAGTAGACAGAAAAGTTATGCAGACAACCGAAGGAAAGAATTGAAATTTGAGGAAGGTGATAGAGTATTCCTACGTGTTTTTCCTTGGAGAGGGGTTATGAGATTTGGGAAGAAGGGAAAGTTAAGTCCCAGGTACATTGGCCCTTATGAGATAGTGAAACGGGTTGGAGCTGTAGCTTATAAATTGGCGTTACCACCAGAATTGTCCCGGATACACGATGTTTTTCATATATCCATGTTACGTAAGTATGTGCCCGATCCTTCATGTGTGTTTATCTCACAACCGATAGAGCTTCAAGATGACTTAACCTATGTGGAGGAACCAATTGCTATTTTAGATCGAAAGGAGCAAGTGTTACGTAGAAAAACCATTTCACTAGTTAAAGTGATGTGGAGAAATCGGAATGTGGAGTATGGCACTTGGGAAGGGGATGATAACATAAAGAAGCAATATCCTCATCTATTTGGTAAGTTTCTTATGCGTTAAATTTCAAGGACAAAATTTTTATAAGAGGGGTAGAATTGTAAGGCCCTAAAACATGATTAGGAACGTTAATTACATGATTAATTATAACTTAGGAGTTATAAGTTATAAATTGGTTATGTGTGTTAAACATGTTAATTATCATGTTTAGGGGATGCATGCTCATGTGATATATGTGTTGTTTACATTAGGTGTTAATTGAGCTTATGATCGGGGATACCATGTTTAGAACATGTGATTAGTTATGTGATTAATGCATCATAAATTATGTTTTTAATGCATGATTATGTTTATAAAAGTAAATAAGGGTGTTGATACGAAATTGGCAATGTTCGGTTGCCAAATGTGAACGTTTTGAGATTTTCGATAAATTGCTACTTTCCAGTTCGAAGCCCAAATTAGGTGTATTAGTTTATGATTTTGGGAAAACATAAATTATGAAAGTTGTATATATATGAATTAATATTATAACACAACAAACGGTGGGTTAAACGGAAGGTCGTACAAGAAGTTATAGCGAAAGTACGAAATAAAGGCAAATATGTCCATTCCTTAAGTGACAATTGTCTTATTAGCACACCATGTGCTAATTTTTGATTGGTTAGAGGGTGGGTGATGGTTTGGCCGACTTAAACTTCATAAAACATTCCCTTTGTTCAACAAATGCAGCCATGAACAAGAGTTTTGCCTAAAGAGAGAGAAAGAGAAGAAAGTTAAGGAAGAAATCTTTGAAATTTTTTCTATAAATCAAGGAATCCTCGTAAGGTGGGGAAGCAGCTAATACTACCATACCCAGGAAGTAGTTGGTATTGATATTAGCACTAAATTCAAGGTGGGGAAGCATCTAATACTACCATACCAAGGAAGTAGTTGGTATTTGTTGATACCAAAATTAATATGCTGATGTGGACGAATAGTATGAAGACACGTGTCAATCTACGTGGCACAATAACAGCGAGGAAGATCATTTACTGAACAACCATGGTTGGTACCGAGCAACGAGAATACACCGAGGAGCTCTATCATGCCGAGGAACTCCATCCGAGGAACTATATCATGCCGAGATACTCTAAGCACTCCGAGGAACTCTTGATCGACGAGCAACTAAGGCGGTCCGAACTGCACCTCGGCCGTGTCATCGATTATCAGACGGACAACTGTTCAACTATTCATTAGATTCTTGATGCACACGCTGCATTAAATGTATTACCCATTCATATGTATATCATTTAATGTATTGGACCTTTCATGTACAGCCTTGAGGCTATAAATACCTTGTATCAATCCCATTCATGGGATCGGAATTTCTTGAGAGAACTTGTAATCAAGAATTCCACAAACACTCAGCAATAACATAACAGTGGACGTAGGCTTTATTCCTAGCCGAACCACTTTAAAAATCTTTGTCTTATTTATTTATCTGTGATTGAATAATTAGAGCAATCTAGTTTTTTACATCAACAGATTGGCGCCGTCTGTGGGAAACGACTGTTGTTATCGTTTTTCATAAAAATCATTTATCACCAATGGCAGATAATCCGGAATCCAGTAATCGAAATGCTGGAAATACTGGAAATCTTTCAAATCCATCTGCATCTCCAGATCTGGCCGGAATTATGATGAATCTGGCTCAGGGACAAACCGCCATGCAAGAATCTATGAGGCAACTCCTTCAAACTCTTCAAGGCGGTGTACCTACTCATTCAGGGCAACGGACTGATCATGGGCAATCACGATCCAGACGTATTGGGTCATATCGCAATGGGGAATCCAATGATTCTTCTTATCAACCTGGGCGAACTTCATCAATACGGGCTACGGATACAGATCAACATATCTCTCTTTCTCCGGAGAGAACTAGCGCTTTAGAAAGATTAAGCAGGGTGTCTCCTTTCAGTCGGTTAGGACCAAGGAGGAACATGAGTCCACCTAGGGCTCCATCAGGAAGTTTTCGACCACCACCAGGTTCGAGAGAAAGATCTGCACAATCACGACCAATTACTCGTCGAGATAAATCTCAGGAAGCTACGTCAGAGCAATCAGTTGCTCGGACTAAGCGGCCCGAGGAAGGGAATGAAGCATGGAAAGGTTCCATTCAACGATTGGAGGATAGACTGGGAGAAATGGCTAAGGCGAGGAACCCCTTACAGAGAACTTTTGTTCAAGGGACACCTTTTGTGCAAGCCATTGTGGATTTCCCCACACCGTCGAAATTCAAAGCACCTGTAGTGACCCCCAAGTACGATGGGAAGACAGATCCCGTACTTCATATAGAACAGTACCAAGCTGCTGCAGATATCTATGCTGTCCCCGACGAGATGAGGTGTAGAGCATTCTCGGGAACTCTTACTGGATCTGCACAGATATGGTACAATAATCTTCCTCGGGGTAAGATTTCAACTTTTGTTCAGTTAGCCGAGCTGTTTATTGGTAATTTTTGTTTTGGAGCAAAACCAGTAAAGCGAGTAGCGCACTTACTAAGTGTTAGACAAAAATCAGGAGAAAGTACTAGAGATTACATAACTCGTTTCAATAACGAGAAGTTGGAAGTCATAGATTATGAAGAAAAGACAGCAATCACTGCTTTGATGAGTGGTTTGCTGCCTAACAAGCTATACTATACTCTGGCCAAAGATCCGCCTAAAAATATGTCGGAATTGATGGCAAAGGCGGCTAAAATCATGAATGCCGAGGAGGCTATGACTGCGAAGAAGAATATGGATAAAGAAGTTAAAGTGGAGGTCGACAACTCTAAAAAGAAAGATCAGAAAGGTAATGGTGGTGACAAATATTCTAGGAATAACAGGATAAAGTTGGAAGCCCTAAAGAAGTATGATAATTATACTCCATTGAAAATGGGTATTAATCATGTTTTAGAAGAAATCAGGAATAACGAGGAAATCAAATGGCCAGAGAAACTGAAGACAGATCCAGACATGAGGAATAAGACCAAATATTGCGAGTTTCACAAAGATCATGGCCATATGACCAAAAATTGTATAGCCCTTCAGAACGAGATTGAAACACTCATTCGAAGAGGAAAATTATCAAAGTATGTAGATCGCAGAGGTGAGAGGACAAATGAGGACAGAATTAGAAAGAGATCTAGATCTCCTCGTCGTGCAGAGGAGAAAAAGAGGAGGGACCATGAAGAGGATCCAGATGATGACCCCGATCTTCCCAAGAAGCCAAGAAAACCTGAACGAGAAGTATTTTCCATACGTTTTGGATCATTTCATTGTAACGTTATTACAGGGGGAGATGCAGGAGGAGGAGACCTTACTGCAGAAAGAAAAGCTTATCTCGGAGAGGCTCAAGCTTGCTCATATATTCAGCGAATAAACCTGGCCGAGGATGATCGTCCGAGGAAGGTAAACAAAGAGAAGCTAGTAATTGGTTTTTCAAAAAATGACCTGGCAGGTGTTCTTTACCCTCATGATGATCCTTTGGTGATCAAAATGAGAATGAAGGACGTGATCATTTCAAGGGTGTTGGTAGATAATGGTAGTTCGGCAGACATCATGTACTATTCATGCTTTGATAGCTTGAATTTGAAATTATCCCAATTAGAACCTTATCACAGACCCCTTCTGGGTTTTGCTGGCGAGAAAGTTTTTCCACTTGGGACGATCAAGTTGGATATACTCATTGGAACTTGGCCTGCTTGTCGAACAGAAAGAATACGCTTCTTTGTGATGGATAAGAATGTGCAGTCGGCCTACAACATCATCATGGGAAGAGTTGGATTGAAGAAGTTCGAAGCCGTTCCTTCTACAGTACATCAATGTTTGAAATTCCCAACAAATTTCGGAGTTGGAGTGGTGAAAGGTGATCAAAAAGTAGCTCGGGAATGCTATTATTCGTCGGCCGAGCAAGAAGAACTAGAAGGATCGATGAAAAAGACTACTACTTACCAGGTGGAGGAAGGTACAGAAATTGAAACTCTTGATCCCAGGGATGAATCTCAACTTGTAAAAGGACAGGTGATGGAATCTACAGAAAATGTTATTTTGGACGACGAACATCCTGAACGAGTAACCCAGATAGGTTCATCGTTGGATATGTCAATAAAAGAGGAGTTGATAACTTTCTTGAAGAATAGGAAAAATACTTTTGCTTGGAGTCATGAAGACATGCCAGGAATAGATCCAAACTTCTTATGTCATGAACTCAATGTGAATAAGGAGATTAAACCTGTAAAGCAGAGAAGAAGGGTGTTTAGTCCCGAGAAGAATCAAGCCATACAAGAGGAAGTCGAGAAACTCCAGAAAGCCCAATTCATTGAAGATGTAAAATATCCAGATTGGTTGGCTAATGTGGTGATGGTAAAGAAGAAAAACAACAAATGGAGAATGTGTGTCGATTTCACCGATCTCAATAAGGCATGCCCCAAGGATCATTTTCCATTGCCCAGAATTGATCAACTGGTGGATGCTACCTCGGGACACGAGCTACTCAGCTTCATGGATGCTTACTCTGGCTACAACCAGATCAAAATGAAACCTGAAGACAGGGAAAGTACTTCTTTTATTACCCCTAGGGGAACTTATTGTTATAATGTTATGCCTTTTGGTTTAAAAAATGCAGGTGCAACATATCAGCGGTTGATGAACAAGGTTTTTACTGAACAAATCAGCCGCAACATGGAGGTCTATGTCGATGACATGCTCACTAAAAGCAAGAAAGCTGCTGATCATTTGGTTGACTTGAGTCAAACTTTTGATCAATTGGATAAATACCAAATGAAGCTTAACCCGACGAAGTGCACCTTTGGAGTACGAGAAGGAATGTTCCTCGGATACATCGTCAATCATCGAGGTATTGAGGCAAATCCAGATAAGATCAAAGCTCTTCTAGGGCTGCGATCTCCGACGACGAAGAAAGAAGTGCAGAGTCTTACCGGACGAGTTGCAGCGCTCAACAGATTTGTATCTCGAGCAACTGATAAATGCATACCATTCTTCAAAACACTTCGAAAAACCTTTGAATGGAATGAGGAATGTGAAAAAGCTTTTCAAGACTTGAAGAAATATTTGGGAGCACCTCCACTGTTGTCAAGACCAATAACAGGAGAACAGTTGTATTTGTATTTGGCAGTATCAGAGAACGCAGTCAGTTCAGCGTTGATCAGATTGGAGAATGGAGTCCAGAAGCCAATTTATTACACAAGTAAGGCTTTCCGAGGTGCAGAAATCAGGTACCCAAAGCTAGAAAAATTGGCATTGGCACTAATTGAAGCAAGCAGAAGAATGAGGCCATATTTCCAAGCCCATACCATCATCGTTTATACTGATATGCCATTGAGACAAGCCCTCCATAAGCCAGAAAAATCAGGGAGACTGATGTACTGGGCAGTAGAACTTGGTGAATATGATATTGTATATGAGCCCAGATCATCATTGAAGGGGCAGGCTGTAGCAGATTTTATAGCAGAGTTCACATACCCTGATACCCCCGAGGAGCAAAAGATGCCTGCTGATTTACCTGTGGACGATACAGGATCAACAGAAACATTTGCTGACTTACCTGTGGACGATACAGGATCAGCAGAAATAGGTCCAAACCAACCAAGGTTGGTAAAAGGACTTGTGGATGTAGAGAAATCATTATATTCAAACTCAGACCAGCCACGGTTGGTAAAAGAGTACGAGCAGATGACTGACGAGGAGCGAAAAATACCGGGGGATGATGGAAGAAAACAACAGATATTTTATCGAGGAACTCTGACAGATAAGAAATTTGAAGACGAAATACCTACATGGAGATTATATGTAGATGGATCATCCTGCACAGCTGGTTGTGGAGCAGGAATTGTTTTGATCACTCCAGACGAGATTGACATGGAATATGCTTTGCGATTCCAATTCAAAGCCTCTAACAATGAAGCGGAGTATGAGGCCATGATAGCAGGTCTTAATCTAGCAAAGACTATGGAAGCACAACAAATGATGGTATTCAGTGATTCTCAATTAATTGTGTATCAGATGATGGGAATGTATGCGGTTAAAGGAGATTTAATGATCAAATATCATGCAAAGGTGATGAAATTGTTGACATAATTTGAGGCCATTCAATTGGTGAGAATACCGAGGATGGAGAATGTACAAGCAGATGCACTGGCCCGACTAGCATCAGCTACTCGTACCGAGATGCGAAGAACCATACCGATTGAAGTATTAGAAGGTCGGAGCATAGATGAAGATCTGACAACGAATGTGATTACCCTTGATTTAGGACCATCTTGGATGGATCCAATCAGGAAATATGTTGAAGAGGGCGAATTGCCGGAGGACAAACTCGCTGCCAAGAAACTGAAGTATAAAGCTGCTCGCTATGTATTAACTAATGGTATTTTGTATAGACGAGGAATTATGGCAGGTTTGCAGAGATGTGTACATCCCACCGAGGTGAAAGAATTGATTGAAGAAATCCATGAAGGATCTTGTGGAGCTCATGTAGCAGGTCGAACACTTTTACAAAGAGTGATGACACAGGGATATTACTGGCCGACAATGAGGGCTGATTGTATAGCCTATGCCAAGAAATGTGACAAGTGCCAACGTTTTTCTTCCATCCGACGAACTCCACAAGCATTGCTAACACCAATAACTTCCCCTTGGCCATTTGCCATGTGGGGAATTGATTTGGTTGGACCACTGCCGACCACCCGAGGAAGATTCAAGTATCTCGTAGTTGCAGTGGACTATTTTACTAAGTGGGTGGAAGCTGAGCCTCTTATCAATATGACGTACGAGAAGGTATACCAGTTTATATGGAAGAATATCATTTGTCGATATGGTCTCCCTCATGCTTTCATCACAGATCATGGAACACAATTTGATAATGAAGAATTTGCTGCCTATTGTCATCAATCGAACGTTTTGAAGTTTCATTCAGCACCAGGCCATCCCCAAAGCAATGGACAGACTGAAGTGACGAACAGAACATTACTGAATGGGTTGAAAAAGAGGCTAAGTGAAGCTAAAGCAAATTGGATTAATGAGCTCCAATCAGTATTATGGGCCTACCGAACAACTCCCCGAGCAGCAACTGGAGAATCACCATATATGCTAGAATTTGGAAGTGAGGCTGTGATACCGGCCGAGTTGGGTCTCCCAACGCATAGAGTGCTGAATTTCAACTCTCCGATCAGTGATTTGATGAGAAGAATGGATTTGGACATGCTCGAAGAAGTAAGAGAAGAGGCAGCCATTAGGAATGCTGCTTATCAACAACGAACAGCTCTGTTCTACAACAAAAGGGTGAAGAAATGCGATTTGAAGGAGGGTGATTATGTGCTGAAGAAAGTCATTCAGAAACAGAATAAACTGGAAGCAAACTGGCATGGACCTTACCGAGTTACAGAGGTTGTTCGACCTGGAACCTACAGAATAGCAACTCTAGAAGGAGAAGAATTTCAGAATGCATGGAATGCTGAACACCTGCGAAAGTATTATCAGTAATGAAAAATGTAAAGTATTTCCTTCATTATGAATAAAACGAGGATGGTTCACCATTTTCTTTCTGTTGAAAGTTTTTCGGGGAATATTAGTGTTGAACACTACACTGCTTGACAAGAAGAAGACTGCTCTACGGAGTCATGCTCTACGGAGCCATGCTCTACGGAGTCAAGCTCTACGGAGCGCTCTACGGAGCAAAAGTGCTATAAGTAGCCAACCTCCTTTGGTTAGGAGGATAAGCTCTCCGGAGCGCTCTACGGAGCAAAAGTGCTATAAGTAGCCAACCTCCTTTGGTTAGGAGGATAAGCTCTCCGGAGCGCTCTACGGAGCAAAAGTGCTATAAGTAGCCAACCTCCTTTGGTTAGGAGGATAAGCTCTCCGGAGCGCTCTACGGAGCAAAAGTGCTATAAGTAGCCAACCTCCTTTGGTTAGGAGGATAAGCTCTCCGGAGCGCTCTACGGAGCAAAAGTGCTATAAGTAGCCAACCTCCTTTGGTTAGGAGGACATGCTCCAAGGAGCCAAAAAGTTCGAAAGAACCCTACTACTCCTTTGATTAGGAGGTGTAGACCAGCATGATCAACTACGGTTGGTAAGACTTTATATACTCTCGCATTACAGCTTATGTTTGTCGGGAGGTAACATTATTACAAAAAGTTCTTTAAAGAACAAAATATTCCAAACTGTACCAAGTATGGTTGGTCGGGGATAAAAACCCACTAACTGTAGTTGGTCGACGAGGATAAAAGTATTGACCTTAGTTGGTCGGACACATGTTTATATTTGAAAATTGAACCAAGTATGGTTGGTCGGGGATAGAAACCCATCAACTGTGGTTGGTCGACAAACATTATTTATCCACCTTGGTTGGTTGGAAACAATTTTGAACAATTTATGCTTATTATAAATTCTAATTTGGTTGATGAACCATATAATTTGCAAACAGAAAAATAGCTATTGGAAAAACAGAAAATGAAACTCTTTCATTAAGATAAAAATGTATTACATGTAACATGTATGTGCTAACTATTACATTAAAGATTCCTACTCTATTGGTTTCTTTCCTTTGTCCTTTGAGACAGGTTCCTCGCCAGCAGGAGGATCCTCTAGACAAAGAGGAGAATTAATAAAGTTCATGTCCTTCAGCATTCTGACATTCATTATTGTAGGAGTGTCCAACAGGTGCTCAGGACGAGATACTTCAACTTGAGAATGAAGGTTATAATCACCAAGATATTTAGAGATCAAACTCCGAGGAATGGAACGAGCAGGAATCCATGCCATATCCAATTTATATGGAGGAACAGGCAAGTCTAGCAATCCAGGAGCATGATAATCCCATAAATAATGACCTTGTTCCAATTTTAATACACCCAGGGCGTTCAACCATCCCTGCTTATAACCTTCGTTGTTAGCATTTTCAAGGCGATCATCCAAATGGTAAAGAGCTTCATTATAGCCTGCATTCCAGAACTCCCGAGGCTGTTTATGGAATTGGAAAGTTAATCTATCTACTTGCTCGAGAAAGTTCTTGATAAGAGCATCTTTATTATTCAGATCAGACTTCATCGCAGCCAATTGATCCTCTAAAGATAAATTTTTCTTAGACAAATCAGACAGAGCACGATCCTTAACATTTAGTTGGAATGCTTGAGTTTCCAGAGTAGATTGGGTGCGAGATTCTTCAACACTACGACTAAGAACTCTTGATCGGCTCCGAGAAGCAACTGGAGAACTTTGCTCTTCGACGATTCTTCCTCGTCCCCGAGAACTCCTTCCTCGTCCCCGAGCAGTCACAGGAATAATAGACTTTTTCAAGTCATCCAACTCTTGCCTTAGTTTGGCGTTTTCAACCTCTAGAAACGAAAAACCTTCATCAGTAACTGGTACTAATGCAGTGGAAGAGGAGGCAACGGATTCATATTGAGCCAATCTTTTCTGCAGACTATTATTTTCTTGTTCCAGGATCTCGGCAATTTGTCGGCAGGCTTCAACTTCACCTTTTAGGGTCCTTTCCCTAATGTCATATGCAGCAATGATCTTTTTATGACCTGTATCAGAGGAAAGTTGTTGATATCTATTTTCATATTCCTCGTGTAATGAAGCCATCGATTCATTGTGCTGGCCTTGGAGATCCTCTAAGGAACAATGCAACTCTTCAATCAAGTCATAATAAGCGACATTGTTAGCTACAGCTCGGTCGAGTAAACTTTTCAAATACCGATAAGCCTCAGTCGCCTGCTCTGAAGCATCATGACCAAGAATGTCAGCAATTTCAGAAGAACTAAGGTCTGTATGACCAGCCCTATAGTATTGGTGACATTGCTGCATCAGCTCGGTATCATGAGAAGAGATTAGTTCCATTCTAGCAACAAACTAAAGACAAGAAAAAGACAACAATCAACAAAGAATCATCAATAACGGCGATGAGTAAAGAAGTATTTTATTAGATCATAAAAGGATTACATTGTTCGATTACAAATGATAAAAGATAAGAATGATACCGAACAACTTCACACCTTTTCCTTGTCTCCCAAGACTTTCTCGGGAGGCTGGGACGAGGAGCTCGGTTGCTCGGTGATAACAACAGCTTGGTCGGCAGAAATCTTCTCGGCAGGAGGAGGCATAGAAGAAATGTCCTCAATGACAGAGGGTTGAGAAGCAGAGATTGGGACATCCACAGCTATGGAAGATTCATCTGATGCAGGTTCATCTTCTTCTTCTTCCACAATTGGTGGAGGAGGACCAGGGAGATGCCTTTGGAATAGCTCAGAATCGTCTTGGGTTTTTAGCTCTTGTAGAGCAGCTACCCAACCATCATAGAAGTATTTCAACTCCCCATATTTGACTTGAGATGTCATAGCTGCAATCCCTTTATCCCGTCCTTTCTCCCAACCAGCACTGAAATGTTTCCTAACTGCAACTTTTCTTTTCAACTTCTCCGAGGAGAGTTTGACATCCAATTGTTCTTTCTGGATTTTGATGTCTCGCAGGATAGACAGTTCTTCTTCTGCCTTCTTCAGTTGGTCATCGCATTTTTGCTGATTGACCTCTAAGCTTTTCACCTTCTCCTCCAAATTCTTGGAGGTTTCAGCCATCTTCATCTTATCAGCCTCAGCTGCAGCCAATTTTTTCTCCCAGGCAGCTTTCTCCTCGACGTACTGCTGGCGAGATTCTTTCACAGATTGGGCTAAACCCAAGAGGGCATCGTCAACATCGGACGAGGAACTAGAAGCTTTAATAGCTTGATCTTTCTTCACGATGGTATTGAAACAGTTCACCAGCTGAAAGATAAGAAAAACAATAGAGTCAACGCAAATACAAGATTTCAGGAAAAAGAAAAGAAAGACCAAAGGTATGAGAAATTTACTGAAGAAAGATGGCGAGCAGCTAGGGATGTCAGTGTATCCCTAGGAATCTTTTCATCAACCCCGAGAACCTCGGGTATAACTGAGCTCGTTGAGGAGCTCGGAAGAATGATTTTTGAAACATTACTACCACCAGCGGGTAGAGAAGATGCAGTTCCAGCAAGATTAACCGAGGATGATTTCCTCAATCTCTTCAAAGGAGGGTCAGCAGCATCAACCAAGGAAGAAGTCTTGGTCGGAGATATTGTAATTACATCAGCACTAGCACTTTTCTTGCTCGGGGCCACTGGGGGCTTCTCGGCAAATTTGGAGGAACTGGCATCTACTTTTTTAGTCCCCTCTGGGACATCAATTTTACTTTTCTTTGCTTCAACAGCAGAAGAAATTTCACCAAATAGAGCAGGAGGAGCTCTTTTCTTGCCCATTCTCTGAGATAGGGGAATATGAGAATCTGAAGATGAACTTTCTGGTGTTGAGGCTGGTTCAACAGGGCGAGCAGTATAAGAGGTTGTGTAGCTCTTATACTGCAGCAAATATGATGCAGATCTAATATGCTCGTCTGCAATCGTCTTATGCAAATTCCAGATAAGTTTTAAATGCTTGATATTCACTTCCGACTCTTTTGGAGTTTTTCTTTTACTATCAACTGCAAATAAATACATAAATCTCAGTCATACATTTTGTCAAACATGATGAATACGCAATTTCATAAGTAAAATAAAAATGAAAAATAAACCTATCCCATTGCCGTATGGGGGGCATCTGGGACCGTTGTATACTTCATTCCCAGATAAAGGCGCGTGTTGCCAATTTTTTATGACCAACCCATGCTCAAAATAATCTCTATTTGAATCAGGGAGGTTAACTACAAGGGCTCTATTTAAAAACCTAGTTTTTAAATAATAAATATTATCTAAAGTGGCCCATTTATAGCAGTACATGATTTCTGGGATCCCTATACGAGTCCCATGAGTTAGATTTAACTTGTGCACCCCGTTAATTATTCTCCATGAATTGGGGGCTATTTTTGCAGGAACAAGATCAAAATATTGACAAAACTCAAGACATAATGAGTTTGGGGGAAAAGAAAAACCACATTCAGCAATGAAAAGACTGGGGAACCAATGTCCCTCAGCCAATCGAAAGTAATCTAAAGGCTCAGAAAGAACCTCTAGAGTTACCCAAGAAGGAATGGAAAAGTCAGAACGAAATTTCTCAGCAGATTCAACAACATAAACCATATTGAATAAAAGAGATGCAGAATAAAGGAAGAAGATCTTACAGAAAGAAAGGAGATATGTTGACAACGAACGGAAACAATGATGAACACACAAGAGAGAGGAAGAGAATAGAAAACTTGAATGCAGAAAAATGGAAAGTGTAGACGACGGTATGGTTACCAAAGGAGTTTAAATACTTTGCATTGGGAAGCGGCGAAAGAAATGATTACTAAAAAGAAACTACTGAACTTCCGGCGGCTAAAAAGACAAAAGTTGCACGAAAATCGAAGCGCTTGTAAAAAAGGCGGAAACTGCGAAATGAGAAGGAAATTTGAATACAATGCTCCTAAAACCCAGGAAGGTCATTTAATATTACCATATACCGAGAAAGAATGTCCCATACTCCTCAAAGTTCGAAATATGAAACATTGGGGGCTTCTGTTGATACCAAAATTAATATGCTTATGTGGACGAATAGTATGAAGACACGTGTCAATCTACGTGGCACAATAACAGCGAGGAAGATCATTTACTGAACAACCATGGTTGGTACCGAGCAACGAGAATACACCGAGGAGCTCTATCATGCCGAGGAACTCCATCCGAGGAACTATATCATGCCGAGATACTCTAAGCACTCCGAGGAACTCTTGATCGACGAGCAACTAAGGCGGTCCGAACTGCACCTCGGCCGTGTCATCGATTATCAGACGGACAACTGTTCAACTATTCATTAGATTCTTGACGCACACGCTGCATTAAATGTATTACCCATTCATATGTATATCATTTAATGTATTGGACCTTTCATGTACAGCCTTGAGGCTATAAATACCTTGTATCAATCCCATTCATGGGATCGGAATTTCTTGAGAGAACTTGTAATCAAGAATTCCACAAACACTCAGCAATAACATAACAGTGGACGTAGGCTTTATTCCTAGCCGAACCACTTTAAAAATCTTTGTCTTATTTATTTATCTGTGATTGAATAATTAGAGCAATCTAGTTTTTTACATCAACAGTATTAATATTAGCACTAAATCCAAGGTGAGTGACCTTCCTTATGAAATAAAAATGCTTATAATTTCATATGGAAATGTGTAGTTAAACACATGTGTTAAAATGTTTATGGGAGTGATGTTGTATTTATGAAACATATGCATATGATTAAAAATGTTAAGAGATGTTATATAATGATATGGACTAGTGAGTCCTTTATCTAATGTTAAGGACTGTGGTGGGTCCTACGGGATGTGGTGGTCCTGTTAATCCAACTTAAAGGTTTGTGTACTCGGGCCTAATAAAGGGATGTGGTGGTCCCTAATAACTGTGGTGAGTTAATTGGACTGTGGCGGGTCTAGGCTTGCGAGAGTTTCACAATTCCTGTTGGGTTATAGCATTAGAACAAAAAAAAATGGTTATTCAAATTGGTTATATGTGTGGTATGTGGTCATTCACTAAGCCTTTATAGCTTACACTACTGTAATGTTTTGTTTCAGGTATGCTTATAATTTGGAGTTCACTGCCAAGTTAGGACCTTAAAACGGGGGAGTGACGGATATTTAGTATGGTTTGAATATCAGGATTTCTTTTGTGTAATTATTAAACTAAGGATCTTGGTTATGTAAAGTTATGTAGTACTTATTAGTTATAAGTAAAGGCAGTTATGTTTTCATCTACACATACCTTTGGGAAAAAAAAATTCTTATGCTATATTTTTCCTTAGAGATTTAAATTAAAGCATTGTTTAATCCAGTTTATCTCTAATTAAAAGGATGAGTTTAACAAAATTAAGTTGGGGCGCGACAGAGGCCGTCAGGTGAGATCATGAAGTGACGTGCCTTTTCTAGCGGCGTACGACATAAATAAATGTAAGATATCGGACATGAGAACAATGTCCTTACATGGTCGAAGACCATGACAAGATAATAAACTTATCATAGTCTTTGACCGTGACATGTTTGTGATGACTCTTATAAATTAAAAACCTTAGCCACTATTTTTTCTTTTCCCTCACATTTCAGTTCCCTCGTTTTCCTCTTTCTCTCTCTCTCTCTCTCTCTTTTCGGAGACCCCCTTTCCGCTTCCTCTTCCTCATATATATACATAGAGCTTTTCCTCTTCCTCGTATATTCCGGTGACCCCCTTTCCTCTTCCTCACATATTTCGATGACCCCCTTTCATTACATCTCTCTCTCTCTCTCTCTCTCTCTTCCTCTCTCTCTCTCTCTTTTTATATATATATACACACACACACACACACACACACACAAACACACACACACACACACAGATTGTTGAATTTTTGAAATACTTAGGATTCTTGAATTGAAGTTGATTGGTAGATTTGAACATTTAAATTGGCTTTTAGTTGGTTAGCCCTTAGACCATATTATAAATTTTAAAAGTTTGTTGTTAAAAAATTAGTAATAGTGCGTATAGATACTAGCCTTCTTGTTCTTTTGCGTACGCATTCAATATCCCTTAGACCCATTCGAGAGTCATTACCCCTGTAATGAGATCTCTCGAATTGTCTCATTTGGACAGTTTAGGACGACATAGTTTTTGTATAATAATATTCTTAGTGACTTAAACTTGTTACTTTTGGAGCACTACACCAAAAAGGACATTTGTAACTTCCAATAGCTTTTACAAAAGTCCTTTATAACTTCTCTTTGCAGTCTTGATTTGGGGGGTCAAAAAATAATGATTATCACCCCTAACAGCAGTCACAAATATTTATAACCCCTATGGGGGTTATGAATGATGACCCCAATTTGTAAGTACTTCCAGTAGTTATGAATCTAATATTTATAACCGCTGTCAGCAGTTACAAATCTAATATTTATAACCGTTGTCATCAGTTATGAATCTAATAATTGTAACCGCTGTCAGCAGCTACGAATCTAATATTTATAACATATGTTAGTAGTTACAAATTTAATAGTAGTGACAAGTTTAATATTTGTGACTGCTATTAGCAGTTACGAATTTAATATTTGTGACTGTTATTAGTAGTTACAAAAGTTGTATTTGTTAAATGCAGTTAGATCTATTACGAAAATCTTTATATTTTCACAAAATGATAAAATGACGAGAGTGGAATAAATATCATGAAAATGTAACAAGTCTAAAATATTCAACAACATTTCATTTATAATTCGGAGATTACAAATATTCGATACACATAAAACTTTTTTAAACTTAATTTGACATCAAACAAACCCTTCTTGGGTGCTAAGTACAAAATGAACATAGAATAAAAAAGATAAACTAAAAAAATAAAGACACAACACTTCGATGACATGAAATGTCATGAAAATGTATCAAATCATTCTAAACCTAGGCCATGGGTCACCACGCAGTGGATAAGCTTAGTGAAATCTAGGTAAATAAACCGTGGGGGATATTGGTGCGGTGACATTCTCCCTCGTGTACTCGGAGTACGCCTGCTGAAAAAGTTCAATGGACTCAATTTTTTTGAATATGGCGCCTCGATATCCATTGACGTGTGCTTGTTTTGCTTGCCATGAAGTGTAAACACCTAGATTTAAGCCTTTGAATACTACGTATGCCATGTGTATGCCTGCAAATAATAAAATGTAACTATGTTAGTTAAACTAGTAGTAACCGTAGTCAATGGTAAATAATAGACCAAAAGTTCAGTAAAAGAGGATATAGTCAGCTAGAGAGATGAGGTAGTCAACTGGAATTTTCCAAAAAAACATAAAAAGATACAAAATGTACACTCTTAAAAATTCCAAAAACACCTACAAAATAAGAAATTCAGTAAGGTGTTATTGAAAAAGGATATCATGAATATAACTTTGTGAAACTCCTGTGTTCCAGCACAATTAATTTTAATACTCCCTGAATTAGGAGGCACCCGGTGCTTGAATACTCTATTTCTATTAGGATGCCACTTTAGAGTAATATTAAAGATATTCAAAGTATCGTGATCAAATTCTCTATGACCTTCTTTGAAGATAACTCTTTGACCATGATCTGATATTCTCTGAATAACCTTTTCAATAATAATGAAATGTTTCATAGGTTTTGAATCAAAATTAGCTTTATTTCTGCTTAACCAGATTTCCCAGATAATACTGAGAGGGACAAACCTGTAAAACCATTTGGAAAAATCAAAAGTTCCTGCTTGTAACCACCATTTGATTATAGAGCCATGAATTTTAGCTGGTAACTGATTGATCCCCAGAACTCCATTAAAGAAATACCACACCTTCGAAGCCACTGGACCTGTTCTGAAATGATGGTTTAAGGATTTTGTATTAGAGTGGAAACAATGACATCTTGAAGCTAGCCTTTTCCCCACTGATTGCACCTTTTCTTCTATTAGAACATACCTGGTTAGAACTTTCCCAACAAAGCTGATATATTAGGTGGGATTTTTTGGTGCTAAAGAGTTTTAAAATCCAAAGAAGTTAACTTAAAAGATCTAGAAATCTCATATGCAGATTTAAAAGTAAAGCTACCAGTAATAGATGGCTTCCATATCAGAGCACTATCAATCCATGTTGAATTTTCCTCCACTACTGCCATAGCTGATTGAATTCTCTTTAAACATTTAGATCCATTGGAGAATTCAATATTAGAATATTTAGCATTCAAAAATTGAGCCCATAAACTTCTTCCCTCTTTAAGATTCTAAGAAAGTTTGATGTTTGAAGCAGAAATAATTGTTTCCACATTTCTAATTCCTAGGCCACCTTCATTCTTTGGATAACATATAGATTCCCAGTTTAACCTATGAAATTTCTTCCCATAATCTTTGTTCACCCCCCAAAACAACGAACTGAGAAACTGATTAATAGATTTTAAAATCAATTTGGGACGATTTGAAACCAACATTATATACAAAGGCACATAAGAAAGAACTGATTGGATTAGGGAAATTCTACCTCCCAATGTTAAAAACTTGGATTTTTAACTCTGTATTCTAGTACCTATGGAGTGAACAAGAGAGTCAAAGTATGATGATTTGCTTCTACCTATAAAAAGAGGGCTACCCAAGTAGGTGAGGTGACTAGTTACCCTTTTAAAACCAGTAACATATACTACTCTACTCTTTGTGGCTGCTAATGCTTTGGAGCTGATTTTAAAGAAAATTTTATCTTGACTAATTAACTGGCCCGATTACTTGTCATAATACCTCAAGAACCTCATCAATTGCTTCAAACTCCTCTTCATTCCATTCGTGAAAATAATCTGATGAGGAAGGTGACTAGGAATGTTATTTTTTAGCAGATTATCAAGACTGTTAAAGACACCAGTTGCCAAAAATTACTTCCAAGTTAGTGGTGATGAAGAGCTCCAAATTTTTCATTCCCCGATCGAAATCTACCTACCTTGGGCACAGAGGTCCCATCAATCTGCCTTGGGCACCAGATTTCCTCATTACTGGTGATAAGTTTGAGATAACTCACATGTGGAGCTTGAGATAACTCACATGATGATCTCGAGAGGAATATTTTTGGAGGAAGAATTCATGCATAATCGAAGCCTGACTTCCCTAACTTTAATGGGGAAAACCCTAAGAATTGGATCCGCAAATGTAGGAAATATTTTTCCTATCATTCCATGTCATATTTCGATCGGAGAAGACTCAGTTAGCATAGTTATTTTGTATGCTTCATTATCAAATGATGTATTCTGTTAAGAATTCTATTTGATTTTAATACTCAAATGAATGTAGGTGGTTCATTTTCAAATAATGTATGGTTTATTTTCTTAATTTCATCTTTAAGAACTCTTTTTCATCTTAGTACAAAATTGAATGTTGAATATTGTTTCATCTTCATTTTCAAATTTTATTTTGTATGCTTATTCTATGAATGTAACAAATAGTTACTGGTGGTGTAAGTGGAATTTTGATGCATCAAATGAGTCATGTAAAAAAGAGTGACATGTACATTATAGAATTTTATTTTAAATAATATATGGTTCATTTTTTTAATTTCATCTTAAGAATTCTGAGTAGGACACATAATTGTTTTAAAAAGAGTAGCAATGGCACACATCATACACTAAGCACATATCACTATTTTAAAAAAATACTAATATGTGTACACTAAACGTCAGTAGGCCAACATCTATTGAGTAGGACACATAATATATGTTGATCCTAAATATCGGTCAACCAACATCTGATTCAGAATTTTACGTTGGTCAACCGATAATTGTTTAAAAACAGTTATGACTTACTTAACACAGTTATTTTGTATGGTTCGTTTTCAACTAATGTATTATGTAAAGAATTCTATTTTATCTTAATACTAAACGGAATGTATATGGTTCATTTTCCTAATTTCATTGATCGAATTTTGTTCATCTTCCTAAATTTCGATCAACCGACATCTGCTGAGTAAGACACAAAACATATGTTGCTCCTAAATGTCGGTCAACCGACTTCTTATTTAGAATTCAACTCAACGCTTGCATTAACCACAATTTTAGGTGGGAACTATAATGTTAGTGATCTATATATATAGCAGATCATTGCAAAGAAGCTTATTTAAAAAAGTATATTATGATGCTTGAAATGTACTATAGTCAAACAGAGGCAGTGTTCAAAGCAATGTCTAAAACTTGTTTAAGGCATACACTACAAATAATTTAAATCACATAGCTATGAAAATTTATCTGATTTGTCAGGTCTTAATAATTTAGTAAAAATTACAGCTTCTGGCTGTGTACTTCTCTCTGAGATTTTGGGCTATGGTAATATCAAATAAGTTATAGTATCAAATAGAGCTTCAATAACAATGAGAGATGAAAAATGAAAGTCATAGGAGCAAACAAAGGACAGTATACATTAACCAAAATAATCTACAGTCCACACCGAAAGTTAGAGGAACTTAAGTCAACTTAAATCAACTTACCCAAATAGATCTAACCAATGATCTTGAGAAGCTGAATGGCAGTAGATATGATCACAAATAAGTTGAATGGAAGCTATATGCCAGTAATGCATACCATGTTTGGCTCGACACTATTAACGTAAAACTTACGTTCAAATATCAATAGTTGATGGCAACGCACCACCGCTCTAGTAGTAGCTGAAGCAATAACTTGTCCACTTGCATGTAATACCCCATACTTTTATAGATATTTAAATTTCATAAGTGGCATAATTTGGTTATTACAGGAAATTACTATGAATAGTAATTTTGAAATTTATGAGTGTAGTTGAATAAATTTAAAATTTAAAGTGAATAGTAAATATTAGTTTGCTAGTGTCGGATTAATATTTAGATGGGTTATATTTTCTTACAGGACTAAGTATATGAGTTGTATAATTTTAATTACATGTCGCAGTTGGGTAAAGCGACAAAGCATAATATTTTATTTGGAAAACACGCGTATTGAGATGTGTTGAGTTTAATTAGTGAATTTTAGCTAAGTGACTCATATGGATATTCCGAGTGCACGGTTGCTTTCGGAATGCCTGAGATAGTCCGAATAGAGTATCTGGGGGTAGCGTTTAGGTTTCGGGGACTTTTAAACTAGTAGGGACTCGCAGTTGAGTATACGAGTCAATTTTGGGTTTAATAAGGGGATAAGCCTTATAAACCTTTATAACCCTCATTTCTCTCATTTTCAGCCCTAAGAGAAGGAAAGGGAAGACAGAAAAGGAAAAAAAGAAGAGAAGAAGGAAGAAAGGGGATTCCGGGCCAAACTCCGCGGGATTCGACTCGAGGTTGTCAAATTTGATCCACGACGCAAGTGTTTATTTGCTTTATTCTTGTGAGTGTGTATCTCATATTATAGTTGGTAATGATAAACTATAAAGATTTTTGGGTTAGGTTTTCTAGAATCAAAACGAGTGTTTCGAAAGTTGAACGGATAACTCGGATAATATTCGATTTGAGAAACATAGGAACTAATTGAAACTAATTGTTGGTTATTGGTTCTAGGATGATTAGAACCCTTTTTATGTGTGAATAGATTGTTGGTTTAGGTCGGATGATTATGAAATCTTGGGGTTATGTTAATGGCCGAAACAGAGTCTTGGAGAAAACAAGGCTCTGATCGATCGACCCTGCAAAATTTTTGACAGTTTCGCCCTGTTTTGTTTATATGGGAGAAATTTCTGTATTAATCAATTCTAACCTATTTATTTGAGGAAATAAATAACTAATTAAGGGAAATTATTCCTAGCCATTTAAGGGAGTTAATTAGGACTAGGAGGGTGCAAAATTGTAGGGCACTTAATGTATAGTTTTTAGGAAAATAAATCGTGGAGATAAATTGCGCGATGTGAGTGAATCCTCTAGCTTACGGAGTAGGGAGAGTATATACCCAGGTCATATCGTCCAACGTATGGGTGTGATACTTTTATTTCACTTTCAGGAGGGAGTACAACCGCCTCCACTCTTTAGTATTTTTACAATGACCATTAATGAGTCTGGCTTGGTACAGTGGTCACGTGAGCAAACCCGGATGCGAATAGGCATTTTGAGACTGCATCCTCAAGTTATAGCTCGATGGGATGGTTATTATACTTATGATTATAAAATAGGTATAAATATACATGTTTCGTATAATACATTGCGTGTATATGACTGAGATTGATCGAGGGTGAAAAGTAGCATGTGTCAAATGCTGATCGTTGTTTTCTGTTCACCACTTTAATACAAAAACCTAAGTTACGACTACACTTGCGAGGCAAGTATAGCGATAAGCCGGGTATCGAAAATATCCACTGAGACAAGTTGCTAGAATTTAATTGATCTAATACTCCGAAATAAAAATGTAAAAGATGAATTACAAACTAAAAAAGAAAAGGTGCATAAAAGGGAAATATTAATCTAGGCAAGTGTATTGAAACTAGACTAACAAAGCGAGTAAAACTATAGGTTGCGTCGAATACCCTCACACGAGTTAATTTGTATAAAATCGATACATGGGTCGACGAGTTATTTAGAGTGTGTCTCGTTTCGACAGTTAATTGAATCAAGGGTTGTCACGCCCCTAAATCTGTATAAAAGCCTAATAAGATTTTGGCGTCAACAAATATCCCGAAAATTGCGCACGAAAGGTCGTAAGCACCTAGGCGCAATAACTAGGACAGCGCACCCGAAATAGACCCGTAAACGCCATCACCAAAGTCAAGCAACGTGTCAACTAGAGTGAGTTCCATTCAAACACAACCTAATTTAAATTAGCTAGAAAACATGATAAAAATGCGATAAATGGAAAGCGGTAAATAAACGCGGTAAAGTTACACTAGAAAGAAATTAATCAAAGCATGTAAACCTAAATTAGAAAGCATGTAAATTACACTACAAAGAAAGAAATAATGAAATACACACTATATTAATGGAGATGGAAGTTGGTACCACAAATAACAAGCCTAAATGGGTGTCAATCCAAGAAGCAATGAAGAAATGAGCTCTCAAACCTCCAAAACCCTAACCCATCCTACCTAAAATGAATTATATCTGTTTTTACATCAAAATTCCTTTTTATATTAAAAGGAATAAAATTGGAAAAGAAAATAATAAAGAAAATAAAAGGCCAAAATATCTCAGAAAATAGGGGATCAATCCCTTGGTCTCGATCGATAGATGCTAAAATATCATGCCAACTGTCTCCCCACGATGGCTGAAAACTGAGGGATCGATCGATCGACCCCTTTGGTCGATCGAACGATCAAGCAGTGGTGATCCAAGCTTCATGCTGTTTTGGTTGTTTCCCTTTCTCGTCCATTGAAACTCCTGTAACTTCTTCATTCTGAATCGGAATCGTGCACCATTCGCGGCCACACGAAGTTTGCGAGGAGGGATACAACTTTCATGAAGATAATGGGCCAGGTGCCAAAAATGTGAATTGACTAAATTGCCCTTGAACGTGCGATCGCATACGAAAATCGAGCGGAATGCGTCTGAACTTCACACTTAGCATCCAACTACCTTTAAAAGCTCAATTAACCCCTACAAAACATGTTAACGTAGAAATTCGAGGTTGTCTGGTTAACGAGCATAAATATAGTGAATAAGATACCCGAGGGGGCTAAAATGCGTAGATTCGGAGGATGAAATACACAATATTTGCGTATTATCACACCCCCTAACTTACACATTGCCAGTCCCTAGCAATGAAATAGGATGCAATAAGAACAACAAGCAAACCAAAAATAGGATAAGTACAAAAATATGGTATAAAAGCATAAGGCCACTTTCGCGGAAGATTCGATTGCATTTAGTGTATCCAATAAGCCGTTAAACCCTTAGGTTTCCCTAGTGTACGAGTGTCGTCTTGTAAGGGTTTTCAGGGATGGTACCCACTAACATCACATGGTTTCCTCAAAATAAGCCCAACCCAACATGCGACAAGCCCAACAAAGGCAAACAAGATTTCATACGCATTATTAGCAAATTGATCGAATTCAAACAAATGTCCGAAATCATTAACAATATTGAATGCACCTCATAGAATTGAAACTTTAAAATGTGGGAGGGGAACGAGCACATGCAAATTATGATTTGGCAAAAAACTTATATAAACCGGATAAACATTAAATCAAGAATATATTCAATCCTCATGTGAATTACACTCATCAAGGGAATCCACTCGAAATAGGGAGCTAACACATGGAACATGCATGCATATAGAGTAAATGTAAATGGAAACTAGGCCGCATACATATCACAAATGAAGAACTCTATATATAAACTGAAAAATTGTAATCTCAATGAAAGGATACCACACACTAAAAGAGGCGAAATGCATTTTTATAGATTATCAAAACTATTATCTCTTTTGAATTACATCAACCTAAGATCACATAGGACTTTAATAGGGTTCCAATATAGGTTAGGCTAGGGTACGAAATGAAAGGAATGTATGTACGGATTCAAAGTGTTCGAGATGAAAACTCGGGATAATGGGAAAATGCAAGCAAAATCAAAATTGGAAAACAAGTTCCAAAAAGGCATTACATATATCATTCGGGAGAGTAATCAAATCTTATTGAACTATATACACAACATTTACAACTTTCTCTTTCTATTTCTTTTCTTCTTTTTCTCATTTTTCTCTTTTGTTTTCTTTTGCTTTTTGCTTTCTTTTTTTCATCACTTTTCTCACTTTTTCTTTACTTTTCACATTCTCACATGCCTAAATTGCAACTGACATACACAACAACATCATTCAATCCCAAGTAACATTCCAAACAAAGGTATGGAAGGTGTATATATGGGCTAAAACTCCAATTTAGAGTTGGCTATGGGATTTGGGTTATGAAACGAAAGGCTATATTTAGCCTCAAAGGGGTTAACGAAGGTAAACATATAAGGGTGAGGTCAAGGCTAAAATGGGTGATATAACAAAGAATGCCTATGATAATTTCCAAAAGTTTACGCAATTCTCGAGTCAAAACAATATATGAAAATCATGATCAAATAACACATTTCCAGTATGAACTCAATTAATGAACGATCAAATGAAATAATAGTGAGATTACAAACGAATTCAACGTTTTAAATGAGAAAAGAATAGTGTATACGCTCACAAACAACGAAAGGTACAAAGCTTACTCGATGTGAGTATATACAATGCAACAAAAGATTATCGAGTTATAAAAATCTTAAACCAAATCAATATAACAAGAAAAGTGCATGTGCTCATGGGATTAAAGTTTAATTCATGAAGTTAGTAATAATATCAATAATGGAGACTAAAGCCTAATAAGTTCTAAAATCGAGAACATGCATCATTGGGTTGTCTATTGGATCGCGCAATTATTGAAATTTATCATCGAAAACAAAGGCAAAATACCCAAAAAAGGAGAAAAAAGAAAGAAATTTTTTTGAAATTTTTAATCTTTCTAAGAAAAGCATACTAAATAACTAACATGTGAGCAAACACATGGACTAAACAAAAGACATGGATAGAATATCCCCCACCCCCTAACCTAAACCTTGACATTGTCCTCAATGTGAATTAAGAACCGAGTTTAAGAGAGGAAAATAGCGATATTACCTAAAAGTGGAGCGATCCCCATAAAAATAAGTCCAAAGAATATACAAAACAAGTTAGTACCGAGCATAGCAAAAAGAAATAACAAAGAGTTAACTAATTACACTAGACTAAATTAAAAGGAAAGAAAAAAATAAAAAGGAAGAAAGATAACTATATACAACCTACTATTTAGGCTTCACACTAACTATACACTATAAGTCTAAATAGTTGAGGGTCCACCGTGAAAACGATTTGACTTTAGAGGATAACCGGTGTACCCTCACATACAAGCATGCCTTCTGAAAAATATGAATTCCGTTTTAACAACAGAAGGCATGTGTAAGGTGTAAGAAAGGAACCATCGCCAATTAAAATTTTTAGAGGGATGATGGGGGGTTTGGATTAAATGGGTGACAAAAACATGTGGGGACCGAGAAAAGCCGAATAACCTCCCAAAGATTTTGAAATTGGAATGGGAGGTGGCGCACATGAAAGCAAAGATGCGATCATGGAAGGGGACTCGAGCAAGTACTCCTCATCGACAAAAAGGTTTAAAACATTAATTTTTGAAACTGAATCATCGGGTACTTGAGACGGTGTGATAATAGAGAATGAAAATGGGGATGAAAGAAATTCAAACTCATGAGATGAATCATCATCGCATAAAGATTGAGTTTCGAATGAAATAATATCATTTTCAATGAAATGTTCTTCTTTGGGGGCCAAAGAAGAAATCATTTCATTGCAAATAGATATTTCGTCATTTTCATCCTCACTTTCAATATCTATTATGAAATGGAAAAAGTCTAGAATAGTTTGTTCCAAAGTAGGTAAAAGTACCTCATTTGGTTCAAAACATTCTTCGACTTCAAAAGTCTCGGAAGCAAAATCGTCGTTAGACTCAAATAATAAATCCAACTCATGTTCCCACGAACGATTTTCTTCCCGATAATGATTTTCAATTTTCTCATTCTCATACATACGCAAGCCCTCATAGAATGTCATAGATCGAGGTGCGGATGCATGAAAATGGAAACTTTGAAAATTACCATCGGACTTAAACGAAAACTCATTATTATAGGAATTTTGAAAACTATTGCAATTCGTTTCAAAATTCCTATTAAAAGGAGGTAAAGGCCCAGAATCATTATCATCGTCATAAAAATTCCAATAACCTAAGTTTTGACTTTCGTTATACTCACCCAAAGTCATATTTGAATTTGTTATACTTTGGGATTCTAAGTATTCACCGAAAGTCATAAGTTTGCGAGAATTTTGAGAATTATCATAATGATTACAGAAAGAATTGGATTAAGATATGCTTATCACAAAAATGGCTCGAAGTGGCGGATTCCACAAAGTAAGTGCGCGCGAGAAAAATTCAAGCGTTTTTAAGTGCTCAAATGTGGAAGTCCTGTAAAATTTTTTAGCAAATAATACAAATAGAAAGAAAATACTATGAAATACTAAATCAAATAAAGTCTAAAACAAACTCATCCCCGGCAACGGCGCCATTTTGATCGAGGGTGAAAAGTAGCGCGTGTCAAATGCTGATTGTTCTTTTCTGTTCACCACCTGAATACAAAAACCTAAGTTACGACTACACTTGCGAGGCAAGTATAGCGGTAAGTTAGGTATCGAAAATATCCACTGAGACGAGTTGCTAGAATTTAATTGATCTAATATTCCGAAATAAAAGTGTAAAAGGTGAATTACAAACTAAAAAGAAAAAGGTGCATAAAAGGGAAATATTAATCTAGGCAAGTGAATTGAAACTAGACTAACAAAGCGAGTAAAACTATAGGTTGCGTCTAATATCCCTCACCCGAGTTAATTTGTATAAAATGGATACATGGGTGGATGAGTTATTTAGAGTGTGTCTCGTTTCGACAGTTAATTGAATCAATGGTTGTCACGCCCCTAAATCCACATAAAAGCCTAATAAGATTTTGGCATCAACAAATACCCCAGAAGTTGTGCACAAAAGGTCGTAAGCACGGGACATACATGATATGCCCCGTCAAATATCGTAGGCGCAATAACTAGGACAACGCACCCAAAGTAGACACGTAAATGCCATCACCAAAGTCAATCAATGCATCAACTCGAGTGAGTTCCATTCAAACACAACCTAATTTAAATTAGCTAGAAAGCATGATAAAAATGCAGTAAATGGAAAGTGATAAATAAACGCGGTAAAGTTACACTAGAAAGCAATTAATCAAATCATGTAAACCTAAATTAGAAAGCATGTAAATTACACTACAAAGCAAGAAATAATGAAATACACACTATATTAATGGAGATGGAAGTTGGTAGCACAAATAACAAGCCCAAATGGGTGTCAATCAAAGAAGAAATGATGAAATGAGCTCTCAAACATCCAAAACCCTAACTAATCCTACCTAAAACGAGTTTTATCTATTTTTACATCAAAATTCCTTTATATAGTAAAAGGAATAAAATTAAAAAAGAAAAGAAGAAAGAAAATAAAAGGCCAAAATATCTCAGAAAATAGGGGATCGATCCCCTGGGCTCGATTGATCG
This sequence comes from Sambucus nigra, assembly GCA_949130495.1. NCBI lineage: Eukaryota > Viridiplantae > Streptophyta > Magnoliopsida > Dipsacales > Adoxaceae > Sambucus > Sambucus nigra. Next base: position 102,723,586 of record OX422212.1, read on the forward strand.
ATGCTAAAATATCATGCCCAGTGTCTCCCCTTGATGGTTGAAAACTGAGGGATCGATCGATCGACCCCTTTGGTCGATCGATCGATCAAGCAAGGGTGAGCCAAGCTGCATGCTGTTTTGGTTGTTTTCCTTTCTCATCCGCTGAAACTCCCATAACTTCTTCGTTCTGAATCGGAATCACGCACCGTTCATGGCCACGCGAAGCTTGCGAGGAGGGATACAACTTCCATGAAGATAATAGGCCAGGTTCCCAAAATGTGAATTGACTAAATTGACCTTGAACGTGCGATCATGTACAGAAATCAAGCGGATTATGTCCGAACTTCACACTTACCTTCCAAATACCTATACAAGCTCAATTACCCCTGCAAAACTTGTTAACGTAGAAATCCGAGGTTGACTGGTTAACGAGCATAAATATAGGGAATAAGATATCCGAGGGGGCTAGTTTGGAGGATGAAATACGCAATATTTACGTATTATCAAAGATATCATATAACTGTGAATGGTGTAAAGTGAAAAATGAATAAGAGGTTATTCTTCTTTCGGTAGATTTACATCCAGATTAATACAAATGTGGATCATAGGTTCAAGCGAGAACTATATATATATACAGAATGTTATATGTTAAAGTGAAAGATGTGGATTATGAACAGTGTAGTTTTATATAGAAACAAGGACTATATATCTATATTATATGAGAGGGGGTGTTTTAGTGTTCCAAAAAATCAACGGTTGGGAACGATTTTATTTGGGCGATCTAATGGTTTGGGATTGTGCCATGTAGGATTATAACCATTGTGACATGGCACTTGGAAAAAAAATACCCCCTTCTATGCTGCCTTCCCCGCTCTCATTTTCGTCTAACAAAAAATCAACTCGTTTTCTGTAATACCACGTATTTTTATACGCGTAATTATTTTTATGGAAAATGGGGATTAATTAAATTAAAGGGAGAAAATTTAAATTCAAATTAATCCAATTTTATGATAATAATCACTAGCGGGATGAGAGTTAGTAATTATTGAAAATTTAAATTGAAATTAATCTGATTTTATGATAATAATCACTATCGGGATGAGAGTTAGTAATAATTGAAATAATGGTAAGGTCGGGAATGAGATACACGATAGTTATGTTATAAATATTTAGTACGCGTAGGAGTCTCGTCATTCGTATATATATTTGGGGGGTTGAAAGATAATTTATTTTTGTATAACCTGGACGACTATTTTGAATGCGCCAGAGTGTCTGAAAGGGTCGAAATAGTCAGAAAACTATTCGAGTATTTTATTTGGAGTCCGGGGATTTTTAACCCAAACGACACCCCAGAGGGATATTTTGGTCTTTAGGAATTTTAAGGTAATTAAATGGACGAAAATTGGGTTATTTAAAAAAGGCATTAAGGGTTAGTGGCCGTCAGTTTCAACCTACGTGAGAAGAGAGGAAGAGAGAGAGAGAACCAAGGAAGAAGAAGAAGACTCCATTGGAGCCTTAGCTAAGAACTCAACTTTTCACAACAAAAAGTATACCAACGCGTAGTTCGTATCAGGAGGATCGTTCCTATACTAAATTCAACTTGCGAATCAGAAGTTCATTTTAAAGGCAAGTGATTATCTTACTCTTCTCTTAGAAATTATTACTCTTATTAACATATATTGAGGTTTTAGAGGAACAAATATCAATTTGGGTTTTCCTATGATGAAATCGTGTAGAATATTTAGAAAATCTAATGGGGGTTCGCATGTAGAGGATTCTTCCCTTAGTAGAATTGTGAAAGTTGATGAAATAGATGTAAATGATGAACTAAAATGGATTTTTTATGAACAAATAAATTCTGGGTACATGCTTATAGGGTTTGTGGTAAAATTTGGGAATTTATTGAAATTACATGATGATTAGAAGGATTTAACCTGCAAAATTATGTTATTATATGTTTTAAGATGACTTAGGATAGTGGGAAACATTGTATTTGGGTTGTAATGAATTTAGGTTGAGTTTTGAATGGTAAAAACTGGGGAAAATTAAGTTGAGAGACGAACTGGGTAACTTCGGAAATTTTGTTAGAAGTCCAGCCCAGGTCGTTCGAACGACGTCGTTCAATCAATACTTCTAACGAGATTCCAGTAGCCCTTCTAACGATATTGGTGGCTTGTTCGAAGCCCCTCATTCGAACGTCCTCGTTCGAACGAGATTTCTGAGCCTTCTAACAAGATTCCAGAATGGTCCTTTTTAAGCCAATTTTGTTTTGAACTTCTCGTAGGCTTCTTTTAATGACTGATAAACTAGAATGATCATCGAGTGACTTATATTGATAATTAATAGTCAGAGGAAAATATGTTGACCCTCGAAAGGTATAGAATTCATAAAATTGAGGAGGTGCGGAAAATAAAAGGCAGGGTATACACGAATAAAGTACGGGTTATAATAAGAGTTAAAATACGTACTGCAAACATCAGACTGTGGGAAAGCTAATGAATTCATATAAGTGGTGTGCATGATTATTGTTCAAAATATTATGTGTATAACATACCTAGCTACTGGCTATCAAACGGAGGTTAACGCGTTGTGGACAACTGAATCTTGTTTGCCTTTGGGGGATTTAGAGTTATACCACTAGAGCATGGAACTTAGATACGGACTATCCATGGGAATGATAGTGATGACGGTTGTATGGGTGCATAGATATGTGGGTAGCCCATCGGCTTGGGACTATGTTTGCCTCCACTATGTGTTTATGTTTCTATTGGTTCTCGAGAGATTGAACCTATTGTCCTCTATGCGTGAGCTTTACAAATGGACTAGATAGTCGAGTATGCGTAGTACTAATGGGTTCTTAACCAAGGGTGTAATATTGATATACGTATATAATTTGATAAGTATACATAAAGTGAATAATGTGTGTAAACCGGAAATCATGTTTGTTGCCTTTTGCTGCTGTCAATATTGTTATTAGTACACTTATAGTATTAGCAGTTGGACATTTAGAATATGAGAATAACCTAAAGAAATCCTAATTCTATATTGAAATTATAAGTACGTCAATTTTTATGTTATTTAGAGAGACTATCAAACTTCATATTATACACCTAGTAGTCAGTCAGGGTATCATGACTCGTACGGGTAGTTAGGCTCATTATACGTGCACACTAGATTCAGGGGCGAGTATCTCAAGTCAGTACACTAAGTTAACTTGATTAATAATTGTGCTAATTGAATCAATTTAAGCACTTTCTATCTTAAACTGTGTTCAACTCCGGATCTGACCTGTTTTTCTGTCTATCTTTCTACTGTTCCATTATTTTAGGTGCCCAGTCACAACGACACCAACCTTAGGAGACTCTATTCAGTTGTCGTGATGTAGCTGCTATGGAAGCTACATGATTATTGCTAGTAGATGATTCAATTTATCCTTCCTTTTTCAGTTATTCATCTTGCTTGGACATGTCATCCTTACTCATGCTTACTTTCAAAGATTTAGTCGTTTTAAACTCTCTTTTGGATTTGGTTTCTTCCATTTGATTTATTGTATGGGATTGTATTTGGAGATGCTTACTCTAGCCATTTATTTTACTTCAGTCGGACTGCACTTATGTTATTGTGATGCATGGTGTTTATTGATATTCTTTTGGTAGTAGTTAATGATAAGATAAAATTTGGACATCAACCTTTTTAAAATACTAGGTGGTTAGTTTTATTAAATATAAAATTTGAGTTCTCGACAATGATGCATTATCTGAACCAACTTGATATTCTGAAATTGATTAATTAAGGACTGATCACCCGGTAATTAATTAGGTAGGGTGTCACAGGTGGTATCAGAGCATCAAGTTCTAGTGTCCATAGGATCTGTACGACTTATTATGTTTCCGCGTAACATCCTTTGATATAGAGCCCTATATTTTAGGATTGTTATACTCTTATTACGTTTTACGTTCTTCTGTGAATTTGCGATTATAACTGTAGACTTATGATATTTTTCTCTCTTTTCAGATGCCTCCTAAACGTGCACAGAGAGTTCCCAGGGAAGCCCAACCAGAGGCTCATCCTGTACCTTCTCAGGGTATGATGAATGTTATTGAAGTGGCAGCCATTGTGGCTCAGGCAGTCAACTCTGCTTTGGCCATAGCACAACAGGCACCACCTCAGGCACCAGTGGTGGCCCCAGTTCAGGCCCAGGTTTTCCCGTCTACTTGGGAACGTATTAGGAATGATTTTCAGAAGGATCATCCTTCGGAGTTTTCAGGGAGCTCTGATGTAGTTGTAGCAAGCCAATGGATAAAGGATATCCAAAGGCATTTGAGGATGCACGAGTGCACTGATGTACAGAGTCAAATTTTGGCCACATTCAAACTAGTGGGGGTAACACTGCAGTGGTGGGAGTCCATCACCACTGCTGAGGAGAGAGACACATTTAGTATTCGAGACTTTTGGTTGCGGTTCAATCGTAAGCATTTTTTTTCGGCTGTCGAGACAGAAATAAGTCGAAAGTTAGCAAATCTGAAGCAAGAGAGAAGAACTATGGCAGGATACGAGGCAGAGTTTACTAATCTTCTTAACATTATGCCGAGTGAGATTCCGACCAAAGAGAAGAAGATTCAGCGCTTCATGGATGGGTTGACATGGAGGATACACCAGCATTTAATATACAATCTCTCCCTGGCCACCTATTCAGATGTGGTTAACGCAGCACTACTCCACTGCCAAGACCACCGCTTCCACTTGTACGAGGTTAAGAAGGTGGGAGAGTCCAACCAGTAGGGCAGGGCAGGAGGAAATGGTACTAATGGGGCACAGACAGTTCAGGGCCAGGATAGGCATAGTGATCAGGGTTCCCAACAAGGGGATCCTAAGAGGTTCAGGTCAGGAGGTTTTAGATATGGACAGGGAGGCTTTCGACATGGCCATCAGGGCTAGCAGGGCCATCAGCAGTTTCAGTAGGGCCAAAATGGCCAAGGGAGGAGTGGTAACGGCCATCAGGGCCGGGGACATTAGTAGGGACAGAGGGGAGGATATTTCCCAGGGAGATGTTTCACGTGTGGCAACACTAGACAAAAATTCCAGGACTCCACTCAGAAGGGTAGGGGCCAACAGAAGTAGCACGGTGTCCGTCAGAACCCCAGAGATCGTTATTTCCCGTAGCCCTCCCAGCACCTCCACAGATGGCAGCATTTCCACCCATCGCAGTAGCCCCAGTTCAGCAAGGGCAGCTTCAGTATAGATGAGTTTACAATCTGCACTAGGCCACAGTCTCGCTGGACCCACCAGCGATTGAGGGTATGTTTTCTATCCAGGGGACTTTAGGGAGCATTTTATTTGACACGGGAGCCACACACTGCTTTATTGCGACAGGGTTTGTGCGTACTACTGGGTTATTTGATACAACAGAGAATATGGCCACTTGTGTGGATTCACCGTTGAGTAGGGGTTCCGTCATTTATTTTATTTTTCGGGGAGTAGGTATAGAGATTGGGTGGTTTATCTTACCCTCTCACATAATCGTATTAGACATGTCCGAGTACGATGCGATCGTGGGAATGGATTGGCTTGTCCGGTATAGGTCCATGATTATATGTTATAGTAAAAGTATAGTTTTTACCATACTCGAGCAGGAGATGTTCCTAGTGGTGATGCCTCGCTCTGAGGGAGGATCGTCCACTCATTTATACTATATAGAGGAGGAGACCTCTATGGAGGTTGTGGTACCACTTGATTCGATTCATGTAGTTCGAGAGTTTGCAGATGTATTTTAGGAGTATCTGGGGTTACCACCGAGTAGAAAGATAGACTTTGTCATTGATTTAGCGTTAGATACTCGACCGATAGCTCGCGCACCTTACCGTATGGCTCCAGCAGAAATGAAGGAGTTCTGTGACCCGATTGAACAGTTTTTGGGGTAGGGGTTTATCCGTCGGAGTACTTCATCGTGGGGTGCTCCCGTATTGTTCGTTAAGAAGAGGGATTGATCGTTACGGTTATGTGTTGATTATTGGGAATTGAATAAAGCCACGATACGGAACAAATATACATTGCCTAGAATCGATGACTTATTCGACCAATTGAGAGGAGCGTCTTTCTTCTTGAAAATTGATTTGAGATCGAGGTACCATCAGTTGCATATCCGGGAACAAGACGTGTTGAAGACAGCTTTCCTGATGAGATATGGTTCCTAAGAATTCAGGGTTATGCCCTTCAGGATAACCAACGACCCAGTCGTATTTATGGACTTGATGAACAGGGTGTTCAGAGAGTTCTTGGACCAGTTCGTCATGGTATTCATAGATGACATTCTGGTTTACTCATAGATCGAGGAGGACCATGCCGAGCACTTGAGGCAAGTTTTGCAGACACTACGCTAGCATCAGTTGTACGCAAAATATGATAAATGTGCGTTTTGGCTAAAGGAGGTACAATTTTTGGGGCATATCATCTCTGATAGAGGAATATCTGCGGATCCGGGGAAGGTGTCAGCTGTGAGGGAAGCCCACGACACCGACTGAGATACGCATTTTCTTCAGTTTAACTGAATACTACAGGAGGTTCATTCGAGGGTTTTCAAAGATAGCAGGTCCATTGACGCACTTGGCTCGTAAAGGGGTGCCATTTATCTGGAGTGATGCCTGTCAGCTAGCCTTTGATGAGTCGAAAGATAAGTTAACCTCTGCACCAGTGTTAGCATTACCCAGGCCGTGAGTAGAGTATCTATTCTACATTGATGCATCCTCATTAGGACTTGGAGGTGTGCTTCAGTAGGAAGATCAGGCTATAACTTATGCCTCCCGTAAGGTTAAGCCTCACGAGAGGAATTACCCCACCCACTACTTGGAGTTAGTAGCGGTTATGTTCAAACTTCGTATTTGGAGACACTACCTCCTAGGAGAGAAATTTTGCTTATTCACGGACCATAAATCACTATAGTACCTCTTCACGCAAAAGGAATTAAATATGCATCAACATCGGTGGCTTGAGTTCGTGAAGGATTATCAATTTGATATCTAATACCACCGTAGGCCAGTTGGTGAGGTGGCCGAGGTGCGAAAAGCGAAATGGAAGGAGTTAAGGAACCAGGATGCGGTGGCTCGATCATTTATGTTTGTAATGACGATTACGCCCCAGATTATTATGGGAGTAGTACAAGCTCAGACAGATGATCCGTTCTGCCAAAGTCAGATAGTGAAGCTTCTAGCAGAGGGGGCTGAGTCTTACACCGTGGGTTCAGACGGGGGCCTACGTTTTAATGGGAGATTGGTTGTACCCGAGGGCGAAGATCTGTGACACAAGGTGATGACAGGATTGCACGGTTCCCTGTTTATAGTGCATTCGGGTGGGTATAAGAGTACCAGGACATGCATAGGCAGTACTAGTGGAGAGGTCATCTCGAAATGTGCCACTTGTCAACTAGTAAAGGTGGACCATCAGAGACCGACGAGACTTCTATAGCCATTAGAGGTTCTTATGTGGAAATGGGAGTGCATTTTCATAGATTTTATCACGGGATTACCTACATCGCAAAGGGGTCACGATTCGATATGGGTGATAGTGGATCAGCTGACCAAGGTGGCCCACTTCCTGCCAGCTAAGACAGACTACACCGCGGGACAATATGCCCAGTTATTCATAGCAAAGATAGTTAGACTCCATGGAGTTCCTCTCAATATCGTGTCTGACAGAGACAAGGTATTTGTTTCTCAATTTTGGGAGTGTTTTCAGGAGGCGTTGGGTACGGAGTTACGGCTGAGCACAGCCTATCACCTGCAGATGAATGGTGAGACAGAGCTGACAAACCAGATGTTGGAGGACATGTTACAAATGTGCATCATTGATTTTGGCAGGGGTTGGGAGCATTACCTTCCACTGGTGGAGTTTTCCTATAACAACTCCTACCAGTTTACTATCGGCATGGCTCCATTCGAAGCCCTATACGATAGATCTTATCGTTCCCCAGTCTGTTGGCTAGAGGTGGGGGACAACAAGTTATTGGGTTCGAAGTTAATTTAGGATACTTCGGCAAAGATAGAGTTGATACGGAGCCTTATTCGAGTTGCTCAGGATCGACAGAAGAGTTATACTGAGGCAAAACATTATTTTCGAGAGTTCAGCACAGGGGATCATGTATTTCTTCGGGTGTCTCCTATGAAGGAATTTATGCATTTTGGGAAGAAGGGAAAGTTGGCGCCTAGGTATGTAGGGTCATTCCCCATCATTGAAAGAATTGGGCTAGTTGCTTATAGACTTGGGTTACCGGAACACTTGCATAAAGTTCATGACGTGTTTCATATCTCTTCGCGGAGGAGATTTCTTCGAGATGAATTGGCCCATACTCATATTACGTTGGAGGAGATTGACTTACATCCTAATAGCTAATACGAGGAGGGGCCAGTTGCTATCTTAGACCATAGCGAGAGGAAGTTGAGGTCGAAAGTAGTACCACTAATACGTGTCCAATGGCGACAACACAATGTTGAGGAATCAACTTGGGAGCGCGAGGATGACATGCGTGAACGTTATCCAAAACTATTTTTGTCAGGTATATATATATATTCTTTTCCGAATTTCGGGACGAAATTTTGTTATTAGGGGGGAGGTATGTAATACCCCGTATTTTTATGCATAATTATTTTTATGGAAAATGGGGATTAATTAAATTAAAGGGAGAAAATTTAAATTGAAATTAATTTGTTTTGATGATAATAATCACTAGCGGGATGAGAATTAGCAATTATTGAAAATTTAAATTGAAATTAATCCGATTTTATGATAATAATCACTAGCGGGATGAGAGTTAGTAATTATTGAAATAATGGTATGGCCGGGAATGAGATACCCGATAGTTATGTTATAAATATTTGGGGCACGTAGGAGTCGCATCTTTCGTATATATATTTGGGGAGGGGGGCTAAAAGATAATTTATTTTTGTATAACTCAGACGACAGTTTTGAATGCCCCAGAGTGTCCGGAAGGGTCGAAATAGTCAGAAAACCCTATTCGGGTATTTTATTTGGAGTTCGGGGCATTTTAACCAAAAACAACACCTCGGAGGGGTGTTTTGGTCTTTAGGAATTTTAAGGTAATCAAATGGACCAAAATTGGGTAATTAAAAAAGGCATTAAGGGTTAGTGCCCATCAGTTTCAACCTACGTGAGAAGAGAGGAAAAGAGAGAGAGAACCAAGGAAGAAAAATGAGACTCCATTGGAGCCTTAGTGAAGAAATCAACTTTTCATAATAAAAAGTACACCAACGCATAGATCTTGTCAGGAGAATCATTCCTATACTAAATTCAACCCGCGAATCAGCAGTTCATTTTAAAGGCAAGTGATTATCTTGCTCTTCTCTTAGCAATTATTACTCTTGTTAAGATATATTGAGGTTTTAGAGCAACAAATATCAATTTGGGTTTTCCTATGATGAAATCGAGTAGAATATTTAGAAAATCTAATGGGGGTTGGCATGTAGAGGATTCTCTCCTTAGTAGAATTGTGAAAGTTGATGAACTAGATGTAAATCACGAACTAAAATGGAGTTTTTATGAACAAATAAATTCTGGGTACATATTAATAGGGTTTGTGGAAAAATTTGGGAATTTATTGAAATTACATGATGATTAGAAGGATTCGACCTCCAAAATTATGTTATTATATGTTATAAGACGACTTAGTATAGTGGGAAACATTGTATTTGGGTTGGAATGAATTTAGGTTGAGTTTTGAATAGTAAAAAGTGGGAAAAATGAAGTTGAGAGACAGACTGGGCAACTTCGAAAATTTCGTTAGAAGTCCAGCCCAGGTCGTTCGAACGACGTCGTTCGAATGAGACTTCTAACGAGATTCCAGTAGCCCTTCTAACGATATTGGTGGTTCATTCGAAGCCCTTCGTTCGAATGACCTCGTTCGAACGAGATTTCTGGGCCTTCTAACGAGATTCCATAATGGTCCTTTTTAAGCCAATTTTGTTTCGAACTTCCCGTAGGCTTCTTTTAATGAGTGAAAAACTAGAATGATCGTCGAGTGACTTATATTGATAATTAATAGTGAGAGGAATATATGTCGACCTTCGGAAGGTGTAGAATCCATAAAATTGAGGAGGTGCGAAAAATACAAGGTAGGGTATACACGAATAAAGTACGGGTTATAATAATAGTTAAAATATATACTGCAAACACCAGACTGTGGGAAAGCTAATGAATTCATATAAGTGTTGTGCATGCTTATTGTTCAAAATATTATGTGTATAATATACCTAGATACTGGCTATCGAACGAAGGTTAACGCGTTGTGGACAACCGAATCTTGTGTGCCTTTGGGGGATTTAGAGTTGTACCACTAGAGCATGGAACCTAGGTAGAGACTATCCGTGAAAATGATAGTGATGACGGTCGTATGGGTGCGTAGGTATGTGCGTAGCCCATCGTCTTGGGACTATGTTCGCCTCCAATATGTGTTTAGATTTCTATTGGTTCTCGAGAGATTGAAGTTGTTGTCCTCTATGCGTGAGCTTTGCAAATGGACTAGATAGCCGAGTATGCATAGTACTAATGGGTTCTTAACCAAGGGTGTAATATTGCTATACTTATATAATTTGATAAGTATACATAAAGCGAATAAGGTGTGTAAATCGGAAATCATGTTTGTTGCCTTTTGCTGTTGTCAATATTATTATATGTACACTTATGGTATTATCAGTTGGGCATTTAAAATATGAGAATAACCTAAAGAAATCCTAATTCTATATTGAAATTATAAGTACGTCGATTTTTACGTTATTTAGAGAGACTATCAAACTTCATATTATACACTTAGTAGTCAGTCAGGGTATCATGACTCGTATGGGTAGTTAGGCTCGTTATATGTGCACACTATATTTAGGAGCGAGTATCTCAAGTGAGTACGCTAAGTTAACTTGATTAATAATTGTGCTAATTGAATCAATTTAAGCACTTGATATTTTAAACTATGTTCAACTCAGGCTCCAACCCGTTTTTCTATCTATCTTTCTACTGTTCATTTATTTTAGGTGCCCAGCCACAGGGACACCAACCTTAGGAGACTCTATTCAGTTGTCGTGATGTAGCTGCTATGGAAGCTGCAGGATTATTGCTAGTAGACGATTCAACCTATCCTTCCTTTTTTAGTTACTCATCTCTCATGGAAATGTCGTCCTTACTCATGCTTACTTTCAAAGATTTAGTCGTTTCAAACTTTCTTTTGGATTTGGCTTCTTACATTTGATTTATTGTATGGGATTGTATTTGGAGATGTTTACTCCGGCCGTTTATTTTACTTCAGTCGGACTATACTTATGTTATTATGACGCATGGTGTTTATTGATATTCTTTTGGTAGTAGTTAATGACAAGATAAAATTTGGACATCAACATTTTTAAAATACTAGGTGGTTAGTTTTATTAAATATAAAATTTGAGTTCTCGACAGTGATGCATTATCTGAACCATCTTGATATTCTGAAATTGATTAATTAAGGACTGGTCACCTGGTAATTAATTAGGTAGGGTGTCATATTTTCTTCTTTCCCCCTACCCCCGTTTCCCTTCCACGCGATCTGAAAATCCCCTCCCTCTCCCCTTCCCCACCCTCTCCCCTCCCCGCTTCCCCAATCCTTCTCCCCTGCTCCGCCCTCTCCCCTCCCCGATGCCCCCTCTCCCTCTTTCCACTGCCGCCCCGATCCCCACTCCCGCCCCTACCTTCCACGCTCCGACGCACAGCCTCCCCTGCCTCCACGCTCCGGGGTGTGCGCACACAAACACAGAGCACACACACAGAGCACACACACACACACACACACACACACACACACAGAGAGATAGATCACACACATAGATCACTCACTCACGCGCACACACACACACACAGATCTAACACACTGATATTTTGTAATTTCTTCAAATCTAACCACTGAGATTCTTCAGATCTAACCCACTCAGATTTGGGAGTGTAATTTCTGATTGTTCGATTTTTTTCATTTAGATCTGTTAATAATATATGTTTCTTCATATCTAACACATTAATAATATATGTTTCTTCAGATCTAACACACACACATTCATACTGTGATTTTCTTCAGATCTTTCCATAAATTTTATGTCGTTAACGACTCAAGGTGCGATTTTTAAATTTCTGATTGTTCAATATTTTTTCATTCAGATTTATCAATGATTCAAGGTGTAATATCTGTTTTTCTATGTCATTGTTTTAGAAATATGGGTTAGACCCACTGAGATTTTGTGATATTCTTGAATTTAGGGTTTTAAAATTAGATTTAGGGTACCCACTGAGATTTTGTGATATTCTTGAATTTAGGGTTTCGAAATTAGATTTGGGGGTTTTCTAGATCAAATTATAGGCATTTTTTTTGTTTGGTTCTATAATTTGCAAAATTTAGTTGTGGTTTGATTTTGACTAATTTTTGTTAGTTTTGGAAGTGTTTTTTTTACTTTTTCAATAGTGTATGGGTTGGGTTTTTCAGAGATTACTTCGAATACTGTGACTGTTTTTTGATTTTGAATAATTTTTGTTAGTTTCTACTTTTGCTTTTATAATTTAGGAATTTAGTAGTTCTTGAAGATTTTTTTTGAAGATTTTTTTTGAACATGTTGAATTGCATATGCTTGACAAAATAATCAACTGATTTTTTAGGGAAACCTTTTCGAAAATTTATGATTTGATACAAAAAGAGTGAGCAAGTTAAATCAAACCAAATTAAATTCGATTTGCATTAGTTTTGATCATTTACGTAATTTATTTCTTTTATCAAGGATATAGTTGCTTTATGTTGTTCGACATGAAGACCTGACCAATTATGAATTGAATTATTCGGTATCTATTTCTCGAACTCTTACGACATGAGCATCTTTACGAATCCCGTGGGACATGTTTTGGTAAAATTCGTGGATTTATGTCATTATATAATGAATATGTTGCAGGTAACCATTGGGTGTGTTTCTGGTAATGTCAGCTAAGTTTGATTTTTTTGTGTTCTAATTTAATTTATTTGGCATGTTTTTTAGTTATTGGCTTACTATTTTTTTTCTTTTTGATGCATCTCTGGTGGAAGCTTAATTCATTTAATCATTATTTTACATAAATAACACGTATTGAGGTACATTTTTTTTATAAATAATGTCTGGGGAAGTTATTAATTGTTTGTTCCCTAATCTTTTCCATATTGGAATGGATAATTACTATTACTTTTTATGATGTTTATTGAATCCTATTTTTGTATCTAATTTTTGTTATTATATATAATGTTTGGGGCAGTTATTAATTGTTTGTTCCCAAATCTTCTCCATATTGGAATGGATAATTACTATTAGTTTTTATGATGTTTATTGAATCCCATTTTTGTATCCAATTTTTTCCATTCCTATTATATGAATTACATCAATATGTGAGACTTTGTGGATGTTTTTATGTTGCAGGTAACCATAGGGTGTGTTTTTGGTAATGTCATCTAAGTTTGATTTTCTTGTGTTCTAATTTAATTTATTTAGCATGTATTTTAGTTATTGGCTTAATATTTTTTTTTTCGTTATGATGCATCTCAGGTAGAAGCTTGATTCATTTAAGCCATTAATTTGCATAAACACACCCAATGGTTGCAGGTAACCATTGTGTGTGTTTTTTGTAATGTCATCTAAGTTTGATTTTTTTGTGTTATAATTTAATTTATTTGGCGTGTATTTTAGTTATTGACTTACTATTTTTTTTCGTTTTGATGCATCTCAAGTGAAAGCTTGATTCATTTAAGCAATTATTTTGCATAAATAACACGTATTCAGGTACAAATTGTTTTTTTAAAAATAATGTTTGGGGCAGTTATTAATTGTTTCTCTCTCTCTCCATCTCTGTGATTTTTTCATCTTCCTGTTGGTATATTAAAATATTTTATATCATCTTTTTTATATTCTTTTTGTATTGATTATATGTTTTGGGGATTTCTTAGTTGTTTTCACAGGTTCTTGCGAGGAATGGACAAAATTATGTCATGACTTTTGCAACCTCCACTAGACTCCACCCCAAGGTTTCTATGTGAACTACTTATTGAGGGTTTAACTAAATGTTGATGTGTTTTAAAGTTAAAACTTTGTTTGCAATGTTTGTGGTAAGACCATTATTTGGTGCTAGATATGCAACCCACTCTAGTTAGACAGTAAATAATTAAATTGTTATTTATAATTAAACTGTTATTTTATAAAAAATTAAAAAAATATTAACATATATTAACCGTTAGTACAGAAAAATGTTAATAAAAAACAGTAAAAACAATAAATAATTTAAAAAACAGTAAATAATTTAACCGTTATTCTATAAAAAACTGTCATATTATAAAAAATTTGTTAATATAAAAAACTGTTAATATATAAAAGAAATTATTTTATAAAAAAACACTTATACAACCAAAAAATTGTTATTTTATAAAATATAATTTTTTTATATGTATTAACAGTTAATACAAAAAAATGTTAAAACAATTATAAATGTTTTAATTTTTTAATTGAGTTATGTTCGTGTTTGGCTAAAAAAATGATGTGCTGTGCGCCGCTTTTTTCGGTTCATTCGTTCATGTTAGATAAAAACTTAAGATTTTGGATTGAGTTTTAATAAAGAGGTGTTTAATTGACTAACTCTATTTTTTGTTTTGTATTAGGGAACATTTTGAAAACTATAGGCAATAATTATAGTGGAACATGCGGGACGACTTCAGTTCATATATATATATGTGATTTTTTTTACGAAGTTTGTTTCGTTATTTTTTTATTAGATTTTACTTTTGAGATCATTAAATATTGTTGGATTTGTTGTTATCCCTTAAGAGGGTGGTTAGTCCAATAAACAAAGGAAATCATGCCCTATTTTTTTTAAAAGGACACTTTGTTTATTTGAGGCACGATGTGAGTTCAGTTGATGGATATTATATATTTCATGTTATATGTGAGTTTCTTTGATGAATTTAGATTATTTGAATGGCGTTGGACAATTTGTTATTTGTTAAGCAGGTTAGATAGTCCTATAAAGAAGGGAGATTATGGATAATTTTTTTAAAATTATACTTTGTTTGTTTTGTTGGGGAACGATATTTTTGTCGTTTTACAATTACGTAATTTGGAAATTTTCATCGTTTCACGATTATGTACTTTCAAAATTTTCGTCGGGCCCTCAGGCACGGGCTTTTCGCTAGTATATATATATCACATGGATGATTATATCAACTAAAAGCTTATGTAATAGCTTATGGTATAACATATTATATCACGCAAGGTAGGTGATAGTTATAAGGATTTATAAGATGGGTTAAAGAGATTAGTTAGGCGGGGTAGCTTAACTGGGTTGTTTAAAATATATGCAATAGGTGTGCACTATTAGAGAAGGGTTGAGGTGTATCTCATGAGAGTGAGATACCAGTTTAAATATGAGAGATTTCATATTTTAAAAATATAGCATTTGAAGCACTTGTTAGATATTTTCAAAACTCGGGATTTGACCTGTTTCTCTATTTTCCATCTCGCTTGCTATATATGTATATATACTAGGTGTCCAGACACAGGGATGCTTGGATGATGATTCTTTTGAGTCAGACGTTGTTTCCGCAGCTGTGGACGCAAGCAGGTTTATTTTAGACGCTTCTCCCATTGTCATCTAGATAGGAAGCAATGTAGTAATATTCGGGCCGATAGCCCAATCGTATTCATTTATTCTGTTACCTCGTTTTTAGTGCGGCATTCGATTTAGTTGTATTATGTTGTACTGAGTGTTCGGTTATTTTATTTTATTTCAGTTTCGTGTATATAAACCATGTGAATGCTTTATTTAGATGGTTTGGTTAAAAAGATCCGTTATTATAAAATTTTCGACGCTAGCCTAATAAGTTAGTAGTGATTAAATTCGTTTTCGACAGTGATGCTAAGAATGAACCATATGAGATTCCTGTTTTAATCTGGTATAGGATTGATCACCCGATATTTTATTAGGCGGGGTTTCATATAGCAATCTTCATTTGACTTGAAAAATATAATAAATCGATATATGGATCAAGTGGAGGATCAACAGAATCTCCAAAGTCTGGCTCAGTTATATCTCTAAAGTTTGGCTCAGTTGACGGAGGGATAGGCGTGTAATCTTGAGAACTTAGATGCGGGACATGAGTGTAATATTGAGAACTTAGATGTGGGACAGGATTGTAATCATGGGTACTTGAATGCAGTAATAATAGGTTGGTTTGATTTGGTAATTTGAGACCATTCTTATCAAAAGCGCTTAAAATCATGGTAACAGACGATTTGAGAAAAGCTATATCCACATTCAATTGTGATTTTGAGGATAATGCTCCATTCAACTGTGATACTATAGGAGCAATGGCCTTAAGTTTACTTTTACACATGGGTCCAACACCACGAGACACCCCCTTGTGTCCTTTCCTTTAAAGGAACTCAAAGAATCAGTATTCAAACTAGTTTAGCTTAAGAGCCTTGGCTACTTCTTAGCTAACTCGATTTTTGATGCAAAATTATTAATGAATCGATTAAAACGATTTGATGAATAAACTTGAAGGAATTTAATTATTAAAACCGGGGTTATGAAACTCACCATATCATTCGCTACCTTTGGGTGAAACTCCCCAGTTTTCTACCTACGACTTTCGATATACACTTCCGAACGATCAACAAGTCGTTTATTTTTAAGCACCTATAAATTAAATTTGTAGTAACTATTTGAGCAAGATATATATATATATATATATATATATATATATATATATACACGCACATTAAAATAAGAAAGTGTAGGAACCATCTCCTCGATTTTCTCAGCATATGACATCCGACCAAGACAATGGACGTCAGTCTTTTTAGCCTTGTTCACCCAACCTTGGTGTCTTTATTTCAATTTCTCCTCAGATGGTTCGCGTAAGACGAATTCATTCCACTCATGGACGGGGATAAGCTCTTTTTTTGGTACTCGATCCTTTAGGGCCTTAATCCCATCACACTCCAATCCTTTAAAATAAGTTGGGCGGAGGTTAATTCTAAACATCTTGAGTTGAATACAATGGGATTTCATGTTCTCCTCCTTCCGGATGGCCAAAAGATTGAACTCTTTCACGAGTATATTCCACAAGTGATGTTTTTTTACCTGATCAACCATGTCTCAACTCTCATATTTTAAGCAGATACATGATTTTAACGAAGACAAGGTTCGAGCTTTCAAAGGATTCTTCCCACCTATTGGCAAACAAACTAGGTTCAGGGAAACCGCTGCATGAGAATCATGGCTGAATGTTCATCGTAGCTTGAACTTTCTGGCCATGATGATGGAATTTCATTCTCGAACGTCATTTTCTACATTTATATATATATATATGGATTAGTCTATATGTTAATGCAAGAGTAAGGAAGTAATATAAAAATATGTAAAATAAGTTATACCTTTTCAACATATTCTAAACGTTTTGATAATTAGATCATGTCATAAGTTTCATACTTCATCATTTCGCGCAAAGTTTTTATTAGCCATGCCCGCGGAAGTGTGTTGATAATTGCATTTTTGACACTAAACATGCAAGGAAGTATGCCTTCTCTCCTAAGCCGATAATATATGTCAACTTTATCGTGCATATGTTTTCTCACGGTAGAGTCTGAACACATCATTATCCTCTTCAATTCTATCCACAAAGTATGGATTTTTCTTTCTTCGAGTTCTAAAAACTCTACTAACGGCATCGCATTACTTGGATTGTGTTTTATAAAAATCCTTTTAAATGCTTCGTCCCAACTTTGAGGTAGTGTTCCTAGTATTGATTGAAATAAATCTGGTTCGGGTATGTTCCACCCGTGATCTCGTAAGTAATTGCATTATTTGATTTTTCGATAGCCATACCGATAAATTGATTTGTTCTCTATAAAAGACCTATTTTGAAAGTCGTTGCATGCATATACAATATATGACATCCTAAAAAAAGTAATAATAACTTGTGAACAAAACGCACTATGATTACGTGCTATGAAATAACTGAAACATGCTATTATAAATAACTTTTAATTCAACATTTAAAACAACAAAACATGCTAGAATTAAACATTTACTCCTCTAATGTGTTTAATAATTTCTTTAATTCTGGGTTGTCATCTAGAACAGATTAAATCTCGATAGTTGCCGATATGTCGTCTACTGATATACTCAAGTGCTTAGGGGAATGTAAACAACATACCATAGATCGTTGTTAGGACTCTTTGCATAAAACACTTGCTTTAAATTTTGGAATGCACAAACGAATGGCTCGTCATTCACATTATCTTTACTCTTCAACTTGGACAAATCAACCTTCACCATTTGCGTGTCAAGGTTGACGATACAGGTATTCTTGCCCTCGACTCTCACCCAATCATAGTAGAATACAGGTACGCTGAAAGATATATAATCTAATAACACAAGTTGTCTTATAATCCCATAATACGTCATCTTATCTTATTTTATCTTTCACACTTGCCCTGAAATAAGTTATCGCTTTATATGAAATGCCGCTTTTTTGTTTCCCAATGAGTTTTAGCTCATGTGTGCTTGAAGAGAACACAAAACCATTTACATGATATTGTCCAAACTCCTTGGCTACAAAACTAGTTCCATTTGCTAGACGTTCAAGCCTTGTCGATACTTCACTAGCTTTTAATAACTGAAACCATGAAAGTATTTTCATTGTGAATATGTTGTAAAGATAGTAAATAAAATTGAGGTATTACTATAGTCACCTCGGAAGCAACCCAATACCTAAAGTCAATGTCTGTGCTTGCGCCTCCCTTCATCCTCTTGGCATGCCCAAACTCATTATATTACCTAGATTGAAATCATCAATATTAACTTCTTATGAATATAAAATCTAACATATTACATTATTTTACAAAACATTTTTAATAAACTCACATTTTCCATTTATCTATGTCGTCATGCATCTCGAATACATATCGAGCCACCTGATTATATTATGTTCTTGTTAGCTTCACTACCTTACCATTCCCTAGAGCCTCCTCATATGCAAATTCTTCTAATTCATCAACAAACCGTTCACGGCCTCCAATATTTGGGTTAGGCATATATTCCTTTGTATACAAGGAAGCCTCTTCCATAATGTACTCCTCACTATTGGACCCCTAAACATACCTTGTATTCTTAACGTAATCTTTAAATGTGTTCATTAATCGTTCGAACGGATATATACATCGGTACCTTACTGGACTACATAAAAATGCTTCATCACATAAATGCACTAAAAGGCGGATGCTTATGTCAAAGAATGAGGGAGGGAAGTACTTTTCCAAAACACATGTAGCCTCGGTCAAAGTTTCTTTCGCCGCCATTTTGTGCTTCTTATTGACAAATTTCTCACACAATAGGGAGAAACATAAGCTAATTTGTAAAATGGCCCTCCGAAGATCCTTGTGTTTCGAAAAACTGTGTCCGAATAACAGAGGGACAAGTTGCATTATCACATGCCAATCGTGAGACTTGCACTTTTTCAAATCTTTTGTTGCGTCGCAGACAAACCTGTGTAAATTGGATGAGAAATTAGAAGGGACCTTCAATCCGTTTAATGTTTCTAAGAACATATATCTTTCTTAAATGATCAAAGTATAATATGCAACTGACATATGCTTTTTCCCACTGTTTGGATCTTCTTTCAACCGTAATGATCTTTTAATCCTCAAATCATGAAAATCTTCACGGGGTTTTTCTTCATCCTTAGAATGAGAACCACTAATGCATGTGCCTATGAGATGCTCAATAATATTCTTCTCAGTATGCATAATGTCTATCACCTGCCGTATAGCATGTTCTTTCCAGTATCACAAATCAAACATTATGGATCTCCTCGACTATGTTGTCTTCACATTAACATCCTTTCTTTTACGCTTCTGGGCTATGGGGTATCTCCCCCTCAACTTTTGATCATCCTTTAATGACCTTTCTTAAATTTCAAAATCAGAAAGTCTTGGTGGAGGTGGCCTCATCTCGGTGCCTTCTGGGAGAAAATTGCTTCGTAATGACCTGAATTTGTGACTTTGCGATAGAAATCTCCAATGACTATGATAAAAAAAAAGTTTATCGCTTTTCTTATGCCAGTTGGCTTCAGTCTCCTATCCATAAATATGACAACCCAAGTGACCATGTACATTACACCCAGATAAGGTACCATAAGCAGAAAAATCATGAATTTAGCATATCAACATAGCTCTCAAAGTGAATTCCTCCTGTTTGTATGAGTCGAACGCTCTCACACCTTTAACCCATAATTCATTCAATTCATTTATAAGTGGCGCTAAGAAAACATCAATGTCACTACTCGGTTCTTTTGGACCTGGTAAAAAATGTCAAAATTGATAACTCCTTTCTCATGCACAACGACGGGGGGAAATTTAAAAGTGCAGCGAACACTGGCCATATACTTTTATCTGTGATCAATTTGCCAAACGGGTTAAACCCATTGGTTGATATTCTGAGGTGAACTTTGAGTATTTCTTTAGCAATGTCTGGGTATCGATGATTTGTATATTTCCACATAGATGAATCAATCCGATGTCACATGAGATTCTCACCTACCTCCGCTCGACCATGCCAAGTCATTGTATCTTCTATCCAAGGTATAGTGTAAAGTCTCTTCAATCGAGGACCTAAAGGTAAACACCTTATTGGGTATTTACGTATATATTTTCAACACGTGTTTATTGTGTACTATCATCTTTTGTTCATATCTAGGTTCCTTACATAAAGGACAAGCTTGTCCTTATGCTCCTTATAGTATAAAACACAGTCATACTTGCAACAATGAATTGATTTTTTATTTCATACCCAAACCTTTCAAATTACGTTTCACTATTGAATAATTAATTGGCAATGTATTTTCTTTTGGGAGAAAATATTTTGCCCAAAGGAGTATTGCTGTCACACTTATCCCCAATAAGCCAAATTTGCTCTTTAAGTTGTGCAACCCAACCATGGCATATAACATTGTGTGGTAGGGGTTGGAGTTATGGTATAATGTTTTTTGCGTCTGTTGGTTTTAACCGTATATAATCCCTATCTTAGTCACTAGTGTTTTCAACATGATCCTCACAGCCTAAACCATTCCCTCTACTATCTTGCTTTTCTTGTGTTGCATGCACTTCGTACATATCATTTATGAGATCGTTTAACCTAGCATGTACTAACGGGTGACCATTCGTGTGAACCATTTTATTGACAAGTATTTCTTTTGGAATATACTTAAAATTCCTCTCCCCATGGAAATTCCAAAACGTGTAGTCAGCTTGCATACTGTGACACCCCGCCTAATTAAACATCGGGTGATCAGGCCTTCATTAAATTAAAACAGGTTTCTCAAATGGTTCATTCTTAGCATCACTGTCGAAAACTTTTTAATTACTAATCCCCTAAGTAAAATTAGACCGGTGCCAAATTTTATCTTTCTTAAAACCGAAAAATCGACCATGCGGAACAAAGTACAAATAATCATGTACTATAATTCAAACATCAAAGTAAAAGTACAACATAACAAAAGTATTACCGAATAAACCATCGGCTAAAAATCCCAAACAACAATAGAATAACCACTAGTCTGAAACTAACATCTGAGACTAATACCGGACCACAAGTCCATACATAGAAGAGTGCAAGATCCTGTGCTAGATCTGAATGAGAGATATCGTCTAGTCAAATCCTGTAAGCATCCACTGTGCTACAGCTCCGAGTCTGGAATGGAATCATCACACATGGCGTCCCTGTGGCTGGACACCTAAAAGGTTTTGAAAATATTTTATAGCAAGAGTTAGTACTCAAAACATTTTGAAAATATTTAGCAAGCGTTTATCACAATATAAAATGCGGTTATTGATTACACATGTTAGGTTCTCGTACACTCTCTTGAGTTAACTCACCCCTCATCTTTGGTGCACACCTAACGTTCCACACTTAGTTTGTCTAGCCATACTTCTCAAGCTAACTAAAGCCAAAGTAGTAAACTGAACTTATCTATACCCAAGTTCCAGTACCACCCATACAGTACAACCGTTTTACTAACATCTCGCGTATGTTAATTAATTCTCAAGTAACATTTCATCTATGTTATTTTTCAAGACTTCTCATTTAGCTTCACTACTAAAATTACTTCAATTTTCACAATTGTTGACTTTCCCACTTATGTAATTAAGTTTCGCTACTTGAATTACTAGATAGATTTTCTCTATCTAAAGGTTCATTTCGTAATTAAGTTTCACTACTTAACTTACCAATTCAGTATGTATCTTTAAATACATAATATATCAATCTACTAATACACGAAAGTAGAATATCATCAGGTATATATATTTGACACACAATATATACTAAATATTAGTCACTGCTATTTTGCCCCTTTTATACACATAAAGGACTATTGGTTCGGAATGATTCATCGACCCCAAGTAAGAATTGGTTCGGCATGATACATCGACCCCAATTATTTTAAAAATATATATATACACATATTCTGGTTCGGGACTCTCTCATCGCGACACCAATTCAAAGTTTGGTTCGGTATTTCTCATCGACCCCAAACTTATAATAACTTTATGTTAGTTCGGAATGTCTCATCGACCCTAACATAATTAATTTAGGTATAATCTCTCAACCTAAAAGATCACATAATTCAGTAGGTACACGCCCGACCTATTAATCATATACATACGTAATATATTAATCTCATATATTTACCGTACAATATTCGCTTTACAATTTATCTCATTAATCGTATTTATTTGAGTATTCACACAACTCTAAGGGTCCTAGTTACCCCTTACATATAATTTCAGTAGTTATTGCTTACCCTACTGGTCTATTACTTAAATTGAATTTACTTCGCCCCGTAACTCAATTTCTGAAGTCCCCGATACTCTACTAAATCGGATTATTCTCCTCGGTCCATAATCCAAGCCCTACACCCAATGGCCTTATTGGACCTCAACAATATACCTACCGTTATTATTCTTACTCCCATATAAGTATAATGTAAATCCTAGAATACCCATTCATTCCCGAACTCAACGAATGATTAAACACAAAATTTTCGGGAAAACAGCTTGCGTCGATCGATCGACGGCTGGGTTCGATCGATCGACATAGTCGATCGAGACATAGTTCAAGATCGATCGATCGATCGAACAGGGACAAACGCAGTCTGTCTTCTTCGTTGGTCCTCTCCTCCATTAACAAATTTCCAAAGTCCATTATTTTCTACCAAACTTTTACCCAATGATCCTAACATATTTCCACATATACTAGGATAGTTTCTAACGTGTCAATTACATCAAAACTCCAATTACTTTAAAGAAATAATGAATTAAAACCCAGAATTTCTTGAAACCCTAGTTATGGTGTTCTTCCCATATTATCATTCAAAATCCATATTTTTATTCCGAAAATCATCAAGTCTAATCTGAATATTAATCCTCTACATAGTTTAAATCATTCTACATGCGATTCCTATCCCAACATGCATAAATATTATCTTTCTCCAATCAAAATATTGATTTAAACAAAACTATTCAAAAACCCTACACATGGGTATTATAACTTTATAAATTTTTGCAATAAACAACTTGCCTTATGATCAGTAGGGTCTGATTTCGTGGTTCTTGTTGATGATTGATGATCTTCATCCTTCTTCCCCAACATGTTGATGGTAGAAACCCCTTTGAATCCTTCCCAAATCTTCTTTTTTGCTTTAGAAAGTTGTGCCTCTCCTCTCTCTAATGGTATTGGTGTTGTCATGGGTGTTCTAACCCTAATTCATCTATCATACGACTGATATAAAACTCTCAATTTCGTAGGTCTCCATACCCTCTTATGTTAAAAGACCAAAACGCCCCCGAACGGTCTCGGTTTAGTCCAAAATTGCCCCGGGACTCAACTAGTACCCCCGGGTATACTATTTTGACTAATTTGACCCTTCCGAACTCATTGGTGACCTCTAAATTATCATTTGAGTCACTTAAAAATATTACTCGTTCTCACCCCAACACGGTCTACACGCGTTAAGTAACTATTTACCATAATTAAAATTTTAAATAAAACTCTTTAAGTTACTACTCTTACGTAATTTAAATCAAGACGATATTTTCTCATTTAATTCTCCAATCTAATTAAATGGAATATTCAGAAATACGGGGTATTACACATACCCCATTGAAACAAATGTACTTTTACATCTACCCCTTCCAAACGTTTACCATTTTTACAACGATTGCAAGAGCATGGGATAATATCAGTTTTGAGATTCTTCATTGCATAATTCACAGTCTTTAACCCCTTTAACGTATACTTGCCCCATTCTACAATTTTCACCCCTCCACTCTTTATATTGTGGAGACCTCGTTAATTCTACAATACAAACAAATAGAAACTTAGTAAATTATAAAACTAAATGAATATATCCTTTATAATGAAAAATGTAATACATACATATACGCTTAGCACAAGTAATTTAGTTATTACATATGTTTCCAAAAGTTTCAGTAGTGATATGCTTAGTATTATATATATATATATATATATATATATATATATATATATATATATATATATATAAGATTCTACATGTCGTGCTAAAACACTCTCCAATTTGTTGGGGTGAAAATGAAAACACAAAGGGTTATTCCCCATAGCTAATAAAAACCCAAACATAAAAAAAAACTTATTCCCCATAAAGGGTTTCCACATTTCCCCAAATCAAAGAAAACCCTAGCATTGAAGAAAACTTAGTGTTTCCCATTAAAGTTAGCATACCCATTGAAGAAACAAACATTAAGTGTTACGAAATCAAACATTAAGGGTTACAAAATCAAATATTAAGTGTTACGAAATCGAAAACTCAAACGTGTATTCACGAAATCAAACATGAATATAAATCATGATAATAAAATTTATTATACCGTTCTTTAATTAGTATAGATGAATATAAATCATCATAACAATCAACAACTCCAGTAATATTTCATCACCCAACAAGAAGGAAAACATGTTACAAAACAAGATTCACAACCATGTATATAACAAGTAAAATAGCAAGAGCATCATCTAATTAATGCATAAGAACATGTACAATAATTATTAAGAGAGAGAAAATAATAGACTCTTAACATCTACCTTATAGCGAATGTGAGTTTTATCTTCTAATTGTTAGATAAAGCTACTGAACCATTTGGAAAAACTAATGTAATAACCACTTAATCATTCATTCGTTAATCTTCATAACACCTTAATCATTCTAATTTAAGCCAATCGAATAAGTATTTAGAATGTCACAACTGATGTAATAACCACTTAATCGATTATAATCGAATAAGTATTTAGAATGTCACAACTGATGTAATAACCACTTAATCAATGCCAATCAAATAAGTATAAATGTAATAACCACTTAATCTTAGTTGTGACAATTATAATGTCACAATTGAGAGAGAGAGGGAATTAAATCAACACTAATCAATGCTAATAAAATAAGTATAGTAAATGAACTAAAATAAGTAAAAAATTTATATAGCAGAACATTTATACCAGAACATTTATTCACCAATGCAAAACATTTATTCACTAGTTCAGAACATTTATATGCTGTGACACCCCGCCTAATTAAATACCGGGTGATCAGTCCCTTATTAAATTATACCCAAAGTGAACGGTTGGTTCGTTCTTAGCATCACTGTCGCAAAAATAACTTTTCAAATTAAACACCCTCATTAATTAAGCTAAGTGACAAAACCATTTTAAAAAATTATTTCCATATTTAATTTAAGCCCATTAATAAAAACCTTTCATAATTCATAGTTTAAGAGTCACACAATAACTAAACTGGAAAAGATAATCCAAGCAATTTAAGCATTCAAATAACTAATACCAACTTTAAAACTTCAAAGGAAAAATATTCGGATAGTAACAAATCCCAAAGTAGAAATACTGGAAGTAAATGAATCACAATCTCTGTCAAAACCATCTGAATAAGGAAAAAGGGCGACACGTGCCCAACTGGATAAAACAGAACTAGGAGTAGAATCAATAATGAGGTCGTCTAAGCAAAAGGCCTGCAACTCCCACATATGCTGCAACACGTTCCTTCTAATGAATCCTAAGCATGACGTCCCTGTGGCTGGGCACCTGTAATATATACATATATTTACAAGAGAGAAGAAATAACACGAAACGGGTCAGATCCCGATTGTAAAACAGTTAAAATTTTAGTTTACCAAGTATTTAAAATGCGTACTGGTTAATGCAACAATCAAACTAGTGTGCGGAACTCTCCTGAGAAATTCTCACCTCTCTTCTAACGTGCACACCTATCGCACTATTAATCCCCACAAGTTAAACTTATCTTAAATTTCTCATAAGGTTTCATGCTGACCATTACTAGGACTAAGACAATTAATTTCTGAGTGTAAAGTTTTCATAAGAGTTTCATTTCATTATAAAGTCTTTCAATATTGCCTCAAACTTTTCAAAAACATTTATTATAGTCGAAACATTTATTCATTACTTAACTTCTTTTAGTCACAGTAGAAAGTTCCCAATTTCAAGTCTATATATATATTAATCACTCATATAATATATATACTATCGTTACCCCACATAAAAGTTATGGTGCTGGAATACTCAGCTATCAAGGCCCCGTATCACTCGTACTAAGGCAAATACTAGTTCCGAATCACTCTCGAACTGTATTAACACAAAACACATACAAAATGAGGAGAAGCATAGTTCCAAGTCACTAAGAGGTCAGCACATACCCTCACGTCTCTTAGGACCATCTGACTATCGATCTGATAGCCTGTACCAAGGATTCCTATGTTCTAGGGTACGAGTCAATATCCCCCCATAAAGGTCCCATTGAGATAAGACTGTCCCGGCGCGGTAACCTCAGTGATAGTAAGTAGCGCGGGCATGATTTTTACACGTATATAGTATATGCATAGACACAGTCATATATATATGTATACTAACATTCCCATTTCTAAATTAGGTACACCCATGACCCATTCTTATGATATTCGTTCTTAGTACACTTTACTAGATTATCCCGTATAACGGATCATCTCTTTTATTCTTATTTATGGGATTATTCCAAACTTACTTCATATCACTCATAGTATCCCATTCCCCCTAAGTGTAATTTCAGTATGTACTCTTTTATTTTACAACGTAACTTCCTTACGAGTCTCACTCCTTTGGACACATGTTCCCTTATTCCTTAAGTGTAATTTACTCCCCGTTAACCCTAATTTCTCCTTACATTAAATGTCCCATTTTTATAAAGTCCTACTAGTCCTCTTTATGTCCCAAAATGTTCTAACAATAGTTTTCAAAGATTACCACTCATTAAAATCGAAATAAACTATTTAAATAGGGGAATATGAGTTTTCCAGGTAGGGTGGATCGATCGATGGAAGTAGGTCGATCGATCGATCAAGCAGTTATTGCGAAACTCCAGAAATACCAGTTACGGGAATCCTATTCCAAACTCATCCAAATCATCATATTTGATTCCCAAACTCCCAACAATTGATACTACAGGTGTTATGTACCCAAATAATTAATATTCTACGTAAGACATGTGAGTTTTCACCAAGTATAACGAATTAAAATGGGGCAAAATCTATATAAAACACAAGAACCCTAATATTTTCTTTAACTTAGTTCTTCCCATTCTTTTTCCAGATTTTCCACTCCTAACTCAATGCAAATTCATGGTTCAACCTCTACATATGAAATAGATTTCCAGAATACTATTTTTACCTCTAGAACATATAAATTCTAGTCTCCAATATATGTTTTCTTTCACAAAAACTAGTCCTAATCAACCCTAGACAAATATAATTGAAGCATTAACTAAAATAAAGCAAGATAGATACTTTCCTGGAAATACTTGCTTCAGATTTGTGGAATAAATTGGCGTGGTTGTGATCCTCATCCCGCGATCTACAATTTGGCGGTGACGGAGGTGCAAACGGTGAAGTTCTTGGACTAGAACTTCTTGGAAAGCTTCTCCCCTTCCTCTCCAATGGACGTCCTTGGTTTTTGGTTATGCTAACCCTAGAAGACAACCCCTACCATCTGATATTACCTTAGAAAATTCGTGGGTTTCCATGCCCAAAAATACAAAATGCCTAAAATGCCCTCCCGGGATGCTAATTAGGCCTAAAAATGCCCTGAGACCCAAACTAAACCCACGGGTACATTATTTTGACTATCTTGACCCTTTCGGACACATTTACGCTCTCAAAATGACCATACGAGTGACTTATAATTTATTCACTTTTAATAACTCAAATTTAATCCCGATAACATTTCCATAATATTCAAATTAGATTCTCGTGATAATTTTACTAAATTTAATTTCACATATTACTTTACTCATAAAGTAATTTACAACAAAATTCCAGTAATTACTAACTCTCATCACGCTAGTAAATATTTAAATGATTTCCGAATCAATATTAAATTAATATCTCTAATTAAATTTAATAAATCCCCAAATTTAAAAGTCATAAAAATATGCGGTATTACATACTAGCCCCCTAATAACGGAATTTTGTCCCAAAATTAAAAAAAGAAGGTATACCTGCTAAGAATAACTCTGGGTATTTCTCACGAATGTCTGCCTCACGCTCCCAAGTGGATTCCTCCACATTATGATGCTCCCACTGGACCCTTACAAGTGGGACTACTTTTGACCTCAATCTCCTTTCACTATGGTCTAGAATAGCCACTAGCCTCTCCTCATAAGAGCTATCGGGATGTAAGTTAATCTCCTCAATCGCGATATGGGTGTGGGCAATATCATCCCGGATGTAATGAAGAGATGTGGAATACATCGTGAATGTAGTGTAAATGCTCTGGCAGTCCCAATATGTATGCTACCGGCCCAATCCTCTCGATAATGGGAAATGGTCCCACGTACATTGGGGCCAGTTTCCCTTTCTTTCCAAACCTCATCCCTCCTTTCATAGGAGATACATGTAGTAGTACTTGGTCCACTACATTAAATTCTCGAATGAACCGTTTTGCATTAGCGTAGCTTTTCTTCCTGTCCTGGGCCACTTGAATGCAAATCCTGATAAGCTCAATCCTAGCTGAGGTTTCCTGAATCACCTATGGTCCTAGCAACTTGTTGTCCCCCACCTCTATCCAACAAGTTGGAGAACGACAAGGACTGCCATACAATGCCTCAAATGGAGCCATGCCAATCATGAACTGATAGGAGTATTATTAGCAAACTCCACCAGTGGAAGATGTGGCTCTCATCCTCCTCTAAAATCAAGGAAACACATGCTTAGCATATCTTCCAACATCTGATTGGTACGCTCTATTTGTCCATCAGTCTGTGGATGATAAGATGAACTCAACCACAACTCTGTACCCATGGCCTCTTGGAATCTTTTCCAAAAATGCGACACAAAATATTGTCTCTATTCGACACAATATCCAGGGGCACCCCATGTAGTCTCATAATCTCAGCAATGAACAACTGAGCATACTGGCCCGCGGTATAGTCTGTCCGTACTGGCAGAAAATGATCGAACTTAGTCAAATGGTCCACGATCACCCAGATGGAGTTGTGACCCCACTGTGATATAGGCAACCCATTAATAAAATCCATGAAAATACTCTTCCACTTCCACGTGGGTATTTTCAACGGCTGAAGAAACCCCGACGGTTTTTGGTGATCTACCTTTACCATCTGGAAAGTAGAACACTTGGACACAAATTTAGTAATGTCCATCTTCATCCCACTCTACCATTATTGTCGCCTCATATCCTAGTACATCTTATCTCCACCAGGATGTATCGCAAATCTAGACCTGTGAGACTGTGTCATCACTGCATGACGTAAGTCTGTTCCTCTTGGGACCACTAATCTCCCATTAAACCTCAAACCTCCATCGGAACCAAATAAATAGGACTCAGCACCCTCAGCTAAAATTTGTATAATCTGTTCTTGGCAAAATGAGTCTACTGTCTGTGCCTGTATTACCCTCGTAACAATATCGGGTGTTATTGTCATGACAGATATGAAGGAATGGGCTATCGCGTCCTGGTGACTCAACTCTTTCCACTTTAGTCTCCAGACGTCCGCTATGTCATCTACCGGTCTATGGCTCAATGCATCAACAACCACATTAGCCTTCCCCGGATGGTATTGTATGTCGAATTGATAGTCTTTCACAAACTCTAACCGCCTGCGCAGACACATATTCAGCTCTCGCTGAGTGAACAGGTACTGTAGTGACTTGTGGGCTGTGAACAAGCTGAACTTCTCCCCCAATAAATAATGTCTCCATATCGTCAATGCAAAGATGACCGCTGCTAACTCTAAGTCGTGAGTGGGGTAATTTCTCTCGTATGGCTTAAGCTTGTGGGAGGCAAAAGATATAGCCTTCTCCTCCTGTTGAAGTACTCCCCTGAGTCCCCGTGAGGAGGCATCGGTGTAAACTAGATACTCCACGCCCGTCTTGGGTAAAGCAATAACTAGTACCAAAGTTAACTTATTTTTCATCTCATCGAAAGCTAATTGACAAGCATCATCCCAAATATATGGTACCCCCTTGCGAGTCAGGGTCGTCAATGGACCCTCTATCTTGGAAAACCCTCGGATGAATCTCTTGTAGTACCCGACTAACCCCAAGAAACTACGCACTTTCATCGGTGTCGTGGGCTGTCCCCACTCTCTCACTACTGACACTTTACTCGGGTCAACCGCTATCCCCAATTCACATATGACATGCCCCAAAAACTGCACCTCTCGTAACCAGAATTTACCCTTCACATACTTAGCATATAGCTGATGCTCTCGTAGAGTCTGAAGAACTTGCCTTAAGTGCTCCGCATGTTTTTCCTCAGTGTGTGAATATATTAGGATGTCATCTATGAAGACGATGACAAACTGATCAAAGAACTCTCTGAACACTCGGTTCATCAAGTCCATGAATACGGATGGAGCATTTGTGAGTCCAAATGGCATCACTTTGAACTCATAGGACCCATATCTCGTCAAGAAAGTAGTCTTCGAAACATCCTGCTCCCTAATCTGTAGCTGATGGTATCCTGACCTCAAATCTATCTTCGAAAAGAAAGTTGCTCCCCTTAGCTGGTCGAATAGATCATCGATTTGAGGTAATGGATATTTGTTCTGTATCGTGACCTTATTCAGCTCCCGGTAGTCCACACATAGCCTTAGTGAATCATCTCTCTTCTTCACAAACAAAACTGGAACGCCCCAAGGTGAGGTACTCCTACAAATGAAGCCCTGACCTAACAGCTGCTCTATCTGATCTCATAACTGCCTTATTTCTATTGAAGTCATACGGTACAAATTGCGTGTTATCGGTCGAGTATCTGGTAATAAGTCTGTGATGAAATCTATCTCTCGACTGGGGGGTAAGCCTGGTATCTCCTGAAATACATCAGAATACTCACAAACAACTGGGATCGAGTGTAAGGGAATCACGACCTCCGTAGAGGTATCCTCCTATATGTAATACAAATGAACGGAAGAGACTCCCTCTGGGTGAGGCATCGCCACTAGAAACATCTCCTGCCCCGGAATGGCAAAGATAATACTCCCACCGAAATAATCTATCATGGCTCTGTATGTTGCGAGCCAATCCATGCCAATAATAACATCATGCTCATGCATATCTAAGACTAACTTGTCTGCTGGTAAGATTAAGCTACCAATCTCTACTCCCACACCCCGGCATATAAAGAAGATTAACGACCCGTTTCCCAATAGTGAGTCTACGCATGTCACAGTGCTCTCTGCTATGACTAATAATCCTAAGGCCTTCACAAAATGAGTAGATATAAAACATTGTGTCGCCCCTAGTATCAAATAAAACCTAACCCATAGTACCATGGATAGGAAACGTACCCTCAATTGTGGGTGGTGCCTCAGGATCTGCTGTCTGGTGAACATTATAGACACGTTCGTACTGCAATTGCCCCTGTTGTACTAGAGCTATTGGGATGGCTGGTGCCTGAGCCGGTGCTGGGAGGGGGGTTGGAAAAAGTGGCCTCTGTAGCTCATTACGGGCACCCTGCTGCTGTGGGGCCGTATCTCCCTTTGGACAATCCTGGCGCCTATGGCCATTTTTACCACACCCGAAGCATCGGCCCCTAAAATTTCCTCCCCTCTGTCCCTACTGATTACGGCCTTGCTGGCCTTTATCACCCCGCCCTTGGCCTTGCTGAAAATACTGTTGGCCCTGATGGCCCTGCTGCTGACCCTACCACTGACGGTGTTGGCCCTGCTGATTAGACTGGCCTTTCCTAAATCCCCCAAATCCCTGCCTGGGGTCACCTGATCGAAATCGCTTGGCAGGGTCCCTCTGATGGGAACTCTTCTCATTATGATAAGTGTACCCCTGAGATGTCGGTGCTCCACCAGTACTACTACCCCTTGTCCTGTCCTGCTGGCTGGACTTTCCTGCTCGTTTGCTTCCCTATAGATGGAAGCGGTGATCCTGGTAGTGTAACAAAGAAGCATTGAGTACATCCGTGTAGGTACTCAGTGATAGATTACCTATGAGGTGCTGGCGGATCCTCCAGGCCAACCCGTCCACAAATAACAGTATCTTCTTCCCCTCAATGGGTGCCTCATCTGGCACTATAGTGAGAATTCTAGTGAACTCCTCGTACTCGACAACAGTTGTACTCTCCTATTTTAGATTCAGTAACTTCTGCCTCATCTCAGTATGCACGGCGGATGGAAAGTATTTGCGGTCAAACCGCGCCCAAAATGACTGAATAGTGATAATGTCCCTCTCCTCCAAGGTGGTGGTGGATTCCCACCACTGCAAAGCGGACCCCAATAGCTTGAAGGAAACCAACAGCTTTTTATGCACGTCTGTGCACTCGTACATGCGCAAATGCCTATGGATATCTTTCTTCCATTGGCTGGTTATAATGATATCCGAACTACCCGCGAACTCTGGGGGATGCACATTTTGTAAGGCTTACCTAACCCTCTCCCATGAAGATGGAAGCTGTGTTGGTACAGGCGCCACTACCTGAACCTGGGGTGGAGCCTGACGCACTACTCTTAATGTAGCATTCACCGTCAGAGTAACGATGGAGGCTACCTCTGTTGCGTTCATCATTCCCTGAGCCGGAGCTGCTGGCTGCTCGACCTGGACATGTCTGTCCTTGGGTGCGCGTCTCAGACGCATCTGAAATGAGAAACACATACAAAATGATGCGAAGCACAGTTCCAAGTCACTAAGAGGTCAGCACATACCCTCACGTCTCTTAGGACCATCTGACTATCGATGATATAGCCTGTACCAAGGATTCCTATGTTCAAGGGTACAAGTCCATATCCTCCATCAAGGTCCCATCGAGATAAGACTAACTCGACGCGGTAACCTCAGTGATAGCAAGTAGCGCGAGCATGATTTTTACACGTATGTAGTATATACATGGACACAGTCATATATATGTATACTACCATTCCCATTTCTAAATTAAGTACACCCACGGCAAATTCTTATGATATTCGTTCTTAGTACACTTTACTAGATTATCCCGTATAACGGCTCGTCTCTTTTATTCTTATTTATGGGATTATTCCAAACTTACTTCGTATCACTCATAGTATCCTATTACCCCAAGGGTAATTTTAATAGGTACTCTTTTATTTTACTATGTAACTTCCTTACGAGTCTCACTCCTTTAGACACATGTTCCCCTTATTCCTTAAGTGTAATTCACTCCCCGTTAACCCTAATTTCGCTTTACATTAAATGCTACATTTTTATAAAGTCCTATTGGTCCTCTTTATGTCCCAAAATGTTCTGACAATAATGTCCAAATATTACTACTCATTTAAATCGAAATAAACTATTTAAATAGGAGAATATGAGTTTTCCAGGAGGGGTCGATCGATCGATGGAAGTGGGTCGATTGATCAATCATTTGATCGATCGATGCTCTTCGGTCGATTGATCGATCAAGAAGTTATGGAGAAACTGCAGAAATATCAGTTACGGGAATCCTATTCCAAACTCATCCAAATCATCATATTTGATTCCCAAACTCCCAACAATTGATACTACAAGTGTTATGTACCCAAATAATTAATATTCTACGTAATACATGTAAGTTTTCATCAAGTATAAGGAATTAAAAAGGGGCAAAATCTATATAAAACTCAAGAACCCTAATATTTTCTTTAACTTAGTTCTTCCCATTCTTTTTCCAGATTTTCTACTCCTAACTCAATGCAAATTCGTGGTTCAACCTCTACATATGAAATTGATTTCCAGAATACTATTTTTACCTCTAGAACATATAAATTCTAGTCTCCAATATATGTTTTCTTTCACAAAAACTAGTCCTAATCAACCCTAGACTAATATCATTGAAGCATTAACTAAAATAAAGCAAGATAGATACTTTCCTGGAAATACTTGCTTCAGATTTGTGGAATAAATTGGGGTGGTTGTGATCCTCGTCCCGCGATCTACAATTTAGCGATGACGGCAGTGCGAACGGTGAAGTTCTTGGCCTAGAACTTCTTGGAAAGCTTATCCTCTTCCTCTCCAATGGCCATCCTTGGTTTTTGGTTATGCTAACCCTATAAGGAAACCCCTACCATTTGATATTACCTTAGAAAATTCGTGGGTTTCCATGCCCAAAAATACAAAATGCCTAAAATGCCCTTCCGGGATGCTAATTAGGCCAAAAAATACCCCGAGACCCAAACTAAACCCCCGGGTATATTATTTTGACTATCTAGACCCTTCCGAACACATTTACGCACTCAAAATCACCATGCGGGTGACTTATAATTTATTCACTTTTAATAACTCGAATTTAATCCCAACACGACACACGCGTGTCTCGATAACATTTTCAAAATTATCAAATTAGATTCTCGTGATAATTTTACTAAATTTAATTTCACATCTTACTTTATCCATAAAGTAATTTACAATAAAATTCTAATAATTACTAAATCTCATCACGCTAGTAAATATTTAAATGATTTCCGAATTAATATTAAATTAATATCTCTATTTAAATTTAATAAATCCCCAAATTTAAAAGTCATAAAAATACGGGTTATTACCTATGCTCAGTTATTCAGAAGAACATTTATTCACCCATGCAGATAAGTAGAAAAGTAACGAAACTTAAATCTTCACAACGAAACCAAATCGAAACTAAATCAAAAGCATAAACCTAAAACTTAATCATTCATTCGTTAACAAAACCTAAATTGAAAGCAAAAAATCACTCACAGTGAGGGGCGAGAGTTCTTCTTGTTTAGTTCTTCACAAAAGAAAAATGTAAGAGAGAGGGGCGGGAGTTGTGAGAAGAGAGAGAGGAGAGAGAAAAGGGGAAAAAAAGTAGGGGAAAAATTTGGTGATCCCTAATAGCAGTCATAAATAAAGTCTTAAACCAAAATTAGTGATTGTTGGGAGCAGTTATAAATTTATGACTCTCACTAGCAGTTACAAATTAAGTCTTGGGCCAAAATTTGTGATTGCTACGAGCAGTTACAAATTTATGATTATCGATGACAATAACAAATATAGTATTAGTCCAAAATTTACGACTCCCCATAGCAGTTATAATTTTGTGATTGCTCATAAGACTTATAACTTATGCCTACTCATAAATTTATGACTGCTTATGACAATTATAAATTTGTGACTGCTTATAGGAGTCACAAATTAATTATATGGTAATGTTTGTGACTCTCATTAGTAGTGACAAACTAATTAACTAAATTTTTTTATTACCCATTGATTTATCACCCCTAATGGGAGTTAAAAATAATTTCATAACTGCTCTCAGGAGTGATAAGTTTGTCACGCCCATTAACAGTCACAAAAAGGGAGTCAAAAAATTATCATTTTGGTCTAATGGAGGAAGTTCTACAGTCGTCTCTTCATATTCTATGGGTACATATTAGATGATGCGGTGTTAAGTGTTATTTTAAATGAAAAATATAAATAACACTTACATTTGCGAATTTACGTCATTTTTTGATCGAGGAAAAAACTGAGCATCCATGTAAATACTCTAATCGTTATTTTTGGGTTCCGATCGCAATACGAAAAAAAAACTTTAATTACACTCGAATGGAGTATAGCGTCTAGTCTGGGTATCAAATCCACAGGGAGTGTTTGATAGATTTTAATTGATTTATTACTTCAAAATTAAAACTATAAAAGATGATGATTGTTGATAAGGGGAAAAGGGAAAAAAAATAAAGAAGTTAACTATACTAATTAGAACTAAACAAAGAATAAGAAAGGGGATTAGGATCACATTCCTGCCATGGGCTAAACAACGCGTATAAATGATTTTGGTTCAAGAACAAATAACCGAGCATATTCAATTGATTATAAACATCAAACATGAAGAAAATTAATTCAACAATGAAAGATTAAACTTTCAATCGAATATGGTCACAAGTGGAATTATTTCGAAATATCGCCACAAACACGAACGTTGCATGAAAAAGAAAGTTAAAGGCATAATATTCCAACTTTAATACATGAGGTTTCAATTAATTATATTTCTACCCAAAACCTTACTTTCAAAGCTCAATGCCCATCAATGGCGAAAACATGATCCCAACCCTTGAACTAGCTATTAAACATGATGGTGTCAACAATACCAGAATCCATTAACAAGCACGAAAAAATAATAAAATAATAAAATAATAATAAAAGTGCTGAAATTTAAAGTTACCAAGGTTGAAGAACACAAATATGCAAGAAAGAAATCAAAGATTGAAGAAAAAATGGAAAAGGTCTTCAATTAAAGGTGCAAAATATGTAAATTATTCTCCTCGATGTTCCTCCTTGTTTAGGAGCTTTTACATGAATGAAATCTCACCTAAAATACTCCTAATATGAGTGTATATAAGTCTTGGATCGTTGAAAAGAGTCCTCAAAACATAAAAGCATCTAGGGTAAAAAATATGGCCAAAATAAAAATCCCACTTTTGGCAATTTGTAACGGTTTTAAAGCGTGACTAATATATGTCACAGTTTTGGAGCATGGCTAAAGGCGAACCGGTTTGACTGGGCGTAGAATCGGTTCGATTTTCTATTGTTGCCCAAGCAATTCTCTAACTAGATTTTCTTCTCAATTTTAAATG
Organism: Sambucus nigra; assembly: GCA_949130495.1. Classification (NCBI taxonomy): domain Eukaryota; kingdom Viridiplantae; phylum Streptophyta; class Magnoliopsida; order Dipsacales; family Adoxaceae; genus Sambucus; species Sambucus nigra. Next base: position 102,760,790 of record OX422212.1, read on the forward strand.
CCCATAACTTCTTCATTGTAGCTCGGATTTAGGTGCCGTTTCTTTCAGTATTCTTGTGACTTCAAGCTCTTGAAATTTCCAGGTGGATCTATCTCTGAACTATAGCTGAAAAATTACAGAAATGTCCTTCAACTTCCCATTTCTTGGTTTCTTGTGAGCTTGTAATCTTCAATTTCTCTTTAAGTCCCATATACAAATTTCGGCTGCATAATTACGAATTAGCCCTTGACTTTTATTCTTTTCTTATTGATCTTCATTTCAATTTTTCCTTTTCCTTGTGTAAATGAATTACCTAAAAAACATAAGAGAAATACACAAAACCCGACGTACATATTAGAAGACGTCAATAACAATGACATGGGATAATTTCACTTCATTTGCACCGCGCGGGGAGATAAAAGGCTGTAAATTATGGGGATAAATATAAAGAATTTATGCCTACACAAACCAACCTCTCTAACTTAGAACTTTGAACGTCCTAAGAAATGTAAAAGAATCAAGCGATACCAAACACTTGAAAAATATTTTATTGGGATTGAATATCTTTTTCGTAGATAAGCGATTGCATCTAGTGTATGCAACAAGCCGTTAAACCCCTAGGTTACCCTAGTAAGACGAGTGGTGTCTCGTGATGCTTGGCGGTGAATATACCCACAAAATTTGATTTTCAACTCAAAGGAAAAATCAAAATAATTAAAAAAATGTACAATTTAAATTCCCCAAAAATTATCACCGTAAATTTAAACTCAAAAGTCTCAATTTGTAATGTGTGTGTGTGAAGACGAAAATTAAATCGCGAACTTCCACCGATTGATAATTACGTTACTTTCTGAAAATTCATTTTGATTCAAATGCTCACGGATGCTCTCACAAACGGATCACTAGGAATGTGGGTATTTTTTCTCGACATGCGTTATATAAAGAGTAAATATAATATAACACAAATTCACGGGTACAAATTTGAAAGACGCAATTTTTATGGTCAATCATCATCGGAATACGGTCATTGCAAGACGGGGAACATCGCCTCTTATTCACACCAATTAATCTCTCTTATTATCTTTTTGTGTCTTAGCTCTCCATGTGATAATTAATTTCGTCATTTGGACTCTCTTAGGACTTTTTCGGGTTGTAAGGTGAATTGGGTAACATTAGGAATGGTTGGAAAATTCGGAGTTGGAAAACTTTCTTTATGATGTCTGTTAGTGCTTTTTCGGGTTTTTGCTCGTTTTCTCTTTTCTTTTTCCATTTTATTCTATTTTCACATCTTTCTTTTCTTGCTATTTTTGTTGAGCATTTGATTTTATTTTTTCTTTTTTTCTTGCCCCTTTTTATGCACTTTTTGGACGTATTTTCCGCATTTTTCAATTTTCACTATTCCGAGCTATTTGGGTGTTTCTGGTTAGTCAAACGAAAAGGGAATTTTTTTTATTAGTCTCAAATTGGGTTGTAAAGGGATCATTTTTCACAACTTTATAGGGCTAATATTTCTGGGTAAACAAATGAGGGCCTAATTCATTGTTCGAATTACTAATTATTTTACCATATGTGTCTGGAGAATATTTTAGTTTAGATATATTTTTAGCAAATATTCAACACAACATCTCACTCATTTCCCATAACCGATCAAAACAAAGTAATAGAGATCCTCAATGACTTATTTGGAGATAAATTGAACGTTGAGTTAATTATAACTCAGATTGATATAATTACTCACAAAAATGAAAGGCTTGAAATCTCACAAGGTTAATTAATCTCCACACTTATTCGTTAAGTCATCAATTTTCGCTCAATTTCCATCTTTGATTAATTTTGGCTTTATGCATTTGAATATTTTTAGAATTTGCGACTTTAAACAAAATTTTAGTGATATTTTCGAAGATTTTAAATTCCAATTTCTATTTATTGCGAAGAAAAATATTTTTGTCTTTTTTAAAATTTTTTATTTTTTATTTGTTTTTGGAATTTTCTAAAAAACCATACTTGGAACGAACATGTGATCAAGTCAATGAATCTAAATAATAATTGGGAAGAATATCACACAGCCATAACTTAAATGTTGCATTGTCCAGTGAAGAACACAACATAAAGAGAGGAAAGTAAGGATATTACACAAAATGGAGCGATCCCCGAGAAGTACGAGCCCATTGAATCTACAAAACACGTTAGAACCAAGCATAACAAAATGAATAACAAAAAATTTAACTAATTACTCTAAACTATAATTGAAAAAAATCAAAAGGAAAAAAAAAAGCTAACTATGTGTAAGGACATTTTTCTCATGTCCAACATGTTACATTTATGTATGTCGTACGCTACTACATTTGGCATGTCACCTCACGATCTCACATGACGGCCTCTATCCAAATTCCGGGAATCAAGCATTCAACATCTCCATTAATGTGTCCCACATCTGCCTCAACGACTTCACGTTCCACGATTTTAGGGACTTAATGCAAGTGGTACGCAAGAGAAGTCAAAATAGTGAAAAAAAGCACGATATGGAAGTTCAAGGGCATTTTTTTAATTTTATAGCCATATTCCAGAGGTCTAGTCAACTGTAAAGTTGAAGAGCTCGCCACAACGAAGATACTGGAAGAAACGAAACCTCAATCCGAGCTACGGTGAAGGAGTTATGACCTTTTGAAGATGGAGAAAATTCCTTAAAGAATGCTGATTTTTTTTTATCCCCAAACCACAGAGGTACCCCAAACCACATGGGGAACCGGTTCGGGGTACCCCAAAACCGGTTCAGGGTACCTGACGCTGCAAGAGTCCCCAAGTTTTAAAACTCTTTTGGTTTCCTTATAAAAGCCAACTTCGGGGGAGCTGTTTTGCAAGACTTTGGAAGACGTTTTTGAGAGTCCCAATTACTGTAGTCTTCATATTTTTTGAGTCCCAAGACTTATGTTTTGATTCACACAATTGCCAAACCTTTTTGAATCTTTTTGGTAACCCAATAACACAACCTTGTGTTTGTTCAAACCTCTGTGGAGAGATCTTTGCAACCGAGGGCTGCATGTCATTGCTGAGGGAGTCTCTACAAAGTTTTATGGCTGCGTGTCATTGAGGAGTGCTGCGGTTCTTCCTTTGTTGATTGGACGGAGGCTCATGTGGGTTCGCTGCCTGTGGATTCATTATTGCCGACACCGATCGACACCTGCGGGTATTCGTGTGTCACTGTATTTCATTGTAATCTGTGTAAGTTGCGATTTACTTATTATAGTGAAATAAAAGGTTTTGCCCTGCGGGGATTTTTTCTTAACTTTGTGTCGCATGCTTTATTTATGGTTTGACACACACACGCGTAGTTGTTTGTTTATGGGCTATTTCTAAATAGACTCGAATTAAATAAGTATTACTTGGAATCTTGCGGGTTTAATTTAATTTAATTCAATTATCACACACCGAACCTATTCGGTTTCTCAAATTGGTATCAGAGCGGGTTACGCTAATTTATCGTGTGATCTTGATTTTTCAAGGATTTTTTTTATACAATTTGACTTCTCACGTCGTCAAATTGATATCAGAGCGGGTTGCCCTAATTTATCGCGTACTCCTTTTTTCGCAAAATCGTGTGATATTGATTTCTTTTAAAAAATTCAATTTTGTGAAAAATCGCAATTTTTTCAATGGAACGCCCATTTAATGAGGAGCCTATTTATGAAAAAGTTCACGACGATGCTAAAAATTTAAAAAGTTTGAATTTGAAACTTTGCAAAAGAATTAAAGTTTTGGAAAAAGAAAATTCTCGTTTTAAATCTGCGATGGATCTTTTGCAAACGGTTCAAAATCAATGAGATTTTTATCGTGAAAAAGTTGTTTCCTTGGACCATGACTTTGTTTCTTTAAAATTGTCCAACAAGGAGAGTGATGAAAGGGTCCTATTTTTAGAAAAAGAATTAGGGGACCTTAAAAATTCGATGGTTTGTGTTTGTGCCAAAGAGGAGAAAAATATTTTAGTCAATGAGTTTGTGGCACGTGAAAAGACTCTTAGGAAAAAGTTTACTTTAATTGAGGGAGAGAGAGATATGCTTTTAGGAACTATTGAAAACTTGAAAAAGGCGTCCTTTAATTTGGAATAGTCTAATTCTTTGCTTGAGTCAAAAATTTTGAAATTAGAAAATGATTTGACAGACTCAAGTAGGTTTGATAGTGATCGTAATGGCTCATCTTGTTCTCATGCTTCTAATGCTAAAGACAAAACCATTATTTGTTTTAGAGGGTCAACCAATTTTCAGGATATTAGAAAAGGTCAACCCATAGGTATCGTTCCACCTATTTACACATGTTCATATTGTGGTTGGAAAGGTCACCTTAGGCATTTTTGTTTTGATCTTGGAAAATGTCCTAGGAAATTTATGTCTAGTGTTCCCGTGGTTCCCAAATCCCCTACACGATGTTTCACATATATTTGGGTTAGGAAATCACTTTTGAATACGCCAGATTTTAGACAAGTTGATTCTCGTTTGCTTGCACATGATTCTTCTCTTGCCATATCATATGATGATTGTGTTTGCATGTTTGTCATACACTAGTTGAGGTTTCATGTTATATATTTGCTAGTGTGTTGACATGTAATTTTTGTATGTTTTATTTTTTTTGAAAATTTTTGAAAAATACAAAAAGATTTTTGTTTTTTGTTTGCACCGTTTATGGATGAACACTTTGGATGATCGAGTCACAACATCAATTCATTTTTTCATGTGACTATTTGATAGTGTTTTGAGACAATAGGTCAATTCATCCTTGTGCTTTATAATGTTTGGAGTCACTAAGATGTAATTGAGTGTTTCTTCCTACATGTTTGACTCATGTTTCCTTTATTGCACATATGCACGGATTCTTTTGATTATTGTGCTTGTCTTATCACATGTTGATTGGGTGTTTTCACTTCAATCCTGTGCTTAAAACGAACCAAGCGCGATAAAATTTGATAAGGAAATTGTTCATATAAGAACCGTTTTGTGAGTTTGTGTGCTTTGTTTAAAAACGGGGAAGGGCTGCGAAAGGTTCATTTTTCCTTTGCGAATACTAAGCCACCATTAAATTGGACCTAAAAAATGGAGGAATTTTATTATCCGGGGTCCAAAGAGGTTAAAAGAGCCCGAAAAAATTGAAAGGCAATGAAAAGATATTCATGCCAAAAAGGGGCCATTTAGGTTTTTGCACCAATTCTCCAAAGTTTAAGAATTTAGATTACCTCTAAAAGAATATATATATGAGGGAGCTTGGTTGGAGAATTAAAACGGGTTTGCACATCCTTGAAATTCTTGAAAATGCGTTATATAGTTTTGGACGTTATTGGTGTGGAAATCATTTGACTTTGATTTATTGATTTGCATAAGACGATGTCATCTAAATTCAACAAATTTTTACACCTAAGGATACCTTTGATGTTCATTCGTTAGGGGTACACATATGCATCGTGCACATATGATTGATTGAGTTGATTTACCTATCGAATGTGTTCACACCCATTCATTCCGTTTCCATGACTTGGTTGTTTGAGTCTAAATCCATGGTGTGATTTTTTTTGTATCATGTTTTACATATTTTTTTCAAATGGTATCAGATTTTTTTTGTTCGAAAAATTTGAAAAATAAAAAATAGTTTGTGAAGTTTTTTGGCAACTCTTTGCTAGAGCACGTTTGCCATATTGTTTAATGCCTTGTTTTGAATACCGTGACACCCCGATTTTGCTTTTTTGATTCATTCTTCTTATTTGTCTATTCTGGGACATCATAAAAAGGGGGAGAAAGAATTATCTTATTTTGGGGGAGTTTGAATTTTGGGAGTGTTTGACTTATGCTTATCATTTATTGGTATCTATGTTTATCTATTTTCAAACTCGATACGTCACTTGGTATTTTTTCTTGATCTCATGTGTGTAGGTACTTCATTGATGATCTCTGAATTGCACACCCTGATGAGAAAAGATTTGAGATTCCTGAAGATTTGAAGAAAAAATGATGAAGACTATTCATTTGTACCTTTTCCAGCTTTGAGTTCATGGGAGGGTAGATTTTTATAGGCAATTTCGTATTTGATAATTCGGATTTTTTATGTATGTACCGGCATAGACATAGGGGGAGATTTGTAAGGACATTTTTCTCATGTCCAACATGTTACATTTATGTATGTCGTATGCCGCTACATTTGGCACGTCACCTCACGATCTCACATGACGGCCTCTATCCAAATTTCGGGAATCAAGCATTCAACATCTCCATTAATTTGTCCCACATCTGCCTCAACGACTTCACGTTCCACGATTTTAGGGACTTAATGCAAGTGGTACGCAAGAGAAGTCAAAATAGTGAAAAAGGCACGATATGAAAGTTCAAGGGAATTTTTGTAATTTTACAGCCATATTCCTGAGGTCTGGTCAACTATAAAGTTTAAGATCTCTCCGCAACGAAGATACTGGAAGAAACGGCACCTCAATACGAGCTATGGTGAAGGAGTTATGACCTTTTGAAGATGGAGAAAATTCCTAAAAGAATGCTGATTTTTTTTTATCCCCAAACCGCATGGGGAACCGGTTCGGGGGGGAACCGGTTCGGGGTACCCCAGAACCGGTTCGGGGTACCTGACGCTGCAAGAGTCCCCAAGTTTTAAAACTCTTTTGGTTTCCTTATAAAAGCCAACTTCGGGGGAGCTGTTTTGCAAGACTTTGGAAGACGTTTTTGAGAGTCCCAATTACTGTAGTCTTCATATTTTTTGAGTCCCAAGACTCATGTTTTGATTCACACAATTGCCAAACCTTTGTGAATCTTTTGAGTAATCCAAGAACACAACCTTGTGTTTGTTCAAACCTTTGTGGAGAGATCTTTGCAACCGAGGGCTGCGTGTCATTGCTGAGGGAGTCTCTACAAAGTTTTATGGCTGCGTGTCATTGAGGAGTGTTGCGGTTCTTCCTTTGTTGATTGGAATAAGGTTCATGTGGGTTCGCTGCGTGTGGATTCATTACTGCCGACACCGACCGACACCTGCGGGTATTCGTGTGTCACTGTATTTCATTGTAATCTGTGTATGTTGCGATTTACTTATTATAGTGAAATAAAAGGTTTTTCCCTGCGGGGATTTTTCCTTAACTTTGTGTCGCATGCTTTATTTATGGTTTGACACACACACACACATAGTTGTTTGTTTATGGGTTGTTTCTAAATAGACTCGAATTAAATAAGGGTTACTTGGAATCTTGCGATTTTAATTTAATTTAATTTAAATCCATTATCACACACCGAACCTGTTCGGTTTCTCACTATGTACAACCCATGATTTGAATTTCTAATAGGTCATACACTAGAAGTCAAAAAATTTGAGGGTCCATACAAAATACGATATGAGTTTGATGGATAATTGGTGTACCCTCATTTTAATGTATGCTTTCTAAAAAATAAGAATTTCGTTTGAACAATGGAAGGCATGTGTGAGATGGATAAAATGAACCATCACCAATTAAATTTTTTAAAGGGATGATGGGGGATTTGAATGCTAGGGGGATAAGTGCAATTGGGATCCAAGAAAAATAGAATCACCTCCCGAAAATTTGTCAAGTAGTATGGGAAGAGGGACACAAAAATGGAATAATCCATATTGGAAAATAATTCACGAAAAGAATACCCATCGGTAAAAGGTTTAAAAGTTTCAAAAGTTTCAACCGACTCATAGGAATCTAGCGGTAATTGTAATGGTTCAATAATGGAGCACGAAAATGGAGATGAAATAAATTCAATCTCGAGTGATTCATAACAACTTGGAGATTGAATTTTAAGGGAGAAAGAATCACTTTCAATGAGATGTTCTTCCAAAAAAGTTTGAGGTGAAACACAAGTCTCAACCTCATCTTTGTTTTCCAAATAAGAACGAAACTCATTGCAAAGTGCGACAATTTCCTTAAGAACACCATTATCGATATTCATTGCATTTTTAGTGGAAAGATAATTAATTGATATTTGGGTGAAACGAATTATGGTTTCTTACAAAGTAGGCTCCCTTAGCTTCAAGAACCTCAGATTCCTTATTTGGTTGAAAACATTCTTCAACTTCAAAAATATCGGAAGAAAAATCATCATTGGATTCGAATAATGCATCCAACTCTTACTCCCCAAAACTATTTTCTTCTCGATATTCGTTTTCATGCCTTTCATTTTCAAGAGTTCTAAGTCCTTCACCAATAATAATATGTCGAGCCGCGGATTCTTGCAAACAAAAAGCTAGAGAACTACTCCCATATAAACGTTAGTTTTCAAGCATTTCCTTCTCAATAATTCGAAGACCCTCGCTAACTGTAATAGGTAGAGCAATGGATTCTTTCAAACAAAAATCTAGAGAACTACTCCTAAATAAAGAACAATTATAATTACCAAAATTACTATAAGAATACATGATTACAAATAGTTTGTATATGGAGAATCCACGTAAAGAGGTGTGCGACTGAGGATTCAACATTTCTTAGTGCTCAATTGTGAAATTCTGCAAAAAGGGTTAAAACAAAAATACATAAATAAATATAATTAGAAATAGTAAATCAATTATAATCTTAACAAAACACTCCCCGAGGCACCATTTTGATCGAGGCAAAAACCTGTAACAACCCAGGCTTTTAAGCGTCTACTTTATATTATTTTGCCCGATGGGCTAGTTCTATAAAATATGGGAAGTTGGAGTAAATATTGTTTCCCATGATATTAAGGGATACTATTTACTATGTTTTGTCTATTTACCGTATGAGAAGGTAAATAGCATTATATTGTGATATATTGCATCGTTGTATGTAAAACGACGGTTATGACCTATACTTTAAGTTGGGTAAAATTAATTAAATAAAATGAAATTTGTAACACTAAAATGGTTCACATTTTCCCGAATGCCAAAATAGGGGGTGCGGTTGTTTTTAGAATAGTTGAGATAGTCGAAATAAGTGCCAAGTTGTATTTTGGGGTTTCGGGCACTTTTAACGCGTTATGACTCAATTAAGTAGATACGAGTCATTTTAATGGTGTGTTAGCAATTAAATGAGGGCATTTGTGTTTTAAGACCCGTTTAAGTTCCCCCACCCCTTTTTCTTTCTTCATTTGTGAGAAAAGCCAAAGGAGAGAGAGAGAGAGAGAGAGAGAAGAGAGAGTTGGAAGAAATGGAGATAAAAGAGAGAAAATGAAAGATTGAGGCCGAAAATCGTTGTTACCGGAAGATGATCCGAGACTACGAACCTCGAGGAAAGTTTCTTACTTGCTAGATGTGATTTAATGTGATAAATTGCATGTGTAGTTAAGTTTTGGAGGTTTAAACCCTAAATTGGTTCTTTGTTGATTTTGAGGATTTAACCCTTAAATCTTAGTTTTAACTTGATTTGAGGATTATATATTGGTTATTAATGGTGTAGAAACAAATTGGGAGAATTAGTTGTTGTGGATGTTGGCTAAAATAGAAGATTTGATATTTTGGGGTTTTAGTGTTTTAGGGTTCAAACAACTCATAGCCCAACTTGGGACCGAATCGATTCGGATAAGGGGAGACTTACAGGTCTGGGAAAACCGAATCGATTAGGGTTGAGACCGAATCGATTCGACTTTTGCAAAAAGTCAGTTTTTACCCACCGAATCGATTCGGCTTTTTAGCAAATCGATTCGCAAGGGCGAATCGATTCGGTTCCCCTGTTTTTGTTGGATTTTTCCTAGTTTTATTTCTAGCCCTTTTTATTTTAGGTCCAAGGTTTAGGGACCTTCCTTTGGGGAATAATGGGGACTCCTATAGGGTGTTTTTTGGGTAGATTAATGTCCTAGGATAATGGGATAATTAGGCTTACCCCGAGGGCTAGTTGTGTAGGTTAATTTTTGAATAATATATGAGTTAACCTAAAGATGAATTGGAGATAAAAATGTTTATGATGAGATTTTTGGAGACGCTCCTTGAGGGTGATTCATTTTAATAGTTTATGATATTTTATTGAAGTCTTGGGGACTAGTTGAGGGTATTGGCACTTCGGGTCTTAAGTTATTAATAAAATATGACTCTAAGAATAAAAAATGAATATTATTAAATGTTGTACTAATAAATAAGTACAAATGATTTAGAGAATGTAAAAATGGATGTTTTCAAATGAAAAGGGAAATGATTTTCATAAATGTTAAAAAGGTATGGATACACACCCTCTCTAAATCGCTATCTTGAGGGAAGTTCGCGCGTTGTGGTGAAGCCCCCTAACTAAAAATGCAGGGTGGATATAGTCTCTAGGACATGTGAGCGTTGGTTGTATATTTTTCTGCGATGGGTAGGTAATTTCGGGTGTGGTTATGACTACCTCGCAGGCACATGGCCTCTTCCCGACATTTCGGTAGGATCCCAGGTTGTCTAAATGATAGGCCCTGGAAGATGATAGCCATTTAGTGGCGCGCACAGTGGGGGTCTCGGACGGGCGGTCTTAGAATTGATATATATATATATGATTATAACTATTCTAAATCAAGTTTGACTTGATGTACGATATGCCATAAAGAGCATAATGAAGTTCCATAAAGAGCACAATGAAATGCCACAAAGATCATTTGATGATGATGATGATATTCCTGATAAGGAAGGTATTTTTACAAAGTGCCATAAAGATCACAATGAAATGCCACAAAGAGCATAAAAACTATGATTATATTTCCTGATAAGGAATAGAACCATGAAATGACTAAGTGTACATGATGAAATTGTATGGTAAACAATTGATAAAATGTTGTACCATTTACATATACATTCTTAAATAATGAAATAAGAATGATGCTTTTAGATGATATTAATTATGTACTTAGAGTCTAATGTATCTCGACGATCAACCTTGCCTAGTAGTAGTGTATCGGGGGGTGGGGGGGGGGGGGTTCCTTGTTTGGATTTCGCTTTGCGAGACACCCCACGCACGAATAAGGGAATAGTGTTGTGACTGGGGAGAAGTTAGCTCATAGTACTTGGTAGCTAAAGCTATATACATATATATTAATATTGTGCTGAGGGTCTAACGTAGCTCGACGATCGACCTTGCCTAGTAGTAGTGTATCAGGGGGGTTCCTTATTTGTATTTCGCTTTGCGAGACACCCCACGCACGAATAAGGGCATAGTGTTGTGACTGGGGAGAAGTTATACTTTAGTACATGGATTAATTAGGGCAAGGTCTAATGTATTTCGACGATCAAACTTACTTAGTAGTAGTGTATCGGGGGGGGGGGGGGTTCCTTATTTGGATTTGGCTTTGCGAGACACCCCACGCACGAATAAGGGCTTAGTGTTGAGACTGGAGAGAAGTTAGCCTTCTTTTCTTTGTTTAACTAGAACATCATCATTGATATTACGCTAGGTTGCTTTTAGACTGAGAGGTGAGAAATATTATTGTTAACTGCGAGAGAATTACGCACTTAACTGTCATGCATTTTATTTACATGGGAATCATATCAAACCGGGCCTTGACCCGTATCTATATTTCTTTGCTTTGCATATGCTTCTTTCCGTACAGGTGCTCTCCTGCATGGACACCCGTATTTACATTTCCATTCCGTTTGTCATGGAGCTACGACATATTGCGGATTTTGTAGGTTACTTGTTTAGACGTTTATTTCCCTTGTACTCTAGTTGTATTCAGTTATTTATTCGAACATTTTTGTCCAAGTCTTGCACTCAATTACTATATTGTAAATATTGAAATGTAATACTCGGTGTAACTATTTGTATTGGTCTGTTCACCGACAGATTATTCGGTGATTATTTATGTTATTGTCGTTCTTTATTCATCGATTTTTTATATCCACCATTTTCGCAAATAGGATTGTCTAAGTGTTTTTCTTTTATTTACAAATTTTCTTTTTATTGACAGTCCATTTTCTAAAATGATTGATGGTTATCTCGTATTAATATTTTAATCGACAGAGATGTTGAGAATGGACCATCTATGATTCCTGTAATTATTAGAGTATTGGGATGGCCACCTATTATTTTAGTAGGCGGGTTGTCACAAATGGTATCAGAGCATTAGGTTCTAGAGTCCTTAGGAATCTGTACGGATGTTAATTGCTTTCAGCGTTACTTCTGATTTGATATAGAGCCTTAAGATTAAGATCGTTGATTTTATTGTGTGAGATCTTGGTCTCCTATTATGTTATGAGAACCCCAAAAATCTTTTACGCGATCGGGTGAGACTAGTAAGTCGTCAGATGATGGGCATCAAGGGAGGTTGTCATGAAGGCATCGCAAGACGGGATTTCTAAGAGCTGTGAGCTGTAGTCAGGGATGTGGGACGCTTTAGAGGTCGCTCCCTTTTATATAATTTTCTCATATTACTGTGACTACTAAGTACAGTAGAATGATTTTTCATGTGCCGCTGTCAGTAGAGAGTGGTACTAAGGTTGGGATTCCGAGCAGTGTCAATCTAAAGATTGAGAAGTACTTGATGAAGACCACATGTGGAAGTTCGGTCGGATTGGAGATAGTGTAATCTCATTTGGTGAGAATATGAGGCCCGAGAGTCTAGCCTAGAATGGGGCATTGAAGTGCCCAGGTGCGAAGAGCGGAAGGAAAATCTTCTCACCCATAGGAGTAAGGCTGAAGTGGCGGGAATGGTAGTCGCCATAGTAGGGTGGTGCAGGAAGTTTTGCCCAAAGAGAGAGAGCCCTTCGATAGAATGATAGGCTCACAAGTAAGTGTTGCTAACACTTCAAGAGAAGTGGTGTTCAGGACCCCATCAGTCGACATCCACCCGGGGAAGACTTGTTGAACTAAGGCCGGGGAGGCTAGTAGAATGTTTCCTTTATTGAAGAAGTTAAGGGAACTTTACGAGAAATCGCTAGGGTAGCTTGGGATGGAAGTAGTTTGGTTCGGTTAAGACTATAATGATGTGTCTAGGAACCATTGGTAGTGGCCAGAAAACTTGGTAAGTATGTTGGAGGGAATTTCCACCGTAGATGAGAGTGGGTCATTCTTTATGATAAGATAGAATGGTATTGTATTTATCCTAGATTCGGTTGTGTATTTCGAGCTTGTGGCAGTATATCTACATGGCTTCCATAATAGGGAAGTTCTATATTTTCTTTCACTCGTTATGGGGTGAGTGCCGATATGTGTGGTATGTGCTACTTGTATTATATGTAATATACGAGTAGAGATGTTCTCGGATTGGTTGGTCCGATAGCAAGCGAATAAATCGCGAGGCTATCCTATTTCTAGTTCTAAGAGAAGAACTAGTTGTTCTATAATATCTCACCTAGATATAGGATTGAGACTTTATAAACATAGTTTATGGTGTGTAGGTAGTTTTCATTTTCTTTAATTATTTATTTTTCTTTATTTGTTTTGTTTTTGCTTGATTGCTTGCCTTGTTTGCTTTTCTTGTGTATGATGTTTCCTGATCTCCACGACCAACAAGTTAAGGGGATTGTGTTGGAGGGTTTCCTTGTTTGGATTTCGCTTTGCGAGACGCTCCACGCATGAACCTTAACGAAGTTGGAAGTGGAGAGATGTCGCATATTCTTTTCTTTTTCTTTCTTTACTTTTCAGTTGGTTGAGATGCTGGGTTGGAAAGGTTTAGCCAAGAATCACGTAAATGAGTGATTAAGGGCTAAGTTGATGTGTGAGATATGAGCACTATGATAGTTCTTGCTCTAATCGATGTGGGGAAGACTAAGATATGAAAGTCGAATAGAGACTTATGTTTATGCCTTAATAAGAAGGCCATCTATAAAAGATGTATGTATGTATATTGGGATAAAGTATTGGTAGTGCCTTACACAAAGTAAGCGCTCGATCAGTTAAAATTCTCATTTTTTTGTTGTAGTTTTAAGACTTAGTGTTAGGATTTTAGCAATCCCGATCATGTGTCTTCGACCGTTACTTCTCGACGATCGACGATGCGAGGTAGTAGTGTAACGGGAGGGTTCCTTATTTCGATTTCACCTCGGCGAGACATCCCACGCATGAAACCGAGTGACTGTCGAAAGCTGGGAAAGGTCTTGGACACTAGGGATCTAGTTAGGATTATACTTATACGACTAGACTATGATAGATAGGTTGACTTTAGGATTATTAAGACGTAAGGCCCTTACACCATGTAGCATGATTTTTGGAAGATGGTAGGGAGTTGACCCAAATAGGTTTGTGGGTTAACTCTAAGTGCGATTTAGTCCCTAGAACGAGGAAGTTTAGGAGTTTGAATGATTTGGAATGTTAGGCCATTGAAGGAGGGGCCTTTCTTAGACAGAGCATTACGCCGGTAACCTATCTTTAGAGGAGTTGTAGTATGAGATGACTTTTACTCCAACACTTATGTTGTGATGATCGAGAGTGAATTCGATGAACAAGTTTATTCCAGGAACGGGAAGTATTAATGCTAGCGCATGAACCCATTGTTTATGCGTCTCACAGACTTAAATTTTGTGAGAAGTATCATCCCCCGCTTGATATAGAGTTCATAGTGGTAGTATTCGCCTTAAGGTACAGAGGCACTAATTCTTGGGCAGGAAATTTGACTTTTCATGAGAAAGAAGTTGGAGTTCGTGAGGGACTATCAATTGAATATCCCCTTTCGCTAAGGAAATGCAAATGGGTTAGTAGATGCGCCGAGTAGTGAACCGTCGGAGAGATTAGGGATGGCACGGGATGCCAAGCAGAGTGAGCTTCACCTAGGAGACTCTATAGTAAGAGTATTCATGTCCGAGATTGACCAACTCACCTACTAGTGTGAAGAGACTAGTGGTGGGACGAGGAAGGATAGGAGTAGTAATTGTAGGGATCAAAACCTCCATAAAATTATTCGGATCATTTCTTGTAAGTAGGGTGCCGGGATGTATAAGTATCTCCTTCTGTAGTAGAAAGGTAGGATCGATAGTTCTAGAGGAACGATTAGGTGCTATGTAGAGCACTAAGAATGTAGCCTAAGATCGAATGATGATGACCTTTGTCCGAGCCCAATAGGGATGCCATTTTTACCAAGGGGTTTGCTAGGAATGATAAAACGATAGTTTAGTATAGTATGCCTTTATATGGTTATACTATGTGCCTGAATTTTGAGGGAAAAATTTCCTTCTAAGGGGGGGAGTATGTAACAACCCAGGCTTTTAGGCGGCTATTTTATATTATTTTTCCCAATGGGCTAATTCTATAAAATAGGGGAAGTTGAAGTAAATATTGTTTCCCGTGATATTAAGGGATAATATTTACTATGTTTTGTCTATTTACTGTATGAGAAGGTAAATAGCATTATATTGTGATATATTGCATCGTTGTATGTAAAATGACGGTTATGACCTATACTTTAAGTTGGGTAAAATTAATTAAATAAAATGAAATTTGGAATACTAAAATGGTTCACGTTTTCCCGTATGCCAAAATAGGGGGTCGGTCACTTTTAGCGCGTTATGACTCAATTAAGTAGATACGAGTCATTTTGATGGTGTGTTAGCAATTAAATGAGGGCATTTGTGTTTTAAGACCCGTTTAAGTTCCCCCACCCCTTTTTCTTTCTTCATTTGTGAGAAAAGCCAAAGGAGAGAGAGAGAGAAGAGACAGTTGGGAGAA
The DNA here is from genome assembly GCA_949130495.1 of Sambucus nigra. Lineage (NCBI taxonomy): Eukaryota > Viridiplantae > Streptophyta > Magnoliopsida > Dipsacales > Adoxaceae > Sambucus > Sambucus nigra. The sequence goes on from OX422212.1 coordinate 102,776,340, forward strand.
ATGGAGAGAAAAGAGAGAAAATGGAAGATTGAGGCCGGAAATCGTTGCTACCGGAAGATGATCCGAGACTACAAACCTCGAGGCAAGTTTCTTACTTGCTAGATGTGATTTAATGTGATAAATTGCATTTGTAGTTAAGTTTGGGAGGTTTAAACCCTAAATGGGTTCTTTATTGATTTTGAGGATTTAACCCTTAAATCTTATTTTTAACTTGATTTGAGGATTATATATTGGTTATTAATGGTGTAGAAACAAATTGGGAGAATTAGTTGTTATGGATGTTGGCTAAAATAGAAGATTTGAGATTTTGGGGTTTTAGGGTTCAAACAACCCGTAGCCCAACTTGGGATTTTTGCAGGACCGAATCGATTTGGCCCTAGGGGAGAATCGATTCGGATAAGGGGAGACTTACAGGCCTGGGCAAACAGAATCGATTCGGGTTGAGACCGAATCGATTCGGCTTTTGCAGAAAGTCAGTTTGTACCCACCGAATCGATTCGTATTTTTAACGAATCGATTCGCAAGGGCGAATAGATTCGGCCCAAGGGGCGAATCGATTCGGTTCCCCTATTTTTGTGGGATTTTTCCTAGTTTGATTTCTAGCCCTTTTTATTTTAGGTCCAAGGTTTAGGGACCTTCCTTTTGGGAATAATGAGGAGTCCTAGAGGGTGGTTTTTACGTAGACTAATGTCCTAGGATAATGGGATAATTAGGTTTACCGCGAGGGCTAGTTGTGTAGGTTGATTTCCGAATAATATAGGAGTTAACCTAAAGATGAATTGGAGATAAAAATGATTATGATGAGATTTTTGGAGACACTCCTTGAGGGAGATTCATTTTAATAGTTTATGATATTTTATTGAAGTCTTAGGGACTAGTTGAGGGTATTGGCACTTCGGGTCTTAAGTCATTAATAAAATATGACTCTAGGAATAAGAAATGAATATTATTAAATGTTGTACTAATAAATAAGTACAAACGATTTTGAGAATGTAAAAATGGATGTTTTCAAATGAAAAGGGAAATGATTTTAATAAATGTTAAAAAGGTATGGATACACACCCTCTCTAAATCGCTATCTTAAGGGAAGTTCGCGCATTGTGGTGAAGCCCTCAACTAAAAATGCAGGGTGGATATAGTCTCTAGGCCATGTGAGCGTTGGTTGCATATTTTTCTGCGATAGGTAGGTAATTTCGAGTGTGGTTATGACTACCCCGCAGGCACATGGCCTCTTCCCGACGTTTCGGTAGGATCCCAGGTTGTATAAATGATAGGCCCAGGAAGATGATAGCCATTTAGGGTCACGCACAGTGGGTAAACACGGACGGGCGGTCTTAGAATCGTTATATATATATATATATGATTATAACTATTCTAAATCAAGTTGGACTTGATGTAAGATATGCCATAAAGAGCATGATGAAGTTGCATAAAGAGCACAATGAAATTCCCCAAAGTGCATTTAATGATGATGATATTCCTGATAAGGAAGGTCTTTTTACGAAGTGACATAAAGAGCACAATGAAACACCATAAAGAGCATAAAAACTATGAATATATTTCCTGATAAGGAATAGAACCACGAGATGACTAAGTGTACATGATGAAATTTTATGGTAAACATTTGATAAAATGTTGTACCATTTACATATACATTCTTAAAGAATGAAATAAGAATGATGCTTTTAGATGATATTGATACTGTACTTAGAGTCTAATGTATCTCGATGATCAACCTTGCCTAGTAGTAGTGTATCGGGGGGGTTCCTTGTTTGGATTTCACTTTGCGAGACACCCCACGCACGAATAAGGGCATAGTGTTGTGACTGGGGAGAAGTTATCTCGTAGTACTTGGTAGCTAAAGCTATATACATATATATTAATAGTGTGCTGAGGGTCTAAAGTATCTGGACGATCGACCTTTCCTAGTAGTTGTGTATCAGGGGGGTTCCTTGTTTGGATGTCGCTTTGCGAGACACCCCACACACGAATAAGGACATAGTGTTGTGACTGGGGAGAAGTTAGACTTTAGTACTTAGATTAATTAGGACAGGGTATAATGTATCTCGACGATCAACCTTGCTTTGTAGTAGTGTATCGGGGGGGTTCCTTGTTTGGATTTCGCTTTGCGAGACACCCCAAGCACGAATAAGGGCTTAGTGTTGAGACTGGAGAGAAGTTAGCCCTCTGTTCTTTGTTTAACTAGAACATCATCATTGATATTGCGCTAGGTTGCTTTTAGACTAAGAGGTTAGAAATATTATTGTTAACTGCGAGAGAATTACGCACTTAACTGTCATGCATTTTATTCACATGGGAATCATATCAAACCGGTCCCTGACCCGTATCTATATTTCTTTGCTTCACATATGCTTCTTGCCGTACAGGTGCTCTCCCGCATGGACACCCGTATTTACATTTCCATTCCATTTGTCGTGGAGCTACGGCATATTGCGGATGTTGCAGGTTGCTTGTTTAGACGTTTCTTTCCCTTGTACTCTAGTTGTATTCAGTTATTTATTCGGACGTGTTTGTCCAAGTCTTGCACTCATTTACTATATTGTAAATATTGAAATGTAATACTCGGTGTAACTATTTGTATTGGTCTATTCACCGACAGCTTATTCGGTGATTATTTATGTTATTTTCGTTCTTTATTCATCGATTATTGATATCCACCATTTTCGTAAATGGGATTGTCTAAGTGTTTTCTTTTATTTACAAATTTTCTTTTTATTGACAGCCCGCTTTCTAAAATGATTGGTGGTTATCTTGTACTATTATTTTAATCGACAGTGATGCTGAGAATGGACCATCTATGATTCCTATAATTATTAGAGTATTGGGATGGCCACCTATTATTTTAGTAGGCGGGTTGTCACAAAACCGAGCGTCCATGTAAATACGTTAATCGTTGTTATCGGGTTCCGACCGCAATACCAAAAAAAAATTAAACTTTAACTACACTCTTATGGAGTATAGCGACTAATCTGGGTATCGAATCCACGTGTAATGTTTGATAGATTCTAATTGATTTATTACTTATAAAATAAAAGTGTAAAAGATGATGATGGTTGATAAGGGGAACATGGAAAAAAATAAATAAGTTAATTACGCTAATTAGAACTAAACAAAGAATAAGAAAGGGGATTAGGATCACATCCCCACTTTGGGCTAAACAACGTGTATAAAGGATTTTGGTTCGAAAATAATTAACCGAGCATATTCCATTGATTATAAACATCAAACATAAAGAAATTTAATTCAACAATGAAAGATTAAACTTTCAATCAAATGTGGTCACAAGTGGATTAATTTCGGAATATCTCTATAAACACTAACGTTGGATGACAAATAAAGTTAAATGCATAATATTCCAACTTTAATACACGAGGGTTCAATTGATTGTATTTCTACCCAAAACCTAACTTTCAAAACTCAACGCCCATCAATGGCAAAAACATGATCCCAACCCTTGAACTAGCTACTAAACATGATGGTGTCAACAATGACATAATCCATTAACAATCACGAAAAAATAATGAAATAATAATAAAAGTGCTAAAATTTAAAGCTACCAAGGTTGAAGAACAAAAACATGCAAGAAAAAATCAAAGATTGAAGAAAAATCGAAAAAAACTCTTGAATTAAAGGTGCAAAATATGTAAATTATTCTCCTAGATGTTCCTCCTTGTTTAGGAGCTTTTACATGAATGAAATCTCTCTTAAAAGACTCCTAATGTGAGTATATATAAGTCTTGGGTCGTTTGGAAGATTCCTTAAAACATAAAACTCTCTAGGCTAAAAAATATGGCAAAAATAAAAATCCCGCTATTGGCAAATTTGTAACAGTTTTAAAGCGTGACTAATATTTGTCACGGTTGTGGAGCGGTAACAGACTCGGAATCTAGCATGGTAATGGTCTCAAATTGGGTAATAAAATTTTGAAGCTTGGATGCCTTTATATCATTGGTACCCTCGTGTGTGAGATGGAGGGTATACCATTCTTCTTTAGATGTAGTGAACGTCATAATCTGATGGAACTCGCCAGGGGTGATTGTTCCAGAAATAGTACTGAAGTCGCGAGAGTTGTAAGTAATTCATTTAAATTCAACCTCAGTCCATGAAGAAGATGGTTTAAGAGTTAGACATTGTCGACAGTCACTGTAGGTGGTGTCCACCCTCTTTCACAAACCAACCAAAAATGTTCATCAATTTATTTTAAGGCTGACCTCATCCTATCATTTCAGTAAGCATAGTTGGAACCATAAAAAATGGGCATTCGATTATAAAAATTATCTATTCAATTTTATCTTTTTAAAGATCAACATTTTTTCCAAAAAAAAGTGATACAAATATTTTTTTCGAAAAGGATTACACAATAAATTAGTGCAACCTTCTCTGATATCAATTTGAGAGTGCGCACGAACTAATGGATCAATTTATTTAATTAAATTCCCCAACACATAAATCCAAATTTTAATCAAATTTCAATCTTCAATTAATTATGGTGTGCATGCAAATTGTGTTCAAATATATATTTGTAATTTTGAGACGAAACATGCAAAAACACAATCAAGATGAGGAAAAATCTCTTTATAGGGAAAAACTTTTTATTCAACACTACTGATATTTTTTAATACAATCGACTTAAAAAACACTTGGATACACTAAGTTAGATGTGCATAGTCCTCAAAGCAATAACATATATGACTCAGCTTTAGAGTCATCCATAGGTAGCGATCTACCCTTGGTATCCACCGATTTTTCCTTCTTCCTTCTTCAGTAATGAAACCTCATTTCACAAAGTCATCCATAGAGAAAAGTCTCTACATGATTGTATCATAAGAAACCTTCTTGATGTTGGTAAAAGTGATCTTGAATATATCCCAGGGGTGAGGATTATGATATAAGGTGTTTGATCATAAAAAGAGAACTCAAAAGGTGTTTTTTCTTTTTGAAAAAGAGTTCTTGGAATATATGATCTCGTTCAACCTTTTTATAAGAAGTAAAGATAAAAAACATAAACATAAAAGATATTAGGAAGATTTTCATTAAAAAAAAAATCTGCACCAATCGTTCGAACGAAGGGGCAAGTCGTTCGAACAACACTGCATCTCATTCGAACGATGCTTCAAATGAAACTTACTAATGAGATTACAACAAAGCTAAAAAAGGATCTCATTTGAAACTTCATTAAACTAGTTCGAACATTGATATCTGACGAGATGTCAATATGATCAAAAAGGAAATCTCGTTCAAACGAGGGACAACTTCGTTCGAACGAAACTTTAAATTTTTGAAAAAAAATTCATATAATTAATTTTTAGTTCCTTTAAGAAAAATTATTGCCTCATAAAAATAAGTTAACCCTGGAATATACTTAGAACCTTTTTACACACCAAACACATAATTCTTCCAAGTTATTGAGATGACCATATCTTGCTTCAACTTAGTTTTCAAATACCTAGAAGTAGTGTTCGAAGATGTGTTTAGGTGACGTATCAGTGTAGCGGGATATGCCAAACCAAAATAAATAAAAATGTGAGCATTCATAAAACTTTCTCTTACAAACTCCAATTGATAACCCCATTTAGCTTTTAACAATATTACCCAATGTCTGGGATAAGTTTACACTCACAAAACCTATTGAAGGACTTTAGTGATCATAAACTACTTAATTAGGTTAATATAGTAATATAGGTTCCATCGCAACTAAAAATAAAATAAAACAACATTACAAAATCCACAAGACAAAATCAATCCCCACTAGATTTCTCCTCTATCTTATAGCATTTCTGAAAATTTTGACTCAAAAAACTGAAGAATTTCATCGTTCAATTCATTCCAAAACCAATGTGTTTTGACTAAATGGAACCTAATTGATCATATTAAAGTTAAGGATTTATAATCTTATAACAATATGGTTTAAGCCACTTCTTCTGATGGAATGCCACCATAATTACAATCCTAAATGATCTACTTTTAAAAATAACCCTAGCTCTAAGATCATGGCTTCCAATTAATTTTTTTTTATAATTCAGTTGTGTAACACAATCTATTTCAATCATAAATCTCCCAAACATTAATTTTAACAATTAATATAATCTTATTACATGAGTTTTAATATAATCAACTCATAACGTAGGGAAAATTTTGAAAGTTATTTCTTGCCCTAATTGTTTATGGAGGTGGTAATATTTTTTTTTTAAATTTCAGGGTTCTTATGATTCAATCCTCTTATTTTACAAGTCTCCTAGTTGATATAAGTCTCAAGGTGTGGATAGGATTATGTGTGAGGTGATTCGATTAGCAAATTTGGTTATAATTTGAGGTGTATTAAATTAATCCCAAAAGTCACCTAAGAGATAGGTTAAAACCCACTTAAAATCACCTCAAAATATAGTCTAATACAATATAAACATAGTCCATTAGGTTGACCAACCCACGGGCCTAACTCTAAATGTTTTCTACACCATTTAGGCACGATAAACGCCTCTCAAATCTGAACGAAATCAAAGTGGATTTTAACACAATACTTTAACAATATTAAAATATTATCACATAATGTGAAATATGAATTTATATTGTAGATAAATAATTTTATATAAAAATATAACTCGCAATCAATGAGGACAAGTATTCGAGGTAAATAATTCAAACAAGAAAATTATCATGTATATACCATTGGTTTCATAATAGGTCAGTAGTGCAACAAATTCGTATAATTGTTTATTCAATCTCCAAAGAGTTACATCCCACATCATCAGGGTTGGCAACGGTCCATATATGTAATTATTGGAACTATTCTCACAATGAGGCCTTTTTTACTCAACTAATAAGGCATTTTGTTGGTGATACTACGTGTTAGGGTTTCAAACCTCGTCACCAATTTGTGGATATGATTTGAAATTAAAAAAATCAGATATCTCTTTGTGCGGTGGATAATGTGTGCAAAATATTGGTGCTGGTATAGTGGGGTATTGAAAATGGTATGAGAGCTACTACCCAGATGGAACAAGTGTGCCAATGTGTTGGGTTATGGTTGACTGCATCCCTATAATCATGTTATATTCCTAAGAGGTGGATTACAATAGACTGTTACTATGTTTGATTTAATAGTTAGTTACATCCCACATCATTTGGGTGAGTAAAGTCCATATATGTAATGATTGGCATTATTCTAATACCGAGGTATTTTTAGCTCAACTGGTAAGAGAAGTGATTTCCAACACCATATATTAGGGTTTAAAATATTATTGGATCCAGTTTGTGGATATGAGTTGAAATAAAATCTCATACCAACAGGAGAGATGCTTAAAGAGAGGACAATATCGACGGTGATAAAGTGGGGTAAAAAAAACTCCTAACATAGCTACGACAATAATTTGTTCTACTTCTCCCCTTTGTTATTGTTAGTGCAAGATTTATTATATGAATTCACTTGGTTATAATGATAAAACCTTCATTGAGAAAAATTAGAGATTTTTATGTATAATATACAATTGGTTAATTAAATTGGAATGGTTTCATTAATTGTAAATTTCAGAAAGTATTTGAGTTAGGATTATCATCATTGTAGATATGTTGGTAAGTAAATCATATTGTGAAGAATTGGGCAAGAAATGATGAATTTTGAATTTTATAGTTCTTATGGCGAGGTAATGTAAATTGGGGTGAATTTTGTAACATCCCGTATTTTTAATGATTTTTATATTGGGATTAATTAAATTAAAATTGGAAATTAATAGGAAATTAATTCGGATTAAAATGAATATTAAGTAGTGATACAAGGGTTAATATTTATTTGTATGGATTATAGTGAGTATTACTTAGTGAACGAGTAATAAATTAGTAAGAATTGATTATGATTGTCGTGAGTGAAAAATACAGCGATTAGACGGGACACGCGTGTCGGGACTTAAGTTTATGAGATAAAAGGAAAATTATTCATGGGTCATCCAAATGGTTATTTAGAGTGTGCCAATGTGTCCAAAAGGGTCTATATAGTCATAAAAGTGTACTCGGGGTTTTGGATTGGGTTTTGGGGCATTTTTAGGCCAACCCCGTACCGTGAAAGATTATTTTGGTCTTTTGGCTTTTTTGTGCAAGGACCTACGAAATTACTAAGGTTATATCATCAAATGTGATGAGGGTGCTAGATTTAACAGTTAGAAAAGTAAAGAGAGGCCATTAGATGAGTAAGGAGAAGAGTTTTATGGCTTCCGACACCATTTGTGCATCACCACCACCACAACCGAAATTTGAATCGGAAGGAGAGGAAGATATCTCGACCAATTTTATGCGCAAATGAAACCTACATTCTCGAGATAAGTGTTTATCTTGAATGTTCTAAAAGGTTATAATACCCATGTAGTGTAGGGTTCATATTTTTGATGATATATTAATGTTCTTGGGGTTTTGAGACTTTAACACGTGAATCTTGGGTAGGATTTGCTTGTAGATTAAATCCCTAAGTAAATAAAAAATGAAATTTGAATATATGTGATATTAATAATGGAATAAATACGAGTTCTTGATGAAAATAGATTAAGAACATGAGAAACTAGGGTTTTTGGGCACATTTAGTTTTGATCTGTTCTTGAATTGAATTTTTTAGGATTTAATGTATTAATCACGTCGAAAATTGTCACTATAACTATAATAGATGATTGGTTAGGATGGTTGGGAGTTTTAAAAAGTTTAATGAAGTTTTCAATAAGTTTTATGGTAAGAAAATAGTAACAGTTAACGAAGAAGATAAGTATCTACTACTGTGAATCGATTCTGCTCCTTGCACGAATCGATTTGGGTCAAGGCCAAATTGATTCAGTTTTCCCAAATTTGGCCAACTTCCCCTTTTAAGCCTCATTTTTGTGAATGATGATTAGGGAATTTTTTGGGAATTCTTTTAAATTATATTGAAGGTTATAATGATCACCTGTAGTATAATGTTAAGGTTGTGGCTTAGGTTTGAATGGGAAGAATTAAGGCTAAGGTTAACCAAATACAATGTTTAAAATAATTGAATTCGGGAGAATGAATCGTGTCACAGGGAATTCGAGGGAACCTATGACTTAGACCAATAGAGTGTGAGAATAGTAGCTACTGAATTAATTCAAGGGGTAACTATGCACTCGTCGGGTAGAGAATAATACTCGGGCATGTACGATAGTGAGTTAATAATGTGAATTAATGATGTGATAACTATTCGAGGGATAAATACTATTCGAGGGATAAATACTATATACGGATCATACTTAGAGGTTGAGTGTATACCTTTATGGACTATATTTATAGGTTGAGAGTATACCTATACAGATCATATTTAGTGGTTGAGTGTATACCTATACGAATTATATTTATAGGTTGTGTATATACCTATATGGGATATATTATAGGTGATGTGTATACCAATATGAATTATGTTTAGAGGTTATGTGTACGCCTATTATGTACTTTTTTTATGTGTTAACATACCTACGCTGCTTGTTATCACGGGAGGTTCCAAGTCGTGGACAGTCTTACCCTGATGAGCCAATTGGGGGGATTTTAGACTTGTGCCTCAGGACACAAAACTTAGGGATTGAACACTACTTGTGTGTATGATAGTGTGACCGGTCATTTGGGTGTGTTAGGTGTGCGCGTAGCCCAAATTCCTAGAACTATGTTCGCCTCCAAATATGTGTTAACACTCAGCCTATAAATATAATCCATATAGGTATACACTCATCCTATAATATAGTCCGTACAGGTATACAAATAACCCATAAATACAATTCGTACATAATAAATCTCTCGAATACTCAACGTATTATCGATATACGATTATAACTCTCTATCACATTTCCAGAGTTTTATTCCCTACCCGAAGGGCCCCAGTTAACCCTTAAGTCATCCTAGTTACTACACTCTTACTTTACTGGTCTAAGTTATAGGTTCACTCGAAATTCATGTGACTCGATCTCATTCTCCTGAGTTCACTTCCACTACAAATTATGCCCAATTAACCTCAACCCTACCGTTAGCCTACTAGTAAACAAAATATCTCTCACTATATTTTAAATTTACCTCAAAAGTTCACCCGATCATTATTCACAAGTTCTATGGTTAAAAAGGGAAAATTGCCAAAATCTGGGAAATCGAATCGATTTGCCTAAAGACCGACTCGATTCGATTTTCGAATCGATTCGCCCCAGTACCCAATCAAAACCCCCAAGTACACTAATCTAACTATCTCGATCCTTCCGCACACACTACCTTACTCGGAATGACCATTTGGATGACCCATAAATAAATCACATTTTATTTTATAAATTTAAGTCCCGACACGACTGACACGCACGTCCTGACTAAATTACCGTAACTGTCATATTTCTCACTCAGGACAACCATAATGTATTCTTACTAATTTATTACTCATTCACTAAGTAATACTTAGTATAATTCATACAAGTAAATATCAACCCTTATCACGCTAATTAATATTTATTTTAATCTGAATTAATTTCGAATTTTAATTTAATTAATCTCCATATAAAATCATAAAACTTATGGGGTGTTACAAGTTAAATAAAAAGTCCTATTTAAATATTAGTTTGCAGGTCATGGAGAAAAAAAGACTGGGATAACATTCAACATTTGCTCATTGAAAATTCGAGAGAAAGGTTGTTAATTGAAGCTAATAGGATTCTTAGAATCGATTATCTTAAATTAGGAGAGGCTGAGGAATCGTCTTTTAAACAACAATCACGGGTGAATTTTCTTCAATTGGGTGATAAAAACACAACTTTTTTTAACTTCATGGTTAAAATGCATACTAGTAGTAAAATTATCTCTATTCGAAATTCTACCGATGTTATGTTAGTTGGGTAGAAAGAAGTTCGTAAAGAAATAATTAAAGTCTTTTCTGAAATTCTGAGCAGAACTATAAACCATCCTTTAGGTGTTAGAGAGAAGTTGATGTCCATCAGAAAATGTTTCATGTTTGAATATTAGAAGAGAAATCTAAGTGTTTATGTGTCATATGAAGAAATTAAGAGGGATATGTTTGACCTTAACGCTAGTAAAGTGCCAGGTGTGGATGGGTATAATGAAAAATTCTTCCAAAAGATCTAGGATTTTATTTGAAAGGACATTATAGAAGCAATATGTTCATTTTTAAGGGTGTGAGGATGCTTAAGAAGATTAACGACACAGTTATTAGCTTAGTTTCTAAAATGCCTATTATGAAAATAATGAAAGATTTCAGACTAATATCTTACATAATATTATTTGCAAGGTGATTTCTAAGGTGTTAGTGAATATATTAAAGCATATTATTCTAGATTTGGTTAATTTTGACCAATTAACCTTTGTCAAAGGAAGAAGTTTTGTGGAGAATATTTTTCTTATGTTGGAATTGGTTCGAGGTTATAATAAGAATAGTGAGATACGTAGATGTTTTATCAAGGTAGAGATTATAAAAGCCTATGATTCAGTTAGTTGGATATTTTTAGAGCATGTTTTAGCTATCTTGGAATTTCCTAATAATGTGATAAGATAGATTTTGGAGTGTGTTTTAATTATGACGTATACTATTAATCTTAATATGAGGAATAAATGGATTTTATTTGGGAGAGAAAGGATTAAGACAAGTTAACTTGCTCTCTCCATATTTGTTCATTTTGATTATGGAGGTGTTCTCTTGGTTTCTTGACTTGAAGATCGATATATGTTCAGATTTCATCCCAAGTGTGAATCGCTTGGGATCTCTCACATTTTATTCATAGATTATCTTTTTATTCTTGCATCATCAGAGGAGGATACTCTTAAGACAATGAATTAGACTTTCACGGAATTTAGCCTGATGTTAGACTTATATCCTAACAAAATTAAATTACTATCCTTTTTACAAATGTTAAAGACATTAACAAATATCAATTTTTTAAATTGTTGAATATAAATATAGGTTCATTATCGGTGAAATAGCTAGGTGTTCCAATCCTTTCAACTCGTCTAAAGGGGGTAGATTGTAGAATTATTACGAGGAAGATCACTGCAAAAATGAACACTTGGACTACTAGATGTCTTTCTTATGCGGGAAGACTGCAATTGATTTTAGTTATGTTAAGAAGTTGCATATGCATTAGATTAACCTTTATATAATTCCTAAAAGAATTATTAAGGAGTTTGATCAAATTATTACAGAATTATTATTGGGTGGTAAAGATCTTTCTATCTCTAAGGCAAAGATAGTTTGGCAAGATGTGTGCAAGCCTTTATAAGAAGGAGGTCTAGGCATACAAGATTTATTTATTTTTAAATAAAACTTGCATTCTCGAACACCCGAGGGCATAGAAAATAAGAAGGATTATCTCTGGGTTTGATTGATTCATAAGTATGTTCTAGAGGGAGATGCTTATTGATAGCTCGAGTTCCATAAGATTTTTTATGGACATTGAGGAAGTTGACTGAGTTAAGGGATAAGGAGAAAAATCTTATAGGATAGGCAACGGGAAATTTATACGTGTTTTTGGACAGATTTTTGGAATGACAAAGTAGTTCTATTAGATTATTTTGAAGATAGAGTTTTGTATGATGCGGGGAAAATTTCAAAGGAAAAGTCCTAGGATTTTCCTTTACCAATGTCATCTCCCTCAGTACAAATCAGGGATAGTTCTAATACCCCTGTTGTTCATAAGGAAGACTAGCTGGAGCCTTTAAATAGTAGATTTTATACATGTAAATATACCTATAATTTTCTTAGAATTGTTGGGCCTAAGGTTTATTAGAGTAGGGTGGTGTGGGACAAGATGAGAATTCCTAAATGTTCATTAATATATCTTAGCTGGCTTGTCATAAGAAATTTATAACAAAAGACTTTGTATTCTTGTGGGGTGTTGCCTCGGATAAATTGTGTGTGTTGTGCAGAGGGGATACTGAAGACAAGGATCATTTATTCATTAAGTGTACCTACTCATTTTTTATTCTGAAAAGTTGTTTCTTAATGGAGATGTTGTGAGGAACCCTAGTGCTTTAAATCAAGTAATTGAGAATATTTTAAAATCTTAAAAAAATATCAGGGCATTATATCTGTCTAGCACTATGTGCTTTAGTGTATTGTATCTGGAAAGAAAAGAATAACATAATTTTTACATATGAAGGTGGAGAATTCCCAAGGAACCAATCCAATTGGGAATGGGGCCTTATTGGGGGTTTTCAGAAAGAGTACTTATTTAATGGTGTGTTCATTATTTCTTTTAGCAAAATCACCAAGATCTAATGACGGGGGAGGGGATATATGCACAAACATAATGGAAAATTATAGGGTAGGGGGATGTAAAAGCATAAGCCAAATTTTACAGACTTTTAAGGAAAGAGGGATATTATAAGTGAGGAGGGGTTTTTATTCTAATTGTAGCTTATAATTAGTAGATTAGATGGATCACTTCTCTGGATTGGAGTTCTCCTTCTATTCAGACGTGATTCCTGCATAATTTCCAAAATTAACTTCAGGATCCTAGTCATTTTTATCCATCGATTATTTAGTTAAGTGACTTAATTTTCGTGGATTGATTTACGATTCTGAGGACCTTCTTGTTCATCTTTAGTAGGCTTCTGCATGTGTAAAAATATGGGGGAAGTTTTACTTCTGGGGAAATATTTTAAAAATCATCTTTGTTTGGTCTCTGCTTTTTCAATATTTGTGAATATTCATGTTCATGATTGAGCTAATCATTGTGTTTGGATGGTTTTATAATTTGTCTCTTCCCGAATTAATGGTCCTATCTTGATGTTGTGCAAATTTCGGTATGTGTATTAACGGTTATCCTCTGGCTTCTATTTTCTCTTATTGGTTCCATTATATGAGGGTAGTTTATGAAGTCTAATTTTTGGATCCTAGATCTTTCCTCTTCAACACTATTAAGGAAGCATATGCAGAATAATGGATATTATTTACTAGTTTTGAAGTTTTTTTGATAATCTTCAATGTTCTGAATTTTGATTTTTCAAGATCTGAGAATATTCAAGTACCTGGTTGAGCTAATCGTAATTGTTTGGATGGTATTCTATTTTTTCTCTTCCTGGTTTGATGGTTCCTTCCTGTAGTTGTGAGAATCTAGTTTTATGTCTTGAGGATTATATTCAAATATATGTACTTTTAATCAATTCCATTCTTTGAATGAAGATGATGAAGGTTGTTGGTAATTATCGAGAATTTATTTTTGTATGTGGTTTTTTAGTAGAGGAGTTTGAATGAGATTTATTTTATTAGGGTTTGTTTTGTTGGCTATCTCTTTCATTTTTATATGTGGTAATAGATGCCCCAATGAGTATGGGCTTTTTAGTTTTCGGTTCGTCTTTAGCTTGACCATGTTCGGTCATTTGTTGTGTTTTGTATGGGCTTTTTCTATTTGGGCCGATTGATTCTTGGAACTCATGTTTATATTGTGTTTTAATAATATTTACAATTTACCAAAACAAAAACATGGTATTAAAACAATTAAATTAAATGGATAGCATAAAACACATAATTTGTTTACTAAATTTATTATTTTAAATTAATCAATAGAGAATTAATTTACTTATCACATTATTAAATAGTTAGTGCAAAAGAATTAATAATTCTACATTAATTAAACTAGCATATAATCTAACACATAAATCTATCATGTAAAAAATAATAACAAAATTAATAATTTAATTTATCAATTATATTAACATGTGAATTTTTTAATTAAATTAATTATTTTCCCAACTAAATTAATTATTAATCAAATCATCGATATTACAAATATCACCACCATCCATTGGTCCCCAAAGTCTCTCTTTTAATGATTTATACAATGACATAACAATAGGGCTGTCATCCACCTCAACAAATACTTCAATACAAAAGGTTCACAAAGCAGTGAACCGGATCCGTAACCAATTATAAAATAGAGAATCAAATAACCTCCAATCGTCTTATGAATCCACTGTGCCAATCATTACACAAAGGAAAACATAATATTCATATAACCCACACGAACATAATATACTAGGGCACTCAACCAACCAACTACCCAACATTTTTTAGGGAATATTTACTCACATGCATCCATATATTTGGAAGTTCACACCCCTATAAGTACCACTATTACAAGGGTTATACCTAACTCAATTCTAAAATCCCGTCTAGCTTATAACCATCTACTCCCATATATGGATTAGGTTAACACTTACAAACCCCACCAAAGGACCCTAGTGGTAATAAAGTAGTTGAGTAAGTTTATTGATTCAAACACAACCCAAAATTTGTCAAAACCCCTCAAATAATTTAACTCGAAAAAATTAGCATGATCGAATAGACCCCTCATAGGATCAATCCCCTTCCATCCTGTAGCAATCCCCAAATTTGAACGTTGAAAAGACAAAGATTTCATCATCCATTTATTCCCCATCAAAATATAATTTCCATAAATCAATCAAAATTATTATTCTAAAGTTAAAGGTTGATAATACTATAATAATATGGATCAAAATATTGATTCCAAGTTACATCATAAATTTAGAATCAAATTACTTACTTTTAACAAGAACCCTAGTTCGTAGATCATGGATTATAATTAGGAATTTTACATAATTCAATAATGCAATGTCAATCATAGAAACCGGAGTTCTACAAATCAATATTAATCTAATAATTAATTCAATCTTACATGAATTTTAATATAATCAACTCATACCAAAGGGGAAAAGTAAAAAAGTAATTACTTGCCTTGATTGGTTACAAAGATTGTATTCTTTCTCAAGAAATTACAAGGTTCCCAATCTTTAATCCTTTTATTCTCCAACTCTCACAATTTCTATAACTCTCAAGATGTGGTTAAGGTTTTTGTGAGGTGATTAGATTTTCCAATGGGTTTAAAATTTGAGGTTTATTAAGTTAAACTGGTAATTCCCTTAGAGCAAGGTTAAAATAACCTAAAAGTCCGCAAAACATTGTTTAATCAACTCCAAACTTAGCCCAATTGATTACCTAAACTAAAATCTGAATTCTACATATTTTCTTTACCATTTGGACACTCT
Source organism: Sambucus nigra (assembly GCA_949130495.1). NCBI lineage: Eukaryota > Viridiplantae > Streptophyta > Magnoliopsida > Dipsacales > Adoxaceae > Sambucus > Sambucus nigra. The sequence goes on from OX422212.1 coordinate 102,792,393, forward strand.
AAACCCCTCTCGAGTGTGGTCCAAGAACAAATGTTATTTTCACGCAATACTTTTAAAAAACAAAAATAAAGTCACATAATATGAGTTATGAACATAAAATCTACTAATATGATATTGTACAAATGTAGTTCCCAATTGGTGCTAATCCAAATAAGGACCCCATTTATATACCATTAGGCTAATGATTGGTCAATAGACTCCCATACTATAAATTTCACATAAATAATACCAGATTCATATCAAATAATACAGTTTAAAGTAATTTACTAATCTAACACATATACAATTTAATGTAAGTGCAAACATATATAATTTAATTGCTCTAAAATCATGGGGTATGATAATAAAAAAGCTAAATGAGTTTAGTGATTTATTAGTTATATGCATGTAAATCTTTCAAACCTTTCTATAATATCTGGAACGTCGTTAGAAGTCTCGTTCGAACGAAATTTCGTTCGAACGAAATGTCGTTCGAACGAGATGCCAGGCGGGAACAGTTTTTGGCAGTTTTTTGGCAGTTTTGCACCCACTTCCCCACTTGGTTTTTAACCAACTTTTTCATTCAATATGTGCGGGAAGAACATGTTCCACCTTAACTTTTCCAATCCATTTTCATCTCTTAGAGAGAGTTTGAGAGCAAATTGTCTAAAGGAAAATGTTCATGTTTTGAGTGAAATTTTTAGAGAAAAATATCCATCACTCTAGTGTTTACACCCAAATAAGTTTATTCCAAGTTCTCATATACGTATCAATTGCTTGGAGTTTGGCACCGGTTTATCTCTTCCGTTTCAAAGAGAAGTTTTGGTTTGCTTCTACATCCATCAAAGAAGAAGACGTTTTGTTGCGATTCTACCCACTTGGAGAAAGGCTCCATATACGGGTGACGGTGGCCATATAAAGTCCTATCGGTGGATTCCGAGACCGCGGTGGTGTTACAAGGTTATCCGATAGGAAGAGGTGTCTACTAGAAGAAGCGTCGGGGCTTGAGAGGGATCGAGTCGTGCGTTGTAAGTCTATCTGTCTTGTAATTGTAATTCCGTATCTAGTGGATTTGTGGCTAGGGCCGTCCAAGGTTGTTTCCCGTCTTGGGTTTTTCCTGTTACATCGCGGCGTAGTGTGATTGATTTATTTTATCTTGCTTAAATAACGTAGAACGCATGTTTATAATAATTCAAGATAAAATTGGGTTTAAATCATCATACTCACTTTAATTGGGACTTATATTAAATATTGGGTAAAACTTATTTAATTCAAGTCATTTGCTAAAATTTGGTTTCGCCTAATTTGCTAATATTGATAAATATGACTTAGGCAAATTTCTAGGACTTGGATTATTTAACTTGGTTTATGTGAATATATTAATTGTTTAATTTTACTTCACTTGGTGCAATCTTAATTTGTTTCAAGCAATTAAAATTTGTTGTTTTGTGTTAAAATTGAACCATCACCTTTACGCTTCCGCATCGAGTTTCTACATTCAAAGGAAATTTACTTTTACAAATTGGTATCAGAGCTTTGATTTAGAAAAGCTCGCACTTACAAATTGGTATCAGAGACGGAGCGCTGAGTTATCGTGTTAAAGATCCGTTTTTCGGCTTTTTGTATTTCCTTACCTTTTTAGGTGGTTCAATTTTTTATCACTCTCATATTTTTTATCTCTCGATGGGACGTCTTAATGAAAATTTGTCCAATTTTAATGAAAATAAAATTTTTGATTTTCGAGAGGAATTAAATGGGCTTAACAAATGTAACGAAAATTTAAAGGAATTAAATTTGAGATTTGTAAAAATAATTAAATTACTTGAAAATGAAAATTCATGTTTTAAAGCTCACATTGAGTCTTTGCAAATCTCCTTATCTCAAAAAGATATTTTTCGTGAAAAGCTCATGGACTTACATTCAAATTTTGATATTTTAGAAAAGTCCAAGAAAGAGAGTGAAAATCGTGAAAAGACTCTTAGGGACAAGTTTGCTCATATTGAGGGAGAGCGTGTTAAACTTCTAGGAATTATTGAAAATTTAAAGAAGGGGTCCCATAATTTTGAGGAGTCTAATTTATTACTTGAGTCCGAAATTTGAAAATTGAAAAATGACTTTCAAGACTCTAGTAGTTGTTCTAATGGTTCTAGCACATCATGTTCAAATTCTTCCATTGCTAAAGCTAAAACCATTGTTTGTTTTAGAGGGTCAACTTTGTCCAAAGACTTTAAAAAGGGTCACACCTTAGGTAACATTCCTCGTGTTTACACATGCTTGCATTGTGGTAGGAAAGGTAACCTTAGGTCATATTGTTTTGATCTTAAAAGAAGTCCAAGGAAATCTTTATCTAGCATTTCATTATTTCCCAATCCCCATCATTTTAAATATAAATCTATATGGGTTAGTAAATCATTACTAAATGCGCTAGATACAAGATTTGTTGATTCTCATTTTCTATCACATGAAACCTCCCTTGCTAAATTTAAAGGTTGAATGTGTTAGTGTTTTATGCATACTCTACCTTTTTGTGCTTCATATTATATATCATTGCTAGATGTATGCATGTTTAGTCATTTTCTAGTCATTGTCTCATTTCATATCATATGCTAGAAATTATGACTTGTTTATCTTTTTGTATTATATTTTGTGTTTGAATTAATTGAAAAATATAAAAAGATTTTTGTTTATCATTTGTGTTTTATATATTTCATTTAAGCTTAATGAAAAATACAAATGATTTATGTTTATTCTTTTGAGTATATATATTTATTTTTGGTGAAAAATGTTAAAAACTCAAAAAGATTTTTTTTATGTGTATTTTGGTTTGACACACTTTAAGTGGCATATACTTGTGTTTGAATCCCATCTTTTACGCTCCCATGTGGCTAGAACTTTTGGTTTAGATTGTCAATCCTTAAAATGTTCTTTACCATATTTTATGGAGTAGTTGGATTTTGTGTTGTTTAAATGGATTCTATTTCTATATGCCTCTCTTCACACATGCACGAGGTCTTTTGAAATCTTAATGTCACATGTTATATTTGAGGTTTTTTAGGTGTTCTCCTACCAATATAGTCATCTACATATCTATGACCTAGGAGGACTAGTGCATGTCAAAATCCGTTGCATGTGAGATTTGTGTGAAAAAATGTAAACATGATAAATAAATATGCACGGGGAAGGGATCCGAAAGGACTAAGTGATCCTTTGCGATAGTAAGCCACCGTTTATTGGATCTAAAAGAAATACGTGATCCAAAGGCCTAAAAACAGAATATTTGGCATTAAAAAGAAAACAATTGCCAAGGCCTATGTTTGTTTGATATATTCATTCAAAAGCAAAAGAATAAATATGCTTATTGAGGGATAATTGGATGGTATATCAACGGTTTGCACAATGTACGTTTATCCTAGTTGTTTTTAATGTCATGACTCTATTTGGTTTGCAAAATCATCATCATGATAGACTTGTATGCATTGTGTATGTTTGTTCATTGAGTTGAATCTATATTGTCACATGAGGTTATATTTAACTGTGATGAAGTTTTCAATCAAATGAGAACTCCGTGAACGTTTCTTAAGTGTTTGGGTTTAAATTTAATCGTTACTAGTTCACACCCCAACACTTCCGTTTCCACGTGACACATTTTTGCCATACGAGTGTGCAAACTTATTGTATTTTGTGTCATGTGTGTGTTTATATCTATATATATATATATATATGCAAGTTCTTCATTGGCATATTTCTAGTTTATATATATATGATATTTGATTGTCTTTTCCTTGCTTTTATTGACCATATGCTTTAATGTCTTAACACTTTAAGCTTCAACGTGTTTCTTAGTTCTTTATCCTTTGCCTATTCCTGAACAAAAAGGGGGAGAAAATGATAGGGGGAGAAATGGTATCTAATCCTATTATTATCGTATCTTAGTTTGGGGGAGATTTATCTTAGGGGGAGACATCTTTCTAAGTAGGTCATGTGCTTGTTAAAGGGGAAGAATTAATTTAGAGGGAGTAATTAATTAATTGCATTTAATACTTTGATATTCCCTATGCATTTGATGAGTTTGCTTAAGTGTGTAGGATTTCTTCTAAAGCGGCATTGTTTAAACGGCAAAGCGTTTGATCCTTGGGTTGATTCAAGTTTGGGTGGGTTATGTTTTGAGTCTAGTAGAGCTTGACGGCCCTTTAGGATTTTTGTTTGGTTTTTGTCCCGGAATAGCCAAAGGGGGAGATTTGTAAGGACACAAATTTCCAATTGAGTCCATATATAGTTTTGGCTCAATTCCGGACAAAAACATTTATTCATAGGATAGCATTTAATTGTAATATTCTCAAGCCTATGAAGTGTTTGTTGAAGACGTAGCGGCAAAGAGTATAAAGCTTCATCCAATATGCCGGTTTGTGTGCCTCGTTTCTACATCATCAACCATAGTTCCATGCTCCCAAGGTATGACTGCAATATTATATTTATAGGAGCTTGGAACAAAGTTTATTGGGTGTTAGGTTTTGTAAAAACTGTGTTTTAATTTTCAGAAAGAATTAAACAAAACTTTAAAATAAGTTTATAAAGTTTTCTGGGCTAAAATTGAATTTTCCAACTTTCTGGTTTTTCGTTCGATAGAGTCGTTCGAACGAGATTTTCGTTCGAACGAACCTGCCAACGAGTTCCCATATTAGGCCACTGACATGTCGTTCGATATGTCGTTCGAACAAACCTTCTGTTCGAACGAGATATCCAACGAGATTCCAACGAGTTCAATCTGTAACGTCGTTAGAAGTCTCGTTCGAACGAGATTTCGTTCGAACGAAATGTCGTTCGAACGAGATGCCAGGCGGGAACAGTTTTTGGCAGTTTTGTACCCACTTCCCCACTTGGTTTTAAACCAACTTTTTCAGTCAATATGTGCGGGAAGAACATTTTCCACCTTAACTTTTCCAATCCATTTTCATCTCTTAGAGAGAGTTTGAGAGAAAATTGTCTTAAGGAAAATGTTCATGTTTTGAGTGAAATTTTTAGAGAAAAATATCCATCACTCTAGTGTTTACACCCAAATAAGTTTATTCCAAGTTCTCATATACGTATCAATTGCTTGGAGTTTGGCACCGGTTTATCTCTTCCATTTCAAAGAGAAGTTTTGGTTTGCTTCTACATCCATCAAAGAAGAAGACGTTTCGTTGCGATTCTACCCACTTGGAGAAAGGCTCCATATACGGGTGACGGTGACCATATAAATTCCTATCGGTGGATTCCGAGACCGCGGTGGTGTTCCAAGGTTATCCGCTAGGAAGAGGTGTCTACAAGAAGAAGCGTCGAGGCTTGAGAGGGATCGAGTCGTGCATTGTAAGTCTATCTGTCTTGTAATTGTAATTCCGTATCTAATGGATTTGTGGCTAGGGCCGTCCGAGGTTGTTTCCCGTCTTGGGTTTTTCCTCGTACATCGCGGCGTAGTGTGATTGGTTTATTTTATCTTGCTTAAATAACGTAGAACACATGTTTATAATAATTCAAGATAAAATTCGATTTAAATCATCACACTCACTTTAATTGGGACTTATATTAAATATTGGGTAAAATTTATTTAATTGTCATTTTCTAAAATTTGGTTTCGCCTAATTTGCTAATATTGATAAATATGACTTAGGCAAATTTCTGGGACTTGGATTATTTAACTTAGTTTAAGTTAATATATTAATTGTTTAATTTTACTTCACTTGGTGCAATTTTAATTTGTTTCATGTAATTGTAATTCCGTATCTAGTGGATTTGTGACTAGGGCCGTCCGAGGTTGTTTCCCGTCTTGGGTTTTTCCTCGTACATCGCGGCGTAGTGTGATTGATTTATTTTATCTTGCTTAAATAACGTAGAACGCATGTTTATAATAATTCAAGATAAAATTGGGTTTAAATCATCATACTCACTTTAATTGGGACTTATATTAAATATTGGGTAAAACTTATTTAATTCAAGTCATTTGCTAAAATTTGGTTTCGCCTAATTTGCTAATATTGATAAATATGACTTAGGCAAATTTCTAGGACTTGGATTATTTAACTTGGTTTAAGTGAATATATTAATTGTTTAATTTTACTTCACTTGGTGCAATTTTAATTTGTTTCAAGCAATTAAAATTTGTTGTTTTGTGTTAAAGTTGAACCATCACCTTTACGCTTCCGCATCGAGTTTCTACATTCAAAGGAAATTTACTTTTACAAATTGGTATCAGAGCTTTGATTTAGAAAGGCTCGCACTTACAATATCCATTATTCTCCCATGTGTTGTTATACTTTCTTATCACTTTAAACCATGAAATAACTTATTGGCCAAACACAAATTGCACATATTATTCTAGAACATTACAATAGAACTTTCTTTAATACAGTTTACGACTATTGTAAAGTACAAATATTTGTATCTTTGTCTAGTGAATAGTAATGAAAAGGTTTTCATTATAATGTCATTATGGTAAACCTATTGAAAATAATTTTTCTTAATCACGTACACAATACAACAAAAACAGGTATAGTCTTAAGTATGGTTTCCAAGCCATCTCCAAAAGCAAGGAAGAAAAAAATAAAAAATATTTGAAATAAAATTTTCATAATTAAAATGATTTTCTAAGGGATGATTTGTGAATTAGCTACTAATATAATAACATGCAAGTAAAAATGTTAAAATGAGTAAATTAATGAAAATAATGTTTGATAAAATCAAGTTTTGGGAATCCACCTGCAATGTTTAAATTTATTTTAATTAAGTAATTTTTAATTTTAGGACACTAAGAAAAATCTAATCCATCAATTTGACTCTCGGTACACTTGTGACAAAAATAGTTATATTTTAAAAAACAATTAATTTCAAACTCTCACAAACTCTAGAAAATTATATTAAAATATTCCTAATGAAGTTCTCACTAAGAATTATCCTTTAAAAATATTTAGTCCTTAAAAATTATGTTTGGAGTTAGAAATTTAGAAAAAAAAATTACCCCAAGAAAAGCTTTAGTCTAGAATTATTCTCAAGAAAATAGTCTAATAAAATATCAATTCTTTTTTCAATGATTATTTACCCTTTCTCAAGGAACGAATTAAAGTGTGGAGGTATACTATTAATGTACAAATGACAACAATAAAAAAACATTTGCAAAACTAAAATAAACATGAAAAATCGTAGAGGCTTCATAAGTTCTCTTGAATGGGCTATTAACACATAAAGCGTAATAATATATCCTTTTGAGGATTGTAAAAATGTAAGAATATAGAAAGAAGATGATCAACCATGTCTCCTTTCATACAACAGTATCTCCCATGCTTGAATAAAATTCACCCAGAAAATATGAGTGAACAAGAATAAAAATGCTCTCAACTCTATATTGAAACGTATCTTACAAACAAATTATTCCATCATATCAATATATCCAGCCTCACTAAAAAACTCTCTACAATATTGGACTAAACAAAATTACACTATAAACTAACTCAAAATTTGGATTATAAGCTAGTCCTAAAAAATAAGAAACTCTACTGAAATTTGATGTGGTTTTCAAGATATGAAACACCCTTTTTAATGTTCATGGCCATTACATATATAAGTGAGGTAAGGGATTATGTTTTTGTTTAGAAGGGAAAATGGAATTCAAATAAGATGGGGTGAGTGTACAAATTAGAGGTAGTAGTGGATAGGAGAATTTTTTCATTATTGGCTATTGTGTTTTGTTGGAATTAGGATAGAGAGATTAGGGGGTAAGTGATTATAAGTTTGGTGCAGAGATGGAAGTTGGACATGATGGTGTCGGGTGTATGTTTTATGTGAGCTTTAGAAAGACAAAATGGTATGATAGAAAAACGAGATGTTTGTGTTAGGAGATATAAGAGGACGGATGAGAGGAGAGAAGAAGAGTAAATGAAAAAAATTTAAAAATGAAAGGAGAGAATAAAGAGATAGGGGAGAAATAGGGTTATTGTGTGAAGATTTTATATGATCCAGGAGAGATAGAAATCGATGAACGAGAGTGAGAATGATAGAGATAGTGAGTACGTAAGGGGAAAAAGAAAGAAGAGAAAAAAAGATATGGAAAGGTTATGTGTTGTTCGCAAGATAGTGGATATGAGCATGAGGGAAACAGATAGATGGGAAGAGAATAGGAGAGGTGAGTAAGATCCACTACCAGCATAAGTAGGTGTAAAAGGAATGATAAGAAAAAATGAAAGAGAGCGCGAGGCATATATATAGATAGATAGAATGAGAGTGGGAGGGAGTTAGCATCTTAAAACTTTTAGGTGGAGAGATGGAGGCAAATGGGGACAACCCATGTCGATCATATTTTTTATGGGGGTGTAGGGGTAATACTATATATATGAGAGAGAGGGAGAGAGAGAGAAGGGGGGGGGGGGGGAGAAAGAGGGGAGAGAGAGAGAGAGAGAGAGAGATGCTAAGGGACCAACGTACAAAAAAATATAGAGGGAATGGTAGGGGCACGCAGTGGGGTAAATTTTGGGTTGTATGTTAAGGAGTGTATGTGTGTCATATCATCTATATATATATATATCAAAATCTAAACAAATATACAACGTATAGATAGTGCCTACATATATAAACACGTAAACATACATAACACTTGTGCAAACATAATAATATATATTGAACCTAATACATACATATAGATACAAATAAATAAATAAATAATTATACTTACATGCATATAATAAATTATATACAATATACAAGCATATGTTAACATATAAATACTAATACTAATATAATAATTACACACAAACGTATAGATATCACAAATAGTACACGTACAAATAAAGCACATACACAAACACCAAAACAGGAACGAAATGATATACAAATAATAATACCCACGGAAAGAAACATATAATAATAATAATAATAATTATTATTATTATAATAATTGTTGATGTCTAAAAATAGACTAACTCTGATTCTATAATCACAGATAAAAATAATAGAAAGAACTCAAACCACACACATAAGAGACAAATATTTTAGAGTGGTTCAACTATAAAATAGCCTACATCCACTGTTGTTGTTATTAAGTAGGGTTTACAATAGCTCAGTGCGGTGTGCATATGAGTGATTCGAGTTGTCCCCTGAGCTAAGGGATTAGTTTTCATTTATAGGGGTGCAAAACCCTAAAGATGGAACACCTTTATATTGCTAGGTGTTTACATCTCTATACAATAAGTAAAACTCTTGGAATTAAGAGTTGGTTGGTATCCCATCCGAGTAACTATTGATGTTCCTGTTGGTTGGAAATCTAGTGTTGATTGGCCTTCCAGCCGACTAAGTGTCTCTGAAGCCGATCAAGTAGGCTGGTCGGCTAAGTTAGATGACAGGTGTGCATTCATCATTAGTCCACGTGGGAGTATAATTTTTACCAACAACAAAAGCTCCCAATGCTTCATGCTTGATGCTTGCGTGAAAGTATGGAGTATTTAGCCCAAGAAATTGCTCAGTGTACTGTTTTAGTGTTTGGTCGGTCAACCGACCTCCCATACTTGTAAAAATTTCTATTGTCACGTTTGATGATGGCATTTTTGTGAATAATTCAAACTTTTATGAATAGCCAAAGGGCACAGTCCTCTTTTAATGCTTTAAAAAGCGTGCAGCCGGCGGTAGCTATATGGTTCATTCAGTTAATAATTTCTTTCCCATTTCTTAAGGCAACCTATAAATAGGTACAAAGTTTCCCGCTTTATTTTCTACCTCAAATATTCTTAACTTTAGTTTCCTCTTTGCTTCTGAGTTTTTCTCTGTGCGATCGTTTGCTGCCATTTTTCTTTAGTTCTTGTTGAATCCTTACATCCCTATAAGATTTCCTTCCTTTCTGTCTGTTTTATCTTCTTTCTTTTTGTTTAACCATGGTTCACATAGTTTATGAGAAATCTTTAGATGAATTTAGAGAAAAAAGAAAAATCCCTTCTTGGGTCGACTTAGAGATACCCAGGGGTAGCATTGAAATTTATTCCCTTTCCAAGGGTAATTGGATCCCAACTTTGTTTATAGCAAAGTGTGGTATCACCTTTCCACCAAATCCTTTTTTCTTCATTTTTGCTACTATTTTAACGCATTCCCTACTAGAGTAGCCCCCAACACCTGGAGCACTACACCAAATTGGGCGATTGGTCATGAATTTTGTCCCTCACCAGTGGATATGGGTCCCGGATTTCGTCCATGACCGAATCGTGCATGACCATCTTCATTTGTCACGACCCAAATCCCTAACCACATCGTTGGTCACGGATCTCAGGGGTCACAACATATGGCCGCAGGCACTAGCCGTGACCCATACACACACCCCAAGGTCGTGACTCACCGTTTAATTTACATGAATGTTCACGATGCGGGTCACGACTCAAAGCCGTGACCAATCCTTCAGCGTATGAAAATGGTCATGGACATTGTCATGGTCCTGGACTATGACCCATACTTTGATGTTATCAGAATGGTCACGGCCCTAGGCCATGACCCACTTTGATGTTCCTAAAATGGTCATAGCCCTAGGCCGTGACCCATTTTATGCGTGACAAAAATTAAAGATGGTCATAGAATATGGTCGTGACCATTTTTAACTATATTAAAAAAAATTGGGCAGAATTTTCTCTATTGTATGCAGATTCTAAAACCTACGTAATGTAAATCCCGCACGAACATAATGCTAAATAATAAATTATAAAATCCCAAATGATCATGGGACCCCCGATTTGAGAGCACAGTAATTTTTTAAAATTTAGGTTGTGCTCTTAAATTGGGGTCTCGTGGTCACGCGATTGGTTCCTACGAGCTATGTTGGTTTCGTGCGAGGTGTTGGCACCGCTCACGGGGCCGTATGGGCGATATTTTGTGGTTTCTCATTTTAATGTCATGTTTTCAAGCCTAAGTGTAGATATTTTGAAATTTGGATCGTGCTCTCAAATCGTGGGTCCCGTGGACACGCGGTGAGTTCTTATGAGGTACATTGATCCCATGCAAGGTGTTGGCACTACTCACGGGGCCGTATCGGATTTTTTGAGGTTTCATCCTCTAACGATATGTTTTCAACCCTAAGTGTAGATATTCTAAAATTTATGACATGATCTCAAACTGGGGGTCCTGTGGCCACACGATCAGTTCCTACGAGCTACATTGGTCCCGTGCGAGGTGTTTGTGCTTCTCACGGGGCCTTTGGAGGGGTGTTTCAAGATTTTGCCCTCTAACGGAAAGTTTTCAAGCCTAAGTTTAAATATTTTGAAATTTCGGTCGTGCTCTCAAATCAAGGGTCCCGTGTCCACACGGTCGGTTTTAACGAGCTATGTTGGTCTCGTGAGAGGTTTTGGCGCCACTCACAGGGCTATTTTGGGGGTTTTTCAGGGGTTAGTCCTCTAACGACAAGTTTTCAAGATAAGTGTAGATATTCTGAAATTTGGGTCGTGCTCTAAAACTGGGGGTCCTATGGCCACGCGGTCGGTTCCTACGAGCTACGTTGGTCCCGTGCGAGGTGTTTGTGCCGATTACTGGGCCGTATGGGGGGTGTTTCGAGATTTTGCCATCTAACGGTAAGTTTTCAAACCTAAGTGTAGATATTCTAAAATTTTGGTTATGCTCTCAAACTGGGTGTCCCATGGCCACGCGGTCAGTTCCTACGAGCTACGTTGGTCCTGTGCGAGGTGTTGGCACCGCTCATGGAGCCATTTGGGGGGTGTTTCTAGGTTTCTCCCTCTAATGGCAAGTTTTCAAGCCTAAGTATGGATATTCTGAAATTTGGGTTGTGCTCTCACACTAAAGGTCTCATGGCCATGCGATCGGTTCCTACAAGCTACATTGGTTCCGTGCGAGGTGTTGGCACCGTTCATAGGGCCATTTGGAGGGTGTTTTGGGGTTTTTCCCTCTAACATCTTGTTTTCAAGAAAAATGCGGTGTGTTGTAGAGTTCATTGAAATTATTATGGAAAGGAGTCCCGGATAATATGATGCGTTTTCCCATTTGGAATATTCTATCAAACTCTAAACCAAATAAGATTCATGGACAACATAGACTTTCCAAAGGAAACAGAGTTCCATGTGCTTCTCTAGTTTGTTATAGATCCCGCCCCTTAACATTTTTCTTTGTATACATCCTTTATACGGGATTCCATCCCCTTAGGTGGGTTTGATTTATTGAATTATTTGCTTATCAAAAGGAAAAAAAAACACTTCTAAATCTATTGTAGTTATAAGAAATTGTTACCATACTCCTTAATAAACTACCACTTGTGTTATAATAATCGAGATGAAACCCAAAGCGCAAGCAGTAAAATGCATATTAACTCCCAAAACATAACCCATAGAAAAATAATAGATACATCAATGTTGAGCATGAAAAATAACCGGTAAGAATTCTTCTTTTCTTATTGTTAACCTTGAAGCAAGTTTGCCTAAGCTTCTTAGTTCTTTCAGTGAAATCAAATTCTGGCACCAACTCCATTATTTTTTTGTTCTCTTCCCGCATTTTTACCTCATTCACCAACTCCAACTTTCCGTTATAATGATGAATTCATCTGACCATTTGCCTTTATTTGCAATTCCTGGTTGATTTTAACCGGATGATGGAGAAGGATGACCAACTGTGTTCTTCTCTACAAGAAGTTAAAGAGTCCTTTAAAAGTCTGAAGAATTCTTCAGTAGAGTCCCTACGAGCTTCGGAGTCAAAGAAAGAGTATTGGGAAGAAAAGTTAAGGACGACCAATGATAGGGCCAACAATGTTGAGGGTAAAATAAAGGTTGTTGAGGAGAGAGCAAAAGATGATAAAGGCAAGGCCAAGACTGCTGAGGAGAAGCTTGCAGAGGTCACCACTCAAGCCAAAAATGTTGAAGACAAGGTGACTGATCTACCTTTAGATGTTGTTTATTTGAAGGCCAAAGGCAAGGATATTTTTGATAAAGGATGGGAGAAGGCTATTTTTGTTGCCTCTGCTCTATGCTAAAAAACTTTCCTTGAAGGAAGGGTGGGTTGAGGCCTTGAACTTAGTCGGCACTAAAGAAAGCTCTGAATTCTTTGTAAGGCATGATCCTAGTACTCCTCCCAATTTAGATGAGGAATTTGGTGATGAGAAGGGATTAGGAGAATTTTATGTTATGCCTCCAGAATCTTTAGTGGTGCCCAACACCAGTGCCTACTTACTAGTTGTTGGGAAAGACCAAGCCAAGGACAAGGACAAACTAGGTAACTTTTTGTTTATTTTTGTCCTTTCTTTCTTAATGATGTAACAACTTTTGTACTTCAACCATTGATTAATGAAAGAACAACGTTTCGCCTCCACTTTTGGTGCTTTTGAATGATCTTGATTTCTTATTGAATTGCATTATTTACTACTTGTGTTGTCTGATTCCACAAACTTATATATATTTATGATTTTCCAGTTTAATTCTAGGAAGAAAGCCATAATTTTTATTGAATCTGATTTTCTCAGGCGAAGTAGGAACCTTCTAAAAGCTGGTTATGTTCCCATTTTTTAGGAAGACTTAACCGGGTTTCTCAACCCTGAAGTCTCCGAGCAAGACAAATAATCATATATCTATCTTCATTACTTATTAGAGAGGAATGATGTTAATAATGTTGCATACTATAAGATGATCAAGAAATTACAAGAAGATCACACACAGTCCAAAGACCTACTCTATGCTGATTATAAATCCAAGTATAAGGCTTTAAGTGAAGTATGGAGTTTTGATAAGAAGTTGAAGGATATCACCTCTACTCTAAATAGTAAGGAACTATCTTTGAGACAAGATTTGAATAGTTCTAGCTCAATCCCTGCCATGTTAAAGAAAGAAAATAATGCCCTGAGGGATGAACTTGACAACTTGAAGAAATTAGCTACTACTATTCCCGATAAAGGTGCTTCTTTCTTAGATAAAGAAAATGTAAGATTGTTGGAAGAATTGGAAGCACTGTAACATAAAACAACTAAATCTGGGCAAACTTCTAGGCAGAGGACGATTGTTTGGCCTACGATCGGGGAAGAAAGAACTAAGAAAACTCTTTCCAACGAAGCTTCCCTATTCAAGGAAAATGATACTATCATTGCTGGCCAAACTGCTCAACTGAAGGACAAAGACATTTTTATTAAGAACCCCTAAAATCAGGTGGAGAGTTTGATCTTCCAATTCCACAAATAGCCCAGGGAGGTTTGGATGGAGGGTTATAATGAGGCATTAACCCACATGGATGAACACCTTGCTCAAAGCAATCATGAAGGCTACAAATGGGGATGGACCAACTTGCTAACCTCGCTGATGTATGATCTGAACAGTACTTTGTGGCATTGGAATGACCCAGGTTTCTTGGACTGTGATAAGCCTCCATTTAAGTGGGACACAACATGGATTCCTCCTAATGCCATTCCCCAATGCTTGATGACTACGTATCTAGGGATTATGGTCTTCATGATGTGCATGAGATATTCCGACCTCCACACTTGCTTGATAAGCCAAGTAGAAGTAACAGACAGATGTTAAGGGACTTTAACAGAATAAACTCTCCATATACCTTGGATGATCCTCATGCGAAAATGGATAAGGGACAACGAAAGCGTCCAGCAGAATAAATGTACTTTTCTTGTACTGCCTTTGTTTATTTATGTCCATTGTAAATGATCTTTCATCAATGAAATGGAGTTATTATTGATTTAATTCATTTTATGATTGTGATTAATCTTTTTGCCGACTAGATAAATTGTATAAATATTAGTTAATCGGTTGATAGACTAAATAACCTGATCAATTGTTTAATATATGATTTATGTTTGAATCATGTATACGAACTTAGATTCGATTAATGCACTCAGATAAAATTGTGAATGGATTTATTATATTAAGTTGTAGCATTAGTTATCATTGACAACCAAGTGTATTAAAAATGCATAAGTATTCCAGTATTTTGACCTGGTCGGTTAAAACTTTGGGTTTTACTGACTTATTATTTGTGACTTGCCGAGGACAAATCATACATGAAGTTTGAACTTTTCTGAAGATGGAAAAGTTTGAAAATTTTGAGCCATGTTATATGGCGAAAAAAAATTTATGAACTTTTCTGAAGTTGGAAAAGTTTTGAAAAGTTTGAACCATGCCCACCTCAGAGATGAACTTTTTTGAAAATTTTGAATTGAAATGACTACACCAAAAAGTCTAAATTGCCACCTTTGAACCGGAGATCTTTGTCATGGTAATTGACTGTGACAAAAAAACACGCGTTTTTTGTTACGGTCAAAGACCTTGACAGGTCCGTGACAACTCTTATAATTAAAAAACTATGCGCCTCTTTTTTCCCACCGTTTCCTTTCCCTCCATTTTCTCTCTACTTCTTGAGCGACGATTTTCTCTCTCTCTACGTTTTAGGTCATTTTTTCTTCTCTCTCTCTCTCTCTCTCTCTCTCTCTCTATTTCCTTTGTATATATATGTGTGTGTGTGTGTGTATATGTGTGTGTGTGTACGTGTATATGTGTATATGTGTGTGTGTGTATAGAATTGCATGTGTGTGTGTGTGCAGGTATGCATGTGTGTTTGTGTGTGTCGTATGTGTGGGGGGAGTGGGGGCGGGGTCTGGGGGGTATGGATGTGTGTGTGTGTAGGTGTGTGGTGGGGGGAAGTGGGAGTGGTGGTAGGGTGTGTGTGTATGGGGTTATCTCAGTGTGTGTGTGTGGGGGGGGGGGGGGGGGGGCAGGACAGGGCAGAGGACCGTGTGTGTAGGAGTGTGTGTGTGTTAGTGTGTGTGATATTGAATTTGAATTAGACAATTTGATGTTCACCGGCCTTACTAATTGCATTGGCATTGATATTGAATTTGAATTGAATTGAAATTGAAAGAAATTCAAATTGGACTTGAAATTAAAATTTCAATAGAATTTAATTGGTAAAAATTGAAATTGAAATTGAATTGGTATGGATATTGGTACAAATTGAAATTGAATTTGAATTAAATGAAACATACTTTAAATTAAATGAAATATAATTTAAATTACATAATTAAATGAAACATAATTCTATCCTTTAAATTAAATACTTTAAATTAAATTAAACATACTTTAAATCTTATGCGTACTTTAAATTAAATGAAACATACTTTAAATTACATAATTAAATGAAATCTCTTGAATTGTGATAAGACATATTTAAATGAAACATACTTTATATTACATATAGTACGCACATATACTATACTTCTATTCTTATGCGTACGCATTCAATTGCCCTTAGACCCGTTCGAGAGCCATTACCCCTGTAATGATATCTCTCGAATTGTCCCGTTTGGATAGTTTGGGATAGCATAGTTTATGTATAATAATATTCTTAATGTATTAAACGTGTTACTTTTGGGGGAAGTTCTGCAGTAGTATCTTAATGTTCTCTGGGTACATATTAGATGATGTGATATTAAGTGTTATTTCAATTGGTAAATTGAAATAACACTCACACTTGCGAATCTATGTCGTCTACTTGAAAAACTATGGGGATATGCAACCGAATTTTCCTCAAATTATAAAAATGTTCCTGAGTTATTAAATATATTACCGAAATATGCGGTCTTGAATGGGATAGTACCACTCACCCTTTAGAGGAGATGGAGGCAATAGGAATTTGAATTCACGAAAAAATTTACATTAAGTCAACTTCTTATATAGCACTTGCTTCAGGGGGTGCATGCCTACATGTATTCTCATTTAAATGCACGACATAACGTTATTGTAACATTTATAACTAATTTAAATTACATATAGTGCGCATAGATACTAGCCTTCTAGTTCTTATGCGTGTATATTGAATAGATGATTGTTTATATTAATGGGAACTAAATGGTGACACTTTTTAAACTAATCCCCGAATATATGCTTCTTACCCATAATAAGTGATTGTTTGTAGTAGCTGTGATGGGATAGCCTAAATACAAAGAGTGGATGGGTGAGACAAATATATTGAGGGATGTGTTTCCCAGAAGTACTAATGCATTTGTGAAATGCGCAAAGAGATGTCATGATGATGAAGAGTTTTCATGTCTGTATTCTAGGTGTTCGAATGGTAAGGTGTTTGAGTGGAAAACAAGTGAACTACATTTGTTAAGATGGGGTATGCGAGATAGTTATCGAATTTGGGTTTTCCATGGGGAACTGAAAGTTCCTTTTGTACCGGAGCAACCTTCACAATAACCTTCAACAAGTAGGATAGATGTACAAGGGGAGGATGACAATGTAGATCATAATATGCTAGAGGATTTAGTTGATGATGCATATGGAGTTAATGAAGTGGAAGAGAATGAGGTCACTAACGATGCACAAGGTTCAGGTGGTCAAGAAGATATTAGGATAAACCTTGACAATGACTACCAAAGTTTAAAATTTAAGGCGACCCAACCGTTATACTTTGGCTATGAGAAATATCAAACAACTTTACATGCCATGGTTGGTTTGCATAGTGTGAAGACCAAATATGGTTTGTTTGGAAATAGCATGATATGAATTTTGAATTGGGTGAAGGGATTTCTTCCCCAGCAGAATACGCTTCCAAACAACTATCCTACTATGAAAAATAGTTTGAAAGGTTTGGGAATAAAGTATAAATCAATTCATCCTTGTGTGAATGACAACATACTATATAGAAAGGAGTATGAAAATCTCGATCGGTGTTCGGTATGCGATGAACCTAGATATGTCCAAGTTACTAGAAAAGAAGGCACAAGCTCAAAAGTTCCTCAAAAAGTGTCAAAATATTTTCCCGTTGGACCGACATTAAAGCGATTTTTCATAGTACTATGGACAGCAGAGGCAATGACTTGGCATGCTAGGGAAGAAGCGGGGGATAATCTCACGCGTCATCCTATTAATACTACAGCTTGAAAGAGGTTGAGTTTGAGTATCCCATTTTTTCTCGAGAACAGCGTAACATTATTTTGGAAATATTAACATATGGTTTCAATCCATTTGGAAATATAAGAACCAATCATAGTGTATGGATAATGATCCTGGCCCCACTCAACCTCCCTCTTTCACAGTGTATGAGACCTGAATTTTTGATGTTGTCTTTGTTGATACCTGGGCCAAAGGCACCAAGTGAGGACATCGATGTCTACCTGGCTCCTTTGGTAGAAGAATTAAATGACTTATGGGAAGAGGGTGTGCAAGAATTTAACTCTTTTAGAAAAGAAGAGTTTACGGTGAAAGCTATGTTGATGTGGGAAATTTATGATTCTCCAACTTATGGGACATTATCTTGTTGGGTAGTACATGGTTATTTGGGGTGTCCTATTTGTGGAGAGGAGGCTGAATCTCTTAGTCTCCATGTTAGCTCAAAAAATGTATACCATTGACATAAGAGGTTTTTACCCTCGCTCATAGTTTTAGATTTGAAAAAGGTTCCAATTTTTTATCGGCTGGGGTTGAACATACGCTATCGCCGAGAAAACTTCCAGGCTCATAAAATAAAAGTAAATTTTCTAATTGTGGCCCAAATACAACAGGTAAGAATCCTAAATTTAAGAATGTCAAGCATAAGAAGACCCCAAATGTGAATCAAATTGAGACAAGAAAAGCATGGTCTTGGAGGTCAAATTTATTTGACTTGCCTTATTGGAAGAACAACCCGATGCACCATGTATTGGATGTGATGCACGTAGAGAAGAATATCACTTAACATATTGTGGGCACACGCCATGGGGGGAGTCATTTGCGGGATGAAAAAATGCACGAAAAGACCTTAAAGCGTTTAAACTTAAGTCACAACTATGGTTGAAAGAATATAGTATGAGAAGGACAATAATTCTCCCTGGTGCGTTTACTTTGACGAGTGAGGAAAGGAAGTTGATTTTAGACACAATATATAATTTGAAAGTTCCATCTAATTTTTTGTCCAACTTGTAAAGGATTGTGAATCATGATACCCATGATTTAAATAAGTGTTATGCTACCTATGATTTAAATAAATGTAAGTCCCACGATTGGAATGTGATCATGTAATTGGTTCCTCTATTGTTTCAGCACTGTTTCTCCAAGAACAAGGATTTACAGAGGGCTATTATGCAAAATAGTATAAGCTTCTCACTTTTATGTGAGAAGGTAGTCAATCGAGATCACATAGTGGCCGCAAAATTGGCGATGAACGAATCGATTTATATGTTGGAGAAGTACTTTCCCCCATATTTCTTTGACATAAATGTTCACTTGTTGGTACACCTATGCGACGAGGCACTTCTTTGCGTCCCACCTAGATATTTGTGGATGCATCTGTTTGAAATATTGATGAATTTTTTTAAAGATTACGTCAATAATACATGATACATTCGAGGATCAATTGCAGATGAATACATCACTGTGGAGTTATTAATCTACACTCGAGAATATATGCCTGAATCGACCAGCGTGGATGACATTGATGAGTTCGTCGATGAGTGTGGTCATGTGATGGGCAAACGAGTGAAATTAATCAGTTTGCAACATGAACAAGTAACTCGTTATCTATTTGACACATATGAAGATGTCAAAGAATGGAAAACGTAAGTTTCAATTATTTTAACTTTTACATTATTTTAATTTTTACATGATTAATTTTGTAATACATTCGTCAAGATCTATATAGAAAATATGAAGCCTATGAGAACAATAAAAGACGAAAAACAATGGCACAATCTGATAGCAAATTTAGGTTTTGGTTATCACATAGGGAAATTATAATGAAAATGGTTGTTATTAAATGTCACATTACAAGAAAGCTTTACAACTAAACTAATTAATTTATCTATATTCTCAGCTCTTAAAGACGGGTGATGCGACATCAAGGCTTGCTCTTCTAGCCATTGGACCCTTGTTAATGGCACAAGAGTACAAAAAGTATCAACTGCATGGTTACGTATTCGGTGCAAGGGTGTACGAGGAAAATACAAATGTATAGAACTCGGGCATTTTATACAAGGCTCTTATTTTCATCGGAGTGAGCGCAAAAAATAAAAACCTCGTTGAAGCTGAAATAACTTACTATGTTGTAATTCAAAATATATTTGAATTGGAATATATAAGCTTCAAAGAGGTTGTATTTTACTATGATTGGGTAAGAGTTAAGGATAAAAATGCTTATAAAGTTGATCCTGACACCAATTTGATCATAGTTTACTTGTCCAAGTTGAAGAGCAACAAACATATGAGCGATGAGCCATTTGTTTGTGCTTTTCAAAAGATCAAACAAGTGTTTTACTCAGAGGATATCAACAACGAGCCGTTGTCAATCATACTACATGCGCCAAAGCGTCTAAACTGTAGTGTGGATGACTTGCATGGTCCTACCAAATATGAATCCATTTTTTATGATAACCCGAATTTGAAACATTTTTTAAATTTGTAATAAGTATTCCAATTATTTGTAATGACCAGTGGCTATATTATTCTAGTGCTTTATTATTATCGAAGGATAATTTAATGCTTTTTATTCATTTGTACTTGATTATTTTAATGCTTGTAATAACCAGTGGGTGTCTTCTTCTAGTGCTTTATTATTATCGAATTTGAAACAAATTTTTTTTTATGGTTAGTGAATATGTTAATTAGGATTTTAATCAATTTAATAATTAATTCAAAGTCCATGACCAAAGAGTGTGTGTTTTGTGGGGGTGGGGGTGCAGTGTGCATGGGGGGAGGGTTTGCACTGTGCGTGTGTGTAAATTCAATTTGGTATTGGGTATTGGTATTGGTATAGATTTAAAATGATATAAATTGGTATTGAGAATGGTATAAATTGAAATTGATATCGTATGTATTGTTATTATCGGATTTGAGGATTAATCCAAACTCCATATACATGTTTGTACTCATAATAACAATTTTTGTAGAAATGTCTTCATCCGAGCACGGTAGCAAAGGCGATGAGGGTTCATAGGACAACAGGCTCCCAAAATGGGGCAAATTGGGGTCTGTAATTGAGAATAAGAAGACATTATTTACTAGATTACTAGAGTTGATGAAGGCGATGGTGGAACCGGGGTATACTGATTGGAGGGTCATTCCTAATGACCTCAAGATTAGCATCTGGGGGGCACTATAGGTAGTGTATTTATATTTATATTTATAAGAAACTAACACTTACATTCTTTTTGGTTTGTATTTGTTTGACAGGAACAATTTAGCCTTCCCCCATATGTCTGTTACTCCACGTTTGAACACTTGAGGTATCAATATAAGACGTGGAAGAAGAATATACAGGCACGACACTTTGGGAAGACTCGAGAGTCCGTTTTGAGAGTACGTGACACCGTCCCCCTGAAGGAGCTGATCTCATTGGCACATCGGCAAATGTTTGTCAATAATGACATCGATGAGCGGAAATTGGCATGTCGCCAATCGGGGAGGGAGAACGGGGGGAAACGTTGAATGTGCACTACTCCGTGCGATATCTTACACCGAGGTGGAGCACTGGATGGTAAGTTTTTATTTTTATTTCATTTTAGTTTTATGTTATTCTCATTTAGAATTACTTTGCATCACTTAATAATTCTGTAATATTTTATTTTAGGAGATGGGGAGTGGCCCTAGGGGTAGGCCACATAGGCTTGATGCCTATGTGGAAATTTGAACGAAGAAGGGAAAGGACAAGGAGGTAGCCCCGATCATCGCAACCACGATTGTAAGTTATAAATGTTTTATTTTTTAACTATGTTAAATTTTTTTTTTTTGCTTAATTAACTAATAGTGTACTTTTTGTTGTTTAAGGCAAAGCTTAAGGAAGTGAATGAGTTGCAGTTTGATGCAGACAAATCATCTTTGGCTACGAACGCACTCAGCTAAGTGCTCGGGATGGATCGTAAGGTGGAGACTAGGGAGTGAGCTCATGGGTGGGGAAGTAAAGGATCATCGGAATGAAGACGAGCAACACATGCTTGACATATAAGGTGGACACCCATAACGATAAGCTATCAAGGTTAAAGGCAACGGTCCAAGATATATACGCCTTCATGAAGCATCAGCTGGGGAAGGGGATAAGAGAAGAAGAAGGGGAAGGGGAAGGGTAAAAAGAAGGAGAAGGAGGTATAGGTAGAAGAGAACGTCACTGCTTCATCGCCGATACGCACGGACTCGCTACCATATGATCGATTTTCCATCTTCACTCCTATCGAGCGACCTATGTCAATAATTGGTTGGGAGAGCGTGTTTATACTCGACATATATTATGGGGAGCAGATAGCGAGGGAGTTGAGGGTCCGTCCTTCCTCCTGGGTATGCTGGTTCATGGATGTACCCTCCAAGAAATTGAGGCAAGGGTGCTCATCACGTATGTGGTGATCGAAAAGGAGAACTCACCTATGTGGTTGCGCAAACAATGCAGCGTTCAGCAAATTGATCGGGTTCTCAATGGATATATCGTGTGGTCATCCTTCCTCCTCAAACCTACTCAAGACCCAGATCTTTTTTATTTGGATATTGAATATTTGTATTTCTATTTTATTTGTTGGTTTGGATATGGATATTTGCATTTTTATTTTATTTGAATATGGATTATATATGCCATGATTGGTACATATTGATTTGGTACATTATTTATATTTTGTTTGGATATATGCTGTTTGGAAAGGTATAATTTTTCTATAACAGGTACAAATATACGACTGGGCAGTGGCAGTGGCTATACTGCCCAACAATTTTTTTTTAAATTCAGCCCAGAATTGTCATGGTCAAAAATCGTGATAAGTCCATGATAATGAAACTCATCACGAACTTGTCATGATATTTGACCATGATAATTCTTTTAGGTTTTGTCATGGGCTTTTCATGGTCTTTGACTGTGACAAAACTTGTCAAGGTCAAAGACTGTGATAGGACCGTGACAAGTCTAATGAAATTATCACGGTCTTTGACCGTGACAAGTTCGAGATAAAGATAGCTGTCACCCTCAGACTTGTCACGATTTTAGACCTTGACAAGTTGACTGTTTTGGTGTAGTGAATTGCAATTAAAATTGCTCTCATATTTTATTAGGTGTGTTTAGGCCACCATACTCCGAAAAACAAAACACAAAAAAGGATGTATAATGGAGAAAAGCTAAAATTTCATTAACCTAAAGAAGCAGTTACACTAAAGCTAAAATTTTCAAAGAATATTACTGATAATACTTGAGAAGATGATAAGCGTTCCATGGATTTTTGAATTCTTCCCCCTCCAAAGTCTCCAATCGGTAGGTTCCTAGTCGGATAACCTTCGAGATGTTGTATAGACCATGTCAATTAGGCTCTAGCTTGTTATTTATCTTGATTACTTTTCAAGTACCAAATCTCTTTGCTTCAGGTTGGTCAGCTTGACCCTTATATTATAGAAGCTTGTTGTCCTTTGTTGATAGGCATCCATTCAAATACTAGCATTTTTTCGTACTTCCTCTATCATGTCCAAATCTAGTTGCTTCATAATATCACTCTTTGGCGAAAAAAAATTTAAGACCCTATGAGTGGGAAAACATATTTCCATCGAAATCACTACTTCAGTGACAAAAGCTAACCTGTATAGAGTTTCTCCTATTGTTGTTCTGGGAGTACTCCTGTATGCCCAATGTAAATTATGAAGTTCATTAATAAAGTTGCCTTTAGCTTCATCCAATCTTTGCTTCAAGGCATCTAGCAAGGTTTTATTGGTGATATTTGTTTGGCCATTGCATTGTGGATGTCCAGGTGCTGAATGAAGTTTCTGGATTCCTAATCGAATGCAATACGCTTTAAATTATTCATTATCAAACTGAGTACCATGGTCGGTGATAACAGCATAAGGCATGCCATATCTGCAAATGATCTTCTTCCACATGAACTAGAACACTCTCTGAGAGGGCATATCAACTACGGGGTTTGCCTCCACCCATTTGGTAAAGTAATCAACAACTACAACAAGGTACTTGAATCTTACTTTAATGGTCAGCAGTGGTACGACCAAGTTAATTCCCCATATAACGAAAGGCCATGGAGAAGTGATGGGTGTTAGACTTGCTCCTGGTCTCTTATGTATGGTAGAAATTTTTTGACATTTACCACACTTATTGGTGAAAGAACTACAATCTGCTTTCATTGCTGGCCATTAGTAACCTTGCATTGCTATTCTTTGTCTCAGAGACCTTCCGGCTGCATATGCACCATATGAACCCTTATGCCCATCTTTGATCAAATCATTTACCTAATTTGGATAAATACAACGAAGTAAGGTGATCGTGTATCCTTGCCCGTACAGAATTCCTTTGTTAAGCACATAATTAGTTACTTTATACCTCATTTTCTTGGCTTCCTTTTAGTCGAAGGGCAGTATACCTCGTTCGATGTATTATCTGATTGGGTCCATCCAAGAAGGACCAAACTCCACAGTTATGACACTGATTTCCATCCCATAAATTCTTTTGTGAGAAAGAATCTCCACTAGCATTGTTCATCTAAGTTCTGTTGGAGTTACTGAAGTAAGTCGAGCAAGAGCATTTTCTCGGGCATTCTCAAGTCTTGGAATCCTCATTATTTTAAGTAAAGTGATTAGATATATAAATTCCATTGCTTTTTGGTGGTATCTCATCATAGTTTCTCCTCTTACATCATAAATCTGTTGAATTTTATTAACAATTAATCGGGAATCACTGTATACCAATACCTGGTCAGGGCCCAGTGAGAAAGTTAATTCCAATCCTTTGATCAGTGCTTTATATTCAACCTCATTATTAGAAGCCTTGAATTAAAATCTCAGAGCATATTCCATATCCAAATTATCTTAAGGGTTAATTATGAGGTTTGTTCCACTTCCAATAGCACATGAGGACCCATCTATAAATAATTACCAAGGTGGAATGCCATCAGAAACTCCTCTTCCACCTGTACTCCATGTCTGAATATTTTGTGGCTTTATCGTAATTTTTCTTGAGCATATGATGACTCAGGTTCATCAGCCACAATCTTTGTTTGCTTTTGAGTTATCTGCATTGCATAAAAATGTGGATTATGTTGCTCCTCTGTATAGGTAAATTCAACAATAAAGTCTGCCACTACTGGGCCTTCTGTTGCAATCATGGATTCATAAATAATTTCATATTCTCCAACTTCATTGCCCAAGAATTGATATTCCAGACTTCTTTGGTTTGTGCAGTGCTTATCTCAGAGACTAATCCGTATAAACGACAATACTATGATCTTGGAAGTATGGCCTCATTCTCCTAGTGTAATGCCCCGTATTTTTATGCTATATTTAATTTGGGGATTTATTAAATTTAATGTGATGATTTATTTAATAAAAATCCAGAAATTAATTATGTTATAATTATTAACGTGACTAGAGTTAGTAATTATGGGAAACTTGTTGAATATTACTAATGAGCATAGTAATATATTATATTGGTTATATTGAATGTCATAAGTAAATTAAATGACTATTTCGGAAATTTAAGTCGGGACGTGCCCGTGTCACGTCGGGACTAATTATGTTAATTAAAAAGGGAATATTTTATAAGTTGTCCGTATGGTCGTTTTGAGTGCGCCAACGCGTCCGGAAGGGTCGAGATAGTCAGAAAAGTGTACCCGGGGGTTTAGTTCGGACCTCGGGGTGTTTTTAGGCCTAATTAGTGACCCGGGAGGGCATTTTGGTCATTTTACAAAATAGGGTAATTAAACCCACGAATTTCAGCCATCCTTAGCAGCCATTTAAGTTAGCCTTTTAGGGTTAGAACATTCAGAACCCTAGAACGGCCATTGGAGAAGAGAGGAGAGAGCTCTCAAGGTGATTCAAGGCCCAAAACACCACCGATTGCACCGCCGTCACCACCAACGCGTAGATCGCGAGGAGGAGAACGCAACCACACCAATATCAGCAGGAAACCGGACCTCTGAAATCCCAGGAAAGTGTTTAACTTGCGTATTTTCGTTGGTGCAATATTCATATTAGTGTAGGAATGATTAAGAGTATACCCCATGGAAGAAAACCCCAATTTTGATAGGGATTTGCATGTAGAAATCATTATAACCATATTCTGGAAATATTATGTGAAGTAGATGATTAACCCACGAATTTGTAATGATTTGTTAGAAGGAAATTCTGGAGAAAACTGATTAGAACAAAAGTTAAGAAAACTTTAGGGTTATTGATGATTAGATGAAATTTTAGGTTGTTTAACCATGTTTAATGATGTATACACGCATGCTAAACGTTAAAGATATCTGGAATTATGTTAGAATGTTAGCAGTAGACTTTTTGGGTCGATTAGTGTTGGAAAAATATGAGTTTTGATGAAGAACTTTAATCAATCTTGTCACTGCAATTTCTGCAGAATTTTTGCCCAGACCTGCTTGATCGATCGATCGAGCATAGAGCTTCGATCGATCGAAGGTTCGATCGATCGAGCCCCAATCTTCGATCGATCGACCCCTCCTGGAAGACTCCCATTTCTCTTGTTTAATTAGTTAAATTAAGTTTATCGTGGAATAACCTTTGAGAATTCTAAATAAAATGATTTGGGAGATATTGAGGACCAGTAGGATATATGGATAAATGTTAGAACCTTTAATCTTCAACGAGAATGGTATTTATGGGATATGTACTTTAGGTTGGTAGAATTATGAAATTTAAGGGTGAGGTGCGTAAGAGAGTTACGTTGGAATCAAATAAAGTCACTTACTGAATTTCAGATTTGCGAGGATATAATCCATGAGGGTTAGGTAATGAGTGAGAAAACCCTTTGAGTTAAGGTTAGGAATAAAACCTTATACGTAATTCTATAATTGTGAAATTAAGGATAAACGGTATAATTACGGGTGATGGGAAGAACCTATATTAATATGAAAATGGTATATTTATATGATTGTGTGTACATATATTATATACATGTGAAAAACATACCGCGCTACTTGCTATCCTTGAGGTTACCACGCTGGGACAGTCTTATCTCGATGGGACCTTTATGGGGGATATTGACTTGTACCCTAGAAGATAGATATCCTTGGTACAGGCTATCAAATTGATAGTTCAGACGGTCCTAAGAGACGCGAGTATGTGCCATCCTCTTAGAGACTTGGAATCTATGCTTCGCCTCGATATTGTTTGTATATGTGTTAATACAATTCGAGAGTGATTCCGAATTTGTATTCCCCTTGATTTGAGTGGTATGGGGTGGATAGTGGAAGTATGCATGCACCATAGTTGTTCGGGGTGATGTTATATATATATTATACGAGTAGATAATATATATATATATATATGAGATTTTGACAATTGAAACTGTCTACTGAAATGTGATAGTAGAACATAGTTGTTAACGCATATTATTAAATACTTATATTGAAAAGTATAATATGTCACTGGAAAACTTTATCGTTTTTATAAAGTTAAAAAAATAGAGAATTTTGGTTACAAATTGGAACGCCTTTTAAAATGAAGTCGTGAATTGTAAATCTTGTGAGTAATCTAAGGTAAGTTAAAGTTTTTAGAAAGACTAGTATGTTAGATGTTAAAACGAACCATGGGGAAGGTTAGTGCGATAGGTGTGCACATTAGAAGAGAGGTGAGTATTTCTCAAGAGAGATACGCACTAATATGTTGTTGCATTGTCCTGTATCAATTTAAATACTTGCTTAACGTATTTTAAAATCAAACACACTTTCGGGCCCTGACCCGTTTCTTTCTCTCTCTCTCTCTTGTGTATATATATGTATATTTTCAGGTGCCCAGCCACAGGGGCGTCTTGCTTAGGATCCTTTGAGAAGAACGAGCTGCAGCTTAGGTGGGAGTTGCAGGTCACTTGAGTAGACGGCTTCTGTTATTGACTCCACTCCTACTACTCTCATTTATAGGGCACGTGTCGCCCTTTTCATCATTTCATTTATTGTTGGGATTTTTATATTTCAGTTATTCCAGTACTGTCTTACGGGATTTATTCAGGATGGTTTATGATTTTTAGCTTTATTATGTTGACATTCGATTGACGAATGTATGGTTTTATTTTAGTTCATCGTGGTGTGATTCTATATCGTAGAAATGTTGTTTTGTGTATATAAATCTTTTCTTTAATTAAAATTTGGAAGTTTGTATGAAAAATGTTTTGACACTTAGCTTAATTATTTAGGGTGTTAAATTGGAAAAAAAATTTATCGACAGTGATGCTAAGAATGAACCAACTGTTTACCTTGATTTAATTTAATAAAGGAGTGATCGCCCGGTATTTAATTAGGCGGGGTGTCACACCTAGATGATTCAATAAGAGCTAGGGCTAACTTCTCCAAGTACGGATATCTAATTTTAGCTCCTCAGAATGATTTGCTAGTGTAATACACTGGATTTTAAACTCCATTATCAAATTGGATTAAAGTCGAACAAATAGCCAACTCTGACACAGCCAAATATAAATATAATTTTCTCCTAGAAAGTATCATGAAAGGAGACAAAACGGTCCAAATAAGCTACTCTTCTTGTCAACATTTTGAACTTCTTTTTTGTTGGTCGGGGATTTCATTTCAAGAAAAGATTTTATCTTATCAATGTTTAATTTTATTCCCCTCTAATTAAAAATGTACCCTAGGAATATCCCTTCTTGTACTCCGAAGATGCATTTGGTTAGATTGAGCTTCATCTGGTGCTTCTCTTATTGATCAAAGGTTTGAGCCAAGTCTGTTATGTGGTCGGCATCATATTTTCTCTTAGTGAGGGTATCATCTATGTAGGCCTCCATGTTTTTACCGATCTTCTCTTCAAAACCCTTATTTACAGTCTCTGATAGGTTGCTCTAGAATTTTTCAACTCAAAATGCATGAAATTATAGGAATATGTTCCTCGTCTGGTAATGAAGGAAGTGTTTTACTTATCTTCGGGCTTTATCTAAATCTAGTTGTATCCAGAGTAGGCATCCATAAAGCTGAGTAGCTCATGACCTGCTTTAGCATCAACTAATTAACCAATCCTTGGCAAAGGAAAATGATCTTTTTGACTTGTCATGTTGAGATCTGTAAAATCCACACATATGCGCCACTTGTCATTTTTCTTCTTAACCATTACTAAATTAGCTATCTAAGTAGGATACATGACATCCTTAATGCACTTTGCTCGCTACAACTTCTCCACTTTCTCTTGGATTTCTACATTCTTCTCGGGACTGAAGACCCTTCTCCTTTGCTTGATTGGCTTGGAACCTGGATAGATATTTGGTTCATGGAACATGAAATTTAGATAAATTCCCGGTATATTTTCATGGCTCCAAGAAAAAATATTTTTCCTTTCTCTAAGTAAATAGATTAATTCCTATTTCAGACATGGAGATAATTTAGATTCAATTTAAGTGGTTCTTTTTGGGTTCTCGTCATCCAGCACCATAGCTTTTATTTCCTCCATAACTTTTCCATTTACCAGCTACTCTTCTTCCTGAGGATTTAGAGTGTCGGTGTGGAAAGTGGTTGTGCTCTTCATTTGCATCTCTTCCTAGTCAGCAGATGTATAATAACACTCCCTGGCATCTTTTTGACTGACATTTACTATACCGACTCCATAGTTTGTTGGGAACTTCATACATTGGTGAATTGTAGATGTCACGACCTCTAACCACTTGATTTCCACTCTTCCTAGGATGATGTTATAAGCTTATGGGATATTTTTATCTAACATAAAGAAGCGAACTCTTTCTCTCCTATTTGATGGCTAGGTGCTGACCAAGACTTCTAGCTTAATGGGCCCTAGTGGGTATACATTTTCTCCTTCAAATCGAATAAGAGGTAATGGTATGGCTCTAGCTTAATAATCTTCAACCCTAGGTTGTCAAAGCAGTTGTAGAGAATTACATCGGTTAAACTCCCATTATCAACTAAGATCCTTGCAACTCTACCATATTGAACTCTGCATGTGATAACCAACTAATCGTCATGGGGATAGAGGACCCCAATCAAATTATTTTTAGAGAACCCAATTACTAGCATGTATTTGTTAACTTCCCTCGACTAACTATCACTAGATTCAGCCATATTAATTTGTTTGACAGTTGGGCAGGCTTTGACTGCGTTCAGATAAGCTTTACTTTCTGTTATGGCATCTCCTCCTCCAGCGTCACCAACTATAATAAAATGGAATCCAAATGATATAATGATGACCTCAACTTCTAGTTCATCAGGCTTCTTCGGTAAGTTAGGGTCCTCTTCAAAATCATCATTTCTTGCTCTCTTATTATCATCCCTTTCTCAGGATAGAGACTCTGACCTCTTCTATCATTATTGTTTCCATTGCAACCAACAAACTTTCTCAACTTTTCATGACGAATAAGATTTCCAATATGATTCTTTAGTGTAATGCAGCTATAAATGTTATGCCCATGACCCATGTGGAAGTCATAATACTTGGACTTATCCCTCTTGTTATGGAAATATTTTAGCTTTCCAAGTTAATTTAAGTCTCTATTCCCCTTGTTTTATTGCAAGATATGGTGAACTCCTTTGTTGAGCGAGGTATATTCATCGTAATTCATGATTCGATCCATCTTATTATCGTTTTTATCCTTTTTGAAGGAATTGGAGTTATTTTTCTGACTTTCACCTTTGGTCTCAAGAGCTTCCTTGGTTGCCATGGATTCCTCGGCATTCATTATTTTTCCAGCTTTAGCCATTTGTTTCATCATAGTTTTGTATGGTTTTTTTTGCTATGCCTACGTGTTACTATGGTAGTTTTTTCCTTATAGTCTACCACCTCTAGGTTTTCACTATTAAAACAAGTAATATATTCTCTAGTGCTTTCTCTAGGATTTTGTCGCACAATAAAGAAATGAGTGAAACTCTTGATCGGCTTGGCCCCAAAACAAAATTTATCAATGAACAGTTCAGCTAACTGGTGAAAACTGGAGATATTACTTCTTGGGAGATTATTATACCAAATTTGAGTTGGACCAGTGATAGAATTAGAGAAAACACTACATCTCATCTTTTCGGGCACTGAATAGATGTCAGAAGCAGCTTGATATTGCTCTATATGTAGTACTGAATCAGTTTTCCCATCATACATGGGAGTAACCACTGGTGATTTGAACTTGGAAGGTTTTAGGTATTCCACAATTGCTTGAATGAATAACAAAACTTCTTTATAGTGGATTCTTTGTCTTTACCATTTCTCCTAGACTATCTTCCAACCACTACATGGATCCCTTCTATGAATTCTCATCTGGTTTAGACTTGGCCGAGGTAGATTTAGTAGCTTTAATGTGTCTGTGTGTTAAATTCTCCTCCTGAGAGGTCTACTCATCACGCACAGAGCCCCTCATACTAGCCCTAGATCTTGTGGAATCTTCTCTATACTCTTGGCAATGATTATGCTCCCTATAATGCCCTCTGGTTACTTGGGGACCTTGTCGATCAAAGGCAGACTCCCTATTGAGCCTTTCTAAGACACTTAGTCTTTCTTTAAAAAAGATCCACCATCATAATAATCAGTTAATGGAATGAAGAAGTTGCGCTAGGATGATATGACCTATCGTGAGAATAACGATAATGATATCTTTCATGCCTAACTGGTGGTGGTGGTGGTGGAATTCCCTTATAGAATTAGAGGATTTAGATTGCATAGTGAGAGCCAATTATTTGATAGTTTCCTGTATGGCTTCTTGACCTTTAGCAAGGTTGAGAAGATTTTTTTGTAAATCTGTAGCACTAGAAGGAGCAGATGGAATGATGGTGTTGGCTTCATTTCTAGCGTTATTTTCAAGATGAATAATTTCTTTAAAGATAAGGAAACAAAGCAAATGGTAGAGAACGATGACAAACAAATGTTCCCATAGATGGTGACAATCTGTTGATGTCCAAAAATGGACTAACTCCACTTTTATAATCACAGATAAAAATAATAGAAAGAACTCAGACCACACACACACACACACAAAAGATAAAGATTTTAGAGTGGTTCAGGTGTAAAATAGCCTACGTCAACTGTTGTTGTTATTCAGTATGGTTTACAATAGCTCAGTATGGTGTGCATATGAGTGTTCTAGTGGTCCCTTGAGCTAAGGGATTAGTTTTCATTTATAGGGGTGTAAAACCCTAAAGATGGAACGCCTTTATATTATTAGGCGTTTACATCTATATAAAATAAGTAAAACTCTTGGAATTCAGATTTAGTTGGTATCCCATCCAAGTAACTGTTGATGTTCCTGTTGGATGGCATTATAGTGTTGGTCGGCCTTTTATCCAATTAAGTGTCTCTGAAGCCGATCAAGTAGGTTGGTCGAACACGTTGGATGACAGGTGTGCATTCATCATTAGTCCATGTGGGAGTACAATTTTTACATACAACAACAACAACAACAACAACAACAACAACAACAACAATAACAACAATCATAATAATTGTAAGATATGGGTTTTTTCTCGGAATACAGTTAATGTCAAATGAGGCGTAACCCCTTATCAATATTGGGATCAACACCATGCAATATTAAATATTGACAATGAATACAGGTGAATAGGAGACCAAGGGATTCAATATTTAGACTTGTATTAAATGAAATGTTAGCACAATAAATACACAACATGCATAATAAATATATGGGACCAGCAGGTAGCGTGGTTGGAGGGAGAAAGAGAAGGCACTCTAGGCATAATAAAGGCAAGACAGCAACCTTAAACTCAATTAATGCTCAATGATATGGGTATTCAATAGATATGGGAAGTTATGTTCTCGTAATAGCTCTCGTGTGTGTGTGGGGGGGGGGGGGGGGGGGAAGTTGGGTAACAATTCTAGATTAAGAAAATCATCCCTGTTAAACTGTTTCTATGGTGTATTTATATGAGGGGCAAGTTACTCGAGTGCACTTTCCCGCGCTCAATATGATCGATCGTATTAAATTCGTAGGTACCTCTCATTAATGTAGAAGATATTGTATTAAATGTGTGGGATCTCATAATTTGGCATAAAATTGTTTCATTAACTGGAGCTATAGTGGTCATTAATGAGGGACGTGATATGGAAGCTTGGAGTTTACCATAAGACAATTAGAGGGTCAGGTTTTGTGAACTAAACCTACTGTGCTAAGAATAAACTCACTTGAGTGTCGTTACTCCGAGTCCCTAAATGTCAGATGTTATGACATCAGAAAGTGGGTAAACATTGACTCTATTAGGTACACGGTCCCATCAGTTAAGCGGGATGGAGTTTTCTTTTAAGGTTGCTCGATTGGTAGGTAGCCCGCCCGAGTGTTTGATTTTCTATTTATTGGTTAAGAACTATCTTAGAGAAAAGACTGAAGATTGAGGTACCTCGAGAAGGTTCCCTCGAACAAGTAAGAGTTGAGGTGGCTCGACCACAATGGCTCGAGCAACCATATGTGGTAAGTGAAGTTTTACCCAAGTGTGCCAAGAGAGTTGGTAATCCTATTACCAACATTTCATTTCTATCAATCTTCCAAACCATGTCCCTCGGAGGTTCCCTAGAGGAGGTTTCTTGATAGAGCATGTTAGCTCTCCCATGCCCTGCCAGGCATGGTCCCTCGTGGTTACAAAATAACCTCACTCAACATATATTTATAAGATAAAGTACATAGTATAGATCATTCTATTACTTGTTACAAACTATCATCATTCAAGAACCTTTGATCTACAAGTTGGATCCTTCGAACCAGGTCCGTTGAAGAATTTTTGAGGTAGGTCCTTCGAGCAACCTATGTGGAGATTCTTCGAAGTGGGTCCTTCGAGCCATTTTTTTCGAGCCTCTTCAAGGTAACTTGCTCTGGCGGCCTTCCTTCTCCTACTTCGTGAGTCGTTCAATCTATTTGACTAAGTTAATCACTCTTTGGGGGGGACTCCCCCTACATTTTCCCCTTCGTAGAGATATTTATTTATTGCATAAAGAAATATATGTACGAAACCCTTCGTTGATCTTCAGACTTTTCCTGCAACACGTTTTAAATATCCTTGGGCACTTGATTTATAAGAAACAACAAATTATTAGAAATGGAGGAGTTATATTCTCCTCTATCTTTCGAGCCACCTTACTGGTTTTAATGCATATACTGCCATACTTAAAATGTATTTTATTTTCTATGAGGCTTCATATGCCTTAGGGAAAGTTAATAGGTTTATTTAAATTTCCCCCAAAACACTTCATTCCCCAAGATGAAAATACCCCAAGCATGTCGCATTAAATGAGATTGTTGTTTGTACTTCTGTATATGACACATTGCAATACTAGGGTATGCACGTGTTCCTCACGCTCCAGATTCGAGCGTCTGTCCCCCGAAACGTCATCATTTCAACCCTTAATCTTCTGCAGTCGCCCGTTCTTGATGAACACGCAAGCTTACCTGTTAATTACCGCACTTTTCTAAGCGTCACCTTTTGTCGCCTATTGGGGTCCGTGTTGCCCCTATTAAAAAGGGTATCCTAATTTCAAACACTTACCTTTGGGTTTTTATTCTCTCTTATTGAGCCTTTGTGAGGGTTTGCCTTCTTCCTCCCCTTAACTCTTTTCAACTCACTCTCTCACTTTATTCCTTTAAACTTCCATGGCACCCATCATCAAAAGAACCCAATAGGCGGAGAAATTCCCCAAACCCAAGCGCGTTAAAACTAGTGGGCGCGTTATCACCCTGCTCCTTATTTTGGCGAACCTGAATGCTTCTGGCAAACAGCGGACAAATTCCCTAGTGAATTTGAGTCAATTGGGAACCCTAATCTGCTAATGGAGGAGGGTGAAGATTCTTAAGACTTTGCCTATATCCCTATTGTTGTCATCACCTTCTTCTGCATTGCACGTGGTGACTTACCCTTCTCAAAAGTAGAGTTTAAAGCTTCCTCAAGTGCTTGTGAGGGATTAAGTCCTTAAACTGAATACATCCCCTCTAAATATTTTGTCCAACTGGATCTTGTTGGTTTTTTTTGTTCCTTGTGGCTAGGTGATCTTACCCTTGCCAAAAATAACACCGCCCTTCAACTACTAATCTCCTGTTGGATCCACAAGTCACATACTTTTATGGCCTCCTGAGGATAGTTCACTATCACTTTGGAAGATGTTTACGAGATTCTGGGGTCAGAAACTGAAGTGTTTGATACTTTTTTTGAGGAACCAGTCTCCAGAAAAGAAAATGCCTTAAGGGATAAACTGGAAGCAGTGGTGAAGGATTGTATGGTTACTTACAACAAGTGCACTTCCTCTGAAGTGATTAGGTACTTCTTCTTCATCGAAAACAAAGCTATGATTAAGGCCCGCGAGGCGGCCAAGGAGAATCCTTAGGGAAAGCAAGTGTTTCAATAACCCATGCTAAGAAAGGGATTTTACTACCAGATCGAATTGGTTGGCTATATCTGGGTGATGTTATAAAAAAATCTACCTCCCGGGCAAGCCCCATGATTTTCCCCAAAAGGATTTAGTAAACATGGTTGTTCGGATGGAGAGAGACATAAAGATACCTCTTGCCGCTATCATTCTTAGTTCATTGTATACCTTGCTAGATTGTGTGGTGGACGATTTTGCGCGGAGCCTCGGCAGGTTTGATGTCTCCAATTATCCAAATCATATCCTTTTATCATCTTTCATTTATGCCTATTTCCCGGACTATGCTCTTGTTGGTAACTACACTAGTTCTCATCCCGTGAGGGTCCCCCGTATCTGTTGATGGAATCATAAGAGTGTCAAGAAAACTCTTATTTCTTTAATCGACGGAGCTGAAAGGTTCTTACCCCACCCCTACGTTGGGGTGGATCAGTTTTTTAAGAATGACTTTTTTACTGAGGAGGAACGCCCCATTGCTCCCCTTGATGAAGATCTTGCAAGGAACTTTCCCTTAAACAATGTCCCACTTATGTTGATCCCTTCCTACTTACCATCGTACGTAAAATGGTCTTCTTTTTATTCCATTTATAGTCCCCACCGTGTAGCCCTATAATTTGTCTACGATCAAGGAACCCTTTTGTTGAGCCATTTTACCCGTGAAAAGACAACAAACTTTTCCTTCGCTTGTGCGAATTATTTAACTTCAGCTGTTGTGAGTCTGTGCGCTAGTTACCCAGCCAATTCTATTGTTCTGATCAAAGAAGCTCGAGGAAAGAGGTCAGCCATATATATAACAGTATTCTGGCAAAACCAACTTGTTCATTTTCAGAGTAATATTTTAAAGGAACCTCGATACCCCGAGGTTGAGAGATACCCACCCACAGAGTTAGGTTTGAGAAATTGTACCACCTAATCTTCCGTATTACCTCTTAGTATTGGCAATAATACTATCACCTTCGAGTTGCCTCTGTTAGATCCAATGGAACAATAAGTTGATCAAAAGAAGAAACCATCTCAGACCTCCCTTTCGACCGAGGTAGCTATCATTACCCCTGTTCCCTCAAGACAAGTTGAAAGAAGTGATTCTTCATGCATTGCCTTATCTGAGGCAGCAATTAGGGATACTCAAAAAGCTCCATCCAAAAAGCTTAAAACTGTCCAATAAGCTCCACTAGCCCATACTCCTGATGAAAAAGTCATTCAAGCAGTCAACCTAACGTTTGATCGTCTTAGGCAGACCTGGGAGAATTTTAGTGAAGAGGACAGGGCATTTATGTCAACTGAAATACCTTATCGAGGCTTTTCGTATGCTCCTCATACTTCTAGTAGTAGAAACAAAAGAAGTCGATTAGTCCTATTAATCTTGTGATGGAGGAATCGTCTGAGTCAAGCGAGGAAGAATTACCTGATAGGCATGTAACTGTTGATGTTGGTGGTGATGATGATAAAGATGAGGATGATGAGGAGAGAGAGAAGGAAGTGGAAGAAGAAGAAGAAGAAGAAGAAGAAGAAGAAGAAGAAGAAGAAGAAGAAGAAGAAGAAGAAAAAGAAGAAGAAGAGGAAACTTCATTTGTTCAGAGGCGTAGGTTAAGGAGGATGGTTTCTCCTTCCAAACCAGCCTCTCCTCTTCCAGATTATGAAGTTTAACAAGGTGTTCTAGAAGAGGAAGAAGTATGCTATCTATTCCCCTTGATCTAAACTTTTCTTTTTCATTTTTATGATAATAACTCCATTCTACTCCAACTCTCTTATTTTTTTCAAGTTAATGTGCGAGGTGACACGCACGATGATGTTGAGAAGGGTTGTCTGTTGGAGAAAGATGGTGCAGCCTTACCTGCCTCGAAGGAGGCCTCTCTGTAGGAGATAGCTTACCGTATTACATCGCAGGTAACCTCCTATTTCCCCCTAGGGGCAGTTATTTCTGATACTTTGTCTGAGTCTAGTAGCGGCTATTCACCTGA
Source organism: Sambucus nigra (assembly GCA_949130495.1). Taxonomy (NCBI): domain Eukaryota; kingdom Viridiplantae; phylum Streptophyta; class Magnoliopsida; order Dipsacales; family Adoxaceae; genus Sambucus; species Sambucus nigra. The sequence continues at coordinate 102,829,579 of OX422212.1, forward strand.
TCCCTATTTTTTGTGCGAGTGGGCTAGTCTTTAGATGAATGTTCCTGATGTGAGGATCATTTAAGATTATCCCAAGTCCCCCATACATGTTTCTTCAGTAACCATGGTAATCTTAATTCTCTTGCTTGTTTAAGTTCTTATCCCTTTGTCAACTTGATACTTTAACTTCTTTTTTCCTTATCCTTCGCATGCTCCTTCTCCTGTTCAAACTGCCCCCTCAGATCCCCCTTTTTCGAATGACCAAGTCATTATCACTCTATTAGGGCCTTCTATCCTTAACTAAGAGGGTGTCAATCTTGCTACAGTTGGTCAAGGGGAAGGGGGATAAGAGGAGGCTACTGTGGTAGGGGTGATGTGATTGCCCCACATAGTGAACATCCTTTGGTGTCTCCTGGTCCGATTGAGGAAGAGGATATAGTACAAATGGCCACTCGCGAATTTATGGACGAGCTGCATCCGAAGGTACTCTTTTGTTCTTCTATCTATCCCCTACATGAAAACTCTTTTTTTAGTTTTGTCAAGTCATGTTAGTCTTAGAAATCTCCCATAAATGAGGGTCAAGCGGGAAAAGTCTTATTGGGATAATCTCCCATAACCAAGAGTTAAGTGGGCCAAGTCTTATTGGAATAATATCTCCCATAATTGAGAATTTGGTGGGCCAAGTCTTTTTGGCATAATCTCCCATAAGCGAGGGTCAGACGGGCCAAGTCTTATTGTCATAAAATCTCCCATAACCAAGGATCAGGCGAACCAAGTCTTATTGGCATAAAATCTCCCATAATCGACGGTCGGACGAGCCAAGTCTTATTGGCATAAAATTCATACTTGCAAGATAATTTGTATGTGTTTTTCTCATTTTTTTTCTCCGGGAGGGGCTCCTGCTACACATGTCCAAAAAGAGGAGCCTATCATTGGTGAGGTGACATAGTGGTTTCCTCTAGGGTTCAAATAAGTGATAGAGCTTCTCATACTCGGCTCCCTTCTATAAGTGATAGCGTCTTCAATGACCATCCTCCCGAGGCAGCTCCTGAGGTGGTTGTGAGGCAAACTTTGGCTAATTTCCCCCATATCTTGACTAAGGGTCCTTGTTTGCTGATTGAGCAGCTCTTCGTCCGTTTTCCTTCGAGTTTCACCTCCCACAGTCTTCAGCCTATTCCTGGGATGATGGTGTGCCACTGGCTCGGACTTACCATAGCCTTGGAAGAAATCCTCAATACCACCCTTGACTCTCTTAGCCCTGATATGATCAAGTCTTTATTGGGGAAGTTTAATGTGTTCATAAATGATGGATTCTCCATATCCTGGCTGGTGAAGTTGCTTCATGATTTTAAGAAAGCTAACCTTCCTACCCTCTATCACCGGCTGAAAAGTTCACATCGCTCATAGGTAGCTATTTCAAAAGAACTTATAAGTATGGAGACCAAGTTTGTAATATATGAGCAAGAGGTGAAGGATGCCCGTGAGGTCGTTGCTCGTGTGGAGGCTGAGCTTACCAAGAAAGATCAATAGTTGGAGACCATTCAGCAGACGATGGAGCTTCGTCAAAATTATTTAGCTGACCTCATTTCAGACAAAAGAAGCCTTGTACAGGTTCCCCCAACATCATCATCGGTTGCTTGGATTAGGGAACCTACATTTCATCATGGATGGCCCCTTGGCACTCTTGTTCAATGCTTCTTTCATTCATGTTTCTTATTTTGAGATTTGGATCCCCTCTTTATTTTGTTTGCGTGTAATCACAATATCTTTTTTATTAAATGAAGGAACATTGGTGACTTTGGTGTTTTCTTCCATTCACCCATTTTCTTTTAATAATCACTAAGCTATTACATCAATACAAATCATGACATGTAAGATGAGGAAAATAGAAAACATAGAAAGACTAGTTGCATAATACTTTCCATGTGACAATTTCTTCGAGCTATATTAAAGGAACATGCCCCATTATTTTTAAAGAAGACATACTTTTGACAAGATATTAACAAGGTACAATGTGATAAATAGAAGTGTTGATAAAACCTACATTTAAACAAGTTATATATTCATCCACTTGTTATTCATTTTGAAAGTAACATTGTCTTACACCTTAGATATCTTGCAATAACCCGATTCATGAGTTGCTCGAACGATGTAAGGTCCTTCCCAATTAGCCTCAAATCTGGGCAGTGATAAACCCCTAATGTAACTTGTGCACGCTTTCAGAACCAAGCCCCCCTCTTTAAACTTACTTGGCCTTAGAAATTGGTCATAGGAACTGGACAACTTCTTCCTGTATATCTCGAAGTGCCTCGCTGCATTATTTAGGTGCTCTTCAAGTGCTTCGAGTTATACGTGTTATCTATGAGGAAGCATGGCACTACGCCAGATGTAGCGAGTAGAAGGTACCTCAAATTCTATTGGTAACATAGCTTTTTCCCCAAACACTAAGGAAAATGGGGTATACCCCGTTGGTTTCCTCTTTGTTGTTCGGTAAGCCCAAAGTACTTCGGGGATCTTATCATCCCATATGCCCGGGAAGTCTTCTAACATCTTTGCTAAAATATTTACTAAGGTCTTGTTGGTGGTCTCTACCTGACTATTGCCCTTCAAATACGCTACCATTGATTTATGATGAATAATGGAATACTTATTCGTTAGCAAACGTACTTCTCTATTCATTAAAGGTGTATTATTATCTAATAAAAACACCTTCGGGATGCCAAATCGACAGATAATGTACTCCTTCATTAATCATACCACTACCTTCCTGTGGCTTTCTTGAGTGATATGGCAACTACCCACTTTGTAAAGAACTCTCTGGCCACCAAGATCCAGATATTTCCTCGTGATGAAGTGTTTATGGCCCCTACCAAATTAAACGCCCAAGTATGTAATGGAAAAGGTGTAGAGAGGGAATACAGGTCCACTGAAGGAGCGTGGATCATATTCTGGTGGAGTTGATAATCTTTACACTTACGAACAAACTTTGTTGAATCTTTCTCCATTGTGGTCGTATAATACCCCGAGGTCATGAGTTGATCGTAGAGCTTGCCTCCTCCTATGTGTCCCGGCTCATGAGATTGCTTCAGAACTTCTTCGGCCTCCTCTCTCCTTATGCACCTTAGGGGCCGTTCATGTTACCCACATCGGTATAATTATCCTTTATGCACAAAGTACCTTGGTGCTCGCCTTTTTACCTTGGTGGCATCTTCTTTGTCCATAGTCATTACTCCGTCTATTAACAGATCCATATACGGTTTCCTCCAATATTGGGGTTAATCAATGAAATTGCACTCTGCTTCCTAGTAGAACAGACAACACTTCACGTACTCCCTTTGTACTACTGCAGCATCTTATCTCATCGAAGGACAGAACTACCCTATCTGTTGTATCCTTTTATACAGAGGGATCTCGACAGTTTCACCATTGTCTTCATGCACCTCGATCAATCTTCTTTTGGATTCCTCTGGACCCACACATCTGTACAACCAACACCCTTTATTCTTATAGTACAAGTTTCCCCTGTTAATGAAGTATTGTGCCAAGTCAACTAAGCTTAGTGGACCTTTTCCTCTCTCTAGTTGCTTTCTGATCTCACCCCTCCAGTTATCTTTGTCATCCCAGGGCAACATTTCCAACACCGTCGATGGGGCTACTCTCTTTGTGATTTAAACCATCGTTGAATCTCCATCGAAGGCAATATTTTGGGAAATAGTGGCATAGGCGTCTACATATTGATTCATCATTCGGGGATGCCTCTTGATCCTTACCACCTCAAACTTCCCGAGCAGACATTGAATGATTATTCGATAGGGCACTAGGATCATATGCTTCAAAGAAAATTCCCTAGTTACCTTCTTCACCACCAAGATGGAATCCCCATTTATCCTCAAAACCTGGATACCTCTTGTGAGAGCTTCGAGTAACCCTAAGACTAGTGCTTCGTATTCGGCTTCATTATTCGAACATTCAAACTCCAGCTTAAAAGATAAACTGACTTCTTTACCATCTCTTCGTAGAATGACTCCTTCTCCCTTTTTTTCTCGATCGAAGAGCCGTTAAATTCCATAATCCACTTATCCAGGCTAGACGCTATGAAATTAGCCTAGAGGTCGTCACCCGGGAGCTCTTCAATCGGTGGCTCGAACGTTCCTGATGGAAAGATAGCCAACAAATCTGCATATGCTTGGCTCTTGATGGCTCGAGGTATCACATATTTGAGATCATACTCAAAGAGGATTAAGAGCCATCGTGATGCCCTGTCTGTCAAGACAGTTCTAGAAAGGAAAAACATTATAGGATCACACCTAATTATAATATGAACTGTGAACGATAGCAGGTAGTTGCTAAGTGATATGGCCAAAGTGTACCCTCGTCCCTTAGGACGAGTAATATCACAGCTCGTGGACGATTTATCATTAGAGCCACGCATTCCATTGGTGCGGTCATAACGATAAGGGTCAGCCTCACCTCAACCATCCTCGACCATCCGTAAAGTCGAGATCGAAAGAGCAATACCTATTCAGATCAGCACCGTCATCGTACTTTGCCACAACGGATGACAAGAGTGGCCAGTTGTCCAAACTCGGCCTGATCTATTTAGTCGAGGTCACACTTATAACAGTATGGGACCATCCTACAGGAATTAACAACCTCGTCCCCAACCAGGTCGAGGTTGCAGCTAATGATACCCAGTAGTACGAGCATATGCAAGTACACAGGAGTTGTGCTCACATGGGCATTTCTATTATAACAAGATTATTCCCTCACGTGAGGGAATATTAGCTCATCATTGTATCCATACACTAGGGACAGGTGTCTCCTCCTGATTTGGAGCCTCCTCATGTGCATGTTGATTACATGCTTGGGGGGTATACTACATCGCCCAAGCCCAATATATACACTTCATCTTATCCTTGAGATAGGATCGAATATTAAATTTTTTGGCAGAACTCTCTCAAACTATTTTTATGAGAGAGAAAAGCTTGAGTGATTGTATGCATGGCCATTAGTGCCTTTACATAGTGGATCGCACACACAGTGGATGTAAGCCTGATTGGCTGAACCACTTAAATTACTGTCTCATCTTCTTTTTGCCTCGTCTTATTCTCTTAAAACTATATTACTTGTCCCTTTTTGCCATTTTTATACCTATTTGATCTCATAATCACATTGACCTGGTGGTGCTATTTCAAGCATCATCAGTCTGGCATCGTCTATGGGAACAAGGATAGCCATCTCTTCCCTGATCTTAGCTTATACCCATTAGAGTCTCTGCTGGTGAACCAGTATTCCCCTTTTTATGGAGTTATTTCACCATTAAAGGAGCTCTTATTGATCATTTAATCTCTCATTCTCCATTTCATATCTCAAACAACTTTCATCAATGGCAATGGATCCACCTCCTCCACTTGAAAATCAACTAGCACCTGCACAATGAGGTGGTGAAGGTTTCAGTCAAGCACCACCTGAGTTAGAGATGGTTGAGGTGGTGATGGCGCTCCGCTCCCTCATAGCTAGCCAACAGCAAATGCAAAACCAGTTTGTTATGCTTAGATAGAATTTTGCGATGAAGGAGTAGAGTTTGTAACTTCGACCGTTGTGGAAGGTGAACCAGGTCAGCAAGACAGGGGACTACCCTAGGATCCATAAAAAGACCTTCTACCGTGTCAAAGACGGAGAGACATTGCTGACCCTAGGCATTTACGCCTAAGGAGGTTGAGTCAAGAACTCCGTGGTGACTTGGTTGGGGACGACCTTGATGATGACGAAAGAGAGTTCAAATATTAGAAACCTTAAGAGATATCCAGAGGAACTGTGTGACCTATTTGGTAAAGAAGGGACTAAGGACGGAGGCCCAGCCGATACTATGGACCAAGGCGATCAGTCTTAGACAGGCTAAGCAGATGGTCGACCTTTGATAGGCTCGACCCTTAGAGAGATTTTTGAAACTGCCAGTCCGGGTCAAAGAGTGTCGCTGGCTCAAGAAAAAAATTAAGGAGAGACGACTGCAGACCTCTAGAAGATCGAGAGGATCAAAAAGAGGTCATCAGCCAACCTAGGTGTCTCGAGAAGGAATTTTGGCTCGTCCAGCTATTAGAGAATGATCAACTATACCAGATAATAGAGAAGGGGCCCAAGAAAATGCTATCCCTGCAAAGGCCGATGTTACAGTAGAAAAGCCTTAGAATATATCCATACAGATATTGGAGAACAAGATAGGAGATATCATAAAAAGTTGAGAGCCCTTGTAGAGGGGATATTTTGAAGGATCCCAATTCATGGCGAAGATACTAAACTATCCAACCCCAACCAAGTTCAAGTAGTTTGTAATTACTCTGAAGTATGACGGGAGAACGAATTTAGTGCATCATATGGAGATGTATCAGTCGTCCTCAAACATCTATTAAATATGAGATGAGATAAGATGCCGATAATTCTCAAGCACGTTGACAGGGGCAGCCCACATATGGTTCACCTCCCTTCCTAAGAACTCTATAGGAAGTTTTAAACAACTGACCGATAGTTTTATCCATAACTTCTGCTTTGGGGTAAAATCTTGGAAGCAGACGAACCACCTGTTGTACATCAAACAGGGGAAGGACGAGACTCTGAGGGAATATATAGCTCGTTTCAATAACAAAATATAAGAGTCGAAGACTACGAAGAGATTATTGCGATGATAGCCCTTATGGGAGGTCTGCAGAAAGGAAAGATACTTTGGAAGTTGGATGAGGACCCTCTAAAGTCCATGTATGAACTCCTGGCTACGGTCGGGAGAGTCATGAAAGCAGAAGAGGCAATGACCGCAAAACAAGATGAAGAAAAAAGAACCCATGGTGATGGAAAGGGTCAGAAGTTCAAGGGAAATGATATTAAGAAAGGGCCGATAGACGACAAGTTTGCAGATTATATGCCTCTAACAATTAGTTGTGAGCACATTTTAAATGAGATAAAAAATTCTCGATCTCTTAAGTGTCCAAAAAAGTTTAAGAAAACCCCTCGTAAGAGGAATATGAATCTTTGGTGTGAATTTCACCAAAATCATGGGCACATTACAAATAAATGCTTCGCCCTCAAAGATAAGATCAAAAAAATGTTGAAGTCTGGAAAGTTAAGGAAATATTTCGATAAGAATGGTTCAGGGTGAGGTCGAGATGACCCTAGGAAGAGGATAAATGTTATATGTAGAGAAGATGCTCCAGCAAAATGGGATAACTCCTCGGATGACGATAATGATGATCCGGACCTCCCACCTAAAGACGATGATGTTCTAGTGAAGAGGCTCAAAATGATTTGATTTGGGGTAAGCATGATTTGTGGTGTCCTAGTATGAGGAGGCTCTAAGTTTTCCGATCGAAAAGCACATGTGGTCGAGGCAAAGGCCATAACTATGGACGAGGTTGTTAACTCGACCTCCAATGATGCTAAGCCCGAGAAAAGGAATAAAGGTAATATGGAAACCCTCATAGTTGGCTTTTCAAGACTATATGTTAAGGGTATCTTATCTAAGCATGACGACCCACTTGTTATAACGACCAGAGTACATGGATGTGAAGTACCAAGAATCTTAGTTGATAGAGGAAGCTCTATAGATGTTATGTTCTAGACATGCTTCAAAGGCTTAGGACTTAGCAAGGCCAGGCTTGTCCCATATCACCATCCTCTTATAGGATTCAGTGGAGAGAAGGTTCACCCACTGGGGATGTACGAAATGGATATTAGAATGGGAGATGAATGGCCTAAGACGCTCACCAAGAAGATTAACTTTTTTTATTATGGAAGAGAACATCTTCTTGGCCTACAACCTCATATTGGGACGACTGGCCCTCAAAGAGTTTGAGGTCGTGCCTTCGATGGTCCACCAAATGATAAAATTCTTGACTCCCTATACGGTAGGAGAAGTTCAGGGTGACCAAACGTCGGCGCCAGAGTTATAATTTAACTCAGCTGAGGAGAGAGAAGCACACAAGAAAGAAATACCACATACAACATTGATACCCTTGATCCTAGAGACGAGACAAAGCTCAAGAAAAGGGAAGCCACACAAGAGGTAGAATCCATAATACTCAATGAGGACAAGTTGAAAAAACCATCCAGGTCGACAAAGACATAAGGACAGAGATTAAAGATGAGCTGATCAAGTTGTTGAAGAGAAGGAATAGCATCTTTGCTTGGAGTCATGTTGATATGCCATGCATTGATCCAGAGATAATGTTCCATAAACTCAATGTGGAGGAATGTGCTAAGATGATAAAGCAGAGAAGAAGAATTTACTCTCGTGAGAAGTACGAGATTATAAGAGATGAGGTTAAAAAGATGGGGAGGTCAACTACCCTAAATGGTTATCAAATGTGGTCATAGTGCCCAGGACCAATGGAATGTGGAGAATGTGTGTGGACTTCACTGATTTGAATAAGTCTTGCCCCAAGGACTATTTCCCTTTCCCTCGTATTGATTATATGGTTAACTCTACAGCGAGGCATGAATTGATGAGCTTCATGGACGCATACTTCAGCTACAATCAAATCTTTATGGACCTGACCGACGCAAAGAAAATAGCCTTTATCGCCGATAAGGGGATGTACTGTTATAAGGTTATACCCTTCGATTTGAAAAATGTCGAGGCTACCTATCAGTGCTTGGCGAACAAGATGTTTGAAGATCAGATCAGAAAGTCTATGGAATTTTATGTAGATGATATATTAACCAAGAGTCTGAGGTCTGACACCCACATGGTCGACCTTGAAAAAACTTTCAACACCATGGACAAGTACAAGATGAAGCTCAACCCAAAAAAATGCGTCTTTGGAGTCGGAGCTGGAAAGTTATTGGGTTTCATCGTCAATCAGAGAGGTATAGAAGCCAACCCAGAGAAGATAAAGTCCCTGTTAGATATAAAGACCCTAAAGTCCATCAAGGGCGTTCAGAGGCTCACCAGGCGAGTGGCTACTCTAAACGGGTTTGTCACTATAGCCACTGATAAATGTCTTCCCCTTTTTAAGATTCTTAAAAAATATTTTGAGTGGGACGAGGAATGCGATAAAGCCTTTTTAGAGATGAAGTCATATCTCGGCTCACCACCCTTACTATCTAGTCCTGTCCAAGGATAAAAGCTTTATCTTTACTTGGTTGTGTCTAGGTCGGCTATGAGCGCGGTGATAGTACAAGATAATGGGGGTATATATAGAGACCAGTGTATTTAAACAACAAGGCCCTCCAAGGGGCTGAGTAGAGGTATCCTAGGATAGAAAAACTATCATATTCCATCATCCCCAAGAATGATGAAGACTTATTTTCAATCTCATACAATGGTTGTCTTGACAGACTCTCCCCTCGGGAAAGTCATCCATAAACCTGAGAAATCGGGTAGATAGCTGACTTGGGCCATTGATCTCGGAGAGTATGACATAGTCTATCTGCCAAGGGTTGCAATCAAGGGGCAGGCCTTTAAAGACTTTATGGAAGATTTCACCTAGGACGATGTCGATAGTAAAAAAGTGAACGGCCTTGAAGGGTCGGTCAAAGCCCATACTAAGATAGCAAAGGTCGAGACAAGAGTGACGAGACATCCAACGTCTGAGACTGATAAGTTTTTGCTCAGAAATGATGTTATTGAAAAAGGGCCATTTTCAAAAGGGGTAGTATTCAACTTATTCATTGATGGTTTATCTTGTGAAAATGAGAGTGGAGACGGTCTGATTGTGTCGGCCCCAAATGGAACAAACATAAAATATGTGTTAAGGTTTAGTTTTAAAGCTTCAAACAACTAACAAAATACAAGCCCATAATAGCTAGAATCTCCCTCGCTGAGCTCTCAACGTCGGCCATCTTTTGGTCCATAGTGACTCTCAGCTCGTGGTTAATGAAGTACTGGGAATTTATGAAGCCAAAGACAAGAGAATGGCAAAGTACCAGGAAAAAATGAAAAAGATGATGAAGGACCTTAGTGAGATCAAAGTCTAAAGGGTGCCTAGGCTGGATAATAGTTGAGTCGACACTCTAGTAAGGTTAGCCTCAACAACGCGGACAAATATTAAGAGAATGGTGCAATAGAAATCCTTTCCCGACCGACGATAGAAGAGGATGACCCAAAGCTGAAATTTTGCTTGAATTTAAACATGGGACCATCTTGGATGGACCCCTTTATTCAGTATATCAAAGAGGGAAGCTTATCGAAGTCTAAGGTCGAGAGAAGGAAGTTGAGATATAAGGTCGTTAAGTTCTCTATCCTAGGGGACGTGTTATATAAGAAGGGGTTTCTTTTGCCTCTACTCAGATGTGTCAACCCATCAGAGGTAAATTACATTTTTAAGGATGTTCACGAAGGATGTCGCTCAAGCCATATCGAGGGTAGATCATTGCCAAAGAGGATCATCACTCAAGGATATTGGTGGCTGACCCTGACCAAAGACTCGACTGAATACGTAAAGAAGTATGACAAATTCCAACGGTTTGGCACCATCCCTCCTCAGCCCCATTAACCCCTGACGACTATCACCTCACCATGGCCATTTGTAGTATGGGGGATTGATTTGGTTGGACCTCTCCCAAGGGCCATGGGCAACTATAGATATTTGGTTACAACGATAGACTACTTTTCAAAGTGGGTACAGACCTAGGCAATGATCAAGATCACAGAAAATAAGACCTTTCAGTTCATATGAGAGAACATCATTTGCGGGTATGGATTGCCTAACACACTCATCTCAGTTAATGGTACCCCATTCAAAAATATTTCCTTAGAAAAATATTCTAGAAGGGTTGGCATCAAACAGTTCTTATCATCACCTGGTCACCAATATAACTATTCTTGATGGAATCAAGAAAATATTGGAACAGGCCAAGGGGAAATGGAGTGAAGAGGTACATATTGTACTATGGGCCTATAGGACGATAGCCAAGACAATAACAGGGGAAACCCCCTTTATGTTAGAATATGGTTCAGAGGCAGTAGTCCATACCGAGATTGGTCTGCCTACACACAGAATTCAGACATATGACCTTGAGAAAAATTTGGAAGAGAGAAGACTTGACCTAGATCTAATTGAAGAAAGAAGACAGGATGCTGAGGTTAGAGCTATCAGCGTAGGACGGCCAAGTTTTACAATAAGAGGATAAAGTTGAGGTCGATAGAAGTGGGAGACCTTATTTTAAATAAGACTTGGTAGAAGCCGAATAAGCTTCATGCCAACTGTCATGGTCCTTATAGGGTTACTGATGAGGTAGTCCCAGGAACCTATCGGATGGAGAACCTAGAGGGGGAGCCATTCTCCAATCCTTGGAACGCCGACCGCTTAAAAAGGTAATACCAATAGATGATTGTATAGGAGCTTTTTTCATTATGAATCATTGTAATAGAGCTTATTATAAATGATAAGTGAAAATGGTTAATACCCTCATATCCTGTATATTTTGTTTTGAATAATTAATTTCAAGTACCCTTAAAAGCTATAAAATATCATCCGTGGTGGGATAGCAATAACTCAACTTTGGTGAAAGGATAACTTGGAAAGGGGTCCAACACCATCCATGGACCTTCATTAACACCAAGAATGGTCAACTTAAACATCATTAACTTGGTGAATATGAGATGAAACAACATTAGCTTGGTGATCTCAAACCTTAAAGATCATTAATTTGGTGAATACTTGGTGAAAAACCTCTCTCGACTGAGATGATAGTTCATGGACAAGACGATGCTAAACCATACACTCTCAAAATGATAACAACGGGTATGGCATAACACCATTATTTGATGAGTCCAAATTGAAAATCACTTGGATGTGGTTGTTTACTTGAACATCATTAATTTGTTAATTTAACTTAACATCATTAACTTAGTGAATATGATATGAAACATCATTAGTTTGGTGATCTCAGACCTTGAACATCATTAATTTGGTGATTTTACTTAAACATCATTAACTTGGTGAATATGAGATGAAAAATCATTAGCTTGGTGATATCAGACCTTGAACATCATTAATTTGGTGAATACTTGGTGAAAAACCTCTCTCGACTGAGACGACAGTGCATGGACGAGACGATGCTCAACCATGCACTCTCAAAACGACGAGTGGGGGTATGGCATAACAACATGATTTGGTGATTCCAAATTGAAATTAACTTGGTGATCTCAGACCTTCAATATCATTAATTTGGTGAATACTTGGTGAAAAACCTCTATCGGCTGAGACGACAGTGCATGGACGAGACGATGCTCAACCATACACTCTCAAAACGACGAGAGGGGGTATGTCATAACAACATGATTTGGTAATTCTAAATTGAAAATCACTTGGATATGGTTCTTTACATGAACATCATTAATTTCGTGATTTTAATTAACATCATTTACTTGGTGAATATGAGATGAAACATCATTAGTTTGGTGATCTCAGACCTTAAACATCATTAATTTGGTGATTTTACTTAAACATCATTAATTTGGTGATTTTACTTAAACATCATTAACTTGGTGAATATAAGATGAAACATCATTAGCTTGGTGATCTCAGACCTTGAACATTATTAATTTGGTGAATAATAGGTGAAAAACTCTCTCAGCTGAGACAATAGTGCATGGACGAGACGATGCTCAACCATGCACTCTCAAAATGACGAGAGGGGGTATGGCATAACGCCATGATTTGGTGTGTCCAAATTGAAAATCACTTGGATGTGGTTCTTTACTTGAACATCATTAATTAGGTGATTTTACTTAAACATCATTAACTTGGTGAATATGAGATGAAACATCATTAGTTTGGTGATCTCAGACCTTGAACATCATTAATTTGGTGATTTTACTTAACATCACTAGTTTGGTGAATATGAGACAAAACATCATTAGCATTCGTGGTCTCAGACGTTAAACATGTGGTGATGTGTGTGATGGTGATAGTTTGTGGTATCGCACTTCAAAAAGATATCAAGCACAAGAAAAAAGTAATAAAAAGCATATGTAGAACAAACAATCATCCATTGATGTTAAAGAGGTTACAGATGACAGAATTCAAAAGATATCAGAAGTACGAAAGGCTTACTTCCTTAACAAGAGAGATAAAAAAGCCTTAACAAAGTGCCTTCAAAGTTGAACCTCACCCCTGGTCGGGGCTGACCCTCGGTAACTCTGACGTTGGTGACCTCAGCTCCGTCATCATGGGCGGCCAACTCCTCATTGTTTTCCGTTACCTCCAGAGAGCTCATCTCGATAGGGGTAGCAACAACATTTTCAACCTTGGCTAGAGCAGCACCAAGGCGAGGGTCAGTAAAACCAATGCCGATGAAGTCGTCAGGCGATAAGCTTCCAGCCTCAACATGCTCAAGGGCCTCCCATCGTCCTACATCCCTAATGCCCCTATCCAAATAATCAACGTCGAAGTCCATAGATTCATCGGACAATTTATAGTCGGTGATGATTTTATCTTTAGCCTTGGCCAGGGCAGCCTTAATAGTGGCGTCAACACTAGCCTTTACGCTCTCGTCTTTAGCTTTGAGATCCTTCTCATGGTCGACCTTCAGATTGGCGATCAAGTCCCTCTCATTCTTGAGGTCACCTTTGACATTTTCCAGATCAGCCTCTCAAGCCCTCTTTCATTTCTCAGCATCTTGACCCTTCTGGATCAAGGGTAGCCTCTTCAGGGTCCAGTTGACCAAGCGGTGGAGAGAGACTGCACCTGCAAAATAAGAAGACAGAAGCATAAGTATGATTCACAGAAAATGAAGAGACAACGCTTGTGTAAAACTTAATGATGTTACCTGGACAGTTCGGTGAAGGGAAAACTTGGCCAGCAAAGGGATGTCCAAAGCTTAGAGGAAATGCTTATCGTTGTTCGAGATCATGGAGCCGATAGCATCGACAACCCTCAGACTGTGGCCTATAACGTCATCGTCACTTATTTTTAACTGTGACAGACGAGCAGCAAGAGCATCATCTGTTGACATGGGAATGGCACGATTAGAATACGACATCTTGGAAGGCCGAGTGGAAGTTGGATCAGTCGGTGGGACCTTCCTCTTCTTTCTATTACCATCGATCCTACTGGAGAAGATGTTCTTCATAGTTTGGATGGTGGGAGCGGCTTTGTTTCCACATCTGTCGATCAACTTGCTTAAGTTGGGGGCCGACATCTTCTAATGCTCTTTCAAAATCCCTTCTGGATGCTCTGTAAAAGAAAAGTCAGAGTTAGTGTATCGACTATACTATATGTTGATACCAAATTTAATCTGCTGACATGGACCAATCATATGAAGACACGTGGCTAACAACAAGCACTTTCGAGATGATCACACGCTTCGAGGAACCATGTTACTCCGAGGAACTCATACGCTCCGAGGAACAGACCTCTCCGAGGAACTCTTTAGCACCGAGAAGCTCAAGCGGTCTGAGCAACTCAGACGGTCCGAGTTGCACCTCGAAGCAGGATACCAATAGTTTAACTGCTCATTAAATGCTTATCATTTGGACGCACACGCAAAAAGGGCATTAAATGTATTACCCTTTCATATGTATATCATTTAATGTATTACCCTTTCACATTATAAGCTCAGGGCTATTAATACATTGTACAATCCTCATTGTAAGGGACCCTGAATCAATAGTGGAATTTTTTTATAGAACTTATAATCGAGAATTCCCAAACACTCAGCAATAAAGCAACAGTGGATGTAGGCCATTCTTATAAGGCTGAACCACTTTAAAATTCTTTGTCTCATTTATTTATCTATGATTGAATAATTAGAGTAATCTAATTTTTTACATCAACAGATTGGCGCCGTCTGTGGGAAACGACTGATAATATCGCTTTTCATCAAAAATAATCCATTACCAATGGCTGATATTCCTGAATCCAGCAATCGAAACGCTGGAACCCCTCCAAATCCATCTGCTCCACAAATTATTCCAGATCTGACTGGAATAATGGCAAATCTGGCTCAGGGCCAGACCGTCATGCAAGAAACAATGCGACAACTCATTCAAACCCTCCATGGCGGTGCATCAGCCCATTCCGGACCACGAAGCATTCAAAGAAATACCCGTACGCCTTCTTCGCGTACTAGGTGTACTAATTCATATCGCAATGAGGAGTTTGAAGATTTTTCTTATCAACCTGGATGAACTTCGTCAGTGCGGGCCACAGAAACTGAACAACGTGTCACCCTCTCCCCAGAAAGGACCAGAGCATTGGAAAAATTAAGTAGGGTTTCTCCTTTCGATCGATTAGGCCCTAGGAGGAACAAAAGTCCTCTTAATGTAGCATCGAGGAGCTTTCGACGACCATCAAATTTAAGGGAAAGATCTGCCCAGTCGCGACCCGCTGCTCGTCAAGATAGATCCTATGACCGACCAGCTGCTCGTCAAGATAAATCCCAGGAAGCCACTTCAACGAGATCAGTTGCTCGAACCAAAAGTCCCGAGGAAGGAAATGATGCATGGAAAGGATCTATTCAGAGGCTGGAGGATAGATTAGGGGAAATGGCTAAGGCCAAGAACCCTCTACAACGAACCTTTGTTCGAGGAACACCTTTTGTCCAGAACATTGTTGATTTTCCAACACCATCAAAGTTCAAAGCACCGTTGTGACTCCCAAGTATGATGGAAAGACTGACCCTGTCCTTCATATAGAACAATACCAAGCTGCATCCGACATCTATGCTGTCCCAGATGAGATGAGATGCAGAGCATTCTCGGGAACACTTACCGGATCTGCTCAAATATGGTACAATAGTCTTCCTTGGGGTAAGATTTCAACTTTTATTCAACTGGCCGAGTTATTCATTGGGAATTTCTGCTTTGGAGCAAAGACAGTTAAACGAGTAGCACATTTGTTAAGTGTTAGACAAAAAGATGGTGAGAGTACCAGAGATTATATAACTCATTTTAAGAACGAGAAACTCGAAGTCATTGATTATGAGGAGAAGACAGCGATTACCGCTTTGATGAGTGGACTACTGCCAAACAAGTTGTACTACACTTTAGCCAAAGATCCACCTTAAACGATATCGGACCTGATGGGAAAAGCGTCCAAGATTATGAATGCCGAGGAGGCTATGTCTGCGAAGAAGAATATGGACGCCAAAGAAACCAAGGTGGAAGGTGATAAAGTTAAGAAGAAAGAACATAAGAACAATGTTGGTGACAAACAATCCAAAAATAGGTCGTCATGGGAGGTCTTGAGGAAATTTGATAAGTACACACCTTTGAAGGCAAATATCAACCACGTCCTGGAAGAAATTAAGAACAGCGAGGAGTTAAACTGGCCAAAGAAAATGAAGGCAGACCCTGACACGAGGAATAGGGAAAAATATTGCGCGTTTCGCAAGGATCATGGCCATATTACCAAAAGTTCCATAGCTCTTCAGAATGAGAATGAAACACTCATCCGAAGAGGAAAGCTAGCAAAGTATGTTGATTGGGGAGGCGAAAGAAGAAATAACGACCGAACTAGAGAGAGGTCTAGATATCCTCGTCGAGCAGAGGAGAACAAGAAGAGAAACCATGAAGTTGATCCAGAGGATGACCCCAATCTTCCCAAGAAACCAAGGCAGCCAGAACGAGAGGTATTTTCAATACGCTTTGGGTCATTTGATTGTAATGTTATTACAGGAGGAGATGCAGGAGGAGGAGAACTTACTGCAGAAAGAAAATCTTACCTCGGTGAGGCTCAAGCTTGCTCGTACATTCAACGAATAAATCTAGCTGAGGAAGATTGCCCGAGAAAGGTGAACAAGGAGAAATTGGTCATCGATTTTTCAAAAAATGACCTTGCAGGTGTTTTATATCCTCATGATGACCCGCTGGTGATCAAAATGAGAATGAAGGAGGTCATGATTTCAAGAGTACTGGTCGACAATCGTAGCTCGGCAGACATGATGTTCTACTCGTGCTTCGATAGTTTAAATCTAAAGTTATCTCAACTGGAGCCTTACCACAGACCCCTCATTGGTTTTGCTGGCGAGAAAGTATTTCCACTTGGGACGATCAAGTTGGATATATTCATTGGTACATGGCCTGCTTGTCGGACAGAAAGAATATGTTTCTTCGTGATGGATAAGAATGTCCAATCATCGTACCATATCATCATGGGAAGAGTAGGATTAAAGAAGTTTGAGGCTGTACCATCTACAGTGCATCAGTGCCTAAAATTTCCAACAAACTTTGGAGTAAGAGTTGTGAAAGGTGATCAGAAAGTAGCTCGGGAATGCTATTATTCATCCTCCGAGCAAGAAGAACTGGAAGAATCAAAGAAAAAGACTACTACCTATCAAGTGGATGAAGGTGCAGAAATTGAAACATTGGATCCTCGAGATGAGTCGCAACTCGTGAAGGGTCAAGTGGTGGAAACTACTGAAAACATCATTCTGGACGACGAGCACCTTGAGCGAACTACTCAAATAGGTTCATCGTTGGAAGCCTCATTAAAATAGGAATTGATAACTTTCCTTAGAAGCAGAAGACAAACTTTTGCGTGGAGTCATGAAGATATGCCTGGGATAGACCCAAACTTCTTATGTCACGAGCTCAATGTGAATAAGGAGATCAAGCCTGTGAAGCGGAAAAGAAGAGTATTCAGTCCCGAGAAGAATCAAGCTATATAGGAGGAAGTCGAGAAGCTCCAGAAAGCTTGTTTCATTGAAGATGTTAAATATCCAGATTGGTTAGCTAATGTGGTAATGGTAAAGAAGAAAACCAACAAGTGGAGGATGTGTGTAGACTCCACCGACCTCAACAAAGCATGCCCAAAGGATCATTTTCCACTGACCCGAATTGATCAACTGGTGGATGCTACCTCGGGACACATGCTTATTCTGGCTACAATCAAATTAAAATGAAACCTGAAGATAGGGAGAGTACTTCTTTCATTACCCCTTGGGGAACTTATTGTTATAATGTTATGCCTTTTGGTTTGAAAAATGCAGGTGCGACATATCAGCGGCTGATGAACAAAGTCTTTGCTGAACAAATCAGTTGCAATATGGAAGCCTATCTTGACGATATGCTGACAAAAAGAAAGAAAGCTGCCGATCATCTAGTTGATTTAAGTCAGACTTTTGATCAACTGGATAAATATCAAATGAACCTGAACCCGACGAAGTGCATATTTGGAGTACGAGAAGGCATGTTTCTAGGATACATTGTCAATCAGCGAGGCATTGAGGAAAATCCGGAAAAGATCAAAGCTCTATTAGGGCTGCGACCTCCAATGACGAAGAAGGAAGTACAAAGTCTCACGGGACGAGTAGCAGCACTCAACAAATTTGTGTCACGAGCAACTGATAGATGTCTCCCATTCTTCAAGACACTCAGAAAGACTTTTGAGTGGAATGATGAATGTGAGAAGGCTTTTCAAGACTTGAAGAAATACTTGGGAGCACCTCCATTGTTATCCAGGCCAGTAATGGGAGAAAATTGTATTTGTACCTTGAAGTGTCCGAGAATGCAGTTAGCTCGGCGTTGATCAGGGTGGAGAATGGAGTGCAAAAATTAATTTACTACACAAGTAAGGCCTTCCGAGGAGCAGAGATCAGATATCCAAGGCTGGAAAAGTTAGCACTGGCGCTTATTGAGGAAAGTAGGAGAATGAGGCCATACTTCCAGGCTCATACCATAGTAGTATATACCGATATGCCATTGAGGCAAGCCCTTCACAAGCCAGAAAAATCAGGAAGATTAATGTACTGGGCAATAGTGCTCGGTGAATATGATATAGTCTATGAACCCAGATCATCACTTAAAGGGCAGGCTGTAGCAGATTTTATAGTGGAGTTCACCTATCCTGATAGCTCCGAGGAACAAAAGTTGCTCGCTGATCAACCTGTGGATGTTACAGGATCAACAAACACAGGCTCAGACCAATTCCGATTGGTAAAAGGGCGTGTGGATGTTACAGGATGTGACGTAGAGATAGTTGTGAGGACTCCGGACGAGAAACAAGAGTTGCTCGCTGATCAACCTATGGATGTTACAGGATTAACAAACACTAGCTCAAACCAACTTCGGTTGGTAAAAAGGCAAGTGGATGTTACAAGATCATTTAATTCGGGCTTAGACCAACTCCGGTTGGTAAAAGGTCAAGACGAAATGATCGACGAAGAGCAAGAAAAATTCGAGGAGGAAAGGAAGAAACAAATATTTCATCGAGGAATTCTGACTGATCAGAAATTTGAAGACGAGTTACCTATATGGAGACTATATGTAGATGGCTCATCTTGCACTGCAGGATGCGGCGCGGGGATAGTTTTGAGCACTCCGGATGAGGTTGATATGGAATACGCCTTGCGTTTCCAATTCAAAGCTTCCAACAATGAGGTTGAGTATGAGGCCATGATTGCAGGACTTAGTTTGGCAAAAATTATGGAGGCACAACAGGTCATTGTTTTCAGTGATTCTCAATTGATCATAAACCAAATGATGGGAGTATATGCAGTTAAAGGAGAATTAATGATCAGATATCATGCAAAGGCAAAGGAGCTAGTGTCAGAATTTGCCGCTATTCAGCTGGTCAGAATACCAAGAATGGAGAATGCGAGAGCAGACGCCTTAGCTCGATTAGCATCAGCTACTCATACCGAGCTACGACGAACAATCCCAATTGAAGTTTTAGCTGGTTGGAGTATAGATGAAGATCTGGCGATGAACTTTATTACCCTGGATTTAGGACCATCTTGGATGGATCCCATCAGGGCATATATTGCGGAAGGAGAATTACCAATTGACAAGTTCGCAGCTAAGAAATTGAAGTTTAAAGCCGATCGGTATGTATTAACTAACGGTATTCTTTATAGATGAGGAATTATGGCAGGTTTGAAGAGATGTGTACATCCTTTCGAGGTAAAAGAATTAATCGAAGAGATCCATGAAGGGTCATGTGGAGCACATGTAGCAGGTCGGACGCTTTTACAATGGGTGATCACGTAGGGATACTACTGGCCGACAATGAGGGCTGATTGTATAGCGTATGCCAAGAAATATGACAAGTGCCAACGCTTTTCCTCCATCCGAAGAACTCCACAAGCATTGTTGGAACCCATAACTTCCCCTTGGCCATTTGAATTATGGGGAATTGATTTGGTTGGGCCACTGCCAACGACCCGAGGAAGATTCAAATACCTCGTCATCACAGTAGATTATTTTACTAAGTGGGTAGAAGTTGCGCCACTCATTGATATGACGTACGAGAAGGTGTACTAATTTTTTTGGAAGAACATCATTTTTCGATATGGTCTTCCTCATGCTTTCATCACAGACCATGGAACACAATTTGATAACGAGGAGTTCGCTGCCTATTGCCATCAGTTAAACATTTTGAAGGTCCACTCAGCACCAGGCCATCCTCAAAGCAATGGACAAACTGAAGTAACAAACAGAACGATGCTGAATGGTTTGAAGAAAAGACTGGATGATGCGAAAGCAAATTGGATCAACGAGCTACAATCAGTACTTTGGGCTTACCGAACTACTCCCCGAGTAGCAACAGGAGAATCACAATATATGCTGGCGTTTGGAAGTGAAGCTGTTATACCAGCCGAGTTGGGCCTCCCAACACACAGGGTACTGAATTTCAATTCCCCTGTCAGCGACTTAATGAGAAGACTGGATTTAGACATGCTCGAGGAAGTTAGAGAAGAAGCAGCCATCAGAAATGTTGCATACCCACAGCGAACATCTTTGTTTTACAACAAGAGGGTGAAGAAATGCGACCTGAAAGAAGGAGACTATGTGCTGAAGAAAGTAATTCAAAAGCACAATAAACTGGAGGCAAATTGGCATGAACCATACCGAATTACAGAAGTTGTTCGACCAGGAACTTATCGAATAGCAACTCTAGAGGGAGAGGAGTTTAAGAATGCATGGAACGTAGAGAAGCTACGCAAGTATTATCAGTGATGTGTATTCCCATGTAATGCAGTTCCATCATTATAGATAAAATGAAGATATTTTACCAAAGTTCTTCCTTTTATTGAGAATTTTTTGGGGAATACTTGTATTACACACTACTCGGCAAAGCTCCAGACTGCTCAGCAAAATATTCCTAAAAATGCCAACTTCGGTTGGTTAGGAAACCAAATATTCCTAAAAATGCCAACTTCGGTTGGTTAGGAAACAAAATATTCCTAAAAGTTCCAACTTCGGTTGGCTAGGAAATCAAATATTCCTAAAAATGCCAACTTCGGTTGGTTAGGAAACCAAATATTCCTAAAAATGCCAACCTGTTTGGCTAGGAAACAAAATATTCATAAAAATGCCAACCTGTTTGGCTAGGAAACAAAATATTCCTAAAAATGCCAACTTCGGTTGGTTAGGAAACCAAATATTCCTAAAAATGCCAACCTGTTTGGCTAGGAAACAAAATATTCCTAAAAATGCCAACCTGTTTGGCTAGGAAACAAAATATTCCTAAAAATGCCAACCTGTTTGGCTAGGAAACCAAATATGCTCGCAAATGCCAACTTATGTTGGTCGGGAGGTAAGATTACATCCAGAAAGCGATAAAAGTCTACTAACTATGGCTGGTCGGAGATAAAAACCCACCAACTATAGTTAGTCGACAAGAAAAATTTACCGATCTTGGTTGGTCGGAAAAATTTTATGGGTAAAATTATTTCAAAAAGACTAACTATAGCTGGTCGGGGATAAAAACCCACTAACTGTAGTTGGTCGACATGGAGAATCTAACAACCTTGGTTGGTTGGAAACTTTTTAAACAACATTTTTATACTATTTACTTTATTATTAAGTGATCGAGCAACAATATTGATACTTGTAACTTTTTAACTGTTACTGAGTTGGTTGACAAACAACACAATATTGTTATCTTTTTAACAAATATGAACAAATATAAAGTGTTTGATAATTACAAGACAAAAGAAATCAAGATTTGCAAACAAAAATGAAAGTCTTTCATTGAATTCAAAATAAATTACATTGATAATAAAATGAAAAGTACATTGATATTGAAATGCCAACTAACTATTACATCAAAAATTCCTATTCCACTGGTCTCTTCCCCTCTGCTTTTGACACAGGTTCCTCGCCAGCAGGCGGATCATTTAAAGATAGAGGAGAATTGATGAAGTTGAGATCCTTAAACATCCTGACATTCATCACGGATGGTCGATCTAAGAGATGATCGTGACGAGATACCTCGGTTTGAGAATGTAAATTGTAATCACCGAGATACTTTGAAATTAATCTCCGAGGAATGGCCCGATCAGGGATCCAACTCATGTCCAGTTTGCATGGTGGCACAGGCAAGTCGAGCAGCCCGGGATCATGGTAGTCCCACAGATAATGACCTTGTTTGATCTTCAACACACCTAAGGCATTCAGCCATCCTTGCTTATAGCCCTCATTGTTGGCATTATGGATATGATCGTCCAAGTGATATAGTGCTTCGTTGTATCCAGCCATCCAGAACTCCCTGGGCTGTTTGTGGAACTGATATGTTAGCCTCTCCATCTGCTCGTGGAGATTCTTGATGAAAAGCTCCTTATTCTCCAAGACTGACTTCTGCGCAGAGAGCTATTTTTCTAGGTCCCTAATCTTCTTTGACATATCAGACAACGCCTGGTTCTTCGCCATTAATTGGAAAGCCTGGTTCTCTAAGGCAGACTGAGTCCTCTGTTCCTCGACAAGAACCCGAGATGCTCTTTCTCATCCCCGATGAGCTCTTGCTCGACCACGAGAAGATGAAGAGGTGCCAGAGATCTTCAAAGTCTCCAACTCGTCCCTCAACTTGGCGTTCTCAACCTCTAAGAACGAAAATCCCTCATCGGTCACTGGGATCAAGGCACTAGAAGTGGAAGCTGCAGACTTAAATTGTGACAGCTCCTTTTTCAGGTTGTTGTTTTCCTTTTCCAGCAACTCAGCAATTTGTCTGCATTATTCGACCTCACCTCTCAAGGTTCTCTCCCTTACATCGTACCCAGCAAAAAGCTTCTTGTAGCCCTTGTCGACAATGATCTGCGGGTACTTCTTCTCATACCCCTAATGCAACAAGGCCTCGGATTCTTTGTATTGAAGCTGAAGGTCTTCGACGGTGATTTGAAGATCCTCGATCATTTCATAATAGGCAATGTTATTAGCCACTGCTCGATCGAGTAAACACTTCAGATATTGATATGCTTCAACTGCCTGTTTTGGAGCATCTTGGCCGAGGATGTCTACAACTTGTGCTGCATTCAAGTCTATATGACCAGCCTCAAAGTATTCATTACATTGTCGCAGCAACTTAGTATCATGGTCAGATAGTAATTCCATCCTGGCCAGAAACTAGCAGAGAAAGAGGGAGTAATCATCAATAAGAAATATAAGTAGAGTATGAATAGAAAATAGACAACAGTATGCAAAAAGTTCAAGTTTTATTAGATCATAGTTCAGAGTTACATATTCTGGGTTACATTTGATAAAGAGAAAGAAAATAAAGATAAATACGAACAATTCTACACCTTCTCCTTATCTCCCAAAACCTTCTCGGGAGGCTGGGATGAAGATGTAGGTTGCTCGGAGGGAATGGATAGTTGCTCGGGCAGCACTGGCAATTTCTTGGAGGAACTGACGATCTGCTGAAGTTCCTCGACAGCAGGCTGAATGGCTGGGGGATGATCTCCCATCACTATAGAAGACTCTTCTGAGGCAGCTTCGTCCTCTTCAAGATCTTCTGGGGTTGGAGGGGAACCAGGAATGTGTTGGTGGAAGAGCTCTAAAGATTCATCAACTTTCATTTCCTGGAGAGCAGCAACCCAACCATCCCTAAAGTACTTTAGGCTACCATAGTCCACTTGCGATACCATGGCAGCCAACCCTTTGTTCCACCCCTTGTCCCAGCCAATGCTGAAGGACTTCTTCACAGCCATCTTCCTCTTTAATTTCTCCAAGGAGAGCTACTCGGACATCAGGTTCTCAGCAGCCTTCAATTTATTTTCTGCCTCCTCTTTCTGCCGATCTACTTCCCGAAGCCGAGCCAATTCCTCCTCGGCAACCTTGAGTTTATCTTCAAACTCTCCAGCAGTGTTGAGCTTCTCTTCAAGCTCCTTATTAGCCTTCTCCAGGGCATTTATTCTCTTCTCCAACTCCTTGAAGGCATCAACCGCTCGAGCTTTTTCTTGCTCGATGGAGGCAAACTTCTTCTCCCAGACAGCCTTATCAGTTGCATACTTCTGGAGAGAGTCTTCCAAAGACTAGATAGCCTCTTCCAGAGCTCCCTCCACACTGGATGAGGATCATAAAGCTTTGATGGCTTCATCCTTCTTCAGGATTATGTTAAAGCAGCTCGTCAACTGTGAACAGAAAAAGAAAGCAAGTTAGAAACAGAAATGACAAAGGAAATATGAAAAGTTGAAAGTAAGAAGACTTACAAAAGCAAGGTGACGAGCAGCTAGTGAGGTGACCATGTCCCGAGTAAGGTTTTCTTCAATACCTTGGACCTCGGGAATAATCCAGGACTTTACCGAGCTCATGGAAGAGCTTGGGGGAACAAAATTTGGAACCCCAATTCCAGTAACTGGGGGCTGAGTGATGGTATCAGCCAAATTGACCGAGGAACTTTTCTTCAGCCTCCTCGGGGGAACATGAACGGATTTATCTAAGGAAGAACCCTTGGTCGGTGATATTACAATCACCTCTCGAGGAGCAGCAGACCTGCTCGGAGCCACTGCGGGCTTCTCAGCAACCTTCACAACTGCAGCAACTGAGGAAGGTGCATCATTTTTCTTCGTCCCCTCCATTGGGACATCAATACTACTCCTTTTGACCGAGGAGATTTTCTTCAGCCTCCTCGGGGGAACAGGAACGGATTCAACCAAGGAAGAATCCTTGGTCGGTGATATCTCAATCACCTCTCCTGAAGCAGCAGACCTGCTCGGAGCCACTGGGGGCTGAGTGATGGTATCAGCCCAATTGACCGAGGAGCTTTTCTTCAGCCTCCTCGGGGGAACAAGAACGAATTCAACTAAGGAATAACCCTTGGTCGGTGATATCATAATCACCTCTTCAGGAGCAGCATACCTGCTCGGAGCCACTGCGGGCTTCTCAGCAACCTTCACAACTGCAGCAGCTGAGGAAGGTGCATCATTTTTCTTCATCCCCTCCCTTGGGACATCAATCCTACTCCTTTTTGCCTCCCCAGAACTGGAGGAAGTTTTCTCAAACAGGGTAGGAGGTATTCTCTTCTTCATCCTTTCACTTAAAGGAATATGGGATTCAGGAGATGAGCTTGTGGAAGCTGGTACTGGCTCTGATTCACTTATCACTGGACGAGTAGTGAAAGAAGTGGTGTAGCTCTTATACTAGAGAAGATACGAAGCCGACCTAATGTGCTCATCGGCAACACTCTGATGTAGACTCCAGATAAGTTTCAGATGTCTTACATTAACATCTACTTCCTTTGGGCACTTTCTTTTGTTATCAACTGCAAATAAACAAACATTGAGATATCAGTGGCACATTTTATCAAACATAAAAGAAACATGATTTCAAAATGAATAAAATGAAATAAAAATAACCTATCCCATTGCCATAAGGAGGGCATCTGGGACCCTAGTAAACCTCATCTCCAGTTAATGGAGGGTGTTGCTAATTTTTTATGACAACCCCATGTTCAAAATAATCCCTATTGGCATCAGGGAGATTGACTACTAAGGCTCTATTTAAAAATCTAGTTTTTAAATAAAAAATATTATCATTAACTACCCATCTATAGAAGTACATGATTTCTGGAATTCCTATGCGAGTTCCATGGACTTGATTTAATTTATGCACCCCATTAACTATTCTCCATGTGTTGGGGGCTATTCTTGCAGGAACGATGTCAAAGTAATGACAAAATTCCAGACACAAGGGATTTGGTGGAAAAGAAAATCCACACTCAGCAATAAAAAGGCTGGGGAACCAATTTCCCTCAGCCAAATTGAAATAATCAGAAGGCTCAGAAAGCTCTTCCAAGACAACCCAAGAGGGAATGGAAAAATCAGAGCGAAACTTTTCAAGAGACTCAACAGGGTAGACCATGATGATGAATAAAACAAATGAAGAAGAAAGAAGAAGATCTTATAGAAAAAGAGTAGAGCTGTTGACAACGAACGATGGAAGAGATGAACGCACAAGAGAGTAGAAGACAATGAAAAAACTCGAAAACACAAATTTGAAAAGTAGAAGACGATGGGAGTATCTGTAAAGTTTAAATACCTTGCCTTGGGAAATGGTGAAGTAATTATTACAAAGAAGGATGATTACATTACCGGAGGCTAAAAAGATAAAAAGTGACGCGGGAATCGAAGCACGCAGAAAAGTCCAAAAAAGCATGATTCTACGAATTGGGAAGGAGAAATAAATACAAGGTAAACGCTCCTAAAAATCAGGAAGACTATTTAAAGCTACCATATTCCGAGAAAGAATGTTCCATACTCCTCAAATTTTGAACTATGAAACATTGGGGGCTTCTGTTGATACAAAATTTAATCTGCTGACATGGACCAATCATATGAAGACACGTGGCTAACAACAAGCACTTCCGAGATGATCACACGCTCCGAGTAACCATGTTACTCCGAGGAACTCATACGCTCCGAGGAATAGACCTATCCGAGGAACTCTTTAGCACCGAGAAGCTCAAGCGGTCCGAGCAACTCAGGCGGTCGGAGCTACACCTCGAAGCAGGATACCAACAGTTTAACTGCTCATTAAATGCTTATTATTTGGACGCACACGCAAAAAGGGCATTAAATGTATTACCCTTTCATATGTATATCATTTAATGTATTACCCTTTCACATTACAAGCTCAGGGCTATAAATACATTATACAATCCTCATTGTAAGGGACCCTGATTCCATAGTGGAATTTCTTGATAGAACTTATAATCGAGAATTCCCAAACACTCAGCAATAAAACAACAGTGGATGTAGGCCATTCTTATAAGGATGAACCACTTTAAAATTCTTTGTCTCATTTATTTATCTGTCATTGAATAATTAGAGTAATCTAATTTTTTACATCAACACTATAGTATGAGGCATCACTTAGAAATAATAATGAAATGCAATAATAGCAAAGTAACTTATGAAGTTCAGTCAGGGGGATACCCCCCAGACTTGTCTGAGCAAGATAATATGGGGTGATCAAGTGTTCAAACTTCACAAAACGACCTTGGTCACATTAGCTATAAATCTTTTTTATCTTCTCATAAGCCTTAGGGCCTAAGCTTGGATCAGATTTGGCCGATAAGGGTACCTTGGTCCACCTCAGAGGAGACTTAAGCATATACTTCCCACTGGCTTGGTTGGGGCCAAACTCCCAAGCACCCGAGACAAAGAAGTATCGGGGCTTCCAGTTATGGTTGGAGGTCTGAGTTACCAACATGGTTTTCTTCTTAGACTTCCTGGCTACAAAATGTTAGTAGCCCGGATGAGTCTTGGAATACAATGGTGTGTAGCAACCAAGAAATATATGAACTGAAAGGTCAGTCTGATGAATAGCCTTCTAGATAATGATGGACCCAATCATCACTCTCCACACATTCGGAGACAGTTGAGAATGGGAAAGGTTTATGTGGGCAAGGATGGATCGGAGTATGGGATAAATGGGCAAATGAAAACCTAACTTTAACATCTGCCCATAAACGCAGATCTCGCCATCCCGGCTGTCAAAGGCACTTTCGTTCTCAAGAGGTATCCTCATAGAAATAGTAGGAACTATTCTGTAGAGGTTTCTGGCGATAAAGAGATCAACCTCGGAGACAATAATCTTATATTCGGTAGCGATGGAGGTATCAACTTCGCCCTCCTCATCATTACCAACTAGGACCTCGACCTAAATATCGCCTGGGTTACCACTTGGAAACCTCTTAGAAAACTCGACCCCAGTAGCAGCGGATAGTGCAATGGAATTTATTAGTGGGGGGGATTGCAACGCTGGGTTCTAATATTTCTACATAGTTTGATCCATGTGATGACTCGACTCCTTTAGAAGATGTGTTGCGAAAAGTAACCTATTCAACATCAAACCAGGAACTTTGCACAGGGGAGAAATCCATAGCCTCTTCATAAGAATCCACCCTCTCGGCCAGTTGAGAGGTGGACATGGGGTCGATCATA
Organism: Sambucus nigra; assembly: GCA_949130495.1. NCBI lineage: Eukaryota > Viridiplantae > Streptophyta > Magnoliopsida > Dipsacales > Adoxaceae > Sambucus > Sambucus nigra. Next base: position 102,857,656 of record OX422212.1, read on the forward strand.
GAAGACTCAAACATTAGTTCACAAGTCTCAGAGACTTGGGGGTATGTTATAGCCAAGGGTGGTGGCAAAATGGGTCGGACTGGAAAAGCCTCGGCCTTTTGACTCTCGGCTTGGGCTTCCTCTATTTGCCTAATCCTATCAAATCACTTCTCTATCAGATTGGGGAATTCCTTTGCTAGCTTATACAAAGGCTGTTACATCCGACAGGATGAGACCACACTTGGGTGAGAAAGGCAAAGAAAGACAAACAACTTAAAGGGTTGAATTCTGTTGACCTAAAGATCAAACCCTTGGAAATTTTATACGTTTCCTTAAGAATACCAGGAACAAACTCAACTTAGTTTACTGGAGATAGTGACCGGAGCTGCCCAAAAACCTAAGAAATCACGGTATAAGCCTACCAAAACACCCACTACGACAAGAACAACCCAAAAACCACCCAAACACCTCCCTTTACAACCATTTAACCCCTTAACTAAGGTTAAACTATTGTAAAAAAAATAAAGGATCGCCAGAAAAATAATAAAAGGGATAGAATTGCTAAGAATGAAGAAAGACAAAAATTAGAAAGGTTACCTAAATGAACTTAAGTTCTTAAAAATAGAGGAAGGAGCAAGAGACAGCCTGGGATCGAAGGATTCACAAACTTGGAAGCTTTGAGGGCTATGGAGGTTTTTGAGCAGAATATGGAAAAGGAGGGAAGGAGATGAGGAGAAAGAGAAATGAAAAGTTTTTGGGTTTAAATATCTCCCAAATGATTATACACTCTCTCCAAGTAAGACATCACGAGGGGTATAAAACCCCAAGCACACAGCCACCAAACCTAACTTGGGGTAGATGCCACTAATCAGAACAGTGACATGTGTCACCCTCCTATATGCCAATTCCTATGAAACCAACACATAAGAGATGCCTAATCATTACCTCAATAACTCGTACCCCTCAAACTCCTACTCACACAAAAGGCTAAGGGCTAGGGGTGATTGATATGGCCCAACTGTACCCTCGTCTCTTAGGACGAATGATATCACATCTCATAGTCAAGTGATCATTAGATCCACACATGCCATTTGTGGGGTTGTCGCCTCAACTAGCCTCAGCCATCCGTAAAGCTAAGATCGAAAGATCAACACCTATTCAGATCAGCACCGTCTTCATACTCTGCCACAACCAATGACAGGAGTGGCCAGTTGTCCAACCTCGGCCTGATCTATTCAGTCGAGGTCACACTTATGACAGTATGGCACCATCCTATAGGAATTAAGAACCTCATCCTCAACCATGCTGAGGTTGCATCAGACGATACCCAGTAGTACGAGCATATGCAAGTACAGAGGAGTTGTGCTCATGTGGACAATTTTGTTATAATAAGACATTCCCTCATGTGAGGGAATATTACCTCATCATTGTATCAATACACTAGGGACAGGTGTCTCCTCCTGATTGGGAGCTTCCTCATGCGCCTGTTGATTGCATGCTTGGGGGGTATACTACACCCCCAAGCCCTATATATACACTTCGTCTTCTCTATGATAAAGGATCGAATATTAAAAACCGTAGCAGAACTCTATCAAACTATTCATAAAAGAGATAAAATCTTGAGTGATTGTATCCATGGGCATTAGTGCATTTACTTAGTGGATCGCACACACGCACACAGTGCATGTAGGCCTGATTAGCTGAACCATTTAAATTACTGTCTTATTTTCTCTTTGCCTCATCTCATTCTCTTATAACTATATTTCTTGTTCCTTTTTTCCATTGTTATACCTGCTTGTGCTCATCTTCACTTTGATTGGGTGGTGCTATTTCAAGCATCATCACTAAGTTTTTATGCTACGAATACGAGGGCTAAATAATGCCTCTCAATACTAGTATATATGGCATCAGGCCTAAATATGATTCCGCTCTATTAATAAATAGGTTTCTCTATACCGTCCATATCTTGGGATAGAAAAGCACCAATACATCATTCAATTGATGTAAGATATAGACGTAAAGGGATACCTGCCTTCGGGGGGATCATCATTTGAGGAGAAGTAAGAAGCAATTTCATCTTGTCCATGGCGTCTTGGTGCATGGCCTCCCATGCAAACTTCACGCCCTTTCTTAATATCTCCATCAACGGGTGTGTCATCTCAGCTTGCCCCGAGATGAACCTCCTCAAGTATGAGACTTTACCAAGGAATCTTTTCAACTCCCTTGTCAACTTCAGTCTTGGCATGTCAGGGATGCCCCCGTTCTTATCCAAGTCCATCTATACCCCTTGACGGTTCACCATAGAGCCCAAGAATTTCTCGCTTATACCCCCGAGCATGCACTTGAGAGTCTTCAGTTTGCACTTCCTGTATCGAGTGAACACTCTTCTCAAATCATCCACGTGGGACCCCTTCTTCTTGGATTTAATCACCAGGTCATCAACATAAAATTCCATGGTCTCATGAAAAAGATCATGAAAGATGGCCATCATTTTCCTCTGGTAGGTGGCTCCTGCGTTCTTCAACCCAAAAGGCATAACTGTGTACATAAAGTTACCAAAAAGCCTTCTGAAGGCAGTCTTTTCTTCATCGGTCAGATCTATCTTTATGTGGTTATATCCCACATAACCATCCATAAAGCTCTACATCTCATGGCCCACTGTTGCGTCAATCAAGCTATTGATGGGGGGCAGCGGGAATGCAACTTTCGAGCATGCCCGTTTTAGGTCTCTGAAGTCCACACATATTCTGATTTGGCTCTTATCTTTCTTTCCCGTGGGTACAATGCTAGAAATCCATATCGGATATTGCATTGGAACTATGAAACCGTGCAAGGGAATATTTCCCTGAAATGGTGAAGGATGAAATGGCAGCTGAGTTCATGGGTCTAGTGCAAGGGAATATGATGGTTAGTCAATATGAGGCCAAGTTTGCTAAGTTATCCCGTTTTGCACCTTATGTTGTGGTAACTGATGTTTTAAAGGCTAAAAAGTTTTAACATGTGTTAAGGTTGAGTATTCGTAGTCGAATTTCCATTCTGAAGTTCACATCATATAGTGACATCGTGGCTAGGGCTATGATAGCTGAGAGGGATGGCGAGGAGTACAATAGAATTAGAGATGGTAAGAGGAAGTTTGGTTAACAAATAGGGAAAAACCATAATAATAGAAATAATTTTAGGAATACATCCAATGTTAGGGGAGCTAAGGATGGCAAATGGTATAATAACAAGATATGTCAGTAATGTAGAAAGATGCTAAGAGGACGACCTTGTTATAAGGATACGGGAGCTTATTTTAGATGTGGACAGAACGGACATCAGATAAAAGACTGCCCAGCCCCAGCAAGGGTTTCGATACAACCTTTAGGCGAAAAGAAGGATCAAAGCAGACAAGGTAGAGTTTTTGCACTTTCTGATGCCCAAGCTAATAACGCAGTAGTGTCAGGTACACTATCTATATGTGCACAACCTTTTCAAGTTTTAATAGATCTTGGTTTTACCCATTCATTTGTTTCTATGCATTTTGTTAATCATTGTCCTAATAGGCCAGAACCTTTGAATCATAGCATGCACATTTCTACTCCTTTGGGTGATTTATTGATGGGAAACTTAGTATATAAGCCTTGCCCTGTAGATGTTAGTAGTCATAAACTATTCATTGATTTAATAGTTTTAGGTATAAAAGACTTTGAAGTCATTTTGGGGATGGATTGGTTAGCATCGTATCATGCTAAGGTAGATTTCTTTGAGAAGAGAGTTACTTTCCAAATACCTACCAAACCATAATTCAGTTTTGAAGGAATAGGCATCCTATATCCCATTCATATTATCTCTGCAATGCAAGCTTGTAGTTTTCTTAAGAAGCGATGTCAAGGATTCCTTGCAAGTATTATTGATTTCCAAACAAAATAGCCTATTTTAGAAGATATTCCTATAGCAAAACATTTTCCAGATGTTTTCCTAGATTATTTACCCAGTCTTCCTCCTAGTAGAGTGTAAGAACATAATTCTTAGCATATCCATTTGTTTTAATTGGCTTAATTCCGGACAAAATAAATTAAGTCTAGGCTAGTTATTTATGCAGTTTATTTAAACCCTACGACAAAGTTCAAGTTCAAGAATGTGCAATCAAATCTTTTAAGAATATTACAAGTCAAGACGTGTTGCATATGTTTAAGATCACTCAGGTATGAATATTATTGAGTAGTTGGGTAAATTTGTATATTGATTAAATGTTGGGTGATTGAAATGTTTGGGAATTAAATCTTTTTATGTTTTAAAAATATTTCTGAGTTACAAACAGTTTAAAGAAAATTCGAGGATTAAAATTATAAAGGAAAAAAATTATTTTTTTGTATCTCGCTTGAACGAAATAGTAAGTCATTCGAACGACATTGACGTGTCGCGCGAACGAGATCTATTCTCGCTCGAATGACCTGCCGCTCGATTTTTGTGTTTTCATTTTCTTGGACTCTGTGCAGCTCAGTTACAAATAAAAACATATTTGCAAACGTTTCAAAAGGAAGATCAGTTTCAAAAACTTATTCCCACACAGTTTTTTATCTTTCGGTGTTTATTCAAGATCATATTACTCAATTCCAAAGTGATCTTGCATGCGTTCACTAGAAGATAATTCATTCACTACACCGTGTTTCACTTTATGAGGAGAACTCTACAACCGAAGAGTTGAGTGCTATTGTAGAGGGAGTTCTTATAAAGTAACTTGTGGAGAAACCGTCTTCTTCTCTACTGCTAACCACCTGGAGTTCCTGTGGGAGATTTCAGTCGAGACATCAAAACCGACACCTGCGGGTATTTCGTATGTCTCACTTATTTTATTGTAATCCTTGTAAGCCGTTTTCTTACAAATTATAGTGAAATAAAAAGATTTTGCCCTTCGGGGATTTTTTCGAAAATTGTTTCTTTTACCACATGCTTTATTCATCAAATGGATTTAATCATTTAGATGCATGTTTAGGGTTTTAGAAGTTAAAATTGGTTTTAACTAAAATTTGGAACAAAGTTGTTTTTACCTCCACGAAATTAAGAAAATCTTAAATTTCCACTATGTCGATATATGACGAGTAAGGCTCGCCGAGCATCGCCTCCACTCTTTCCTCCTCTTACATATCCTGCTATCGCCTCATATTCATCGAGGGACTCATAGGTGGCACTATCACCTCATCCTCCACCACTAGTCAGACTACTCTCTACCTCAGGTACCAGTAGTAGCCAAACTCATGCGCCAGCAGACGACGGAGCTGCGCGTTCCCCCCGATCACCCCCGTGTGCTGGATGGACGTCCCCCTGGGATAGAAGGTCACTCAGCAAAAAAACTCAATATCTGAAAAGATCATCAAGGTGAAATGGTCAGAAAAGAAAGAAGAATTTATTCGATCGCTTCTCAGGACATTGAAGATTTGACACACCACCCTAAAGAGAGAGACCTCCTTGACTGACGGATGGACTTCTTCCATTGGTACATACGACAGAAGCCACCAACATACTCATCCTTGAAATATATCAATTGGGTATTTAGCCCGATCACCTCATAAAACCATGTATGTAAAGGACAAAGAGTCATCAATCAAAAGAATAAAATGCATAAAGGAAAATGCAAATGTATAAAGGAAAAATGCATAAAGGAAAGAATACCTTCAAAAGATACGTGGTGCCAGTAAAGGTCTACCGACAACACCGAATGAATGCATCCAAAGAAGAATAAATGGTTTCCAAATCCAGGCTCCCCCAGTCAAAGAAAGAGATATTCGAAAATACCCTCAAATAAGGAAAAACCACAAATGGACGATGTCACCAGATGTTGCTAATAAAAAAAACCTCATAGCAACAAAAGACTAAATAAATGGGCCATCGATCACTCTGACATCTTGTCAATATTGTCGATCAGTTGACTCAACAACACCTCATTCAAAAGAGACAAATGGATGGAGCCCCCAGAGACTATACTCCCCGCATCACCCAACACCGCCTCCATCGCCACCGGTGTCACCCGCAAAGTTTGGTCCACCTCTATCTGGGACCCCTCACAGTCCAGCCCCAGTAGTTGTTGCTGCACATCTATGGGAGTCAATGTCATCTCCCAAAATCCTAAATCCATGATGTGGGCGATATCCCACCACCTCTCCCCTTAAGCAAAGAGAACATCCGTTGAACAAGGCATATCATCCAATGCAGATGCCAAACTATCAAAGTCGGTAGATGAAACCACCCAACGCGGCACCAGAAAAAAGTTCTCCAAGACATCCTTGAACCCCTTCATCCCCCGAGAATGCAGGTTCAACATAGATATATCAATCTACCAAACAAAAAGGAAAAACCTTTGTTTAGATTCAGAGAAAATATGGAAACAATACCAAGGAAAAAATAAATACTAAAGGACATTAACACTTACATAGCCACTAAGGTCCACCACCCTAGAAGATCGATGGTTTGCAAGCCTGCACAAAAGTGTTCTCACGTCCATAACTGTCTCGAACGAGTTAAAGGCATTCTCACTACCCAGCACAATGGGCACCCCAGCCCGCCACTCCAAACGTGCCCAGTCGTCAATATTCAACCACACCATGTGGACCACGCTACTTGAAAAATCTGCCATTTCTTGGTTTTGGAAGACGAGAACACTTCGCAGAATGGAAAGGCAGAAGTTAGAAGATTTAAAAGCTCTGAAAAATGAGGAAATCTCGCCCTTTTTTATAGGAGGCTAAGGTGAATGCCAATCGGCAGTTCCCAACCACATACCGATCGACACTGTTCCTTCACATTCCCGAGGAAGACTTAAAGACCATGCCACTATCGTTTGTCACTCCTTGCACACTACCAATTGGCACCTCCCTAAAATTTCATACAAAAAATTCCCAAAAAAAATCCGAAAAATCCCTAAAAAATTCCCAAAATTACCAAAGGAATTTTAGAACCCTTTTCACTAAGAAAAACACTTTTAATACCACACTTACTTACCTAGCAAAACATTTACTTCCCGAGCAGAATTCCTAAAAATCAATTGGATATCTCCTAAGTAACGTCTCTAAAGGAAACTGTAAAAATTGAGAAAATTCCCCAACAAGGATGCATATAATCTATTAATTAATATTTTTTCCCAGTGGAATGTACAAATTCACCTAAGAAAAATATGTCTTAAATCCCTCATAATTAGCTTCAGCCATTAGAATTGACCATCTCTACTTCGATCCTCAGAATTGGTCACCTCTACTGAAGCCCTCGAAATTGACTTCGACCCGCAGAATTAGTCATATGTACTTAATCCCTTAGAATTAGCTTCGACACTTAGAACTGGTCACTCCCACCTAGGTCCTTAGAATTCGCTTTGACCTTCAGAATTGGTCGCTCCTACTTAAGCTCTCAGAATTGGTTGCTCCCACTTAGGTCCTCAGTATTGGCTTCGACCCTCAGAATTAGTCATCTCTACTTTGAGCCTCATAAATGGTTGCTCCCATTTAGGTCCTTAGAACTGACCTCGACCCTCAAAATTGATCGCTCCCACTTAAATCCCTCAGAATTGTCTTCGACCCCAGAATTGGTCATCTCTACTTAAGCCCTCATAATTGGTCATCTATACTTCGACCCGCATAATTAGTTGCTCCCACTTAAAGCCAGCTGAATTGTCTTCGACCCGTAGAATTGGTCATCTCTACTTAAGCCCTCAGAATTGGTCATCTCTACTTTGACCTGCAGAATTGGTCACCTCTACTAAAGCTCTTAGAATTGGCTTTGACCTATGAAATTCGTCATCTCTACTTAAGCCCTCAGAAGTGTCTTCGACCCTCATAATTGGTCATCTCTACTTTAACCCTCATAATTGGTTTCTCCCACTTAGGTCCTCGGGATTGAACTCGACCCTCAGAATTAGCACATATTGCTAATTTTTCTTGATTCTTCTGCAGAGTTATTATGATAAGATAAGTTATTATCTTCCACTTGTGCTCAAGTGTTTTTTATGTATAAAAAATGTTTTTCATAAAGTTAAATTGATCTAATCTTGTCAACCTGCCAATATTTATAGCCTTATGATCTTGTGGTCATACCTTGTTAACCAGACTTGACTTACTAGCCTTTTAAATTAGAATAGGCATGCCAGTGTTATTAGTCTTATGGTCGTATCTTATCGACTTGACTTCACTTACTACTTACAAGTTGGATGAACCTAAGTTGTCCTGACAGGGTCATTATATGTGAAAACTTAAAGTTCCCTTATAAACTATTATTAGGTTTTACCATAACCTTAATCATCCTACTAGTCAGTTGTGGTAGGATATTTTTGACCTGACTATGTGACAACATTGGTCCTCCCAGATCGATCAACTTCTTGATCACAACCTATCAAAAAGGAGGCCCCTCGTGAAATGTGGTCTAGTCATAGTTCTTATTATCTCATTAACTTTGATAGTTCTTCAACTAAAGATTTTTTCACATCTCATATACTAATGAACTTTGCATTGAATAATGAATAAACATGAAATAATAGGACAATGGAGAGGAAAAACTACTAATTTTCATTGATACTTTGAAAATTAATTATAATATTTTGGAACTGATTACAAAGAAATTATGCTCCCAAACTAGAATATATTCATCTTTATTGGTAGTACTTTCTTAAGTGCTAGGAATTCTAAGCATTTTTAAATCGTTCGCCCTCCAAAGTTACAATTCGATATGTCCTTGGTCTTACTACTATGAAAACCCTGTAGGGTCCATTCCAGTTTAGCTCAAGCTTGTTCCTCTTTCGAATTACCTTCTTCAAGACATAATCCTCTTATTTCAGATTCCTCATTTTTACTCTCTTGTTGTCCTCTTATAATAATCATCCACTCGAAGAGCTTCTTATTCTTTGACCTCTTCAACCAAATTTAGATCGATTAGCTGAATTAAATCCCTGACTAGTGAGTTAAAATTGATCACTCAATGCTCAATAGGCTGATCTCTATTAGTTGAAGTCCTTTTGTGTTGAATGTCAACATGAAGAGAGTTTTGCCTTTTGTTGTTCCAGGGGTTGTCTTTTGAGCCCATAAGACACATTGCAACTCATTAATCTAATTAACCTTAGAGGTGTACAATCTCTTCTTCATCCCATCTATTAAGGTTTTGTTGGTAACCTCTACCTGCCCATTACCCTAGGGATGAGAAGGTGGTGAATGTAGCATCTTGGTTTTAGACTTGACGCAATATAAAAGGAACTCATTTTTATTGAATTTCATTCCATGGTATGTGATAAATGAATAGGGTCATCTCAATCAGTGGTTCCACTTGGTAAAATAGTCTACCATGAGAACAAAATATCTAAATATATCCTTTTATCTTCAGCAGAGGGCTGACCATATTAATCCCCCATATGGAAAAGGGCCAATGGATGTGATCGGTGCTAAATATTCTCTGGGACTCTTGTGGATAACTATGTATCACTCAAATTTATCACATTTTTTACATAAGTAGCACAATTCTCCTTTATGGTCATCCAGTAGTACCCCTGAGTTGTAACTTTTTTCACTAGTAATCATCCACCAAACGAGCTCTGCGTGAACCATCGTACACTTCTTTGATCAAATTAAGCACCTTTTTTAGATGGACACATCGTAATAGTGATAGCATAAAGCCTCTCTTGAATAAAACCCCACCTTCTAGCACATACCTCGTTGTTTTGTAGTGAAGCATTTGCGCCTCTTTAAGATCTTTCAAAACTTTGTCAGTATCTATATATGCTCTAATGGGATCCATATAGGTTAGATCCATACTAAATTCCATCACTAGCACACACTTCCCATAAATTCATGCATTACAACAAAATATCCACGGGATTTGTTCTTATGAGTTTGACCTTGATGGTCAATGCTAGACCAGCTAATGAATATGCTCATGCAATCCCCATTCTCGCAATTTTGACCACCTGGATAGCCACAAATTTTTGGAGCAATAATTTCACGTTAGCAAAATACATTAACATGGTCTTTTCTCTTGCCTAATATATTCCAAGCACCTGATTTATGACCAATTGAGAGTCACTATAAGCTCATAACTATTCGGTGTCCAGTGATGAAGCAAGCCCTAAGCCGGTAACTAAGGTGTAAGGATATGATTTTATAAATGTCCGTTATTAATTTAGTATGTCGTACACCGATACACCGTCGAAGAACGTTTAAGATCATACAAGCATCGAGACGGATCTGAATATTAAGATTCGTCAACATTCAAGCGCAACAAAAAAGAATTTGGTAAAATGGGTTTAAGTTCTATTTACATTTTACATTAAAAGTGTTGGGATATTTTTGCAAAAGATAAAATATTTTTTAGTTATGAAAAATGATTTTTGAAATAATTTTAAATGTTTTTAATTTTTTAAAAACATTTTTATCATAAAATTTTTGGATAAATGTCTCCTGATCTAGTGAACAATTTTTGTTTTTGAGGATTCCAAGTTATTTAAATATTTAAAACATTTTTAAAAAGGATCAGTGACTGTCGTTCAAATGATGTCACATCTCGTTCGAACGAGATGGAGTGTCGCTCGAACGACGTCGTTATCATTCGAATAAGAAGGTGTTTTGCCTTAACACGTCAACGCCTTGAATTTTAATATTTAAAGGGTGTCAGGATACTGAATTTCGTGTGGAGAAACACTGGTTGTAAACCGAATACGATTTTTTCTGTTTTGGTTTTTTTCTCCAACATTTTAAGAGTTCAATCTCTTGTTTTACGATTCACAAAATTCCAAATACTTTTGTGTGAGTTATTTTGTGGAACCCAAGAACATTACTTTGCTATTGTTCGTCCTTTATGGGGAGATCTCTACAAGCAAGAGTTGCGTGCTATTCTGGAGTGATTCTCTATGAATTTTATGACTGCATGTCATTGAGGATTTGCTGCGTGTTGATTCTTTACTGAAGACTGCATGTATGGACTGCGTGTCCTTGTGGTATAGCTGCGTGTGAACCATTGTTGATTTCTAGTCGACGCTTTGAAGGTTTGACTAAGACACCGTATGTTACACTTGGGTGAATTTTTATGTAAGTTAATGGACTTGTAAACTTGTCAAAGTTCTAGATATAAAAAGGTTTTTCCCTGCGGGGATTTTTCTTAAATTTTGGTTTCTTTTGCATGCCTATTGCTTAATGATTTCATATCAAGTAGATGCATGTGTTAGGACTGAATTAAAACTCGGGTTTCACTAAACTGGTTTGGTTGGCACACAATTAAAATTGATTTATTTTAGAAGGCGCATTTATTCTACTATAGTTCACTCTTCAATTTGGTATCAAAGAATGTTGTACTAAGTTATTGTGTTGGTCCTATTTTTCTTAAAAATGGCTTTGGGAGGTTTTGATGATTTTCGATGTCGACTTTTTAAAATGTCTAATTGGAAAATTCACATGAACTCTTGTTTTATATCTTCAGTTGAAAATGATTCTGATAGGTGTTCGGGATGTGAGGGAATTGGTCACACGATAGATGAGTGTCCCACAAATTTAAGGAAGAAATTGAAAAAATCGACTTCTCATGTTTCTACCCTTAGTGAGAGTTATTCGGAAGAAATTTTTTTTATGCTTCTAGGCAAGAGTTTCCCACCTCCGTGATTAGTGATGATAGTGAGGGTGATGGGAGTGAGGATGAGCGTGACTTGCAAACGACTTTCAATGAACTTTATGATGAAACTTTCAAAATAAAGAAAGAAAATTTAAAATTGAAATCTCAATTGCAAGAGAGTGCCTTAAGAAATGATAATGATGTTCTGGTTGAAGAACTTAGGGCATGAGAGAAAATTTTGAGAGAGAATCTTGGATATGTCGAGGCTGAGAGAGATGATCTTCGAGATGTGATGGACGCTATGAAAAAGGACCTCATTGAGTTTGAGGATTATAAGCACTTACTTAAATCTAGGATAGGGGAACTTGATAAAAGTTTTAGAGATTCGAGTAAAGTAAAATTTGATTTGGAGTCTCGGTCTGAAAAGTTAGGTAAGATTTTAAGGACTGCCCAAATTAAAGAGGATAGGGGTGGTATAGGTTTCGTTGATAGTTTTTCACCTAAAGACTTCCCCACACGTGTAAGAGAGACTCATAGGATCATTAAGAGAGAGAGACCTAGGCAAATTCAGAGAGAGCCTCCTAGGGTTGTTAGGAGAGAGACACCTAGGGTTGTTAAGAGAGAGACACGGAGGATTGTCAAGCGAGAGCCACCTAGGAATTTAAGGAGAGGACCACATTTAGGTAACATTCACGACCCGATTTTCACTTACACACATTGCGGTAGGCAAGGTCATCTTAGGTGTGTCTATTACAAACATTTGAATGGACCTAGGAAGCTTAATAGAAAAGTAAATTTGATTCCTCAAACCCCCACACCTTATTACACATCGATTTGGGTGAGGAAATCGGATGTAGAGTCTTATGGTTTAATTGTTCATGACTCTCGTTTTCTTGTATGTGGTTCACCCCATGTGAGATCCTTTGAGTTATTTTTTTGATTTTTTCATACGCTAGTTGTGCCTTATGATACATTCTTACCAGTGTTATCACTCATTTTTTTGTAGTTTAAATTGTTTTTTCTTATGATGGCAACTGTTTTGAATCTGTTAGCATCTTTCACGTATCCTTTTCAGGATAACTTTTCACTGGGCAACACTAGATTACATTTTAGGCAAACTGTGAAAATTTGATATCTCGTTAGAACGAGATTATATGTTGCGCGAAACACTTCTCATGAGATGCCTTGTCATTCGAACGACAGTTTGTCTTGTTCAAGCAACCTCTGGAGAATTGTTTTTCCTGTTTGCAGTACCCTGTGTTCATTGGTTACATTATTGGTACTGTTGGTTGCTTCTAGAACAGTTTACATGCAGCTACTCTTGATATCCATGCTTAATTAATAACACTGCATATTTTCATTTAATCACACCTGCTAATGATTCATTTGCGTGATTTATGTTTGCTAGCATAGGATGACTTTCATCTTGAGATTATGCCTGTTGTTGATTGTACTACATTTACCATATATTTTTTTGAAAAACCAAAAATATTTTCTATTTTGAAAAAATTTGAAAAAGACAAAAACGTTTTTATATTTTGTTTTACACCGTATATGAATGGACATTTAGAATGACCAAGTCACAATTTTTATCCATGTGACTATTTGATAGTGTTTTGAGACAATATATTGGGTCATTCATGTGCTTTACGAAGTTTGGAGTCTTTGAGATGATATAGTGTTACTACCGACATGATTGACTCTTTTTACACACATGCATGGATTTGTTTCACTTTTGTTCTTATTTATCACATGTTGGTTGAGTGTTTCCATCTCAATTATATCTACACAACGAGCCAAATGAAATAAAACTTGACAAAAAGTAGTGAATAATATAAACCGTTTGTGAGTTTATGGGTTTTATTTTGAAAAACGGGGAAGGTCTACAAAAGGTACTCATTTATCCCCTACGATTAAACCACCATTTAAAATGACCTAAAAAGTGAGGAATTGAAAATTATCTGGGGTCCAGTGAGGTTTAAAAGAGCCTGAAAATATTGAAAGGCAATAAAAAGAAAATTATGCCAAAATGGGTCGGGAGGTTTTTTAGTTTCATCACCTCATAAGAAAAATAAAAAGTATTATCTTTCAATGAGGGAGTTTGGATGGAATTTCATATGGTTTGTAGATCCTCGAAAGTCATGAAAAAGAATTACATAGTTTTGGACGATATTAGTGTGGAAATCATTTGTACTTTGATTTGTTGATATAATTAAGACGATGTCATCTAAAGTCAACAAATTCTACACCTAAGGACTATTTTTTATGTTCATTAGTTAGGAGTACACTTATGCATCTTGCACATATGATATGATTGAGTTGATTTTCCTATCGAATTTGTTCACACCCATTCATTCCGTTTCCATGATTTGGTTATCTTAGTAAAAATTCATGGTGTGTATTTTTTGTACCATCGTTTTTGCATTTTTCAATGAAATTTTTTAAAAATAAAATATAATTTGGGGATCTTTTGAGAAATTCCTCTACATGCATGTAGTTTGATCCATATTTGCATTTACTTGTCGTGATAACTCCATGATTTATTGTGTTTATTATTTTCCTTGTCTATTTCGGTCAAATAAAAAGGGGGAGAACGAAATATAAGGGAGTTTTGCATTATGTGGGAGATTTGATTATATTAATTAATTTATTCTTATATCATTTCAAACTCGATGCATCACGAAGGCATTTTCTTTGTCTCATGTGTGTAGGTATGAATAATTTATGATTATTTGATTGCACACCCTATTGATAAAAGCTTGAAGTTTTGATGTTGAAGACTTTTGAAGAAAAATTAAAAGACTTGCATTTTTAGTACCTTTTTAGTTTTGAGTTAATGGGATGGTTTTAGATTTGTATAGGCATTCTGATTTGATAATTCGGATATTTCTTATTTTGTACCGTCATATAGATAGGGGGAGATTTGTAAGGACATGATTTTATAAATGTTCGTTATCAATGTAGTATGCTGTATACCGATACACCGTCGAAGAACGTTCAAGATCATACAAGCATCGAGATGGATCCGAATTTCAAGATTCATCAACATTGAAGCCCAACAAATATGAATTTGGTAAAATGTGTTTAAGTTCCATTTACATTTTACATTAAAAGTGTTGGGATATTTTTGCAAAAGATAAATATTTTTTATTTATGAAAAATAATTTTTGAAATAATTTTAAGTGTTTTTAATTATGTAAAAATATTTTTATCATAAAAGTTTAGGATAAACATCTCCTGATCCTGTGAATAGTTTTGGTTTTTGAGTATTCCAAGTTATTTTAATATTTATAACTTTTTAAAAAAAGTTCAATAATTGTCGTTCAAACGACGTCACATCTCGTTCGAACGAGATGGAGTGTCACTCGAACAACGTCGTATGTCGTTCGATTGAGAAGGTGTTTTTCCATGACACATCACCGCCTTGAATTTAAATATTTAGAGGGTGTGAGGCTAATGAATTTCATGTGGAGAAACACTAGTTGTAAACAGAATACAATTTTGAGTGCTTTTATTTTTTCTCCAACATTTTAAGAGTTCAATCTCTTGTTTTACAATTCACAAAATCTCAAGTACTTTTGTGTGAGTTGTTTTGGGGAACTAAAGAACACTACTTTGATATTGTTCATCCTTTGTGGGGAGATCTCTACAACTGAGAGTTTCATGCTATTGTGGAGTGAGTCTCTACGAAGTTTATGACTGCGTTTCATTGAGGATCTTCTACGTGTTAATTCTTTACTTAAGACTGTGTGTCCTTGTGGTATAGCTGCGTGTGAACCATTGTTGATTTCTAGCCGAAGCTTTGAAGGTTTGATGAAGACACCGTGCGTTACATTTGGGGGAAGTTGTATGTAAGTCAATGGTCTTGTAAACTTCTCAAAGTTCTAGAAATAAAAAGGTTTTGCCTTACGGCGATTTTTCCTGAAATTTGGTTTCTTTTGCATGCTTATTTCTTTATGATTTCCTATCACTTAGATGCATGTGTTAGGACTTAATTAAAACTTGAGTTTCATTAAAACGGGTTTTGTTGGCACATAATTAAAATATTTATTTGAGAAGTCTCATTTATTCCGCTATAGCGCACTCTTCATAAGGATTCATACTTTGCCTCATCACTAGAGGCTTGGAAATTAAAGCTAAAGGCTTATTCCACATGTACCCCATTAGGCGTTGTGATAACCATTCATGTTCCATTACCAACGATCAACAAATAATTACCAAACTGGTGGATCCTTCGTGATACTGCCCACAAGTAAGAAGCCATTTTTGAATATCTTCTTCATTTTCTCTA
Source organism: Sambucus nigra (assembly GCA_949130495.1). NCBI lineage: Eukaryota > Viridiplantae > Streptophyta > Magnoliopsida > Dipsacales > Adoxaceae > Sambucus > Sambucus nigra. Next base: position 102,873,479 of record OX422212.1, read on the forward strand.
AATTCATATCTCTTTCCTCTTGCCTAAAAGAAGATTCTAGTTTATCACTAATCGGTTCTAGAGTAGCATTAACATCGGCCTCGACTAGCTTTTCCTCTTCATATGTGAACTCAGCTATGAAGTCGGCCATAACTTGGCCCTTGATTATTTTTGTTGGATCGTACGTAATATCATACAACCCTAATTCCATGACAAAAGCCATTAGCCTCCCAGACTTTCCAAGCTCTTGGATGGCCTGATGAAGAGGTAGGTTTGTGTACACCAGTATTATATGAGTCTGTAACTATAGCTGAATCTTCCTTGAGGTCTCGATCAGTGCTAATGCCAAATTCTTTATCCTAGGATATTAGATTTCTTCTCCATGATAATCTTTACTGGTGTAATATACTGCTTCTACACTCCTTCTTCTAAGCGCATGATTGTTGAGCTCACAACAAACTCGAACACTACTAAATACAAGTACAAATCCTCCTCAAGGATTGGACTTTGACAAAGGCATGGATCCAAGGTACTTCTTCAACTCCAAATTTTTTTTCTTGCAGCCATCATTCCATTTGAAATTATTTCTGAGAATCTCAAAGAATGGTAGACACTGGTTTGTTTCCCTTAAGAAAAAAAATTTAAAATCAACTAGATGGCTAGTTAAATATTGAATCTCTTTCTTATTTTTGGTAGGTTAAAAATTGTTCAACGCTTGTATCTTATCAGGGTTGGCCTCTATGCAACTATTATTAATAATAAAGCTAATGAATTTTCCATCTTTGACCCTAAAGACACATTTCAAAGAATTAAGCTTGATCTGGTACTTCTCTAACTTATTAAAGGTTCGGTCGAGATCACGAATGTCATCGAATACTTTCCTTCTATTATTAAGAATCTTATCCACATAGGCTTCCACCATCATACTAATTTTCTCTTTTAAAACCTTATTGGTATGTATCTCTAGTGTTTTTAATCCCTAAGGGCATAACGTTGTGGAAAAATATGCCTTGGATGGTAGGTAATAAACAAGGTCTTTTCATGATCTTCAGGATTTATTTTTATCTTGTTATACCCTGGGTCTATATCCATGAAGTTGAGAAGCTCATGTCCAGTGGTGACATCGGCAAACTAGTCGATTTTGGGTAACGAATGGTGATCTTTGGGGTAGGACCTATTGAGGTTGGTGAAATCAACACACGTGCGCCATTTTCCATTCTTCGTTAGGACCATCACAACATTTGAGAGCCAATCAAAATATTTGACATTGTCAATGAAGTTTTCTTTTTCAATGTTCTTACTTATTTCGGAATAGCCAGATTCTTATCTTTCGAGAACACATGAAATTTCTGTTTGATGGGCCTCACGTCCTTCATAATGTTAAGTTCGTGGAAGAGGACAACTGGATCAGTTCCGGGCATGTCCTTATGGGTCCACATGAACACATTCTTCCTCTGTCTCAGAAAATTTGTTAAATCCTTCTTCAAATCTGGATCTAGAGATGAGACGATATGGATTATCCTTTGGTTGCCCGTCGTCTATTATAAATTGCTCAATATGTTCTATCACGTCACTCGTGACTAATTTATTTTCATCTAGAGGATTTTTGTCTCAATTTGATAAGTTTTGGTCAGCTTCGTTTGTTCTTCCTACTCAACTAATGTGTAGTAGCATTCTCTCACTTCTACTTAATTACCTAATCCCACTCCATAACTGATTGGGAACTTCAAGCATTGGTGGAAAATGGAGGATGCAACCTCAAAATTCTTTAAACCAACCCTACTGAATATAATATTATAAGTTCTGATGATGTTCTTTATTAAGTTGAAGAATCGTGTCATCTCAGTTTAATAGCTCAACCAGGTTTCGATTATATCTTCCAATTCAATTATTCCCAATAAGTACACCTTTTCCCTTAAGAAACCAATAAGTGGGTAGTGGTACGCCTGCAACTTTCTATCTTCCAACTTCAGTTAGTAGAAATAGTTATAAAATAGTACATTTGTAGAGGTACGATTGTCCACTCAGATCTATGTAATTGACCTCTCGTTAACCATCATGGTGACAACCAAAGGGTCTTCGTGTGGATACAACAAATTAGATAAATCATTCGTAAAAAAATAATGATTTATCTATCTTTCTTTACCTTACAAGGTTGTACCTTCATCGCTTTACAGTCATGCTCACTTTGTTGACATACACAAGCTTTTGCCTTATTTAGGTATGCCTTCGAAGGAAATTATGCCAACATTTTCCATTAGTTCCTTGGTCTATTTTGTAGGCCAAGATCAGTCTCATCATTTGAGTCATTGTCTCAACCTCCCTTCGTCTCGTTCTTACCCTTGGAAGGAGACTTAGATCTCCTCTTGGGTTTCTTATCATCCCCATGTTAAACAGCTAGGACAAATTTATCCACATATTTCCCCAGCTTTCCTCTTTAAGTCAAAGCTTCAATTTCATTCTTCAAATCCGAACACTTGTCAATAGTGTGGTTATGGTCCCTTTGGAACTCACAGTATTTTTTTAACCCTTCTTCCTAGTGTAGACTTCAACTTTCTTGGCCACTTGAGGTTTCCACTTCCACGAATCTCGTCGAGGATGTGATGAATGCCCACATTAAGTGGTGTGTATTCTTCAAATATGTTCAACTTCTCCAACTTTTTGGAATCTTTGGAACTTTATTTCTTGTCTGAGATAATTCCAAAATAATATTTTGAATGATTGGACTCCTAGCTATCATTACCTCCTTGATATTCATTATTTTCCTTGTCTTGGCTAAGATCTCGGCCAATGTTCGAGGAGGTTCCTTTGCCAAGGCCTAGTAAAGATTTCCATGTCACATACCTTTCATTATGGAAATAATAGCGGTAATCTGATCAAAATCTATCACCTCTAGAATTTTAATATTGAACCGGGTGATGTAACCCCTTATCCTTTCATCGGCCTGTTAGTGGATGCCTAAAAAGTGAACTATCCTCTTTCCTATCTTGGTGCCAAAGGAGAAATTGTTCATAAATAGTTCAGCTAGTTTCTTAAAGTTTGAAATCTATCCCCTGGGGAGTCCATTTTCCCATATTTTGGTCGATCCACTAAGCGTGCTCGAAAAGGCGCTAGACCTCATCTCGTCCGGAATGGAATAAATGTCTAAGGCAACTGGATATTGTTCCACATGAAGCATAGGATTGAATTTTCCATCATATCTTTGGGTTATAATAGGAGGCTTGAGCTTGGAAGGCTTCGAATAACTCACTATGTAACCCTTATGAAAAGGGTTCTTCATTTGTATTAGATATCCTAGACGATCTTTCACGCACTAAATTGACCTATTCCATGGTTTATCCTTCTCTTGATCAATCTTCACAGTCTTCTCAACTCGTATGTGGATCTTGGTCGATCTATTTTCTTTCCTTTGAAGTGTTCTCAGACCTAGCCAAGCATATTATCCTTCCAATCTCAGATCTAATTGAGTCTTCCCTGTGCAACCTAAAGTCCCTACACGTATTTGCTCGTGCAACTCTTAGGTTCAACCGATCGAAAGAATATTTTCTGCCCATCTTTCCAACACACTTGTGCACATTATTGAATAATTATAATCATCATCATACCCTGTTGATCAGATGGTGGACATTACCCGTGGCCTATAGAAATTATCATTTCGATCGGATCCTAAAAAACTGGATCTATTTCATTCACCTTAAAAATCCATATCCAATCTCCTAGGTCTACTTCCCGATCATGGTTCACTTGCCTCCTGTCTCTGTATGGGGCTGTAGGTGGTATCTCACATCTTTGGTAAGAGTTTTCCAGAACTATGAGGATGGTTGAGTTTAACTCCGGCTTATTTTGTTCGACCAAAATGCTTTGGGTTAACTGTTTCATATTTTCCTGCATAGCCCCTACATTCTAGCTATGATCTGCAAGATCCCCTTCAAATATCCCATACCTACAGGTGTAAAGGGTAGAATCCCCTCCCCTATTTCATTACTTTCTCGGTTCTTAGCCATTTTTAACAAAAAATTCACAAAAATATATTATCGTAGAGACAAAATTAAGGTATCGCTACATTAAGAAGTGGAATTCCAGGAAACCTGAATAAAAAATTAGAATACATATATCAAAAGGAAGATTAAAAGAATTAACAAGAATCAAATAAAAATTAGTTATCAGGTAGATCTAAACCAACAAAATTCAGCCGAATTGGATTGCAATTTTCTAGTTCATAAAATCTAGGTGTCCTTGAGATCTAATAAATGAAGATGGTGGAAAGCGATGATGGAAAGAGATTTACCACCAATGGCTCCAATTTGTTATTGCCTAAAACTTGTATACTAATTTTTTTAGCTTGTATATACCAATCATAACAAGATATATATTTTTTTTAGCTTGTATACTAATTTTTTTAGTTTGCATAACAATTAAGATAATAGATCTTAATTGTTAAAATACACACGCTAGAAAAAATAGTAAAGAGATAAGAGAAAGGGAAATAAAATTAGATTTACATGGTTTGACCCAAAATAGTGTGTACGTCCATAGGTGCAGTGTTGATTGTATTGATTACTAGGATAAAACCATTGAAAAGTACAATATGCAAGGTCTCAAATTCTCTCTAGAGTTGGATAGCATAATTGTAAAGGAAAATATCTCGGATCCCCCTAAAGTGTGGTTGGTGTGTGCTATTTATAGGTCATTGAGCATATTAAATTTGTTGTCATTAGATAATTATTTACAAGGATTTTTGGTCAATTAAAAATATCAAAAAATAAAAAGATAAAAGGGCTCGTAGCTCACAAGCATATGTTATGCTAGTAGTTTCAGCCCCCGATTCACAGTGGCGGTACCACTCTGGGCCCCAACATCTTTCAAAGTTGATTAGTCTAGTGGTTTAGGAATGATTGATTGTATTTACATGGGATATGCCTCTCGAATCACCTTATCTAGAAGCTCCGATTACTACTGGATGGGAGAAGTTTCATAGAGCCTTTATAAATAACAACCCACTCATGTAAAGTGGCAGATTAATATTTCCAAAAATCATGTTCAACACTCACGTACTGAATATATTAAAAACAAACATCACTTTATACAGGACTTAGTCAAGTCTAAGGAATTGGAAACTAACTACTTACTTAGTGATCTTCAATTAGCAGATATGTTCATAAAACCTTTGGATTTCACACGTTTTGAATCATTATGGAAATCTATAGGAATGGTTCTGGCAGAATCTAATCTCATCATTTAATGGGCAATGTTATGCATATATCAGATAACTATTTCTATGATTTTTCCCTTTATCCATTTGAGACAAAATGGGGGAGAAATATGTGACACCCCGCCTAATAAAATACCGGGTGATCAATCTTATACCAAATTAAAATAGGAATCCCAGTTGGTTAATCCTTAGCATCACTGTCGAAAACCTTTTTAAAACTTACTAACCACCTAGTATTCCAAACAGCTGGTGCCAAATTTTATCTTATTAATTAAACCAAATAGTACGTGCGGAAATAAATATAATCCATTCACACAACTGAATTAAATCAACTGAATAAATAATAACTACATGCTGAATAAACCATCGGTCACCAAAGTAAATAATCCAATACAAATATTCAACACCAGGATAAATAAATCTAGAAACTACAACTTAAAAGTCTGGGCGACATGCCCTAAGTAAAACTGAAACCGATAGCTGATTTCTACTCTAGGAAGGAATGAATGAGGCGTCTAATCCAAGCTCTTACTAGCATCCACATATACCGCAGCTCCGTGTCCTTGGAATAGAATATCAATCATGGCGTCCGTGTAGCTGGACACCTAAAAGGTTTTGAAAATAATTTTATAGCAAGGGTTAGAACCCAAAATATTTTGAAAATATTTAACAAGTCAATTAATTGCAGTAATTTAAAATTCATGAATGCGCTTCATAATTATGTTAGTTTTTCACTCCCTTGAGGACATACTCACCCCTACACTAATGTGCACACCTAACAGTTACCTTAACCCCACCTAGTTGTACTATCCCTTCCAACTAGTCCTGGAAGAATCTCCCCTTTCCATACTACTCTAACTCGAGTATAATAATTCCTGGATTAAAATTTATCTAACCAATTAACTTAATTAATTTCTTTTAAATCATAACATATAATTGTGACACAATTTATATAAAGTATATGCATCACACACTGTATTATTCCCCGCATATAATATTTACAACCATTATATACGCACCTCTATTAAGAACAACCACACACACACACACACACACACACACACACATATATATATATATGTACAACCATCCCTCCGAGTATACCCTCACCGGATGATTTCCTCTAAAGTGCTATCTTACTAGGTGTGCTCACATAACCGAGATACCCGAGTTGGAATCGCTCACCAACTTGGCCCAAAATATAAACGTAGTGGAGGTGGTTATATTCCTTCCCTGAAAGTGAGCTAAATCCCTCACCCATATACCGGACGCTATGACCTAGGGATATACTCACCCTACTCCTCAAGCTAGGGGATTCACCCACATCGCGCAACCTCCCTTGATAGCATTAGAGTATATAAATTAAATAAATATCTAGTCACTGGTATTTAATAACACACACAATATATACACACATATATATATGTACTATCACTACACCCTATATATATATATATATATATATATATATATATATATATATATATATATATATATATATAAATCTTGGCTTTATCGTGTACTCAAAAACCCGTAACACTAGCCTATAATTTTTCGAGTCCGTTAATTAATTTTCTCACTTATTAATTTATCATCTCCCCGAGTCTATGGTCCGACTCTTATATAAATACTTTACACATTAATTTATATAATATTTGCCCGAGACTGTGATTCGACTATGCTTTAATTAATTTACACATTAATTAATTATTACCCATCCGAGTCTATGGTCGGACTCTAATCTAATTAATTTACACATCAATTAATTTAACACTTGATCACCCAACCGTTATTCTCGGACTCGCTTACTGGGCCCGTACCATCATTAATACCCGATTCTATATTTCCCCCTTAACTACTTAATTACACCTCGGTTTCTTTAATAATGTAGTGCCACTCAACTATAATATTCGAACCTTTTCCCTCGATCCAAAACCAATATCTACGAATTAATTCCCGGAATTTAATCATCTCATGACATACAATTATCACCCACTAAACCCAATTATATCCCCTTATAATTGTTAAGTAAGATGTGTCACATATGAATTTATCACTAAATAAAAGTAGTGGATTAAATACTAAATTAATTTTCCTTATATATATAAACAGGTCGAACTGCCAAAATTCTGGGATCATCGATCGATCGATTCCCTGGGTCGATCGATCGATCGAACAGGTATTCATCTTCTCCGGCTTGCTGTTTCAGCCATTGATGAACCCTCAAGATTTTTTTTCATTCCAAAACCTTACCCAAATACAACCAGCATTATTTTCACATAATAAAAGGGTCTAAACCTCTTAGAGACCTTAATTAATCAACTAATTTCCATTAATTCCAACAATTTCCCTCTGGGTTTCAAATCCCCAAGACGATATTCATTCCTATTAATAAAAATTAACCATCGAGTATTACTGGTTTTAACATACGATTCACACCTCTACATTCCAGAATCATAAAATACTAAATTTCACCCTTAATCCCATTAAAGTGTATCAATTACTGAAAATCCAATTTTACATGAATACCCACCCAAAACGAATTTTGGTTTACACCTTCCATAGTATGAATTTATTATCATCAATTTAAAATCACAACAGTTAACCACTTGCCTCTAATTATTCGTAGAGTCTGATCCGTTGGTGTAGAGAACGTGTTGGTGAAGAACACCCCAATTCGTCCCTTAATTTGTCTCCAAAAAGGTTCTCAATTTTTTTCTAGATTTGATTGCTCTCTATCTTTCTCGAAACCTAGGTTCATAATTGTTAACTGTCGTTCAATCAGTCCCTCAATTAGGTTTAAAACCCCTAATCCCGTTTTAGGCCATACATGCCTAATTAGAATGGTCTGAATCACCCCGTGTGGCCCCGGCTATGCCTAAAAATGTTTCGAGACCCGATTACTAACCCCGAGTACTATTTTTTGACTATCTCGATCCATCCGGATTCAACCGCACACTCAGAATTGTCATCCGAAATACTTTATAACAATTCCAAATTTCGACCTCAAAATGCGACACACATTAATTCGAACAATTTAACTTAAAGTCGCCAAATAAAAAATAATTATTCCCACTCAAATAAATTCTCCAAGTCATAAATTTAAGTTTCTCCATTTTAAATATTTTTATTTCTCCCAAAAATTATTAAATACTAAATCCTCAAAATTACGAGGTGTTACAAAATATTTGAGTCCATCTTGGACATTTATTGAATACTTCTTCTAAAAAACTTGATCGTAGTTTTTTTTATAGGAATCAGTACCTTTTTATGTACCTAGATATTTTTTAGGGTATTGGTTTGTAAATTAGTTGAGTTGTGTATTTTTCATCTCTAGAACATGGGGTAGATGGATTTTCTTATAGAGGATTATGGTTTTGAATTCTTTTTCTATCCCTATGTGACACCCCGCTTAAAATAATAATGGGTGGCCAGCCCTATACTACATTTAATCAGGAATCTCAGATGGCTCATTCTCAGTATCAACAGACAATCCTAAAATAGATAAGGCTAACTACCCGAAACTATAAAAGCGGATGCTAAGAATTTATATAAAACGTGCAATGGATATCAACCCAACAATATATAACTACTAAAAAGGGTAGAATACACACAAGTACCATGATAAAAGAAAGTGCTAAAATTAAAATAAAATGAGTACACAAAAAGGAAATATACCCGAATAAGATGTCGGGTCATAGACACTACAACAACCATAAGGAAGAAATATAAACAACTACATATTAGCCTTGGGTATAAACTCGATATACAAATGAATCCTACCTAGATTTATAAAGAAGTAGGAAGCGAATACAATCTAAATCCCGCCACAGTCCACAACTGCTACGGCTCCCAAGACTCTGGGTAACAAAGCATCCGGTATCCATGCGGTAGGGCACTTGTGGTAAACAATATATATATATATATCAAAGAGAAATATAAACGGGTCAGATCCCGAGGTGTAAAATTTTTTAGAAAGTGTGATAACCGTGCACAATAAATATAAATGCACTATTTCATAATTAAAGCGGAGTCGCACTCTCGTGGAACCCCCAAACTCACCTCTCATCTACAGCGCGCACCTAGGCGTGTTCTGGAACCTTAATTAAGTTACCCCACCCATAAAAGGACAACCTAACTTACAATAGGCACGGCCTATACCCGCATGACCTTCCATCCTAACATAACCCAAGAACCCCTTTCCATTCATAATATCACCAAAACATATATACACATATATGCCTTACTAGGCTCTAGTGGTTCCAATTATTAACTTAAACTAGTTATTAGTCTTAATATGTCGTACATTAACATTAAGCTTCAATATAAGAGTTTATTCTCTAAATAACATACATACAAGTACAAAGGAAAAAACTTCTCTCTACTCTCAACATTGTGTTACGTTTCGTTCATGGGGCGTCTCGCAAAGCGAAATCCAAACAAGGAACCCCCCGATACACTACTCCTTGACAATGTCGATCGTAGGGATCCATTATGTCATATACATATATCATACTACTGCAACTACTTAAATAATGAATATTATATCTAAGAACATAAATATAATCTCTATCTAATATCCTTGAGGTGAATATAACCGCAATTGTCCCAAAGTACGATCTTTCGACCCTTAATAAACTAGTACACAAAATCACCCAAGATGTACGTCATAGAAACTCCATATCCTCTTCACCTATAAGATATATATTAATATATATATTTACTCTAAATATATATAAGTAATCATTCATTCCTATAACCACGTATACATAACATACATAATGTACACTTTGCAATACATATATGATAAACGGTTATAGGATACCCAAATACTGCACCATGCTATCATCTTCCAGTAATTACTCACTTTCTCCTGGGTCACCACCTATCGGACTATTATCGCACCGTCATGGAAACAAAATCAATTGTAACGCATGGGAAGTGGTCATAGTTCCTAACCAGAAAGTGAGAACGACTCATACCCAAGACTTCTCACCCCCAAAATAAAACCACACAAATAAAAATGGATGACTATGACCTGGGGACTATCCATACCCTTCTCCTTAAGCCAGGGGCTCACCCTCCTCGCGCAACTTCCCATGATAGCATGTCTCGCGTATTATTTACACAATAAGTTTATATATCATTCACACTATATATATATACATCCATATGATTACATCATATAATCACACCTTCACACACGGTATAGATATTCATGCCATAAGTACACACATATATACATACATATATATATATATATATATATATATATACATATATCCATATACACACATTTATACACACTATTTCTCGTCCGTATGTATGAAACCTTATAAACCCAGCTATAAGTGTACATAATCCTCATTATACTAGCCGTCGCCCCGAGCGTATTAACTCAATTCGCTATATAAATACGATCCCTCAGTTTAAGCATATTCATCCATTATTCATATGATAAGAATTGTCTTCCAATATATCAAATATTAAGGTTAATAACCCACCGTTTAACGTATGCAATAATCACTATACATGCCATCAATATTCGAATGCACATCTATATATCTAGTAATAATCCCGACTATAAGTATACACCTAACTAATAGTCTGCAGCCTTAAGCTCAATCCTAAATTCATTTGATGATTCAATCATATTTTGGGATGCCCATCGTTAATCACGAATAGATATGTAGTAACTACGCCTACTACCATTACAACATAACCTATTCGAGCTAATCGTAAAATCCTATTATTCTCAATTCCGCCTACGGTTCAATTTCTCCTATGCACCCTTAACATTACCATATTTATGATTTATTCCTTGAGTTTAGCATCACTAAGGATACGCGACCTCTACCTCTCATTGGTCCCAAATCATATCTTAAATAGAATCCTATCGCTATAAGGATTCGACACAATTATCGGCCTACAATTTCCACCGTACCCTCACCACTCTCTCTCTCTACGAGTCCTAAACCTTACGTCATCTCTAAGCTCACTGCTAACCTCTAAATTGAATTTTCATCCCTAATGAGGTTTTCCCACTACCTTGATACAACAACTCCAATACATTTATATATCCCTAACCTACTTCAATATGTCCCCGCGAGTAAAGTATGTGAGAAACCCTCAAGAATACTCTAAAACATAACTCTCATATCATATACATAAGTTCTAAATTAAGAAACCCAGCCGAAATGGAGTAAAAATCATTTTAGAAAAATCTAGTAAAACAGACCTATTTTCGAATCGATTTGGCACCACGGAATTGATTCGGTCCTAGAAGTGAATCGATTCGGCCTCAGCGAATCGATTCGACCCTACTAGACCTGTAAATCTGCTACATACTGAATCGATTCACAAGGGGAGAATCAATTCGTCCCTATAGACCTGATGCTTCTACAACATAGCGAATCGATTCGTAAGGGGAGAATCGATTCGGCCTGTTGAGCAAGCCACAAAATTGGGTAATTTCTCCAAAACCCAAACTTTCCAAAATCCCATTCATTCAACTTCCAACCATCAATATTCATCCCAAACATGTTCCCAACATCAAAATTCATCCTATATCTACTCCCCTTAAGTTATACACCCTTGGACCCATGTAAAAGCATCAGTTGCAATGTTTAATACCCAAAATCTAGGTTTTGATATTAATACCCAAAATCCATTTTTTTTATCCACAAATTATGAAATGAAGTACACAAATGAAATATTTAGCAAGATTAAACACTTGCCTCAAAATTTTAGAGGTTGAATCATCCCCGAGATAGCGTACGGGCCAGCATCTCCAAGCTTTCTCCTCTCTCTTTCTTCCTTTCTTCTTCTTTCTCTCTTTATTTCTCTTTCTCTCTTTCTCACCAATGAGATAGGCTGATCCGTAAGCCTCTTAAACCTTTAAACATAAATCCTAGTTTTAAATTGTAATACATACTCTAAATGACTCGTTTAATCCAATTCGAGTCAAACTAACTTAAAAATATTCCGGAACCGAAATAAAACCCAAGGACAATCATTTTGACTATCTCGACCCATCCGAAATCAATGGCGCACTCAGAATCTTCATCCGAAATACTTTATAACGTCCTCAATTTTTGGACCTCAATTTCCAAATTCCAAAATTCTCCAATTTAAATAAAATTTATTTCCCTAAAAAATTTAATTTCTCAGTCCCAAAGTCACGTGGTATTACAAACTTCCCCCCTTACAAAAATTTCGTCCTCAAAATTTGAGTTGTGCCTAGGACTCTGAACCTCATCTAGTCCTTACATCTACCCTCAACATCACTATACCAATCTCTCCCACTTCTCACATCGAACCATATAAGTTTAAAGTCATACAAGCTAACCAGGGCGCCCATACTGCCGGTTACCGAGCTCAACTCGCTAAAACATAACCCTGCTCCACTAGCCTGAAAATCGTAATACCACTCCTTAATATATTGTTCTATAGCAGAATACTAATTATATAAAAAGTTTGAAATTTCTAATGGTTGAACTCTTCTCAATTCCTAACATTCGCTACTTTCGTGTGGGGGAGGTCTCGCAAGCGAAATCCAAATAAGGAACACTCCCAATACACTACTGTGTAGCTATGTCGGGGATTGAGATCAGTTGAACCAGGATTAAGGTTTTATAAAATATTTTAGAATTATAAATATTACTCGAAGGCCTAAATAATAATATAATATAAAATAATTCAATGTCTTTTGACACGCCAAACAAGCACCTTATGTTCAAGACACAAGGACTCAACAAATACAATACTCTAACCAATACCTAGTTCTCAAAACTAGCACAACCATGAGCTAAATTCGCCGCTCAATAATGATCTGCTAAACTCTGAACCTCCTTAGTTATACAAATCCTCTCTCACATGAAAGTATTTCCGCAAAGTAAGTCCTTCCCTCATTGGAATACAGCAATTACCTTCTCTAGCCTATCTATAAATAATAACCTTATAACCACTACTCAACAAACCTTAACAGTTCGCACTTCTGGAAATAAATAGCACAACTCTCTACTAGCTCATCACGATACGTTCTATTATCCCAAAAGATGCCATACAAAATCCACACTTACTCTCTCCTTCCATCGGTGAAAAATAATGTACACATTATGGTTATGGCGGCTAATTTTTCATCATACCGTATATGTGACGCTCCTAATACCACATAAACCGTGACCTAAACCCAAACAAAGGTACTCTACCTTATACTTCCATAATCTAATTGTTTCACTTCATCCATGAAGCCCTGTTCAAAGTAATCTACTTCTCCTAAGACAATCTTTCTTCCTAAAGCCTATTTCCCCACAAGAAAAACATCTTCCCGAAAATCCTTCCTAACCGTCCTGAAGGACAAAACGCTATTGCGACCCCCGACAATCCTGCCTAACTCCCTGATGTCGTGATGATCTTTCTCCACTGGTATCAACCCCTTTAATACTAATTAATGAACCCGAGTCTCCAAGTTTCTTACTCCTTTCTTAAATGAAGACGATACTCTTGAAAATGGGACAACGCCACATACCTTTCACCGGTAAAAGTCAATAACACCAGGTTTCCTAAAAAATATTAACTAATTCCTCAATCTAAACCTCCTAAGAACCTCACAATTCGCTTATCCTCATCACTTACCTTATCGATCACCAAATTCTTCATTCGAGTCAATTCTTCTTCTCACTCGACCACCGTCAAATCACCGCTCGAAATCTCCTCCTTATCTCCGCCTAAATCATGAAAAGAAAATACCTCCAGTCAAAGCGTACCCAAAATCTATTGTGGGTATTGCATCTATCATCTTGCCCCTTCCCGAATGACTTATTATTAGCGACGTCTGAGACGAGAGCAACTGCGTCAGAACGTCGTTCAAGTGAGTACAGCTCACAGAAGAGGGTAAACGAAGTGAACACAACAATCCTAATAGTAGGTCTCTACATCAAGAACGCTTATAGAAGAACGCAAAAAACACGCACCGATCCTAAAGACACTAGAACCTGATGCTCTAATACCATCCGTGACACCCCGCTTAAAATAATAATGGGTGGCCAACCCTATACTACATTTAATCAGGAATCTCAGATGGCTCATTCTCAGCATCAACAGACAATCCTAAAATATATAAGGCTAACTACCTGAAACTATAAAAGAGAATGCCAAGAATTTATATAAAACATGCAATGGATATCAACCCAACAATATAGAACTACTAAAAAAGGGTATAATTCACACAAGTACCATGATAAAAGAAAGTGCTAAAATTAAAATAAAATGAGTACACAAAAAGGAAATATACTCGAATAAGCTATCGGGTCACAGACACTACAACAACCATAAGGAGGAAATATAATACGCTACATATAACCCTTGGGTATAAACCCGATATACAAATGAATCCTACCTAGATTTACAAAGAAGTAGGAAGCGACTATAATCTAAATCCCACCACAGTCCACAACTGCTATGGCTACCAAGACACTGGGTAGAAAAGCATCTGGTATCCATATGGTAGGACACCTATGGTAAATAATATATATATATATATATATATATATATATATATATATATATATATATATATATATATATATATAGAGAGAGAGAGAGAGAGAGAGAGAGAGAGAAGAGAAAAGAGAAATATAAAAGGGTTAGAGCCTGAGGTGTAAAAATATTTAGCAAGTGTGTTAATCGTGCATAATAAATATAATTGCACTATTTCATAATTAAAGTGGAGTCACACTCTCATGGAACCCCCAAACTCACCTCTCATCTACAGCGCGCACCTAGGCGTATCCTGGAACCTTAATTAAGTTACCCCCACAAATTAAAAGGACAACCTAACTTATAATAAGCACGGCCTATACCCGCATGACCTGCCATCCTAACATAACCCAAGAACCCCTTTCCATTCATAATCTCACCAAAATATATATACACATATATGCCTTACTACGCTCTAGTGGTTCCAATTATTAACTCATACCAGTTATTAGTCTTAATACGTCGCACATTAACATTAAGCTTCAATATAAGAGTTTATTCTCTAAATAACATACATATAAGTACAAAGGACAAAACTTCTCTCTACTCTCAACATTGCACTACATTTCGTGCATGGGGCGTCTCGCAAAGCGAAATCCAAACAAAGAACCCCCCAATACACTACTCCTTAACAATGTCGATCGTAAGGATCCATTAAGTCATCTACATATATCATACTACTGCAACAACTTAAATAATGAGTATTATATCTAAGAACATAAATAGAATCTCTATCTAATCTCCTTGAGGTCTATATAACCACAATTGTTTCTAAGTACAATCTTTTGAACCTAAATAAACTACTACACTAAATCACCCAAGATGTATGTCATAGAAACTCCATTTCCTCTTCACCTATAGGATGTATATTAATATATATATTTACTCTAAATATATATAAGCAATCATTCATTCCTATAACCACGTATACATAACACGCATAATGTACACTTTGCAATACACATATCGTCAACGGTTATAGGAGAAAAAAATACTGCACCATGCTATCATCTTCCCGAAATTACTCACTTTCTCCTAGGGCCACCACCTATCGGACTATTATCATACCGCCACGTCAAAAAAATCAATCCTAACGTATGGGAAGCGGTCATAGTTCCTAACCGGAAAGTGAGAAGGACTCATACCCAAGACTTCTCACCCCCAAAATAAAATCACACAAATAAAAATGTATGACTATGACCTGGGATCTATCCACACCCTGCTCCTCAAGCCAGGGGCTCACCCTTTTCACGTAACTTCCCATAATAGCATGTGTCGGATATGCTTCCACACAATAAGTATATATATCATTCACACACACACACACACACACTCTCTCTCTCACTATATATATATACACACATCCATATGATCACATTATATAATCAAACCTTCACACACGATATATATATTCATGCCATAAGTACACACATATATACATATATACACATATAGACACATATACACATATATACATATATACACATATATACACACTATTTCTCGTCCGTATGTATGAAACCTTACAAACTCGGTTATAAGTTTACATAATCCTCATTATACCAGCCGTCGCCCCAAGCGTATTAACTTAATTCGCTATATAAATATGATCCCTCACTTGAAGCATATTCATCCATTGTTCGTATGATAAGAATAGTCTTCCAATATATACAATATTAAGGTTAATAACCCACCGTTTAATGTATGTAGTAATCACCATACATTCCATCAATATTCGAATGCACATCTATATATCTAGTAATAATCCCGACTATAGGTATGCACCTAACTAATAGTCTGCAGCCTCAAGCTCAATCCTAAATTCATTTTATAATCCAATCATATTTTGGGGTGCCCATCGTTAATCACACATAGATATGTAGTAACTACCCCAACTACCATTACAACACAACTTATTCGAGCTGATCGTAAAATCCAATTATTCTCAATTTCGCCTACGGTTCAATTGCTCATATGAACCCTTAACATTACCATATTTATGATTTATTCTTTGAGTTTAGCATCACTAAGGATACGTGACCTCTACCTCTCCTTGGTCCCAAATTATATCTTAAATAGAATCCTATCGCTATAAGGATTTGACACAATAATCGGCCTACAATTTCCACCATACCCTCGCCACTTCTCTCTCTAATAGTCCTAAACCTTACGTCATCTCTAAGATCACTGTTGAACTCTAAATAGAACTTCCATCTGTAATGAGGTTTTCCCACTACCTCGGTACAACAACTCTAATACAACTATATATCCCCCAAAGTACTTCGATATGTCCCCGTGATTAAAGCATGTGATAAACCCTTAAGAATACTCCAAAGCGTAACTCTCACATCATCTACATAAGTTCTAAACCAAGAAACCCAACCGAAATGGAGTAAAACTCATTCTAGAAAAATCTAATAAAACAGCCTCGTTTTCGAATCGATTCGGTTCTAGAACCCATCGAATCGATTCGATCCAACTAGATCTGTAAGTCTTCGACATACTGAATCGATTTGCAAGGGGTGAATCGATTCGACCCTAAAGACCTGATGCTTCTGCAACATAGTGAATCGATCCGCAAAGGGCGAATCGCTTCGGCCTATTCAACAAGCCACAAAATGGGGTAATTTCTCCAAAACCCAAACTTTCCAAAATCCCATTTATACAACTTCCAACCATCAATCTTCATCGTAAACATGTTCCCAACATCAAAATTCATCCTATACCTACTCCCCTTAAGTTATACACCCTTGGACCCGTGTAAAAGCATCAATTGCAACGTTTAATACCCAAAATCTAGGTTTTGATATTAATACCCAAAATCCAATTCTTTTATCCACAAATTATGAAATGAAGTACACAAATGAAATATTTAGCTAGATTAAACACTTGCCTCAGAATTGTAGAGGTTAAATAATCCCCGAGATTGCGTACGGGACGGAATCTCCAAGCTTTATCCTCTCTAATTATTCCTTTCTTCTTATTTCTCTCTTTCTTTCTCTTTCTCTCTTTCTCACCAATGAGATAGGTAGATCCGTAAGCCTCTTAAACCTTTAAATCATTAATCCCAATTTTAAATGGTAATACACACTCTAAATGACTCGTTTACTCCAATTCGAGTCAAACTAAATTAAAAATATTTCGGAACCGAAATAAAACCCAAGGACAGTCATTTTAACTATCTCGACCCATCCGAAATCAATGGCGCACTCAGAATCGTTATCCAAAATACTTTATAACATCCTCAATTTTTTAACCTCAATTTCCAAACTTAAAAATTATCTAGTTTAAATAAATTTTATTTCTCTCAAAAAATTTATTTCTCAGTTCCAAAATCACGGGGTATTACACCCTACTAGTCCTAGATGACTCAGAGGATATTTTTTCTCATATTTCCAAAGGAGGAGATTGATGAACACGATATATATGGCTCACTTGAGTCTAAAATATAGGAGATTGTCTAGTTTGAGAATAGAGACAATTGTGTCATCCTTTGTTTATCCCTAAGCCTCACGCCTCTTCATGATTGGCATCACATACTATTCAAGGCTGGAAAAGGTAGTAACCAACATAACTCACAACACCTAGGCTTTAATTTATTTGGCATACTGTGTGTATGAGGTTTGTGTGTGTGTGTTCCCATTGCCTTAAAAATTTTAAAGAATTTTTAGAATTTTTTAAACAATTGAAATCTATTTTTTAAATAGTTAAATTTAAGTTTTAATATTTTTTAGGGCTAATTCATAATACCATAAACTACCTAAAACTTGCCTTGGGTAGAATCCGAAATCGCTATAGACTTTCGGGGTAGCGAATAAGATTTTTCAAAGATCAAAAACACGCTTTTCTGAAGAAATCTGGAGCATACACGTGTTGGCTTATCAACAACCCAATTTGTGTTTGTTTATACTCATATACATAAAACTTAATCAATAACGTTCCTCCATTTTAATCAATTGTCTGCATGTATTTTTATACAATCCATGTGCTATCCGTTTTAGCCAATCGTTGTTTGTTTAGAAGCGGTGCATACTGAGACCTTAGATTGATCACCCAATAGTCAAATTAATCATGATTACTGATTTGACTTAAACTTCCAGATCATTCCATCGTCCAGTACAAATAGAGACTAGGGGTTAATCGTTTCCAACTTTTCACTAGTCTGAGAGAGAGGAGAAACTATGAGAGACAGAGAGAGAGAGGGATATAAGAGAGAAAAAAAAGAAAATCTCAGCCAAACTATGGGAAAATGTTTCTAGAAATTTTTGAGAGTTTAGAGTGTTTTCGTGTTACCAGTTCCTCTCTAGTTCAAATCTTTTATCCAAACACTATCACCAAGTTTGATCTCGTCTCACATATTTGAGATTTGAGATCAGAATAAGTGATACAGTCACGATCTTTTAGAAGTGGTTTCCTTTTAGAAATCATCTCTCTATGTTCGTTTTTTAGTTTAAAACTTTTTTATTAAATCTTTCGCAACATATTCCTCTTTCTGTTTTCAAGTGTTCTTGAAAAACAAGACTTCAAAATTTCAGATCTAAAGACATTTATGTCTACAAGTTCATATTGCACATTTTGCGAAATAAGTTTATAAATAAATAAAAGAGACATATAGGATCTTGGCTCTTTTATCATAGCAAGATTTTCTTCTGATCTACCTACAAAAAAGGAAGTTTAATTTCAAGAAAATTGGATTCAAACTCTTGCATGTCATTTTAGAACTAATTTATAATTTGTAGGAAATTATTTGTATAAGTGTGAGTGAGTTGCATGCATGTGTTAGGCACATCACATCCCCACACTATCACACAACAACACTAAAGTTATATTGGTAAAGAAATTTTTACCATATGAGTCGACGTAAAGAAAGATCTAAGGAGTAAAGCTTGGAGGATGTTAACGACAACAGTCAAAAGCCAGAAAAGTCAAAGAAAAATCAAGGAGTGGTGGTATAAATTCTTGACTTAGGTTTCGGTCTGATTTGGTTGTTTAATACGTTGCTTGTTTGGACTCTATAACTCATTCTAGTGGATTTTTTCTTTTACTGCGTAGAGGGAGTCTTGGATGTGTCCCTTGTTTGATAGGGGTTTTACCACGTTAAAATATTTGTTTTTTATGAATGTTTTTGTATGCTTGTTTTACTTTTTCCATCACTGCTATAAGTGTTTAAAATTCTTTTAAACCTTAAATTTCTTAGGAACAAAAATTTCTTATTCAAAAACATTTTCTAACACATCTTTTATTTTTATTGGTGTTATTAAAAGAGTTTCTCCAAGAAAACATATCGGACCCTTCTTAGTTATTTTAACTTTTGATTAAACAACTTAGTAAGGGATTTTCAATTGTTATCGGCACGGGTTCTTATTTTTCAAAACAGCTGTTTAGAATCTTGTGTTTTTGTAAACTGTTTTAAAAAGACCACATGGACGAGAAATTTGAGATACACTCAAACTTATCGAGACCTTCCCTCATTGATGGAAACAATTTTCCTTACTTTAAAGTGAGGATGATTGCCTTCATCCAAGGAACGCTGGGAGATAAATTCTAGGATGCCATTGAAAATGGCTACTTTCATCCTACTAAACCTATGGCAGAAGGCGGTTGAATAAGAATCAGGAAACTTCTCACTAAATTTACTAAAGAGGTGAAACAGACCTCCCTCTGCAATAATAAAGGAAAAAATGCCATTTTTATGTTTGTAAATGACCATGAGTTTAAAGAATCTCTATATGTACCACTTCCAAGGAAGCTTGGGACAAGTTGGTCACAACTCATTAAGGTAATACACGTGTTAAGGCTGCCAAGACTCAAATTATCATCCAACAATACAACACCCTAGTTATGACTGAGACCGAGACCATTGATAATTTATATATCAAACTAACTGATGTCGTAACTAAGGTAAATGCAAATGGAATTTTCTATGACATAAGATAAATTGTCTCTAAAATTCTAAGATCACTTCCACATAAATTTGACAGTAAAAGATATGCAATTGAGGAAATGGAAGATCCAAATCTTACCCCTGAACTCCTCAGTAGAAAATTAAGAACTGTGGAAATCAAAATGGATTATAAGAAAATACTTCTTGGAATTCATAAGAAAAATAGTATTCCCAATGCGATGTTTAAATCTAAAGTTAAGTCGAATCTTGAAATACAATTTGATGATGACTGTGACTTGAATGATTTGGATAACCAAATAGCCTTAATGTCTAAACATTTCAAGAACATACAAAAGTTTAGAAATAATGTGGATGCAACACATGGAAAGGCCCCTTTTTCCAGATCAATTATATAAAAGACCTCATGAGAGGAGACTAGAGAAGCATCAGAACAACACCAAACCTGATAAAGACCATAGAAAGTCTGAATTCTTTTGATGTAGCAAAATAGGACACATAGCTGTTAACTGTTAACTGTAGGGTCAAACTAAAAAATAAACAGAATGGAGCAAATTTGTGAAAGACGTAGGATTATTCAAGTGAATCAGATGAAGATGAGTCTGAATCATCTAATATACTAGACCCATGCATGTCTTTTTTCACAAAGATTGTATATTCTGATGATAATGCTGATGATAGCCTACCTAATAATTCCTTGACCATGCCTGTTAATGTTTTATCTACTGATATTGATAATAATGGTTATGCTGGTAATAGTAGCTCTATTGCCGTGTGTGTGAACCGAATGTGTCCATGAGTTCGAAAAATGAATCGATAGGGGACACATCACCCACCACACTTAGTAAGTCCGATGATAATGACCTTCAAGACATCCACACACTATAAACAAAGACACTTAGGAAGAGCACTAGATTAGAAAGAACCATTAAAGACCTGATTAAAAAAGTAGAATCTCTTAGTCTTGTGGTTAAACAAAACTCAAACTAAGATTTTCTCTGAAAAAATCAAAAATCTTTCTGAAGCTAATGAAATTCTGGAAAAGAAATACAAGGCCACATTGTTAGAATTTGAACAATAAAAAAACACTTCAATAGTCTTCAAAAAGTTTGCAAAATTTGAAAATAACTCTAATTGTTTTGAAGACTTTGTAGCAGTCAGTAAGACCAATTCTGATGACAGAACTGGAATTGGATTTAACATTGACGCGCAAACTAAGAATTTATAAACCATAAAGTTTGTGTCAAGAGGAAAAAGGCCTACGAAAACTTGTCCAGACATTCAAGCTATAAAAATTGATTTTGATAAAAAAAAAAGGGGGAAAGACATTTTGGCAAGTGATGAGTCTAAAGCTAATGTTGAATCTAAGACCAAATACGTCTCCCCACCCCTACGGCAAGGAGAGACCTCATTCCAACTGAAACCTAAGACTAATGTTCCTCACTTAGCTAAACCCGTTTTTAATGGCCTTAGAGATAATAAGAAACCTTTGAGCCACCTTTACTACTCCTATTGTGATGTATATGGACATTCACTTGAAACCTTTTTTAAAAGATTCTAGGCCACTCCTTTTCGTACACTCTTGTGTACAAGAGCTTCAACTATTCTAGACAGAGTAAAAGTAACTATGTCCGTCCTAGACAGCCTGATAAGAACTCTAACTATCGTAATAGAAAGAAGATATCCAACACTAAAAGGAAGTCCAAAAGAAAGGAACCTAGATTCATGACTAAACCAATTGCTCAACAAACTTTCAAAAATTAGTTTACAGCACAAAAATATTTTAAAGAAAAATCTGATGCTCGTAAATTTTATCCTATCTGAGCAAATATGCGCAAACATTTTAAAACTAGAAAAAAATTTAGGTTAGGAAAGATGATCTAATACCCCAAATGAAGTGCAATGTGTTTATTAGTGCTTTAAAAGTTGAACACACTTTATCTGGATGGTATTTGGACTCGGATTGTTCTAAACATATGATCGGGGATGACACTAAGCTAAATAAAAAAGCTTACTTCTTAGGAGGAAAAGTTTTATTTAGGGATGGAGTCTCTGCCCAGATCATATGTAAAGGGATAATCAAAGAAAAAGGTTTACCAACACTTGAGGATGTTTTATTAGTAACGGGTCTTAAAAAAAACTTACTAAGTATATCGCAATTTTGTCACTAAAACCATATTGTCACATTCTCAAAATACAGTTGTAAAATCATGAATGTGAATGGAGGCCTCAGAACACCTGATAACTATTATACAGTAAATTTAGGGACTGAGATCAGTAATATAGATATAATGGAAGATAATGAAATCTGGCATAATATGTTTGGTCACATAAATTACGATAGTCTTGGAAAGTTAAGCTCACAAGAAATAGTTAGAGGTCTGTCCATAATTAAACACATTTCCAATATTATATGTGGGCCCTGTCAAGAAGTAAAGATAATTAAGGCTCCTCATAATAAAGTCAAGGAAGTTATATCCACCAAACCTCTAGAACTCATCTATGTCGACCTAATGGGTCCCTCTCATACTCTTAGTCTTGGTGGCAACAGTTGCATCCTAGTTATGGTTGACGATTTTACTCGATTTACCTGAGTGTCCTTTTGAAACAAAAATATGAAACTTTTCATAATTTTTTGAAAATGTTATTATTAATTGAAAATGAAATGGACTCCTAAGTAAATAGAAATCGTAGTGATATACGAGGTGAGTTTATAAATTTAGGAATTATAGATTATTATGACTATAATGGTTACAAACATGAATTTAGTGCCCCTATGACGCCCCAACAAAATGGGATAGTTGAGCGTAAAAATTGTACTCTTTAGGAGATGGCTCGTGTTATGATCCATGCAAACAATTTACCTAAATAATTTTGGGTTGAAGCTGTTCGTACAGCTTGTCATATTATCAATAGAGTTTACCTTAGGAAAGATTTTAAAAAGGCACCTTATGAACTTTGGTGGGTAAAAAACCTATCTTTAAATATTTTAGAGCCTTTGGTTGTATATGCTATGTTTGCAAGGACAGATAAGATTTGTCCAACTTCGAAACCAGAGGTGGTAAATCAATTTTCTTAGGTTATTCTCCAAATAGCAGAGCCTATCATGTTTAATACCTTCGTACCAAAAATCTAATGGAATCCATCAAGGTAGTAGTAAGTGACACTAATATAGAGAATAAGAACATCAGATTAACCGTTATTGATGAGTCAAAAAAAATTCCTATCCACAACTCTTTACATATAGTTGAGTCTTTACCTGATGAGACCCCTTGGTACAAAATTGGGTTTCTAAGGATCATCTCTTAGATAATGTGGTCGGTAACCCAGAAGAACATGTTCGAACAAGATCCCAATTACGTAACACTGCACATTTTGCACGCTTTGTTCCTCTTATAGAACCAAAGAATGTGAATGAAGCCTTAAATGATTCCTATTGGATAGGTTCTATACAAGAGGAACTCATTCAATTTAAAACTCATGATGTATGGTATCTTGTTCCCAAACCAGAAAATAAATGGTTTTTTTAGCACTAGATGGATTTTTAAAAATAAAACTAATGAAATAGGGATGGTTGTTAGAAACGAATCTAGACTTGTAGCCCAGGGTTATTCGAAAATTGAGGGAATAGATTTCAAATAAACCTTTGCCCCTATAACACATCTCGAATTCGTTCGTATTCTTCTTGCTATTGTGTGTCTCTTAAAATTCACCTTGTATCAAATGGATGTAAAGTCTACATTCCTTAATGGTATTTTACTTGAGGAAACTAATGTAGAACAGCCTAAAGTGTTCATTGATCCTAACCATCCAAATCATGTCTATCGTCTGGAAAAGGCACTTTATGGATTAAAATAATCCCCCCGTGCTTGGTATGAAGGATTGTCTACTTTTCTCTTAAATAAAGGTTTTAGGAGAGGTGGCAATGATCAAACTCTTTTTGTGAAACACTTTGACAAAAATGTGATAATAGCCCAAGTGTACGTAGACAACATTATTTTTTGATCTACCTCCCCGTCTGAAGTTAAAACTTTCTCTAAGGATAGGCATGGGGAATTTCAAATGTCTCTTATGGGGGAGTTACAATTCTTTTTAGGACTTCAAGTGAAACAAAACTCATAAGGTTTATTCATATCGCAATCCAAATATGCTTTAGAGATTGTAAAGAAGTTCGGCCTAGAAAATGCAAAAGATGTTAGGACACCCATGAGTACTTCAGTAAAATTATCTAAAGATGAACATGGAAAATCCATTGATCCTACACTTTATCGTAGCACGATAGGAAGTCTACTATACCTAACTGCCTCACGACCTGACATTATGTATGTTGTCTGTATATGTGCTAGATATCAAAATGCACCTAAAGAGAGTAATATACTGTGGATGAAAATAATTATAAATTATGTAAAAGGAACACTTAGCTTAAGGCTTTTGTACACAAACGACACATCAACTGCGATAATAGGTTACACCGATGCTCATTGGGATGGGTGTTCCGATGATAGTAAAATTACGTCAGGAGCATTTTATTACATTGGTAATAATTTAGTAGGCTGGAATAGTAAGAAACAAAATTGCACTTCCTTATCCTCGGTCGAATCTGAATATATATTCGCAAGTGGCTGTTGTGCTAAATTGTTGTGGATAAAACAGATGTCAAGTGATTATGGGATTAATGTAGAGAAATTACATCTATATTGTGATAATCAATTTGTGATTAATATTTGTTCAACACTCACGTACTAAACACGTTAAAATCAGATATCACTTTATAAGCGAGTTAATCGAATCTAAGGAATTGGAAATTAACTACTTACCTATTGATATTCAATTAGCAGACATATTAACAAAACCTTTGGATTTCACACATTTTGAATCATTACGAAAATCTATAGTAATGGTTCCAGGAGAATCGAATATCGTCATTTAATCTCAATGTTATGGTTATATCAGATAGATATTTTTATGATTTTTACCTATGTTCATTTGAGACAAAATGGGGGAGAAATATTTGAGTCCATCTTGGACTTTTATTGAACACTTCTTCTAAAAAACTTGGTCTTAGTTTTCTTTTGTACAGGAATCAGTACCTTTTTGTGCACCTGGATATTTTTAGGGTATTGGTCTATAAATTAGTTGAGTTATGTATTTTTCATCTCTAAGATATGGGGTAGATGGATTTTTTTGTATAGGATGAAGGTTTGGTATTTTTTGTATCCCTACAAGTCCTAGATGACTCAAAGGACATTTTGTCTCATATTTCCAAATGGGGAGATTGAAGCACACTATATATATGGCTCACGTGAGTCTAAAATATAAGTGCTTGTCTAATTTGGAAATAGAGACAAAATTGTGTCATCGTTTGTTTATCCCTAAGCCTCATGCCTCTTCATTATTTGCATAAAAAATTATTCAAGGATGGAAAAGGTAGTAACCAACACAACTCACAACACCTAGGGTTATATTTATTTGGCATATTGCGTGTATGAGGGGTGTGTGTGTTCCCATTGGCTAAAAAATATTTTTTAATATTTTTAAAGAATATTTAGAATTTTTTAAGCAATTAAAATCTATTTTTTAAACATTTAAATTTAGGTTTTAAAAATGTTTGGGGGTAATTCATAATATCTTAAACTGCCTAAAACTTCCCTTGGGTAGAATTCTAAAGCGCTAGAGACTTTTGAGGTACAAATAAGATTTTTCAAACACAAGAACATGTGTTTTTGAAGTAATCTAGAGCATACACGTGTTGGTTTATCAACGACCCGATTTGTGTTTGTTTATACTCACATACTTAAAACTCAATCTGGAACATGCATCTGTTTTAATCAATTTTCTGCATGTATTTTTATTCAATCCACGTGTTACCCGTTGTATCCAACCACTGTTTGTTTAGAAGCAGTGCATTATGATCCCTTAGATTGATCACCCAATAGTCGCATTAATCCTGATTGTTGATTTCCCTTAACCTTCCGAAGCCTTTCATCGTCCAGTATAAAAAGAGACTGAGGTTTAATAGTTTCCAACATTTGGCTAGTCTGAGAGAGAGAGAAAGTGAGAGAGAGAGAGATAGAGAGAGAGAGATAAGAGAGAGAGAGAAAATCTCAGTGAAACTCTAGTCAATTTTTTCCAGAAATTTCTTAGAATTGAGAGTGTTTTCGTGTTTACCAGTTCCTCTCTGGTTCAAATCTCTTGTCCAAACACTGTCACGAAGTTTGATCTCGTCTCACATATTTGATATTTGAAATCTGACTAATGATAC
The DNA here is from genome assembly GCA_949130495.1 of Sambucus nigra. Lineage (NCBI taxonomy): Eukaryota > Viridiplantae > Streptophyta > Magnoliopsida > Dipsacales > Adoxaceae > Sambucus > Sambucus nigra. The sequence goes on from OX422212.1 coordinate 102,900,374, forward strand.
AGTCACGATCTTTTAAAACTGATTTCCTTTTAGAAATCATCTCTCTGTGTTGGGTTTTTCGTTTAAAACGTTTTTATCAAATCTTTCCCAACATATTCCTTTTTCTGTATTCAAGTGTTCTTGAAAAATAAGACTATATAATCTGAGATCTAAGGACGTTTATGTCTCCAAGTTCATATTTCACATTTTTTGAAATAAGTTTGTAAATAAATAAGAGAGACATATAGGATCTTGGCTCTTTTATCATAGCAAGATTTTCTTCTGATCTACCTGCAAAAAATGAAGTCTAATTTCAAGAAAATTTTATTCAGACTCTTGCATGTCATTTTAGAATTAATTTATAATTCGTAGGAAACTACCTGTATAAGTGTGAGTGAGTTGCATGCATGTGTTAGGAACATCACATCATTACACTACCACACAACAACCCTAAAGTTGTGTTGGTAAGGAGATTTTTACCATCTGAGTCAACGTAAAGAAGGAGCTAAGGAGTAAATCTTGGAGGACGTTAAACACAATAGTCAGAAGCCAGAAAAGTCAAAGAAAAATCTAGGAGTGCTGGTATAGATTCTTGACTTAGGTTTAGGTCTGATTTGGTTGTATAATACGTTGCTTTCTTATACTCTACAACACATTCTAGTGGATTTTTTCTTTTACTCTGTAGAGGGAGTCGTGGATATGTCCCCTATTTGATAGGAGTTTTACCAAGTTAAAATAATTGTTTTCTGTGAATGCTTTTTTATGCTTGTTTTACTTTTACCATCACTGCTATAAGTGTTTAAAATTATTTTAAACCTTAAGTTTCTAAGTAAATAAAATTTCTTGTTCAAAAACATTCTCTAACACATCTTGTATTTTTATTGGTGTTATTAAAAGAGTTTCCCCAAGAAAACATTTCGAACCCTTCTTAATTGTTTTAAATTTTGATTAAAAGACTTAGTAAGGGAATTTTAGAGAACAAACGAGTTTTCAGGTCCATCGGGAATAATAACGGTGGAAGAGAGTTCAAGCCAACTAGTAGAGACCCCAACAGTTGTAGGTACCCTATCAAGTGGGTCAGAGGAAACATTAGCAATCTAGGTAGATAGGGACTACTTCGAGTCCTTACATGGGTATATGCTATATATGGGGAGGTACAGGGATAAGGAAAAATGTGTCTCCAAGTTATAATATGGTTCAAAAGGGAAAATTTGGTTAGGGTCAAAGAGAGGGTCGATTGAGCCCACTCAAATAGGGCTACAGACAAGGATAGCCGGACCAATTTTGATAGGGCCAGCAGGGACAATTTAGGAAGGCCACCAGGGGTATCCTAGTTTTAGACCCCTTCAGCAGCACTAGCAGCAACAGAGGTAGTATTAATTGCATACATCTACAGCTCCGAGGTACGAATCACTAGTGGAACTTTCAGAAGTACCACTGCCAAACCCTTAATTGCAGTCCAAGAGAGTTTATTAAGTTGTCTTAAGGGAGGATCCAACACTGAGTCATGAAGTTAACGGTGCATTTTTGTTTATGGATTTTTATCCCAACTATATTTTGATACCTAAGCCACATATTATTTTATTTGTCGAAGATTTGTGGGTGTTTCGAGGATGATTCTAATTCTATGTGCTTGAGCATTATCGAAAGTTATTATGTTAGTTATGTCCACCTGCAATATCGAGTCTTGGAGGGGATATGTATTGACATCGGTAGGCTATAATTCATTGACAATTTATTGATTTTAGATACTCACTCATATGATGTCATATTAGGGATGGATTGGTTATGTACTTATGGTGCACAAATAGATTTTGTGGGTAGGTATATCATGTTTAATATACCGAGCCAGGAGATTTACGTGGGTACCATGTAAACTAGAGGGTGGGTCTATTACTCATCTGTATTTTATTATTGAGGAGACTCAATAGGAGACGATTGTTTCTTTAGATATGATCCCAGTAGTTCAAGATTTTTCTAATATTTTTTACGATATCTCGAGATTATCACCTAATAGAGATATTGAATTTATTATAAACTTATCATCATGCATGAAACTGATATCGAGAGAGTTATACCCTATGGAGATGAAAAGGCTTAAAAAGCAAATTAAGTCATTTTTAGAACAAGGGTTTATTTACTGTAGTACTTCACCTTGGGTTCACCAAAGTTTTTTTGTGAAGACAAAAGAAGGAGTCATTAAGATTGTGCATTGATTATTAGGATTTGAATAAGCTGAATGTGAAGAATAAGTATCCATTACCGAGAATAGATAATTTATTTGACCAGTTGGGGGGATCGCATTTCTTTTCAATGATTAACTTGTAATCAGGATATCAACAGTTGAGGGTTGGAAAGAATAATGTACCTAATATATCCATTTTATCTCGCTATGGGTCTTATAAGTTCAAAGTAATACCATTTAGGTAGATTAGCGCTCTAGTGGTATTCATGGGTTTGATGAACTAAGTGTTCTGATCATAATTGGACTACTTCATCATAGTCATTATTGATGATAATCTGATATATTCACGAAAAAAGGAGGAGACTGACACACATTGGATGGTTTCATTGCTAACATTGAAGTAACAAAATATTTATGCAATGTTTTTGAAGTGTCAATTCTTGAAAACGAAAGTCGTGTTACATTGGACACAACCCATGACACCTACTATGGTCTGTAGCTTCTTGGGTTTGGTTGATATTCATTTATGGTTTCTCAAAGATAGAAGGTCTAATTATAGAGCTGACCAAAAAGGTTTTGTCATTTATTTGGAGTGAGAAGTGCCAAAAGGCATTTGATATTCTCAAAGAGAAATTTACATTTGCACCAGTTCTTGCATCACCTTGGAGAGGAGTGGAATACTTGGATTACACCGATGCTTATCTGTAGGGATTAAGTTATGTGTTAATGCAGGAAGACAAATCAATTTCACATGCATCTAAAAATTTAAATCCACATGAGGTTCACTATTTGACATATGACTTAGAGTTGGCATGTCTCGTGTATGTATTTCATCATGCAGACACAATCTTTGGGGCAAAAAATCTAGACTCTTCATCAATCACAAGAGTCTCCAATATTTATTCACATATATTGACTTGAGTATGAGGTAGTGAAGATTGTTTTAATCTATAAAAGATTATCAATTTATGATCAAGTACCATTCGAGGAAGGATAATGTAGTAGTGGATTCATTGAGTCTATAAGTCTTTAGTAGCTTGTTAGTAATATAACTGGCTGATTAGGGTTTCATTTAGATAATTAATGAGTTGATAAAGGATTTTATTGGATGCTCATTATGACTCTTGAGATTGTAGTGTATGTGATTAGAATGCAATATAGGGACATGATATGCAATTAAAATGTGTCAAAAATCTTTGATACCGGCATGACTTTCTATTATGTGGGGTTTAATGGTGGATTACAATATAAGAGTAGAGTGGTGGTACCCTCAAATGAGGAGTTAAGGATAATAATAATTATGAAAGACACTCAAGGTTTGTAATTTTTAGTGCATCCTGATAAGGATAATATGTACCAATATATGAAGAGACAATATTTTTGGGCGATCATGGAGAGAGATGTTGTAGAATGTTTATCCAAATATACCATGTGTTAGACGGTATAGGTGGATCATCAAAAGTCTCTAGTATGCTTCATCCCTTAATAATTCCCGAGTGGAAGTGAAATAGCATCTCTATATATCTTATTATGGGTTCAACTTTAATGACCTACCATCATAATTCTATTTAGGTAATAGTCAACCATTTTATGATGGTGGTGCACTTTTTGTCAATGCGTACAAACTTTTCGATAGAGTAGTTAGAGAGATTATACATCTTGTAGATCATACGGTTACATGGAGTTACTTTATAAATCATTTGAGATTGTATTCCTACTTTTGTGACTCTCTTTTGAGAGAGTTTCCAGGAGATGATTGGGATTTAGCCGCACCTTAGTATGAGCCATCCTAAGGCTAATGAATAGACATAAAGTGTAAATTAGGTTTTGGAGAATATGGTGATAGCATAAATGATTGATTTTAAAGGAATTTGGTAAGTGAATTTTTCATTGGTGGGGTTTACCTATAATAATATCTATTAGAAGTCGATAAGTATGTAACACTACGAGGCATTGTATGTGCGACCGTGACAATCACTAGTATATTGGTTGGACTCAGGTGAGAGTAGAGTATTAGGGTCCAAATTCGTTTAGGAGATTACTAAGAAGGTTAATTTTATTCGATAACAGATTAAGACTCCCACGACCGACCTAAGATTCGTACTGTAATACCCCGTATTTTTATTGATTTTATTTATGGAGATTAATTGAACTAATTGGGATAATTAAATTAAATACTAATGAGGTGAGAATTAGTATTTGATTATAACGATTATGTTGAATATTACAGAGTGAATATGGTAATATATAATTATGGATTTATTAAGATTGTTGGGAGTTAAAAATACTACAACTTTAGAAATTAAGTTGGGATGCGCGTGTCATTCGTGTCAGGGCCCAATTTAATGGAATTATGAGTAACTTATTTTAATATCATCCTTATGGTCATTTTGAATGCGCCAACGTATCCGAAAGGGTCTAGATAGTCAAAAAACACTAGTCGGGGGTTTAGTTTGGGACCCGGGATATTTTTAGCCTAACCGGCAACCCGGGAGGGTATTTTTATCATTTTAACTTTTTGAGGAATAGTAACCCACGAATTTTAGGATGATTATATCATCCAACAATTAGGGTCCTTAGGGTTTCATAACTAAATTTCACAAACGGCCATTAGAGAGGAAGAGGTGGAAGTTTCCAAAGAAGAACCACCACTTAGAGGATTTTTGAACCACCGTCACCACCACCGGATAGATCGGGAAGAGAGGATTACTCCCATACCATCTTCTCCACATGATTAGAATCTCTAATTCAAGAAAAGTGATTTATCTTGCAATGATTTAAGGCATAAATTTTACATGATAGTGAGAATTGTGGACAAAATATGTAAAATAGAAATAATGTGAAATTGGAGAATTAATCATTGAATAAGGGCAGGTTTCATGTAGATTAGTTTTTGGAAATTATGGAATAATGAAATCATAATATTAGTGTTAGAAATCACAATAAATATCTGAGATTTAATATGCTTTTGAAGAACTAGGGTTATAGAAATATTCATGGCTTTTAATCCAAGAAATCAATACTAAATAAGGATTTATACTTGTTGGTGTAATGATCTATATACTTGTTTGGGAGTTTGGGACGTTATAATGGAGAATTGGAAGTGTAAAAATAGGAAACCCGTAACTCTTAAAGGAATTTTGTGGAGATAACTGCTCGATCGATCGATCGACTCAAGAATGTGAATCGATCGACCCATTTCTTCGATCGATCGATCCCTCTGGAAAATGTGATTATTTCCCTTTAAATAATTGATTTACTCCCAACCTTTTAAAACCATTTAGTAATGACTGATTAACAATATTGGTGCTTAGGGAAGACCAGTAGGGATTTTTTTTTAAGCCCGAAAGATATTAGGATAGTTTGGGATTTAATATTAAACTTATGAATGTCCGACGAGTGAGTTATGTTTGGAAGTTATGAGAACTTGAAAATGGGTCGCACAAACAACAACTTAAGGTTAGATACTGTAGTAGGGGGACTTCAATTACAGAAATAACCTTAGAGATTAGAGGGAAACTTAGTAACCTTTTGGGTTAGGTTTAAGTACCCGAAATTATTCGAAGAGAGTTATCGCGCTAAACTTAATACGTGGAATAAATGGAATGATACTATGACACGTATGACACTTATGATATAGGGTTGGGATACACCCATATTAATATGGTAATTACCTAAGTGTGTGATTACTTAGTATATGGATTATTTTGTGTATGACCTACCTACCATACCTGCTATCACGGGAGGTTGATTTTCATGAAAGGACCTTTTTATCTTTGTGTGCCTTCGAGGGGATTTAGACTGTTACCTAAAGAACATAGGACTGTGAAGAATTATTTGTGAGTTTATAAGTCAGCTGACCATGGGAGCATAGGTATGTGCGTGACCCATGGTTATGTGAACTATGTTCTCCTCCAATATGTGTGATTTGTAGTGGGACAATTCCTAAGTGATTCTGAACACGTGATCCGTATGTACGTGATGTACTCGAATTCGATAGTAGAGTATACGTGCACCGAAACTTAGCCTAGGGGTTCCATATATGTATATATATGTAATGAGAGTGACTTATATATGTACTTGTGAGTGGTTCACTATTACTTAGTAGATGCGAATGACTAAGAGATTCAAATGGGTTAAGAATAATGTGAACTTAACTAATACTTGAGATAAATAATTTAATTAATGAATGTGTGAGTTATGAATATAATTTATTTGAATAATACGGGTGGCATCTAAAATAATAACATCTTGATAGGATTAGAACAGACTAGTCAGGCATTAGAATAACTAGATGGAATGTAGAAGATGCGTTAGGCGTGCACAATAGGTGAGGGGTAAGGATCTCAAGTGAGGGCACGTGACTAACATGTTTAATATATGTGTTGTTCAATATTTTAATTTAAACACTTGATATTTTTAAAATATTTTCACCTTGGGCTCTGGCCCGTTTGCTTCCAAATCTGTTTTTTTTGTAAAACCCTTTTAGGTGCCCAGCTACAGGGACGCCAAGCATAGGAGTTCTGATTCGTTTGCATGTTGTAGATACTGTGGAAGTTACCGGGTCTCGATATTAGACGCCTCCACAATTCTCTTTGATTCTAGTTAGAGATTTATTATTATCTGTTAGGGCATGTCTCCCATTTCTATTCAGAGACGGTAGTTTAGTTATTTATTTCATTTCAGTTGTCAGACTTATTTATTTTGTTCAGACTTTGTTTTGGGTTTATTTAGCCTTGCTACTATCTATTGGAGTGTTTACTCCTGACCTCATTTATTTCATTACATTGGATTACCCTTATGAGATTGTTCATGCAATTGTTGAAAGATGGTTTGAATTATTTGGTTGATGGTTAGCGTAATTAATAAAATTCGACACTTTAATAATTTAAATATTAGGTGGTGAGTAATTAATTGAATGTTTTTCGATAGTGTTGCTATGAACTGAACCAACTTGAGATTTTGAATTAATTTAAATAAAGTAGTAGATACCCGGCATTTAATTAGTCAGGATGTCATAGGTGGTATCAGACCATCAGGTTCTGGAGTCCTTAGGATCTGTGCGGCTTGTTATGTTTTTCGCGTAGCGTCCTTTGATATAGAGCCCTATATTCTAGGATTCTTGTATTATTTTGTGCATTTTCCATTCTTCAGCTATTTTGAGATATTAATTATAGACCTATAAAACTTCTCTCCTATTTCAGATGCCTCCTCGACGTGCACAGCGAGTTCCCAGGGATGCCCAACCCAGGCATCAACCTGCACTAGTTTAGGGTACTATAAACACCGCTGAAGTTGCCACTATTGTAGCCCAAGTAGTAAATGCAGCGTTAGCAGTTGTGCAGCAGGAACCACCTTAGGCTCCAGTGGAGGACCCAGTCTATGCACATGCATTCTCGTCTGCTTGAGAGCATGTTCGTGATGCCTTTCAGAAGGCGCATCCTTCGGAGTATACAGGGAGCTCCAATGTTGTAGTGGAGACCCAATAGAAGAAGGACATCCAAAAGTACTTGAGGATGTATGAGTGCACATATGTACAGAGGCAGATACTAATTACTTTTAAGCTTATGGGAGCAACGTTGTAGTGGTGAGAGTCCATTACCACTATTGAGGATAGATACATGCTTACCATTCAGGATTTTTGGGTGCGGCTCGACCGTAAATATTTTCCTTCTACCATTTCAGACAGAGATGAGGGAAAAATTGATGAATCTTAAGCAGGAAGGGAAGACAGTGGCAGATTATGAGGCATAGCTCACAAACCTTTTAAATTTATTACTAGATGAGATCCCAAAGGAAGATAAGAAAATCTAGAAGTTTATGGATGGGTTGACTAGGAGGATTCTCCAGCACCTTCTAGGGAATCTCTCATTGGCCACCTACTACGATATGGTTAACGGGGTGCTACTTCACTACCAGGACCACCTATTTCATCTGTTAGAGGGTAAGCTAGTAGGGAACCTAGCCAACAGGGCAGGATAGGAGGTAATAGTGCCAGTGGAGCATAGCAGCTCAGGGTCAGCATAGGCAGGGTGATTAGAGTTCCCAGTAGGGGGATTCTAAAAGATTTAGATCAGGAGGTTTTCGACATGTCCAGGGAGGTTTTAAGCATGGACAGCTGAGTTAGTAGAGTCATGAGGGCCAGTAACAGTTTTAGCAGGGCCAGTATGGCCAGGGTAGAGGTGGTAACAGCCATCAGGGCCGAGGGAAGTAGGGTCAGAGAGGGGGGAAATTTACTGGGAAGTGTTACATATGTGGAAAGACTGGCCACATGCGCAATGAGAGTCTTGAGAGGGGCAGGTCCCCACAATAGCAGCAACAGGGTGCTCGACAAGATCCCCAAAGATCAATATTTCCCGCCGCCCTCCAAGCACAACCACAGATGCAAGTATTGCCACCTATTCCAGTAGTCCCAGTTTAGTAGGGGCAACTTCAGTATGGACAAGTTTACAATCTTCATCAAGCCGCAGTCCCGTAGGATCCACCCGCGATTGAGGGTATTTTTTCTATTCAGGGGACTATAGGGCGTATTTTATTTAACACAGGGGCCACACATTGCTTTATTGCCACAAGATTTTCATGTACTATGGGATTGTTAGATATATCGAAGAGTACTGTTACTTGTGTATATTCTTCGTTGAGTAGTGGATATGATATTTCTTTTATAATTAGAGGCGTGAGTATAGAAATTGGAAGATTCACTTTACCTCCTCACAAGCTCGTATTATATATGTCTGAGTATGATGCGATTATTGGTATGGATTGGCGTGTTGTGTATAGAGCCATTATTGATTATTTTAGTAGGAGTATTGTTTTTTCCATACCCGTTCAGGAGATGTTCCTAGTGGCGATGCCTCGACCTGAGGGAGGATCGTGCACTCATTTATACTACATAGTGGAGGAGCCCCCTAAGGAGGTGGTGATACCTCTTGATTCGATTCTAGTTGTTCGGGAGCTCTCTTATGTGTTCCAGGATATTCCGGGATTACCTCCTAGTATAGAGATAGACTTTTTTTATAGATTTGGCGTCGAGCACTCGACCGATAGCTTGCGTACCTTACCGTATGGCTCCCGTGGAGATGAGGGAGTTACGGGATCAGATAGAGAAGTTATTGGGACAGGGGTTTATCCGTAGGAGTAATTCATCTTGGGATGCTCCTGTACTATTCGTTAAGAAAAGGGATGGAACTTTACTATTGTGTGTTGATTATCAAGAGTTAAATAAAGTCACGATAAAAAATTAGTATATGTTCCCACGAATCTATGACTTATTCGATCAGTTAAGAGGAGCTACCTTATTCTCAAAAATTTACTTCAGATCGGGATACCATCACTTGTGTATCATGGAGCAGGATGTGTTGAAGATTGCCTTATTGATGAGATATGGTTCCTACGAGTTCAGGGTTATGCCTTTTGGGTTAACCAACACCCCAGTCGTGTTTATGGACTTGATGAACATGGTGTTCAGGGAGTTCCTGGATCTGTTTATCATTGTTTTCATAGATGACATTCTGAATTACTACGAAACTGAGGAGTAACATGTCGAGCACTTGAGGCAGGTTTTTGCATACACTGAGTCAGCATGAGTTGTATGAAAAATATTATAAATGTGGGTTTTAGTTGATGGAGGTTCAGTTTCTAGGGCACATATTTCTGACAAAGGGATATTTGTAGATCCGGGGAAGGTGTCAGCGATGAGGAAGTGGGGATAACCCACGACACTAACAGAGATACATAGTTTCTTGGGCCTAGAAGGATACTATAGGATTTTTATTCGCGGATTCTTGTAAAAGGCGGGTCCATTGACACATCTGACTCACAAAGGGGTGTTATTCATCTGGGATGATGCCTGCGAGTTGGCTTTTGATGAGTTGAAACACAAGCTAACCTCAGCACCGGTGTTAGCATTGCCCAAATTGGGAGTAGAATATCTAGTCTACACTGATGCGTCCTTATTAGGAATCAGGGGTGTGCTTTAGCAGGAGAATAAAGTTATACCTTATGCTTTCTAAAAGCTTAAGACTCATAAGAGGAATTACCCCACCCATGACTTGGAGTTAGCGGCAGTCGTGTTTGCACTTCGGATTTGGAGACACTACCTCCTGGGGGAGAAATTTTTCTTACTTATAGAACACAAGTCAATACAGTACCTCTTTATGTAGAAGGAGCAAAATATGAATCAGCCTTGGTGGCTTGAGTTTGTGAAGGATTATCAGTTCGACATCAAATACCACCCAGGGAAGGCTAACGTGGTAGGAGACGCGTTAAGACGTAGACCAATAGGTGAGGTGGCCGAGGTGTGGAAAGCGAAATGGAAGGAGTTAGGATACCAGGACACAGTGGCCCGATCATTCATGTCTATGATGACAGTTATGCCCCAGATAATTATGAGAGTTGTACAGGCTCAGGCAGCGAATTCGTTATGTCAGAGTAAGATAGTACAGCTTCTAGCAGAGGGAGTCGAGTCTTATAATGATGGTTCAGATGGGGGCCTATATTTTAATGGGATATTAGTCATCCTGAGAGCGAAGACTTGCGACATGAGGTGATGACAGAGTCGCGTGATTCACGATTCGCAGTACATCCCGGTGGGGACAAGTTTACCAGAATATGAGGCGACAGTACTAGTGCAGCGGGATAAAGAAGGACATTATCGAGTTTGTTTGGAAATGTGACACTTGTCAGCTGGTAAAGGTGGACCATCATAGGTCGGCATAACTCCTACATCCATTAGAGATCCATATGTGGAAATGGGAGAGAATTTTTATGGACTTCATAACGGGGTTGCCATCACAGAGGGGTCAAAATTCTATATGGGTGACTATAGAGCGGTTAACCAAAGTGGCGCACTTTTTGCCAGCCTAGACAGATTACACTACGGGACAGTATGCTAAGATCTTCATAGCTGAGATAGTGAGACTTCACGGGGCGCCTCTCAATATCGTGTTTGACAGAGATAAGATATTTGTGTCTTAGTTATTGGAAAGTTTCCAGGAAGCAATGGGTACAAAGTTGCAGTTGAGTACAACCTATCACCCGCAGACTGATGGACAGACCAAGCAGACAAATCAGATGTTAGAGGACATGTTTCATATGTGCATCCTCGAATTTGGAGGAGGCTGGGAGCAGTATCTTCCACTAGTGGAGTTTTCCAATAATAACTCTATAACACCCCGTATTTTTATGCATTTAATATTAATTAATTCGGGAATTCAAAATTACTTGTGTGTCATAATTTTAATTAAATTAATTATGGCAATATATATTTAAATATTAAACGGGGAATGAATGGTTAATATTTAGGGAAATTTAATTACTAAGTGAATAGCAATAATTTATTTATGTCATTTCGAGTATTAATGACGGGGTATGTACTTATCTCAGCCGGGAGTCGGTACAGACTAATTTGAGTGTGAGATAAGGATTTTTATAAATTAATTCGGATGCCAATTATGAGTGTACGGTTGAGTCCGAATGGATCGAGATAGTCGAAAAAGTGTACTCGGGGGTAGTAAACGGGTCACGAGACATTTTTAGGCGTAGTCGGGGCCACGCGGGGGCATTTGGGCCACTTAGGCTTGGCCCATTTGTCAAAAAATGGGATTTAGCCTAATTAATTAATTATAAGAAAAAGGGGGATGACTGATTAGAGTTTAAAAAATACTTAGTGGGAGAGGAAACCCTAAGAGGCAATTAAAGGCAAATTGGGGGACAAAGGAAAGAGCCAAAAGAAGGGATTTCATCTTCAACCTTGGGAATTCAAAACTCCAAATCAGACCCTATGAATCATAAGGCGGGTGGTTAACTTGCTGTAGCATTTAATTTTCATTTTGATTCATATTTATGTGATGTGATAAATCAAAATTCGTTTTGGGATTTAAAGGGTACAAACATGGGATTTTTGTAAATCAATATTCTAAATTCTAAATTGTGTAGAAATTGATGTATAATCTGAGATTGTATATATATATATCGGGTAAGATGTGTAAACCCAGATGAATTCTAAACGAATTTGAGATAAAAATTTGATGTTGAGATGGGTTAACGAATAAAAATGTATTTTTCCCCAATTTATGAAAAACAATAGAGGACGGAGATTAAATGGTGTTTGTGGACTTTATGGGGGTCCCTTATGAAGTTCTTGGTATGTTTTGTTGAATAAAGGATTTGGTTTAGACTATAGAAGAGGTTATGATTTTGAGCTTTTCATCCATGGCTGAAACGAACAACCTGGGAAGACGATGACATGTACGATCGATCGATCGATCGAGGGTTGGGGATCGATCGATCGATGGTCGGTAAATTCTGGCAGTTCGGCCAGTTTATTTATATAAGGGGAATTTAAATTAAAATTCCTTCCTATAACTTATGCAATGAGAAATAAACATAGGGATACAATCTAATCAATTATGAAGGGAAAATTAATTAGGAATCGAAGGAAAATTTATATGGGTCATACTATGGTTAAATTTTGGAAAGAATATTTCGAAATAATTAAATACGGATCGAGTGGGAAAGTCCGGGTATATGGGTTGAGTGATACCAAGGTGTTAAATTTATTTAGAGAGAAAGCTAAATAATTTGGAGTCGGGAATTTAGACTCGGGTATTGTTTTATTTCGAGCCACGAGAGTAAGTCCGAATATATTGGTTGGAGCGATACCAAAAGTAATTTAATTATTAATTAATGTGAGAAGTAATTAATGAATAGAGTTGATCCATAAACTCATAATAATTTGAATAGGCTTGTGCTATGGACTTAGTACACGGTATAGCCGGGATAGTTTATTTTATATATATATATATATATATATATATACGGTGTGCGATAGTATATGTATCTGGTGTGTGCATTAATATCAGTTTCTAGATATTATTATTATATACTCTAGTGCTATAGGAGGGAGGTTGCGCGTAGTGGATGAATCCCCTAGCTTGAGGAGTAGGGCGAGTGTATTCCCACGTCATAGCCTCCTTATATGGGTGAGGGGCATCTCACTTTCAGGGAAGGAATATGACCACGTCCACTTTTTATGTATTAACCAAGTTAGTGAGCGATTCTGACTTGAGGAAACAAGGTCATGTGAATATTCCTAGTGGGATAGCACTTTAGAAAATTTACTTCCGGTGAGTTATTACTCAGGAGGATGTTTAGTATTAATTATTATTTTAGTATGTTTGTGAATGTTGTAAAATAACTATAGGTATATAATGAGGTAAATAATTATATACGGGTAAATTGATATAGGCCCTGAATTGTATTATACATATAATGGGTGTGAAAGTTACATGAGCTTAAAAAAGGAAATGATTAATTAAGTTAATGTTGATAATAACTTAGAAATCATAATTATGTCACACTCGGTTAGAGTAAGATGGTTGTAAGAGGATTATATCAGTTATCTAGTCATGGGATAAATAACTAGGTAATTTAATCAAGGCGTTAGTAGTGCACATTAGAGGATGGGTGAGGATGTCCTAAAGGGAGTGAGGAGCTAACTAAAATAAGGAGAGCATACATATTTACTTATTACAGCAAGTAATCATTTGCTAAATATTTTTCAAATTTTTTGGGTACTAACCCTTGCTATAAAAACTTTTAAAAACCTTTTAGGTGTCCAACCACAAGGATGCCAGGCTTGACTCATTCCAGGGATCCGTTGTTGCAGCATATGTGTGGATGTTGTGAAAGTTTGATAAGTGTCTCTTTCTTTTCAATATTAGTGTAGAAACTTCTTATCAGTTATTCGAGCAGGTTGCTCATAGTTTTATTTCAGTACTTATGTCAGACCTGTTGAGAGTTATTACTTGTCTTTACTTTTGTTAGATTTGAACTGATGGTTTATTTGGTCTGTTAATTAATTGTGAACGGTTGATTTCAGTTAATTGTGATTGTTTATATTATTCTATTTCCACATGAGTATTTCATTTTAGTTAATGAACGATAAAACTTGGCAACAGTCTGAATTTCTCACTTAGGTGGTTAGTAATTAAAAAGGTGGCAGTGATGCTAAGAATGAACCAACTGAGAAACTTGTTCAAATTTAATTTAGGACTGATCACCCGGGGTTAATTAGGTGGGGTGTCATAGATGGTATCAGAGCATCAGGTTTTAGTGTCCTTAGGATCTGTGCGTCTTACTACGTTTCAGCATAGCGTTAGGTTGATATGGAGCCCTATTATTAGGACTGTTGATTCATTTTTCGCTTATGAGATATCGTATTTCTGCTATTAGGTTTTCTTTGTATAAATTGCGTACTTATATGATTCAATTTCTTTTCAGATACCACCAAAGAGGCAGAGAACGGAGAGGGCTGAGACTAGGGATGAGTTAAGGGAGACTTGTCAAGAGCCATAGGTACCGCCACTCCCACTCCCACCTCAGTTGATCTCCACTACTCAGGTGGTGGTGATAGTGTCCCAGGAACTTGAGACAGTAATGAGGGCTATGGCAGCCCATTTTCCTCAGCCCCAGGCACCACCTCACGTGGCACCAGCAGTTCAGGCTCTAGTGGGGCCACCGTCTTGGTACCGAGTTAGGGAGACCTTTCAGAAGGGTCACCCACTCGAGTTTCGATGTAGCACCGATGTGGTAGAGTCTTGTGACTTGAAGAAGAATATTCGGTGCCACCATCGCATGATGGAGTGTACTAATGTGCAGAAACAGATGCTTGCTACCTTTCGTCTGTCGGGGGCGGCCTTACACTGGAGGGAGTCAGTTACCACCGCTGAGGAGAGGGATTTGATGATAATATCTGAGTTCTGGGTGCGATTCGACTACAAATACTTTCCACCAGCGATAGAGGCTCAGATGAGGAAGAAGTTAAGTGAGTTAGTACAGGGTGACCGACCAGTGGCAGACTATGAGGAAGAGTTCACCCATTTGGCAAACTTTGTGCCGAATGAGGTGAGCGATGAGGAGCGAAAAAAGTCGAGGTTCATGGACGGATTAGCCTGGGGGATCAAGCAACATTTGATTGGGAATCCAGCATTTGTGACGTATACAAATGTCGTTAATGCCACCCTTGTACATTGCCAGGATCATCACTTCCATGCGAAGGGAAGCAAGAAAGTAGGGGAGCCGAGCCAACAGGGCAAGGCAATTACTCGTGGTGACACGAGTGGTACTCAACAGCAGACTAGCAGTCAGCAGGGGAATCAGGCTAAGAAATTTTGGCCGGGTGGATTTTGACCGGGAGGACAGGGGTTCAGGAAGAGGCGGCCAGGTCTAAATCAACAGCAGCAAGTTCCTCAGGGCCAAGGGAAGAATGGGGGAGGCCAACAGGGCTAGCCACGTCAGGCCCAACGATAGGGGGACGGTAAAAAATATTATTTTGTCTGTGTCCAGCTAGGACACTTCAAGAGGGAGTGACCGCAGAGGGCCAGAGGTTATCAGCAGGGTGCCTAACAGGGGCAGATGCCTCCAAAAGCACCAGCTCCACCCGCCCCACAGCAGTAGGGGCAAATGCACTAAGTGCATGTGTATAATGTTCGGGATGTTCCTAATCCTCCATCACAGCAAGCGCCACCAACAGTTGAGGGTATGTTTCTCATTCATGGTCATGAGGTAGTATACTTTTTGATACAGGACCATCGCATTCATTCATTAAATCTATTTTTTTTAAACGGACCGAGTTACTAGAGACCATGGGTAGTCTTCGTATGGGTGTAGAGTCGCTAGTAGGTAACGGGGATTTAATTCACTCGATTTATCGGGGGGTGGACATTTTGATTGGGAGGCTTAGTTTAGCAGCAGACCTCTTAGTGTTAAATATGGAGGTGTACGATGTCATCTTGGGTATGGATTGATTGGCAGGTTATTGGGAAACTGTGGATTATTACGAGAGGACAATTGTGTTCTCCATTCCGGGACATGAGATGTTCCTAATAGCGATGCCTCTAGCTTAAGGGGGGCGCGCGCACACTTGTATTATATCGAGGAGGAGACCTCACAGGAGGTGGAAATTCCGTTGGATTCAATTCCGATAGTGAGGGACTTCGAGGATGTGTTCCAGGAAATATCAGGCCACCCAGTAGGGAAATCAATTTTGTAATCGATTTAGCAACGGGGACAAGGCCGATTGCTCGAGCACTATACCGTATGGCCCCTTCAGAGATGCGTGAGTTGAGAGAGAAGATTCAGCAGCTCCCGGGTCAGGATTTCATTCGACGGAGTACATCGTCGTGGGGTCCACCGGTGTTATTTGTAAAGAAGCGGGATGGTTCACTTAATTTATGCGTGGACTACAGGAGTTGAACAAGGTGACGATACAGAATAAGTATCCGTTGCCTAGGATTGATGACCTTTTTGACCAATTGAGATGGGCATCCTATTTCTCCAAGATCGATTTGAGGTCAGGGTATCATCATCTACGTATCAGAGATGAGGATGTTTCTAAGACTATTTTCCGGTTACGGTATGGATCTTACGAGTTCAGGGTGATGCCATTCGGGCTCACAAATGCGCCAGCAGTGTTCTTAGATCTCATGAATAGGCTTTTCAGAGAGTACCTCGATCAGTTTTTCATCGTGTTCAATGATGACATCATCATCTACTCGTGCACCGAGGAGGAGCATGTAGATCATCTGCGTAAGGTTCTACAGACACTGCGGGATCACCAGCTCTATGCTAAATTCAGGAAGTGTGGATTGTTGTTGCGAGATGTGTAGTTTCTTGTCCACATGGTGTTAGACTGGGGTATTGTGGTGGATCCGAGTAAGGTGTCGGCGGTGAGGGAGTGGTGAAAGCCCACAACACCGACCGAGGTGAATAGTTTTCTGGGATTGGCAGGCTATTACAGGGGGTTCATTAAAGGATTCTCAAATATTGCGGGCCCTTTGACAAATCTGACTCGAAAAGGGGTGCCTTTCACTTGGAGTGATCATTGTTAATTAGCTTTCGACGAGCTAAAGGACAAGTTGACATCTGCACCTGTACTTTCTTTACCGAAGGAAGTACTAGAGTATCGGGTTTACACTGGCGTATTCCTATAGGGACTTGGGGGTGTGCTTCAGCAGGAGGAAAGGGTTATAGCTTATGCGTTTAGAAAGCTAAAGCCCTATGAGAGGAATTACGCCACTCACGACCAAGAGCTAGCAGTGGTCATTTTTGTCTTGTGGATATGAAGACACTATCTTCTGTGGGAACAGTTCACCTTATTCACGGATCACAAGTCACTTCAGTATCTCTTCACACAGAAGGATTTGAATATGAGGCAGAGGCGGTGGCTAAAATTTATGAAAGACTACCAGTTTGATATTCAGTATCATCCTAGTAAGTCTAGTGTGGTAGTAGACGCATTAAGTCGGAGACTAACTAAGGAAATATCAGAAGTTTGGAAAGAAAAGTGGAGAAAGCTTCGATATGAAGATGATGTAGATAGGGCTTGCATGTTAACATTATCCATCACACATGAGATCATTATGCAGGTTGTGAGGGCTCAGACAGAGGATCAGATCTGCCAGGATAGGGTGAGCCAGTTGTTAGCCGAGGGAGCAGAGGGTTACTCGATCAGATCGAAAGGAGGCTTACGCCTTAATGAGAGGTTAATTGTGCCAGAGGATGGGGAGTTTAGGCACGCTGTTATGACAGAGTTCTATGGTTCGAGATTTGTGGTACATCCCGGCGGGGATAAAATGTACCAGGATATGAAGAGGCAGTACTGGTGGGCAAGAATGAAATGGGACATAGAAGAGTTTGTCTCTAAATGTGCCACATGTCAGCTCGTGAAAGTTGACCATCAAAGACCATCAGGGATGCTACAGCCGCTATAAATTCCTGTGTGGAAGTGGGAGACCGTCTCCATGGACTTCACTACAGGGTTACCTGCATCGCAGAGGGGTCACGATTCCATATGGGTCATTATGAATCAGCTGACAAAGGTGGGACACTTCCTGTCGGTTCGCACGAACTTTGAGACAATGCATTATGCGCAACTATTCATAGCAGAGATTGTTGAGATCCACAAACTACCGATAAATATTATGTCTGACAGAGACAAAATTTTTGTGGCCTGGAGTTACGATAGTAGAGCTTTCAGGAATCCATGGGCACAGAGTTACATTTGAGTACAGCCTATCACCCACAGACCGACGGGCAGACTGATAGAGTCAATCATAAGTTGGAAGACATGCTCAGAATGTTCATTTTAGACTTTGGGGGAGGTTAGGAGAAATACCTTCCTTTGGTAGAGTTCGCGTATAACAACTCTTACCAATTCACTATTGGCATGGCACCGTTCGAGGCACTGTACGGGAGACCTTGTCGTTCACCCGCTTGTTGGTTAGAGGTGGGGGACAACAAGCTATTGGGGACGGAGATTGTCCAAGAGACGTCTGCCAAGATAGAGTTGATCTGAGGGTGGATTCAGATAGCTCAGGATAGGCATAAGAGTTATGTTGATGCTTCATGAAGACATTTGGAGTTAGAGGTTGTGGACCAGGTATTAATTCGAGTGTCCCCTATGAAAAGGGTGATGAGGTTTGGCAAAAAGGTTAAGTTAGCACAGAGGTACATGGTACCTTTCCCTATCATTGAGAGGGTTGGACCGGTAGCATATAGGCTGGGATTTTCAGAGCATCTTCAGCGGATACAAGACGTGTTCCATGTGGCATCGCCGAAGAAATATAGAAGGAGCAAGAGATCCTTCTTACACATTCCACTTAAGGAAATTGATTTACATCCAGACATCTCATATGAGGAGAGACCGGTGGCTATTCTAGACCGTAGTGAGCGAAAGTTATGATCCAAGGTTGTTCCACTAGTTAGACTACAGTGGGTTCACCACAACGTTGACGAGTCTACCTGAGAGCGGGAGGAGGATATGCGGGAACAATATCCGGAGCTATTCACCACAAGTACGACCTAAATTCAGGGATAAAATTCCTTTGTAAGGGGGGGAGTATATAACACCCCGTATTTTTGTGCATTTAATATTTAATTAATTCGGAAATTGAGAATTACTTGTGTGTCCTAATTTTAATTGAATTAACTATGGCAATATATATTTAAATATTAATCAGGGAGTGAATGGTTAATATTTAGGGAAATTTAATTACTAAGTGAATAGTAATAATTTATTTACCTCGTTTCGGGTTTTAATGATGGGGTATGTACTTATCTCAGCCAGGAGTCGGTATAGGCTAATTTGGGGGTGAGATAAGGATTTTTATAAATTAATTCGGATGCCAATTATGAGTGTACGGTTGAGTTTGGATGGACCAAAATAGTCGAAAAAGTGTACCCCGGGGGTAGTAAACAAGTCACGGGACGTTTTTAGGCATAGCCGAGCCCACACAGGGGCATTTGGGTCACTTGAGTTTGGCCCATTAGGCAAAAAACGGGATTTAGCCTAATTAATTAATTATAAGGAAAAGGGGGACGGCTGATTAGAGTTTAGAAAATACTTAGTGGGAGAGGAAACCCTAAGAGGTAGTTAAAGGCAAATTAGGAGACAAAGGAAAGAGCCAAAAGAAGGGATTTCATCTTCAACCTTGGGAATTCACAATTCCAAATCAGACCCTACGAATCATAAGGCATGTGGTTAACTTGATGTAGAATTTAATTGGCATTTTGATTCATATTTTATGTGATGTGAGAAATCAAGATTCATTTTGGGATTTAAAGGGTAGAAATATGGGCTTTTTGTAAATCAATATTCTGAATTCTAAATTGTGTAGAAATTGATATATAATCTGAGATTGTATATATATATATATATATATATATATATATATATATGGTAGGATGTGTAAAACTAGACGAATTAGAAAAGAATTTGAGATAAAGAATTGATGTTGATATGGGTTAACGAATAAAAATGGATTTTTCCCCAATTTATGAAAAATAGTAGAGAACGGAAATTGAATGGTGTTTGTGGACTTTATGGGGGTCCCTTATGATGTTCTTGGTATGTTTTGTTAAAGAAAAGACTTGGTTTAGACTGTAGAAGAAGTTAAGGTTTTGTTCTTTTCGTCCATGGCTGAAATAGACAACTTGGGAAGACGATGACCTGTACGATCGATCGATCGATCGAGGGTTGGGGATCGATCGATCGATGGTCGGTAAATTCTGGCAGTTCGGCCAGTTTATATATATAAGGGGAATTTAAATTAAACTTCCTTCCTATACCTTATGTAATGAGAAATAAACATAGGGATACAATCTAATTAATTATGAAGGGAAAATTAATTGGTATTTGAAGGAAAATTTATATGGGTCATACTACGGTTAAATTTTGGAAAGAATATTTCAAAATAATTAAATACGGATTTAGTGGGCGAACCCGGGTATATGGGTTGAGTGATACCAAGGCGTTAAATTTATTCAGAGTTAAAGCTAATTAATTTGGAGTCGAGAATTTAGACTCGGGTATTATTTTATTTCGGGCCACGAGAGTAAGTCCGAATATATTTGTTGGAGTGGTACCAAAAGTAATTTAATTATTAAATAATGTGCGAAGTAATTAATAATTAGAGTTGGGCCATAAACACATAATAATTTGAATAGGCTTGTGTTACGGACTTAGTACATGGTATAGCCGAGATAGTTTATTTTTTTTATATATATATATATATATATATATACGGTGTGCGATAGTATATGTATATGGTGTGTGCATTAATATCAGTGGCTAGATATTATTATATATTGTAGTGCTATAGGAGGGAGGTTGCACGTAGTGGATGAATCCCCTAGCTTGAGGAGTAGGGAGAGTATATTCCCAGGTCATAGCATCCATTATATGGGTGAGGGGCATCTCACTTTCAGGGAAGGAATATGACCGCCTCCAATTTTTATGTATTAATCAAGTTAGTAAGCGATTCTGACTTGGGGTAACTAGGTTATGTGAATAAGCCTAGTGGGATAGCACTTTAGAGAATTTACATCCGGTGAGTTATTACTCGAGAGGATGTTTAGTATTAATTATTATTGCAACATGTTTGTGAATGTTGTAAAATATCTATACGTATATAATGAGGTAAATAATTATATACGGGTAAATTGATACTGGTCGTGAATTGTATTATACATATAATGGGTGTGAAAGTTATATGAGCTTAAAAAGGGAAATGATTAATTAAGTTAATGTTGATAATAACTTAGAAATCATAATTATGGAACACTCGCTTAGAGTACGATGGTTTCAAGGGGATTATATCAGTTATCTAGTCATGGGATAAATAATTAGGTAATTTAATCAAGGCGTTAGTAGTGTACATTAGAGGAGAGGTGAGGATGTCCTCAAGGGAGTGAGGCGCTAACTAAAATATGGAGAGCATGGATATTTACTTATTATTGCAAGTAATCATTTACTAAATGTTTTCCAAATGTTTTGGGTACTAACCCTTGTTATAAAAACTTTTAAAACCCTTTTAGTTGTCCGACCACGGGGACGCCAGGCTTGACTCATTCCAGGGATCCGTTGCTGCAACATATGTGTGGATGTTACGGAAGTTTGATAGGCGCCTCATTTTTTTCATTCTTATTGTAGAGACTTCATATCAGTTATTCCAGCAGGTTGCTCATAGTTTTATTTCAGTACTTATGTCAGACTTGTTGAGAGTTATTACCTGTCTTTACTTTTGTTGGATATGAACCGATGGTTTATTCGGTCTGTTAATTAATTATGAACGATTGATTTCAGCTAATTGTGATTGTTTATATTATTCGGTTTCCGCATGAGTATTTCATTTTAGTTAATGAAAGATAAAACTTGGCACCAGTATGATTTTCTCACTTAGGTGGCTAGTAATTAAAAAGGCGACAATGATGCTAGGAATGAACCAACTGAAAAACCTGTTCTAATTTAATTTAGGACTGATCAACTAGGGTTAATTAGGCGGGTGTCAGAAACTCCTACCAGTTTACTATTGGTATGGCTCCATTCGAGGCGTTGTAGGGTAGACCTTGTCGTTCCCCAGCATGTTGGCTAGAGGTGGGGGACAACAAGCTACTTGGGCCAGAGGTGATTCAACATAGAGGATAGAGATGATACGGAGCCGTATTAGAGTTGCTCCGGATCGACAAAAAGGTTACACCGACGCCAAGCGGTTCTTCCGGTAGTTCAATGTGGGGGACCAAGTATTGCTACGAGTGTCTCCTATGAAGGGGATTGTGCATTTTGGGAAGAAAGGGAAGTTGGCGCCTAGATATGTGGGGCCATTCCTAACATTGAGTGGATTGGCACAGTTGCTTATAGTCTTGGGTTACTGGAACACTTTCATAGGGTCCCTGTTGTGTTACATATTTCTCCGTTGAGGAGATATCTTCGAGATCATTTGTCCCATACTCATATTGCTTTAGAGGATATTGATCTACATCCTAATTGTTCCTACGAGGAGGGGCCGATTGGTATCCTAGACCATAGCGAGAGGAAGTTGAGGTCGAAGGTAGTATCGCTAGTACGTGCTCAGTGGCGGCATCATAATACCGAGGGGTATACCTGGGAGTGCGAGGTCGAGATGCGCGAGCGTTATCCAGAGTTATTTTTTCCAGGTATATCTTATTTTCGAATTTCGGGACGAAATTTCGTTATTAGGGAGAAGTATGTAATACCCAATATTTTTATTAATTTTATTTATTGGGATTAATTGAACTAATTGGGATAATTATATTAAATACTAGTGATGCAAGAGTTAGTATTTGATTATAACGATTGTGCTGAATATTACTGAGTGAATATGGTAATATAAGATTATGAATTTATTAAGATTGTCACGACTTAAAAATACGGCAACTTCAAAAATTAAGTTGGGACGCGCGTGTCAGTCGCGTCAGGATCCAATTTAATGGAATTATGAGTAACTTATTTTTAGATCATCCGTCTGGTAATTTTAAGTGCGCCAACATGTCTGGAAGGGTCGAAATAGTCAGAAAACACTAGCCAGTAGTTTAGTTTGGGTCCTGGGGCATTTTAAACCTAACTGGCAACCTGAGAGGGTATTTTTGTCATTTTGACTTTTTGAGGAATAGTAACCCACGAATTTTAGGATGATTATATCATCCAACACTTAGGGTCCTTAGGGTTTCACAACCAAATTTCACAAACGTCCATTAGAGAGGAAGAGGAGGAAGTTTCCAAAGAAGAACCACCACTTAGAGGCTTTTTGCACCACCGTCACCACCACCGAATAGATCGAGAATAGGGGATTACTCCCATAACATTTGCTACAGAGGATTAGAATATATAATACAAGGAAATTGATTTATCTTGCAATGATTTAAGTAATACATTTTACATGATAGTTGGAATTGTGGACAAAATATGTAAAATAGAAATAATGTGAAATTAGAGAATTAATCATTGAATAAGAGCAGGTTTCATGTAGATTAGTTTCTGGAAATTATGGAATAACGAAATCATAATCTTATTGTTGTAAATAAAGAGAAATAAATGAGATTTAATATTCCTTTGAAGAAATACTGAAGAACTATGGTTATAGAAATATTCATGGCTTTTAATCCAAGAAATCAATACTAAGTAAGGATTTGATGATTCTTTTACGTTAAAAATTGTGAAACTATGTGGGTGTAATGATCTATATACTTTTTTGAGATTTTGGGATGTTGTATTGGAGAATTAGATATGTAAAAATAGGAAACCCGTAACTGTTAAAGAAATTCTGGGAAAATAACTGCTCGATCGACTCAAGAATGGCGATCGATCGATCGATCGACCCATTTCTTCGATCGATCGATCCTCTAGAAATTGTGATTATTTCCTCTTAAATAATTGACATACTCCCAACCTTTTAAAACCCTTTTGTGATGATTGATTGAACATATTGGTACTTAGGGAAGAACATTAGGGATGTATTTAAAGCCCGGGAGATATTAGGTTAGTTTGGGATTTAATGTTAAACTTACGAATGTCCGACGAGTCAGTTATGTTTTGAAGTGGTGAGAACTTGAAAATGGTTTGCACAAACAACAACTTAAGGTTAGATAGTTTAGTAGGGGGGACTTTAATTACTGAAATAACCTTAGAGATTAGAGGGAAACTTAGTAACCTTTTGGGTTAGGTGTAAGTACCCAAAATTATTCGAAGAGAGTTATTGCGCTAAACTTTATACGTGGAATAAACGAAATGATACTTTGACAAGTATGAGACTTATGATATAGGGATGGGATACATCCATATTAATATGAAAATTACCTAGGTGTGTGATTACTTAGTATATGGATTATTTTTTTGCATGACAGACCCACCATACTTGTTATCACGGGAGGTTGATTTTCAGGAAAGGACCATCTTATCTTTGTGTGCCTTCGGGGGGATTTAGACTGGTACCTAAAGAACATAGGATTGTTAAGACCATGAGAGCGTAGGTATGTGCATGAACCATAGGTATATGAACTATGTTCGCCTCCAATATGTGTGATTTGTATTGAGATGATTCCTGAGTGATTCGAAACACGAGATATGTATGTACGTGATGTATTGGGATTCGATAGCAGAGTATGCGTGCACCGCAGCTTAGACTAGGGGTGCCATATATGTATATATATGTAATGAGAGTGACTTATATATGTACTTGTGATTGGTTCACTATTACTTAGTAGATGCGAATGACTAAGAGATTTAAATGGGTTAAGAATAATGTGAACTTAACTAATATTGAGATAAGTAATTTAATTAATGAACGTGTGAGATATGAATATAATTTATTTTAATAATATGGGTGTCATCTAAAATAAGATCGTCTTTATAGGATTAGAACAGGCTAGTCAGGCGGTAGCATAACTAGATGGAATTTAGAAGATGCGTTAGGCGTGCACAATAGTTGAGGGGTGAGGATCTCAAGTGAGGGCATGTGAATAACATGTTTAATATATGTGTTGTTTAATATTGTAATTTAAACACATGCTGTTTTCAAAATATTTTCAACTCGATCTCTAACATGTTTGCTTCCAAATCTATTTTTTTTGTAAAAACATTTTAGGTGCCCAGCTACAGGGAAGCCAGGCATCGGAGTTTCGATCCGTTAACGTCCTGTATCTGATGTGGAATTTACAGGATCTCGATATTAGATGCCTCCATAATTCACTTTGATTCTACTCAGAGATTTATTATTATCTTTTAGGGCATGTCGCCCATTTCTATTAAGAGACAGTAGTTCAGTTATTTATTTCATTTGAGTTGTGAGACTTATTTATTTTGTTCAGACTTTGTTTTGGGTTTATTTAGCCTTGCTACTATATATTGGAGTGTTTACTCCTGACCTAATTTATTTCATTATGTTGGATTACCCTTGTGAGATTGTTCATGCGATTGTTGAATGATGGTTTTAATCATTTGGTTGATGGTTAATGTAATTAATAAAATTTGACACTTCACTGTTTTAAATATTTGGTGGTAAGCAATTAATTAAATATTTTTCGACAGTGATGCTACGAACTGAACCAACTTGATATTTTTTATTAATTTCAATTAAGGAGTAGCTACCCGGTATTTAATTAGTCGGAGTGTCACACATGCATATTAAAAGAGGAAGGCTTTGTAGTTTAAGGTGGGAGAATAAGTCTTTTCACCTATGAAAGGGGTGATGAGCTTTGGGAAAAAAAGGGAAGTTAGTGCCGCATTGTATTAGGACTTATATGACAGAGTAGGGAGTGTAACGTATCTCTTAGAACTTCCATATCATCTTGATCAGGTACATAACATGTTTCATATATTCATGAGCCATACATTTTTACGTGATGTGGTTGCTTATCGGCATATTGATTTTAGGTGAGAATGAGTTAGAGTTGGATGCGTCTTACTATTAGAAGCTAGTGTGTATTCCTTATAGGAGAGTTCAATGGTTGAGCTATAAGGATATACCCTTAGTACATGTTAAGAAGAATCGTCATAGGGAGGAGGAGTCCACTAGGGAGCAAGAGGAGATGAAGAGACAATATTATTCACATTTACTATAAGACAAGAACATTTTCTTTTGTAAATTCCAAGGGAAAAATTCTTTTTATTAGAAAGGAATATTGTAATTAGCCCATAATTTTGATAAATGAATACATAAATTAATTAATTGGAAAATAAATTTAGAAAAAATTAATTCAATTAAAATAAAATATTTAATTAATCAAGTAATCATATAATTTAGTTAATATTATTTAAATAGATTTTATGTTAATGGATTAACCATATAAATGGACTAACTATTCTTATTGGACTAATGTTAAATAGACTAATAGGATAATTTGGTAATTGGACTATATGAGTAGGCTAAAATATTAGTCTAACTTCTAAGGGTAATAGTGTCCTTTGTTATTTACTTAGGGATCAAGTCTAGGGCAAACTAAGAGACGCATGTGATAAATTAGTTGTCCTTAGCTAATTATTAATAAGGATTTTAGGATAACTAAACTAAAGAAAAAATAAAATAAAAAAGTTGGTAGTTGATAGGGGTCGCTCCCGCTGGTCTGGAAGCCTCGACCACAACTAAACAACCTGTGACTGCATGTATGTTTGGGATGCGGGTAAGCTCACCGCTAGGGCCATGGGTGATTCAATTTTCTCTTTATAAACATTATATTTTCACATAAAAATAACTATTTTCTACCTCAGATCCCAACCAGAACCTCTCTTCCTCCCTAAACAAACCTCGAGGATTTTATTTAATTTTTCCATACACCCCATAACCCTCAACACATACTTTCTTCTATAATTTGAAGAAGAATTTTTGGAAATAATTTTCAAAAGGATTTTAGGAAAACTCTTGGAAATTCTTTTCAGAAGATCAATTTCTAAGGAGGAAATTCATAACTTGCATTTTCTAACGACAATATCTAGGGTGTGTTTGATACAAAACTTGGAAAATAATTCAAAATTAGTTCAGTTTCACGGGAAGTTGGAAAATGAGTGGAAAAAGATTAGAGCTAGATGTCTTACTTTTGGAGTTTTTCATGGAAATTCATTCTTTGTAGTTTGGGTAAAAATTGTTTTACATGAAAAATGATAAATCTATGAAGCAATTTTCTTATTTATGTCCATTGTTTTTATAAAATGAATTTGAAATCAAGCGTTACAAAAGTAAAAAAGGAACTCAAATTACAATTTTCCATGGAAAACAACTTCATGTCAATCAAACGGATCCTTAAAGGAAATTATATTTCTTCATTTGTCGATTCATCCTTAAGGCAAGTTAACAAAATACTCTTTCCCTTCTATGGATGTAAATAGTAATTTACACCTAAACTAATTTAATTCTTAAAATTGTGTAAAGATTATTAGGCTGTCACGCACACACACACACATGTGTGTGTGTGTTTGTGTGTGTGTGTATGTGTGTGTTAATTAAATGAAATTAATGGAAATTATTTTATAAAAGTTCATTTTAAATTGTATACTTGCATATAATTTGAAGAGTACTAATCTAAATTCATGTAGAATCCGTGTTAGGAATGTCTATATAAAACTTTGTTTTAAAAAAATCATTGTGTGTATTATTAAGGAAATAATGGAGTTTGACCATAAAAGTGCCTCTTGTTGTAATATCTAAATCATGGATCTTATTAATAAAAGTGAAGTTCATGCTATGTGGTATATTATGATGTTGTTAGTTTGATTAATTACTATTATCATGATGAGATTGTTTTACTTAGTTGAAATGATCCTTTGCGTAATGATAATGAAATTTACTTGGAAATTATAATCTTCCCAAATTTCTACCATGTTATGACATCCTTGAGAAATGATATATTTAATGAACGTTATTGGAATGAATGTGTGACGAAGATAGGAAAAGTACCAAATTTATTAATTTAAGAAATACTCTATGTTTTCATAAATTGACAATAATTGTGAATTTATTATTTACTTATATAACTATTTTGGTTTGAGTAGCTTCGTTATCTTGAAGTGGTCCTGGACAATCGTTGTTGACCTCATGTTTCAAGTTCCTGCAATCATCTAACTTATATTTCTTCATTCTTGGAGTATCGAGTTCTTCTCCTATTCTCACCACTCGTAAGAGGATATAGGTGTTTTCTACTATTTTCTTTATTTTAGTTATCTCTTTATTTAGAGATGTGAGCGCTACTTTCTTTATTTCTGAGTTGGATCATTTACCCAGCTTTACTTTAGTTGGATCTCATATTATAGCATTTTTATCTTTTGATGTTGAAAGTTTATCTTATGTTACATTTTTGGGGTTTATCGCTGAGACAACTTATATTTTATCAAATTTTAATCGGTGGTGATTCATTATATATATTTATCTTTAGCAATTATTATATAGAACTCCATTTGTCTATAATTATCTACTATTTCATCTCATTCTACGAATGCTATTTAATTGAAATCACAATCTTTATAATAAATATACTTAATCAACCTAAGTATAAAATATAAAAGGTGTTACAATTTTTGTGCTGATATTGGTATTGATACAAATAAGATTTAAGGGAGGTTTCATCGATATACATTTCTTACATGTATATTTCCCGTTTTATGATTCATATTGATATTATTTGGAGAATTCCTGATGTGTTGTAATATATGCATGATCTTTTGGCAGTTGTTCATGCTTTTGTAGGTATCAATATGATATTGAGACTCAGCCCAACCCCAAACTCGACTATTGTTATGTTATTGGTATTTTTGGATCGTATGCATATTATAACATTCTTCTCTCATTATATGGATAATGTGGATTGATTTTTTTTATTGTTTTTGTATTCAAGTATTCTAAGTCTTTGTGGTGTTTCCAAGGAATAGACGGGGGGGGGGGGGGGGGGGATTGAAAATGTATATTATCCATTTATATTAGTTTAGTTGTCTTACTTTCGCATCAAGGCATTTGAGTCATGCCTTATCACCCCAAAATGATTAATTTCATGTAGATGTTAGTTTGTAGAGGGAGTCATGTTAATTAGATATTGGTGAACATTGAACATTGAAGATCATATATGTCTTCTCTACAATAAAAGAGTTATAATGGAGCTACATTGAAGAATATCCCGTTACAAGTTGCTGGTTTGAACTTTTAAGGTTATGCACACACACATATTTTCATTAAACTTTGGAAATAGCCTTTGAACTTAAACTAGTGATATTTTATAGTGAGAAGTGTCATGTCTTAACCTAAAGGGAAAAGCCTTTCTTTGAAAAGTTGTAGGTTGCATGGGCAAATACTTTCTACCCATATCCATTCGTACATATGTATTTTGACCTTATGTGCACGACTAAGAAGGTTTTATGCTAGTAGTAAGTGATGCCTAAACTCGTGTACATAGATGGTTTTATACCCGTGCTGATGGCAACATGTTTTTAGCAAGTCTTCCACACTACCAAAAATGGTGCGCACGGAGGTCATTTCTACAGTGTGCACAACCCTATCAGATTTGAGAGACTTTCTATATATACAGTCTTTTCCCTATCATTTTATAGATTACACATTCATATATACTTATTGAATAGTGATAGAATTTTCAAGGTGCAAAGCAATTAAATTGGTTCTCTTTAAACAAATTCGCTTGTTCCATTAACAATTGAGAAAAAAACTAGATTTATACTAGACCTAGCTTTTATGAGGGATTGATAGTGTTTTATGATAATTAACTTAGATCACCTAATTGACATTTTAATTGTAGGTATATATTTTTCACCACCTCAACTAGTTGTATGCTTAAGTAGAATTGTTAAAATTGGAAAGGAAATTAAAAATTTGACATTCTCCAAATAGAAACCTATTTACCGCATCTACGTTTATTTTAGTGTTCGAAGAAAAATGAGGTTGTCTCCTTGTGCCCCAAAATAAAATAAAATAAAATTATAGGTCTATTTTCTTATCCCTAGAATATTAAATCAATAATATCATATGCTTGAAATAATAAAAAGAGTTAAGGAAATCATATGAAAAATTTTAAAGGCCCAAATTATACCTCTAAGGTGTGACTAATGTATAAGCAACCTCTAAAATTCATACATGTTCCAAGAAGTTTCATGTTCATTAATTGGGATTAAAGAAACTAAGTAGTCTATTTTCAGTTTGCATAGTAAGCACTAGCGCCCTATAGTAAGGTCATGATGTGATTCAAAGTTCATTGGAAAGAAGAATTCCAGAACATTCATTTGGTATATGGTTGACCTTATAATTCAATGTACACAGATAGCAGGAAGCATTTGAAGTGATATTGAATTCTGAGGTTGATATTTTTAGAGTTCGAAAGGTCTACTCTTTTAGTTTTCCATCTTTTAGTTTATTTAGTGTTCTCTTTAATATCTAGTAATTACCTATAGCTGGAGGTATTTTCCAAGATCCTACATAAAGGGTGAGAATGAATGAAGCTAAGGTTGACTAATTTGAGTGCATCAATAAACTTTTTGTAACAACCCGAGGTCTTGGAGACGATGATTTATTTATTTCAGGAGAGATAAATAATATTTTATTGGAGAAATAATAAAAATTGGCAATTGAGGTCAGAATTTGGAGTTGTTAGAAAGTGTCTCGAATGGAATTTCTGAGGGTACCATTGTTTCCGGAAGGGTCGAAAAAGTCGAAATGACTGTACTTGGGGTCCATTTGGGTTCCGAAATAAAATAGGACCGTTTGACTCGAATTAAAGTCACCGAGTCATTTAAAGTGTGTATTATCATTTAAAGATGTGTATTTTCGGATTTAGGCTTAATAAGCCTACGGGAGATATTTCTCCCAAAAGAGAGAAAGAGAAAAGTAAAGAAAGAAGAGAGAATAAAGAGAGAAGAAGAAAAGGAAGGAGAAAAAGGGAGAAAGAGGATTTTCCGGCGGATTCAGACCCTACGAACCCGAGGCAAGTGATTAATCTTGCTAAATAATTGTTGTGTACCATTTATTGCATGATTTGTGGATTAATTTTTGGGTTTTAGGTTTAAAATGTTAAAACCTAACTTTTGGGAAAAACCTTAGATTTGTAGTGTATTAAATGGATTTAAGGTTAGAAATTGGTTTATATGTATTCTAGGATGAATATTAAGGGTATATTTGTGTTTGGGTTGAAGAGAAATGGAGAGAAAACCATTAATATGATTTTTGGGTATTTCGGCTTACTTAAACAGTAGCCATTTTCGAGGTTCAGCAGGGCCGAATCGATTCGGCCCCCTAGCCGAATCGATTCGGAAATATGCAGGTGCCCAGGTCTTAGTGACCGAATCGATTCGGACTCCAGCCGAATCGATTCGGCCTGAGGCAGAGTCCCAGGTCTGATGACCCGAATCGATTCGCCTTCCTGGCCGAATCGATTCGCTGGCCCGAATCGATTCGGAATAGGCCCGAATCGATTCGGAAACAGGGCTTTTGGGGGAAAGTTTTTCTAAGGAGAATTTCTTTCCGCTTTATTCGAGGTTATTGATTGGGGATATCTATAGGAGATATTGGGATTATGTTTTGGAGGCTTTTAGAGAGTTTCCCCTACAAGAGATCATTGGAGTCATGTACACTTAATTTGGGGATTTTCGATTAGAGAATTTGGTATCTTCTAAGTGGGGGAGACCACTTTCATTTGGGATAACTTTAAAGGATTCTAAAATGAAATGAACCCTATTATGAGTGGATGTTTACTAATGCTATTTGGTGTGCTTTTGGATATGGAAATATCCTTAATAACGTTTGAATTGGGAGATATCTCACATTGTGAGAAATGCATTAAGGTGCTATAAGATATAGAATATCCCTAACTAAATTGTATTGAAAGACAATTCATCATTAGAAGCGTCATAAGATTTTCAAGCGAGAATTAGTATAACATATACTAAATGGGGGTAATGTGTGTGAGTATTAACGATTAGTGTATCATGAGAGAGTATACTAAACTATGATATAAATCAACTGCGCCTAAGTGCGTATTATGAACATGAATATGATGTTTCAGGTATACCTTATAAAATGGTATATCTTTATTATGTGGGATGTATGTATACCTTATATGATTGTGTATATACATGTTAAGCATACCCCCTCCTTGCTATCATGGGGAAGTTTCGTGCGTTGAGGGTGAGCATCCTGACAAATATGCAGGGTGTGGATATTCCCCAGGTCATAGTCGTCCTTTGTGGTCATAAAATGACATATATATATATATATATATATATATATATATATTTATTTATTTATTTTGGGGGTGAGAGGTCGGGGTATGTGACGCTCTCACTTGCCGGTTAGGAACTATGACCGCTTCCCGGACGTGTGTGCGTGAGTAGATCACGAGGTGGGTGTCGTTGAACCCCACCAGGTGACCCCAGTTTGCTACGCTTATGGGCTGTTGGATGATGATAGCATGTGAGCCTGCGTCCTTCTAGTTATATCTCGGTTGGATGGTTATTATTTGCTTGTGTTTGTATTTTTGGGTGTCAAGGGCATAACAGACCTTAATGACCGACAGTGCCAGGATTAGTGTATCGGGGGGGTTCCTTGTTTGGATTTTGCTTCGGCGAGACGTCCCACGCACGAACCGCAGTGTAATGTTGGAACTTGGGGATAAGTTTAGTCCTTAATGCTCATCATTATATTATATTATATTATGTATCTATCACCTATCCCGACGATCGACAGTGCTAGGAGTAGTGTAACGGGGGGGTTCCTTGTTTGGATTTCGCTTCGGCGAGACGTCCCACGCATGAAACGCCGTGTACTGTTGAGAATTGGGAATATTAATTAATTAAAATTGGATACTAATCATTTGAGTTACATGCATCTTGCATTGAGGGCATAATGAGCCCCGAGGATCGATACGGTCAGGAGTAGTGTAACGGGGGGTTCCTTGTTTGGATTTCGCTTCGGCGAGACGTCCCACGCACGAAACGCAGTACCGTGTTGAAAATTGGGAGGAGTTTAGTCCTTAGTTCTTGATGCGAATAACTCATCTATATTAGTTTATATATATAGTTTCTTGCCTTATTGGGCATCACTAGAATAAATCTAGTACATGATATTGTTTATGTATTGTGATGATGGAGCATGATAGGATCATGTAACTTTATATGTTCAACAAAAGAACATCATAAAGATAAGCGTAATGTTTATATATAAGATAATAATTATAACTATTAGAAATGGATTATATGTAGAATCGGGTGATAGGTTAGATGGTTTCACTTAAATACTTTATTTGGGTTTAGGTTAGAATCCTCTTACCTAATTAGAATCGAACATCCTTTTTGGACACGTGCATACGCTTAGTGCGCGCTTTAGATGAGAGGTGAGTTGAATTTCTATGGAGTGTTCGATTCCAGCTAAATCATGTAATAATGCATTTATAATTATTATGCATTTTAATACACTTGCTATAAATGTTTTTCACACTCGGGTTCTGACCCGTTTCTATTCCTCCTCCCCCATGCATATATATATTGTATTACTTCAGGTGTTTCCCCGCAAGGACGCCTTTATTATTTCTCCATTCAGGACTCGTGGAGCTGTGGCAGTAGCGAACTGTTGCGGCACTTGGTTTTAGTCGATTCCTATCTTTGTATATCTAGATTTGGATTCAGTTGTATTGAGTTAGTATTCAAGTGTTATAGATTAACACTTTCATATTTTAATTATCTGATTATTGTATTTGTCTGTTGCCCGACAGCATATTCGGGTATTTCATTGTTGGGATTTTTGTTGTACAATGTATTGTACTCTTTCATTATTGGAGCATGCACTTTCCACATTATAGATAGATGTTTATTGTTGGGTGTGTGCATTATTGGTTTTGTTGTTGTTGTAATATAAAAGTTTTAAATTTTTGGCGATTCGCACTTTATGATTTCGGGTAGTTAGCCTTATATTACTGGGTTTAGTTGTTGATGTTGAGACTGTACCATCTGAGATACCTGATTTATGTAGTATAGGGCTGGCCACCCGTTATTATTTGGAGCGGGTTGTCACACTTTTGTATAATAAGGGTATTCTTTTTATTTTTTATCCTAAACTTTTGGTGTATTCCAATTAGTGATGTGTGTGTAATACCCCGTATTTTTATGGCTTTAAAAATAGGGGATTTATTAAATTTAATTGAGATATTAATTTAATATTAATCCAGAATTTCATTTTAAATCTTTACTAGCGTGAAAATAGTTAGTAATTATTGGGAATTTGTTGAATATTACTAGATAAGTAAAGTAATATATGAGATTGATTTTATTAATATTGTCACGAGTGAATAAAATCACAATTATGAAAATTTAAGTCGGGGCGCGCATGTGTCGTGTTGGGACTAAATAATTATTATAAAATTGAATAAATTATAAGTCGCACATATGGTCGTTTCGAGTGTGCCAAAGTGTATGGAAGCATCGAGATAGTCAGAAAAGTGTACTTAGGGATTTAGTTTGGGTCTCAGGGCGTCTTTAGGCCTAATTGACATCCCAAGAGGGTATTATAGACATTTTGTTTTTTTGGGTAATTAAACCCACGAATTTCCCTAAGATATATCAACCATTAGGAGTTGTCTTCTAGGGTTATTAATCACATAACATAAGAACGACCATTAGAGAGGGAGGTAGGAAGCTTTCCAAGCAATCCAAGGCCAAGAACTCACTCGATTGCACCGCCATCACCACCAAAAAGTATATCGCACAAAAAGGAATGCAATCATATATTTTTCGTTAACAAATCCGACCCTTGAATTCCAGGAAAGTATCCATCTTGCTTTGTTTTCAGTTAATGTTTCACCCATGTTAGATTAGGATTGATAAAAGCATCTTTCGTGGAAGAAATTGATAACTTGGAGAATTTAAATCACATGTTTTAGAGGAAATAGATATATTCTGGACATCTCAATCATATGTAGAGGATTACCACGAAATTTTATGGATTTAGGAGCAAGAAATCTAGAAAAGAATTAGAAGAATGGAAGTTTCATTGAAAAATTAGGGTTCTTGATAATAATGTTAGTTTACATCATTAATTCAAAACCTTTGATGAATTTGGACATGTTGAGTAGTAATCTTGTTTGCGATCTTGGGGATCATTAATGGCATTTTGGATAAAATTGTTGGATGAAACCCATAGGTCAAATTTGCAGATTCTAGGTAAGAATTTCTTGATCGATCGATCTTGTGGGTTAACGGGGAGTTATTAATATATTGGAAATTGTGCGTACATTCACTAAAGAATTGAGACTCGTGAAAGATTTAGACCTGAAGGTGAGTGGGGGTATACAAACTGAAATTATACTTAGAGAGAGATAATACTTTGAGAGATGAAAAGTAAGTATGAAATAAATTATAAATGATAATAAGAGAGACGAATGCGTTATGCGAGATAATTGAGTAAAATTTATTCTAAGAACGGGTAATAATAATTATGGGTCGTGGGCGAACCTAATTTGGAAAATGTGAACATCTATATATATGACTGTGTGACTGTACATATATTAAATTTTATATATCTGTGTATAATCATACCCGAGCAACTTGCTATCACGGAGGTTTTCGCACTGGGATAATCTTATCTCGATGGACCTTTATGGGGGATATTGACTCGTACCCTAAAAGATAGTATCCTAGATACAGGCTATCTGAAAATGATAGTCAGATTGTCATAAGAGACGTAAGGGTATGTGCTGACCTCATAGTGACCTGGAATTATGCTTCGCCTCCATTTGTAAGTGTATTGTATTAATACAGTTCGAGAGTGATTCCGAACTAGTATTTCCCTTAGTACGAGTGATATGGGGACTTGATAGCAGAGTATGCCAGCACCATAGTTTTTATGTGGGGTACCGATAGTATATATATATCAAATGAGTGACTAATATATATATAGGTATATACTATTATATATGGAAACTTTCTAATGTGTGTATAAGTAGTTAAGTAATGAATAAATGCTCTAGCTTTATAACAAGTTTTCGTGAATTTTGTAATGGTGCTGAGTGGTTCTAAATAACGTAATAAAATGGAAGATATTAATTTTCTAAAATTAAATATCATAGCTTAGTACTTCTTGGGATAAAACTTTATGGAAAAATAATTTCGATAGACTTATGACTTTAGTAGTACGATAGGCGTGCACACTAGATAAGAGGTGAGAATTCTCAAGATAGTGTTGCATACTAACATGGTTGTCACATTAGCGAGTAAGCATTTTAAATACTTGCTAAACTATTTTAAAACTATTTTAAACATGGGCTCTGACCCGTTTTCTATCATTTCTCTCTCTCTTGTATATATATGTATGTATTATAGGTGCCCAGCCACAATAGCGTTATGCATAGATTCTTTAGACTGGACGCGCCGTAGCTTATGTGGGAGTTGCAGGCCCTTGTTTTAGATGACCACTTCATTGATTCAGTTCCTATTTTAGTTCTTCATAGTCAGGGCATGTGTCGCCCGATTTCCTATTCCGTTGGATATGTCATAGATTTATGTTTATTTATATTTTCAGTATTCAGTACTCTTTGAGAGTTAACTATTGTCCGGATGATTTCATTTATGGTTCTTAAACTTGGTTTGGATTATCTAGATTCTTTAATTCTTGTGTGTTAATTTCCATCCTTAGCATTTATGTGATTCTTACACTATTGTTTATTAAAAAGGTTTTCATAGCGAAATTTGATAAAGTAAAAATAAGACTTTAAATTGTTTAGACACTTAGCTTAATTATTTAGGGCGTTTAAATTGGGAATTTTATTTTGCGACAGTGATGCTAAGAATGAATCAACCGTTCACCTTGATTTTAGAGTGATCACCCGGTTTTTAATTAGGCAGGGTGCCACATGTGGTATCAGAGCATCTGGTTCTAGTGTCCTTTAGGATCTGTGCGGCTTATTATGTTTCCAGTATAGCTTTCCTTGATATAGAGCCCTATGTTTAGGATTGTTGATTTCTTTGGTGAGATTTCATTCTCCTGCTATCACGTATATATTAGTGAATCTTATTTGTGTTCAGACGTGTTCAAACAATGAAGTATGGACTATGAGGGCCGTTGGGAGGATAGTTGAGGCCATACTTAGTGAGATTGTGAAGGTATATTTGAGGATGATGAGTGTAGTCGAGGTCACCCCTATTATGGCACGAGAGTCCAGGACTGTAAAGATGGCTAGGACGCAGCCTACAAATTCCAAGTGCTGCTGTAGTCGAAAGTGATGCCAAATTATACTCACCCAACGTGGTACGCTTGGTAGAGAGTCAAATGGAAAATTGAGCAGAGTCATCAGTGGAAGTTCTAGAAATACGGGAATTGTGTGTGTTAACCAACAAAGGTAATATATTCAAATTCCTGGGGCATATGGAGGAGTGTGGTTAACTCGAAGTGAAAATTTGGGGTAAAATTTTTCTCGAATCCTCGGAGCAAAGTTATAATAGTAGGAGTCAACCACCACATTTTATAGTGAAATGTTACGTCAATGGAAGGACCTTAGGTATAATCTGATCACAGGTTCCTTCATCATATATTCAGGATAAGATGTGAACGTTGTTCTGAACTCATCACCAGAGGGTCGGTTAGAGGTCCATTGGTGAACATGAATTTAAACTTTTAGCAAATCTTGTATCAGTGGTAGTGAATACCAATGGTAGAAAGGATTTCAAGTGGGAGATCAACTCATGAGGAAAGTTAACAACAGTTAAAAAAATTGTTGGACTAATGATCCATATGGTGACAATGTCACGTATTGTCCGTAGAGATGTTAACGCTCTTATGTGAAGAGAGCTAAAGGAATCGAAAGATTTAGTTGGAGAGTGAGACTAGATGAAACATAGTTAGCAACGCGCCGCAAGGGGGAGACCCATCAGGGGGATCATTTAATATATTCGAATAGCT
Organism: Sambucus nigra; assembly: GCA_949130495.1. NCBI lineage: Eukaryota > Viridiplantae > Streptophyta > Magnoliopsida > Dipsacales > Adoxaceae > Sambucus > Sambucus nigra. Next base: position 102,938,267 of record OX422212.1, read on the forward strand.
AAATTCTTACCAAGCGATGGTGAATTAAGTAAGGTTTATTGAATCTAGTACCACATTCCTTAGGCCCAACAAAGCTAAGGGAACGAGGGGGTAGCCAGCAGGTTCGAGAATATCCAATTTCGATAGAGGGACAACCCTAATATGGTAAGTATGACAGGAGACAAGTGGGTTAGGTGTTGAGGTATTTTGTGGAGAGTAAAACCACACGAGTTAAATTTTTCGAAGCGAGAAAAAGGACAAGGGTATGGTGCCTGCAAGGAAAATGGTTGATGTAATTTTTGATTTGGTTCAGATAGGAGTATTAAGTCCGGGAGACCATTTGAGCAGCTAGGGTGATTGGCAAGGTGGGAGTATGAGTTTTATCCTCGGAGGAGGATGCATAATTTTTTGTGTGACATGAGAGAGTCAATACATTTTAATTATTGAGAGATTTGCATGTGAGACGAATTTAGGACGTATATCAACAATGTTATTATTATGTGTACGTTTTCCCTGGTATAGCGGGGTTGTCTTTAGTGTTATCCGCGGAGGATAAGTGGGTACATTATTTGTGTTACATACTTTATTGATATTACTCGTTTTAGTGATGTGATATGCGAGTATATTATTATACTTATTATGGTTTTATGAAAATGGTTAAAAAGATAGTGGGAAAGGATTGCAAGGCTATTGAGGTTGCTGCCCTAGTGAAACGTGTTTTGTTCTGGAAAAACCTCACCTGCGAGAGGGTCGGGCTCACACTCATATTATATAGAGACTTCGAAGGGTAGAGTGGTGCCGAAATGTTTAATCCCAGGGTGTTTAGGGACTTTGTTTTCATGATTCAGTGTGTATTGGGTTTTCGTTGAGCGGAAAGATTTTGCTCATTATTATGTGTAGCGCTCAGGATTTAGTGATAGAAGGAGCGCATTGTTATATTTATCCTTTAGAAGTGTGGAAGTTAAGACTTATATTCATATGTTTGGGAATTGGATTTCGAGTGTCCCGATTACGTACGAGGTTTATGGAATGTGAATTCCACCAATACTGAGCGATAGTGCAATTGGTGAAAACTTCTTTATTTCAGTAAGATTGCGGGAGGAGATGTAATTTTTTTGTCAAGAGACGGAATAGAGGGGCACAGATTATGGATGGAGGACCCAACGGATTTCAATAACCAACTATTCTAGGTAGTAGTGTATCGGGGGGGTTCCTTATTTGGATTTTGCTTTTCGAGACACCCCACGCACGAAACTTAGCTTAAGGTTGGAAGTAAGAAGATGTTTGGTCAATTGTCCATGAGTCCGGTACCTCAGTCATTATAGGAGCCGGTGATTATAACTGTAAGTTAGAGTTAAGTGACGATTTAAGGCCAATGGAGCCAGTTGTGTTGTAAGGAAACATAGAAAGTTTTGTTGTATCACCAGGAGTTGAAGGGTGGAACGATGATAAGGAGGACTTAAAAATTTTGATTTTTAGGGTGATTGAGAGTACCAAAGTATTGTAAACACATTGTGAACACAAGGGAAATAAAGAATTGGGTGTTATGTGTGAAGCGTAGGTGATGCTTACACTAGTATGTACGGTTTATAAGGTATGTGGGCCTCTTGGTTAGTTGTTGCCTGAATCTCCCGAGTTGAAGGGACGTGGGAATATACGCGTGGAATATATGTTTATGAGAATAACGTAACAACGTGGGAACTGGTAGAGTGGATTAAAAAGTGGCGTGAAGGATGATAATCCATATATACAGGTGAGATCAGAGTAGGACACATGAATTTAGTTGGAAGGCTATGGGAAGCCATTTAAAAAGGGGTATTCCTTGAGAAGGATAAAATTTAACAATTATGGGAGACACTCGGAGCGGAGTTTACCTAGTCAAGTGTTGAGAGTGACTTGCGCGTAGTTTGAATGATGATGTTAGTAAGGTATAAAAGTTCAGCAGTACACATCGTGGAGAAAAGTGCATGGGTCAAAACTTTCGGTATACACTGAGGAAAGAAGGGGAGTATTAAGGGTAAGTTAATGTGAGAAATTAGAAGTAGAAATCGATGTTGAGCGGGACATAACGGGTAGTCTCCGCAGGCACCACTCATAGATAGAAATCGTTTGGAACAAGAGGATCAACCAGAGAATTTTGTATCTAGCCGAAGGTTCCTACAAGGGAAGAGGCCAGTAAAGTTGGTAAAGTTTCCTTAATGGATTTCCAACCTTAAGGTAAGATCAAGGGCTCCTTCGAACGTCTGGAACAAGTTTCCCAAGAAGGAAGTGATTGATATTCCTTTGGGGTAACTTACAATATTAGCTAGTGTGCCCCAGTCTTCGTTTAAAAAGAAAAATCACGTCAGTGCGTGGTCCTACACGATATTTTTTCTGAACTAGGATGATATTTTTGAATTCCAACTTCAATATGGAATTTCAGGAAGTAGCGAGAATAACATTTCATTTTGGGTAGGTTGTATCACCCATAGCCGGGGAGTAGGCGAACGGTGATTAACGATTAGTGGAGCCGCGTGAAAGTGATTTTGGATTCATAGTGATCATTTCTTTTCCACAGCGGATGTAGCTAGGAAGTGAAGTATAGTATGGTAGAGTGTCGTGGAAGAACTCATACCTTTTTATCGTGGACAAACTGCTTGTTGAAGTTTTGAGTGGAAAAGAGTTAATTTTTCCCCCTCGAGTTGTTTAGAAGCGAGCGAATATTCCTAAGTTTGGATTTGTCGAGTTAGATCCGATGACTAAAGTGGAATAACTACATACTGTCTGAGGTTTCCTTTTCAATGTCATAAGAGTTATGTTGTATAAAATTGATATTCAAAGAACCGACAAGAGTGGTCAAATGTTCGTATGGATTCTATCAGAATGGGAGTTTTGTGTTTAGAAAAATGCGAGTAGTTAACACGTAGTGAGGTGTGGCCTCTTAATGATATTGAAATTATGGGAGTCAATGATGTGTAGGCTCGTCTTATTCGAATATCAATGGATTGGAGCACAATGTGAAGTTCCGTTATTAAAGTGTGAATCTATAATTGTTAGTATTAAGAGTGTTAAATAAAGTTACTGTGAGGCGGGGGGGGGGGGGGGGGGTATAGTAATTCGCCTTACCCTAAAGTCAGTTTTGAGTATCAATAAAGTATCCAGATCTATTTTTACCCAGCATACATTATTTTCTGAATTTTGGGACAAAATTCCGTTATTAGGGGGAAATATGTAATACCCCATATTTTTATGGCTTCTAAAATTGAGGATTTATTAAATTTAATTGAGATATTAATTTAATATTAATCGGTAATTTCATTTTAAATATTTACTAGTGTGACGAGAGTTAGTAATTATTGAAAATTTGTTGAATATTACAAGATGAGTAAAGTAATATATGAGATTGATTTCATTAATATTGTGACGAGTGAATAAAATGACAATTATGGAAATTTTAAGTCGGGACGCGTCTGTGTCGTGTCGGGACTAAAATACTATTATAAAAGTAAATAAATTAAAAATCACCCGCATGGTCGTTTTGAGTGCGCCAAAGTGTCCGGAAGGGTCGAGATAGTCAGAAAAGTGTACCTGAGGGTTAAGTTTGGGTCTCGGTGCGTCTTTAGGCCTAATTGACATCCCACGAGGGTATTATAGACAATTTGTATTTTTAGGTAATTAAACCCAAGAATTTCTCTGAGATATATCAGCCATTATGAGTTGTCTTCTAGGGTTATCAATCACAGAACATAAGAACGGCCATTAGAGAGGAAGGTATGAAGCTTTCCAAGCAATCCAAGGTCAAGAACTCACTCGATTGCACCGCCGTCACCACCAAAATGTAGATCGCACGATGAGGAACGCAATCATATCTTTTTCATCAACAAATCATACCCTTGAATTCCAGGCAAGTATCTATCTTGCTTTGTTTTTAGTTAATGTTTCACCCATGTTAGATTATGATTGATAAAAGCATGTTTCACGGATGAAATTGATAACTTAGAGAATTTAAATCACATGTTTTAGAGGAAATAGTTGTAATCTGGACATCTCAATCATATGTAGAGGATTAGCCATGAAATTGTATGGATTTAGGACAAAGAAATCTAGAAAAGAATTAAAAGAATGGAAGTTTCATTGAAAAATTAGGGTTCTTGATAATAATGTTAATTTACCCCATTAATTCAATACCTTTGATGAATTTGGACATGGTTCACGTAGGAAATCATCTATATAGGTATATATGACCAATAGTAATCTTGCTTGGGAGTTTTGGAGAAAATTGTTGGATGAAACCCGTATGTCGAATTTCCAGATTCTGGGAAAGAACTTCTTGATCGATTGATCCCTCCTGGAAAACTTCATATTTTTCCCCTTTTTTTATAATCCGGTTAAAATATGTAGGACTTGATTATTATTTATAGAGTATAATGGGTTATGAAGAGGAACAGTAAGGTCTAAGTAGATTCCGTTGAACGAAATTTAATATGGGATGAAATTATGGGTCAACGGGGAGTTATTCATACATTGGAAATTTAGCGTACGTTCACTAAAGAATTGAGACTCGTAAAGGATTTCGACCAGAAGGTGAGTGAGGGTATACCTATTGAAATTATACTTAGTGAGAGAGAATACTTCGAGAGATGAGAAGTAAGTATTAAATAAATTATAAATAAGAATAAAAGAGACGAATTCGTTATGCGAGATAATTGAGTAAAATTTGTGCTAAGAACGGGTAATAATAATTATGGGTCGTGGGTGAACCTAATTTGAAAAATGTGAATATCTATATATATTACAGTGTGACTATACATATATTAAGTATTATGTATATGTGTAATAATCATACTCGAGCTACTTGCTATCACGGAGGTTTCCGTGCGGGACAGTCTTATCTCGATTAGACCTTTATGGGGGATATTGACCCGTACCCTAAAAGATAGTATCCTGGATACAAACTATATGAAAATGATAGTCCGATGGTCCTAAGTGACGTGAGGGGGTGTGATGACCTCTTAGTGACCTGGAACTATGCTTCGCCTCCATTTGTATGTGTATTTTGTTAATACAGTTCGAGAGTGATTCCGAACTTGTATTTCCCTTAGTACGAGTGATGCGGTGACATCATAGCAGAGTATGCCAGCACCATAGATTTTATGTGTGGGGACGATAGTATATATATATTATATGAGTGACTAATATATATATATATATATATATATGGAAACTTTCTACTTTGTGTATAAGTAGTTACGTAATGAATAAATGCTCCAGCTTTATAAGAAGTGCTCGTGAATTTTGTAACGGTACTAAGTGGTTCTATGTAATGTAAGAAAATAGAAGAGATTAATTTTTCTAAAATTAAATATCATGGCCTTAGTACTTCTCGGCATAAAACTTTATGGAAAATAAGTTCGATAGACTTTTGAGTTTAGTAGTACGATAGCCGTGCACACTAGATGAGAGGTGAGAATTATCAAGAGAGTGTCGCATACTAACATGGTTGTCACATTATCTAGTATGCATTTTAAATAATTGCTGAACTATTTTAAAACTGTTTTCATTCGGGCTCTGACCCGTTTTCTATCATTTCTCTCTCTTTTGTATATATATGTATATGTTACAGGTGCCCAGCCACAGGGGCGTGATGCATAGATTCTTTGGACTGGACGCGCTGCAGCTTATGTGGGAGTGGCATGCCCTTATTTTAGATGACCTCTTCATTGATTGAGTTCCTATTTTAGTTATTTATAGTCAGGTCATGTGTCGCCCGATTTCCTATTCTATTGGATTTGTAAGAGATTTATGTTTATTTATATTTTCAGTATTCAGTACTCTTTGAGAGTTAACTATTATCATGATGGTTTCATTTATGGTTCTTAAACTTGGTTTGTGTGGTTTAATTCTTATGTGTTAATTGTAATCCTTAGCATTTATGTGATTCTTAAACTCTTGTTTATTAAAAAGGTTTTCATATCGGAATTTAATAAAGTAAAAATAAGACTTTAAATTGTTTTGACACTTATCTTAATTAATTAGGGTGTTTAAATTGGAAATTTTATTTTGCAACAGTGATGCTAAGAATGAACCAACCGTTCACCTTGATTTTAATTTAATAAAGGAATGATCACCTGGTATTTAATTAGACGGGGTGTCACAGTGTGTTATCCCACTCTTTGGTGAATTTCTTACAGTTTGAGTGTGTTATCTTAATTTACACTTATGTTATTTCATTTTCTTTCATTATCTGGTGTTAGATTGGTATCAGTGCTTCAGTTGTGATGATCAGCCAGTATTTTCGTGGCATAAAGGTTAATGCATCGTTACGTGAATGAGACTTATGTTACAATGAAATAGATTATTTAAGGAGATAAATGCAAGAACTCCAGAAGAGTTTTCTAGATTAAGAACATGATTATACTCATCTTATTTCGAATATTGAATTATCGTAAGATGAAGAGGGGATTATGCCCTTTTACAATTCTCATGACTGAGTATCGGAATAAGTGTCTCCTCTGAATCCTATATATGGAAGAAACTAACCTTATAACCATAATTATATTAAAGTTGGCATTCTATAATTAGAAGCTCAAATCCAATGGGATGATCTCATTAATTGCCTCAATACCATGGAAAATATCTTTTACTACCATTAAGTTCTAGAGATCAGGAAAGTGAAGTTGGGTGCTATTATGTTGAAGAAATGTGGGTGGGAAGGTATAAAGAAGCAACATGAACATGAAGGAAAAATAATAATTATAACATGGGAGAAGATGAAAAAGGAGTCAAAAATATATTCTTTCCTAGTCATTATGTAAAAGATGAGTTTCTTGAGTTTAACAATTTTAAGCAAAATGAGTCGTTTTTGGATGAGTATTTAAAAGAATTTGATTATATCATGATGTGATGTGATTTATCTAAGTCAAAGGAACAAATAATTGCTCACTATTTGGTATGTTTAAGGATTGAAATTTCAAATGTTGTCTAATTGTAACCTTATAGGACATATAATGATGTGTTCAAATTGGCCATAATGGTGAATAGGTGATTAGGCATAAATTCTTCCTAATTTATCCCTTAATTTAGCTACTTTTAGCACCTCGAACAACGTAATCGATTTGACTTTATCTCATAATGTCGCTACTGACTTATCCTAACGAGTACACTGAGTTTCTGGTATTTCGTATTGCTTTTACAGGTATTTGATGTCAAGAAACGAAAGAAAGAAACCGGAAGAATAAAGAAAGACAAGAAGGAAAGTCAAAAGGGCAAAAGCATAATTTTTACCCGGAATTTGGATGAGGTACCTAAAGAGAAGTTGAATATATCACTTTCTTGAGAACATAGAAAGAAATGGCATCTCAAACGAAGTCCCGAAACAAAATATATGAGCAGTCAAAGTTGAGAAAAAAGTCAAACAGACAGACCGGTCCACCTCTACCCCGGCCCGGTCCGATGTGCCATACTACAGAAGACGTCAGATCGAAAGCAAACCGAAGAAGGGTGAAAAATAAAAGAACTGGTTCGCCCCGGACTGGTCCGCCAGAAAATAAAAGGAACCGATCCGCATGGGAGGTAGACCGATCCGCATAAGGCCCGGACCGGTCCGGACATCGAGATTATGTAATCTTATCTTCTCTTAAGAGTAGTCCTAGTGCTGTTGAAACTCTTGAATTTTTGTAGGGTATAAAACCCCGTTTTATTATCATTATTTGAACGGAGAATTTTAGTTAATTTTTCCTTCTTTTTCAGAAATCCTAGTTTTGATACAGATTACAGTTTTAATTTTAATAGTGAAGATCAGTCAGAAATTATTTGATTACAAGTTTTATTAATTGTTGTTGTTACTGCTTTGGTGCGATTAGTGAGTAATTTCCTCTCTTCAATTCCTTTCTACATCAATTCACAAGCTTTCCTTAGATTAATCATGCTTTTCTTCACATCAAACACTGTTTTCATTACCTTTAGCATGCTAGGCTAGATTTTCTAAGGCCGGGATACATGAACCCAGCCTGATGTGTTAGTTGCATGTGTATAACATTAATCCTCTAAATTTAGTGATTGATTACGATCGTATCACATAGGAACACAACAATTGTAAGTCTTTAGATCTCGTTTGCCTCTGGGTAACCGGGATGCTTTAGAATGCAATTCGAGTGTCACTATCGCGATACTGATTTACTCGTCCTCAGATTAAGTATGATGCGGGCTTGAACCTCATATACGTAATGCTTGGGAGTACTATATTTGGGTCTAATTAATCAATTAAATTTACGATTAGTATTATAACTGCAATACACTAGGGTTGGGGGATTGTATTCCCGTCCGGTTTTTCTCATCACATTGTTTAAAGTTTCAACACATTCTTCATTAATAATTTTGGTAGTTTAGAATAATTTCATCTTTTCATAAATTCATAATTGCACTTAGTTGTAGTCAATTCTAGAAACTAAAATCATTTTTTCTCTCATTTTAGAGTCAAGGTTAGGATTCCATCATCGTTTCCCGTCTTTACAACTTCGTTGTCTTAGTTCTCTGTGGATACGATCCCCACTTACTGGGTTTATTACTAATGCTACAGGCTTGCACTTGAGCCTAGAGTGAACGCACATTCCAGACACTTTCTAAGTCGCGTCAATAGGCAACTTAAACAGAAAAGTAGTGTTTGAACTTGGAGTCATGAATGCGGTTCTAATTGTGGGATTTCTTTTACCTCCAAGCCTTCAAAGACATCTTATTTCAATCAACCTTCAAAGAAAGATGTAAAGGGTAAATTAATTCAGCCTAATTCTTCAAATTCATATTATCTCCAATATTTTAAACGTCAGATATTTAGGAATATTTCCACTAAGTTTCCTAATCGAAAGATTATTTCATTAGTGGAAGAGGGCGTTAAAGAAGATGTGGAAACAATTGCTAGTGATGAAGATGAAACTGGTGGTGAAAATGTATATGGTAACCAAGGTCTCTTGCTGTTTGAAGAAGTTTAAATCCAGCCCATGTGAAGGATGATCAATGTCTTAGAAATAATATTTTTTTACACCCGTTTCACTTCTCATGGAAAGGTGTGTGATGTTCTCATTAATGATCCTAATTGTGTGAATGTTGTGTCTATTAAAATGGTGGAGAAACTGAAGCCCAAAACGAAGAAACACCCACAACCTTATAAGTTGTCATGGCTTAAGAAGGGAAATGAAATCAAAGTAAATCAAAGGTGTTTAGTTTAGTTTTCAATTGGTAAGATACCAAGATAAATTCTGGTGTGATATTTTGCCTATGGATGCTTGTCATTTAGTTCTTGGGAGACCTTGGGAGTTTTATTGACAAATTAAACGTGGCGGGTTTAAAAATATTTACACTATTTGTAAGGATGGAGTTAAAGTTACACTTTGAAGATCAAGAACAAACTATTGATGAGTGAGCACAATCCATGTCTATACTCATTACTAATTATAAGAGTATGTGGTCTAAAGAAAAAATTTTAGACTACCTTGTTGCAAAATTTCAAGGTGATGTTTTAAAATGGTTGCAACAATGGAAAAACTCAGAAAAAGGAACTCGGCAAAAATCTGAGCTCCTACAAAACTTCAAAACTTTTGATGAAATCCTAAAAGGTTTTGTTGATATAATTAAAGAGAATATGATTGTATATACTGGAGAACCCAGAATCCAATTGATTAATCTTGGTTGTATTGCCAAATCAAATGTTCGAGGTTCAAATATTTCTATAATATTTCTATCCACATTATGTGTGCTAGTATGTGGTAAAGTTGTCAATTCATGAATTTTTTTTTAATGTATTGACATATTTCTAGAGGTATCTTTCCTGCCTATCCCTTTGGTTCGGATTTTATGATGAAAGATTCCTCAATATTTGGATCATCAATAGATATAAAGAAATTTGGTTTGATGTTAAACCAAATAACTCTGTTTACTAAATTGGATTGGATTCCTCCAATTATAGCATTCATTGGATTACTTAATCTTTTGTCTAAGACCAGAATCGCTACGGGTGTATCCATACCTTTTCTGGATAAGGAAGTAATGCATATTTGAATAAATCCAAGATGAATATATTTTATATTTGGATGTTTTTTCTTCCATCTTTTGATCTTCTTTAGATCAAATAGTGTTCAAATGAGGATGGACCAAATCCTTTTTACTTAAAATGAGATAATTTGAACAAACAAAATATATCTCAACATGGTATTTATCTTGATCTAAGGTATGTACCCTTTAAAGATCAAGAAAAAAACTATTAATGAGTGGGAACAATCCATGTCTATACTCATTACTAATTATATGAGTATGTGGTCTAAAGAAAAATTCTTTTTTTAAAATATATTTATTGAATCAATAGAGAGAAAAGCCCTCTCTCATAGCTTACAAGCAAATATCAAACTATGAAGACAAAATTCAAAGAGAAATTACTGAGACCTTTTCTGATTCTACTAAAATAGATGCTCTAATATCTCTAGGGAGATCACTATAATTTTGAAATCTTGAACAACATTGATGATTGGACCCATGATTGGCAAGCAACATTGCAGTTTTATTGGCTTCTGAGGAACATAACTTGATGAGACAATGATTAGTCTGAAGAAAATCTTTGCTTTCTTTAATATCAGCCCTTATACACCCCGGAGATGTAGAAGAAGAAGGTAAAAGAAAGTGAAGAATATTTTCTGAATCGAATTCTATTTCTATGTTAGGAATAACCTTCTCCTTGGAGAACGTGATCCCATCCAAAATAGTTTGTATTTGTGCTTCAATCGATGAATCTGTGGATAAAGTATTTGAAAAATCCCAAATGAATCGACCCATATCATTTCGAATAATAGTGCCAATACCCATATTGTTCCATGTCTTGGCAGCACAATTGAGTTTGAGTCTACCTTTTGGAGGACATTTCCAAGGCACAACTATGAAAGAAGATCTGGAAATCTTGAAATTGAGAGAAAAGGTAGCTATGACCTCATTACTTAAATCATCTCTCCCACTTTTGACTTTGGAATTTTGAAACACCTCTGCAATTCTAGATATCACCCTTGAAGTATTCGAGTTATCTCTCATTGTTATACCTTCAAAAAGAGCTTTGTTTCTAGCAAGCCAAATTTCCCAGATGATAGTAACTGGAATGATCTTATGCAGCCATTGAGATATATGTGAATTACCTGAATTTAACCACAATTGAATTATTGAGCCATGAATAGTGGAAGGTCTTTGAGTAACTCCCAATAAGAAACAAAATTGATTCCAAACTTCAGCAACTATAGGACCTGATATAAATAGATGGTTCAGAGATTCCCATTCTTATGGCAGCACTGACATCTTGAAGCCAATTTCACTCCCACCTTTTGAATAAGATCTTCAATAGGAACACATTTAGATAATGTTTTCCACACAAAAGTAGATATATTAGGAGGAATATGAGGATCCCATATATAGTTAAACGCTAAGGAGGATAGTTTAGATTTTCTAATAATCTCATAAGCCGAGGAAAATGAGAAATTTCCACTAGAAGATGGTTGCCATATCAAAACATTATCTAACCATAAATAATTACCCTCCATAGTATTCCAAGCAGATCGGATTCTTCTAAAATCCATAGAGACATTTCCAGTAGAGACATTGGAATATTTAGCATTCATAAACTTAGCCCATAAGCTATTATTCTACTTCATATTCCAGGCCAATTTGATGTTGGAAGCTTCTCTGATATACTCCAAATTTTTTATGCCTAATCCACCTTATTTTTTTGGAAAACAAATAGAATCCCACTTGATCCAATGAAATTTTTTCCCATAGTCTTTGTTTATTCCCCAAAAGAATGAACTAATCAAATGATTAATTGATTTGATCACCAATTTAGGAGGTTGTAAAGCAAATAATGTAAAGATAGGGATATAATTTAAAAAGATTGGATCAGTGTAACTCTACGAGCTAAAGAAAGAAATTTAGACTTCCAAATCTGAATTTTGGAGACAATAGGATGAATTAGAGATTCAAAGTAAATAGCTTTCATTCTACCCTTGAATAGCGGGCAACCAAGATAATTCATATTGCCATTAGAAAATTTGAAACTTTTGATGGAGGCAATATTGTCTTTGATACTAACAGAAGCTTTAGAGCTTAATGAGAAGCAACATTTCTCTTTGTTAAAGAGTTGACCTAATTCCTTCTCATAACATTCAATAAACTTCATGAGATTTTGAAGACTTTTCTTTATACCTCTAAAAAATATTATTAAATCATCAGCATAACCAAGATGACTAATTAATGGACATCCTCTAGGGTGAGATAAAGGAACAATAAAACCAGCCAACATCTACTTATATAATCCTCTGCTAAAAGCTTCTTCCATGATAATGAATAGGCTTGGGGAAATAGAATCCCTTTTGCCTAATTCCTCTTGAATGTTGAAAGAATCCCATAGGCTGCCCATTGATAATAATAGAAAACTAGGTGGATGAAATGCATCTCCAAATTAAGTCAATAAAAGTCTCTTAGAAGCCAAAAGCTCTTAGAGATTTAATTAAGAAATTCCATGAGGTTCTATCATAAGCTTTAGCCAAGTCAAGTTTCAAAATGACATTACCACCAGTAGCTTTTCTATCAATAAGTTGCATCATCTTTTGAGCTAATAGAATGTTGTCAAGAATGCTTCTCCCTTGAACAAATCCTAATTAATTGTAAGAAATAAGAGATGGAAGCATAGGGTTAAGCCTAGACTTAATAATCTTGGTGATTATCTTATAACTAAAGTTACAAAGACTGATTAGTCTGTAGTCCTTGCAAAATATAGGTCTATGAACTTTAGGAATAAGAAAAATCATAGTTGAACTCCAAGATTTGGGGATGTCAGCTCCTAAGAAAAATGCTTGGATAGCATTCACAAGATCCTGCTTGATGATATCCCAACAATCCACATAGAAATATCCATTAAAGCCATCACATCCAGCTGAGCTATTCTAATTCATCTTTTTAATGGCTTTCAAAATTTCTTCTTCTTCTGGGATAGAAATCAGAATACTATTCATCTCCTCTGTCAAAAGCTTTGGGATAACTTCAAGTAGACCATTATCTTTAAGAGGACCTGCAGAAAATAAATTTGAAAAATAAGATATAAAATGGTTAGCAATGTCTTTTTTATTATCTTTGATTCTCCCCTAATAATCTTTAATAACATGTATACATTGCCTTCTTTTATGATTTTGAGCCTGAGCATGATAGAATTTAGTGTTTCTATCTCCATTGCTTATCCAATCACCCCTATCTTTTTGAAACCAGAACATTTCCTCTTTGGCCATAGCAGCATTGAGGTTTGCCATGGATTTAGAGTAGATCTACCTTTGAACTCCACTATTATCACTTTCTAACTTCAGTTCTTCTTGAATAAGATTGTCCTCCATAATGGAAATTTCTTCAAACACATTTTTAAAAACCTCTTTATTCCAAATTTTCAATGAAGCTTTAAGTCTTTTGAGCTTAAAAGAAAATACCTCCATATATCTACTTGTAGCAGCCACTGCCCAAGAACTTTGGACTAAATTAATAAAACCTTCATGAGTAGTCCACATACTTAGAAATCTAAATGGTTTAGAAGAGGAATCAAACTGACTCTGAATAGAAATTAACAAGGGACTGTGATCAGAATAGTTTCTATTCAGATGTTTAATGGAAGAATTAGGAAAGGAATCCAACCAGGAAAAGTTAACCAAGCCTCTATCATGTCTCTCAAACATCATATTACCATTGACACTTTTGTCCCAAGTGAATTTAGATCCACTATATCCCAAATCCTGCAAATAATAGCTAATCAAGCAAGAGTTAAAATCATAAGCACCCCCAAGATCAATATTAGCACCCCCCCAGCCCTTTCTGCACTTGTACATACTATATTGAAGTCCCCCACAACAATAAGAGGATAATCATTGCACATAGATGAACTATATGCTAAAGACTCCCACAGATCCATTATTTCCAATCTAGTACATTTAGCATAAACTAAGTTAACTCCTAACTAAGTTTTTAAGCTAGGATGATCTAGCTTAAGAAGCAAATTTTGATCCCCATCTAACATAACCTCACATTTAATACCATGTCTCCAAAAGGACCAAATTTTGTTTAATCTATTAAAGCAGCAGCCCTCAAAATTAATAATTCTCCTGAGATATTCTATTTTAGAGCTATCAACCATGGGTTTAAGAATGGTTAAAAAAGAAAGTTTATTATTCTTACAAAGATTTTTAATCCTCCTTTTTTTAGGCTTATTCCCCACTCCTCTATCATTCTATACTAAACCTTATATCATTGAGATTGAATTTGGCAAACTTGCTTGGAACCTCTACTAGCTAATCTGGTAACCCTTATTTTGGCTGTGAACAACTTCTTATTACCTTTGGTTTTTGAATTCTTTCTAATGATCACCATAGGTTTAAATGAACTATTCTCCTTTCTCTCCTTACTATCCATTTTTTCTGACAACAATGTTGAGAACATATTCAAATCCTCCCAATCAGATTCTTTCTGGGTTTCAGACTTTTCATTATCTGAGTGGTATCCCCTATTGGAAATTTGAACTTTATTATTCACCTTATCCATTTTAGTACCCGCACTGTTACACTTTTCATCACCTAAATTGATCCCCTTCTTTGAGAGCTATTTTTCAATGTTTAATTCCTCTATGCTTACTTCCTTCCATTCACTTTCCTCATCTTGATTAGCCTCTCTGCAATCTTCATCTTCTTCTGCAATTGTCACAATAACATTGTGATTAGGAGTCCTTACTTGATTATCTGTATCATCATCTTGCATACTTATTACTAGATCTTCAGTTTCAATGGGAAGAGTCTTGGTTAAACTTGTAGATGCTTCTGATTGCAACTTCAAGATAGGTTGCTTCTCTGATTCCTTTTCTTTGGGCCTATACATCCGTAAAGGTTCTTGAAATTTGGCTGGTTTCTTTAAGGGATGCGTACCTTATTCAATAACTTCCTTCTTAAACATATAATTCCTTTCTTGATGACCAAGTTTAAAGCAATGAGATCAATAATGAGGCATGTTTTCATATTCGATGGTTTGCCAATAACCAACATCACCACTCCCTATCCAAATTCTATAGGGTCTTGGCTTTAGAAGATCCAATTCTACACACACTCTAGCCACACTAGGTCTATTTATGTTTTCAGTGGATTGATCAATCTTAAGGGGATTTCCAACTGCTTGAGTCAACGAAAATAAAAGTTCTTTAGCAAAAAGATGAACAGGAAATCCAGGAAATTGTATCCATATGGGAACCATAGGACTTTGTTAATCGGATCTAAATGTTGGGGACCATTTAAAATTCCTCATAGGGACCTTACCAATATACCATTGATCTTTCATCCATAGTCTCATGAAATCTTCTTAGCAGTTGACTCTGATAAGGATGTGTTTATGATCAATAAGACCAATATGATATGCAGCCTTTAACCCAAAAGTTCAAAGTTTTTACGAATAAACTCCATTGATGGCTTTCTATGTGAGAACTTTCCAACCAGTGCATGCTTGAAAGGAGCAGATAGAATGTTAACTTCTTCTTGGGAGAAAATAATTGCTGGTTCACCCTTATATTTTGAGAGAGGTTTGAGATTGATTGCATGGGAAGGAGATTGTTCCCTTAAAACGCTAGCAAAGGATTTTTGCCAAGGATTTGAGGGGTCAAGAGGTTTAGGGGTGATGGACTTAGAAGGTAAGAGAAGGTTGGTTGCCATGCAACCCTAATTAGGACTATACCTTGTTGCAACACTTCAAGGTGATGTTTTACAATGGTTGCAATAATGGAAGAACTCAGAAAAAGGAACTCGGAAAAAATCTGAGCTCCTACAAAACTTCAAAACTTTTGATGAAATCCTAAAGGGTTTTGTTGATATAATTAAAGAGAATATGATTGGATATATGGGAGAAACCAGAATCTAAGAAGACGTGTGTTACATATTATCTAAACTAGAATTATGTAACATATGTCAATTTAAAGAATTTGTTGAAATATATAAAAAATTATTATTTCAAATTAAAACATCCAGAAAACATTCACTGGCTGGATCAATTCTTCCATAAACTCCCAAATCCATGGGATGAAATGTCTTTAAAAACTTATCTTGCTTGGTTAAAAACAATCAATAAGGAAGACAGTCTTGGTTTTGTATTAATTGGGTATTAAGACAAATATCCTATAAATGCATTGAAATAAAAGAAAAAAAGCAAGTTAAAAATAAATCACAAGTTCCAAAGCTGGATATAAATTTTGTGATAAGATATTAAAAGAAAATTGCAAAATCGGATGTAACCTACCTCCTAGAATTTTCAAAAATTCTCGAAAAATAAAATTTATGTGGAAACCTTGGAAAAAGAAATCAACTTTTTCGAATAATAAAAAATATATTAAAAAAATTCTAAAAAACCACTTTTAAAAGTGTAAATATTACATATCTAATGAAGAATGCCATTATGCACCTGAATGTCCCAAAAAGGGGAAAAGTGCAAATAAAATGATAAAATTTCTTGAAGAACAAGAATTAGAAATATTTTATAGAGAAGATTTATCTGACTCTGATATTTCTAATAATTCTAATGATATTTTATATGAACTTGAATCTTATTTAGAATCATCCGATGAAGAACTCATATTTGTGTAAAATACTGCAGAAGTACGAGGAAGTAGAGAAGATGTGCTACAAGCAATAGCCCTTCGCGAAATAGTTGGTGAAGAAATAACTTTTTGACAATTAATATTAATTGGGTATTAAGACAAATATTCGATAAATGCATTGAATTAAAAGAAAAAAAGCAAGTTAAAAATCAAATCACAAGTTCCAAAGTTGGATATAAATTTTGTATAAGATTTTAAAAGAAAATTGGAAAATAGGATGTAATCCACCTCCTAGAATTTTAAAAAATTCTCGAAAAAGAAAATTTAAGTTGAAACCTTGGAAAAAGAAATCAACTTTTTCGACGAATAAAAAATATATTACAAAAAAGAAATTTTCTAAAAAACCACTTCTAAAAAATAATTGTAAATGTTACATATGTAATGAAGAAGGCCATTATGCACCTGAATGTCCCAAAAAAGGAAAAAGTGCAAATAAAATAATAAAATTTCGTAAAAAACAAGAATTAGAAATATTTTATAGAGAAGATTTATCTGACTCTGATATTTCTAATCATTCTAATGAAATTTTATATGAACTTGAGTCTGATTCAGAATCATCCGATGAAGAACTCGTATTTATTTATAATGTTGCAGAAGTATGAGGAAGTAGCGAAGATGAGCTACAAATAATAGCCCTTAGCAAAATAGTTGGTGAAGAAATAACTTTTACCATTTAATGGTAGCACTACTATTGGGTTAACAGATGACGAGACCGCAGATCTAAAACTCTTTGATCCAAAAAAGATCAAAAGATGGAAGAAGAAACATCCAAATATAAAATATATTCATATTGGATTTATTCAAATATGTATTACTGCCTTATTCAGACAAGGTATGGATACACCTGTAGCGATATTGGTCTTAGACAAACGACTCAGTAATCCTATGAATGCTATAATTGGAGGAGTCCAGTCCAATTTAGTAACTGGAGTTATTTTGTTTAACATCAAACCAAATTTCTTTATATATATTGATGATCCAAATATTGAGGAATCTATCATCATAAAAATCCAAACCAAAGGGATAGGCATAAAAGATACCTCTAGAAATATGTCAATACATTGGAAAATAATTCATGAATTGACAGCTCTACCACATACAAACACACAGAATGTGGATAGAAATATTATAGAAATATTTCAACCTCGGTCATTTGATTCGGCAATACAGCCAAGATTGATCAATTGGAGAGATTTGAAAGTACCAAAACAATGGATACTACCCCAAATAATAGAAGCACCACCTGAAAAACAACGAAACATTGCTAAATTACAGTTATCTAGAAATAATGTTTATTTTAAAAATAAGCATTTAAAAAACTAGAAAAAGAATTTTCCTCATGATGACTAGGGAAAATTAAAAGGAAAAAACCTTTTAAAAGGGGAAAGTAATAATAGTAAATCACATATTTCTATGAAAAATATATACAGGTACCAATACTACCTGGTTTAATGAAAAGAAATTCATTATTCCAAAAATCCTATGCTTTCTTGAAATGCATGGAGATTTTATATTAGGCAATAATTTTTTCTCAGAATATTTGTCTATAAATATTGATGAGGGAACAATCAATTTAACTCTCAATAATGAACCAGTAAAAGTACCTTTACTGCATAAAATAAATATAAGTGCGAAAAAGACTTTTGACCTACTAAGAAAGGAGATATGACTCTAATTATTAAGCCCTTGACGATACACATTGGCATTATACTATTCTAAAAGATAATTTTAGTGAAAACCCACTAAAATTATGGGATAAAAGTCCAAGATATTGTAATCTCAAATTAAGAGATCCTAATGTCATTATAAGAGTAAATCTAATGATCTATAGTAGAAATGATATAGTTGAATTTGATAAACAAATCAAAGAATTATTGGAAATTAATCTTATTGAAGAAACAATGAGTCCACATTCTAGCTCTGCCTCCATGGTTAGGAAACATAATGAAGTTGCAAGAGGAAAAACTAGGATGCTTATAAATTATAAAAGATTTAATGAACAATTAGAATAAGATGGTTACTTCATCCCAGGAAAGGATGTTTTAATCAACCAAAGAAAAGGAAAAAAGTTCTTTACTAAATTCGATTATAAATCTGGATTTTGGAAGTTAAAACTAACTAACGAATCTAAACCATCGACAACCTTTAGTACTCCTAGAGGACACTATCAATGGAATGTTATGCCTTTTGGGCTAAACACAGCTCCTTAGGAATATCAACGACGGATGGACAAAATCTTTAATGACCATAAAGATTTTTATGTTGTCTATATAGAGGATATTCGTGTTTTATCAAAAACAGTGGAAGAACATAGACATCATCTAAAAAGAATTTGTGAAAAATTCCAAAAACATGAAATTATTCTATCACCAAAGAAAATAGATCTTGAAAAAATAGAAATTAATTTTCTTGGTATAATCCTAAACCATGATAGACTACAATTACAAGATCATATAATCTCTAAAATAATATATTTTAATGAAGAAGTTTTGGATAAAAAATAATTACAAAGTTTCTTAGGAATAGTTAATTATAGAACAAATTTCATAAAATGATTATCACAAAAATAATTACCACTTCTTGAAAAACTCAAAAAGAATGAAGTTTTTACCTGGAGTGAAAATGATACTCTTGTTGTTAAAACAATTAAACAAGAAATAATTACTAATTGTCCAAAAGTTTATTTTCCTAAAATAGGAGATAAATTAATACATGAAACCGATGCTTTAGATAATTGTTGGGGATGTGTTCTCAAACCAATTCCTGCAGAATATTGGGATGAAAACATATCTTCCAATATTTTTTGTATCCGTGGTAAGAAAGCGACTATACCAAAATCAATTCAAAAACATGAATTGATATGCGGATATAATTCGGGTAAATTTCAACTGAATGAATTGAATTATATCATTTTTTAAAAGGAATTACTAGCAATTAAGCTTGCTATTAAAAAATTCCATATTTTTCTAGCACCAGAAAACTTTATTGTTAGGACAGATAATAAAACAATAAAAGACTTCCTTGTAAATAAAAGAAATATTTTATAAGGAATTACACATGTGCGGAATGTTGATCGAAAATAAAGATTTAAAAATATATATTGATTGTAAACTTAATATTACAAGTGGAGGGGAATTTTACAAGAGAGAGAACAAAGATATTACAAGATGATCCATACTGAAGGACTAACTCTCCTTTTATAGCTACGGAACTCAACAATTATTCACCATAATTTATAAACAAACTAAAAGAACAAGTAACAAAAGTGGGTAGATTTTGGTCAAAAAGTGCACAGTAAAAGATTTAATACTATCCAAGAAGCCATAATAGCATGGGAAAATTGGATGAAACAATTGGCACCCCCTAATATAATTTTCCAATTTTCTTTTAAAATCTGATCACAACATTTATATCCATCTTTGGAACTTGTGATTTTATTTTTAACTTTCTTTTTTTTCTTTTATTTCAATGCATGTATCGGATATTTGTGTTAATACCCAATTAATACGAAAACCAAGATTGTCTTCCTTATTGATTATTTTTAACCAAGCATGATAAGTTTTTAAAGACATTTCATCCCATGGATTTGGGAGTGTATGGAACAATTGATCCAGCCCGTTAATGTTTTCTGGATGTTTTAATTTGAAATAATACTTTTTATATATTTCAACAAATTCTTCAAATTGACAGATGTTACATAATTCTAGTTTAGATAAGATGTAACACGCGTCTTCTAAGATTCTGGGTTCTCCAGTATATCCAATCATATTCTCTTTAATTATATAAATAAAACCTTTTAGGATCTCATTAAAAGTTTTGAAGTTTTGTAGGAGCTCAGATTTTTGCCGAGTTACTTTTTCTGAGTTTTCCCATTGTTGCAACCATTGTAAAACATCACCTTAAAGTGTTGCAGCAAGGTATTCTACAAAATTTTCTTTAGACCACATACTCTTATAATTAGTAATGAGTATAGACATGGATTGTGCCCACTCATCAATAGTTTGTCTTGATCTTTAAAGGGTACAAGCCTTAGATCAATATAAATACCATGTTGAGATATATTTTATTTGTTGAAATTATCTCGTCTTAAGAAAAAAGGATTTGGTTCATCCTGATTTTTTGTACCACTAGTAGAGGGTGTAGAAGTATTACGTGTTTTAATAAAATCTTCTTTTGCATTTTCATATATAGGGGTTCGGATATATTTTTCAAAAGCTTCCCAATTTTGGAATTCCTGAAGTGGTTCTTCAGCCTTCCTTTTTCCATCACTAGCATTTACTACATGTGGTCGATTTTCTTCTTCGTCAGATGAATATTGGTTTAATTCATACTGATCGTGTTGTAATAATTTTTCATTTTCCAAATACGTTTTTTGTATTTGTTAAATTTGTTTATTCCGTTCTGAAACATTTAATGCTGGATCTTTACATAGGTGTCTCCAATAGCCTAATATTTCACAAATGTTTTCATATTCGGAATAATTAAATTCTTCTGTTAAAATGTAACACCCCGTACTTTTGGGTATAATTAAATTTCATAAATGGGTGTAAATTGGAAATTTGAGGATTTTCTCAGAATAATAATTTTTGGAAATTATGAGGGTTAGATAATTTCAGAGGTGTGTTTCATTTACTTTTGAGACTTAGTAAATGAGTTGGATTATTTTAATTACATGTCGCAGTGGGTAAAGCGACAAAGGATAATATTTTAATTGTAAAACTCGTACCGAGAGGTGTTGGGTTTAATTAGTAAATTGCAGTTAAGTGACTCCGATGGATATTTTGAGTGCGTGTTTGTTTTTAGAATGGCCGAGATAGTCAGAATAGATTATCCGGGATTAGTGTTTGGAATCCGAGAATTTTTGGATTAATAGTGACTTGTAATTCAGTAAACGAGTCATTTTTGGGTTTAATACGGGATAAACCATTTTTCTCCCTATATAAGGGACGGGAGAAGGAAAGAATAGTAAGAAAAGAAAGAGGAGAGGAAAGGAGGAGAGAAAAGAGGAAGAAACGGGAGATTTCGGCCAAACTCAGCTGGATTCGACTCAGGATCGTCGGATTTTATCCACGAGGAAGGTGTTTACTTGCTTATTTCGTTTAAAGCATAAATCTCATATTGTAGTTGGTAGTGATAAACCACAAAGATTTTTGGGATAGGTTTTTGTGAATTAAAAGGGGTTTTGGGAAGTTAAATGAGTAAACCCCGAATTTTATCCAATTCGAGAAATTTAGGAATTATTGAAATCGTTTGTTGGTTTTGGGTTCTAGGATGTTTAGAACCCCTTTTTGTTGTGTATATGTTGTTAATTGACATTGGAGGACGTTGGGGTAGGAGATAAAAGCTTAGAAGAAGCTTTAATTGACGAAACAACTTCTCGGAGAAGAAGTTGTCCGAGATGATCGATCGATCGAGGGTAAAGGATTGATCGAGGGCCAAGGGTCGATCGATCGACCCTTTAGTATTTTTGGCAATTTTTGCCTAGGGTTAATTATATGGGAAATTCCGATTTAGTTGTTCCTAGTTTATTTGTTTGTAGAAATAAATGCTTAACTAAGGAAGATGCATTTATCCAATTGAGGCAATTTATAAGGGCTATGAGGTGCTAAATTGGTGTGGCACTAAGGTATATTTTCGAGGAAAGTAGACAAATTGAAGGATTAGAAAATTGGGATTTCAAGAATTATAAGAGGGGATTTTTAAATAATTATTATTGGAGAGAAATGTATACCTTGGATTAATTGGGTAAAATCCAAGACTTATTTAATTATGGATGTTCGGAGTGAGGGACACCCGAGGGAGTATTTTAGTGAGCGATTATAGCTAAATAATCGTGCAAATATAAAAAAGTAAGTGTGTATGGAATTAGTGGGTAACTCCTACGATGCGACTAGAATGGAAATTGGGTTATAGGTTTAAAGATAAGTTGAGGGTATACTTATCATACGGTTATGAATCGGGATATTTGGAGAGTACATAAATTTCCAACAGCGATTAAGGTGTGAGACATATTTAAGTAGAAAGATACATAAATATTGTTACGAGATTGGCAATTTTGGCCATGTATATATTTGAGGAATGATGTAATTAATATATATATATATATATATATATATGATGAAATTAAAGTATATATATGATATGATACAGATGTGTATATATATCTATGTGTATATGATATATATATTTATGTGAAGCATACCCCCTCTACTGCTATCATGGGAAGTTGCGCGATGTGGGTGAGGCCCCTGGTTTGAGGAGCAAGGAGCGTATAGTCCCCATGTCATAGTCGTCCATTGTTATATTGTGTGATTTTTATTAGGGGTGAGACGTGGTGGGTATGTTTCTTTTCATTGCCTGTTAGGGACTATGACCGCTTTTCGTACATTGTGATTTGGTTATGACCATGAAGTAGGTGATATTTAGTCCTACCGGTGGTCCCCAGGATGGTATGTGAGTGATGCCCTGGAAGATGATAGCAAATAGAGACCGCATCCTCGAGTTATAGCTCGGTGGGATGGTTATTATACTTGTGTATATAGTATATTACTTGTGCGTAAAAACAAGGTATTATATATGTATTAGAGTAAAGAGATAAAATGAAAAAGGATTAATTCTCATTCCGGACGTGTGTAATGATATGCATATAAAAGTAAGTATGATAATGTATATAATTATATGAATATACATATACTACTATTGTATGTATATATATAAGTTTTATATACACGTCATGTGCTGAGGGTCTAATGGATCTCGACAAACAACACTGCCAAATAGTAGTGTATCGGGGGGTTCCTTGTTTGGATTTCGTTTCGTGAGACACCTTACGCACGAATGAAGTGCAGTGTTGAGAATGGATAAAATCTTAGCCCTTAGTACTCGGGTTGTCGAGGTTTCTAGCAAACGGGTGAATTAGATTAGTTAGGCGGGGTAGCTTAACTAAGATGTTTTAAACGAATGCGTTAGGTGTGCACTATTAGAAGAGGGGTGAGGGGTATCTCATGGGAGTATGATACCAATTTAAATATGAGATAAAATCTATTTTTTTATCAGCATTTATGCACTTGCAAAATATTTTTACAAATTGGTCTCTAACCTGTTTTCCTATTTTTCTCTTTCTTGCTATATATTATATATATATAGGTGTCCAGACACAGGGACGCCGGAATGATGATTCCTTCGAGTCAGACGTCTTCTGCAGCAGCTGTGGATGCATACAGGTTCACCGTAGACGCTTCTATTATTGTAATCTAGATAGCAGGCACTGTATAGACACTCGGGCAAAAGCCCAATTGAATTTATTTATTCTTTTACCGCCTTTTATGCGGATTCATTTTTGTTGTATTATGTTAAAACCGAGTGTTCGATTATTTTCATTTCAATTCAGTTTTATTTATTCAAACTGTGTAAATGTTTAAATTGAATATTGCTTAAAAAGAATAGTTAAGTAAAATTTTGATGCCAACCTCATAGGTTATTAGTAATTAATTTGGTTTTCGACAGTGATGTTAAGAATGATCCATATGTGACTCCTGTTTTAATTTGGTACAAGAGTGATCGCCCGATATTTAATTAGGCGGGGTGTCACATTGAAGAGTTTTAATTTCCACCGAACCATAATACAACCTAGGAATTATCTCTTGGGTAATTCATTCCAGTTTGTTTTGGGTTTTGGGCATCCATTTTGTTTAATAGATTTTCAATTTTTTGCTTAGTTTCCTCTTTTAAGTATAGTTTTGAGATTGTTCCAAGTTGACTAAGCTTTTTATCAACTTTGTTTAAGTTGAATTCAATATTATCTAGTTTCCTCTCTACATAATTTTGATTAAAGATCTGATGTGTTTCAGTCCGTTTTTCCCAACCAAAAACTATATCAGTTAAACTATTTAAAGTAGTAATTATTTTACTAATATCGTTTTATGATTTTTCATCAATATTTAGACTTTGGTAATACATGGATTCATCTTTTTGTATCCATGGTGTTAAACATTGTATGAAATATTATCATTTTGATTATCCATTTCAGATTTCATTGGTACCTAAGACCTCCTATTATAAGTTATTTTAGGTGCCTAAAATCAGTTTCCTCACGCCCAATGCTAACTACGGTAGCTTTAATGGCAAACAGAAATATGGGCTTTGAAACAATAATAAGTATATGGGTTTTATGGAATCTTAAAGCATTTTGAAAATAACATTATTACACTACTTAGTTTACCCTGATAACTAAACAGATGTGCATGCACACAACATATCTATTAATACATAATTTAATACGGATAATAAATTTAATTAAAACCATAATTTAATACAGATATCAAATTTAATACTGATATCAAATAACGAAGGCACTTCTTCTAAGGCCATTATTCCAGAGGGAAATTTTGCCATAAAGTGAGGATCATGATCAAAAGATAAAAACTCTTTTAATCAAATTTGATAATAATATAAATTTTAGTGATGAAATGCCAAAACTAAGTTTTATTGCAGAACTTGGTTACGGTTCAAGCTGGGATATTCAACCAATTGAATGGGGATTATTAAAAAAACTAATCTTCTCAAATGTATGTTTGGAAAATTTTGAAACATTACCCATAATGATCAAAACAATGATCGCTCATGTGTTATCCAAAAGCAAGTACAAATATACCCGTTATTTGTCCTTTCACATTACTAGTACCATTGGATGGAGGGTTCAAGAAATTTTCTACCAGCCCTACCAAATTTGGCACCTCAGAGCCACTGGGGACTATGAATGGGATGAGGTTGAAAAAAACTGGTTAGATGATCAACCCTTGGAGTATTTGGACATGGTTAAATATTGGTCACAAAACCTGATCCATATTTCAAATTTAGCATCTTATTATTGTCGGGAAAATGCAATAAAATTCATGGTAACTGATGGAAGAGGATTATTTATCACAGACGTCCCAATAAATTAAGCCATAACGCTTGAACAATAAGCGGTCGTTAGGAAATTTCTAAATAATTCGAAAAACAAAAACAATTTAGATGTTCCTTATGAACAACTGAGTCATGCAAAGGAGTATGTGTTAGCCCAACTACATGGTCCTCCAAATCATAGCCCAATGAACAGCATGTCATTTGGCTATGTTGCTGAGGCTAATATTATAAATGCATTGATACTTGACAAATGGACAAATATGAATAACCCATATGGACAACTACAAAATTATCCAGCACATACAGTGGGGCCCGCAGTGGATAGTAACCAGCTAACGCATTCAATGACGACCAGACGTTTAAAATAAAAAGATCCACATCATCTGCTCTTTACTTTTTGAATTATTATGTTACTATGAACTTTTACTGTGCACTTTTAGACAAAAATGTCGCCCACGTTTTTGTTACTTGTTCTTTTAGTTTATTTATCAATTATAGTGAATAACTATTGAGTTTCGTAGCTATAAAAGGAGAGTTACTCCTTCAGTCTCGAACATATTGTAAATCTTCTTTCTCTCTCGTGTAAAATTCCTCTCCACTTGTAATATAAAGTTTACAATCAATAAATATTTTTCAACCTTTATTTCCGATCAACATTCCGCACTTGTGTAATTCCTTTTAAAATATTTCTTTTATTTACAACAAAGTCTTTTACTGCTTTATTATTTGTCCGGACAATAAAGTATTCTGGTCCTAGAAAAATATGCAATTTTTAAATAGCAAGGCTAATTGCTAGTAATTCCTTTTCAAAAATTATATAATTCAATTCATTCGGTTGAAATTTACCCGAATTATATCCGCATACCAATTCATGTTTTTGAATTGATTTTGATATAGTGGTTTTCAAACCACGGATACAAAAAAAATTGGAAGAAATGTTTTCATCCCAATATTTTACAGGAATTTTGCAGAAAAACCCACTAAATAAGTGAAATATTTTAAAATAAATCCCACTAAACAAGTGAAATATATTTATTTCAGGATGGGAGACAAACATCCAGGAGAAGTAAAGAGAGATTGGGTAACTGTTGCTAAAAAGGCAAAAATCCAAGCATCATCATCATCATCATCAAGTACACAAACTAATCTAAGACTTGTGTACGTTGTATTTACTAGACGCCAACTAGGCATTTACCACAACTGGAACCAGTGTTTTATCCAAGTAAGTGGTTTTCCAGGTGCATGTCACTAAAGATTTAATACTATCCAAGAAACCATAACAGCATGGGAAAATTGGATGAAACAATTGGCACCCCCTAATATAATTTACCAATTTTCAAAACTTCAAATAAAAGAAAGCCTTCTTGATACTAAAACATATGACTTTCACAAGCCAGGAATCCCCTATGAGTTGTATGAACCTATAAATGAAGCTTTGAAATCTCATCTTCGAGAAAAAAGAAAAGATTTTAGAAAAAATATGAGTATTCTTGCTTATAAAAATGCTGAACGAACAACAGTTTTAGGCAAGTTTAAAATCATTAGCCTTCAGGTTTTAAAAGCATTAAATTATGAAAATGGAGATTTTTCTCCGGAAAAAATCAATACTTTTTTGGAGTTTGCTGATTTTTTAGGAAAATGATTTTTCAGACAAAATCTTCAATACGATTCGAAGAATTTGCCTATTCGAAAAAGCGAAGGCACTTATTCCATGGCCATTATTACAAGTGGAAATTTTACCAAAAATAGAGGATCGGGATCAAATGATAAAATGTCTTCTAATCCACATTGATAATAATATCAATTTTAGAGATAAAATGCCAAAACTACATTTTGTTGTTGAGCTTGGTTATGGTTCAAGATGGGATATTGAACCAATTGAATGGGGATTAATAAACAAACTAATCTTCTCAAATGTATGTTTGGAAAATTTTGAAACATTACCCACAATGATCAAAACAATGATCACTCATGTGTTATCCAAAAGCAAGTACAAATATACCCGTTATTTTTCCTTTTATATTACTAGTACCATTGGATGGAGGGTTCGGGAAATTTTATACTAGCACTACTAAATTTGGCACCTCAAAGCCACTGAGGACTATAAATGGGATGAGTTTGAACAAAACTGGTTCGATGATCAACCCTTGGAGAATTTGGACACGATTAAATATTGGTCACAAAACTTGATCAGTATATCAAATTTGGCATCTTATTATTTTCGAAAAAGTGCTATAAAATTCATGGTAACTGATGGAAGAAGATTATTTGTTAGAGACCCCCCAATAAATTATGCCACAATGCTTGAACAACAAGCGGCCATTAGGGAATTTCTAAATAATTTGAAAAACAAAAACAATTTAGATGTTCCTTATGAAAAACTGAGTCAAGCATATGAGTATGAGTTAACCCAACTACATGATCCTCCAAATCATAGCCCAATGGACAGAACGTCATTTGACTCTGATGCTGAGGCTAAAATTGCCAATGCATTGATGCTTGACAAATGGACAAATATTAATAACCCACATGGACGACCGCAAAATTATCTAGCACACGCAGTGCGGCCCGCAGTGGACACTAACCAGCTGACGCATGCAATGACGACTGGACGTTTAAAACAAAAACATCTACCTCATCTACTATTTACCTTTTGAATTATTATGTTACTATGCACTTTTACTATGCACTTTTAGACAAAAATGCCGCCCACTTTTTGTTACTTGTTCTTTCAGTTTGTTTATCAGTTATGGTGAATAATTGTTGAGTTTCGTAGCTATAAAAGGAGAGTTACTCATTCCGTATGGATCATCTTGTAATATTTTATTTGTCTCTCTTGTAAAATTCCTCTCCACTTGTAATTTTCAGTTTATAATCAATAAATATTTTTCAACATTTATTTCCGATCAACATTCCGGACTTGTGTAATTCCTTCTAAAATATTTCTTTTATTTACACGAAAGTCTTTTACTGCTTTATTATCTGTCCTAATAGTAAAGTCTTCTGGTGCTAGAAAAATATGAAACTTCTAATATCAAGCTTAATTGTTAGTAATTCCTTTTCAAAAATGATATAATTCAATTCATTCGGTTTACGTTTTCTTGAATTATATCCGCACATCAATTCATGTTTTTTAATTGATTTTGGTATAGTGGTTTTCTTACCACGGATACCAAAAATATTGGAAGAAATGTTTTCATCCCAATATTCTAAAGGAATTGTGGAGAAAAAATCACCTAACCAAGTGGAATATTTTTAAATAAATTCCACTAAACGAGTGGAATATTTTTAATAAATCCCCCTAAACAAGTGGAATATTTTTATTTCAGGATGTGAGACAAATATCAAGGAGAAGTAAAGGGAGATTGGCTAACTGTTGCAAAAAAGGCAAAAACCCAAGCATCATCGCCATCATTAAGTACACAATCTAAACCAAGACCTGTGTACATTATATTTAGTGGACGCCAACCAGGCATTTACCACAACTGGCATCAGTGTTTTAGCCAAGTAATTGATTTTCTAGGTGTATGTCACCTTAGATTTAATACAGTCCAAGAAGCCATAACAACATGGGAAAATTGGATGAAACAATTCGCACCCCTAATATAATTTACCAATTTTAAAAACTTCAGACAAAAGAAAGCTTTCTTGATACTGAAACATATGAATTTTACAAGCCAGGAATCCCCTATGAGTTGTATGATCCTTTAAATGAAGCCTGGAAATCTCATCTTCGAGAAAAAATAAATGATTTTAGAAAAAATATGAGTATCGTTGCTGATAAAATTGCTGAACAAACAACAGTTTTAGACAAGCTTAAAAACCTTAGCCTCAAGGTTTTAAAAGCATTAAATTATGAAAATGAAGATTTTTCTCCAGACAAAATCAATACTTTTTTGGAGTTTTCTAATTAATTAGAAAATGTTTTTTCAGGCAAAATCTTCAATACTATTCGAAGAATTTGCCTATTCGAAAAAGCAAAGGCAAGGACATTATTCTAGATGGAAATTTTGCCAAAAATTAAGGATAATGATCAAAATATAAATAGTCTTCTAATCTAATTTGATAATAATATCAATTTTAGTGATGAAATGCCAAAACTACACTTTGTGGCTGAACTTGGTTACGATTCAAGCTGCGATATTTAACCAATTGAATGGGGATTAATAAACAAACTAATCTTCTCAAATGTATGTTTGGAAAATTTTGAAACATTACCCATGATGATTAAAACAATGATCGCTCATGTGTTATCCAAAAGCAAGTAAAAATATACTCGTTATTTGTCCTTTCACATTACTAGTACCATTGGATGGAGGGTTTGAGAATTTTTCTACCAGCCTTACCAAATTTGGCACCTCAGAGCCACTGAGCACTATGAATCGGATGAGGTTGAACAAAACTGGTTCGATGTTGAACCCTTGGACCATTTGGACATGATTAAATATTGGTCACAAAACTTGATCGGTATTTTAAATTTGGCATCTTATTATTATCTAAAAAGTTCTATACAATTCATGGTAACTGATGTAAGAAGATTATTTGTCATAGACCTCCCAATAAATTATGCCACAATGCTTGAACAACGAGGGGCCATTAGGGAATTTCTAAATAATTTGAAAAACAAAAACAATTTAGATGTTCCTTATTAACAACTGAGTCATGCATAGGAGTGTGAGTTAGCCAAACTACATGGTCCTCCAAATCATAGTCCAATGGACAGCATGTCATTTAACTCTGTTCCTAGGGCTAATATTGTCAATGAATTTGAAGGTTGACAAATAGACAAATATGAATAACACGCATGGACGACTGCAAAATTATCAGCACGCGCAGTGGGGCCCGTAGCAGATAGTAACCAGCTGATGCAAGCAATGACGACCGAACGTTTAAAACAAAAACATCCACGTCATCTACTATTTACTTTTTGAATTATTGTGTTACTATGCACTTTTACTGTGCACTTTTTGACAAAAATGCCGCTCATGTTTTTGTTACTTATTCTTTTAGTTTGTTTATCAATTATGGTGAATAATTGTTGAGTTTTGTAGCTATAAAAGGGGAGTTATTCATTTAGTCTGGATCATGTGGTAATATCTTCTTTCTCTCCCTTGTAAAATTGCTCTCCACCTGTAATATTAAGTTTACAATCAATAAATATTTTTCAACCTTTATTTTCGATCAACATTCCGCACTTGTGTAATTGGTATCAGAGTCTGTGTTATGTTATGATGTGAAAAAGGTTAGTAAATTATTGTTTTAATTAAATTTGATATATATATAAAATTATGTATAAATAGATATACAGTTTGCATGCACATCCGTTTTGTCATCAGGGTAAACTAAGTAGTGTAATGACGTTATTTTAAAAATCCTTTAAGTTTCCATAAAACCCATATACCTATTATTGTTTCAAAGCCCATATTTTTATTTTCCATTAAAGCTACTGTAGTTACCATTAGGCCTAAGGAAAACTGGTTTTAGGCATCTTAAACAACATATAATAGGAGGTCTTATGTACCAATGAAATCTGAAATGGATAATCAAAATGATAATATTTCATTACAATGTTTAGCACCACGGATACAAAAAGATGAATCCATGTATAACCATAGTCTACATATTGATGAAAAATGAGAAAACGATATTAGTAAAATAAGTACTACTTTAAATTGTTTAATTGATATCGTTTTCGGTTGGATAAAACGGTCATCTTGTAATATCTTCATTATCTCTCTTGTAAAATTCCTCTCCACTTGTAATATTAAGTTTACAATCAATAAATATTTTTTAACCTTTATTTCCGATCAACATTCCTCGCTTGTGTATTGGTATCCAAGCCTGTGTTATGTTATGCTGTGAAAAAGGTTAGTAAATTATGGTTTTAATTAAATTTGATATATGTATTAAATTATGTATAAATAGATATACTGTTTGCATGCACATCTGTTTTGTTATCAGGGTAAACTAAGTAGTGTAATAACGTTATTTTGAAAATCCTATAAGATTCCATAAAACCTATATACCTATTATTGTTTCAAATCTCGTATTTCTGTTTGCCATTAAAGATACTGTAGTTAGCATTAGCCGTCAGGAAAACAGGTTTTAGGCACCTAAAACAACATATAATAGGAGGTCTTAGATACCAATGAAATCTGAAATTGATAATCAAAATGATAATATGTCATTACAATGTTTAGCACCTTGGATACAAAAAGATGAATCCATGCATAACCATAGTCTACATATTGATAAAAAATCAGAAAACGATATTAGTAAAACAAGTACTACTTTAAATAGTTTAACTGATATAGTTTTTGGTTGGGTAAAACGAACTGAAAGACGTCAGATCATTAATCAAAATTATGTAGAGAGGAAACTAGATAGTATTGAATTCAACTTAAACAAAGTTGATAAAAAACATATCAACTCATAACAGTCTCAAACCTAGACTTAAAAGAGGAAACTAAGCAAAAATTTGAAAATATATTAAATAAAATAAATGCTCAAAACCCAGAACAAACTGGAATGAATTACCCACGAGATAATAAAATCCTTAGGTAGTGTTACGGTTCGGAGGATATTAAAACTCTTCAAATAGAAGAATTTAATTATACCGAAAATGAAACGTTCGTAAAATATTTGACTATTGGAAACACCTATATAAAGATTCAACATTAAATGTTTCAGAATGGAATAAACTCATTGAACAAATACAAAACAAGTATTTGGAAAATGAAAAATTATTACAACACTATCCGTATGAATTAAATTGATATTCATCTGATGAAGAAGAAACTCCACCACATGTAGTAAATTCTAGTGATAAAAAAGGAAGTCTGAAGAACCACTTCCGGAATTCCAAAATTTGGAAGATTTTGAAGAATATATGCAAACCCCTACATATGAAAATGAAAAAGAAGATTTTTTTTAAAACAGGCAATACTTCAACACCATTTACTAGTGGTACTAAAAATGAGGATGAAACAAATCATTTTTTGTTAAGACGAGATAATTTGAACAAACAAAATATATCTCGACATGGTATTTATCTTGATCTAAGGCATGTACCCTTTAAAGATCAGGAACAAACTACTGATGAGTGGGAACAATCCATGTCTATACTCATTACTAATTATAAGAGTATGTGGTCTAAAGAAACAATTTTAGACTACCTTGTGGCAACACTTCAAGGCGATGTTTTATGATGGTTGCAACAATGGGAAAACTCGGAAAAAGGAACTCGGCAAAAATCTGAGCTCCTACAAAATTTAAAAACTTTTAATGAAATCCAAAATGATTTTGTTGACATAAGTAAAGAGAATATGATTGAATATACTGGAGAACCTAGAATCCAAGAAGACGCGTGTTATATATTATCTAAACTAGAATTGTGTAACATCTAAAAATTTGAAGAATTTGTTGAAACATATAAAAAGTATTATTTCAAATTAAAACATCAAGAAAACAGTTACTGGCTGGATCAATTCTTCCATAAACTCTTAAATCCATGGGTTGAAATGTCTTTAAAAACTTATCCTGCTTGGTTAAAAACAATCAATAAGGAAGACAATCTTGGTTTTCGTATTAATTAGGTATTAAAACAAATATCTGATAAATGCATTAAAATAAAAGCAAAAAAGAAAATTAAAAACCAAATCACAAGTTCCAAAGGTGGATATAAACGTTGTGATAATATTTTAAAAGAAAATTGGAAAATTGGATGTAATCCACCTCCTAGAATTTTCAAAATTTCTCGAAAAAGAAAATTTAAGTGGAAACCTTGGAAAAAGAAATCAATTTTTTTGAAGAATAAAAAATATATTATAAAAAAGATTTTTTCTAAAAAATCACTTCTAAAAATGAAGTGTAAATGTTACATATATAATTAAGAAGGCCATTATGCACCTGAATGCCCCAAAAAGGGGAAAAGTGCAAATAAGATGATAAAAATTTCTTGAAAAACAAGAATTAGAAATATGTTATGGAGAAGATTTATCTGACTCTGAGATTTCTAATAATTCTAATGAAATTTTATATGAACTTGAATCTGATTCAGAATCATCCGATGAAGAAGTCGTATTTATGTATAATACTGCAAAAGTACGAGAAAGTAGCGACGATGAGCTACAAACAATAGACCTTCACGAAATAGTTAGTGAAGAGATAACTTTTACCAATGAACAATTACAAGAAATTGATAATCAAAGATAACTTATAAAAAAGGAAGATGTCTATAAAATATCAAAATTCAAATTATTCTCAACAAGAATATTTGAACAATTTAATGGTAACACTACTGCTAGGTCAACAGATGACGAGACCGCGGATATAAAACTCTATGATATAAAAAAGATCAAAATATGGAAGAAAAAACATCCAAATATATTCATCCTAGATTTACTTAAATATGTAATACTGCCTTATTCAGACAAGGTCCCCCTAGCGATACTGGTCTTAGACAAAAGATTCAGTAATCCTATGAATGTTATAACTAAAGGAGTCCAATCCAATTTAGTAAATTGAGTTATTTGGTTAAACACCAAACCAAATTTCTTTATATCTATTGATGATCCAAATATTGAGGAATCTGTCATCATAAAAATCCAAACCAAAGGGATAGGCATGAAAGATACCTCTAGAAATATGTCAATAGATTGGAAAATAATTCATGAATTGACAGCTCTACCACATACTAACACACAGAATGTGGATAGAAATATTATAAAAATATTTGAACCTCGACCATTTGATTTGGCAATACAACCAAGATGAATCAATTGGAGAGATTTGGAAGAACCAAAACAATGGATACTACCCCAAATAATAGAAGCACCACCTGAAAAATAATGAAACAACATTGAATTGCAGCTATCTAAAAATAATGTTTATTTTAAAAATAAGAATTGAAAAACTGGCAAAAGAATTTTCCTGATAATGACTGGGGAAAATTAAAAGCAAAAAACCTTTTAAAAATGGAAAGTAGTAATAGTAAACCACCTACTGCTATGAAAAATATAAAGGTACCAATACTACCTGGAACAAATTATCTAAAAGTAGATAATATAAAATCTTGTCAAATTTATCACTTCCAACTGGGAAAAGGATGAAATTATCTTTTCACCAAGCCATGGAAAGAAAAGATATACTTATTTATTAGGATACTTTAATTTTGCAGGCTATAAACCATATAGTCTTCGCACATTAATTGATACAGGAGAAACAATTTACTCTTGTAGACCCAATGCGTTACCACCAGAAAAGTGGATAAAGATGAAAAATCTTATTGTTGTAACAGGCATCAATGGACACAAAATTTCATTGATCTAAAAGCTAAAAAAATAGCTATCCGCTTTAATGAAAAGAAATTCATTATTCCAAAAATCCTATGCTTTCCTGAAATGCATGGAGATTTTATATTAGGCAATAATTTTATCTCAGAATATTTGTCTATAAATATTGATGAGGGAACAATCAATTTAACTCTCAATAATGAACAGGTAAAAATACCTTTATCTCAACAACATAAATATAAGCGAAAAAGACTTTCGCCCTACTAAGAAAGGAGATATGACTCCAGTTATTAAAGCCCTTGAAGATACACATTGGCTTTATACTATTCTAAAAGATAATTTTAGTGAAAACCCACTAAAATTACGGGATAAAAGTCCAAGATATTTTTATCTCAAATTAAGAGATCCAGTGTCATTATAAGAGTAAAACCAATGATCTATACCAGAAATAATATAGATGAATTTGATAAACAAATCAAAGAATTATTAGAAATTAATCTTATTGAAGAAATAATAAGTCCACATTCTAGCCCCGCCTTCATGGTTAGAAAACATAATGAAGTTGCAAGAGGAAAAGCTAGGATGCTTATAAATTATAAAAGATTAAATGAACAATTAGAATTTGATGGTTACTTCATCCCAAGAAAGAATGTTTCAATCAACCAAACTAAAGGAAAAAAGTTATTTAGTAAATTCAATTGTAAATATGGATTTGGGCAGTTAAAACTAACAAACGAATCTAAACCATTGACAGCCTGTAGTACTCCTAGAGGACACTATCAATGGAATGTTATGCCTTTGGGGCTAAACACAGCTCCTCAGATATATCAACTATGGATGGAAAAAATCTTTAAAGAACTTAAAGATTTTTGTGTTGTTTATATAGATGATATTCATGTTTTTTTCAAAAACAGTGGAAGAACATAGACATCATCTAAAAATAATTTGTGAAAAATTCCAAAAAATATGGAATTATTCTATCACCGAAGAAAATTGATGTTCAAAAAATAGAAATTAATTTTCCTGGTATAATCCTAAACCAGGATGGACTACAATCACAAGATCATATAATCTCTAAAATAAGAGATTTTAATGAAGAAAGTTTGGATAAAAGATAATTACAAAGTTTCTTAGGAATACTTAATTATGGAACAAATTTCATAAAAGGATTATCATAAAAAGAATTACCACTTCTTGAAAAACTCAAAACGAATGAAGTTTTTACCTGGAGTGAAAATGATACACTTGTAGTTAAAATAATTAAATAAGAAATAATTATTAATTATCCAAAAGTTTATTTTTCTAAAACAGGAGATAAATTAATACTAGAAACTGATGCTTCAAATAATTGTTGGGGATGTATTCTCAAGGCAATTCCTGCAGAATATTGGGATGAAAACATTTCTTCCAATATTTTTGGTATCCGTGGTACCATTATACCAAAATCAATTCAAAAATATGAATTGATATGCGGATATAATTCTGGAAAATTTAAACCGAATGCATTGAATTATATCATTTTTGAAAAGGAATTACTAGAAATTAAGCTTTCTATTAAAAAATTCCATATTTTTCTAGCACCGAAAGGCTTTATTGTCAGGACAGATAATAAAGCAGTAAAAGACTTCCTTGTAAATAAAAGAAATATTTTAGAAGGAAGAAGACTCAAATGGTATAACCAAATTGTTTTTTATACTTTTGAGGTTGAACATTTGAAAGGTACTAACAATTTCCTTGCAGATTATCTTAGCAGAAATTGTGTAGAAAAAACCCAATAAACAAGTGGAATATCTTTAAATAAATCCCACTAAACTAGTGGAATATTTTTAAATAAATCCCACTAAACAAGTGGAATATTTTTATTTCAGGATGGGAGACAAACATCCAGGAGAAGTAAAGGGAGATTGGGTAACTGTTGCCAAACAGTCAAAAATCCAAGCATCATCGTCATCATCAAGTACACAATCTAAACCAACACCAGTGTACGTTCTATTTAGTGCACGCCAACCAGGCATTTACCACAATTGGCACCAGTGTTTTAGCCAAGTAAATGGTTTTACAGGTGCATGTCACCAAATATTTAATACTATCCAAGAAGCCATAACAGCATGGAAAAATTGGATGAAACAATTGGCACCCCCTAATATAATTTTTCAATTTTCTTTTAAAATCTTATCACAAAATTTATATCCTTCTTTGGAACTTGTGATTTGATTTTTAACTTGCTTTTTTTCTTTTATTTCGATGCATTTATCGGATATTTGTCTTAATATTCAATTAATACGAAAACCAACATTGTCTTCCTTATTGATTGTTTTTAACCAAGCAAGATAAGTTTTCAAAGACATTTCATCCCATGGATTTGGGAGTTTATGGAAGAATAGATCCATCCAGTGAATGTTTTCTGGATGTTTTAATTTGAAATAATACTTTTTATATATTTCAACAAATTCTTCAAATTGACAAATGTTACATAATTCTAGTCTAGATAAGGTATAACATGCGTCTTCATGGATTCTAGGTTCTCCAGTATATCCAATCATATTCTCTTTAATTATATAAACAAAACCTTTTAGGATTTCATCAAAAGTTTTGAAGTTTTGTAGGAGCTTATAATTTTTTCGAGTTTCTTTTTCTGAGTTTTTCCGTTGTTGCAACCATTGTAACACGTCACCTTGAAGTGTTCCAGCAAGGTAGTCTAAAAAAATTTCTTTAGACCACATACTCTTATAATTAGCAATGAGTATAGACATGGATTGTGCCCACTCATCAATAGTTTGTTCTTGATCTTTAAAGGGTACAAGCCTTAGATCAATATAAATACCATGTTGAGATATATTTTATTTCTTCAAATTGCCTCATCTTAAGAAAAAAGGATTTGGTTCATCCTAATTTTTAGTACCACTAGTAGAGGGTGTAGAAGTATTGCGTATTTTAAAAAAATCTTCTTTTTCATTTCATATATAGGGGTTTGCATATATTCTTCAAAAGCTTCATAATTTCGAAATTCCTGAAGTGGTTCTTCAGCCTTCCTTTTTCCATCACTAGTATTTATTACATGTGGTCGATTTTCCTATTCGGCAGATGAATATTGGTTTAATTCATACTGATAGTGTTGTAATAATTTTTCATTTTCCAAATACGTGTTTTGTATTTGTTCAATGAGTTTATTCCATTCAGAAACATTTAGTGTTGGATCTTTATATAGGTGTCTCCAATAGTCTAATATTTCACAAACATTTTCATATTCGGTATAATTAAATTCTTCTGTTTGAAGAGTTTTAATTTCCCCCCAACAATAACACAACCTAGTGATTATCTCCTGGGTAATTCATTCATGTTTGTTCTTGGTTTTGAGCATCTATTTTGTTTAATGGATTTTCAATTTTTTGCTTAGTTTCCTCTCTACAGTGTTTTAGTCCATTTTACCCAACCAAAAACTATATCAGTAAAACTATTTAAAGTCATAGTTATTTTACTAATATCATTTTCTGATTTTTTATCAGTATGTAGACTATGGTTATACATGGATTCATATTTTTGAATCCATGGTGCTAAACATTGTAATGAAATATTATCATTTTTATTATCCATTTCAGATTTCATTGGTACCTAAGACCTCCTATTATATGTTGTTTCGGGTGCCTGAAACCAGTTTTCCTTACGCCTAATGCTAACTAGAGTAGATTTAATGGAAAAAGGAAATATGGGCTTTGAAACAATAATTGGTGTATGGGTTTTATGGAATCTTAAAGGATTTTCAAAATACCGTTATTACACTACATAGTTTACCCTGATAAAAAAACAGATGTGCATGCAAACTGTATATCTATTTATACATAATTTAATACATATGTCAAATTTAATTAAAACCATAATTTAATACAGATATCAAATAACGAAGGAACTTCTTCCAAGGCCAGTATTCCAGATGGAAATTTTTCGAAAAAGTGAGGATCATGATCAAAAGATAAAAAATCTTTTAATCAAATTTGATACTAATATCAATTTTAGTGATGAAATGCCAAAACTACATTTTATTGAAGAACTTGGTTACGGTTCAAGCTGGGATATTGAACCAATTGAATGGGGAATAGTAAAAAAAATTAATCTTCTCAAATGTATGTTTGGAAAATTTTGAAACATTACAAATGATGATCAAAACAATTATCTCTCATGTGTTATCCAAAAGAAAGTACAAATGAACCCGTTATTTGTCCTTTCATATTACTAGTACCATTGGATGGAGGGCTCGAGAAATTTTCTACCAGCCCTACCAAATTTGACACCTCAGAGCTACTGAGGACAATGAATGGGATGAGGTTGAACAAAACTGGTTCGATGATGAACCCTTGGAGCATTTGGACATGATTAAATATTGGTCACAAAACTTGATCGATATTTTAAATTTGGCATCTTATTATTTTCGGGAAAGTGCTATAAAATTCATGGTAACTGATCGAAGAAGATTATTTGTTATAGACCTCCTAATAAATTATCCCACAACGCTTGAACAACGAGAGACCATTAGGGAATTTATAAATAATTTAAAAAACAATTTAGATGTTCCTTATGAACAGCTGAGTCATGCATAGGAGTATGAGTTAAACCAACTACATGGCCCTCCAAATCATAGACCAATGGACAGCGTGTCATTTGACTCTGTTGTTGAGGCTAATATTGCCAATGCATTTTATGCTTGACAAATGGACAAATATGAATAACCCACATGGATGACTGCAAAATTTTTTACCACACGCAGTGGGGCCCGTAGCGGACAGTAACCAGTTGACGCATGTAATAACGATCAGATGTTTAAAACAAAAACACCCACGTCATCTACTATTTATTTGCGAATTATTGTGTTACTAAGCACTTTTACTCTTCACTTTTTGACAAAAATGGCGCCCACATTTTTGTTACTTATTCTTTCAGTTTGTTTATCAATTATGGAGAATAATTATTGAGTTCGTTGCTATAAAGGGAGAGTTACTCCTTCAGTCTAGATCATCTTGTAATATCTTCTTTCTCCCTCTTGCAAAATTCCTCTCCACTTGTAATATTAAGTTTACAATCAATAAATATTTTTTAACCTTTATTTTCGATCAACATTCCGCACTTGTGTAATTCCTTCTAAAATATTTCTTTTCTTTACTGGGAATTATTTTACTGCTTTATTATTTGTCCTCACA
This sequence comes from Sambucus nigra, assembly GCA_949130495.1. Lineage (NCBI taxonomy): Eukaryota > Viridiplantae > Streptophyta > Magnoliopsida > Dipsacales > Adoxaceae > Sambucus > Sambucus nigra. The sequence goes on from OX422212.1 coordinate 102,978,307, forward strand.
GTAAAGTTTTTTGGTGCTAGAAAAATATGGAATTTTTAAATAGCAAGCTTAATTGCTAGTAATTCCTTTTCAAAAATAATATATTTCAATTCATTCGGTTTAAATTTTGTAGAATTATATCCGCGTGTCAATTCATGCTTTTGAATTGATTTTGGTAAAGTGGTTTTCTTACCACGGATACCAAAATTATTGGAAGAAATGTTTTCATCCCAATATTCTACAGGAATTGTGGAGAAAAAAACCATTAAACAAGTGGAATATTTTTAAATAAATTCCACTAAACAATTGGAATATTTTTAAATAAATCCCACTAAACAAGTGGAATATTTTTATTTCAGGATGGGAGACAAACATCCAAGAGAAGTAAAGGGAGATTGGGTAACTGTTGCTAAAAATGCAAAAAACCCTGCATCATCATCATCATCATCAAGTGCACAATCTAATCTAAGACCTGTATAAATTGTATTTAGTGGACGCCAACTAGGCATTTAGCACAACTGGCACCAGTGTTTTAGCCAAGTAAGTGGTTTTCCAGGTGCATGTCACCAAAGATTTAATACTATCTAAGAAACCATAAAAGCATGGGAAAATTGGATGGAATAATTGGCACCCCCTAATATAATTTCCCAATTTTTAAAACTTCAGACAAAATAAATCCTTCTTAATACCGAAACATATGACTGTCACAACCCAAGAATCCCCTATATGAGTTGTATGAACCTTTAAATGAAGCTTGGAAATCTCATCTTCGAGAAAAAAGAAAAGATTTAGAAAAAATATGAGTATCCTTGCTGATAAAATTGCTGAACAAACACCAGCTTTAGACAAGTTTAAAAACTTTAGCCTCAAGGTTTTAAAAGCATTAAATTATGAAAATGAAGATTTTTCTCTAAAAAAATCAATACTTTTTTAGAGTTTGCTTATTTATTAGAAAATGATTTTTCAGACAAAATTTTCAATAATATTCGAAGAATTTGCCAATTCGAAAAAGCGAAGGCACTTCTTCCAAGGCCATTATTCCATATGGAAATTTTTCCAAAAATTGAGGATCAGGATCAAAAGATAAAAAAATCTTTTAATCCAATTTGATAATAATATAAATTTTAGTGATGAAATGCTAAAACTACATTTTTTGGCTGAACTTGGTTACAGTTCAAGCTGGGATATTGAACCAATTGAATGCGGATTAGTAAACAAACTAATCTTCTCAAATGTATGTTTGGAAAATTTTGAAACATTACCCATGATGATTAAAATAATGATCGCTCATGTGTTATCCAAAAGCAAGTACTATTAAACCCGTTATTTGTCCTTTCAAATTAATAGTATCATTGGATGGAGAGTTAGAGAAATTTTCTACTAGCCCTACCAAATTTGGCACCCCATAGCCACTTACGACTATGAATAGGATGAGGTTGAACAAAACTGGTTCGATGATCAACCCTTGGAGAATTTGGACACGGTTAACTATTGGTCACAAAACTTGATCAGTATTTCAAATTTGGAATCTTATTATTGTCGGGAAAGTGCAATAAATGTTATTTATGACAGACCTCCCAATAAATTATGCCACAACGCTTGAACAATGAGCGACCGTTAGGAAATTTCTAAATAAGTTGAAAAACAAAAACAATTTAGATGTTCCTTATGAAAAATTGAGTCATGCAGAGGAGTATGAGTTAGCCCAATTACATGGTCCTCCAAATCATAGCCCAATGGACAGCATGTCATTTGACTCTGCTGCTGAGGCTAATATTGCCAATGCATTTGATTCTTGACAAATGGACAAATATGAATAACCCACATGGATGACTGTAAAATTATCCAGCACACGCAACGGGGCTCCCAGCGGACAATAACCAGTTGACGCATGCAATGACGACCGGACCTTTAAAACAAAAACATCCACGTCTTCTACTATTTACTTTTTGAATTATTATGGTACTATGCACTTTTACTGTGCACTTTTTGATAAAAATCTGCCCACTTTTTCTTACTTGTTCTTTCAGTTTGTTTATAAGTTATGGTGGATATTTGTTGAGTTCCATAGCTATAAAAGGAGAGTTACTCCTTTAGTATGGATCATCTTGTAATATCTCCATTCTCTCTCTCTTGTAAAATTCCTCTCCACTTGTAATATTAAGTTTACAATCAATAAATGTTTTTCAACCTTTATTTCCGATCAACATTTCATACTTGTATAATTCATTCTAAAATATTTCTTTTATTTACAAGGAAATCTTTTACTGCTTTATTATCTGTCCTAACAATAAAGTCTTCTAGTGCTAGAAAAATATGTAATTTTTTAATTGCAAGCTTAATTGCTAGTAATTCCTTTTCAAAAATGATATAATTCAATTCATTCGGTTGAAAATTTCTAGAATTATATCTGCATATCAATTCATGTTTTTGAATTGATTTTGGTATTGTGGTTTTCTTATGCCGGATACCAAAAATATTGGAAGAAATATTTTCATCCCAATATTCTACTGGAATTTTGTAGAAAAAAACAACTAAACAAGTGGAATAATTTTAAATAAATCCCACTAAACAATTGGAATATTTTTAAATAAATCCCAATAAACAAGTGGAATATTTTTATTTTAGGATGGGAGACAAACATCCAGGAGAAGTAAAGGGAGATTGGGTAACTGTTGCTGAAAAGGCAAAAAACCAAGCATCATCATCAAGTACACAATCTAAACCAATACCTGCGTACATTGCATTTAGTGGACGCCAACCAAGCATTTACCACAACTGGCACCAGCGTTTTAGCCAAGTAAGTGGTTTTCCAGGTGCATGTCACCAAAGATTTAATATTATCCAAGAAGCCATAATAGCATGGGAAAATTGGATGAAACAATTCGCACCCCCTAGTATAATTTACCAATTTTTAAAACATCAGACAAAAGAAAGCCTTCTTGATACTAAAGCATATGAATTTCACAATCCAGGAATCCCCTATGAGTTATATGAACCTCTAAATGAAGCTTGGAAATCTCATCTTCGAGAAAAAAGAAAAGATTTTAGAAAAAATATGAGTATCCTTGCTGATAAAATTACTGAACAAACAGCAGTTTTAGACAAGTTTAAAAACCTAGGCCTCAAGGTTTTAAAAGCATTAAATTATGAAAATGAAGATTTTTCTCGGGGCAAAATCAATACTTTTTTGGAGTTTGCTGATTTATTAGAAAATGATTTTTCAGGCAAAATCTTCAATACTATTGGAAGAATTTTCCTATTCGAAAAAGCGACGGCACTTCTTCTAAAGGCCATTGTCCCAGATGGAAATTTTTTCAAACATTGAGGATCAGGATCAAAAGATAAAAAGTCTTTTAATCCAATTTGTGTAACAACCCGTCCTTTTGGAGATGATTAAATTCCATGATTGGGTATAAATTGGAGATTTGGGGAATTTCTCGGAATAGTAATTTTGGGGATTTTTAAGGATTAGATGATTGTCGATGGGTGATATATTTACTTTTGGGATTAAGAGAATATGTCGGAGTATTTTAATTATATGTCGTTGTTGAGTAAAGCGACAAAAGGTAAGGCTTTAATTAGAAAACCCGCGGTGAAATGCAATGGGTTAAAATTGTGGATTGCGGTCAAGTACCTCAGATGGAAATTTCGACTGTGCCGTGAGTCTCGGAATGGCCGAGATAGTCGGAAAAGAGTGTCTGATTGTCGAAATTGAGTTTTGGGGAATTTTAGAGTTAAAAGGGCTCGTAATTGAGTAAACGAGTCATTTTTGGGTTTTAAGGGGTATAAACCCTTTTTTCCTTATATAATGAGGTAGAGAGAGAGAGAATATAAAGAGAAAAGAGAAGAGAGAGAGGAAGGAAGAAAGTGGAGAGAAAAAAGGAGATTTCGGGCCAGACTCCGCCGGACTCGACTCGGGATTGTCGGATTTTATCCACGAGGCAAGTGTTTACTTGCTTCATTTACTTTTGAGCATAAATATCAAATCTTAGTTTGGTATTAACAAACCCTAAATATTTTGAGTTGGGTTTTCGTGGATAAAACGGGTTTCCAGGAGTTAAAACGAATAAACCCCCAATAATATTCCAATTCGACGAACTTAAGATTTAATCAAATTAGTTGTTGATTTCGGGTTCTAGGTTGTTTAGAACCCTTGTTATATGTGTATATATTGTTGTTTGAGGTTGTAGGCTGTCGGGAGAGGATACAAAAGCTTGGCAGACGCTTTATTGGCCAAAACAGTCTCGGAGAAGATGATAAATAGTATCCAGCGTGCTTACCGAATAGATTCGGCCTAGAGACGAATCGATTCGGCTCTTGGTCAAAAAATAAAAATTGTAGATCTTTTCAATACAGTCGCGTGGGTACTGACCGCATATTTTTATGATTTTTTTTTGGATTTATAGTGATTTTTTTACGGAATGCTGTCCGAGATCGAAATCGCTAGTTAGAAATCAAACCTGATATTGGGAGAATTAAGGCTAGAATTGTTTGGAGAAAAATATTAGGGGTTCCAAAATATAGAGTGGGGACCTCTAGATCATGATTTAAGCGAAATGTAGTCCTCGAGTTTGTGGGAAGGAAATCCACAACTTATTTAATTTAAGGGTACTCGGGGGAGAATAATCCCTGAGATATTTCGACAGGGCATTTAGGCCTATATAATTATGCACGTAGGAAAACATAATTATATTGATATTGGTTGAGAGAATCCTATGAGATTATTAGGATGGAATTGTGAATATATGTATTCACTTAGAGTGAATCAGTATATTTGGAGATATCCGCTAAATCCTTAGATGAGAATAAGGTATTTATGATTCATAAACTAAGGAAATACTTTGGGTATAGTATCATACGTATATGAATGCATGATTACAATTCTTTAAGAGAATCTTTGGTATTATTGGTCATTGCTAGATGTGATTGGAAATTATGGCCATATATATATATATATATATATTCGAGGAGGAATATATGATATATATATACAATGTGATTAAAGTATATATATGATATGATATAAATGACTTTTGAAAATGAACAAAATGAATGTTATCAAATGGAAAAAGAAATGATTTTTATAAATGATAATTTATGTATACACACCTCTCTAAATCCCTATCATAAGGGAAGTTGCGCGCGTAAGGTGAAGCCCCCTGGCTAATGAATGCAGGGTGGATATAGTCATAAGCCATATGAGTGATTATTGTATGTTTTTTGCACTGGTGAGGTAATTATGGGTGTGGTTATGACTCTCCCACGGGCATATGGCCGCTTCCCGATGTCTTGCATTGTAGGATCCCAGGTTGTCTTGATTCATAGGCCCTGAAAGATGATAGCCATTTAGGGGCGTGCACAGTGGGGAAACCCGGACGGACGGTCTTAGAAAACGTTATATGATTTGTAATATAACTATTCTCAATAATGTGGGACATTATTGGTGTTAAATCATTATATGATAATAAAATGGCTTTAAATACATTTCCTGGATGGAAGAAGGGAAATGGGAAGTTAAATACATTTCCTGGATGGAAGAAGGGAAATGGGATGTTATGAACTGGAAAAGCATTTTTATGATAATAAAACTTGCTTTAAATATATTTTCGGGATAGAAGAAGCGAAATAGAAAGTTTTGAAATGAAATTGTATTGGTAAATATTTTATAAATGAATCCTCAGTCCGGGAGATAGATCCGGATGTGTAATTTAAAGATGAATAGAATAAACCTCGGTCCGGGAGATATTATCCGGATGTATATTGAATTGTGTATATTAGAATAAGTGTGTTATGTATATCTTTACATAGTATGTATATACATTGTGTACTGAGGGTCTAATGGATCTCGAGGATCGACCTTACCCCGTAGTAGTGTATCGGGGGGGTTCCTTGTTTGGATTTCGCTTTGCAAGACACCCCACGCACGAATATGGCATAGTGTTGAGACTGGGTAGAAGTCTAGCCCTTAGTACTTGGGATAACTAGGGTTGTTAGAAGTTTGGATAACAGACTAGTTAGGCAGGGTAGCTTGACTAGGGCACTTTGTTAGGATGCGATAGGAGTGCACTATTAGAAGAGATGTGAGGGGTATCTTATGGAAGTGCGATACCAAATTTAAATATGAGACAAATCTATTTTTTTTTTAAATAAAGCATTTATGCGCTTGCTGAATATTTTCAAACTCGGGCTCTGACCCGTTTATCTACTTTTCTCTCTCTTGCTCTATATATATATATATATATATATATATATATATATATATATATATATATATATATATATATATAGGTGTCCAGACACAGGGACTCCTGGATGACACTTCTTTCGAGTCAGACGTTTGCTGCAGTAGTTGTGGATGCACGCAGGATTACCGTAGACGCTTTTATTCTTGTACTCTAGATAGGAGGTATTGTATAAACATTCGGGTTAACAAGCCAACTGCATTTATTTGTTCTTTTACCGCCTTTTAGCGCGGCATTCGATATGGATGTATCATATTTGAACCGAGTGTTCGATTATTTTATTTCATTTCAATTTCATTCATATAAACTCCGTGGATGTTGTAATTTAGTAGTTGTTTAAAAAGAGTAGTTAAGTAAAATTTTGATGCTAGCCTAACAGGTTATTAGTAATTAAATTGGTTTTCGACAATGATGCTAAGAATGATCCATATGAGACTCCTGTTATAATTTGATATAGGAGTGATCGCCCGGTATTTTATTAGGAGGGGTGTCACAGATGGTATCAGAGCATCAGGTTCTAGTGTCCTTAGGAATCTGTGCGGACGTACTACGCTTTCAGCATTGCTCTCGATTTGTTATAGAGCCTCAGGATTAGGATTGTTGATTTCTCTTGTGAGATTTCGTTCTCCTGCCATAGTATGAGATTATGTAAATCTCTTGTGCGCTCGTTCGAGATTCGTGTGCTGGTCGAGGAAGGCGGCAGGAGGCGGGGCTTAATTGAAGCTGGAGGCTAGGACCGTAATAGAGGTCACTTCCTTTGTAGTGATTGCTAAGGATTTTGGGTGGCGACTACTAAAGTGTAGTAGTTATGAGTACCGTAGTACCGCTGTAGTAGAGAGTGGTACTAAAGTTGAATTTCCCAGTGAAGTTAAGGGTTCGAAAGGGATCTTAAAGATAGTTTTAACCATGAGTCCCCATGAATTAGAAGGAATGAGAAGAATTTCGTTTCGAAAGTACTCACATAAGGATCGGCCAGAGGCTGACAGTGAATAAAGAGTAATATGGATAAGTGAACCTTGTACTGAGGTGAGGTAGGTACAATGAATGATGAGTCCTTTCGAGAAATGATAGGCTCACTAGAGACGTGTTGCTAACACTTATGGAGAATGTGTGTTCGAGGACCCCATTGGTGGACATCCACCTAGGGAATTTATTAGAATAGGGTTGAAGCTTGTAGTGGAGTTTCCTTTTTACGGAGAAGTTAAGAGGATTGGTAAGATGATTGTAAGGAGCAAGGTTAAGTTATTATTATGAGTTTCACCTCAGAAGGAAGAGGTATAATTGGCGTGGCTAGATAAAGTCGCGGTGTTTTGTTAGCCCTAGACTCGTGTGTGTAATTTGACATTTGTGGCGGTTTCGATGACATTATATAATGCATATCTATGTGTTTTCTACGGCAGCGTAGTTTTATTTTCCTTCATTCGCCATAAAGGCAGGTGTTGATATTTTCCATATATATATATATATATATATATGGCATGTGATACTCGTTTTATATGTGTTATACGAGTATGGTAATATGGTGAGTATAATATGTTATGGTATATTCGGAGCGATAGCAGGCTAATGATGGCAAGACTATCGTGTCCACAGTTCTAGGGTGGAACGGGTTGTTGTTGTGATATCTCACCTGGATACAGGTTGAGTTCTCCTTTAGTATGTCCATAGATGGAACTTCGATGAGCAGAGGTTTCATTATCGTAATGTGAGTATGTGGTGACCTTATAGATGTGATTTAAGGTGTGTACGGATTATTATTGAGCTGTGAGTTTAATCTCATTATTTATTGCGCAGAGACTGAGTGTAGTGTGATGCGCTTAGTGGTATAGCTCCTGAAATGAGATGGGAGTTCAGACCACATTTGGCTTAAAGAGGGGATACGATTATCCCAGTTTCATATTAAAAAATAACAGACCTCCATGATCGATGAAGTTAAGTAGTAGTGTGTTGAAGGGGTTCCTTGTTTGGATTTCGCTTTGTGAGACGCTCCATGCATGAACCTTAACGACATCGGGAGTGGAGAGATGTTATAGGAAGCGAGGATGTTGGTTTTATTGATAAGTCGTATAGTGTGGATGAAACACTATAGACTATGATCCGTATGATAATAGTATGATTATGGAAAAATATTGTGCTATGGAAAAGCACTAAAGTGGTCCTCTCACCATAAGTGCTTGGACGAAGTAAGACTTAGAGAAATTGATTTGAGGATTATTGTCAGGCCTTAATGAAAAGGCTAATTTTGAGTAAATATGTTTTGGGTATGATGTTCGTGATGCTTTCGTAGAGAGTGGGCACTTCGATTAGTTAAATTTCCTTTTCGTATAGGTGGAAGGATAGAATAGTAGATATGCATCTGTAGGTTAGCGAGGTAGGATTTAGGACGTCCCGCTGGTGTGCCTTAGGTCGCTATATCTCGATGATCGACAATGTGAGGGAGTAGTGTAACGGAAGGGTTCCTTGTTTGGATTTCACTTTGCGAGATGTCCCACGCATGAAACCAAGCAAATGTTGGAAGTTGATAGAGGCCTTGGGCACTAGGGACACAATTAGGATTATACTTGTTTCGCATAGGTAGGGTAACGCTTAGACCTTAGCATTATTAGGATGTAAGTTCAATAGAGTTAGTGGCGCCGATGTAAGGAGAATTGAATTTCGCGGGTTGGGAGAACCCATATGTGAGTATTTCACCGAGGAAAGGAGGACCTTATTTAGATAGAGTGTTACATGTCGGACGTTCACAATGGATGTGCAGATGTGCATGAGTTAAAAATGTTTAGGGGAACCTTAATGAGTTGGTTTATATACCGCCTGAAATAGAAGGGGCGTAGTATATAAAGTTGAAGTTTATATCGTAAGGCAGTCACGAATGGATTTGGAGTGTGTTGTATGGAATGTCGTGAGAGGTACGTGATATTCCAATTGTATAAGGGGTAATAAGAGGTAACGTTCCCAAAATAAGAGATGAGACTATTGGGAGTAGTCAAATCTTAGTTTCCTTTTTAAAGGAAATCAGTTGTCTTGCTGTGGATGAGCAGACACTTTTTAGTAAGAGTATCATCTTTGCGAGATGTAGAGAGGTAGTTACAGACTCGTTTCTCTTACTGGAAGCAAGAGAAGCCATCGGAGTAACGCGTCGTTGTTGTGGGATGATGGGTAGAAATTTAGATGAGCTTGTGGTGAAGCTAGTAAATTTGAGTACACCTTAAGGTAGGTGGAATATGGTAAGGGACAATCGTGTTAGCACCTTTTGATTTTGGGGGTACTAAGACGTAGTGGAATTGGTGATCTAGTTTGGTGGTGTAGGTTATATCTGAATTTCGAGGACGAAATTCCATTGTAAGGGGGGGAGTATGTAACAACCCGTCCTTTTAGAGATGATTAAATTCCATGATTGGGTATAAATTGGAGATTTGGGGAATTTCTCAAAATAGTAATTTTGGGGATTTTTAAGGATTAGATGATTGTCGATGGGTGATATATTTAATTTTGGGATTAAGTGAATATGTCGGAGTATTTTAATTATATGTCGCCATTGAGTAAAGCGACAAAAGGCAAGGTTTTAATTAGAAAACTCACGGTGCAATGCAATGGGTTAAAATAGTGGATTGTGTTCAATTACCTTGGATGGAAATTTTGACTGCGCCGTGAGTCTCGGAATGGCCGAGATAGTCGGAAAAGAGTGTCCAATTGTCGAAATTGAGTTTTGGAGAATTTTAGAGTTAAAAGGGCTCGTAATTGAGTAAACAAGTTGTTTTTGGGTTTTAAGGGGTATAAACCCTTTTCTCCTTATATAAGGAGGGAGAGAGGGAGATAATAGAAAGAAAAGAGAGAAGAGAGAGATGAAGGATGAAAGCGGAGAGAAAAAGGAGATTTCGGGCCAAAATCCACCGGACTCGACTCGGGATCGTCGGATTTTATCCACGAGGTAAGTGTTTACTTTCTTTATTTACTTTTGAGCATAAATATCATATCGTAGTTTGGTATTAACGAACCATAAATATTTTGGGTTGGATTTTCGTGAATAAAACGGTTTTCGGGAGTTAAAACAAATAAACCCCAATAATATTTCAATTCGAGGAACTTAAGATTTAATCGAAATTAGCTGTTGGTTTCAGGTTGTAGGATGTTTAGAACCCTTGTTATATGTGTATATGTTGTTGGTTGAGGTTGTAGGCTGTCGGGAGAGGAGACAAAATCTTGGGAGAAGCTTTAATGGCTGAAATAGTCTCGGAGAAGACGATGAATAGTAGCCAGCGTGCTTGCCGAATCGATTCGGCCTAGAGACGAATCGATTCGACTCTTGGTCAAAAAATAAAAATTGTAGATATTTTCGATACGGTCGCGTGGGCGCTAACAGCGTATTTTTATGATTTTGTTTGGATTTATAGTGATTTTTCTACGAAAATCTATCCGATATCGAAATCGTTAGATAGAAATTAAACCTAATATTGGGATAATTAAGGCTAGAATTTTTTGGAGATAAATATTAGGGGTTCATAAAAATAGAGTGGGGACCTCTAGATCACTATTTGAGTGAAATATAGTCCTTGTATTTGTGGGAAGGAAATCCACAACCTATTTAATTTAAGGGTATTCGTGGGAGAATAATCACTGAGATATTTCGGTAAGGCATTTATGCCTATATAATTATGCGCGTAGGAAAACATAATTATATTGATATTGGTTGAGCGAATCCTACGAGATTATTATGATGGAATTGGGAATATATGTATTCACTTAGAGTGAATCGGTTTATTTGGAGATATCCGCTAAATCCTTAGATGAGAATAAGGTATTTATTATTCATAAAGTGAGGAAATACTTTGGGTATAGTATCATGCGTATATCAATGCACGATTATGATTCTTTGAGAGAATCTTTGGGATTATTGGTCATCGCTAGATGTGATTGGAAATTATGGCCATATTATATATTCGAGGAGGAATATATGGTATATATATACTATGTGATTAAAGTATATATATGATATGATATAAATGACTTTTTAAAAAGAACAAAATGAATGTTTTCAAATGGAAAAAGAAATGATTTTCATAAATGATAATTTATGTATACACACCTCTCTAAATCTCTATCATAAGGGAAGTTGCGCGCGTAAGGTGAAGCCCCCTAGCTAATAATGCAGGGTGGATAAAGTCCTAGCTATATGAGCGATTATTGTATGTTTTCTGCGCTGGTGAGGTAATTTTGGGTGTGGTTATGACTCTTCCGCAGGCATATGGACGGTTCCCGACGTCTTGCGTTGTAGGATCCTAGGTTGTCTTGATTGATAGGCCCTGGAAGATGATAGCCATTTAGGGGTGCGCACAGTGGGGAAACCCGGACGGGCAGTCTTAGAAAACGTTATATGATATGTAATATAATTATTCTCAATAATGTGGGACATTATTTGTGTTAAAGCATTTTATGATAATAAAATGGCTTTAAATACATTTCCTGTATGGAAGAAGGGAAATGGAAAGTTAAAGACATTTCCTGGATGGAAGAAGGGAAATGGGATGTTATGAAACGAAAAAGCATGTTCATGATAATAAAACTTGCTTTAAATATATTTCCTGGATAGAAGAAGGGAAATAGAAAGTTTTGAAATGAAATTGAATCGGTAAATATTTTATAAATGAATCCTCAGTCAGGGAGATAGATTCGGATGTGTATTATAAAGATGAATAGAATAAACCTTAGTCCGGGAGATATTATCCGGATGTATATTGAATTGTGTATATTAGAATAAGTATGTTATGTATATCTTTACATAGTATGTATATACGTTGTGTACTGAGGGTCTAATGGATCTCGACGATCGACCTTGCCGTGTAGTATTGTATCGAGGGGGTTCCTTGTTTGGATTTCGCTGTGCGAGACACCCCACCCGTGAACATGGCATAGTTTTGAGACTGGGCAAAAGTCTAGCCCTTAGTACTTCGGATAACTAGGGTTGTTAGAAGTTTGGATAACAGACTAGTTAGGCAGGGTAGCTTAACTAGGGTACTTTGTTAGGATGCGATAGGAGTGAACTATTAGAAGAGAGGTGAGGGGCATCTCATAGGAGTGTGATACCAAATTTAAATATGAGACAAATCTATTTTTTTTTAAAATAAAGCATTTATGCACTTGCTAAATATTTTCAAACTCGGGCTCTGACCCGTTTATCTACTTTTCCCTCACTTGCTATATATATATATAGGTTTCCAGACACAGGGACGCCTAAACGACACTTCTTTCGAGTCAGACGTCCGCTGCAGCAGTTGTGGATGCACGCAGGTTTACCGTAGACGCTTCTATTCTTGTACTCTAGATAGGAGGTACTGTATAAACATTCGGGCTAACAACCCAACTACATTTATTTGTTCTTTTACCGCCTTTTAGCGCGGCATTCGATATGGTTGTATCATATTTGAAACGAGTGTTCGGTTATTTTATTTCATTTCATTTTCATTCATATAAACTGTGTGGATTTTTAATTTAGTAGTTGTTTAAAAAGAGTAGTTAAGTAAAATTTTGACGCCAGCCTAACAGGTTATTAGTAATTAAATTGGTTTTCGACAGTGATGCTAAGAATGATCCATATGAGACTCATGTTATAATTTGATATAGGAGTGATCACCCGGTATTTTATTAGGCGGGGTGTCACAATTTGATAATAATATCAATTTTGGTGATGAAATGCCAAAACAACATTTTGTTGCTAAACTTGGTTAAGGTTCAATATGGGATATTGAACCAATTGAATGGGGATTAGTAAACAAACTAATCTTCTCAAATGTATGTTTGGAAAATGTTGAAACACTACCCATGATGATCAAAACAATGATCGCTCATGTGTTATCCAAAATGAAGTACAAATACACCCATTATTTGTCCTTTCACATTACTAGTACCATTGGATGGAGGGTTCGAGAAATTTTCTACCAGCCCTTCCAAATTTGTCACCCCAGATCCACTGAGGACTATGAATCCAATGAGGTTGAATAAAATTGGTTCGATGATCAACCCTTGGAGTATTTGGATACGGTTAAATATTGGTCACAAAACCTGATCGGTATTTCAAATTTGTAATCTTATTATTATCGGGAAAGTGCAATAAAATTCATGGTAACTGATGAAAGAAGATTATTTTTCACAGACCTCCCAATAAATTATGCCACAACGCTTGAACAATGAGTGGCCGTTAGGAAATTTCTAAGTAATTCGAAAAACAAAAACAATTTAGATGTTCCTTATGAACAAATGAGTCATGTAGAGGAGTATGAGTTAGGCCAACTACATGGTCCTCCAAATCATAGCGCAATGGACAGCTTGTCATTTGACTCTGTTGTTAAGGCTAATATTGCCAATGCATTTGATGCTTGACAAATGGACAAATATGAATAACCCACATGGACGACTGCAAAATTATTTAGCACACGCAGTTAGGTCCGCAACGGACAATAACCAGCTGACACATGCAATGACGACCGGACGTTTAAAATAAAAATATCTACGTCATCTACTATTTAGTTTTTCAATTATTGTGTTACTATGCACTTTTATTGTGCACTTTTTGACAAAAATCTGCCCACTTTTGTTACTTGTTCTTTCAGTTTGTTTATAAGTTATGGTGAATAATTGTTGAGTTCCATAGGTATAAAAGGAGAGTTACTCCTTCAGTATGGATCATCTTGTAATATCTTCGTTCTCTCTCTTGTAAAATTCCTCTCCACTTGTAATATTAAGTTTACAATCAATAAATATTTTTCAACCTTTATTTCCGATCAACATTCCGCACTTGTGTAATTCCTTCTAAAATATTTCTTTTTTTACAAGGAAGTCTTTTACTTCTTTATTATCTGTCCTAACAATGAAGTCTTCTGAAGCTAGAAAAATATGGAATTTTTTAATAGAAAGCTTAATTGCTAGAAATTCCTTTTCAAAAATGATATAATTCAATTCATTCGGTTTACGTTTTCTAGAATTATATCCCCATATCAATTCATGTTTTTGAATTGATTTTGGTATAGTGGTTTTCTTACCACGGATACCAAAAATATTGGAAGAAATGTTTTCATCCCAATATTTTACAGGAATTGTGGAGAAAAAAACCACTAAACAAGTGGAATGTTTTTAAATAAATCCCACTAAACAATTGGAATATTCTTAAATAAATCCCACTAAACAAGTGGAATATTTTTAATAAATCCCACTAAATAAGTGGAATATTTTTATTTCAGGATGGGAGACAAACATCCAGGAGAAGTAAAGGGAGACTGGGTAACTATTGCTAAAAGGACAAAAACCCAAGCATCATCATCAACATCAGCAGCAGCAGCAACAAGTACACAATCTAAACCAATAACTATATACGTTGTGTTTAGTGGATGCCAACCAGGAATTTACCACCACTGGCACCAGTGTTTTAGACAAGTTAGTGGTTTTCCAGGTGCATGTCACCGAAGATTTAATACTATCCAAGAAGCTATAACAGCATGGGAAAATTGGATGAAATAATTGGCACCCCCTAATATAATTTACCAATTTTCAAAACATCAGACAAAAGTAAGCCTTCTTGATACTGAAACATATGACTTTCACAAGCTAGGAATCCCCTATCAGTTGTATGAAGCTTGAAAATCTCATCATCACGAAAAAAGAAAAGATTTTAGAAAAAATATGAGTACCCTTGCTGATAAAATTGCTGAACAAACCACAGTTTTAGATAAGTTTAAAAACCTTAGCCTCAAGGTTTTAAAAGCATTAAATTTTGAAAATGAAGATTTTTCTCTAGACAAAATCTATAAATTTTTGGAGCTTGCTAATTTATTAGAAAATGATTTTTCAGACAAAATCTTAAATAATATTCGAAGAATTTTCCTTTTCGAAAAAGAGAAGGCTCTTCTTCCAAGGCCATTATTCCAAATGGAAATTTTGCCAAAAATTGAGGATCGAGATCAAAAGATAAAAATTCTTTTAATCCAATTTGATAATAATATCAATTTTAGTGATGAAATGCCAAAACTACATTTTGTTGCTGACCTTTGTTAAGGTTCAAGCTGGGATATTGAACCAATTGAATTGGGATTACTAAACAAACTAATCTTCTCAGATATATGTTTGGAAAATTTTGAAACATTACCCAAATGATGATCAAAACAATGATCGCTCGTGTGTTATCCCAAACCAAGTACAAATATACCCCTTATTTGTCCTTTCACATTACTAGTTCCATTGGATGGAGGGTTCGATAATTTTCTACCAGCCCTAACAAATTTGGCACCTCAGAGCCACTGAGGACTATTAATGGGATGAGGTTGAAAAAAACTGGTTAGATGATCAACCCTTGGAGTATTTGGACACGGTTAAATATTGGTCACAAAACCTGATCCGCATTTCAAATTTGGCAGCTTATTATTGTAGGGAAAATGCAATAAAATTCATGGTAACTAATGGAAGATGATTATTTGTCACAGACCTCCCAATAAATTAAGCCATAACGCTTGAACAATGATCGGCCGTTAGGAAATTTATAAATAATTCGAAAAACAAAAAAAATTTAGATGTTCCTTATGAACAACTAAGTCATGCAAAGGAGTATGAGTTAGCCCAACTACATGGTCCTCCAAATCATAGCTCAATGGACAGCATGTCATTTGACTCTGTTGCTGAGGCTAATATTGCCAATGCATTTTATGCTCGACAAATGGACAAATATGAATAACCCAGATGGACGACTGCAAAATTATCTAGCACACGCAGTGGGTCCCGTAGCGGACAGTAACGAGCTGACGCATGCAATAACGACTGGACGTTTAAAACAAAACATCCACGTCATCTACTATTTAGTTTTTGAATTATTGTGTTACTATTCACGTTTACTGTGCACTTTTTGACAAAAATCTGCCCACTTTTGTTACTTGTTCTTTCAGTTTGTTTCTAAATTATGGTGAATAATTGTTGAGTTCTGTAGCTATAAAAGGAGAGTTACTCCTTCAGTATGGATCATCTTGTAATTTCTTCGTTCTCTCTCTTGTAAAATTCCTCTCCACTTGTAATATTAAGTTTACAATCAATAAATATTTTTAAACCTTTATTTCCGATCAACATTCTGCACTTGTGTAATTCCTTATAAAATATTTATTTTATTTACAAGGAATTCTTTTAATGCTTTATTATCTATCCTAACAATAAAGTCTTCTGATGCTAGAAAAATATGGAATTTTTTAATAGCAAGCTTAATTGCTAGTAATTCCTTTTCAAAAATGATATAATTCAATTCATTTGATTTAAATTTTCTCGAATTATATTTGCATATCAATTCATGTTTTTGAATTGATTTTGGTATAGTGGTTTTCTTACCACGGATACCAAAAATATTGGAAGAAATGTTTTCATCCCAATATTCTGCAGGAATTGGTTTGAGAACACATCCCCAGCAATTATCTAAAGCATCAGTTTCAAGTATTAATTTATCTCATATTTTAGGAAAAAAGATTTTTGGACAATTAGTAATTATTTCTTGTTTAATTGTTTTAACAACAAGATTACCATTTTCACTCCATGTAAAAACTTCATTCTTTTTTAGTTTTTCAAGAAGTGGTAATTCTTTTTGCGATAATCCTTTTATGAAATTTCTTCCATAATTAAGGATTCCTAAGAAACTTTGTAATTATTTTTTATCCAAAATTTCTTCATTAAAATCTCTTATTTTAGAGATTATATGATCTTGTAATTGTAGTCCATCCTGGTTTAGGATTATACTAAGAAAACTAATTTTTATCTTTTCAACATCAATTTTCTTTGGTGATGGAATAATTCCATGTTTTTGGAATTTTTCACAAATTATTTTCAGATGATGTCTATGTTCTTTCACTATTTTTGAAAAAACAAGAATATCATCTATATAGACAACACAAAAATCTTAAGGTCTTTAAAAATTGTCTATCCATCGTTGATATACCTGAGGAGCTGTGTTTAGCCCAAAAGGCATAACATTCCAATTGATAGTGTCCTCTAGGAATACTAAATGCTGTCAATGCTTAAGAGTCGTTAGTTAGTTTTAACTGCCAAAATCCAGATTTACAATCAGATTTACTAAAGAACTTTTTTCCTTTAGTTTTGTTGATTAAAACATCCTTTCTTGGGATAAAGTAACCATCAAATTCTAATTGTTCATTTAATCTTTTATAATTTATAACCATCCTAGCTTTTCCTCTTGCAACTTTATAATGTTTTCTCACCATGAAGGCAGGGCTAGAATGTGCAATTATTGTTTCTTCAATAAGATTAATTTTTAATAATTCTTTGATTTGTTTATCAAATTCATCTATATCATTTTTGTGATAAATCATTGGTTTTACTCTTATAATGACATTGGGATCTCTTAATTTGAGATTACAATATCTTGGACTTTTACCCCATAATTTTAGTGGGTTTTCACTAAAATTATCTTTTAGAATAATATAAAGCCAATGTGTATATTCAAGGGCTTTAATAATTGGAGTCATATCTCCTTTCTTAGTAGGGCGAAAGACTTTTTCGCAATAATATTTATGTTGTTGCAGTAAAGGTATTTTTACTGGTTCATTTTTTAGAGTTAAATTGATTGTTCCCTCATCAATATTTATAGGCAAATATTCTAAGATAAAATTATTACCTAATATAAAATCTCCAGGCATTTCAGGAAAGCATAGGATTTTTGGAATGATGAATTTCTTTTCATTAAACAAGATAGATACTTTTTTATCTTTTATATCAATGAAATTTTGTGTCCCATTGATGCATGTTACATCAATAAGATTTTTCATCTTTATCCACTATTTTGTATGTAAAGCATTGGGTCTACAAGAACAAATTGTTTCTCTTGTATCAGTTAATGTGCAAAGACTATATGGTTTATAACCTGCAAAATTAAAGTATCCTAATACATAAGTACGTCTTTTCTTTCCATGGCTTGTTGAAAAGATAATTTCTTCCTTTCCCAGTTGGAAGTGAAAATTTTGACTAGATTTTATATTATCTTCTTTTAGATAATTTGTTCCAGGTTGTATTGGTACCTGTATATTTTTCATCACAATAGGTGGTTTACTATTACTACTTTCCCCTTTTAAAAGGTTTTTTCCTTTTAATTTTTTCCAATCATTATTAGGAAAATTCTTTTTCTAGTTTTCTGAATGCTTATTTTTAAAATAAACATTATTTCCAGATAGCTGTAATTCAACGTTGTTTCGTTGTTTTTCAAGTGGCACTTCTGTTATTTGGGGTAGTATCCATTGTTTTGGTACTTCCAAATCTCTCCAATTGATTAATCTTGGTTGTATTGCCGAATCAAATGATCAAGGTTCAAATATTTCTATCCACATTCTGTGTGTTAGTATGTGGTAGAGTTGTCAATTCATGAATTATTTTTCAATGTATTGTCATCTTTCTAGAGGTATCTTACATGCCTATCCCTTTGGTTTGGATTTTTATGATGATAGATTCCTCAATATTTGGATCATCAATAGATATAAAGAAATTTGGTTTGATGTTAAACCAAATAACTCCATTTACTAAATTGGATTGGACTCCTCCAACGATAGCATTCATAGGATTACTGAATCTTTTATCTAAGACCAGTATCGGTACGAGTGTATCCATACCTTGTCTGAATAAGGCAGTAATACATATTTGAATAAATCCATTATGAATATATTTAAATTTGGATGTTTTTTCTTCCATCTTTTGATCTTTTTAGATTAAAGAGTTTTATATCTGCGATCTCATCATCTATTGACACAGCAGTAGTGTTACCATTAAATTGTTCAAATATTCTTGTTGAGAATAATTTGAATTTTGATAATTTATAGACATATTCTTTTTTTATAAGTTGTCTTTGATTTTCAATTTCTTGTAATTGTTCGTTGGTAAAAGTTATTTCTTCACCAACAATTTCGCGAAGGGATATTGTTTGTAGCTCATGTACCCATTCGAATTTATTCATAAAATCATGTGTAAAATATTTTATTATTGATTAATAAAGGATTGTTTTATTCATTTTAATATGAGAATAAAGTTTGTGATAATGCTTTATATTTGTTTAAATATATTATTTCTTTTAATATCGGTCAATAGAGCTTAGTGGGAATTCCAGTGAGTTGGTTTCGGGCTGATCACGAGGAGATTGGAGTTCCAGTTCTAACACTATTAATATATTCACAACCTACATAGGGACTTAACATCCTATCGGAACAGTTGGGACACAATCCTAATAGTTAATCTCAAACTACAAGGAAACGGTGATGGTTCGGGACCTTGGGAGATAGTTAAATAGAGGATTATGATCGGTACATCCTAGGAATATATCGAACGGGACTACCCATGGGATTAGAGTCTAAAGGTTATCGATATTAGACTAAGTAAATCTCCCACCAATTGCAAAGTATGCACAGATTCTTAATCTTGATAATTATAAGGATTGGGATGCATATATAGTTGTTGCTTTAATTGCTATTAGTGTGATTCAATATTATATTGAATTAAATGACACGGCATATTGGGTGATAGTTAGGTAAGTAGGTATGAGATCCTATCAGCATTGGGAGATACCTAGGCTTGCGACAGTAAACCTGATCAGTGGATTATTAATAATTGAGTAGAAAATAAGTTAAACTCAACAATCAAAAAAATTGATTAGATGTTAGTTAAAGTAGATTAATAGAAAATTGACTTAACTAAGCGGGTATTAGAAGTTAGCATGGGGAATCACATTATGTACCATAATGAACTTCGCAGATAAGACCACATTATATCTGAGTATTTCTGAGATAATTTAATTATAGTGCAATCATAATTATTTATTGAAATTAATTATTCTTAAATAAAGAAAAAATAAATTATGGTTATCATAATTGGGTATTTTCGAGTATTTGTTTGAAGCCAATTTAATTATTTCTCTTGGGTTCCTTATGTAGTCCATATACCTATGTAGTTAGGCCCATACTCTCAAAAATTCCTATTTATCCCAAATCCACCATTTGTACTTGTATATAAAGGTGTGGGAAGGGCTTTTAATTCATTATTCAACATATTAGGGTTTCAGACGGGTGAGAGACAACACTAGTCATATTTTTGTGATGAGGGATAGAGAGAGACCACCAAATCTCAAGTCTTAGTAATGGTTTTCAACTAAAAATGTATCGACCCACCTAACTCACTATGGGGAGGATTATACACTAGAAGATCTTAGCATTAAGAATCTTTCAGTAAGGTTTTGGAGATCTAAAACAAGGCATCCCCATTATCAATAAATATGTTTCTCCCCATCAAAATGCAACCGAATACACAAAGTTATTGTGTTATAAACCTTGGGTTTGTTCTTCAAACCTAGTTTTGGGTTTTACCTATTTCTTTTGTTTGATTAATCGAAGAACTATGGCTGAAATATATTTATTTTGTGTATATTGATCCCCATTAATTGATGTCAGACACTTTATTTTAGATTAATCATTCATTGGAATGGTCCATGTTGTCCAAACTTAGAAAATCCTAGTTATTTCATATTGTGGGAATGGTGTATATTTTGTATAACAAGGTTTTGGATATATTCTTCATATATAACCCTTCCATCATGGTCACGCATTTATATTATGTGCGAATGGATCTTACAGTGGTTTATCCATAGTTATTTTTGTCTCTTGATTCAATTTGGTTGTAATTTAAGTTTTGTTATTATTTATATTTTGATGTTTTTAAAGGCGTTGGAGAGGGGATGTAATGCTTTATACACTTAGAATCTTGTATTAGGGTTGGTTTTAATGTTTGGTAAAGATTCATTGAGTTTCATGGCGGTTTTGTAGGGCTATAGAGGTTTTTTCATGCAAATCTGAGAGGAGGGAGGAAACCAGGCCCAATAGGGTCGATCGATCGACCCTGACCCTATATTGATCAGCCCACATCCCCCCCCCCCCCCCCCCCCCGGTGCTGTTAGCCAAGAAACTTTGCTTTTAAGGGTAGTTTCCAGTCACGATGGTTCCTCCTTGGATCTTTCTTGACGTTAGAGGATCAATTTCCAGTGATCAAGACCCTCAAGAACTCTTTATTTCGATGAAGTCTACTTCAAGTTGGACTCTTGTCCATATATAAGCCTTCCACCACAAGGACTCTTGAACTTGAAGAGTTTTACTTCAAGAAGAAGTTCAAGCCATGATGGAAAGGGAATCTATGTCTTTTATTACTTGCTGCATTATTTATTTAATTTCTTCCATGTCTCTTTATTTATAATATGTTGCATAATTCGTGTGCTAATTAATTGGATAATTAGAAACACCCGTTTTATAGATAATATGAATTATTTATATTGAGACCGGCCTAGATTGCCGATTTTCTATGAACATGTGTGTTTAACTTATTATTTTCTAAATTGAATTAAATCGAGGTAATTACAATTAAGGATATGAATTAAATTGAAATCTATAGATTTTTTTATTTTGGTAAATTCTAAATTATATTTTTATCTTAAGAAAATTAAAATCTGAGATCAAGATATCTAACTCACACAAGTAAATTTGAAATTTACCAAGAATTTAAATTCGATCTACTATAATTGAATAAAAAAAATTCAAAATTGTTTTGTAATTCGATCTTTTGTGTTTTAATTAATCAAGGATGCAATTAATTCCTTGGGTCAGCTAGTCTGGCCCCCTAATGGATGGAATTAATAAAGGCATCAAAGATTAACTAAAATTCTTAAGTGATAATTTCGATATTTGGAATGCGAGTGAGTTTGACACACCAACGAAAAAGTTCATAACAAGAGGGATTCATTTCAAATAAATAGCCGATGGTATATACCTAGACACAACTTTTGATATCCTCTCCAATGGAATCACTATCATTAGGAGTGGGACCAAAAGTCATTGACTATTAAATTATGTTGGACAGGGGATCTTAAAATTTCTAGATACAAAAGAAAATGTCTCTCTGGTTCAAGGTGGGGTGATTTAAGCTCCCAATCGAGAAATTTACTCCATAAGGGAACTAGGATGTCAAGCGAGCTTTACTTTAAAATAGCAGTGAGGGTGTCACTTTAAAATTAAAACGAAGTTAAATTCTCCGATGTTATTTTGAATTTAATTCACTTTTCAAAATTTTTTATTCTCAGATTTCAAAATGGGATCATCATTTAACCCATTTGATTTAATCTTAACGATTAATAAACTTACCGGTATGAATTATATTGACTGGAAAAAAAACTATACATTTTTCTAACTATCGAGGAATTTATGTTTGTCTTGAAGGAGACCTTTCCTGCTAAGCCGGATGACATGGCAATCGAAATGGATGTCCAAGCCTAACCAGGGTATCAAAAGTCTGATCAGATGGCTCGTTTTTACATATTGGCTTCCATGTCTAATGTGTTACAGCACCATCATCAGCACGTGTCCACTACTTGCGGCGTGATTCTGAACCTCGGGGATATGTTTGAGGATCAATATTGTGCCTTAAGGTTAGATATTCTGGCAAGGCTAGTCAACACCAACATGCTTGAGGGTACTCCCATACACGAGCACGTTCTAAAGATGATGTCCCCGTTAGGATAACTAGACGTGCTTGAATCTAAAATCGATGGGGAACCCCAAGTTGATTACGTGCTCCAATAAATACATAAGTCCTTTAAACGGTTTTACCTAAACTATTCTATGAACAAATTTGATTAATCTCTCGTGCAAGTACATAAAGAACTCTATGTTACGGAGAATGTCAATATGCATAAGGGTGTGATTAAGGATGTTATGAAAGGACCATCTATTTCTATTCCAAAAGGTAAGAAAAGGAAGAAAATTCAAGTCTCACGCAAAAACTTAAGTTTTCAAGAAAAACTTTAAGCCCCAAAGTGGAGGTAAGATGACGATAGGTGGCTATCACATTTGTAAACAGGAAAGACATGTCAAGAAGAAATTCCCCGTCTACTTACCATGGAAGAATGGAAATGGTAATTTCTCATATATCATTAAGACATGTTTTGTGGTGCAATCTATCGGAACCTAATGAGTAGATTCGGGAGCCACTAATCATTTTTCCAATTCTTTGTAAGGGTTCCAGGTAACCAAGGAGATTAGTGATGATAAGATGTCTCTATTCATGGGCGATCATCATAAGGCAGCACTAATAGCAGTAGTAAATTTAGTTTTAGATTTTGGTGAAGCCAATTAGTTAGTATTGGTAGATTATTTTTATCTTCCTGGTGTTAGAAGAAATTTAATTCCGATTTCTAAGATTCTTATGAACGGATATTTGGTTTATTTTAATAAAGGATTTTTTATCAAAAAGGGCAAATCTCTTATATGTTTTAGAACATTAGAAAATGATCATTCTATTATTAGACTTGTCTCACCACTTCTACTTAATAATGAATTCAATAACTTATATGAAAATAAATTAAAGAAAAAGGAACCTTCTAAGTTAAACTATACATATCTTTATCACTTATGGTTAGGTCATGTCAATCTAAAAAGGATATAAAGACTAATGCAAATGGGTAATTAAGTTCATCGGAAGTGGAAGAAATTACAGTCTATGAATCTTGCTTGGGGAGGAAATGACTAAGAGGTCATTTACGGCCAAAAACAAATGGCCAAAAATGTGTTGGAATTGGTTCATTATGATTTGTATGGGCCTATGACTATTTAGGAAAGAGGTGGTTTCGAGTATCTTTTCACTTTTATTAATGATTACCACTACACCAAAATGGGAGATTTGTGAGTGTTGTTAGCAGTCACAAATGACCTTTATAACTGCTATTTACCGTCATAATTTAGGGGGTGACAAAAGAAAATTTGTAACTCGTAACAGCAGTCACAAATTTTTATAACCCCTACGGGGTTATGACTGGTGACCCCAATTTGTAACTGCTATTCGTAACTGCTGACAGAAGTCACGAATGTTAGATTCGTAACTGCTGACAGCAGTCACGAATGTTAGATTCGTAACTACTCACAGCAGTTACGAATATTATATTTGTGACTGCTAACAGCAGTTACGAATCTTATATTTGTGACTGCTGTTAACAGTTACAAATTTGATAGTAGTGACAAATTTGTGACTGCTATTAGCAGTTACAACATTGAATTTGTTAAATGTCGTAAGAGCTATTATAAATAGCTTTATATTTTCATAAAATGATTAAGTAATGAAAGTAAAATAAATATCATGATAACAAGTCTAAAAATTCTGACAACATTTCATTTATATTTCTCATATTCCAAATATCCAGTACACATAAAACTTATTTTAACTTAATTTAACATCAAACAACCCCTTCGTGGGCGCCAAGTACAAAATGAACATAGAATAAAAAATAAACTAAAAAAAATAGCGACACAACACTTCGATGACATGAAATGTCATGAACATGTAACAAATCATTCTAAATCTAGACCAGGAGTCACCACGCAGTGGATACGCTTCGTGAAGTCTAGGTATATCAGTTGTGGGGGGTATTGATGCGGTGGTATCCTCCCTCATGTACTCGAAGTATGCATGTTGAGCAAGTTCATGTCAGACTTTATCTGTAGTAGCGTTTGTTGGTGGCGAATCTATAATTCTTTGAGTTCATTTCAATATTGAGCATATATTCAGCATCTTGTCGATGTTGAGCCTCTCGATCTTCATCGTCTTTCTATAACCATGCCCTTCTTGTCATATATGAGATAAGTATGTGTGTAACAATCGATCATCTGTAATTTTCCAAAGATATTGACGCATTATATTGGCATACATAAGTGAAGTCATATATAAGATATGTAAGTGTGTTTTGGTACTCACGTTGTTTAAAAATGGTGCTTGCCATAGTAGGTTTGAGATGTCGCCTAATGATGTCAAGTCATAAAATTTGTGCTTGACACATCATCCCCTGCAAGAAAGAGGAAAAACTATTCATGAACCAGTTACAACTCGTAATCATCTCCTAAAATGATTACAACATAGATATGCATAACAGGGAGAAGTATAGATATCTATTCATATCTATACATAGATATATATGCATATATATACATAGATATCTATACACGTGGCATGCTACATAGATATCTATTTTAGCCCCGCGCGATGCACGGGCGGATTATAATGCTTGTGTAACCCACAACTCAACAAGCGTGTCATTATAAACAGATAATAAAATAAATAAAAAGGATATAAAAAATACATCAAAGAAAAAAGTAATATATCACATTAGATATGGAGAAACCCTCCCAACTGAATTGAGAGCTTGCTTGAGTTTGACAAGGTGAAGTCAAAGGCTACTGATGTCCTCCTCCACCAACTCACTTAAGGACTCATAATTGTGTGCTTTATACAAGTAGTTTACCTACTTGAACTTAATAGACAAGAAAACAGAACAGATCAAACTATTCTCGACCCAAAATGGTGGATCCATCTATGGTGCCATACTAGAATGGAATTGATCTGCAGAGCTCGCTGATTTCATACTCACTAATATTGAAAACCATATCATGTAAACCATCTCATGATCTAATCTTAATCCTCCGTATATCTTTGGTGAATTACCATCTTGCTTGGCTGCAAATAGTGAACTATTAGAAAGCAATGTGCACCAGAAATAATGTCAACAAGACAAATAGAAAAGTTATCAACTAACAGTACAATACATAAGATCAGGCATACCCATAGACGCTGCAATTTAGGACACTGGGTAACAAGCTTGGTAAGATCATGTCTTTGGGTAGCAATTTAGTTCTTGTATTTGCTAGGCTTTTTCTCATACAAAATCCCCTAATATGTCATGCTGAATATGTTTACAAATCTAATTGGGGACGGAATCACATTAAACAACATTTGGGTAGTTAAGACCCATACTATCAAGGCAGTTAGTCGCATTGATTGTACATATGTAAATCCCAAGACTGTTACAAATGAAAGTGCAAACTTGATTATAAAATGAGCAATGTGTAAAGCAAGAAGTTAGTTCTATCTCATCATTTTAACAAGTAATTGATAGCTTTGTACCAAAAACATCAAGTTACAGCATTTATGAATCATATAGTAGATGCTTCTTATTGAGAAATAGTAGTTACTATACCAAAAACATAACTGTTATGTAAGTTATATAACATAACTGTTATATGAGTTGTATAACTTATATAACAGCTATGTTAGAGTTGTATAACTTATATAACAGCTATGTTATAACATAACTATTATATAAGTTATACAACTCATATAACAGTTATGTTATATAACTTATATATAACATAACTGTTATATAAGTTTTATAAATTATATAACAGTTATGTTATATAAATTTACGAAAAATACGGCATTGCCGGCTAACGACCAAATGAGATAATTAAGATTGTTATACTAAGATTTGAACCAGATATGAACCAAAGATTGAACCAGATTTGAACCAAATGAGATAATCAATATAAACAACTACTTAATTGAACCAGATATGAACCAAAGATTTGAAATTAAAGTTAATAACGAAATTCACCTTATTTTGAACTAAAAATAAAATCAGCAATAGAATGTTGAATGCAGCATATTGAACTAAAAAATCAAATAATTAAAACCTAAATATCTAGGTCTTTTTAAGTTCGCAAACTCATACGCATGTTTGAAGGTGGCAGTATCAAATTTATCGATCATTGAAGTATCAATGGAATTTATTTTTTGAGAATTAAGGCACCATAATCTGCACAGCAACTTTGAGATGAGTTGGGGAAGCATGTTGATTAATAGGAAAACTAACCAATTGTCAGTCCTAAAAATTAATAATGATCCAAAAATTGCAACACATTCAAATACCAGAAAACAATCACTTTGGATGTGAATGTCTTGGAGCACAATGCTAGAAGTCGCGCATTCAGCGTATCCTAACCACCATGCACAGGAGGAGCCTTAAGGTAATGAGAATCAAACATGTGTACAGAATATAAATATCACTCCTATAATTATTTGAACATATAATGATGTGGCCAAGCGTCTTGGTCCCCCTCAGGAACCAGTAACATTTCATGGTAAGGGAAAAACGTTAGGATAAACTATAAAGTTATCTTCTAAGCAGATCTTTAGTTGGTTGTCATAATTATTATTTCCTATTTTATTTTGCTTCCTTTTATTAGGTCCCTTTCCCAGCAAGAACTCTTATCCTATTTAGTAAGTGGTTCTCTTTTGTAATCCGAATTCAATTATTAATATATTCAAAACATTCTAATTCGCTTCGTATTGATTGTGCTTTGTTGTCATCACGTAAATCTTATTTGTATCATCCTAGATCGTGCTTAGGTACAAAAATGCCAAAAAAGGTGCATGCCATAAGAATTTAGGAAAAGATATTCTCTGATTCTCATTCATACTCTCATGTCATACACGTGTGTAAATGGACAAATACGATAAGTAATAAGCTAATCACTATGCTCCAACATCACTTTCCCTTATTAAGAAAAAGCTATGTAAGAGGAAAGGGTATAGAAATATTGGTCAACGTGTTACAAAGTATCCTTGGTAATAAAGTATCTGTCGCAAAACTGCCCATGACAACGCAGAACAGGAAACTGCCCAAAATGTTGCATCTGCAGTTTGTGTCCTATACTCTGCCACCTCCTTCCATAGGTGGACCATAACCAAGTCCCCCAGACGAATACAACCTTGGCGAAGGTAAACATGGTCCTTATAGGAGTTGTATACGAGTCACTTATGAAGCACAGGTGGAAGCGGCGGGTCCGGTGCATATTTACCATTTGAGGGGTAAAGTCAGCAACTCACCAACATTATGGGATGGAGTTCTACGAATTTAAAAAAATGACTGGTGAAACAAACATCCCTGCTGAAAGAGGATTTACAGGAACATAAACGAATGACGTCTCAAATATAAAAGGTGTCCCACAGCAAAGAATGAAATTCATCAACTTCAAAAACATATACACGGCACGGCTACAAAGATGGAATCACGACTCCTGATTGTCCGAGGGACACACACGATGAAATCCATAAAACGTCATAGATATGGCTTATTCAGGACAATATTGGAGTCTTGCCATATGACAAATGTAGCATCCCCAAATAAAGACGTTGGTCATTACTCATGGGTGCCACGGAACCTAACAAAAGTCAATGTAGTGCAAGACACCCCATGGCAATCAGATGCACATTCAGACTAAGAACTGCACCAATCACAATCTTATAAGAATAAAAGAATAACTCAAACAGCAGAGTGAAATGAAATTGGTCACTGCCAAAGATTATATTTGTCCACTATTGGAGCTTGCTCAAGATCTAAGAGGAGTGTTTAAAGAAATGAAATTCAGTACCAAAATTAGATCATCACTCACCTATGAATTACCCCTAGAAGAGATAGTAGGGGATTTCTTTGATCAGCTCCAGTCGAGAAGTAAAGGTTATGACAGCATGGAGTACTCTTTTCTCGGGTACAAGCAAAGTGAATTGATCAAGCTTGACATTTTAATTAATGATGATCCGGTGGAACCTTTGGCAACTATTGTGCATAAAGACAAGGCATATGCTGTCGGGAGGGATTTAACACAAAAGTTATAAGAAATTATACCCCGAAAAATGTTTAAAGTACCAATCCAACTATGCATCGGTTCTAAAGTGATTGCTAGCGAAGCTTTGTCAGCTATAAGAAAGGATGTTCTGGCCAAATGCTATGGTGGAGACATATCAAGGAAAAAGAAACTGCTCAAGAAATAGGCTGAAGGGAAGAAGAGAATGAAGTCCATTGGAAAAGTAGATATACCTCAAGAAGCATTCATAGCTATTTTGAAACTTAAAAAGGAGGTATTGTAATCATATTACTCAAAAAGGGTGCAAAATATTAACAAAATATGTAACTAGAGAAAAATTAAGTCTATTGTCACACAAAAAACCTATTCCTATTGGCATAACAAAAGGTGGGGTTATCTAAAATATCATTTGGAACTTACACGATTGTGAACACAGAGCGGTTCGAGTATAAGTTAAGATCAGTTGATGAGTGTTTGTGTTTGCATTTGAAGTTGAAATAAAAGACTAACAACATGCCAATTCATATGGAGATGGCGCATTATGGGAGGTGACGCCATCAAATTGTTTTCCATGTCCAATTTACCTCGGCAAGCTTATGTCTACTAATAAGCTTGTGACTGCTTGTGACAATTATAAATTTGTGACTGCTTATAGGAGTCACAAATTAATTATATGGTAACATTGTGACTCCCATTAGCGCTAACAAACTAATTGACTCAAATTTTTTTAACCAATTAATTTTATCACCCCTAATGGCAGTCACAAATAATTTTGTGACTGCTCCCGGGAGTGACTAGTTTGTCACCCCTATTGGCAGTCACAAAAAGGCAGTCGCAAAATTAACATTTTGGTGTAGTGTACTCGAGGTATGGATGTGTTTACCTTATGAACCACAAGCCTAAAGCCTTTAATACGTTCATAGAGTATTTGGATGAGGATGAGTGTATGCATGGTAAACTAATCCATACTCTATGATATCATCATGGAGGGGAATATCTCTTGGGAGATTTTAGGGAACACTTGTCATGTTTGGGTATTACAACCCAGTTGTCTGCACCGAGCACTTCACAGCAAAATGGTGTAGTAGAAACAAAGAACTTGAATATTTTGTATAAGTTAGGTCCATAATTAGCTATTCAGATATACCAGATTCCTTTTAGGGTTATGCAATAGAGATAGATACATACATATTAAACTTAGGTCCTTCTAAATCTATCTCAGTGGCTCTATAATAATTATGAACTGGGCATAGACCAGTCGGGGACATATTCGAATATGGGGTTGCCCGGCACATGTTCTACGAAAGGAGCCAATGTGAAGTTAGAATTAAGGGCAGATGTATTTATCTTTGTGGGTAACCTTAAGGGAACCAAGGGTGGTCAATTCTATGATTCTAAGGATCAGGGAGTATTTATCAGAACAAATTCTTCGTACTTAGAGGAAGATTATATAGTTAACTACAAGCCTAAGATAAAGATCTTCTTTCAAGATCTAATCTTGTAAGAAAACATTTTTAGAGCACCTGTAGGAAGAAATAAAGGATGCTCACGATAATACACTGCCTATCGGTAGTGTAAGTATCATCAATGGTCAAGATTCATATGTCACTCATGCTGGACCATAAGTGAATTCACATCATTTGGGGAGGGTTAGGAGCGAGTTTGATAAGTTATTATATTTGGGAGAGCACTTCATTGAAATCCTTAGGGAACACGAATCAGATCGTAGTACATATGATGAGGCACTTCAAGATAAGGATGTCGAGTTTTGTATAAATGTATGGATATGGAGATGGATTCTATGTATTCGAATCAAGTGTGGGAAATTGTTAACTTGCTGAGTGGTATAAAACTCATAGGGTGAAAGTGAATCTATAAGAGGAAGATAGGGATAAACGACAAGGTGGAAACCTTCAAGGCATGACTTATTGTGAAAGGTTTCGCTCAAAAAAGGGGAATTATTATGAGGAGATCTCTTAACTGGTACCCATGATTAAGTCTATCCAAATTCTCTTATCAATTATTGCGCATATCAATTTTGAGATTTGGTAAATGGATGTCAAGACTGCATTCTTGGACGACAATCTTAATGAGTGAATTTATAAAATGCAGCCCACGAGGTTTATAGCAAAGGAATAAGAGTGCATGGTGTGTAAGATTAATAAATCCATTTACGGACTTAAGCAAGCATCAAGGCCTTGGAATATCCAATTTGATTAGGAAATCTAATCTTTTGGTTTTGATCAATGTCTAGATAAAACTTGTGTGTATAAGAAGAATGACGGAAGCATAGTGGTATTTTTATTACTATACGTATATGATTTTGTCCCAATAGAGAACGATATGGGTGTATTATTTAGTATAAGAGTGTGGTTATCTAGTTAGATTGATATGAAGGACTTATGAAAATAAATTCACATCCTAGGGATAAAGCTTTTGCGTTATCAGAAAAATAGGATATTGGGCTTATTCCAAGTCACTTACACAGTGCTCACAGGATTTAGCATCCATGAATCCAATAAAGGGTTTGTCCCTTCCAAACATGGAATATTTATCTAAGGATCAGTGTCCTAAGACACCTAATTTAATAGAGAGGATCCAGAATAAACATTATTCTTTGGCATTTGGTAGCCTCATGTATGATATGGTCTATATTAGACCAGAGATATGTTATGCTATTAACATGGATAACAAATTATAATTAAATCTGGGCTAGGTTCACTAGACTTCTATGAAGCACATTCTCCAGTATCTGAAGAGGGGTAAGAATTATGTGATGGTCTACTCAACAGAGAGTCTAATATCGATTGGATACACTAACTTAGACTTTTCGTTGGATAAGGACTAAAGGAAATTGACCTTGGGATATATGTTTACCCTAGATGGTGGAGACATAAGTTAGAAGAGGATTCAACAGTCTTATATTGTGGTTGATTCCACTATAGAAGTCGAGTATAATACCACTTCGGAGGAAAAAAAGCGTAGTTGTTTAGCTCTGGAACTTTCTAAACTGATTGGGGTGTCGTTCCTTTAGTGCAGTCACATATTAAACTTTATTATGATAATAGAGATGCGGATGAGAATTCGAAATAACCAAGGAATCATAAAAGGGAAAAGCATATTGAACGTAAGTATCAACTGATTTGAGAGATCATGCTTAGGGGCAATGCCATAGGGATGAAGATTACATCTTAAGACAACCTAGCAGATCCTTTTACAAAAAGCTTACTAGCTAGGACTTTTGATATAAAAGGGATGGGAGTCAAGTGCATGGCCACATCTCTTAAGACTAAGTGAGATATCATTGGGATTTATTCATAAAACCACATGTAAAACATTTTGTCATTGATTAGTAAAGGATTTTTTTTATTCATTTTGATATGAGAATCAAGTTTTTGAGAATTCTTTATAGTTGTTTAAATATAGTGTTTATTTTAATATCAGTCAATAGATCTTAGTAGAAATTCTAGTAAGCTTCGAGCTGATCAAGAGGAGATTTGAATTTCGATTATAGGACTATTGAAATGTTCACAAAAAAGATAGAGACTTAACATCCTATCATAACGGTTGCGACATAATCCTATAGTTAAACTCAAACTACAGGGAACCGATTATGGTTCGGGATCTTGTGATATAGTTCAACAGAGGATTATGATCGGTACACTCGAAGAATGTATTGAACGTAACCATCCATTAGATTAGATTCTAAGGGTAATCTATATTAGACTTAAGAAATTTCACACCATTTTCAAAAGGTTCATAGATTCTTAATCACGATAACTATGAGGATTAGGATAATTATATAGTGGTCGCCTTGATTTTTATAGGTGTGATTCAATATTACATTGAATCAAATAATTCCTATATATTAGGTTACAATTATGTAAGGAGGTCTGATATCTTAATTTGGATGAATTCTCATCCAGGGATAGCTGGGATTCCGATACCCCTTTGATTGAATTATAAGTTTTTGTTTCCATCAGTAAACACGATGAATGGATTATTTATAATCCGATGGAAGTAGAAAAATAAATTAAGCATGGGAATCAAGTAAATTGATAATATATTGGTTAAAGTCGATTGACAGTAAATTGACTTGACCAAGCAGGTATCGAAAGCTTAACATATAACATCACATTGTGTACCATACTTAACTTTTCAATTAAGGCCACATTATATTCAAGGATTTTTTTTAGATAATTAAATTGGAGTGACGTCATAATTATTTACTGGAATTAATTACAATTAAATAAACAAAGGAAATAAATCATGGTTATTGTAATTGGGTATTTGTAAGTATTTATTTGAAGCCAATTTAAGTATTTGTCTTGGGTCCCTAGCGTAGTCCATATACTTATGTAGTTAAGCCCAGAATCTCAAGACCCCTCGATTCATCCCATTCCCACCTTTTGCATGAGAAGGGGCTTTAGGTCGTTATTTATCAGATTAGGATTTGAGAGGGGTGACAAAAAATTATGTTCACGTTTTTTTGAAGAGGACTAGAGAGAAACCATTATATCTCAAGTTTCAGTAAATACTTTCATCTCAAAATGTATCCACCCACCTACATAAATTTGCGGAGGATCCCACACTAGAAGACCTTATCATTCAAAAGGTTTTAGCAAGGTTTTGGGTATCCAAAACAAGGCAGGCCCATCATCAACAAATAGTTTTCTCGGCTTCGGAGTACAACCATATCCGCAAAGGTTTGTGTTCTAAAACTTAGGTTTGTTCTTCAAACCTCATTACTAGCTTTACCTTTTTTCTTTGTTTAATTAATTGAAGATCCATGGCTAAAAAAATTTATTTTTCATATATTCATCCTAAACAGCATCGTCAAGGGGTAATGTAAATCATTTTCTCTCAAAGGAAGTGTTTGATAAGGCAATGGAAGAAGATTAGTATGAAGTCCCACCTGACTTACAACCTTTACTCAATGAATTTAATGATGTGGAACCAAAGGAGATTCCATTGAGCCTCCCACCAATGAGAGATATTCAATATTGTATAGACTTTTTTCAAGGTGCGATGCTTCCAAATAAAGCAGCCTAATGAATGAATCATAAAGAATATTAAGATCTTCAAAGAAAGTTGATGATTTATTGATTAAAGGGATGATTAGAGATAGCATGAGTCGTTGTGTTTTCTATAAATTATTAGTTCCTACGAAAGATAGATTTTAGATAATGTGAATTGATAGTGGGGAGGTGATGAAAATTACTGTCAAATACCGCTTTCCTATTCCTCGACTTGATGATAAAGTTGAACAACTTTGTGGGGATGTAATAACAAAGTTTACATACCCCTTTCCTTATGGGTGTGTGTTATATTTAAAGATAACAAAAGGAGGATCAGTCGTGTGAGACTCCAAAACCTTGGATTGTTGTTGTGATTTGATTGGGTGAATCTAGTTTCAAGATTTTTGTGAATTGCCCTTCCCTTAGTTTTTGTCTCTAATATGTGATCGTTTATAACGATTGTCGGGCACGTGTCATATTTCCCTTTTAGTTCGGATAATTCCCCACAATTGCTATCAAAGTTTTACAGCCTGAATGGGGTAAAGAGGTTTGGTCGTCCATTAAGGGTGACATTGTGCGACAATGAAATTTGATCACTTATAGAATTTATGGAGGAAGGATATCAACACTTGGTATTTTTAAGATGAAAGCCGACTTGATTTTGCCCGATAAGCCTAAAGGTTACACTTATAATTTTCCCCAGTATTCTAGGGGTACACTGGTAACTTTGCACTCTTTAATAAAAGGGAAGTAGAATGTGTAGCTTCATTTGGGGCCTATATTACTAATGATGAATTTGTTTCAGGAATAGAGCCTTCCTAGTTAATGAATTCCCTACCATTTGTTTGAGATGCATTCCATTCTTCAATTTTTCAAAACCAACTCAGAGTTCTTTGCATTATTTATTCTTTGTAAGTCTCCTTTTCTCTTGTTCCTTATTTCTCTACAATTTTTCTATCCATTTTCCCTATTGTTTTTTCTTTCTTAAGTCACGAAAATGGTTTACCCAATCAGTGAGAATTCCATAGGGGAGATTAGGAGACATTTATTTATCCCTGAGTGGGTAAAGATAGAGTTTAGGGAAAAACCCATGGATTACTATAATGTTGTGGGAGGTTATTGGATGTTCTCCCAATTCATTGCTGAAGTTGGAATAATTTTTCCTCCAAACCAACTCTTCTTAGAGTTTTGTGAATATTATATTATAGTCCCTGACCAATGTACCCCAAATGCTTGGAGGATAATGAATGGGGTTAATAGGATATATAAGTTGTGTCAAATTTAGTTAGGGATCACAACGATCTGATACTATTACATGTGGGTATGCATGGATGATAATACCTTTTATCTGAAGGGGAGGAAAGCGTAGAGGGTGTTGGTAATAAAGTTTCCTGATTTTAATAAAGATTATTGTCTCACAGATTTATTGTGAAACAATGGGAACACCCACCCATACTTGAGGGTAGCGAACCCTATAAAGGCTACTTGTTCCCCATTAGGGGACGTGAAATAGGTTGATTATTATTTTTATTTTCCCTCCATTTTGGTCAACTAAATCTTATATGATTCTTTCATGATGTTTTCGTTCTTTATTTTGTGCAACCAAGAGGAAAGAGCCCAACTAAGCACACGTAAGTTTTAACAAACTGAGCATGGTCTAAAAACTTAGGAGACCTATGTTTATTAGTGTTGAGCATCCAAGGTCGGCTTCATTGTTAATAAATTATACCCATACCACTACTTCATGTGTTGCTAGGATGATAGACAAAGAGCCTGAAATACATATTCCTTATGGCAAAGAGGAGTCTTCAAGTGCGACCACTTTGGGATCCTTTAAGTGTGTAGATATCACCTCGATCCCTGTTATTGTTCCTTCTACTTCAGAAGAACAAATGACTCTCAGAAAAAGGATCCCTAACCTACTAAAGGAATATGATACTCCCGCTTCTCCAAAATCCCAATCCTAAAAAAAGGAGGTCGACGGTCCATCTCACTCCATAAATTTGGGTGATTCCCTGAATAAATTACAAGCCTAACTTGAGAAGAAGAGTAACAACGGAATGAGTCTTTCTACTTATGCCTTATCCACCAATAAGGTGGATTCCTTCGGTAAAGGGAACAACAGTACCATCATGTTAGTGGCTAAAAATATTGATTTGGACACTACTAAAAGGGGCCTACTTTTAGTCGATAAAGAGGAGGCTGACAAACTGTGAATCGACCAGTTGATCTGTCACACTACCCAAGCATTGTCTGAGGTAAGTTTTTACATTTTACTTAGATTTTTATTATTCATAATTATTTTGTTATACTAACTCCCTTGATTATCTTTTGTCTTAAATTACCTGGTGGACTTTCTCGATACTTTGGACAGAAGGGACGACTAAGACAAAGCTAATGTTGTATTGAGACAGGCTCTAAGCGAGTTCCAAAATGATTTAAAGGCCACTGTTGATGTCCAAAATTGGTATAGATTTTATCTTAGCTACGAATTACCAATTTTTTAATCATAGATAATTATCTGAGTAATAATAAGGAAAATAAACAGGGCAATAAGGGGCAACAAATATTTTTAATGTGGTTTAGCTAAGGGAAAGATTATGTCCACGGTTATGGTAATATTGTTGAGGGTAGTTACATAGAACTTTGGGAAGTCTTGCTTGTGCACAATTGACTTGTCTTTTGAGCTAAGAGAAATTATATGTTTATAGTGTTCCTGAAAATCAAGGTGTGGAATACCTTAATATATTCAAACATTTACACCTGTACATAATGAATGAGACTATTGATCTTCTAGGGCACGTGTGGAATGACTGTTGATAATTCCCATGAGAGTGACCTTTATTCTTTTTGATGATTCATCTTCTTAAGCTGGTCGAGCGGTATCCCGATCAAGTATTTCTGGAGCCGATCAAGTATAAATGAAATGCTGAGATGTATACTTTTGAGGACAGATGTCTAGGTATCATTGATCCACATAGCGTGAATGATTTGACCCACAAAAAAACCCCAATGCTCCATGTTTGATGACTTATTGAAAGGATGAAGGATTTGTTCTAAAAAGTTATTCGGCGTCCCAATATAATGGTGGTCACCAGTCAACCTTCTCGACTTGTAAATTTTTCACTGGTATATCAATCAGTTTCATTTTTGTGAATAACTTGTAAAATAGAAAACCACCAAAGGGTACACTAGTTTTCCCGCACTATTGGATACGTGAAATCGTTAAAAGTTCAATTGTTGGTTCAGTCACTCATTTATTTTGAACTTTTAAGGTCAATCTATAAAAGGATGAATCTCCCTCCCCCCCCCCCCCAAAAAAAAAAAAATTCTTTTCATCACACTACAAGAAAACTTGGATTCAGCAACGTTTAAGAAAATGTTGGTATATAGAGGATATGACGACGTTTATGTCAGAGCGTTGCAAAATTCCCGATGTTTTCATAAAACTGTCAAATATTTGGTGACGTTTGACGCAATCGTTGAAAAATCACGACATTTATTTAAGAAACGTGGGTTATAACTATCGTTTTTAAAAAAAACTTCGATTCTCTTAATTCACACTTCCCTCTGAAATCCTCCACTAATTTCGCGCGTCTGAGACTTTCCACTTCCCTTCACATTTTTCTTTCCTTCCAAAACTCTCCACTACTTTTCCTATTTGACATTTTTTCGGCCCCTTGAAAACCTAAGTCTGTTATTCAAATCTGCAATTCCTTAAAGAATCGTTTCGAGTGTGTGATTCCTTGAACAAGAGCCAGAGTTTACCTCCAAAACCTTGAAGCAGGTTTATGATTCCTTGAACTAGAACCAAATATTTCTTATGTATTTTTTATATCACACTAGGTTTCTTCACCATAACTTGGTTTTTAATCATTATATTATTAGAAGAATTTATCATTGAAAAAAGAGGCGTGTAAAAAAAATCTTCAATACACACATAATAAGGTTGTGTTTAAATTGAAAAATGATTGATTTGTTTAATCTTTGTAAAAAATTAGAAAAAAAATCAAGGAAAAAGGGCTGAGTGGAGATTTAAATTATGTGAAAATAAGGAAATAAGAGAGCATCTCAAGAAGACATCATTTATCATACACAAATTTTTAGCTTTTCATAAAATGACCTGTTTTTCTATCAAAAATATAAATAAAATGATCAATTTTTTTAACATTGTGGTCAAACGAATCTCAATGTAAATAAACAAATTTCAATGTGACCAATTAGTTGAATTTTTCGTAATGTTTGTGAAGGAGCAAGTTGATCGGGTAAGTTGATGATGGCTTCACCATTACCATTAAATTAAATCTCAATGTAATATTGTACAAGGGTATGTAAGGTACACAAAAATATGAGAACTTTATGCCTTTTGGCTTTATGTAATAGTAGATTTTTCGTAGTTGCTGCATTATTTTGCTGTGTGAGCCAATGTAACTATTTGGAAATTAATCTTTTTAAATTAGACATCAATATGTTGAACTTGTGTTGATAGAACTAATTTATGAGGTTCTCTATGTCGAAATTTGTGAAAGTGATTTATTTGTGGCTCAATTTGGTTATTGTTGGTGTTGTTGAGTTTAATTTTAAATGTTAAAACAGGTTGGTTTCATGAATAAATAAAAGCAACTCTGTCGATTTTTTTTTTCAAATTTACAAGTGTGTTGAAAACGAATACCACGACTTTTATTTATGGTTTGTAAAATCTGCGTGTAACCATGCCTACATTGTGAGGATTATGTTTTTTATTTGGGTCGGGTAGCAAACTTCACAAGCT
This sequence comes from Sambucus nigra, assembly GCA_949130495.1. Classification (NCBI taxonomy): domain Eukaryota; kingdom Viridiplantae; phylum Streptophyta; class Magnoliopsida; order Dipsacales; family Adoxaceae; genus Sambucus; species Sambucus nigra. The sequence goes on from OX422212.1 coordinate 103,016,840, forward strand.
ATATGATAATATGTTTTGCCAATATATTCTATTTTTTTGGTACTTTTATAATTGAAAATTTATTTTGTAATATATATCAATGTTTTTCGGTTTACTCATACAAGTTGTTGATTTGAAAATATTGAATCTAATTATTCTTTCTTCCAATTTTTCCCTTGTTCAAATTTAGGAGTGGATAACGACGAATAAGGCAAAAAATACTAACTAATCGAAAAGTTTGACTTGGGAAGTAAGTCCCTAACCACTTTTCATTTTTCTTTTGTGCATATCACTTTTACATTGGCTTATTTAGTTTTTAATACTTATTTTATTTCCTTTTGCAGGTGGTTTTGTCATCTCACAGTCATGGATATATTTTTGACTATTTTGAATATTACTCTAGCATTTTTTATGATAGTTTATTTTCATATTTTATTTGGAATGTTTTGGTACAATTTTCTTATCTTATTAGTAGATAGCTTGTTTGGGATGGTTGAAGATACACTTTCTTCATTTTGTTTTGGGATGATTGGTTATTATAGTTCCTAGTTTTCTTTGGTTGATTGACAATGTGTTGATGAATTGATTATAATAATAATGATGTCTCCTTGAATATATATTTAGTTTGGAAAATTTGAGGTTATCATCTAAAGTTAAAAGTAGGCAATAAATTTATAATTCATGTTCCAATTTTTATATTATATGGTCGTTCTTTACAAAAAAATGTTGGATTATAATATGGGAAAAGTTAGTTAACATTACGATGTTTTTAAGCAATGATGAAAAGTGTTTGTTAATATATATTTTAAAATTCCCGAAGCTTTTGGAGAAATGTTGACCACAACCTAACATTTTTTCGAAAAGGTTTTAAACATACCACTAGGGTAAGGAAAATTCCCGACGGTTGAAAATCATCGCAGAAAACATCGTAAACATATACCCGATGTTTTTAATAAATGATGTATATTTCCCGACTGTGGCTATTCCGACGTCTTTCAAAAATGTCGAGAATACTTTTCCCAACGTTTTTAGAGTTTATGACGATGCTTATAAAACATCGCTAGAGCTAAGTTTTCTTGTAACCAACTGTTTCACTTTAGTAATATCTTTCCTTCAATCTTCTCTTTGTCATTCGTTCTTTGTTGTTCTTTAGTGAGATATATATTATTTCCTTCTTCTTTATCTCCTTCTTTGGCTTTATTTCATTTCGATAATGGTGTACATCGTTGATGAGGATTCTTTAGAATAATTTAGGAAAAAATGAAAAATACCTAACTAAGTATCTCTAGAAATAGTAAGAGGCCTTGTAGATGTATTATCATTAGATGGGGGTCACTAGATCCCCAATATATTTATTGTAGTGTGTGGAATAATTTTTTTCCCAAACCATTTATACCTTGAATTATGTCAGTATTTTGATATGGTACTTGCAAGATTAGCCCCCCAACACTTTGAGGGTTATTAATGCGGTCCATTGTTTAAATAAACTTCATAGGACCCACATTGGGATTTTTGAATTGATGTATTGTTATAAGTGGGGAACAACAAGATACAATACATATTACTTGAAGACTGGGTAGGCCAATAAGGATTCAGTAGTTAATTTTCCTAATTACAATAAGGATTAATAGGATTACAAAGTCGTGGTTAAGAACTGGTAGCATGCCCCCTTCCTAAGGAGGTGAAATACACTAGTCCCAAATGCCCCTAGGAAGGGGTGGCATAAATCGGCTAACATTTTGAATTTTATTTTTCATCAATGCCTACTAACTATTTGATAATATGTCAACTAACGGTTCTTCTTGTATTCTTGCAAAGGAAAGTAAGAAGATGTGTCCTAAAGATTCTGAGGTCAACTTTGACGAGTTGAACTTATTGTGGTCAATTAATCAGAGAATAAAGGAGGAGCACCCTAGATCTACCTTTGTGTTACTAGAATATAAGATCTCTACCACATACTTTGTGGCCCAACCAACTTATATTGTACCTTTAGCTCTAATCAATTTAGACGAGGAGCCTGTTTTAACCTCTTTTGTGGCTGAGTCTCTTGGAGCAGATAAGGAATCGGCATTAGGAGGAACGTCATCCTCCTTTGAGTCATTTGACTTCAACACTATCAAAACTTCACCCGCTGTTGAAATATGAAAGACAAGAGTTCTCAACTTGATGGCTAGTTTGCTTTCTCCACCACCCAAGAAGACCATTGCTACTGACAAATGGCCCTTGGTTCTTAATATTGAATAGGTCAAGACTATAAAGCCTCAATTTAAGATATTGAAGAGAGGACCAGCTATTCAACAAGAATTAGTCTAAAAAAGCTCAGTTGGCCAAGATGTTACTGAGTCTGCCTCAGTAACAGTGAACCTTGGGCTAGCCTGGGGGTAAATTCATGTTGGGGTTCTCTCAGCTAACAGACCGACGATAACCCCCTATCCAAATCCCGTCTGTTGGAGAGGGCGAATCAAAATTTAGCATTGGTAAAAATTTTTTACCCTTTGTCTAATTTTATTAATTTCCTACTTAGTATGTGTGATAATGATTTTATTGGTAGGAGAAGACTTTGAAGGCTGAAGGGATGACCAGTTAAGGTCATCATCGGCTAATGTGAAAGAATCCTTTAAAGGCTTAAAGAAGTCTCTGAAGGACTCTAAGGAAGTATATGAGAGAGATAAAAAATAATGGTAGGAGAATCTCAAGCAGACTAAAAATAAAGTGACGATAGCCGAGGATAAGGTGAATACTACTGAGGATATGACAGCTAACTCAAAATTGAGGTGGCTGCTGAGAAAAATAAGTTCTAGGAGTTGAAGGCTTGGAGAAAGAACGAAAATGAATATGACTTCAATAGGTGATGGGATAAAGCCTTTGCAGCAGCTGCTATTGAAATAGAGTTAATAAAGAAGGTGTCCCTTATGAATGGATGGACTTCTACCTTAAAGAAGGTGGTCCTACTGCCAACTCGAGTTTATTTCAGAGGCATGATCCTGGTACCCCCTAACCTAGAAGAGGAGATTGATGATGAAGAAGGAACATGTGAATCCTCCTTAGTGCCTATGATTGGTAATGAACTCATCCTCCCAGAGGTAGAAGCAAAGGAAACCGAGAAGGTGTAAATATTTTCAAGTCTGATGAACCGCTCTATCTTATGTCTCTTTTCTTTGAAGTTTGCTTTTATTCCTTTTCTTTTTATTGTAATGGAACAGTCCACTGTAACACATTCCTTGGCTATGAATCAAAAGTTTTCGTTCGTCAACTTGTTATCTTTTACTTTTAATTATACTTTATCATTCAGCTTGGTCAGGTTTATTGTTCTTATACTATTATTTTTCATTTTAATGCCAAGAAAAATGCCATTATATCTACTGAGACTAATTTATTAAGAAGTATCAATAGCTTGTTTGGTGCTGGACATGTAGGTCTGACTGAGACTTAACTGGAAGAGTTGCTCAGCGTGGATGCTTCAGACCAAGTAAAGGAGGCCTATGTTCAAGTCTATTTGATAAAGTTGTGGCGAATAATATGGCCTACTATGAAATAATTGAGCAACTTTAAAACGATCATAATCTTTCTCAGGGTTTACTCCATTCTTACTATGAGGCCAAGTTTGAAGCCTTGAGTACTAGTTGGGGCTTTGACAAGAACCTTCAAAAAATTACGTCAAATTTTAGGAAGAAGGAGTTCCTATTGAATAGTGATGTAGAAAGTTATTTAGACATTGTTAATCTTCTTAAAAAATAAAACAACAATTTAAGGAATGAGTTATATAGTTTGAAGAAATATGCTGAAGTTGTGTAAAGTGAAGGTGCTTATTTCTTGGAGATTGAAAATCCTAGACTAATGGAAGAATTTGAAAAATTGAATAAGACGAAGAATAAGTAAAAGAAGAAGAAGAATGTAATACCCCGTAATTTTATGGCTTTTCATTATGAGATTCATTAAATGAAATTGCTTTTAATTGTGGGATTAATTAAATTAATTTGGGATAATTAATTAGAAATTAATTCAGATTTAAATAACTAGCGAGACGAGAGCTAGTATTTAAATATGATAATAATGTTTAATATTATTGAGTGATTATGGTAATATGTGATTATTGAATTTATTAAAATTGTCGTGAGTTAAAGATACGACAGTTTCGGTAATTAAGTTGGGACGCGCGTGTCAGTCGTGTCAGGGCCCAATCTAATGGATTTAAAAGTATTTTATCTTTATGTCATCTGTAAGATTATTTTGAGTGCGTCAACGTAGCCAGAAGGGTCGAGATTGTTAGAAAACACTAGCCGAGAGTTTAGTTTGGGTCCTGGGGCATTCTTAGGCCCAACCAGCAACTCGAGAGGGTATTTTAGTCATTCCTATTTTTGGTGAATAGTGACCTACAAAAATTGGAGATATTAATCAGTCAACAGTTATAATTATTAGGGACATTATTTGTTAAAAAGAGAGAGAGTAACGTGAGAGGAAAAAAAAGGGTTTCAGGAGAATTCCAAGGATTTCCAAGGCAAAACAACCACCACCATCGTTGGATTTGTGACCAGAAAGACAGGGAGAGCCAACCAATACTGTCAATAACGGATCAGAACTTCAAATCATAGGCAAGTGATTTATCTTGCAAATATTCAAAGCATATATTTTACATGATAGTTTAGATTTGATGATTTATCATAAATAAGTGAATAAATTATGAAATTGGAGAATTAAACATTGAATATGGGTAGGCTTCATGTAGATAAACTTCTGGGTATATACTAGTTATGAAACCATGATCCATGCATAGGAAATTGTGAATTTATATTGAGTTATATGAAGATCTTGAAGGAAATAGAAGAAATAGGGTTTTTATAAAAATTGGGTGTTTTGATTCAAGAAACTGATGATTCATGATGATTTAATGATTCTAGTACGTTAAAGAGGATGCTAATATGTTAATAGGATGATTAGTGAACTTTCTTGGGAGTTTGGGACGTTGTAATTAAGAATTAGAAGTGTAAAAAGGAAGAAACTCATAACTGTTTAAGAGAATCTGGGAGATTACCTGCTTGATCGATCGATCGATCCAAGAATGTCGATCGATCGATGATAGATCGATCGATCCTTTTCGTCGATCGATCGACCTCTCCTGATTTTTGGCAATTTTTTGCCTTTAAGGTTTAATAAAAATTCCAAAGTCGATATTGATTCTTATGGTGATTAATATAATATTATGGGACTTAGTTAAGGTTAGTAGGGTCTTAGTTATTGCCGAAAAATGTTATAACTTATGGGATTGAGTGTTATAATTACGAATGGTTACCGAGTGAGGACGGTTTGAGATTTTTTGATTTTGGGACTGAAAGTGGAATGAAAGATAATTTAAGGGATTTTATATTTACTGAGATACCTTTAGGAACAAATGGGAGACCTAGTATTCACTTGGGATAGGTATAGGTACCCGAATCTGTATGACGAGACTTGTCGCGTTAAATAAATATTACGTAGAATATCCGGAACGTAAATATTGTGGGTGAGATTTAATATATATAGGGGAGGAGTATACCTATATTGAAAATGTATATACTGGTTGTGTGATTTTCTAGTATATGGATTATTGTGTATATAACATACCTACCATACTTGCTATCACGGGAGGTCATTCGTAAGAGGATAGTCTGGTCTCGATGTGACCTTCGGGAGGACTTTAGATTGATACCTCAGAACATAGGACTTCGAAGGCCCTATCGCTGAATGGATAAGTCTACTGACCTTGGGAGCGTAGGTATGTGAGTGACCCATGGGCATGTGAACTATGTTCGCCTCCACTATGTGTGATTTTTATTGAAATGACTCCTGAGTGATTCGAAACTTGTGATCCTCACGTACGTGATGTACCGAAATTCGATAGCAAAGTATGAGGGCATTGTAGGTTCTATCCTTGTGGGGTGCCTGATTTGTTTATGAGATATTATACTGGTGTATATATGTATACTTGTGATAGTTCTGTTGTGTTGCTTAGTATATGTGAATATCTAAGATATTTGAATGGGTTAAGAATGTGAAAAAGTTTTATTAACACTTGAGATAAGTAATTTAATGAATGTGAATATGGGTTATGAATATGTTTTGTTTAGGTGTTTTGAATAGATACCCTATGGTAGAATGCTAACGCAGTAGTGGTACAGACTAGTTAGTTAGCGGCATAACTACGATGGGTTAAGGGCATACGTTAGGCGTGCACATTAGTTGAGAGGTGAGAAATTCATGTGAGAGCACGCAACTAACATGTTTATAATATGTGTTATTTATTTGTAATTTAAATACTTGCTATATTTGAAACTGTTTTCACCTCGGGCTCTGACCCGTTTTCTTCCAAATCTATTTTGTATTGTAAAAGCATTTTAGGTGCCCAGTCACAGGGACGCCAAGCATAGGAGATTCATTCTTCTGACGTGTTGTAGATGTTGTGGAAGCTATAGGATCTTAACATTAGACGACTCCATATTTATCATTGATTCCTTCAGAAGCATTTGTATCAGTTAGGGGATGTCGTCCATTCCTTCTTAGAGGTTGTAGTTACATACTTTCTTCATTTCAGATATTGGTTTATTGAGACTCTTGTGTTGGGACTTTACTTACTCTGGTATTATTATTGTGGGGGTGTTTACTCCAAACTCAGTTTATTTCATTTCGTTGGTTATTCGTATGAGATTTTTTATGTGATTAATGGTTGTTGATTTAATTACTTGGTTAATGTTAACTTAATTAATAAAAATTTGGCATCTCTCTTTTTAAATATTGGGTGGCTAGTAATAAATTAAATATTTTCGACAGTGATGCTAAGACTGAACCAACTTGATATTATGTATTAATTTCATAAAGGAGTAGTTACCCGGTATTTAATTAGACGGGGTGTCACAAAGAAGAAGAAGAAGAAGAAGAAGAAGAAGAAGAAGAAGAAGAAGAAGAAGAAGAAGAAGAAGAAGAAGAAGAAGAAGAAGAAGAAGTAGACCAAATCTATACAATCTTCTGGGCAGGTGATCGTTGCTCGACCTACTACAGAGGAATAAAGAACCTAGAAAACTTTGGCCGACCAGGTAAATTTGTTGAAGGATAAAAATAAAACTATCAAAAAGCTCCAAGGCTGAGTGGATCAATTAACTTTTCACTTCCATAAACAACCTAAAGTTGTCTAAATGGACAGATATGATGAGGATGTAACTCATATGGAGGATCAATTGGAATAGTCTCATCGGGAAGGTTATAAGTGGGTATGGATAAATGTGATGACACTGTTAAAGGTGGATAAAAAGAGTGAATTGTGGCATTGTAATTATCCAAACATGTTGGATTACCCTGAACCTCCGTTCAAAATTAATGCCAAGTGGATTTCGACTGATGTCATTCCCCAAAGCTTGGTGATAAAGTGTCTGGGAGATTATGGTCTTCATGGTGAAGATTCTTACATTAGTCCGTTTCATTTTCTAGATCGGCTGAGCACTAGTGGTCGTAATAAATTGAGAGACTTTAGGAATACTACTCTGATGAGTACTCTTGATATTCCTCCAGCAGGGATGGATAAATGTGATGGTAAATGCCCAATGTAATGATTTTGTTATTCCTTGTCATCACCTAAATCTATTTCAATATGATCTCTATATTTGTCTTCTATAAAAGTTTATTGAAATGAAAAAGACTTCTTTTGAATACATATTTGTCTATGTATTTTAGTCTTTGCTTAATAAGTAACCTTTTTTATTAGTAGATTGGATATGTAATTGACCAACCTGCTTTATTGATCTATGTATGCTCAAGTTATGAGCTTAATTTATTGGGCCTTAGGTTTTAGTAATGCACTTAGGTAAAATGAATCTTTGTCATTTTTAGGGCTAAGTGTTTGCATTAGTTATCATTGCTGACCAAATGTATTAGGACTATAGGTATTTCTTGAATTTAACTTGGTCGGGTAAAACTTCCAATTTTTTACTTTAAGTCATACATGAAGTTTCAGAGACTTCTTGTTTGTGACTTGTCAAAGACAAAGTCATACATAATGTCTACTTCTTTTTTTTGAAGTTAAAAAAGTTTGTTGGGGAATGTACCATCACCGTACACCGAAAAAAACAAAAAGGAATCATAATTGACTAGAAATCACAACTTTATTAAATTGGATAAAACGATTACATCAAACACGTAACAAATCTACTGATAATATTTCCGGAGATTATCGGTATTCCATGGATTCTTAAATTATTCTCCTTCAAGTGTCTCTAGGCGATAAGTTCATAGTCGGACAACTGTCGATATACGATAAGGACCATGCCATTTTGCTTCCAACTTATTTCCCTTATGGATGGCCCTCTTAAGGACATAGCCTCCCCTTTCAAGTTGGTCGGCTTGACCCTTCTGTTGTAAAATATAGTAGTTCTTTGTTGATAAGAAGCTACTCGGAGTGCAACATCCTCCTTGACTTTCTCAATCAAGTCTAAATTTTATTGGTGACCTCTGTTTGGCCATTACACTATGGGTGTCCAGGTGTAGAGTGAAGTTTCTGAATCTTGTACTGAATGAAATACTCCTTAAATTAATCATTATTGAACTAAATGTCGTGATAAATTATTAAGGCGTATGAAATTTCGTACCTACATATGATATGTTTCTAGATGAACTGGGAAACTCTTTTGTAAGGAGTTTCAACTAACAGCTTAGCCTCCACCCATTTTGTAAAGTAATCCATTGCCACCACCAAGTACTTGAACCTTCCTTTGGTCTTCAATAATGGGCCAACCAACTTAATTCCCTAGATAGCAAAAGGCCAAGGAGAAGTAATCGGAGTTAAAGAAACCCTCGATGTTCAATAGATTGCCACCAATTTCTAGCACTTATCACACATTTTGACAAAAAAATACAGTCTGCTCTTGTAGTCGGCCAATAGTATCCTTTTATAGCCATCCTTCGTACCCATGATCACTCTACTGAATGATCCTCATAGGAGCCTTGATGTACCTATCTGATCAAATTCGATACCATTACGGGGTGCACACACCGAAGTAGTGAAACGGTGTATCCCCATTTATATAAGACTCCTCACTCTAGCACATAATTATCTACCTTGTACCTTAACTTCCTGGTGCCTTTTAGGTCAGTATGTAATATAACTTTGTCAATGTAACTTCTAATAGGATCCATCCATGAGGGTCTTAAATCCACCGTAATAAAACTGATCATAGCTTTCACATCAACACTTTTGTGTGCAAGAATTTCCATAATAATGGTTATCCCGAGTTCTATTCTAGTCATTGAAGCTATCCGAGCAAGTGCATCTTCTCGGGCATTCTCTATCCTTGGTATTCTGACCATTTTGACAACAGTAAACTTATAGAGGAATTTTATAGTTTTAGACAGATACTTTATCATGAGATCTCCCTTTACTCTATATATTTTAAGTACTTGGTTAATAATAAGTTGAGAATCACTATGTTCCATAACTTGCTCGACCCTTGGTGATAAGGATAACTTTAAGCCTGTAATTCATGCTTCGCACTCTACTTCATTGTTGGAGGCCTAAAATTGAAAATGAAGTGCATATTCCACATCAATGTCGTTTGGAGTATTGATGATAGGGTCGGCTCCACTACTACTGGCACATGAGGATTCGTCTACATACAACTTCCAAACTTGAATGTCATAGTTAAAGCTCTCCTCAGATAATACTCATTGTTGGAATATTTTTTTAGTTTGCTCATTGTACCGTTGAGCCATCTCTTGGGGAGTTGATTTTCAGTTTTATCTGCGACCAATTCATTTTTCTTTGGAGCGAAGCTTTCTTCTAAGGAAGTATGCTCGACAAGCAAACTTGATTTATTGATCATTTCTAGATACATTAATTTAGCAATAAAATCTTCTATGACCTTTCCCTTCAGAGCAGTTCTCAGTTTATAAATGATTTCGTATTCTTCTAGCTCTAGTTCTCAGGACATTAATCTCCCTAATTTTTCTATTTTGTGAAGCACCCGGTGCAGAGATAAATTTGTGTATACCACAATGTTATGGGCTTGAAAGTGGAGCTTCATACTCCTTAAAGATTCAATAAGAGCAAGGGCTAGATTTTCAGATATGGATATTTAATTTCTGCTCCTCTGAATACTTTGCTAGTATAATACACCAGTTCTGAACTCCATTTTCTAATCTAACAAATGTTGAGCTAACAGTGGAATTTGAGACGGAGAAATAGTGATACAATTTCTCCCCCAGAATTGGTCAGAAGAGCAGTGGTGGAGATCTCAAATACTTCTTCAAATCCTGAAAATCATTTTCACATTTCTCATTCCAATTGAAGGTTTTCCTAAGCACTTTAAAGAATGGTAGGCATTTGTTAGTAACTCGGGACACAAATTGGTTTAAGGAAACCACTCTTCCCATTAATTTTTTTGCATCCTTATTTCATGTTGGAGATTTCATATCAATGAATGCCTTTATTTTATCTGTGTTGGATTTAATTCCTCTCTGATTCACAATGAAGCCCAGGAACATTCCATCTTGTACGCCGAACACACACTTGGTCGGGTTGAGCTTGATTTGATATTTCTCTAACTGATCGAACGTCTGACTCATGTCTTTAATGTGGATGACATCTACTTTTCTCTTAGTAAGCATGTCGTCCACATACACTTCCATGTTCTTCCCTATTTTTTTCTTCAAAAACTTTGTTTAATAGCCTTTGGTATGTTGCTCCAGCTTTTTTAAGTCCAAAAGGCATAACGTTGTAGCAGTAAGTACCTCGGATGGTGAACAAAGATGTTCTTTCTTTATCCTCTGATTTTATTTTGATCTAGTTATAACATGATTATGCATCCATAAAGCTTAGCAACTCGTGACCTGCTGTTGCATCTACCAATTGATCAATCCTTATTAAAGGAAAATGATCTTTTGGGCATGCATTATTGAGGTCAATAAAATCCACACACATTCGCCATTTGTTAGTGTTCTTCTTGACCATCACTACGTTGTCCAACCAATCATGATATTTGACACCTTTAATGAAATGAGCTTTCTGTAATTTCTTTACTTTATCCTGGATAGCCATATTTTTCTCAGGGCTAAATACCCTATGCTTTTGCTTGATCGACTTGGCATCTTTGTTGATGTTAAGTTCATGGCATATGAAGTTTGGATTGCTTCTAGGCATATCCTCATGGATCCATGAAAACACGCTTTGCATATCTCTAAAGAATGTAATTAATTCCTGTTTGATGGATGGTGCTAGGTTTGAGCAGATCTGGGTGGTCCTCTCTGACTTTTCAACATCTAGTATGATGGTTTTGGTGGCTTCTATGACCTTCCCTTTGATTAAATTAGCCTCCTCTCGGGGGTCCAAAGTGTTGATTTTGTAGGTGGTGGTTCTCTTCTGGACTTCCTGTTGGTCAGCTAAAGTATAGTAGCACTCTTTAGCCTCCACTTGGTTGCCTTTTTACTACACAGACCCCATAGTGAGTGAGGAACTTCATACACTGGTGAACTATAGATGACACTGCTTCGAATTTTTTCATTCCAACTTTGCCAAGGATTATGTTATATGCTAAGGGAATGTTTTTCTCTAAGACGATCAATACTTCTAATTTGACAGTTCCCAAAGGATAAGCCTTTTTTCGAAGAAACAAATTAAGGGCCTCTGATAAGGTTCTAGTTTGTTGTCTCGTAACCCCCAGGTTGTTAAAGCAATTATAGAACATAACATATATTTAACTATTATAATCCAAAACAATTCTTGAAACCTTTGCATGATGCACCCGAGAGGTAACGATTAGAGGGTCGTTGTGAGGGTAGAGCACTCCTGATAAGTCATTCTTGAAGAAGTTGATGACCAGCTTATCTTTATTCACTTTATGGGTCGACCATTAGGTTAACTTACCTAATGTAGGAATAAGCTTTGGCCTCATTTAAATAGGCCTTTATCTCGGCAACTTCATCTTTAGCTCCAGCATCTCCTCCTGCAAGGATTTTGATCTTCTTCTCATATCCCGACCTTAAGCTCGGTCAACAAACTTGGTCAGTTTTTCTCGACGAATGAGAGACTCAATTTCATTCTTCAAGGAAATGCAATTATTGGTGGTATGCACATGGCCTTTATGAAAGTCACCTCCCTCCGGTTGGGAGCTGACTTTAATTTCCCAGGCCACTTCAAGTCTTTAGTTCCCTTAATCTCCTCCGAGATGTGATGCACACCTATAGTGATTGGAGTATATTTCTCATACTTCTTAGGCTTCTGGACCTTATTATCTTTTTATTCCTTCTTATTAGAGCTCTTTTGGCAATCAGATTTTGTCCCCGGGGCTTCATTGGAAGCCATAGCTTCTTTGACATTTGTGATTTTAGCAGCCTTTACCATCAGTTCAGTCATGGTCTTTGGAGGTTCTTTAGCCAATGCATAATGAAGCCTTTTAGGAAGCTTGCCACTCATTAAGGTTGTCATGATAGTTTTTTCTTCATAATCTACCACTATAAATTTCTCATTATTGAAGCAAGTATATATTCTCGAATAGTTTCTCCGGGTTGCTACGAACAATAAATATATGGGCTACCCTCTTGATTGGATTTTTCCAAAGACAAAATTATTGATGAATAGTTAGACGACCTGATGAAAATTGGAAATTTATCCCCAGGGTAAATTATTATTCTAGATTTGGATTGGACTAGTGATCATACTTAAGAAATCTCGGCACCGCATCTAGTCAGGAACATAATAAATATCAGCAGCTACCTAGTATTATTTAACATAAAGGACTGGATCAATTTTGTCGTCATACTTAGGTGTAACCACTGGTGGCTTAAATTTGGAGGGTGTAGGGAAAGCGACAATAGCTGGAATGAAGGTAAATCCTTTCACAAAACTCCTTCACAGAGAATTCTTGGTCTTAGCCATCTCTCCCAAATGATCTTCCAATCACTGTATTGATACCTTCCAAGAATGATCTTCTGATTTGGACTTGGTCGAGGAAGCTTTAATGGCCTTACTGTGCATTTGTGTTGAGCTCTCTTCTTGAAAAGTCTGCTTGGCATGCACAGATCCTCGGATGTTAGCTCTAGTCCTAATTGATCCTTCCTAATACTCGTGGGATCGGATCGGTTCTCTATAATGGCTTTAGGTTGCTTGGGGGTCTAGACAATCCAAAGCAGAGTCTTTGCTCAATCATTCCAACACGCTCGACCTCTTAGAAGTGAAAGACCGACCATTATAGTAATCAGATACAGGAAGACTTAAAATATCTACTTCTCTCATTTCGGGGAGGAGGAGGAAGCATCTCCCTCTGGGATGATGCGGTAGTATACTTATCCTACAATGTTTGAGCTAATTTCCTTATTATCTTTTGCATTGCTTTTTGCCCTTTGACGAGATTGATTAAGATTCCTTGAAAATCTACTACGTTAGGAGGAAAAGATGGATCAAGTGTGTTGCCACAGCCGTAAGGTTTCTTTTAGGAACGTTCGTCGTCCTTTAGAATTCTTCCAAAAGGGAACAACTGAATATGATTAATAGGTAATAATAACTAGCGGTCAGTCCCACAGACGGCGCTATGTCAAAAATTAGTGTAGATTTTATCTTAGTTACGAAATGCCAATTTTGTAATCACAGATAATTATTTGAGTAATGATAATGAAAATAAACAAGACAACAAGTAACAACAAAGATTTTTAATGTGTCTCAACTAAGGGAAAGCCTACATCCACGGTTATGGTATTACCGTTGAGGGTAGTTGCATAGAACTTTGAGTTGTTTTTCTTTTGCACAATTAACTTATCCTTTGAGCTAAATGAAATGATATATTTATAGTGGTCCTATAAACTAAGGGGTGGAATGCCTTTATATATTCAAGCATTTACACCTATACACAATAAATGAGACTATTGATCTTCTAGGGCACATGTAGAATGACTATTGATAATTCCCATATTAGTGACCTTTCTTCTTCTTGATGATTCATCTTCTTAAGTTGGTCGATCAGTATGCCAACAAAGTATTTCTGGATCCGATCAAGTGTAAATAAAATACTAAGATTTATACTTATGAGGACAGGTGTCCTGATATCATTGATCCATATGGCATGAATAATTTTACCCACAATAGTCACCAATCATTATTTTGATATAAAAGTTAATGGTTGAACCCAAAATGGCTAAATCATATGCATGGTTGTTGTTTGCTCGGGGAAACTGTTGAATATTAACTTTCTTAAACTTGTCTACCAGATCCTGGGTAACCTATAAGTATGCTAACATTCATTATTCTTTGGCATTATAGTCTCCTGGTAATTGATTAGAATCCACCCTCGAGTTACATAATACGTCAAGGTGGTTTGCACTGATGGATAGGGCTATCTTCAATCCGGTGATGAAAGCTTCATATTCGGTCTCATTAATAGATGCCTCAAAGATAAATCTTATTCCTTACTCGAGCATGGTTTTTTCTGAAGTTATGAGGACAATTACCACTCATTACCTTTTCAAGTTGGAAGCCTAATTGACATAGAGCATTTACTTGTTGTGTTGGTCAAACTCATCAGCACTGATTTGGTCGATGGTTTTCCCTTTGACGGTCTCCAGCCCTCCGATAAACTCAATGATGAAATATGTTAAAACCTTCCTTTTTATCTAATTCCTTGGTCGATAGTGGGTGTCAAACCTCCCCAGTTTCACCGACCATTTGAACATCCTTTCAAAGAGGTCGACCTTTCAGAGGACAGCCTTGAGTGAAAAAGAGATGATTACTATGACTGAGTATTCTTCAAAATAGTATTTTAATTTTCGTAAGGTGATCACTAGAGAGTAATATAGCTTCTCTAGAAGAAGGTAGAACTTCTCGGCATCCAATAACATCTTGCTAACATAATAGATTGGGTATGGTGTCCCTATTTTTGTACATATTATATCCTAGCTAACTGTATGGACAAACACCGCAGGATATATACAAACATGATCTCCCAAATTTGGGACAGCGAGAAGGTGTGGTCGGCTTAAATAAAGATTGACTCCTTCTAATGCCTTTGAGCATTCTTTATTCCAGGCTAGGCCATTCCTTTTCTTTAAGAGATGAAATAATGGTCGACACTTCTTAGAGGACTTAGAAATGAAGCGGTTGAGCTCCACTAATATTCTAGTCAATTTTTGAAAGTATCTGACTATTTTTAGTGACTGAACATTATTAATCGCCTCAATCTGACTATTTGTTCATGGTTAAATGTAGCATCGACCAACTGGTTAATCTTTAGTAGAGGAAACTGTCTTTAGGACAGGTTTTGTTCAAGTCGGTAAAGTCTATATAGACTCTCCACTTCCCATTACTCTTTTTATGACAACTAGGTTAGATAGATAACGCAACCATAAATGTGTATCTAGTTTGCATGCTATATAGGCTCAAGTGAAAGCCTGTTGCTCAAGTAATAATCACTCTAAGTTGGGGTCAAATCCTCAGGGAAATAAGACAAGAAAATTGTAACGACATTTGGAAAAACGGAGAATCCTAACTTAACTCTAAAAAAAATGAAAAGATACTTTGAAGGGGAGACTAACTATGAACTAAATGCGGATTTAAATTAACGACCGACTAAAATAAGTTCTAATGCAATGCAATTAAGCTAATTAACCTAATAGAGATGGAAAGTGTATAAAAAACTTAACTGCAAATGAGAACAATAGGTTGGGTTGCAATCCCCCACATCCTAGTAATTCACCTTGTAGGATACTAGATTTCGGAATTGGAACCTTAAATGAACCCGGACTTTATTAACCTAAGCATTACATATACGAAGGAATATATCCCTCATCATACGAAATCAAAGGTAAGAATAAAGAGATGTCATATTAATTAACATGCGCTCTGCACTCTTAATCTCGGTTACCTAGGGCAAACGAGATCAAAAGTCCTATGACGGTTGCGATAGTTAAACAACACGATTCCTTTGAGAATGAATTCAAAAATCTATTTCCAATTATGATAAATTACATCGGGTGGGGTTCATGCACCCCAACCCTTAAAAGTTTAGCCAGACATGATTAAATGAAGAAAAACATCAACTTTAGAATTAAAAGAAATCATGATTGCCATGGAAGAGAATGACAAGAACAATATTTGTTTTGATATTGCAACTAAGAATTGGGAATTAATTAACTAAATAAGGAAGACATTATTTTAAATGAAATGAAATTACTTGAATTCAATGAATCTCGAAATAAAATCTGAATCTTGCAATAAAGCTTCAAACTAGGATTTGCAATATAGGGGAGATAGCTTTCTCTCTCTCAAAACCTCACTAAAAATTAAATATTTTCAAACTACCCTCTTGTCTAACAATAACTAGAATTAAAATACATCACGAAAAATTAGGAGTTGTAGTTGAGTCAAACTCTAAATTCAGAGCTAAATTTCAGAAACTATCTCCACCGGACCGGTCCGACGAGTAATACTAGATCGGTTCGCTGTTGGCCGGATCGATTCGTTTTTTATAATAAACGGATCATTCCGGGGTCTAAAACTGGCCAGTGTACATTTCCCCTTCCGGACCGGTTCATTTTCTCTCATAATCGGATTGGTCCGGTACCTAAAAGTGACCAATGTGTTTTTCTCATTCGGACCGGTTTGTTTTCTCTTATATCCGGTGCGGTTCGGTCCGGTCAGGTCCCAGAATTGTTCCATCTTTATTACTTCATCTTCAAGGCCTCATATCTTCTAGATCGATGATCGGATTGAGGTTCCGTTTCTTCATATGCGCTCGTAGAAGTACAATCTTCATTTTTCATGTTGGACCCTCTTCCGAATTCTTGATGTAAGTTGACCTTTCTGTCCTTTGACTTTCCTTCCTTGCCTGATTCCTATGCTTTGGATTCTTCTTGTCTTTACTTAGCATTAAATACCTGTAAATATCATGAAAAATACAAAAAACTTGAAATACTATGTAGAAAGGTCAGTGACATATAAATGAGATAAATCAATATGAATTACATTATTCGAGGTGCGAAAGGCTACTAAATAAGGGGATAAATTCGGAAGAATTTATGCCTAATCAAACCCCGTTAACTTAGAACTTTGTGCATACCGAGCAATGTATTAGAATCCAACTAAGGGTCAACTCTCGAAATACATTTTATTAGGATAAAATACCACTTTTGCAGGAAAGCGATTGCATTTAGCGCATGCAACAAGCCTTTAAACCCCTTGGTTACCCTAGTCGGACTAGTTGTGTCTCGTGAGGGTTTGCAGTGAATATACCCACAAAATTCGTTTTGACTCAAAGAAATTCAAAATACCTAAAAATTATTTGATTTAAACTTTCGAAAAACAGTTACCATAAATTTGTATTCGTAAGTCTCAATTTATCGTGTGCGTGTACAAAGCCAAAAATTACACCGCAGATTTCCACCGATTTATCATTACGTTACTTTTCCAAAAATTTGTTTTGATTCAATTTTTCACGGGATACTCTCACAAACGAATCACTCGAATTGTGTCTATTTCTATCGGTGTGCATTATGTAAGGAGTAATTGTAATGGAACATGAGTTTACAAACACAGTCATGAAAGATGGACTATTTGAGGTGGAAAGGATCTCATCATTAGAATACGATTATTGGGAAATCGAGAAATATCAGCTCTAATTCACACATTTAATCTCTTTTATTATCTTGCATTCCTTAACTCTCCACACGGTAACCGATGCCGCAATTCGGGCTCGGTTATGACTTTTTCGGTCTTAAAGTGTCTTAGGTAACATGGAAATGGTTGGGAATTTCGGAATTGGAAAATATTGCTTATGATGTCCATTTGTGCTTTTTCGGGCTTTTGCTCATATTTCTCCTCTTTTTCTATTTTTTTTCTATTTTTCACACTTTGCTTTTCTTGCTGTTTTTATTGAGTATACTTTTATTTTTCTTGCCCCTTTTTGTCACACCATTTGGACCTAATTTCTGGATTTTTCACAATTCCAGGCTAAATTTGGGGTTTTTTTGGTTGTCAAACGAAAAGGAAAAATTTATTTGGCTCAAATTGGGTTGTAAAAAGGGTAATTTTTTAGGAATTTTCCTGGCCTATATTTTTGGGTGACAAATGAGGGCCTACTTCATTGTCCAAATTGCTATATACCTTACCATATGCGTCTTGAGATTAATTAAATTTATAGATCTATTTAGCGTATTTTTCAAGACAACATTCCATTTCCCATAACTGATCAAAGTCAAAGAATTGAGATCCTCGACGACCTATTTAAACGCTAAAATGAACTTTTAGTTAACCTTTAACTCAGATTGATTTAAATTCTCACAAAAATAGATAGGCTCGAAATCTCACCGAGTTAATATTCTCCATACTTATTCTTTAAGTCGTTAATTCATGCTCAATTTCCATCCTTAGTCAATTTTGGCTTTGTGCGTTTGGGTTTTTACAAATTTGAGACTTTAAATAAAATTTCAATGATATTTTAGAAAAATTTAAATTCTAATTTTAAATTATTTTGAAGAAAAATATTTTGGCTTTTTCTGAATTTTTAATTTTTTTGGAAATTTTTGAAATTTTCTCATTTTTTTATTTTTTTCGGGCATTTTGGACTTTGTGAACTGTAAAAGCGCAAGCGTACCCCCCCCCCCCCCCCCTAACCTAGGCTTTTTCATAGTCCATATGCAAAAAAAAGGCTAAAAACTAAATAAATGAGAGAACAACAATAAATGAACAAAGTACAAAAATGCAATACATGAAAATAAGCACAAGACACTAAGGGTAGACAATCCAATTTCCATTAAAATATGTAGAAAGCTTACAAAAACTGTGGAAATATGGAAAGAAAAACAGGTCCTAAACATCCCAAAAGCAAACAAACTAATGTGGGGGCTAGTTAGAAGATCTGGGGGCATTGGGATCATAAGGATCATAGAAGTAAGACGGGGGAGGTACACCGAAGGACATTTGAAACATTTGTGCTTGGAGGCGGGGCATCATACTAGTATCGCTTCGATACGCGCATTGGTCATCCGCCCAATTAACGTCATATCACTCGATGAACTCGGAAAGTTTTGTCTCAAGCGTGGTGATGCGCGCACCATAGTCGCTACCCAGAGGCTCAAAATCAGAGTCGTACTCCTCCACATACTCGGGTTCCTCGCCCTCGGCCATGCTCACATCAGCCCCAGCAGCCTCACCCTCTTCGCTTGCATCGTCTGACTCCTCTGACTCGGAATCCTCCTCATACTCCATGGCATCCTCTTGCGCTTGTTCTTGACAGGCATATATAATTGCCCTTTGAATTTGGCTCTTTGTGTGGGTACCCTTCCTAATAGGATTCGGAAGTCGAGGGAACCCACTCGGGCGTTTAATGTCAGAATCCTCTAGTAGGGATGAGATTAATCGGGTGTAGGGAAGTGGGGAGGATCCCTTTTTGTCCAATGAAGTGAAGAAGATGTCTTTGTAGATTGTGTGGGCCAAATTTATCACGGTGGTGGTGTTGAAAAGATGGTAGACGAGTGTAGCTTGGCATGGGCACATAGCCGAGTCGTTTGAAGTTTGAAGGATGTTAACGCACACAATTTGGAAAGTGATCCTCACCTTTTCATTTAGCCTCCCACCAAAAAAATTTCAGCGGCTCGCACTTCGTAGAAATCAACCTCCACACCAGACTAAGGATCCGTAGAAATCATGGACCTCGGCCTCCCATAGTTTGTCAAATGGCTCGGCAAGGTATCGACACCAACCTTGGGCATTGAAGAGGGCGGTGACTGGTGATGTAAATTCATTCTAGAGCACCTGTTGCTCGATGTGCATCTTTCGAGATGGACCAAAAATTTTTTTGGCACCAATCTCGTTCCTTAATGGAGCGGTATGGGAGTTTCATATCACCGTACTCAACAATGGCGGTGGAATTATACTTCTGAGGTAGGGCCATGTTAGTGAGAGGTGTAGGGAAGATGAGAAACTGGGAGAAATAGAGTAAGAGAGGTTTGTGGAGTAGTGTGGATAAGAGGGGGGTAGGAGTGTGTATTTATAAGTGAGGAAGTGGTGGGAAAGGTTGGACTTGGAAGGAAAATGTTTGGGTGGGAAAGGGAGATAAATTTGGAGGGAAATAGGTGGTGATAGGTGTAAGGGATGATTTTGATGGGAATTGGAGAGATTGGGTCGAAGGGGAGGTGAACCTATGGACTATAAGAATTTATAGGAACCGAACCGATCCGAGTTCCCAAGACCGGACCGACTCGAGACTTTTTTATTTCAAATTCCCCAAAAATGAACTTGTCCGGTTGCCCAGGAGCGGACCGGTCCGGTACTGGATTTCACTTGCTTCTCTTCTGCTTTATTTTACTGCACTCTCTCTAAGACTTTTGCGCACCCTCACTCCTCTATCAACATAAATCAACCTATTTCACTCAATTCGTGCTCTGAAATCCTCAATATGCTCCCAATGCATGTTCGCTCAAACCTATCCTATGTGTCATGTACCGATAATCACAACTACCCAAATGAATCTATGAACCTAACCTACGCACACCTAATATACACAAGAGTCACCCCATATGCGTCGAGGGTGCGACGACCTTCTCGTACGACTTACTAAATCCTCATAAATGGGGTTCGATAACCAAATGGTGTCGACCTCTTCAACAAACGCCACTTAGTACGATTTAAGGCATTGTCCATTCACGTTGAAGGTATTTCCCCCTTTTGAATCTTCCAATTCTACAGCTCCATGGGGGAACACCTTTCGAACAACGAATGGTCCAGTCCATTTAGACCGCAACTTACCCAGAAACAAGTGAAGCCTAGAGTTATAGAGAAGTACTTTTTGGTCGAAATGAAACTCCTTGCGGTGGATAATCTTATCATGTGCAAGTTTCATCCATTCTTGTGATATTTTAGCGTTCTCGTACGCGTCATTGCATATCTCCTCTAACTCATTCAACTAAAGCTTGGGGGCTTCACCGACTTTATCCATGTCATAGTTTAACCTCTTTATGTCCCAGTGCGCTTTGTGTTCCAACTCTATGGGAAGATGGTAAGGTTTACCATATACAAAGCGGAATAGGGACATTTAAAGGGGGTTCTTATAAGCAGTTCGATAGTCCCATAGCGAATCATTCAATCAAAGGGACCAATATTTTTGGTTAGGATCGACGGTGTTCTCGAGGATGTTCTTGATTTCTCGATTCGCAAACTCGGCCTGCCCGTTCATTTGTGTGTGATAAGTCGTTACAACCTTGTGAACGACCCCATGCTTTCTCATAAGCATCTCGAATGGCCTGTTGTAGAAATGAGTGCCATTATCCCTAATTATCGCCTTCAAGGCACCAAAGTGATAGAGTATATGTTCCTGCAAGAAACGTATCACCACTTTATTATTATTATTTGTTTTGGTAGTTATGGCTTCCACCCATTTAGAAACGTAGTCTACCGCAACAAGGATGTATAGGTATCCAAAAGTCGGGGGAAAATGACCCATGAAGTCAATGCCCCAGCAGTCCAAAATCTCAATAATGAGTATGGGGGTTAATGGAATCATATCTCGTCGGGTTATAGGCCCCATCCGTTGACACCTATTGTATGATTTGCAACAATACATCCCATAACATTATGGGCCAGTAGGGGCCGTTTTGGAGGATTTTACGACCGTCTTTTTCGTCGAGAAATGTCCTCCACATGCTTCCGAATGACAGAATTGGATGACCTTAGGTATTTCATCATCCCATACACACCGTCAGATGATTTAGTCTGCACAATAATTGAAAAGGAATGGATCGTCATAGAAAAACATATGTGACCAAGTAATGAACCTCTTCTTCTCTTGCGGTGTACAATCGGGAGGGACAAATCCTGTGATAAGATAATTGACTATGTTCACAAACCAGGGGAGAGATGAGGTGGCAAAAAGCGATTCATCCGAGAAATATTCGTCTATGGTTATAGGATTTCTAGGCACATTGGACGAAAGCCGGGATAAATGATCGAAAAAGATATTTTCTACTACTTTCTTGTCTTTAATGGAGAGATCAAACTCTTGTAGGAGTAGGATCCACCTTATGAGACGTGGTTTTACATCTTTCTTTACAAGGAGGTAGTTCAACATCGCGTAGTTGGTCAAGTAAGTAATGGGTGAATCGATGAGGTAAGAATGAAATTTGTCTAGAGCAAATACTACCGCTAAAAATTCTTCCTCCGTGGTGGAGTAATTGAGTTGTGGTTTGATTAAAGTCCGGCTAGCGTAGTAGATGACATGAGCCTTCTTGTCTTTCCTTCGGCCCAAAACAACCCCTATTGCAAAATCACTCGCATCACACATAAGCTCTAATGGCAAGGACCAATTCGGATCTTGTATGATGGGAGCGGAAACGAGCATGATTTTCAATATATTAAAAGCGCATTGGCATGCTTCATTCCACTCAAATGGGGTGTCCTTCATGAGAAGGTTACTCAAGGGCCTAGTAATGGCGCTAAATTCCTTGATAAACCTTCTATAAAACCCTGCATGGCCTAAGAAAGAACGCACGTCTTTTAGCAATTTTGGTGGGGGTAGCTCGACTATGACATCTATTTTAGCTCTGTCAACTTCAATTACTTTGGATGAGACAAAGTGGCCAAGAACTATTCCCTCGGTGACCATAAAATGGCATTTTTCCCAATTCATCACCAAGTTCTTTTCCACACAATGGGCCAGTACCTTCTCAAGATTTTCTAAACGAATATCGAAAGAGTTGCAGAAAATGCTAAAGTCATCCATGAATACTTCAAGTCCTCTTTCAATCATGTCGCTAAAGAGACTTAACATTCACCTTTGAAAGGTCGCGGGTGTATTGCACAATTCGAATGGCATACGTTTTTAGGAAAACTTACCAAAAGGACATGTGAAAGTCATCTTCTCTTGGTCAAGCACATCTACCTCTATTTGGTTATATTCAGAATAACCATCTAGGAAGCAATAATAAGGGTGTCATGCTACTCTCTCTAGCATCTGATTAATGAATGGTAAGGGGAAATGGTCTTTCCTAGTGCCTGTATTGAGTTTTTGGTAATCAATGTAAATGCGCCACCCAGTGGTGGTACGTTGGGGAACTAGCTCACCCTTCGCAATCTCAATCACAGTCATTCTCGAATTCTTCAGGACAATTTGTATGGGACTCACCCATTTGCTATCCGAGATTGGGTAGATAATCCCGGCATCCAATATCTTAATAATTTCTGCCCTCGCTACCTCTTTCATGGTAGGGTTCAATCTTCTTTGCATTTCCCTCAAGGTCTTTATGTCCTCCTCGAGGTGGATTTTATGGGTACAAATCAAAGGACTTATACCTTTCAAATCAGGTATGCACCAACCAAAAGAACTTTGGTTCTTCCTCAAAATATTAAACAATTTACCCTCTTGCTCTTCATCTAGGCTAGATGAGACAACAATAGGAAATGTCTCCTTCTCTCTTAAGTTAGCATATTTGACATTAGAGGGTAGTTTCTTTAATTCGAGGGTAGGAATTTTTTCACTGGAGGGAACCATGCATGCCTCCCTCAGTGGTAGTTACTCAAATCTAGAAACCCAACTTACATCTCTCACGTCCTCGTCCTACGCTATCTCATCAAGAATCTATCTTAACTCCTTTATCTCCTTCTCAAAGTCAGTGTACGTCCCCTCACTCTCATTGCTCGATACAAGGCAAACTTAAAATGCATCTCCACTATAATTTTCCTCTATGTGCTCCTCTATGATTTCGTCAATAAGGTTCACTGCATGAAGATCATCTTCTTCCCCCACATGTTGGGCTATGTTAAAGATGTTAGTCTCTAAAGTCATGTTACCGAAGGTGAGTTACATCTTCCCATTACGAATATTAATCAAGGCGTTAACCGTAGCTAAGAATGGGAACCCAATAATAATGGGAACATGATTACTCGAGGAAATGGAGGGATCCGTGTCTTAAATGACAAAATCTACCGGGAAGCAGAAAGTGTCAGCCTGGACTATCACGTCCCCTATAATACCTCTTGGTATCTTCACGGTACTATTCGCTAATTGGAGAGTGATATTTGTGGGCTTGAGGTCACCTAAATCAAGTTTCCTATAGATGGAGTATGGGAGGATATTGATACTCTCCCCTAAATCGAGTAAGGCTTTTTCGATCCGATTCTCTCCTATGATGCAGGAAATGGTGGGTGCACCCAAATCCTTGAACTTTTGTGGGAGATCATTGAGTAAAACGGAGCTCACATTTTGTGCTAAAAACATGTTCTTCTTTACCTTAAGCCTCCTCTTCACTGTCAATAAGTCTTTGATAACTTTTTCAGAAGCGGGAATTTGCTTGATGGCATCGAGGAAAGGTAAGTTTAACTTCACTTGCTTAAGGACTTCTAGAACGTCATCACGGGGGTTGCCTTTTTATGAAGGAACCAACCGTTGAGGAAATGGCATTTTAATGGGTGGTTTCACTACTATTTCGGGATCACTAGTGTCATCCTTTTCACTCTCTTTAAAGGGGACATCTTTGACCTCTTTCGTGTCGGGTGAAGTCTCCTTATTTTTTGGTACGTCGTGTAGGGGAGGTTATAAATCAACAACCCTCCCACTACGTAGAGTGGTTATGTCTTTACATTGCTCTTGATGTTCTGTGGAAGTAGAGCAAACACCCTAAGCAGGAAATTTACCCTTCTCTTGGACACTCAACGATGATTGCATCTTTGAAATGTTCACATTTATGTCGGTGAACATGCGCTCATATCTATCATTAGTTGAATTTTGGGAGTTTATGAATTGGTGTGTTTTGTCCTCAAGATTTCTCCGCGGTGGAGTGATATACAATGCTGGAGGAGGTGGGGCTAGCACATGTCCTTGCATATGTAGTGCTTGTTGAAAGTATGGAGGTGGAGGAGGGGTAACATGTGAATTAGGATTCGATGCAACCGTGGTTGCCCATAGCTAAAACCATGGTGGTTTTTCCATGAAGAGTTATAAGAATTTTCGTGCAAAGCACGGAAATTACCCTTAAATCCTCTTACACCACTCGCTTGCTCTTGAAGCATAACTTTATAGGCGGGTATCGTCGGGTATTCCTTTGTTGAATGTCCCGCCTCACAAATAGCACATACCATCTCAACATGGGTGTGGATGGGTTCAGTTGGTTCTCTCACGCATGCAGCGAGTAACTCTCTCATGCCTTTATCAATTTGATTGAGTCGATGGTCCGTTATGGTATCTTTATCGATGTTAAATAGAGCGGACGCCGATGGAGTGGTGGCGGCTTGGCGAGTTCGATTCTGAGCACTAGGCTCAGCTGTGTCCCACGCTTGAGTGGTGTTGGCGACATACCTCAAGTGAAGCTCAGCATCATTAGCGTCTAAGTTGATGAAGGGGCCACCACACATTATTTTAACAAGTTGTTTGGGGTTGATGTTCCGCCCATGTTGGAAGAAGGAAATGATTTGTTATTTATCAAGTCCATGATGAGGGCATGAAGTAAATAACTCATTGAAATGCTCAAAACATCTATCAATGGCTTGTTTTCTAATTGTCAGAAGGTTTGAATTTGAGCCTTAATGGAGTTCGTCCGATGTGGAGGGAAGAACTTCTTGAGAAACTTAGATTGTAACTCATTCCATGACGTAATTGTTAGGAGGTAAAGACCATATCCAGGTATTAGCTTTATACTTGAGAGAAAATGGTAAGAGCTTGAGGCGGATCACATCTTTGGTGCATGTTTTATCACTAAAGGTCTCACACGCCTCTTCAAACTCCTGAATGTATAGATATGGTTTATCCGATTCCATACCATTATATGTGGGAATGATTTGGATCATTCCATTTCGAAAATAAAATTTTCCTGCATTATATGGGAGAAAAATGCAACCCAGAGTGACTGACCGCTTAGGGTATAAGAATTCTCTCAAGGGTCGATATGGCACCTCTTCCTCACCTGCACCTATGATACCGTGTTGTGATATGGTTCGCTCTCTAACTAACTCAGTATCCTCATTCGGTGCGCTAGGAGTGTAACTTGATGTGTAACCTAATGGGTAACTAGCTGTTGAGTTTGGAGGTGTAGGAGGTGGAACCCAAAATTGAGGAATAACATGAGTGTGTGGGCTATCTAGATCGTACTCAACTATCGAATTTTCATGAATGCGAGTAGGAGTGGCTTGAGGAGTTCGTTGTCGATTTTACATTAACAGGCTTCTGAGAGATGTAGTATATTTTTTTTTTTGAATTTTTGGTCAAAGTTAAGGATTAACTCGATCTAACCTACAGTCTACCTAATTCCCCGGCAACGGTGCCAAAAACTTGACGCGACCACAAATGTGTATCTAGTGTGCGTGCTATATAGGCTCAAGTGCAAGTGGGTCGCTCAAGTAATAATCCCGATAATTCGGGGTCGAATCCTCAGGAAAATAAGATGAGAAAATTGTAACGACGTTTGGAAAGACGGAGAATCCTAACTTGACTCTAAAAGAAACGAAAAGATGCTTTGCAGGGGAGATTAACTACTAACTAAATGCGGATTTAAATTAACGACCAACAAAACTAAGTCCTAATGCAATGAAATTAAGCTAATTAACTTAAAAGAGATGGAAAGTGTATAACAAACTTAACTGCAAATGAGACCAATAGCTTGGGTTGCAATCCCCCACACCCTAGTAATTCACTTTGTAGGATACTAGATTTCGAAATTGGAATCTTAAATGAACCCGGACTTTATTAATCCAAAGCATTACGTATATGAAGGAGTGTAGCCCGCATCATACGAAATCAAAGGTAAGAATAAAGCGGTGTCATATTAACTAATACGCGCGCCGCACTCTTAAGCATCCCGGTTACCTAGGGAAAATGAGATCAAAAGTCCTACGACGATTGCGATAGTTACGCAACACGATTCCTTTAAGATTAAATTCAAAAATCTATTTCCAATTATGATAAATTACATCGGGTGGGGTTCATGCACCCCAACCCTTAAATGTTTATCCAGACATGATTAAATGAAGAAAAGCATCAATTTTAAAATTAAAAGAAATCATGATTGCTATGGAAGAGATTGAGAAGAGCAATTTTCATTTTTAGATTGCAACTAAGAATTGAGAATTAATTAACTAAATAAGGAAGAGATTAATTTAAATGAAATGAAATTACTTGCATTCAATGAATCCGGAAATCAAATCTGAATCTTACAATAAAGCTTCAAGCTAGGGTTTACAATATAAGGGAGAGAGCTTTCTCTCTCTCAAAATGTCACTAAAAATTAAATATTTTTGAACTCTCCTCTTGTTTAACAATAACTACAATTAAAATATATCACGAAAAATCAGGAGTTGTAGTTGAGTCAAACTCTAAATTCAGAGCTGAATTTCAAAAACAATCTCCACCGGACCAGTCCGATAGGTAATATCGGATCGGTTCCCTACTGGACAGATCGGTTCATTTTCTATAATAAATGGATCGGTTCCTTTTCTATAATAAACGGATTGGTCCGGGGTCCAAAGCTGGCCAGTGTACATTTCCCCTTCTGGATCGGTTCGTTTTCTCTCATAATCGTATCGGTCTGGTACATAAAAGTGACATGTGTGTTCTTCTCATCCGAACTGGTTCATTTTCTCGTATATCCGGTCCGGTCCGGTGCTAGAATTGTTCTAGCTTCATTATCCCATCTTCAAGGCCTCATATCTTCTAGCTCGATGATCGGATTGAGGTGTCGTTTCTTCCTATGTGCTCGTAGAAGTACAATGTTCATTTTTCATGTTGGACCCTCTTTCAAATTCTCGATGTAAATTAACCTTTTTGTCCTTTGACTTTCCTTTCTTGCCTGATTCCTATGCTTTGGATTCTTCTTGTCTTTACTTAGCATTAAATACCTGTAAATATCATGAAAAATACAAAAAACCCGAAACATTATGTAGAAAGATCGGTAGCATATAAATGAGATAAATCAATATGAATTATATTATTTGAGGTGCTAAAAGCTACTAAGTAAGGGGATAAATTTGGAAGAATTTATGCTTAATCAATAGACACTTGGATAATTAAACTTTTTTAATGGACCTTTCCTTTAGAAGTTTTTCCTTTTCTTCTTTAACAACTTCTGCATCTTGGGGTTTTTCAGCATGCTTTCGATATAATCGGTGAGAATATTGTCTCTTCCTGACGTCGGTGGCACATGACTTCGGGATCAATCATAGACATATCATAAGACTGTAAGCAAATACATCTTGATTCTCTTTGAGAATATATAAAAAAATCTTGATTTTCATGATCGGTAAGTGAGTTTTCGATCAGAATTATTTTTTCAAGTGTGAGTCATCGAACTTGAGTTCTTGCAATGGTTTCATGACTCTACTATGGGGGCCACTCTTGTTTCTTCCACCCCCAGTCTTCTATGATTTAGTTTCTACTTGGACATAGTATCCCCATTTTTAGTTTCCTCGTTAATGACCACTTTCTCTTTCTTCTTCTCTTATTTAATCTTGATGGCAACGATAAAGCATTGTCGAGCAACGCCTTGATTTCACCTTATCTCCATTATCCATCGGTCAGTGATGCATTTAATCTTTTGGTGATAAGTGGAGGGGAAAACCTTCATGTCCTAAATCCATCCTCATCCCAAGATATCATTGTAAGGGAAGTCAATGTCCGTAATAAAAAATTCGATCATCTTCGAAATATTTCCAGTTCGTACTAGCAGTACCACCTTTTCTAAAGGCACAGTTATCTTTCCAAGGGAGCTGACCAAAGGGATGGTCACTTCCTTCATATCTTCCATCTTAAGATTGAGATTATTAAATAATTTTAGGTACATGACCTTTGAGGAGCATTTTTGGTCAATCAAAAGCTTGTCCATGTCTTAGTTGGCAATCTTAAGAGCGATTATAATCATATCGTGATGCGGAGTTCTAACTCCGACCAAGTCTTTCTCTATAAAGATTATATGTTTGTCATAGTCAATGTCTTATGTTCGACGGTGTTTACCCACTGGGGTCTTGTCATGGTCAATGTTGAAAGCCTTCATGACAGCAATAACCATTTTTAGTTCCATCCGAATAGAATTACCTTGAATCTAGTTCAAACTTGATGCACCGTGAATGACTACAAATTCATGTTCCATCTCTTCATTGTCTAAGACATTGCTAGGCCTCTGATTGGGATCTATGGTAGTCGTTGTGCCCTTTTTGTCACATAATAGCCCCGGTGTCCCTCTTAGGCTAAATCCTCCAGATTGGATTTGAGCGTTTTGCAGTTCTCCATCTTATGGCCATTATCCTCGTGGTAGGGAAACCTCAGAGCATTTTTTATTTCTTAGGAATCTTCTATCAACTTCCTCGGCCACTTTAAATACTGTTGATCATTAATCTTATTTAAGATTTTATAGATCGTCTCTTCGATAAAAGTATTGATTGCCTGGTGAGCCTTGGTGGGATATGCGTTTTCGTTACTTTTAGACCTGCTATTCTGTTTCCTTCCCCTTCTTCGGAGCTCATAAGCACCCAAAACTGTACATTTTATACCCCAAATAGATGTATTTTAGTTGCTAATTCTTGGCAATTTGGGTCTTATGTGTTTTAGTGTGTATTTTATAGGTCGAATGCAGGTTGTGGTGTCCAAATGCATATTTCAAGGCAATTGTGCAGATTATGGAGCTAATTCCCTCCCCCGTAACCTTACCCGGGCCTAAACCTACCCCAAACCCTGTGTGTGTTTTGTTTGTCCCTTTTTAATATTTTTAGATTTTTAGTTTGAGTCATTTTATTTTTAGTATTTATTTTTTATTTTTTTAGTATTTTCTATGTTTTGTTTTCTATTTTTCTATTTTATCTTTATTAGTATAATTTTATTTGATTTTTATTAGTTTTTAGTTTTTATTAGGATTGGTTATTTTTAAGATTTCATTTATTTTTTAGTTTTATTAGATTTTATTTTTTTTAAGATTTTAGTTTTTAGTTTAATAAAATTTTATTTTTATTTTTATTTTTATTTCTTTTTAGTTTCATTTTTATTTGAGTCTTTATTTTTAGAGTAGGATTTTATTTTTAGATTTTTAATTTTTAATTTTATTAGTTTTTTTTAGTTAGTTAGTATTATATTTTTTTTAGTTGTCCAAATTAAATACACACACACATCACCTATAACCCCTTACACACTATCCTATACACAAACAAAACCCTCATCCTCACCTTACTCCCTTACACCCTCTCACACAATAACCCCCCGAACATCATCTTCTCCAACTCACCCAACACTTTCTCTCTCCATACCTCCATTAAAACAAAACCCACCTTATCACTCCAACATCTATCTCTCCTA
Source organism: Sambucus nigra (assembly GCA_949130495.1). NCBI lineage: Eukaryota > Viridiplantae > Streptophyta > Magnoliopsida > Dipsacales > Adoxaceae > Sambucus > Sambucus nigra. The sequence continues at coordinate 103,047,079 of OX422212.1, forward strand.
ACACCAACTACAAAACTAAAACCCAGACCTACCAACTCCGACCCATACCCTGTCGAAAACCCAATTCCGACGAACCACCGCCGGCCACTTATACAACCACCACCGGAAATCTGGCGGTTTACCTACCTCTGCCGGCGGCGACCTGCCTTGAACCCACAACCCAGAACAACCCCAACCCTCTACCCCGGCTGTCCAACCCAATATCGAAACCAAAAACTCGGCCAGCCAACTCGTCACCTCCGGTGTCGAAAACACAACCTCAACCCCGGCCAAAATTCGCCTCCACCTACGTCCAGCCCCTACCCCAAACCCGGTCTAACTCGCATCCGATTCCATCCATTTTTCATCCTTAGCTATCAAAACCCATTTCCATTTTTTTCCTAGGCCACGATCCCACTTGTTAGCTGCCAAACTCAAACCAAAACCAAAACCAAATCCCACATGTGACTAACTAACCATTTAAACTCATTTTCCCAAACTACGCCCAACTAACCCATTTAAACCCCAATTCTAAAAATACCCCTCAAACCAAATCTGATTTTATCCTAACAACCACACTTCCCACAGTACCTCACACCTTTGCCATGCTCATGTGCTCTCATCCTCACTCAATTCTACCAATACCCAATTTACCCCTAGCCTCCAAGTGCACCATATAAATCGAAGACTTTGGCCATTTTCAAGAGGATCTCCAAATTAGTTTTTAAGCCTTGTGTTATAAAATTATCTCCACCCCTCAATGTTGAGTATTTGCATTTTTAGTAAATATCTCAATATAGAGGTGTGTAGTGAAATTTATCTCCAGGATAAATTCAACCCCACCCCTCTATTATGAATTTCTGCATTTTTAGCAATTAAGTCATAATGGATTGATGTAGTTGAATTCATCCCTTATGGGAGGTAAATTCTAACCCATTCCTTTATGTTGAGATTTTGCATTTTTAGCAATTATCTCAATATAAAGTAATGATCTAGAATTTATTTCTTTGGGTGAGTTCTAATGTACAATTTTATAATGTTAGGATTTGCATTTTTAGCAAATCTTTTTTATTATTTAATTGTTCATTATGAATTCATCCACTATCCTTTTTATTTTTATTTTTATTTTGTAATTTTTAGTTTAGATTCAATAAATACATGAGTGAGGGATTGTAATTGAGAGATTGTTGATGTAATTGAAGTTTCCATTTCAATTCAAGGCTTAAATGGGTTTTATCTATTCCTCTCTTATTACTTTTATTTTAATCATCTCATGCTTCATTTGTTTATCTTATATTTTTGGATAATGATTATTGAGCGCTAATCTCCCATTTATGGGATGAAATTTTGAAACCCTCATGAGTCAAATCTTGTTAGTTTACTTATTAGGACAATTTTTTTTATCTCACTTTTCTTAAATTAGCTTTTACTTCATAATTAGTAGTTATAAAAATTAGTATAGTTAGTTAGTTAAAAAAAATCCCTTGAAAAATTCATAAAAAATATAAATAGTAAAAATAGAAAAATAATAATAATATGCAAATGAGTCTATATATGTCCTCTCCAATTTTGTGTTTCATCTTAAGATATGGATTGATAACTCACTTACCATTATACACTAGTTTTGTTATATTTTTGTAGGTTCAAGGGATTTTTGATGGATAAAGGAATTGCACACAACGTCAAATACAATAGAGAAGCAATTTTTCTATTTATCAAATGGCGTCGTTGCCGATCTTTGGAGTTTGAAACACTTGCGAGGATTACCTATTTGTGATTCATTTGTATTTCACTTTTTATTTTTTTAGTACCATTTTTTTTAGAAGGCTTGTATTAGGATTTTTGTCATTGCTTGTATTGTTATACATAGAGACACCATTTATTTTTTATTTTTAATTTGTAATAATCGAAGACAATCGTGATTGGGAAACCGGACAAGGTAGAGAGAGGGAGTACAAAGGCCAGGAAAATAAGCCACTCGACCTTAGGTCGGTAGGAATCCCGGGACCAATTGAGATAGGTGTGATCTCTCCCCGATCGACTCAAATTTTTCGGCACTCCATGGCCTAAAAACCGTGGGAGGTTTATTCTTAGCTTCATATGTCCACTTCATTAGCGGTTGATTCTGTTAATCTCTTTCCTACCTTATGCTCTTAATTTTAAAAAATATTTTATCTAAAATCGAGGACGATGTTCCTTTTTGTTTGGGGGGGGGGGGAATTTTATCAAAATCGTACCTCTTTTGAAAAATTTTGATTTTTGAACCTGATTTTTAAAATTTCATGCAGTTTTTTTCATCTCAATCATTGATGTGAATTTTCAATCATCCATCTTTTATGTCTAGGAATCAAGCTAGAGGAATTATTTATTTTTCTATAGTTTATATAATACATAACAAGGCATGTTGCACCATGAATTTCTAGACTCAACAAATTTGCGCACTTATTAAGTCACTACGATTTAGAGTTGAAGAGTGCTACAATTCTCAAGAGAACCTTAAGGATAACTAGCAAAGACTTTAGCTTGTGAGCTTTGTGCCTTTCACCCTTTTAGAGTGTTTTACGCAATCTCCGAGTCACAAGTTGATTCAACTTCTTTTGGGTCCGCACTTAAATCATAGTATGATCTCATTATTCTTCATTAAAAAATTTGAGTTGATCACTGAGAACGACATCACTTTCGAGTTGTAAGAAACACGTGTCTTGAAATTGTTCCGATCACCATACTTTCACCCATACACCAACCAAATTCCATTTTATCATACATCCATACACCTTCCATTTTCCATATTATCACCATATACCATACCGCCCATTTCCATATCCACTTCCATTTTTCACCCACAGAGAAGATTGTTGAAAGTAAAAGGAGAAGGTCCGTCAAAGAGAGTGTTTGTATTTTTAGTCAATATCTCTCCCAAAGCCAATTCAGATGGAGAAAAATTAAATACAAATCTATAGTGAGGTTATTTGTATTTTTAGTAGATTTATCTCATATATTGATGCGTATTTGGAAAAAAAACGAAATTAAAAAAAGAGAAGATCCGTCATAGAGAGTGTTTGCATTTTTAGTGAATATCTTTCCCAAAGTCGATTCAGATGGAGAAAAATTAAATACAAATCTATGTTGGGGTTATTTGTATTTTTAGCAGATTTATCTCATACATTGATGAGTATTTGGAAAAGAAGAAAAACAGAAAGTTGCAGTGAAAAAATAAAGACATTTGTTCGTCAAAGTATAATACACTCTTATCAAATATCCACCATCCATCCATCATATCATCATCCCATCCTATCCTACCTCGCCTCATCCCACATATCCCATTGCATTTCCCCCTCACCCATTATCATCCAAGTTACCCTAGGTGTTCGGGCAAATGATAGTCAACGTGGTGAATAACTCGACGTTCTCACTATAGTGGTTAGCATTCTTTCATGAGATCACTTTTATTTCTTAATGTTCATTATTTCTTATGTGTGTGTGAGACGTTTGAACTTGCTTACATTTACTCACCTCCTCACACACAAAAGCGATACACTAACGCAAATCTCGAGAGTTCGTTTGAGAGAGCTATATCTTGTGAGATTTAAAGTTGAAGCGTTGATTCTGAAGAGGCAATATAGGAATTACTCTTGTGATACTCGACCCATTTTGACTGATTCACACTACACACATTGAGGTCTAGGGAGGATGTGCATTGAGTATTTACTTAGCTAAATTTTTTACACATTCTAGCTTGTATTTCTGAAATTATTTCTCTCGTGATGGATTGTGCGATTATTCTATGTCTAATAAGAGATTGACTGCCCTTCCATAAATTTTTTTGCAAATAAGAATTTTGTGGGTATATTCCCTGCAAATCCTCATGAGACACAACTCGTCCTGTAGGGCAACCTAAAGGTTTAAAGGCTTGTTGCACATGCTAAGTGCAATCGCAAGTGCCCGAAAAAGTGGTAAACTTTTGGTTACTTATCTTTCTATTTCTCTCTATCTTATTGCTCGAGGATTAGCAACGCTCTGTTTGGGGGTGGTGTGATAAGCACCCAAAACTGTACATTTTAACCCCAAATAGATGTATTTTAGTTGTTAATTCTCGGCAATTTGGGTCTTATGCTCTTTATTATGTATTTTATAGGTCGAATGAACGTTGCGGTGTCCAAACACGTATTTCAAGGCAATTGTGCAGATTATGGAGCTAATTCCCTCCCCTGTAAACTTACCCGAGCCTAAACCTAACATAAACCTACCCCAAACCCTGTGTGTGTTTTGTTTGTCCCTTTTTAATATTTTTTAGATTTTTAGTTTGAGTCGTTTTATTTTTAGTATTTATTTTTTATTTATTTAGTATTTTCTAGGTTTTGTTTTCTATTTTTCTATTTTATCTTTATTAGTATAATTTTATATGGATTTTTATTAGTTTTTAGTTTTTATTAGGATTAGTTATTTTTAGGATTTCATTTATTTTTTAGTTTTATTAGATTGTATTTTTTTTAAGATTTTAGTTTTTAGTTTAATAGAATTCTATTTTCATTTTTATTTTTATTTCTTTTTAGTTTCATTTTTATTTGAGTCTTTATTTTTAGAGTAGGATTTTATTTTAGATTTTTAATTTTTAATTTTTAATTTTATTAGTTTTTTTTAGTTAGTTTTATTATATTTTTTTAGCTGTCCAAATTAAATACACACACACATCACCCATAACCCCTACACACTATCCTACACACAAACAAAACCCTCATCATCACCTTACTCCCCTACACCCTCTCACACAATAACCCCCCCAACATCATCTTCTCCAACTCACCCAGCACTTTCTCTCTCCATACCTCCCTTAAAACAAAACCCACCTCCAACATCTATCTCTTTTAACACCAACTACAAAACTCAAACCCAGACCTACCATCTCCGACCCATACCCTGCCGGAAACCCAATTCCGAAGAACCATCGTCGGCCACCTCTACAACCGCCACCGGAAATTCGACGGCTTACCTACCTCCGTCGGCGGCGACCTGCCTTGAAGCCACAACTCGGAGCAACCCCAACCCTCTACCCCGACTGTCCAACCCAATACCGAAACCAAAAACCCACCCAGCCACACGGTCACCGGCGGCGACAAAACAGCCAGCCAACTTGTCACCTCTGGCGCCGGAAACACAACCCCACCCCCCCCCACCGGCCGAAATCCGCCTCCACCTACCTCCAGCCCTTACCCCAAACCCGATCTAACTCGCATTCGATTCCATTCATTTTTCATCCTTAGCTATCAATACCCATTTCCATTTTTTTTTCTAAGCCACGATGCCACTTGTTAGCTGCCAAACTCAAACCAAAACCAAATCCCACATGTGCCTAACTAACCATTTAAACTCATTTTCCCAAACTACGCCCAACTAACCCATTTAAACCCCAATTCCAAAAATACCCCTCAAACCAAATATGATTTTATCATCACCACCACACTTCCCATATTACCTCATAACTTTGCCATGCTCATGTGCTCTCATCCTCACTCAATTTTACCAATACCCAATTTACTCCTAGCCTCCATGTGCACCATATAAATTGAAGAGTTTGGCCATTTTCAAAAGGATCTCCAAATTAGTTCTTAATCTTTGTGTGATAAAATTCTCTCCAACCATCTATGTTGAGTAATTGCATTTTTAGTAAATATCTCAATATAGAGGTGTGTAGTGAAATTTATCTCTAGGATAAATTCAACCCCACCCCTCTATTATGAATTTTTGCATTTTTAGCAATTAATTCATAATAGATTGATGTAGTTGAATGCATCTCTGGTGGGAGGTAAATTCTAACCCATTCCTTTATGTTGAGATTTTGCATTTTTAGCAATTATCTCAATATAAAGTAATGATGTAGAATTTATTTCTTTGGGTGAGTTCTGATGTACAATTTTATAATGTTAGGATTTTCATTTTTAGCAAATCTCTTTTATTATTTAATTGTCCATTATGAATTCATCCACTATCCATTTTTATTTTTATTTTGTAATTTTTAGTTTAGATTCAATAAATACATGAGTGGGGGATTGTAATTCAGAGATTGTTGATGTAATTGAAGTTTCCATTCAATTCAAGGCTTAAATGGGCTTGATCTATTCCTCTCTTATTACTTTTATTTTAATCATCTCATGCTTCATTTGTTTATCTTATATTTTTGGATGATGATTATTGAGGGCTAATCTCCCATTTATGGGATGGAATTTTGAAACCCTCATGAGTCCAATCTTGTTAGTTTACTTATTAGGACAATTTTGTTTATCTCACTTTTCTTAAATTAGCTTTTACTTCTTAATTAGTAGTTATAAAAATTAGTATAGTTAGTTAGTTAAAAAAAATCCATGAAAAATCCATAAAAAATATAAATAGTAAAAATAGAAAAATAATAATAAAATGCAAATGAGTCTATATATGTCCTCTCCAATTTTGTGTTTCATCTTAAGATATGGATTGATACTTCACTTACCATTATACACTAGTTTTGTTATATTTTTGTACGTTTAAGGGATTTTTTATGGATAGAGGAATTGCACACAGCGATAAATACAATAGAGAAGCAATTTTTCTATTTATCAGAGCGTTCTCTTTATCCCCACTTTGGCTATTTTTGACTGACCAATCTCGTACTGGGAGCCATCCACCACATCTTTTATTGAGAAAGCAGGCTTCATAGGGTGGTCCAGTTATATATAGAAATCGTAGATTAGGTCACACACATAAGCCACATTCAATTAAGTCCAAATTTTATCTTAATAAATTGAGTGAACCTAAACATGGAAGATATATGAATCTAAATCGAAAGAAAACAAACCACAAACACAGACACGATTTGAGTAAAAAAACTATCGGTTAAAATCTTGTTCTTGTACTATTATAACTAGGTATTACAGAATGACACTAATATACTTACAGAACTTAGACTTCATTAAGAAGAAAATTTATGTCTTTCTTTCTTATTATTGACAACAAACTATGCAGATCCATCAATGCCCCACAATAAGCTCCATTCGCCTCAATATCCACCAATAAGCCTCATAAAGTTTTATTCTTATATTCAGCATTGAAAGATTAACTCCACAAGGTTTAGAACAAGATACGTGTTCTTCAGAGTTTATTAAAGTGATCTCAAGTCACCCAAGAGGTTTGGATTTGAAAAATAAAAGTGTTTAATCACACAAGGATTTCTATAAGGCTCGATTAGAAAAGCAAGCTCGTTTCTCTATCTATAAAAATAAAATTTCTTCTTTCGAGCTTGCTTTCTAATCGAGCCTTTAAAATCAGATATAAAATAAAACTTCACCAACTCGTTCAAACAAGGTACATCTTGTTCGAAAGAAGTACCCTATCTTGTTCGAACACACATTAAAAGATCGTTCCAATGTGATTCCAGCGCAGCCAACGTGTGATAAAAAAATCTTACTCGAAGTCTCATTCAAAACTATTCTAACAAAAATATGAACTCATTCGAATGACATCTAATGTCATTCTAACGACTTTGCAAATTTTTCAAAAAGAATTTAAAAATATTTATCGCTATAATCCCTTTTAAAATACCCCTGAATAAATCTATTACACTAAATCAACATCATATACCTTTTCTATATAATTGTAGCGACGATCTCAACTCTTCGATAGTTTCTTTCGGTCACTAACTTGTCTTCACTTGAATCTCTTAGGAATGTACATGATGATGTAAATGTGTAACACAATATGCCAAACTTAAAAACATAATGAGCATTATAAATTTTTCTCTCATAAATATTTCCATTTGGCTATTTAGGAACAAAACACAAAATCGAAAAAAATAACCAGTAAGACAAGTTTAACTGATGTCCCTCCCAAACTCAAAAAGGAAAATACACTTGTAAAATTGTCTATGTCAAAAATCTTCATTGTGTAATCTGTGGTATCACCATTGCAAAAAAAATACCTACACACATAAGACAAAGAAAATATCGTGATGCGTGGAGTTTAAAGAAAATAGAAAACTCCCCCTCAATATGTTCTCCCCCTTTTTGTCAATAATAGATAAAGGATTAGAAGCTAAATTTGAAAAGTTATCATCATGAGAGTCCAAATATGAAATATCATCATAAAGAATACACAATTAAGCTTATGTGAAGAAACTTCAACAAATCACCAACTATTTTTGAATTTTTTTAGTATATAAATATAATATAAATGAAAATACAAATAGTCACACCATGGAGTAGCACAGAAATATCTGAATCGTGAATATGAAATAAATTTGTGTGAACTCAATTCACTAGAAAATCAATATAGGCATTCGTAACGATGGTGCACAAAGTTAAAGTGACACTCCTAAAGAAAGAAATCAATTCAACCTTTGGTGTAAAAGAAGTGAACGAAGTGAAATTAACTCAACTCATATAAAATGTCATCAATTTCAATGCTTCTTCGATCAATAATGCCTTTAATGTTTTTGAAGGAATTTTTCTGTTCAAACCCACTAATCGTCAACTTATAACACCCTCAAAACCTCACATTTTAAGCATAAACTCTCAAAAAAATTAAAAGTATCATATTACTCATGTATAATGAAGCATGAATGAAGCAAAATAATGGGACTTGGCACTTTTGTTTTTATGTGCTGAAATCATCTTTTAGGCTCTTACCAATGGTGGAATTTAATGCACATAAGACTGCTTCTTTCCTAGACTTTTTTCATTGCTTAAACATAAAACATTTTTTGGGTAAAATAATTCGGGTAATGGTTTATCGCGGGCACGTTGAAGATCCTTCTCGAGCTGGAAAACATGGGCTTCAAGTTCGTCACGAATCTCCAATAATGCTTGAAGATCTCTCGTAAGACTGGCCACTTTGTTGGTTAAGTTTTTCTTTTCCCTTCCCCCCGAAATAAGTTCATCACTCAAATATATTCTTACCGAGACCTCATTCTCTATCAAAATTTCCAACTCAATCTTTAAAGACAACACCCCAAGGGTCAAATTTTTATTTTGCTTTTTGGTTTTTAACGACTTGGTGTAAAGTTCGGAGTAGGGGTGTTGAAGACCATATTCTCCCTCACACAAATCATCACCCTCAAACTCTTCATAATGGTTTGACTCATTGTCAAGATTATCATGTTTAAAAACGTCCTCGTCAGTGTAAGACATACTTAAAGTGCTAACGTGACTATCTATGAACATGATGAAGTTGCGTTCATGTGGTGATTCATCTCACGAATCCACCGACTCAACATCACTATAACTTATAGTGGCATTATAAGCATATTTTCCTTCGCCCGGTCTCTTAAGCCTAGTGTCACACTCATGGGCTTTGTGACCTTTCCCCTCATATTCATAGCTGCTCTCTGAATTATATTTCTTAGGATACTCATATCATTCTCAAAAACATTCTACCCACTTTGAAATTTGTCTTTCTAAAAACTTTTATTTTCCACTTTCGAAGAATTTAATTTTTGAGTTTGAGAAACTTTTTGAATTTTTTAGCAAACAGGTCAAGATCATCAAAATTAAATTCAAAATCGATGTTAGAAACCTCTTTTTTTTTCTTTGATTGAGCTATTAAAACTATTCGTTTCCCCTTTTTCTTCTGGGTTTTAGGTAACATGTCTAATTCGTAAGTTTGAAGATCATCTACAAGCTATTCTAGCCTAAGCATGTCTAGAATTCTCAAAGAGTTAAGGACAGTAACTTTCGCACTAAAACATGATGAGAGTAATCTCATAATTTTCTTATCAACTCTCATTTTTGTAATTTTCTTAATTAAATTAAAACTAGAGTTTACAATATCAGACAAAAGTTCATAAAATTCGTCAAGATTTTCAATTTCAAGCATGCTTATAGTCTCAAATTGTGTGGTGAGCTTTAATAGCTTAGAAGCTTTGACAACATTGGTTCCCTCCTATGTGAGCTGGAGGATATCACAAGCTTCTTTAGACGTGGTACATGTTATGATATGACAAAATTTATAGAGAGTGACCACACCAAATATTAAATTTAAATCTCAAGAGTTAAAATTGCATAGTCTAAGACCATCCTCCGTCCAATTAGCGACTGGCTTAAGACTAATTACATGTTTATTAGTCACATTAGGAGGAGTTCACCCCCTTTTAACAACAAGTCAGACATGCTCGTCAATCAATTTTGGAAACGACCTCATTCACGCTTTTCAATAGGCATAATTAGAGCCATTAAATAAAGCTGGCCTTTTGTACAAGTTATCCACATAACCACGATTCATCTAAATACCTTGTAGAAACAATATCTAATATTAATTTGATATTGAGGGTTTCGTAGGTTGGTCCCATTATTTATAAAAATCGTATATTAGGTCACACACACAAGCCAAATTCAATTTAATCAAAATTTTATCACATTAATTAGGTAAACCTAAACATGCAAGATATATGAACCTAAACGAAAGAAAACAAGCCACAAAAAAAAAAAAGGATTTGAGGGGAAAAAACCTTTCGGGTAAAACCTTTCTTTCACCACTGTTACAACAAGGTATTATAGAACGACCCTAACAGACTTACAGAACTTAAACACCACTAAGCAACACAATTTTTTCTTCCTTCCTTGTTGACAGCAAGCGATACATATCCAACAATTCCCCACAGCAATCTTCACTTGCCTCGGTGTCCACCAATCAACCTCAAGAAAATATATTCCTATCTTCAGTGATGAAGGATCATCTCCATAAGGTTTAAAACAATAAATGTGTTCTTCAGGGTGTGATAAAGTGATCTCAAATCATCCAAGGGGTTTGCATTTGAAAAATAAGTGAGTTTGATCACAAAAAGATGTCTAGAAAGCTTAATTAGAATATAAAGCTCGTATATTTATATATATGGAGAAAAATATCCAAGATATATACATAAAAGATTGCATTTGAAATCAAATAAAAAACAAAAATTTTCTGACTCGTTTGAATGAGGTACATCTCATTCGAATGAAGTACAATCTCGTTCGAATACACATCAAAAGAACTTTCCATTGAGATTGCATCGCGACCAACGTTTGACAAAACAGATCTCGTTCAAAAATTATTCTAATGAGAACTGTGTACTCGTCCGAATGGCATCTAATGTCTTTTAACGACTTTGCCAATTTTCCAAAATATAGTTTGGAAAAATATTTTATGTTTTCAAACACTTTTAAAATACTCCTAAATAAATCGATTACACTAAATCAATTGCATATACCTTCTCCATGTGATTATAGTGACGATTTCAACTCTTCGATCTGCGATTGTTTCTTTCGATCACTAACTTGTCTTAACTTAAAACACTTGAGAATATACATGATGATGTAGTTGTGTAATGGAATATGCCAAACTTAAAAACATAATAAGCATTATAAATTTTCCTCTTACATCTACTTTAGCATATTTCTCAATCCTGTACATAAGGTCGTCGATGATGTTGGCCTCCTTCCTCATGAGAGATTGGTGTAACATACTGTTACTCGATAGAATAATCTTGAATGAAGCCACAACTACTTTCTCGAAGTAATACTCTACTTCATTTTAAGTTTTCTAGTATCGTCGAGTGTATTCCTTTACAGTTTCCTGGGTTTTCTCAGTCATGGTGAGAAGTGAGTCCATCATTTTTGGATTGGCACTTCTAGTGATGAATCTTGTAGTGAAAGCCTTTATGAGCTTTTTGATTCTAGTGACGACATGTGTGATAACTTCTCGAACCACTTTTGTGTGATATCCCTTAGACTGGAAGGGAATATGTGATACATGAGGGCTTCGTTGTTTCTCTAGGGAGTCATTGCTTATCGATACTGGCGAACGTGATCAATAGGACCAGTCTTCCCATCATAGATTTTAAATCTAGGGGTGGAGAATTTCTTGGGAGCTTTTGGTTCTTCAATTTATCTCGAGACTAGTGAGCGGGGTGATCTTCCATCTCTCGTCGGATGAGATCATAAAAATATTTGTTGTGACATCCTCTTTCCTGGTTACTTCTTTTTAGCGGGCTCCTATATCTGGAGTGCTCGTGATCACGTCGCGAACTCCTTCCTCAGTTATGAGTTTTGCTTGCTTGAGGAATGGGTGTTTGAGCATGGTGTTTTCACTTGCCCCATAGATCTCTGGCTTCATTCTTTCCAGACGTTGCAAATGGGCATTCTCTTCCTTCTGAAGGTGTGTGGCGTCCTCCGATTGACGTACTCGTTGTTCATAGGAGTCCACCAGCCGTGAAATCCGATCGTGGAGGTTTATTACATTTGACAGCTTGCTCCTCCTGGAGATGATAAAATGAACTAGGAGTGTTACGACTCCTATTGGGGTGAACCACATACCCGATCCCAGTTGTTCTAGGCTATTTTGATCGTTTTGATTATTGTCGTTAGGCGGCTTGCGTGGGTTGTGTGAATGAGACATAATTGTTCATTGCCTTTTCTTGGTCGAGTAAAAAAATCGCTTCCCACAAATGGCGCCAATTGTAGGTGGTAAAATCCTACCGTAATTGATTCAACACAATTGAGCCAATTAGAAAGTAAAAATTAAAAGCACATAACACATTATATACGTGGTTCGACAACATGCCTACGCCTACGAAGTGTTTTTCTTTTTCTTTAATGATCCGTTCTTGATAACAAAGATTACATGCTCCTTTTTCCAGGGGTGTGGGTTACATTTACAGATAACAGAAGGAGGTTGAGTCGTGTGGGACTCTATAACCATGGATTGCTGTTGTGATTTGATCAGGTGAATCCAATTTCAATATTTCCACCGATCGTCTTCTCCTACTAGGTCGGATAATTCTCGCACAGTCTAGACAACTCATTTTCTAGATTCTTATTCGTTATGTCCGCTATGACATTTGGATTGTGTTTCCAGCCTTTTCCATTCTTAGATTTTTGCAAAAAAAAAAAAAATATAGGGGTTGGTTTCACAAACGCATAGAAGGTTTACACCCACAAATGGTGTCCCCTACATCTTAGGGTGATTCACAACAAGCGAAATTGGTTGCCCCATTTTTACGAACGCTTGGTGGGGTCAGCCCCACAACAATATTACCTGAAGAAGAGGTTATTGCATGTCTTTTATAAATGGCAATTAATCTCGTAACTGCGTATAAGTACATGTATCATTTAAATTATATATTTTTCTTAACTGCAAATTTTCATGGTTCTTTATTTTGTGTATAGAGCGATATTTGTTCCATGTTTGGCTTAATAGTAAGAACAACTACAAAATAAAATCAGATTCTATGCCTCTCCTCCCGTGTAAAATGTCATGAATTATTGTTTTCTTAATGAGTGTTTCTATATTGACACAAAATCACAATATAGAAATATGACATAATTGACGTGTTTACACTCTTATTCACTTGTTCGAATTCTCCAAGACTACATTTTAAAAGGGGTCCGAATAGGAGTGATTAAAAATGTGAGACATTGATTATATAGAATTTTTATATTAGAATTTTGTGTCGGACCTAATATATTCGTTCACTAATAAGAGATTGGAAGGTACGTTGGCTTTTCCGATAAAGGCCAATTTCGAGAGCAAAATGTATGATCGATCGGGTCGGGAATCTGAGTAGGAGGCCAACAGGGCGGTTCATGTCGTGGGTCCATTGAAAGCATTGAGTTCATGAATTGTATAACCTCATCATAACAAACAAACATAAAATCAGAAAGTCAATATCTGGCAGCTTGTCAGTACATAATTTGAGGGAAATTGGCTGAAAAATCAACTACGTAACTTTCGTCATTCTTCGTAAACCCACGTTAACCCGACGCCGAAATTCTTCTTAAAACCACCTTAATCTATAGTCTTGTTTGATAGTACAGTGACGAAATACAAATTGATTCGAGAGCAATTAATTTTAGGATAAAGTTTAAGATAAAATATTATATTTTAATATATGTGTGTTGGATATAAGTTAAAAAATTATTATTTTTTCATTTTTTCTATTGAACAAAATAACTGAAAAATAAAAATAAATATAAAAAATTGTTTACGAAATATATATATATATATATATATATATACTAGTCCGTATTTTAAGAATGCGGACCGGATATGTGTCACCTAGCGGTGAACCCAGAAAAGAGAGAGAGTGTTCCTATAATTTAAGCGATAGTTTCTAAGTGCACCGTTAGGTGACACATGTCCGATCCGCATTCTTAAAATGCGGACTATTTCGCACAAGAACATATATATATATATATATATATATATATATATATATATATATATATATTATTCATGGAATATATATAGACACATATATGAAACGTATGAAATATACGAAATATATACATATATGAAATATACGAAATATATGAAATATTTAAAAAAATATGAAATATATGAAATATTTAAAAAATTTATCCAAATGATATGAAATATGAAATGTATTAAGTATACGAAATATATTAAATATAATATATGAAATATATGCAGTATACATATACACTAAAAAATATGAAATATATAAATAGACACATATACGAAACGTATGAAATATACGAAATATATGCATATATGAAATATATAAAAAAAGATATATGAAATATTTAAAAAAATATGAAACATATGAAATATTTAAAAAAAATTATCCAAATGATATGAAATACGAAATGTATTAAGTATACGAAATATATTAAATAAAATATATGAAATATATGCAGTATACATATATTCTAAAATATATGAAATATATAAATGTACGTAATATATATATATATATATATATAGGGAGAGGTTCAAAAGTGAACCAAAAGAATGAACTTTTTAATGAACCTACTAAGATATAAAAAATTGATCCTGAATTTTTGTTGTAATTGGTCTGCGACAGCGAGGGGATTGAAAAATTATCCATTACCGCTGGCGCGGACCAATTATAACAAGAAATTACGGATCAATTTTTTAATGTCTTAGTAGGTTCATTAAAAAGTTCATTCTTTTGGTTCACTTTTGAACATCTCCCTATATATATATATATATATATATATATATATATATATATATGATGCTCTTCTGCAGATTGTCCCGCATTTTAATAGTGAGGACTAGACATGTGTCGCTTGGCGGTGAGTCTAAAAATTATCGCATAAATTATAGGTGCTCTTTCTCTTTTTTTGGGGCTCACCGTCTGGTGACACATGTTCCGTCCGCACTGTTAAAATGCGGGACAGTTCGTACAAGAATAGTACTATATATATATATATATATATATATATATATATATATATATATATATATATATATATATATATATATATACACTACAATATATGAAACATATATATAGTGGCGAATCTAGGATTTTTGGTCAACTGGGGTCAAAGTTTCGAGTGGTGCCGGGGGTTCGAGGGCGGGAGCCCCGGAGACGAATTTTTTGGGGGTTATTTCGAGTTTTATACAAATTATAACTTTATTTCGAGTTTTATACAAATTATAGTTCATCCAAATTGAATACAAATTATATGTTTCGAGTTTATTTCGAGTTTTTTTAGGCATATATGTTTGGGACACAAATTACTGAAATTTGACAATGTTTAATTTTTAATTAATTTCAATCTTACACCCTCAGTTTTGAATATAATTAGAATTATACCTTAAAGTTTGATATTTTAACAAAAAACTCTATATATACATCTATATATTTTTTTTTTCAAAAATTGAACCGGGGTCAAGGCCCCCCTTGGCCCACATGTGGATCCGCCACTGTACACATATATGAAATATATGAAGTATATGTATATATATTTATGAATTTGTATATTTATGAAATATATAGATTTTTTTTAAAAAAATCTGAGTGGTTTACTATTCAAAGTGAAACAAAAATCTGTCTCAAAGAATTAGTTAACAAATTGTAAGATAAATTTAGGCTATTGAACGATTTAAAAGTTCGATTTTTTTGAAACTTTTCAACTTGTTGAAAGTTATTGTAAATGAACAAATTACCATTTGTTTTTTAGTTGGTACTACGAGACAGCAGGGCTGACTTGCTCATTGAGTTTTTAGGGCTTCAGCTCCACTATTCTCTCTTGACACTGTAAAAATGTTTATTATATAGGTATTGAGTATTCAGATTTAATATGTTTTCAATGTGAAAATGGGTTTGTGATAAAAGTCAATGAAACTTCTCTCTTGAGTCTTATGTAAAAATCTTTGCAGCTAGCAGAAGAGTCAATTGATACTTCTGGAACGTCTCCTCCTTACTTTCCGCCCATTTGAATCAATTAAGAAAAAGACAAGAAACTAAAGACCTCGTTCCAAGGATAAAGAAAAATATTTAACAACCTGCTTTCTCTACATATATACATGTAAATGTATCACAGTATCCATGCATGTGTGAAAAGAGAGAGATCAGATTTTTCTAGGAATCTTAGATGGCCAATGTCATTGGTTCTCACATGAGACACGGTTTAGCTTTTCCAATTACAATATATATCATGAAAGTGGATATGATGCATATTGACATTGTGGATGAAACAAAGAGAGAGAAAGGGACAATCTTATAAATGCAAAAAGTTGTCTTGAGAAATCGATAGAGCGGTGCAAATTACCCGGTTGTAAATGAATATTCAAAAATTTGAATTCATTCTATATTTGAGTTCAAATTTTGCAACGGATAATATGTGTATCCTATACGGATAATCTGTATTCGAGACAGAGTATTCATATTTACGGATATCTATTTTTCTAAATATTCGTATTCGTATTGTATTAAATACTAATTTATTATTAATATTAATTATATATAATAATAAAATATTGCATTTTTATTTATAATATTTATTATAATTTTATAATGTAAAAAATGAATATATAATAATATAATATAAAAAATTTATCAATTTATCATTTTTTACTCATTTAAAAAAATATTATTAGTTTATGTTTTATGGCAACACATAAGAAATAGAGAATGAATAAAAAAAAGAAAAAACAATGAAAAAATAAAAAATGTTTCTAAAACGAAAACATCTACGATGCCTGCTCATTTTCATTTCCCCCAACAACCATCTCTCTCCTTTTACATTTCGTCTAAAAAAAACCTAAGTTGCTAACTTGCTACACCTTCCAACAACCATCTCTACGCCGCCCTCTCTATGCCTCCCTAATTCATTCGACTCCCGAATCTAAAGTCCCCTTTGCGCTGCTATCCGTTTTTTTGTGCAAGGCTTTGTTTTGTTAATAGTAGCATAATGTTATATTGTTGTGTATTGGATCTTGGTTTAAATGGATCATGGTTTTAATGCTTTAAAACATTATACTACAGAAGTAATTTGTGAAGCACTTGTATAATTTATGCTATCTTTCTATAATTTATGAAGTCCTTGTATAATTCAATATGGATTTTAGTTAATAGTTAAGGATAAGCAATGTAAACGGATACGAATATTATCTGAATTCGAGGTATTTGAGAGAATACGGATACGAACAGTTGTTTTAACTATTCGAACGGATACTAATACGAATACGAATACGAATAATACATCCAAATAGCGTATATAGATATAAAAAATATGATATCCGCTTTGAATTCATCCGTTCACCACACCCCCTATTAATTACTTAAAGAATTTTTTTTTATATATTTTGAGAAAAAGACAAGAAAGAAGAAATTACGAATAGATGGAAAGCTCTTGTTATTGTCATCATGGAGAGAGAGAGAGATATCACGGATTCACGGGCTCCTCTTGACTATTGCAGTCCCACACACTAGACTCCAACCCACCTATAGCCAACTATCTCTCCTCCAAAAGCCCCCACACACCCACTACACCACCACCTCACTACCAATCTACCTCTATCTTAGTGTACTAGATGCAATGGTTTTTCCCCTTGATTGTTTTTAAAAAAAAAAAAAAAAAATCATTATCTTAATTAGCACTTTTATTTTATTTTTTGAATTGTCATGTTTCTAATTTTCTGAGAACTTAAAAGTCTTTAATGATAAATCGCGATTTAACAAGCATCACCCCAAACCAAAGGGTTCAAAAATCCAGGGAACTTAAGGGTCTGTCAATATAATCGTCCAGCATTACCACAGAGTGACACCACAACAGTACCACATCTCTACCACACGGGGCGATCTCACACTTTAATACTCATTTGACTTGCGCACGCGTGAATTCACGTGATGCAACTGTGCTACGTAATCGTGGCATTAGTAGGTGCATTTTTAAAGGGATCGAATTTTTTATTAAATTTTAGTTAATTTAGTGGAAGAAAATTTTGATGTGTTCAACGACATCAAATTTTAATATCGTTCAATCATATGATTTTTTAAAAAGTGTTCTATCACTTCATTTAATGATTCATTATCTTATTTTCAAATGATATTCTCTCACTTTATTTAATAGGAACAAAATAGTTTATACCATTTATATATAAAAAAAAATGACAATTTTATATTATAACATTTTTTCTTTAATAACAGTTTTTATATATAAAAATATTACAAAAATGTTTAAATGTTTTTAAACTGTTTTTTTAAATAAAAAAGCTAAAAATAATTTTCTATATAAACTATTAAAAATGTTTTAAATATGTACTATTTTTTTAAAACGTTAAAAAACATGTTTTGTTAAACTTTTTTTTTCATATATAAACAGTTTTTTTTTTTTATATATAAACAGTTTTTAATAGATTAAAACTATAAAAATATATTTTAAATGTTTCTTTAAACTGTTTTTTTTAAATAAAATGTTAATATATAAACTATTTTTTATTTATAAAAAGGTTAAAAAAATCCATGTATATATAAAGTGTTAAAAAGATATTGAAATAAACTGTTAATATATAAACTGTTTTTTATTTATGAAAAGGTTAAAAAAAGGGACATATACCAAATAGTCCTCGAATATTTTTTAATACTCATTTAGTCCAAGCTTTTTTATTTTGCTTCAAAAAATCCTTTGCCACATATTTTGGAGAGAGAGTGCCGCCGGCGCGGACCATTAAAAATAAGAGAATATTGAGTGCTTGAGGGACTAAATAGGTTAAACTAAAAATATGAATCCTTTTTAAATATATATATATATATATATATATAGTAGGGACTATTCAATAATTCACCCTTAAAAAAATCCCTTTCTATATAAAATGTTAAAAAGGTATTAAATATATATTATTTTTCAAAAAAGTTATAAAAAAAAACGTGTTTTGTTACACTTTTATTTAAGTATAAACAGTTTTTAAGTAACTTTTTTTTTATTCTTTACTAAAAAATAAAGTTGTAAAAAAACATTTTAAAAAAAAAACATAAAAAAGTTTTTGAATAACTTTTTATTAATATTTCCTGAAAAATAAAGTTGTACATTTTTTTTTCAATTTTTCCTCAAACAAAAAAAACAGTTTTTTTTTGTTGTAAAAAAACAGTTTTTTGAATGTTTTTATATTTCTAATATATAAAAAGCAGTTTTTTTAATGTTTTTTCGCCATTCAAAAAACTTTTTTTGTACAGCAAAAAAACAGCTTATTGAAATATTTTCTATGGCAAAAAATTTTCTATCAGATATAAACTTTTTTTCCATAGAAAATATTTTCGATCAGATATAAACTATTTGATGTAGAAAATAGTTTATATTGCAAAAGTTACTAAAAAACTATTTATATTTAAATAAAAGTGTAACAAAACAAGTTTTTTTTAAACTTTTTTGAAAAATAGTATACATTTAATACATTTTTAACAGTTTATATAAAAAGGGATTTTTTTTAACGTTTTTATAAATCAAAAACAGTTTATACATTAACAGTTTATTTTAATATCTTTTTAACAGTTTATATAGGCAGAGATTTTTTTAACCTTTTTATAAATAAAAAACAGTTTATATATTAACATTTTATTTTTTAAAAATCAATTTAAGGAAACATTTTAAATATATTTTTATAGTTTTTATATATTAAAAATTGTTTATATATAAAAAAAAAACTGTTTATAAATGAAGAAACATGTTTTTTAACGTTTTAAAAAATTAGTATATATTTAAAACATTTTTAATAGTTTATATAGAAAATTATTTTTTAACTTTTTTATTTAAAAAAAATAGTTGTAAAAACATTTAAACATTTTTTTAATACTTTATATATAAAAACTGCTATTAAAGAAAAAATGTTATAGTATAAAAATGTCATTCTTTTTTTATATACTAGTTGTGCCCACGTGCGTTGCGCGTGTGACTGATTCCAAATATTTGATTTGACAGGTTTACAATTTTAGAGAGGTGATTGATATATGTAAACTAATTGATCTCGATTTTAACGCTATGAATTTACATGGTACAGAGGGTGAAAAATGGGGAGTGATTGGAGAAAAGACTTTTTAGAATGTTTGCAAATCAAGAATGGAGTTTTATCTATAAATATATTTTATGAAGAGTTGGTTGTGGTGATTACTGGAATTTAATTGTTTGATTCTCAGTGTTTGAAGTATATTGTGACTGATCTTGATTATATAATTGTTCATCACTTTATTATTTCGTTTGCTTTAGTTCATTTGTGATATTTAAAGGCTATTTTATTTATGAATAAGGTGTATTGCAAGAAATATCATAAATAAAATTATGATTATGTTGTATGTGCATATGCTGTCATTAACCAAAATATGTGGAACTGAAATTACAATTTAATATTTATTATACATATTAAAGTAAATAAATGTAGTTACTCACCTAAAATCTTTATTGTAGGCAGATCGCTATCAAGAATCTCATCATGATTAGCAGTATGTATATTTGCCAGATGTGTTTGGGAGTTCCCCCCAAACACTTCAGCAAAGACTATTTCACCAAATCTTAATAATGAAATTGAGTCCCCAATTAAGTGGTCAAGGGATCTCTAGAGGACAACTTATGTTTCTTCAATATTCTTAATTGTTTTATTTTCTTGTTTACTACAATTAGCATACCCTACTATTCAAAGTATGTTGATTTATTTGTTTCAAGTTCTAAATATTAGCTTAAGAGAGGATACAAATGTAAAAGAATAAATGCATGGGCAGTGAACGTAGTCCCAAATGTGTGTTATATGATAGTTGGAGAATATTTGTTACTAAATGTAGTAGTGATATCCATGAACCAAGCAGTAACATCTACAGCTACTGATTGACATAATAGAGCCAATACATATCCAAATTCAGTGGATGTTATCTCCATTTTAATAGAAGAAGGAAATTGTTTGCCTATATTGAGCATTGTCATCCTCAAACAGTTGGAGGCTAATGTTATAGAACTGAAATCTGATCGAATAAAGAAAAACAACGAAAGCAATGGGAATGAAGCAGTCCACATTGACCCTATAAACCAAACTTTGAACACTCATAAACCAGTTGAGTATTCCAGCACAATAAGTACATATATGATCAATGGGAAACTACAGGTTATATTGATTTATATAAAACTATAATAGCATAGTTCATAAGTTAATTTAGTACAGTTATTATTAATTACAACCAAAATTGTAAACTAAATTCATACGAATCAAGCTAGACTTCATGGAATTTTGGTTGGGATTTATTTCTTCATTTAAGGATTTTTTAAAACTAAGGTTAAGAAGATCAAGCTTTCATTTCTTTCTTCGTTTGTCCATACAATATATACAAAGGTGGAGTATATAAGATTACATAGAGATCCCAAACCAGGAGAAAACTGATGCAGTATTGAATTCGTCCAAGGTATGCCCAGGCCCACATCTAACAAAGCTTCATATGTTGCGATTCCCCTCAAATCGGGTGAGTCTCCTTCATTAAGGCCTATGCCTTACGGGCGTAGACGATAGGCTGAAGCATGGCTTAGGCTCACCTCATTATACAATTTGGATAAAGTACAAAATTTTAATGAATATGATTCGTCACATTTACATTACAATAGTTGTTTAAAACCTATGATGGATTTTATCTACTATCATCTACTCAATGACACATAGTTTTACCGAATCCTATATAAGAAAAACTATCTTAATTATTTGGCTTAGGACAAGGAGGTGAATGCCTATTCTAGCCCATAAAACAACACTCGCAGATGTTTCTTTTTCGTTTTGGGGAACATAAAACATTCTTATATAGATCAGTTTTTCATCAACTGGTTTCCAATTGGTCCTAAATACTATTGGATAGGGAATGCAAGAAATTTGTACTTCGTTCAGTCCCCTAATACCAGTAATATATCCTTGGAGTCAACTTCTATATTGATAGTTCACCTATAGGACTGAGATCCATCTTAAATTAGGACTCTAAGAAGAATGAATTTTATTTAGGGAAGGTCTATAATTTTATTCTGAAATTTTCAAGTAGATTAGTATCTTTATTCTTTTTCCTATCACCTTGTACACATTTCAAAATCAATACAACAACAACAATAAAACCTAATTATAGCTTGATGACATGTCAAATGAATGGCATTAAAGACATGAATACGTAAGTTTATGTTAAAAAAATATAATGAAAATATTTTGAAAAAATTAGGTTAAAAAATATATATATTTGGCTAATATAAAAAAAAATTATGTGTGAATACGTAAGTTCTTGCATCAAAGTCATTTTAAATTTAGTGGTCCCAAAATTCCACTCACTGAGTACCCAATTGCTCTAAAAAAAGTCCACCAAATAATGAATAGTCTTTGATTTTTTTGGTTCATAGATTGTTTCATTCATCATGATATCAAAACGTTAAATATGTATATTGCAATGACTTAATTTCGTTTATCCAAACAATTATATTATTCATTAGTTTATAAAAATTTGGGTATCCACTTGGTTCTACTCTATAATTTGTTATACATGCGTAACTTGTGTTTCATATAATTCAATTGATATGAATTACCTCGTAAATAAAATTGAGATTCCTTCAGTATGAGATTGAAAGTCCAAGCTTTTATAAGAAATATTGATAATATCCTACAAAAATTCAAACGAAAATATTTCCATCTCGAATATAAATTATACGAAACAGTTTCAATATGGTATTAATAGAAGAAGTTTTAGGGAATATAAATTTTAACTTCTTCTAAGTTTTAGGGAATATAAATTTTTACCCCAATGATTTATAAGGTCTATTAAGCTTATTTTAACGCTTTATTAATCTGAAAGTCTAAGTCTAAAAGTTTCAAGGCTACTGCTACTTCTCAGGCTTCTTCCGTCACTATCGTATTAAAGTTCTGAATAGCGAGGATTATCTATATAAATAGCTTCTTCAGGGAGTCTAGAAATTGGAAGAGGTTTTGATGGAATATATTCTATTCTTAGATACCTTATACGGTATCGTGGGTTTATCAGTCTAGTTTCTTTATATATTTGATTAATAATATCAATTATATCGTTATCTATAAATTCGTCTAAATTATTATCACCATAAGATGATAAAAATCTACGGTAAGTTCTAGGGTCAGCTGTTTCTACGTTTTTAATGAGAGGGCGGATTCCTCCGGCTCCAATTAAAATAGCTTTTGTTTCAGCTAATCTTTTTCGTCTAATAAATTTTAATACGTCTATACTATCTTCAAGTATCCTAGTATATTCTTGATATTTTTCAGGTCTTGACAGTTCCTCTACAAAATTTTCGGTTCTTAATTTTTGTCTAAAGAGATCTCGGATCCCAGTTCTAATTATTTCTATTCTAGGTACTTCTCGTACTAACCACTCAAGAACCTGGTCTATATATTTGAAAGTACCACTTGCGTAAGTTAAAGCAGTTTCTATAAGTTCTTTTATCTTTAGGGTCTATAAGAGTCCAATCTTGCATTTCTCTAGTTAAGTCTAAATTTGTTTGATTAACAAATTCTAAAAAGTCTTTAGTGATTTGTAGGCTCATACAAGATTCTTTTTAAAGCAATAATATGTAAAAAAAAGGTAAGGGTTTGGTTCGAGTTATACCTTCCTTCTGGTATGCAATATCTTTATCTTCCTTCCTTCTTTTCTTCAGCCTTGCTACTATTCTTCTCCGGTCTCGGACTCCTACGACTTCATCTTTATGTGTCACACCTCAATCCACTATTTTGGCATTGAACCCATTTCCTGCTTGTACGCCTTCACGCCTAATTCCCACCTGGCTAATGGCTCACGACTAATCGAAATGTGACGACGGTTCACCAGTATAACACCTTGTGTGCTACACCAGAGGTTCCACACAATAGTCCTCTATGAACAGAAAGTTGGAGATAATTTGGAAAATAATAACAACTCAACATAAGAGATTTTTAGAAAAGAAAATTATTTTATTGCATTGCATAAGTAAATACAACTCTCCCCTAATTATAAGAGGTTTACTCACTCATGTACATATTACTTACTACAAGCTTACACACTCTCTAATATCAAATACTGGAAGTCTAACAATTTATGATCTATAACACAACCTTCACGTCCATTTTATAGCACAAGGGAGCATACATATGACTTACTACTGGAGGCAAAAAGCTAACCAGTTAAAGAAGAAAAACAAATATTTAAAGTCTATAGCCTTATCTTTTCATAAAGTAATTCGTCTTCTTTTGACAGGTCTATGTCTGAATGGAACCGTCTGATGGTTATGGCCCATAAGTTTGTCGTCTTGTGATAATGCAAGAGAATAAAAAAGCCAATGTCTTCATCTTTTTATTAGTCTGGTCGCCCGTGTGGGGCAGGAATCTTTTTGCTTTATAAAAAGCAGAGTCTAAGCAAATGAGTCTTCCATCTTCAATAATTCATCCACTACTGAGGGGCCCTTCTTTGTCATGTCTGTGTCTTCTTCTGCCTTGTCCTGGCCTAGGATGGCATTATTAAAAAATTCGTCAATGAGGCCCACAATTCTAAGGCTAGCTGCAAAGCTATCTCTACCAATTCCTTGGCTTCTTTCTTGAGCCTTCCATTGAATGGCTCATCGACTTGGATTATTAGGTCTTCTTTGTGGTAAGCAGTGTACCATCTGTCTTCGCCTGCTAATAATTCTGTGATTTTTATTGTCTCCATAGCTTGAGCGATCTGGAGCTTGGACTTATCAATAATTAAATCTTTAGTCTCGTTTTCTGATAGAATCTCAACATCTTCAAATATATAATTGGAAAATCTAATAATTCTAAATCCTTCAACTCTCATTCCTCTACAGGAACTTGGATCAATCTGATAGATTCTAGAAAATAGAGGAAGGAAGTCTTCTATCTTCTTAACATACTCATGGACTATTTTTTCAAGAGTAAAAAAGTCTTCTATGGGCTCAATTTAGATGAGTCCAATGAACCCATAGTCTGCTAAGGTTATCTGGGCAATCTCTGATTTCCCAGAAAGATAAATCTTTGGAACGTCTTTGAAGAAACCTTTCATCATTAAGGCATCTCCATTAGTCTCAGATAATAACATATTGAAATGTTCAATAATGCTATTAGATTCTTTCTTATAGTCTTCTGATAATGGAAGATTATTATGACCAAATGGTATAACAATCTTAGTGTTAAAAGTCTTTTTCTTATAACAAAAATTATCAGTGGGTCTAGCTTTGGAGGATTCTCCAAGAGTCTGAGCATAGGGTTGAGTCTGTGGTCTAGGCATAGCAGTACCACTGAGTTGGGTAACTGCAAGTCTTTGAGTCCTCATGAATCTGGCAATAGCTAACAAATTTTGTTTGAACTCTATCCATAGTCTATTATTCACATTCCACCATATGACATCTATAAGAGTATTTTCATCATCTAAAAATTCTCATCTAAATTTGATCAAGTCTGGGTATCTTTGATCGGGATTATATTGGGAAAAATACATTTTTCCAATGAGTCTATTTTGAGCAATAATCTCTTATCTAGATTTTCCTAGAGAAACCAAGATATCATCAAAGTTCTCTAGGATTGGTCTTTCTTGAGAACCTTAAATATGAGTCTGTCTTTGCGTTGCACCAGCATTTGGTCTTACGCATCTAAGATAGTCTGCGACGTCTTCTTTGTTCAGTCTATTTGTTCCAGAGGAACTCATGTTGTCTAGGTCTTCTGTTTGCAATATAAAACATGAAATTATATTAGTGTTAGCAAACATTAGTTCTCTTAATATGATGTCTGAAATGATATTTTTACTTTCCTTAATATGTATAACAGATAAGTCATAACCATTAAGAAATTGTTGCCATCTAATAAGTCTATTAGTCCTTGATTTGGAAAAGTCTAAGTCTTTGAATTTTACTGCATAAGAAGAGTCGGTATAAACAGTAAAATGTTTAGGTCTAAGAAAAAGCATATATTTTTCTATTGCCTTTACTATAACTAAAACTTCTTTTTCATGGGCAGTGTATCTTGTTTCTGGGTCTGTAAAGGTTCCAGAACTATATCTACAAAGTTTCTTCTTTTTTGTCTAATGATCAATGGCAAAGTATATTGCTCTCCATTATTTATCAGAGGCATCTGTTTCTACTATAAACTAGTCTTAGGCAGTTCAAGTATAGGAATATTCTTGACTGCATCTTTAATCTGCCTTATAACTTCAAAATCATCTTTAGTCCAATAAAAAGGATTAGTTTTGTCTTTTCCTTTTAATTTGGGAGTTAAGCTTTGTCTTTTTAAGGCAAGGTCTTTAATAAAGTCTGTAGCACAATTAAGCAATCCTAAAAATGATTGTAAATATTTTCTATCTTTAAGTTTATCTGGAAACTCAAGAATATTTTTGGTTATGTGTTATGCCAAGAATAATTTTCCTTTATTAATATGCATTCCCACAAAGTCTATCTCAGTCTGAGATAATTGCATTTTTTTTTCGGAAATAACGATACCATGCTTGTCTAATTCTAAAATAATCTTTTTAAGATGGTCTACATGCTCTATCTCACTCTTACTGGCTATAAGAATATCATATATATAAACAAGACAAAATTCTGAATAAGGTCTAAATATATTATCCATTCATCTTTGGAATACTTGAGGAGTGTTCAAGTATCCAAATGGCATTACTAGCCATTCATATTTTTCTTGGGGCACACTAAAAGTTGTCTAAGTAATGCTGTCTGGATGCATCTTAATTTGCCAGAAGCCTGATTTGCAATCAAACTTACTGAATATAATTCTATCTTCAATTAAATTAATCAAATTATTTTTTTCTGGTATCGTATAAGAATCAAATTCACAATTCTTATTTAATTGTCTAAAATCTATATAATCTATAACCATGCGTCTTTTTCCTCTTTTACGCTCAGACTCATTTTGAACATAGAAGGCAAGGCTATTATGTCTA
Source organism: Sambucus nigra (assembly GCA_949130495.1). Classification (NCBI taxonomy): domain Eukaryota; kingdom Viridiplantae; phylum Streptophyta; class Magnoliopsida; order Dipsacales; family Adoxaceae; genus Sambucus; species Sambucus nigra. The sequence goes on from OX422212.1 coordinate 103,074,224, forward strand.
CTTTTACTTTCTCTAATAATGCCTAACTTAAGCATTTCATCAATGTCTTTCTTGAATTCTTCTCTGTCTTCTTGTGAATATCATTTCTTATACGTTCCACCATTAATAGTGGCGTCTGGGTTAATAGGGATGATTTCACAATAACTTTGGTCTTTATCCCACTTAGCGATGGGATTTTATCCTAAAGTAAGCTCTGCTAGTTTTCTAATCCTTTCCTTTTCTACTTCTATATCCATTTTTTCTGTTTTGATATTTCTTGAACCTATAATAAGGTGTTTTGGGCTTGATCTAAAATGTCTTGTTGTATAAGTGATATTTGCTTATAACACTTTTGGTCTGGACGCTTACATTATTTTTGTAAGGGCTTAGTAATTTCTAAGGCTTGTTATTGGGTTGTAGGTCTAGGTCCACCATGCTCAGCTGAAGAACTCTGATGTTTTATGGGTCTATAATTAGGTTTGACCTGCATAAGGTCAAAGGCAGTCTTGTGATCTATTATAGGGGCTTTTATATTAAATTCCTCTTTATCACTAATTAATATCTTATCGTTATACTGAGTATAAGGATGATATTTACTAATAAAGTCTTGTCCTAAAATAATATTTCCTGTGAAACTAGGACGAGGATCCATTATCCAAAATCGATGATTAACGATTTTGTTGGTCTGATTTCCTAATTTAAAATAAATAGGAATAGTCTGGAAATATAAGGTAAATGGATCTCCATTAGCCACTTTACCATAGAATTTTTGAGTACTTTCTAAAAAATAGTCTTCAGGGAAGGCATTAGTCTTGCAAATACTCTGAGAGCATCCTGTATATATAAAAGTTGAAAGCCTTTTAGGATAGTCTTTGTGTTGAAAAAATAACTCTACAAAACAAACATGTGGTTTAGTAGAAATTCCTAAATTGTTCTTTTCTAAAATAGATATTCCTTTCTGGGGTTTATCTATAAAATCTAAGGGTATTTGGTCTTTTGAACTGCTATCAGAATGATATTCTTCTAAATCATAGGAAATTCCCTTTCCTTTGAAGTCTTCATTTTCTTGCAATCTTTTGGCTATATTTCTATCAATTTCTTGATAATATATTTTAGTATCTAAGTCTATTTGAGCGTCATACTAGCTAGTATAAATTGCTCTAAATTTAGTTCTCCAACAGTCTTCATGGTAGTGTAATTGACAAATAACACAAACCATAAACAATTTTATTTATATAATCTCGAAGCATTCTACGCATCTAAGTCTTTCTTGATACATTTCATTTCAAATGTGCAATAATGTATTTCATCAAAGTAACATCTAGGTCTATATGTTAGTAAGTCAGGATTACTAACTGTCCATCTTTTCTTTAAAAGGGGATTAATATACACTTATACCAAGCTTCTTCAAAGTAAATATATTCATTATCTAAATCGTCTTGATTAGTTTGCATCATATACAAGTCTAGAGTATCCTGAGAGTCTTCATACTCATCAGTATCACTATAGTCTTATGAATCACTATCTGTATATGCGTTATAGATACTAGTATTATCATCATCTTCTATGTATGATATTTCTATAACATATAGGATATATAATTTTTCTTAATCTGCAAAGTCTAACATTGTATTAATAATCTTAATACCTTCTTTATCTTTCTTATTAGGGAAGTATTTAGCAAAGTGTCCTTCTTTGCCGCAAGTCCAACATTCTTTGATAGAGGTCTTAGATTGAGATATATCTTTTTCTTTCCTATAATTAGGAATCTTCTTATACTTACTAGTGTTCTTCTTAAAATATCTTCTTTAATTAAATTTATTTTTCCTAGTCCTAGGGTTCTTTTCTCTAAAGGTAGTAGATTGTCTAAATTTATATTTCTTTGGAAATCCTAAAGGTCTAGTCTTAAACTTCCTATGTTTTCATTCTAATTTCTTTTTAAATTTTTTAGATTCACTAACACATCCCCATTGGATTGGAGCGACGTCTCTTTTGTCTTTGATTGGAGGGATCTGCTTGAAAGTTTCTTCTATTAACTTTCCTTGAGTTATATCAAGTCTCTTCGATATGATATAGTCTTTGGCGAAATTGATTCTTTCACCAAGGGAGTTATTCTTAACTCCATCTACTCCTGGACAATTCCTATATTCATTAATTAGGATTTGTCCTATGGCTGGTATCTTCCTAAAGTATTCATCTTTTAAGGTCTCTCCAAATTCTTTAATTTGGTAATATAGCTGCTCATAATTATTGCTATATTAATTTATCTTATCTAGTTTGCAAATGCTAAGAAGGGCTAACTTAGTTTTTGCTAGGTCTTGTTCATTTATTTGAGCTAAATGTCCGCTCTAATGAATTATGATGTGAACAATCGAATATATTCTTCAATTGATCTTTCTTCTAGTTTTTCTTTCATTTTCTCAATCTTAGCTAAGGAGTCTTCATCTGTAGCCTTTCTTAAACTATCTAAGTAGTCTTTTGCAATACCTCTAATGGATTGCTCAGCGTACTGCTTACATGAACTTGCATCCCATTGTTCGTTAGATGAAAACACATGTTCATCTGATTATGCCATTCGTCTAAAGTCTTCTTCCTATCTTGGACATTGTCTAAGTTGAGGTATATACTTACTGGATTTATGGCCTGGCTTTCCATGGTCTTAACAAGAGTAAAACTCTTATCACTAGTTGGAAAGTCTTTTATATAATCAGGTTTGGTCTTTACCACGGTGCTTGAGTATATAGGAATATTTATTCCTATTGGTTTACTAAAAAGTCTAGGAGCATCTTCTAGCCTGCTACTACTTTCTATCTCTTTCTTATTAGGTTCTACTTGGGTAGCTGACATTAATCTTTGTTCTCCTTCTTCTATTGGTCTTAAGTTTCTAAGAAGTTCCTTTGTATTCTTAGATTCTTTTAATTTTAATATGCGGTCTTGGGCTATCATATTAAATCTTTCTCTTTCTTGAAATCTAACAGAATGACTTTTCTTAAGGTTATCATTAAATGCCTTCATATCCAATTCTGAGGGCTCATGTCCAAAGTTTTGGATCCTAGCTTTTTCTTTAACTAAGTCTTTTTGTTCAAATGATCTTCTAGGTCTAATTACAGGGGCTTGTCTTAGTAAACTAGCACTAGTCTTACTACTACATTCTCCTTATGAAGGATCATTGATTATGGCTTCTCCCATATTCTTAAATTTAATTTGTTTGGTCTGGATATTCTTATTGACAATCTTAGGGGGGGGGGGGGGGGGGGCAAACTGGATAGTAACATTTCCAGTGACATCATCTTAATTAATAAACATAGGTTTATTCTGTATAATCTTAGTTTCTTGAAATTCTGGCAATTGCTAAAGGGTCTTAGCTTTTTCTTTCATAGGTCCAGTATTCCTAATACTGTAAGTATGATTGTAGTCTGAAACATTGGTTCTAACTAAGATTTCTTCATTGAGTCTACCGCTAGGAATTATCGATTGCATTCCTTCATAAGGAAATTGGGAGAACTTCACATAGCTTTGGAATTCTATATTTATATTAACATCTGGGATAATATAGTCTTCATAGCCACTAGCATATAAGATTAACTTAAAATGTTTGGCTGTGTCTACGGTTACTGTAAATGTCGTAATGACATTAAAGTATCCAATGTTATCTGACATTTCTAGTTGTGCTATCCCAATAAGGCTTTTCTCAAAATCTTTCCATCTTTTATCTATTAAACAACATCATATGTTGATATTATTCTGAGGTCTATGTAATCCTTGGATTCTTGCTTGAAATAGTTCAAAGGTTAGGAATTGGAACTTCCTATCAGTTCCTCTAGATCTAAGCCATTCTAAGTCAAATACTTAGAGTTTAGTATAAGATTTGTCTAACACATGATTCCTACAATGGTAAGTCATGTTATAATTAGGAGTCTTAGGAGTGGCACCTTCTTTAAATAAGTCTATGTATGTAACGGCTAGAAGTTGTCCATTATGAATGGAATCTTCAACAATCTTTCAGTTAACTTCACCCCCATTCTTTCCATTGGAGAAGATTGGTGAAATTTCTTTCTTTCCACCATGTCCTAACATTGGAGGATGAATCCTTAAGTCTTTGGAAGATATGATTATTCTATCTAATATTTGGGATAGAGTTAACTATCTTACTAGTCTTATCTAATCCGTCATTTATGACTCGTCTACCTATGGTATTCCTTTCTTTAGTTTCTATAGGAGGGGTTTCTCTAAATTTACAGGTGGTTACCTGTTTTTGTTCAAGTCTTTTTTCAATTCTTTCTAAAATGTCTGAATAATCTTTTTGTCTTTTTATTTGACTAAGGATTTCTTCTTTAAAATTCTTATTCTCTTTTCTAGTCTTTTCAAAAGTTTCTTCACTATGTCTAGCTAGAGAATTAACTAGGGATTTGGAAATATTTGTAATATAGTCTTTTATTTCATTATCTTTTTCTTGTGGTTGCATGGTTCTAACTTCTATAGATTCTATAGTTTTTTCTATTTTATCTAAACGAGTTAGAATAAAAGGCGAGTCTATTTCTGCTTGGAAAGGCTTATTATATACAACCTTAATTCTATTTATAATTTTTTCGTATTTTTCTTCTACTTGGGCCATGTCTAGTCTAAGTTCATTAATAATACTATCCATTTTGGATAGGTTATGGCTTTCCATATTATTAAGGTAATTTGCTAAATTTTGTTGCAATTTAACAAAGTCTGTATAGAAGGTGGTTAATCCTTCTATCTTAGCCTTTAAATCTAAATGCAAGTCTTTAAGAAAGCTACTGTTATAGTCTTGGGTAGCTTCTATGGATGTAGAAATTAAATTTAATCTTTCTAATATAAGTCTAGTTGCTTTAGCCGCATTGGCAATATCATTTTCATTTATTTTATAATAAAATCTATCATCATTTATCTTTTCTAAACTTCTTTAATAAAAGTCTGATAATGTCTGAATGGAGAGTTCTCTTGGTACCTCATTCCAGTCTGATCTAACTATCTCCTTTAGGAAGATAACTATATAATCTAGGAATAAGCTTAGCTTATTCTTTAGTAAGTTTAATTAACTCACTGTCTTGATTTTTAGTTAAGGTTTTAATTTATAAGATGTATTTGTTAAGGACTTCTATATGATTAGTCTTAATATTTATTTCTTGTAACACTTGTACTAGGTCTATTGGGATTTGATTATCTATTTTTAGTAGTCTTTTAGAGATATTTTTTTATCTCTGTTTCTAGGGTTTGAGTGTCTTTTATTAATTGTCTTAATATAAGGAGTATACACTTATTTTGGTCTATTATACTATTAATAACACTAGCGGTAACTTGTCTACTGTCTGCGTGTTTGTCTTGGATGTGTTCAGTGTGAGAAAAACAGTCTATGTGTGTGGTTAAACAACCTACTGAGTCTAAATCAGTTATAGGTATGGGATGGTAGTCTGGATTGGTTCTAAAAATATATTTGTAAATGAGGAGTGATAAATCCCAAGGGAATTAAAGTCCTTTTACTAAAAGTCTCAAAGGAGCGTCTTATGGCTCTGATACCAGAATTAGGGTTTTGATCGGAATTTGGTGTGTTTCTAAAGTCTTTAAGGTCTTGATACCAATTTGGGTCTAAATTATAATTCTTTTAAATATATAGTCTTAAACTAAGTTTTTAGTATAAGACAAGAGGGGGACCGTCTAAGGTAAATAACAAAAGTCTTTGGGACCACGAGGGGACCACTTTCGGGATAAGGACAAAGTTCGCACGGAAAGTCCGCATGGTGAGTTCACACCAGAGACTCTCTCTCTCTCTCTCTCTCTCTCTCTCTCTCTCTCTTTATATATATATATATATATATATATATAGGGAAAGGATCAAGTGAGGTCCCAGTTTGAGGACCCTGAATGAGGACCATTTTTTTAAAATAGTAAAAAAAATATTTTTGGAGTGACTTTTTTTTAATGATTTTTAAACATTTCAATACGTACCATAAAAAATAATGAGCTCAAAATGAATTTTTTTGCTATTTTAAAAAAAATCGGTCAAACTTTGCCAGTTTTTAAGTTGTTTTTAAGTTGTTAAAAAGTGACAAAGTTTGACCGATTTTTTTAAAATAGTAAAAAAATTTATTTTGAACTGATTTTTTTTATATGGTCTTACTGAAATGTTTAAAAACTATATAAAAAAAATTAGCTCAAAAATATTTTTTTTACTATTTTATCAAAATTGGTCCGCGCCAGCGGTATGCAAACAGAGGTCCTCATGAGATCCTCTCTCTCTCTCTCTCTCTCTCTCTATATATATATATATATATATATATATATATATATATATATCCGTATATAATTCTGCACTATATATACGTATAACTATATCTCAACATTCATACGCATGTCGGATATGAATGCTATCACCCAACGCATATGAGGCGGTCATAGTTCCCCCCGAAAGTACCCGTTCCATACCATAACGACCCACACCTAATAACAGACGCTATGACCTGGGGAACATACTCGCCCTGCATTCGCTAGTCAGGGGGGCTCACCCACATCGCGCAACCTCCTAAGATAGCATTAATATTTGTATGATTTACTATAAATAATATTCACAGAAATATTTATATATCATATATATACTACACATCACCGTACATATATAGAAATCTAGGCTGCCGGTGTACTATGTCCATACACAAGCCTAAAACATGCAAGTCTATGGTCCTACTTCATTTAAATTTATTACACACTAATTAATTTTCATTATTTTGGGTGTCACCCTACCAATTATTCCCGAACTCTCTATCTCTCGACCCGAAATTCAATAATTTCAATCCATTATTCATTTTCATTCAATTAAGTCTACCTACTTAATTAACAAGGTTGCAATTCACTAAATCATGAACCTTAAATCTTCAGATTCATTTATCCTCCAATTAATTCATGGGTAAACTTTCACCAATTAAACCCTAAATCATCACCAAAGTTACTGAATTAACTAAAGCTAAAAACTGTGTATATCTCAAATACATATCAGGTCTGAATCAGGGGAAGTAAGAAATCTGACACGCTTATTAGGTCGTTCAAACGATAAGCCCTGTCATTCGAACGACAGTGGCTCTCGTTTGAATAAGATACCAGGTCGTTCGAATGACCCTGGTATCATATCCTTCCTTAATCTGCCCAGAAACTCAATCCTCCGTTAAAAAATTTAAATCCTTGATTCTGTACAGATTTCTTCATCAAAACGTCCTAAAATTCATCCTAAATCCATACTTTTATTATATTCAGTTTAACCCCAACAATTTGATCAAACAGGTCATTAAATTAATCAAATCTTAACACCTCTACAGATTTGTAATTCCCAATCAAAGAAGTCCCCAATTTCTCATGAACACAAGGTCTTCTTCATCACTAGATCTCCTACAGCTATAGGTCTTGATTTCACCCTTTGATTTTAGAACTTTTTTGTTCTCTGCTGATAGGCTACCTGTCTGATCTCAGCATCTTCCCTTCTCTCCACAACCAAATCTAGGTTGAGTTTTCTCTCTTCCCTATTCTTCTCGGGGTCATAGGTCTGAACTCTGTGAGTGGGGAGTCCTACTTCTATAGGTATGACGGCTTCTAAGCCATGGGCCAACATAAATGGGGTATCCCCCGTTGGTGTCCTTGCCGTTGTTCTGTAGGCCCATAACACTGCATAAACCTCTTATGTCCATCTCCCTTTGGCTTTTTCCAACCTCTTCTTAATCCCGTCAAGGATTGTTCAGTTCGTGACTCCAGTCTGCCCATTTGCCTGGGGTCGTCCAGGAGAGGAGAAGAACTGCTTAATCCCCACTTTTTCATAATATTTTTCTAAGGAAAAATTCTTGAACTGGGTTCCATTGTCTGAGACGAGGGTGTTTGGAAGGTCATGTCTGCGTATGATGCTCTTCCAGATGAACTGGAAGGTCTTATGCTCTGTAATCGTGATCATCGGCTCAACCTCTACCCACTTGGAGAAGTAATAAATTGCTACTATTAGAAATCGATAATTGTTAGCAGCTCTTGGTAATGGTCCCACAAAGTCAATCCCCCATACTGTAAATGGCCAAGGATAACTGATTGACGTCAGAGTTTATGAGGGATAATGGAGAATCTCTGAAATTTGTCACACCTCTTCACGTAGGAAGCTACATCTTTAGCCAAGGTCGTCCACGAGTAACCCTGCATGATTATCCTCTTGGCTAAAGGTCTTCCTCCTATGTGACTGGAGCAAGAACCCTCATGTACATCCTACAGGATGTGGGGGACCTCTGTAGGATGAACACATCTGAGAAAAGGTAGTAGGAATACTTTTTTATAAGGACATCTCCTATTATTGTGAACTTGGAAGCTCTGTACCTCAACTTCCTCCTTTCTAACTTCGATTCTGGCATCTCTCCCTGTCTGATATATCTGATAAGGGGGTCCATCCATGAGTTCCCTAGGTTCAAGTTGAGGTAAGAGATGGCAACCTCTTCTTCCTTAATGGTCGGTTTGAGCAAGATCTTGACTGGTGATGTCCTTCTGATGCCTGTCCTTATTGCTGAAGATAACCTTGCTAGTGCATATGCACGATTATTGTTTAATCGGGGTATCCTCTTTATTTTCACTTCTGTGAAGCTTTCTAGCATCGTTCTCACCTTTTTCAGATATTTGGCCATCCTTTCATCCTTGGCCTCATATACTCCAAGTACTTGGTTGACAACTAGCCTTGAGTCACTGTGTAGTAGGAGTCGGCTAACTCTAAGAGCTTTTGCCAAGGAGAGCCTCGCTATCAACACCTCATACTCGGACTCTTTGTTTGAAGCCTTGAAGTTAAACCTTAGCGCATATTCAACGTCGGTACCATCTGCAGCTGAGAGTATAAGCCCTGCGTCGCTTCCATTTTTGCAAGAAGACCCATCGATGAAGAGGTTCCAAGCATCTTCATTTGAAGAGAAGTTCCCCTCTGACAGGGTCCCTTGATTGAAGAGGTATATGTCTTCCTCATTCTCAACTACTCCTTTTCTGGCTCTACTGGACACAACCTCATTCGAATTTTGGAAGACGTTACTGTCTGATTCATCTGTAATCTCTAGACTATTCTCAGGCTCAGGCTCAGCCTCTTCCAGTGTGAACTCAGCGACAAAGTTTGCGAGTGCCTGCCCTATGATGGCCACCCTGGGTTGATAAAAAATGTCATACTCTCCCAACTCGATGGCCCAGGCCATCAATCTTCCTGACTCCTTGGGCTTGTGAGGACTTGCCTTAGTGGGGGAGTCAGTGCGGATGACCATAGAGTCGTCTTAAAAATAGGGCTTTATCTTCCCGGAAGCGTGTATCAAGGCGTAGGCCAACTTCTCCATCCGAGGATAGTTTTGTTCAGACCCTTGAAGGGGCTTACTATTGAAGTATACAGGCCTCTGTACCCCATCGTCTTCTCGTACTATGGATGCACTTATAGCTGACTCTGAGACTGCTAGATAAACATATAACATCTCCCCCAAAATGGGCCAGGATAAGAGAATGGGGATCCGAGGTAGGACTTGAGCTCCATAAAGGCCTTGTCACACTCTTCGTCCCACTCGAAGGCCTTTTTAACCACCTTGAAAAATGGAAGACACTTATCCGTAGCTCTGGAAATAAATTTATTGAGTGCAAAAACTCTTCTAGTGAGCCTCTGAACGTCTTTTATACTTCTTAGTGTCTTCATATCAAGAAAAGACTTGATCTTCTCGGGGTTGGCCTCTATTCCCCTCTGATTGAAGATGAATTCAAGAAACTTTCCAGCTCCTACTCCGAAGACACACTTGGTAGGGTTGAGCTTCATCCTGTATAAGTCCATGGTGTCGAAAGTTCTTTCTAGGTCGGCCATGTGAGTTTGAGACTTTAAGATCTTCGTCAACATGTCATCTACATATACCTCAATGGTCCTTCTGATTTGATCTTCAAACATCTTATATACAAGACGTTGATACGTGGCCCCTGCATTCTTCAAGCCGAAGGGCATGACCTTATAGCAATAGGTCCCCTTGTCTGTGATGAATGCTGTCTTCTCTGAGTCTTCGAAATCCATGAAAATATGGTTGTAGCTTGAATACGTATCCATAAAGATTATAAGTTCATGCCCTGCCATAGCATCTACCATCTGATTAATTCTAGGTAAGGGAAAGTTATCTTTAGGGAAAAACTTGTTCAAATCAGTGAAGTCTACGCACATCCTCCATTTCCCATTAGCTTTGGGAACAATGACGGCTTTAGATAACCACTCTGGGTATATAACCTCCTTGTTGAATTATGCCTCTTCCAACTTTCTAACCTCTTCCCTAATGACATCATACTTTTCCCTAAAGTAAACTCTTCATCTTTGTTTGATTGGCTTAGCATATTTTACCACATTGAGTTTATGGCACATAACCTCTGGGTCGATGCTAGGCATGTCTGCATGGCTACATGCGAAGACACTCTGCCTCTTCTTTAAAAATCTGATCAGATCTTCCTTGATCTCAGCTTTTAGGGCCTTGCCAATTTGGACGGTTTTTTCTGGTTCGTCCTCATTGAGGACGACGGATTCTACCTCTTTCGCGACCTCTCCTTTCTTCAATTTTGTTTCATCCCTAGGATCAAGTGTATTAATGTTATATGTGGTTATTGCCCTCTTATGTGCCTCTCTCTCTCTTCCGCTGAGTTGAAGTAGCATTCTCGTGCCATGGTCTGGTCACCTTGCACTTCCCCTACTCCATAGGGGGTCGGGAATTTTAGCATTTGGTGGATCGTTGACGGCACGGACTCAAATTCCTTGAGGGATACTCATCCTATGATGAGGTTATAGGCTGAAAAGACATTTTCATCCATCACAAAAAAATTGATCCTCTTCGTCAACCTCTTAGGCAACTCGTCAACCATTCGTACATCTATCTCATACATGCCCAAGTGATGGACCTTCTCTCCGCTGAAGCCAATCAACGGATGATGATAGGGTACAAGCCTTGCTCTACTGAGGCCTAGGCTCTTAAAGCAGGGCCAGAACATAACATTCGTGGAGCTTCCACCATCAATAAGGATTCTCTGAACCTCACACCTATGCCCCCTCGTAGTGATTACCAGAGGGTCATCGTGTGGAGCTAAGATACCTTTGAAATCAAGTCGGTAGAACCCAACTATAAGAGTATCCATATCCACCTTCTTTCTCTTCTACTTAGCCTCTGAAGATGCCAAATTCACAACCTCTACTTTGGTCACTGACTTATCCTCTGCCACATGAGCTTTACGGTCGGCAACTTCTGAGCCACCCCTGCTAGTCCTTCACAGATGGTGTTGACACCAAAGGAGATCATACCAACCCTTTTCATAGGGGCATTATCATCTTTTAGTGGGAGGTCAGGATCATCCTCATCATCACCATCTGAGTCATCATCTCTTCTCGCTGGAGGATCATCTCGACATCTGTCGTTTCTCTTCTTTTTAGGGTCATCTCTTCCCCTCTTAGGAGCTTTATCGTCAACATACTCCCTGAGATTTTTGGACTTCAACATATTCTCAATTCCATCCTTCAAGGCGAAGCACTTGTTTGTCACATGGTCGTGGTCTTGGTGAAACTCATACTATAGGTTCTTGTTCCTCTTATGCAGAGGAGCCTTCAGCTTCTCCGGCCATCTCAGGGACCATTCATTTTTTATTTCGTTAAGGATGTGTTCGCAGCTCACAGTTAGAGGAGTATAGTGTGCAAACTTGTCATCTGCAGACCATTTTTTTCGTCTTTCTTCCTTTGGAATTTCCTGCTGCCACTTTCGTTCTCATCCTCATACTTTACAGCCATAGCCTCTTCAGCGTTTATGACCTTTCCTGGAATTGCCAATAGCTCTGCCATGGACTTGGGAGGGTCTTCTGCAAGCTTCCATAACAACTTCCCTTTCTGGAGTCCTCCAATGAGGGCAGCCATAGCTATATTCTCTTTATAATCTTCAACCTCTAATTTTTCTTTGTTGAATCTAGCAATGTAGTCTCTTAGGCTCCCATTCTTGCCTTGTTTAACGTACAACAGATGAGTGGTCTTCTTTTGAGGTCTTACCCTCAAAACAAAAATTGTGAATGAATCGTTCATCCAAGATCTTAAAGTTCTCAACAGTGTTCTTCGGAAGGGAGGTAAACCAAATATATGCCGCTCCCGTTAAAGTCTCGGAGAAGGCCTGACACCTCATCTCGTCTGTAATTGAGTAAATTTCTGCTGCAGTGGGTCATCTCAATATGGTGCACAAGGTTGGTGCTACCATCATACTTGGGAGACATCGTAGGTGGTTTGAACTTAGCAGGGGTTGGGAAGTTCACTATCTTTGCCATAAATGTGGATCCCTCTGAGAACCCTCTTTGAAGTAGGTCTCGGCTTTTGATGAGGTTCCCTATCTTCAAGATGTTGAATGGAGTCATTCCATGGCTTTGCAATGTCGGCCAGGCCGAGGTTGTCCCCAGCCACCTCCAATGGGTGGACTGAGGGTTCCCCAGCTGCTGCACAATGTCAGCTATTGACCTCCTCTTGATCCATGTCTCATCCTTGATGGGGTCGGCCATGCTGGGGTCGGCCCTGATGAGGCCGACGTTCCCCATCTTCCCTTTGTGATTTTGATACACTTCTTGACCTGGATAACCTCTGCCTCAAGTCATTAACTGGGCTGAGCCTTTCAAAAGTTGACCGTCTGCTCAAGCGATCAAAATCTGATCCTTTTTTCTCGGCACCACCATCTCTTCTGCCCTCACAACCTCGGCTTTGTTGGACTGGACGTATAGTGTTGTTCAAAACCTCATACGGCTCTCAGTAGTCCTCTAGAGCATCTTCTGCCTCTATATCATCATACCTATCCTCAGGGTAAGGGTTTTCTTGCCTCCCCAGACATAAATGCCTAGGGTCAGCAACGTCCCTCCTCCGTTGATGGGTAGGTTGGTCTTTTCACGGTGCCTAGGGTGGTCCCCTGGCTTCCGAATGAGGTTGAACAGCTGTCGGAGTAATCATCTCCGGTGAGACCCCAGGTGGCCTCATCATATTTTGACTGAGCTATGAAAATTGCTCCTTCATCGCTTATTGTATTGCAGCCAAGGACTTCAAGGCTGCTGCCACCTCAGCCATTTCGGACTGGGGTGGTACCTGGCTGAAACTAGGTCCTCCAGCACCAGATGGTAGAGGAGGTGGTGGAAACTCCGGTGCCATATGTTAAAATTAAAGAGCTTGTGAAGAAGATGAGATTAATACCTTAAATGACCTCTTTCAATGGTGAAGTAGCTCCACGCAAGGGGTGAGGCCTGTTTCACCACCAGAGTCTCCGGTGAGGTTAAGCTAAGAAGGGAAGAGTTATGTACTCTCGTTCCACATACGGCGCCAAAATGATGATGCTGTAAATAACACCACTAGTCAAGGTGTTTGTAAGCTCAAACTAGTGATAACAATGGCAGCACAAGAATATACTAAATATAAGAGATTGAGGTGAGGAGAAGAGGATGAACACTTGAATATAAGTGGTTTAGCCAATCTGGCCTACGTCCACTATGAGTAATATCACTAAAATAGGGCACTAATGGACATGGATACAATCTCTCAAGCTTTTCTCTCTCTACTGTGTAAAATGATAGAGTTTCAGCTAGGGTTGTAATTTTGGATCCTTTTCAATGTTGAGGATGACCTCAACATATAGTGCTTAGGGGTGTAATGTACCCCCAAGCACGCAATGTGCATGTGCATGAAGACCCAGTCAGTGCAAGGATGACACCTGGCTGAACTTAACTAAGTAATGATGACCTTAATATTCCCCCACGTGGAGGGAATGATTCAGTTATAACAGATTTATCCATGTGTTCCAAGCCATACATGTGCGCATAGATACTCGACTGTCTTTTCTTGGTACCAACCTCGGCTTGGATGAGTACGAGGTTGGTGAAGTACGACCCCTGCCTTGGATGGGGATTGTATGATGACCTTGGCTGGAATGTCAACCGAGGTTAAATATCTTGAACGTCGGCCAGGGCCGACGTTGTCTTGACACTTGATGCCGAGCCTAATAGGCCTTGTTGATCTTAGGTGAAACTTGTAATGTCGGCTATGGCCGATGTTGATAGTGATGCTGATGGATAACCCATGTCCATACTTACCTCGGATGATGCCCTCACCAAGGTGAAACTTGTAACATCGGTTGTGGCCGACCTGATGGATAACTAACCCCATGAGTCATGTATACCTCGGCTGATGCCCAATCATGGTGGTACTGGTAACGTCGGCCGTGGCTGACCTTATGAAGGACGAGATCATTGATGGCTAGTCTTGAGCTCTTGTTACCTAGGTCGTTATACTGGCCGAGGTTTCTCGGCTCTGAGCTGATAGGTGCACTTTGGGCATATCATTATTCACCTGACAATTTGAATAAATTCATTATTACTTATTATTTTTATTCACTAAGTAATATTCAACGTAATTCACATCAATAAATACTAACTCTTGTCACGCTAGTAATTATTTAATTAAATTCGAATTAATTATAAATAAATTTTCCCATTTTTGAGTCAATTAATCCCATAATTAAAATCATTAAAAATACGAGGTATTACACTTTCCTGGAAAATATCTCTCATTTTTTTCCCGCCAAATCGTCCAGCAGCTGCAGTGCTGGACCCATCTCCATATCTCTTTAATTCCCTTCTATTCCTTCGGGAATTTCCAATACTCTAATAATACCGTCACAGAATGGGGCATCACCAATGTAATCCGAATAAGGGCGAAGAAGACATGCCACAAACCCCTCGTCACACAACAAGTCAGGGCAAGATGGTTGACCGTCTCTTATGCATCCTTACACAACCAACACAGACTAGCCATCGTGCGCTTCTTCTTCTGCAAGCCCTCGATCATTAAAATCGCCCGTCTAGCCACGGTCCATACAAAGAACATGACTTTTGGAGGCGCCTTTACCCTCTAAATCTCCTTTAAAGGTAAATTTTCAACCCCATTCCCGTCTCCTCTCAACAAGGCGGTGCCTAAACCCTAATGATACTCCTAAAACATATTTTTGCCAAAAATATCCACCTCCAATTAACTTCCCAAATCGATCAATAATATTGTATTGATTTGAGGAATTTTTGCACATTGCTTCAGGTTCCTCTAGTAAAGACCATTTGGTGGGGAATTGGGTTTTCCAAATTTATATTATATTATGGATGAGTTTGAGAAATCTTTAATAGTTGGGATCATTTTGAAAAAAACTTGGAGATATTTTTTTTTTCAAAAAATATGTTAGAATAGGAACACTTTGACATTTTATACATTTTTTCCCTACCGATATATCGTGAGATAGGCACACCATTGTAATAAACTTGAGTTTCCCTAGTCAAAATAGTCTTCACCAATCACATAAAATGTAGAATTTTGCTAAAGAACTGGAAAATATCATATATATTGAAAATTAGCAAAACAAAGCTCTCTCTCTCTCTCTCTCTCTCTCTCTCTCTCTCTCTCTCTCTCTCTCTCTCTCTCCCATGTGCGCGCCCGAGAGAGAGAGAGAGACTCCTCTGCACACTAAGTTTGCACACGTACTGACGCATACCATTTTTTTAAAATATTAAAAAAATTATTTTTGAGTTGATTTTTTTATGTGATATATATATATATATATATAGAGAGAGAGAGAGAGAGAGAGAGAGAGAAATAGTGAAAAAAATAGCCAAAGTTCGCAGCTTTTAAAGTGCTTAAAAATAGCGAAAGTTTGACCCTTTTTTAAAAATAGCAAGAAAAAAAAATAGCTGAATTTTTTTATATGGGTTAATTGAAATGTTTAAATACCACACAAAAAAATCAACTCAGAATTTTTTTTTACTATTTTGACAAAATGATGTGCAAATTTAATGTACAAACTTAGTGTGCACAGGAGTCTGGCTATATCTATATATATATATATATATATATATATATATGTATATATACAGTAATGATCTTGTGAGGATTCGTATGCATTTTAAGAGTGCGGACTGGATATGTGTCACCTGTCGGTGAGCCTAAAAATTATCGGCTAAATTATAGGCATACTCTCTCTCTTTTCTGGGCTCACTGCCAGGCGACACATGTTCGATCTACACTCTCAAATGCGGACTAGTCCGCATTTTAAGAATGCGGACCGAACATGTGTCACCTAATGGTGCCCCTAGAAATTATCGCCTAAATAATAGACACTCTCTCTCTTTTCTGGGCTCACCGCCAGGTGATACATGTCTGGTCCGCACAAGAGCATCATTATATATATTTATATATATATACTAGTCCGCATTTTAAGAATGCGGACCGGACATGTGTCACTAACAGTGCGCCTAGAAATTATCACATAAATTATAGGCACTCTCTCTTTTCTGGGTTCACCGCCAGGTGACACATGTCCGGTCCGCACTCTTAAAATGCGGATTGGTCCGCACAAGATCAGGACTGTGTGTATATATATATATATATATATATATATATATATATATATATATATATATATATATATATATATATATATATATATATATATATATATATAGATAGATAGATAGATAGAGAGAGAGAGAGAGAGAGAGGATCAAGTGAGGTCACAGCGTGAGGATCCTGAATGAGGTCCCTTTTATTTAAATAGTAAAAAAAATATTTTTAGGCTGATTTTTTTATGGTTTTTAAACATTTTAGTAGGACTATAAAAAATTAATCAAGTCAAAATGAATTTCGTTGCTATTTTAAAAAAATCGGTCAAATTATGTGAGTTTTTAAGCTGTTAAAAACTGACAAAGTTTGACCGATTTTTTTAAAATAGTAAAAAAAATCATTTTGAGTTGATTATTTTTTTATGGTCCTGCTGAAATATTTAAAAATCATAAAAAAAAAAAATCAACCCCAAAATATTTTTTTTACTACTTAAAAAAAATGAACATCATTCAAAGATATCAAATTGAGAGATCGCACTTGATTCGCTTCCTCTCTCTCTCTATATATAAAAGTTTGTGTGTGAAATGAATTGTTCATGCGCACCTGAAGAAATATGGCCAAATAATAGTTCTTATTGTTCTTCTTGTGTACTTCAAAGAATTCCTATACTCATTCTGTCTTGAATTTAGGCATACTTTTATTTTCTTTCCACATGTTGAGGATTTATTGTAAAATTCAAGTAACCGAATTTGTATATAAATTAAGTGAGTTTTAATTTTGTAAAATTCTGTACAATGTAAATTATTCTGTATGTAGAAAAATGAATTTCAAACGTCACCTTAGTAGGGCTGAGTGCCTAGTAAAGGTTGAACCCCAGACTTGGGACAAGCCAATTGAGCCATAATCATAGGTTACATAAGGGCGGCATATTGATCATAGGTTTGACATTGACACGTCAACGAAAAATTGTTGGAGTTGGTAAGGTAAATGAGAAATATGAGAGATCCTATATGATAAAAGTAATAAATAATTGTAATAAATCTATTATTAGATATTACTCGTATATATAATATAAAAAATTATGGTAAAATAAAAAGCTCCAAATCCACCGCTATGGGGCTGTGGCCACCCTGTCCTCTTTTTGAGATGTCTCTTTCTCATCTTAAACACCTTAACGCATACATCTTCCAAGTAGGGCCTAAATGCTATGTAGATCTTTCTATTAACTCCCCTATTTTGTTTTTCTCTCTATTTTCTTCTTATTCCCATTCTAGAGCTAAATACTCAAAGACTATTAACACCTTGTAACTTTTGGGTGGTACGACATTTTAACCCTGTCTTATCTTCCCTACACAACTTGCACCCTCATGTGTATATAAGGAGGGTGTTCATGAGGGTTTTAATTGCAATCTAGGGCTCTTAGTTTTAGTTTATGGCAATTGCAGCAACAATGAACCAGGAACACGATAACAACATCAGCAACACCAACAAAGATGAGCATGACAGCGATATGGTCATGCCTGGATTTCGTTTCCACCCCACTGAGGAAGAACTTGTGGAGTTTTACCTTCGCCGTAAGGTTGAGGGCAAACGATTCAACGTTGAACTCATCACTTTTCTTGATCTTTATCGTTATGACCCTTGGGAGCTACCTGGTATATTTCCTTACCTCCTAACAATTCTTTGCCCATATTTCCTTTTTTCTTTCTTTCCTCCAAAACAAAGACCTAGAAGTCTCATTACATGCATATTCACATAATTTTATCATAGTTTATGTAAATTTAATTGAAGTTAGTATTCTATCTTGGTTATTTAAATTATAATAGTACTTTGTGTTTGTTCCTATATAGAAATTTCACATAATTTTCAGATTGGCTTTTGGTTTTTGATTTGTAATATGACTTTGTATTTGTTCATGTCTCAACATATTCACTTAATTTTGTTATCGACCACATTTGATTTTAGTCAATTTTACTACTTTTGTGGTGTTTTGATATGAAATAGTGCTTTGTGTGTTTGTTTTTCTCAGCCTTGGCAGCAATTGGGGAGAAAGAATGGTTCTTCTATGTGCCAAGAGATCGAAAGTATCGAAATGGCGATAGGCCTAATCGAGTGACCACTTCTGGATATTGGAAGGCCACGGGAGCGGATAGAATGATCCGAACTGAGAATTTTCGCTCAATAGGGTTGAAAAAGACCCTTGTTTTCTACTCAGGTAAAGCTCCAAAAGGGATCCGAACCAGTTGGATTATGAACGAATATCGTTTGCCACAGCATGAAACAGAAAGATTGCAAAAGGTAATTTGTTTTTCTGAGCCTTAGAAGAGTGAAACTAACTCAAGCAAAGGGTGGAGGAAGTGAGATAGAAGTTATAAACAAGAATATTTCATATATTTTTTATGTTGGTTTTGTTATCTCACAGCTGATGGTCATGGTTTAGATATCCTATGAAGAATTGTATAACTTGGCTTTTTTCTTGTGAAAAATCTAAGGGGAAAAAGAGGTTGTATATCTTTCTTGAAAATTCAATTTTCCCCAAAAAACATGGCATTTCTAAATAACAATCTCTCTCTCTCTCTCTCTCTCTCTGCTACAATAGTGGGAGAGTATGAAAACTCATAAAACTCTTACTTCCAAATAAACATTGATGCATTTATGGCACACAACATGAAAGAAGTTCGAAAATTTTGCCAAACAACAAATAAAAAAGACGAAAGAAGAAAATAAAATTGTGATGATCAAAACAGACAAAACTGAGTTTCCCAACTGACAACTGAATTCCCAATTCTGTCTTTCTTTGATTGGGTTTAATTCATCACATAAATTCATAGCAACATTCATGAACTTTAAATTCAGTGACCCATACCACCGATAGCATTAAATACTATTGATCCTCTCTCATAGCTACAACTGCTGAACCCAAATTTAATGTTCATTATTCCATATCAACAAAAATAAAAATAATTGATTCAATAATACATATAAAACACACGCGTATCTCTACATACCGACTTATACATGTTCTCTGATTATTAATCCAATTCATTTTCAGGCAGAAATTTCGTTATGTCGAGTGTACAAGAGACCAGGAGTGGAAGATCACCCTTCTCTCCCTCGCACTCTTTCCACCAAAGCTTCAACTTCATCGTCTTCAAGAACAACACAATCCAACAATAACCAACAAGAAGCCATACATCATAACACGGAGAGATTTCAAGCTTTCACAGCAAACTCACTTCATATCGAGGAGAAAATGATTGAAACAACAAGCGGAAGTAGCGTCGACAGTGGAACCACTGTCGGCTTATCCAGCAACAACCCTTACATCCCATTAGTCCCAATCCCCACCACACTTGCACCACAAGTTTCCTTATTAGTCCCCAATTCCACCACAATCTTCAGTGGCTCTCCTTTAATAGTGACTCCAAATGAGGTTGATGATCTCCATAGACTAATAACCTACCAACAAACTTCAATCAATCCGCAGCAGTTTCATCTTCATCCTCCTAACGATCCTCCTCAGTTTCCTACTAATTTGCAGCCACAGACCAGCTTTTCTGATAGACTGTGGGAGTGGAGTTCAATGACCGAGGCAAGCAAAGATTATACTGGCCAGTTTAAGTAGCCCATCAACTGCACATACTTACTTTTAATGATATATATACATTTATATATCTACTATTTTAGTTCAATAAGTCTTTTTTATTTCCTTTTTCTGTGCTGATTTTAGTTTTCTAAATAAGTTGACTGATATTGATTAAGTAGGGTTTTCGATTTTCTGGAATTATTTATGTCATTGCAGAACTTTTTGGAACTTGTGTTTTTTTAACTTATGTGGAACCTTAACATTTGTTAATCCCTAACACTAATAATAAAACGTATGTGTATGTAAAAATATGACTTTTAGAGTGAAAAACATGTAGAAGGCTTACAACACTATTATCGTATCCTTTTTAGTATGCATTACCTATGCACACACACACATTTGTTGGTGTTCAGTAAAAACAAGTAGTGTTTAGGGTTTTAAATTAAATGGGTTTAATATTGCTTGTTTATTTGATTTGAGGGGAAGAAATATGTGGAGCTGATAAGAAACATGCCCGGTTGTAGTCTGTTTCTCTCAAGAAGAATTATAAAGATCTTCTCTGGGACTAACAAAGTGTGTTTAGAAATTGAGCTCTCTATCTCTTCTGTACCAGTGTTTGTGTGCGAGTCTGAGTCAGCTGAAACTGTTACCCATGAGAGAGAACGGTAATGCTGTGATTGGTACCCACAGATAACGCGGAGAGATAAAGATGCCATGGATGTCTTGGGGTGGGGGAGAGGGCGGACAAGGGTAGTTTTGGACCCATTTCACAAGCCAAACAACCGATGAAGACAAAATATTGTCCCGTTTTGCTCATTTGGCTTTTGAGTCACAAGCCTGACAGAATGCTTGACTTGTGTCAGGGCTTGTCTTAGGTCAAATTTGAGTAATTTTAGAGCACACGTTTTGGGACATACTCATATAATATTCCATGTGTTCTTCGTATAGGCCTTGTTTAACAAGCGAGATAAAAAGAGTTTGGGAAAAAATTTCACAACAATATAGGCAGCTTATTGTACCCGAATTGCACTGTAACAATAATATATAGATAGTTGAGTTCACTAAATCATCTTTGTTTATTTTCACCGGAGATGAAGGGAGAGATGAATGTAAAAAGAATAACACGAATTGGGTGTTAAAGTGCTAGTCAAGCCGTTTGGGGTTACAAGTAAATATCTGATGAATGTAAAAAGAATAACACGAATTAGGTGTTAGACTGATATAGTCAAGCCATTTTAGAATTACAAGTCAATATTTGATGCTCTCTTAAAAATGGGAGTCTTATATATACAGAAATATACACAAGTGTGTTTATTCATTTGTTGTGTTACAAGTAGTTTTTTTTTTCTTTTTTTTAAATATAATTAAATGCTTTTATAGAACTCAAAAAAGGCCACCACCAAAACTCAATCAGAGCTACAAGACTCTTTGCAAATCCTCCACAAATTCTATAAAAATAGAAAGAGAGGCCATATGTCACTCCTTAAACTAACTCAGTAAAGTACTTAAGAATAAGTAACGAATTTTAGATGGCACAATCTCCATTCCTTGAAAACATCTCGAGTTTAGAAACTGTTATTTCTAGCTTATTTCCTTCATTTAAGGTTTATCCTTAGATATCCACCAATTATCTAGGGGATCAAGGTCAATCAATTGTTGAAGAGGAGCTCTTGTTACCTAATTAGTGAACGATATCTAGGGGATCAAGGTCAATCAATTGTTGAAGAGGAGCTCTTGTTACCTAATTAGTGAACGATCATAAGAGATAAAGTAGAATCAATGGCCCACGTCATGGGCTAAATTGTAGGTCGATTAATCCTCCCTCAAAGAATTAGATAGAATAGTAGTTATAGTGTGGGATAAAAGAGTCGTTCTACACGTACAGAGGATTCGTATAGAATCGTCTGTATAGACTGTCGTGTTATGTCCATATTAGTTTGTATCTTGGTTCCACTCAAGGCATGAGCCAATACATACACGACATGTCACTTTGTATTGACGATTCTATATGAATCCTCTGTACAAATAGAAATTTTCGGATAAAACGACTTCCTTTCTCAAGTTGGATGTCTAATGGGATAAGTCATTTAGTTAACATAACTATCTTGCTTAATTTTATCTCATCCAACATCAAATGTGGGATATACAAATATTTTATCTCACATCCTTATTTAAAGTATTAAATGGGGCTTAAATGTTACTTTGTGGAGATGATTTAGAACCATCCTATCATTTCTCACACAAAAACTAAATATTGTGCTAAGATTAACATAAAATATATACAATTATTTATAATCAAGCCAAATATATCGCTCATATTTATCACAAAAAAATTTTGCAAGTCGTGTATAGTCATACTCATGTTATTTATTTTTATAGTATTTGATGAGTCAGTATAACTACCTTAAAGTCACTAAAGGTGTACATGGAAATTCCATTTTTGTGCCTTCAAACTAAAATTTGAATATTTTTTAGTGTCAAATTTTCAAAATTGGAACTACAAAATTTTACAATTCCAAATTCTCGAATTGGGTTTACAATAAGACCCTAAATTCAAACTTGATTCGTCAACTTTATGGTCCACACATGTAAAAATGGTGAATTCTCTTAAGAATAATGATATCAGTACCAAAATCTCCCACAAAAGTTATGCGAATTCCACTTATTCTCTCACTTACTTATTAATTGTTGCCTTGTGGCATGGATTCCCCTCGAGCACAAAAAATTATGGCTGTTGGGGAAATGTTTGGAAAACTTATTTGAGACTCATAAGAGGACTCTTCTCTTAATGGCACAACAAAAGGGTTGTTAGGATTTTAGCACATAAATATTTCCTAATTTGGAGACTCTCCTCACATTTTTTTTTTTCAGGAAATGCCCCCAATTTATATGCGTTCTCTTGGGACCAAAATGATTGTTTGGTAGACGTCCAACTATCTAAAAACCAATGGGATGCCCTCTCTCTCTCTCTCTCTCTCTCTCTCTCTCTCTCTATATATATATATATATATATATATATATATATATATATATATATATATATATACACATACATACAATATTGGAGCTATAATTTTTTTAGGGTGGGGCACTGTACAGATTATCAACCCTTTTGGGGGGTTGGGGGCGGGAGCCCCCAAGCCAAATATTTTTTTGAATTTTTTTTGATAAATATTCAATTAATAATTTGGATTTGTAGACAATTATGATTCAAATAAAACAACCTCAGAAACAATAGCATAAATGCACATAGTACGTTAATAACAAAACCCCAAAATAAATCATACGAAACAGGAGGTCTTAAACTAGCATATGAAGGAACTAGTTCAAATTAGCAAAATCCTAAACGACAACGAAATTAAATTAACTTAAACCATTAAATATACCAAACCTTTAAAATAAATAGCAAAAATTAATTCAAACCATAACTTAAAATAAATAACAACAAATTGATTCAAACTCCAAACAACAACAAAATAATCCAAGTAATTAAAGTGACCAAGTGAATGAAGGTGTGCAATATTTTTTTTAAAGAAAATATTAAATTTTTTTGTCTTCAATTTTAAACTTAAATCTTTATATCCTTATATTAATTCCTGGGTTGGGCACTTGAACCCCCGAGCTATCAAAGAGTTCTCTCTCTCCCTCCCTCTCTGTCTCTCTCTCTGTCTCTCTGTCTATATATATATATATATATATATATATATATATATATATACATATATATACATATATATATATACATATATATACATATATATATATACATATATATACATATATATATATACATATATATACATATATATATATATATATACATATATATATATATATATATACATATACATATATATATATATATATATATATACATATAATGAAGAGATCTTGGGAGAGGGATTCCCTAAATCCAATGTAATACCCCGTAATTTTAAATGACTTTTAAAATGGTTATATTTTAAATTAATGGATTAATTGGATTTTATTATTAATTAATTCATTCGGATTTTATCCGGACGGTGGATATTAAAATGAATGATTCTGAATATTACTTAAAGATATTTAGGTAATATATGAATGTGATGTCATTGATATGACTGTATGATATAAATTCGGTAATTTATATTTTTAGTCAGACGCGGTACGGGAGGTGTCGGGACTAGTTTATTAAATTAAAAAGAAAATTTATTTTTTATCGACCTTATAGTCATTTCGACTGCGTCGTTGCGTCCGGAAGGTTCGAAATAGTCAGAAAAGTCTATTTGGATGTTAATTTTGAGTCTCGGATCATTTGGAAATGAATAGACAACCCGAAAGGGCATTTTGGTCATTTTCTAAGGGGGATGAATAGTGATTTCGGATTTGGTACTATTATATGTATTGGTAGATTAAGTGTATGTGGGTTATCCATCTCCTCTACACAAAATAGAGAAGTCATCTTCCTAGAGAGAGTGAAAGAGTACTTGGGAAGGGAAAAGCCTACTTGGGAAGGAGAAGAACAAGAACCAAGGTTCACCACCACCAATCACCACCGGAGTTGACCGGAGAAGGGACAACCAACTGAGATATACTACACCAAAGGATCAGACCTTCAGTAAAAGCAGGTGTTTGATAATTGCAACTTAAGTTCGTATATTGTCCATGTTAGAAAATTATGAAAAGAGATGATTTTTCTTGTTTGGAAGACATAATGGAGTTGTTATATGGATTTATAGAAACTGAAATAATATGGGAAGTAAACTTATACTGTAGGATGATAACAATCCACGAAATGATCATGAATATGTTGAAGAAAAATCTGAAAAAAACCATTGTAGTGTTCTTGAAGTTAATATGTTGATGATTTTCTGGAAATAAGGAAAGAAACATGCTTTTAATCCAATCCC
This sequence comes from Sambucus nigra, assembly GCA_949130495.1. Taxonomy (NCBI): domain Eukaryota; kingdom Viridiplantae; phylum Streptophyta; class Magnoliopsida; order Dipsacales; family Adoxaceae; genus Sambucus; species Sambucus nigra. Next base: position 103,099,089 of record OX422212.1, read on the forward strand.
TTGATGATTCTAGGATGTTTAGAGTATTGGAAATCGTTCATATATGTTGATATATCATGTAGAAATAATTATAACTCATTTTGGAGGTTAATATGAAGGTTTAAATGAGTAAAAATGGTGAAACCCGTAGTTGCAGAAAATGCAGAAAATCAGGCTTGGACCTGAGGGATCGATCGATCGACCCTTGCCTTCGATCGATCGACCTCCCCAGAATATGTAAAGTTGTTTCTTTTTAAATATTTATTCTTATCCCAAACCTTTTGTGGATCTTTGGAGATTATTATTTGGATATTATGGGACTTAGAAAATATCAGTAAACCCTTGATAAGATTTGAATTAATTTGATTTGGATTCAAGTGATTAAAATGATGAAAATTATATCGAATGGAATTTCGGTTGCTAGATTCATTTGTTAAATTCTAAATGGAGATGTATGAGGATTAAAGATAGGACCAGTAGGGGTGATTTAATATAACACCTGGGTATCCTTAAGTTTACAAGAGGGTTTAATCCAAAGTGAAAGAAGATGTGTTTATAAGAGATTTGAAACTATCGATTTTAACCTTAATGAAAAGGAGAATTAAATTCGTAGTAATTCGGGAGAAATGATGTTATGGACCAGTCGAATATTAGTGAATTCTTACTGAATATATGTTAAGGAAAAACCTATTTGAATCTTGTGTATTGAGTGAGGATAGCCTTAGGGTTACAATTTGAACATCAAGGACTGAGTTTAAACTCATTATTGATTACGCAAGGACTGAGTGTAGTACAAGAGCGTAGTGGTATGACTCCTGGATAGAGATGTGAGTTTTAAACACTTTTGGTTGAAAGAGGTATGAGGTTATCCCGATCGCATAGTTGTAGTTGTCGGACCTTCTCGATCGACAAAGTTAAGTAGTAGTGTATTGGAGGGGTTCCTTGTTTGGATTTCGCTTTGCGAGACGCTCCGCGCATGAACCTTAACGACGTCAGGAGTGGAGAGATGTTATAGGATGCGAGGATAATTAAATTATGAAGTAAAGATATAATATGTTAATACGGAGGATTTAAAAGGGATATAATGCTACGTATGGGAAATATCTTAGGGTAGTGATAATTACCTTATTGATATTATATTATAGGTATGATAATACCTATTTGATTGATTATTGATTTATGTGTATGACATACCTAGCTTACTTGCTATCGGTGGGAGGCTTGCGCGTGAGGGTAGTCATATCCTGATGAATCCATGGGATCTTTGATTTGTCGCTCGAGAACATAGGTCTATGAAAGACTTATCGGGGAGTTGATAAGTCCGCTGATTGTGGGTACGTAGGTATGTGCGTGACCCATGGATACGAGAACTATGTTCGCCTCCAATTTGTTTGTTGTTGATTGTGGTTCGTGGAATCTTGCCGAACCTGTAGTCCCCTATTCGACGACCTGCGATGATGGGACATGATAGCAGAGTAATGCATTGCACCGCAGCTGTGACTCGGGGTGCCGTATTATATATGAATATATATATAATGGATTAAATGATTGAATGGATATTGTGGTTAAATCTATCTACGGTGATAATTGTAGATAACAGTGAATAGAGAAAGATAATGGAAATAAGTTAATGAATGTTTATGCTTATAGAATTGAAAAGCTTAACTCATGTTAATGAGAAACGATTCATATTAATGAGTAATGATTCATGTTAATGAGAAACGATTCATATTAATGAGTAATGAATCATGTTAATGAGAAACTAATCATATAAAGGAAAAATGTAAATGAATAATAATGTGACGTATGGTATGGGACATACGGGGATTGTGATATGGGAATGGAATTTTAATATGGAGACTAGAAAAGAGGAACCATTAATTAGGAGGTTAATAGGAAACGTTAAGTGTGCACTCTAGTTGAGAGGTGAGAATAGCAAGTGAGAATTGGATCTAACATGTACATAATAAATGCTTTATTGTACTTGTTAAATACTTGCTGTTTTAAAAATCATCTACACATTCGGGCTCTGACCCGTTTCCTTTCATATTTTCTCTTCTATTGTATCTCTATATCAGGTGTCCAGCAACAGGGACGCCAACTTTAGCGGATTATGACAGGCTATGGATTTATGGAGTTTTTGCCTAGACGCCTTCCATCTTTTGATTCACAGTATTCATAGTTAGGGCATGTCGCCCAAAGGATTCAGTTATCTTTTCTATCGAGGTCAAATACTATTGTATTCGGGTCTTTTTAATACATTTAACATTGTTGGGATTATTGTAAAGGATTTATATTATTTGGGAATGTTTATTCCAATTACATTTAAATTCTTTTGTGATATTTATTGTGTTATCAGTATTGTAGAATAAAATGTGTTGTGTTATTCTTAAACTAAAAATGGTTTTGTTGAAATATAAATTTGGAAAGTTTTTAACACCAGCTTAATTGGGTATTGGGTGAGTTGTAAATGTTTTCGACAGTGATGCTAAGAATGAGCCAACTGTATATTTTGTTTTAATTTGGTATGGGACTGGCCACCCAATATTTAATCAGGCGGGATGTTACATCCAATTGGTGTACGATTCTAAATTTTTTAAAATATAATAAATATGAAAATTGATCAAAAAATATGATTAAGTTTTTGGAACCTTATATAAGCATCGGAATATTCATTAGCTTTAAGTTCATTATCTAGTGTCAACTCTAATATTAAAAAGATACAAGATTATTCATCACGCATTTCAACAAATATGTACAAAACCAACTAGGGTTACGAAATACTATGGAAGATGGTAATTGATCATGATTGCTAAATTGGGTAAATGACAAAATATACAATAACATTTCCATCAACAATGCACTTGTGGAGTCTCGAACAATCCAAATAATATAATTTGAAATGAGCTGAAATTATGGTTTTGAAAGTAATTTTGTTGCTTCTACTTTTATTAAGTTTTATTTGCTATAACTTTTAGCTATATCGTGATAACAATGAAAGATTTAGCTAGAAGTCGGATTAAGTCATTAAAATATATTGATTTCAGTAAAGTCGTGTGAATTACTTGTCCTTTCTCTCTTTCATTTTGTGCTCCATCACGAACCAATTATTAATTTCTCGTTGTTTTGTTTGCATGAATGAGATACAACTCATTTACAATTTAAAAAACAGGAAAATGATAATTTGTGCATTTAATACACATATTATGAGTCTCAAAATAGTAACTATTAAAACTCCACATGAAAATCTGTTCCCTAAATGCATGTCGAAATCCTGTTCCTATTATTTATGAAATCTTAATATGTGTCTTTAAGAGACATATTATCAGGACCCTTAAAAAATAGTAACAAAAAATTCCTGTAGATGCACTTTAAATAAAATCGAGAGCGATTTCATTGAGTACACGTCATTACAAGTGCTTCTCAAGGCTGTGTTATACTTGTGAAGCCATCTCATTAATATAATATTAAGATATCTAAAAGATAGATCTGGTTAATGTGATTTTAATGTAATTTTACATTCTTGGCCAATATTTTGACAAATTGCCATATGACAATATATTTCTTAAGTGCAAATTTAAATTTAAGAAATAAATATTTTATTTATGAGTTTTCATAATATATATATATATAGATAGATAGATAGAGATAGAGAGAGAGAGAGAGGGGAGCCCCCTCCTCTATGTACTCTTTATGATGCAGACTCCTATTCTGCACAATAACTAAAATAGATATATATCGGAGAAATAGGACGGGTATCCTCGTTTTTAGTTAGTTATGTGGAATCACAGCCATCAACAGCTGTGTCGTATTGCCAGCATTGGCTCACTTTACGTCATTCCATCGATGAACCCTGCATCTATATGTACATAGATGAATACTCGCCTACAAGGTTCTTTCAAGCGGTTAGAAAGATAATTACATATTTCAATATCTACGTTGACTGCCTTCAGTACGGGCCATTCCGCTGTGGGTCCTACGATTGAATGCCGAATCCCCGTAAGCAAGAATTCGTATTAATTATTGATCGTCGATCGCTTTTCGATACATACAATTTTTTTAAAATAGTAAAAAAATAAAATTTTTGATGAAACTTCATGGGTATGATCTTCACGGTGAGAAGATCATCTCCAATTTTTTCATCAAAAAATTCAATAAAAAAATCGTTAAGATGATGTGATATGTAAAAAAATGATATAAATATGCATTTTCGACCGTTGAAATACTGGCGATCATCTCACCCACTTTTTGATTGAATTTTTTTTATGAAACTTCGTGGATATGATCTCGACACTGAAAAGATCATATCCATGAAGTTTCATAAAAAAAATTCAATCAATAAAGTGGCTGACGCCGACCCAATATTTCAACAGTTGAAAATGAATATTTATACCTTTTTTTACATATCACATTATCTCAACGGGTTTTTTTATTGAATTTTTTGATTAAAAAAATTGGATATGATCATCTAACCGGGGACATCATATCTATAAAGTTTCATCGAAAAATTCATTTTTTTACTATTTTAAAAAAATGTTATGTACCAGGGTCTGCACCATAAGGAGTCCTTACAGGAGACTTTTTGTATATATATATATATGGAAAGGTTCTCTAGTGAACCTAAAAATGGAATTTTTTAGTGAACTTAACAAAACACTAAAAAATAATCCCATTATTGTAATCCCTATGTTGCACTTGGTCCTCGTCATGGTCAATGGACATGTGTGTGTTTTAAAAAATATACCCCCCATTGACTCACGCCCCCTACCCCATTGACTCACACTCGTTGCTCCGATTTCAACCCCGGGCAGACCTGCATGACCCAGCAGCCAAACCATCGGATCTCCATGGCTACCCCGACCCACTTCAACCCCCAATCATCTCCAGCCATCACTGCTTTCTAACCCACAACCATACAACCATCAACAGGTGGTTGACCCAACTCCGGTCACTCCTACCATTTTCGACGGCCCCAATACTAAACCCAACACCCATTAATCTCCATACCTACCCCAATACCTCAACCCGATTCTATCCCACGAACCCGGAACCAAAGCTCAACCCGAATCATATACCCACAACCCAAGCTTAAAACTCATCCAAACCCAAAGCCATACCCCATACCTGCTCCGACCCAAATTCAGGCCAACTACCTGCCGCATACCCGATCCAAACCTCCAACCCATGAACCCTTCTTGCTTGTAGTGTTTTAAGACCTGTTCTCTTTTTTCAAATAAGTTGCCGGGGGGGGGGGGGGGGGGATATGTTTCTGTGTATTACATGCGTATCCGTTGCCGCTGAAGCTGACCAATTTCAACAAGGAATTAAAATTAATGGGATCATTTATTAATGTTTTATGAGGTTTATTAAAAAATTCGATTTTTAGGTTCACTAAAGAACATATCTCTCTCTCTCTCTCTCTCTCTCTCTCTCTCTCATATATATATATATATATATATATACATTCCTGCTCTTGTGCGGACTAGTACGAATTTTAAGAGTGCGGACCGGACACGTGTCACCTGACGGTGAACCCAGAATAGAGAGAGTGTGTGCCTATAATTTACGCGATAGTTTCTAGGCGCACCGTTAGGTGACACATGTCCGGTCCGCATTCTTAAAATACGGACCACTCCGCACAAGAGCACTATTTTATATATATAGAGGCAGGAGCCTGCCTCTCTATATAGGTAATGTGCAAACTTAGTGTGCACAGGTAATGTGCAAACTTAGTGTGCACATGAGCCTGCCTCTCTCTCTCTCTCTCTCTCTATATATATATATATATATATATATATATATATATATATATATTCTAAGAATACACACTTAAAATTTAAAATAATAAACACAAAATTTAGATATATAATTAATATGATACAAGTATTCATATAAAATTTTCATACTTATTATATTAAATACTAAAATATGATGCAAATATTTTCATACTTTTTTAAAGTAATAAAAATAAAATTTTAATATATAATTAATATAATATAAATATTTATATAAAATTTTCATATTTATTATTTTACGTACTAAAATATATTTCTTAAGTCGTATGTTATAATTTTCATATAAATATTTTTTAATATACAGCTACATTCTTTGTGGGACCTGTTCTAGAGGTAGCTGCTGCAAAGTCTTGGATATAGGCTTATAGCTGTGCATTTGGTATGGTATATAGGTTGTCACAATTATTATCTTTTGGGCGTGCGTCTCTGAATGTAGCATGTGGGTGCTAGATTGGTCCTTTTATTTTAGATTAGATGTGTAGCCTTACATACTTAATTGGTCTAATGCTTTTTTTTTTTTTAAAGAACGTTCATTTTCGTTCTTTCTTTTGTTTTATAATACTAAGGTCAATGCTATTAGTTCGAGAAAAATACAAAACAGTTTGATGCACTTTATTTCATCCAACAAATCTGTGACTAGTTCTAAAGAGGGTTAGATTAAGGAAATCCTTGATGTGATCTCCCCAAATTAGGTAATAATACATCTATCTTGAGTAATCCACATAATTGAAATGTTAACAATAAGTTTTAAAATTATAATTTTTGACTAATTTTCTTACACTTTTTTTAACATAATGAAAGATTATATTAATAGAGAATTAAGGTAAAGGTCATGTTCCTTTATATATTTGAATTTTTAAGATAATATTTTTCAAGTTTATAAATCTAGTCCATGCGATACAATAGCATTTATAAATTTAGTCCCTGTGGTACAATAGCCTTTATTTTTTTGGTCCGCGCCAGCGGCACTATTTTTCATGGTATTTTTGGTACAGGGACTAAATTTATAAAATTATATGGACTGTCATATTTTTATACATTTTGAGCATTACGAGGACCTTATCCCAAAACCCTTTTATATTAAACCAACATAAAAGTTTAGTACAAGATTCATTAATAACATCTAAACGGGAATAAACATGGAAAGTCATAGCCAATACTAGTGCATGGTGTATGATAGAAAGGGGTTTGTATGAAAACAAAAGTCCATGTCAAAATTAACCTTAAACAATTTGGACAATATATTAACAACACCATTGGCCTCCCGATAGCAAAAAGAAAGACAAATATGAGTGAAGTAGATAGTGAAATCGCAACGGCCCTTGAGTATTTGTTAAAGTGTTAGGTTGGAAGACTCGAACCTGCAACAAATTTGGAACGTAGAGATATAATCCGTTTTCAATATAAACCTTTATAAGCCCTCCCCCCTTTTTTAGGTTCAAGTCTTGACAGGGGGGGGGGGGAGGGGGTAAGACTTGAACCCCCAACCTCTTGCAAAGCCCCTTTGATTTTTCTTTAAGCACTTTAATTTTTGCTAACATTAGCTATTCTCTTATCGTGGATAACATAATAATGTTATTTGTAAAATTCCCTATATTTTTGGTAAAACCCGACATAAATTGACTATTAGAGTTTTTTATGAGACCACTATGACACCCGTCCAATTAAATATCGGGTGATTAGTCATTTATCTTATTATACATGATTCCCATTTGGTTCCTTCTTAGCATCACTGTCGAAAATTTTATTAATTACTAATCACCTAATAGTTAATTAAGTCAGTGCCAAATTTTAATTTTCTTTATTATCCGGGATAAAAAACTTTAAAACATTCACATAATAGTATAGAAGTCTAAATATCCCAGTAATATAAATAAGTGCAGAATGGACCATCGGCTCCAAAACGAATCCAAGTAAATAAATACAAGTACAACCTGAAATGAATAAAAATGAATAACGTAATTGAGGGGGCAACACGCCGAAAATAAAGTGTTGAGATAAGAATCATAATCTATGAATGAGTAATGGAGACGTCTAGTCCAAATTCTGCATGCATCCACACATGTTGCAGCTGCGCATCCCTAGAACGAATCTCTAAGCCTGGCGTCCCTGTGACTGGACACCTAAAAGGTTTTAAGAAAAAATATTTTTCCAAACGGGTGAGAGCCCAATTATTTGAAATTGTTTTGCAAGAATTTTATTGCAATAAATGAAATGCGTAGTATATAATGTCCATAATTGACTTCACGGGCGCACTCTCTTGAAGACAACCTCACCTCTCTTCTACAGTGCAAACCTATCGCATTCATTTGTTTCATCTAGTTATTACTCGATCCAACTAGACCATAGCTATCTAAGCTCCCCGTCATAAGTTAAACCTACTATCATAATTAGTATGACATATATAACCCTCATTTATATTCATATACTAAATATCACCTCAATAACGGTCAATAGATAGTTACACATTATCTATATATATATACACATATCGCTTACTACGTATATATACATAGAATCCTCATAGCTTGGTCCTATTAGATGTATTTATCGTACATACTATCAGATTACAGGCACATCTCGTGTCACCTCTGATCACCGAGTCGGAATCTCACCACCAAGCCCAAATTGTAAACAGATAATGGAGGCGGTTATATATACATAGGCCTTAGGGTTTCAATACATCTTCCTTGAAGAATTGCGTAATATCCTCCTCTAATCACGGTAGGAGGCACCTGAGCACTATAACCTAGAGTTATAATACAAACCCTGTTATAATCGCCAAGGTGGGACCGCCCACTAAGCGTAACTTCCCGGATAGCATCCTCGAGTAAAATTATATAAACACAATTTGCATTTAACTCACATGCATACATATATATGATTCACACACTTATATGTATATATATTGAGAACTATCGCGTCCGTTCGTAATAGGATATGTTTTCCATAGTAATTAGCTACGCCCCATAATTTATTATAAACAATAGAATCATATGATTCGCCTCCTATATACTCGGTTAGGTTCATACTGATCTTGTACTTACTTCCACTAACCATGGTTTCAAATTTGAAGAATTTCATCACTTATTGTAACCTCAAGGGTATCTTAGACTTTTTGCAACCTATACCCAACTACTTTAATTGTCATAATAGCGTACTACACTAGACTAGTTACTTTTGGTCGCAAACGACACATCAATCCAAGTCCGGATGAGAAATATATTCACATTGGTGCTTTCCCCTTTAAAAGAACCCAACTGTACTGAAAAACAGGGTACCGATCAACCGTCCCTGGAACCCCGGTTGATTGACCTTTCCTTTGTATACCTACTGTTTCCCCTGTAGGCAAAAACTACGACTATTGATCGATCGACCGACCTAGGACCCCTGGTCGATCTCCCTCTCCATTCGATGCGTCTTGTTACCCCCGTAGGATAAATCCATGACCATCGATCGACCAGCCCTTGGACCCCGGTCGACCGGGCCTACCAGGAGAGCCCAAGACATGTTCATTTTTCTTTTCCCCCCTTTTCTTATATATTCATCTAATCAATCAGTTTCTTCAACAAATTCGTTCCCAATGTTTATAACATCAACATCGTTATAAATTTTAAAATTTTACTTATTCATAATTAATCTACACATATGATTAATAGTTTCAATTTAAGGTCTTAACCCATAATTTTACATGAGCATGAGTTCCATCACTAACTAGATTACCATCTGACGCGACTGAAAATGTGTCTCAGAAATGCGTTCACTTTAGGCTCAAGTGCAAGCCTGTCGCTCAAGTAATAATCCAACAAGTCGGGTATCGATCCTCAGGGAAAAAGGGACAATGAAGTTGTGACGACGGGAAAAGACGGAGGAATCTAACTTTGACTCTAAAAATAAAGGGAAAATGATTGGGAATGATTATAACTAAATGCAAATATGAAATTATAAAAAGATGCAATTACACTAAACTACCTAAAATATGATTGAAAAATAGTCCGAAACTTTTTATTTAAATGATGAGAAAAATAGGACGGGAATACAATCCCCCACCCCTAGTGTAGTGCGGATATAATACTAATCTTAAATTTATCTGATTGATTTGACCCGAAATTTAGTACTCCCAAGCATTACGTATACGAGGTTCAAGCCCGCGTCATACTTAATCTGAGGATGAGTAAATCAGTATCGCGATAGTAGCATTCGAATTGCACTCTAAATCATCACGAGTACCCAGAGGCAAACGAGATATAAAGATCTACAATCGTTGTGCAACTACGCAATACGATCAAGGTCAATCGTTAAATTTAGTGGTTTAATTTTATACACACGCACTAACATATCAGGCTGGGTTCATGCATCCCGGCCTTGGAAAATCTAGCCTAACATGTTGAAAATAATAGAAACAAGGATTAATGTGCAGGAACTCATAATTACTATAAGGAAAATAATGATTAGATGCAGAAAAGAATTAGAACTAAAAATTACTCACTAATATTATCCAAGCAATAAGTGAAACAATGAAAGAAACATATACTCACAGAAATCACTGAATAAAATCTTCAATCCTTGAAATAAATCTGAAAATATTAACTAAGCTAGGGTTCCTGGAAAAGAACAGGAAAAACCTACTAATTCTCCGTGTCCATAACAATACTAAATCGGGTCTTTTATACCCTACAACAATATCGAAAGTCAGCTACACTCGGAGTCTTTTTAGGAAGAGAAAAGATTTCCAAAAACTCTAAGACCGGAGCGGTCCGGGTCTTAGGCGGACCGGTCTGCCTCCAAGGCGGATCGGTTCTTTTTATTTTGGGGCGGAACGGTTCGGGGGTGGACCGGTTCTTTTTATTTCTGCCTCCTTCGGTTTGCATGCGATCCGGGGTCTTCTGGAGTTTGGCAAGGCGGACCGGTCTGGGGTAGGGGCGGATCGGTCCGGCTATTTGACTTTTTTGTTCCTCTTTGACTGCTCATGAGTTTTGTTCCGGGATTCCGATTGAGGTGCCGTTTCTTCCTTTGTGCTCGTGAATGAGATGTCTTCAACTTCTCTTTAGGTACCTCATCCAAATTTCTTGTAGAAATTACGCTTTTGCCCTTGAGACCTTTCCTTCTTTCTTTCTTGATTCTACTGATTTCCTTCTTTCGTTTCTTGACATCAAATACCTGCAAAATCACTACAAAATACCATAAACTCGGTGTACTCATTAGGATCAGTCAGTAGCATAGTTATGAGATAAATCCAACTCAATTATGTTGTTCGAGGTGCTAAAAGTAACTAAATCAAGGGATAAATTAGGAAGAATTTATACCTAATCAAACCCCCTAACCTAGAACTTTGCGCGTCACGAGCAATGTAAAAGAATCCTAGCGTGGCTCAACTCTTTGAAAATTATTTTATTGGGATAAAGTACCTTTTTCGTGGGCGACCAATTGCATTTAGCGTATGAAACAAGCATTTAAACCCCTAGGTCACCCTAATAGGACGAGTGTTGTCTTGTGAGGGTTTGCAGTGAATATACCCACAAAATTCGACTCAAAGAAAATTCAAAATACGCAGAAATTGTGCAATTCAAGATTTTCTAGAAAAATAGTCATCATCAAGTCATATTTACAAGTCTCAAATCATAGTGCGTGTGTGCGAAGCCGGAAATATAACCGCCAATTTCCACCGATTGATCATTACGTTACTTATCCGAAAATTCGTTTTGATTTTAATTTCTCATGGAATGCTCTCACAAACGAATCTCTCGAATTATGGTTATTCTCTCGGTACGCGTGATATAAAGAGTAAATATAATGGATGCAAAGTCACGCATACAAGTAAAATGACGAAAATTTCAGAATGATGGGATCTCATCAATGGGTTACGGTTTTAAAAACAGGAACATTGCCTCTTTTTCGCGCATTCAATCTCTTATATTATCTTTTGGTGCATTAGCTCTCCACGCGGTAACCAATTTCGCAATTTCGACTCGGTTAGGACTTTTTTGGGTTTTAAGGTATATGGGGTAAAATGACAATTGTCGGGAAGGTTGGAATTGGAAAAGTCATTAATGATGTCCATTTGTGCTTTTTCCGGGCTATTGCTCAATTTTTTTTCTTTTTTTTTCATTTCTTTTCTTTTCTTGCCATATTTGTTGAGCATATTTAATTTTTTCTTGCCCCTTTTTATGCACTTTCCAGATTTAAATTCTGGATTTTCTCATTTTTCACAATTCCGGCTATTTGGGTTTTTCGGGTTATCAAACGAAAGAGACAATTTGTTTGGCTCAAATTGGGTTACAAAAGGGGTAATTTTTCGCTACTTTTTTTGGCCAATATTTTTGGGTGACAAACGAGGGCCTACTTTATTGCCCAAAATTCCAATTGCATTACCATATGCGCTTCGAGATGAATTTAAGTTTAGAGATCAATTTGGCACGTTTTGTCAAAGCAATATTACACACATTTTTCAAAACCGATCAAAATGAAAGGATTGAGATCCTTGACAACTTTTTAGGCGCTGAAAAGAACTTTGAGTTAACAGTTAACTCGGATTGATTTAAAAACACGCAACACGTGATAGGTTCGAATCTCACCGGGTTTGTTAATCTCCACACTTATTCGTTAAGTCGTTAATTTTCGTTCAATTTCCATCTTTGGTCAATTTTGGCTTTGTGTACGTTGAATTTTACAACTTGAGACTTCAATTCGACTTTTAATGATATTTTTGAAAAATCTGAATTCCAATTTTTATTTATTTTGAACAAAAAATATTTTTGGGTTTTTCAAAATTTTATAATTTTTTTGGAAATTTCTGGGCATTTTGGAAATTTTGTTAAGTTTTAGAAATACGCACTTGTGACCCCCCCTAACTTAGACTTTTGCATTGTCCTCAAGCAAAAAGGACTAAAATCTAACTCAAGCGAATAAAAAGTGCGGAAAAATAAAACAAACAAATAGAGAAAATGCAGTTTTTATTATAAGAGGACTGTGTTACATGTGTAGGGGAAAACATACAACTGTGAACAAGGAAAAATAAAGAAAAAATTGCCAACACCATATAAAGCTTCACCGGGGTGGGGGATGGGAGGATCCGGGCGCGTTGGGGTCATAGGGGTTCTGGTAGTAGGAAGGTAGTTGCTCATTAGGATCCCCTATGCACCGATAGATGTCCGCTTGGAAGCGGAGAACGATGCTCATGTCGCGCTCGTAGTTGGTCTGAAAGGTGTTGAAGTTGGTCTCGAGCGTCGACATACGCGCAGATAGGTCCGTGCCCTCCCACTCGAAATCTGGGTCGTCCTCCTCGTCCGTCGACTCTTCATCCGGATCGAGATCCTCCATCTCAACGTCCTCACCAGCTGCCCCTACGTCCTCTTCGTTATCGCTCGAGGCAGCCTCCTCTTCGATATCATCACCCCGCCTAGATCGGAGGACGGCTAGCTGTTTGGCGCTTTTGGTGCGGGTCCCTTGTCCGAAAGGATCGGGGAGGCATGTATGGTCGCTCGGAGCCTCTATGCCAGCATCCTTAAGGATGGACGTGATCAAACGAGCATAAGGAAGTGGGGCGACGCCCTTCTCATCCAAAGACGCATTAATGATATCCGCGTATAATGTGCGGCCCAAATGGATGGATGTTTGGGGGTCGAAGAGATGATATGTCAAGGTAGCTTGCCGAGGACGCAAGGCTGAATCATTTGACGTTTGCAATAGGTTAGCGCACACAATCTGAAATGTAAAGCGCGCTTTCTCGTTGAGGCGTCCAAAGGCGACAGTTTGCCCCGCCAAAGCCACGTTCGGTGCAATTTGGGCAATGATAATGTCCTTGTCGACCGGGGGGACGTTTTGGGGATAAGTAAATTCTTGGACATCCGGGACATCAAACTCGGCCAACTTGGCCGTGAGACGGGCCAAGGAAAAGGGGATGGGAGTCCCATCCATGAAAGCTTCGGCCTCAAATTGGCCCGTCCGGACGAGTGTACCATAGAATGAGCGGACTTCGGCTGCCCAAACCGCTTCGTGAGGTTGGTGGAGGAAACGTCACCAGCCCCGGGCCATGAAAAGGGCGGTGAGGAAGTTGGGCAGAGCTTCCCATTGGACCGCGTGCTCCATATGGAGTTTGCAGCCCAAACCGAAGTATTTAGCACACCATCGCTCCTCTTGGCGGGAGCGGTATTCGTCGTGACCGGAGGGGTGGATCACGGTGGAGTCGTATTTGGTGGGGGCAACATGGGGTGCCATGGAAATAGGAGGGAAGTATTGCTTCAAAAACTAGAGAGAAAGAAGAGAGTATTTGGGTTGAAGGTGTGAGGAGAAAGGGAGGATTGGAGGTGTATTTATAGTGGAAAGGGGAGGGGAGGGGTTGGTTTTGGAGGGAAGGGGTTTGGAGGGAAAAGGGGATGGATTTGGGAGGGAATGTTTGGGGTTGGGAAGAGGAAAAAACGGATTGGAAGGAATGAATGGGATTGGGGGGAAAGGGGGGTGAATCTTGGGAAGGGGAGAAGACAGATCTGCAGAAGGCGGATCGGTCCGGGGTAGGGGCGGACCCGTCCGGCCTTTTAACTTTTCAAATCCTCGACAGGCGGACCGGTTCCTTTAAAAATAAAAGGAATCGGTCCAGGGTCGGACCGGTCCGCCTAAAAAAGGAACCGATCCGCCCCAGGGTTTTTGGGCTGGACTTCTTCTCCTTCGGTTGTGAGCTCTCTTCTGCAAAAAAATTTCACGTTCCCGATATCCTCTCTATCCAATTGAACTAAAGACCCTCTCGATTTCACTGGTCAACACCCTTTGACTCAGAATTCCCAAAACACACGAATGTTTCTCCCGAACGAAACCTGGTCCTAACGACTCTCAAAACACACAAGACTCTCACACACACGACTCTCACCCCATACGCATCGGGGGTGCGACGACCTCACTTCAACAGCTCACTCAACCCCGTAAACGGGGTTCGACAACCAGACGGTGTCGACCTCTTCTGCACACGCCTCTAGATATGGCTTTAGGCATTGTCCATTCACTTTGAATGTATTTCCCCCTTTTAAATCGTCCAATTCAACAGCTCCATGGGGGAAAACATTCTTCACAACGAACGGGCCAGACCATCGTGATCGCAACTTGCCCGGAAAGAGGTGAAGCCGAGAGTTGTAGAGGAGAACTTTTTGCCCGGGGAGAAACTCCTTTCGTCGAATGATGCTATCATGAGCGAGTTTCATCCTCTCTTTCGAAATTTTGGCATTCTCATACGCATCATTGCGTAATTCTTCTAACTCATTCAATTGAAGCTTGTGGGCTTCACCGTCCTTGTCCATGGCATAATTTAATTGCTTAATCGCCCAATACGCCTTGTGTTCGAGCTCCACGGGAAGATGGCAAGGTTTTCCATACACAAAGCGGAAAGGGGACATGCCGAGTTGGTTCTTATATGCGGTACGATACGCCCATAGCGAATCATTCAATCTAAGGGACCAATCTTTCCGGGTAGGATTGACGATCTTTTCGAGAATGTTCTTGATCTCCCGATTCGCTAGCTCGGCCTGCCCATTCGTTTGCGGGTGATATGTCGTTCCAACCTTGTGAACGACACCATACTTTCTCATGAGCTTCGAGAATGGCTTATTGCAAAAGTGGGTGCCATTATCGCTAATTATTGCCTTCGGTGCACCGAAGCGGGAAAGTATGTGTTCTTGCAGGAACTTTATCACCACTTTGTTGTCATTAGTCTTGGTAGCTATAGCTTCCACCCATTTAGAAACGTAGTCTACCGCGACGAGGATGTATAGGAAACCAAAGGATGGAGGGAAGGGACCCATGAAGTCAATACCCCAACGGTCAAATATCTCAATGATGAGTATAGGGGAAGAGGCATCATGTCTCGTCGAGTAATGGCTCCCATCCGTTGACACCTATTGCATGATTTGCAAGCATCGTTCACATCCCGGAAGATTGTGGGCTAATAGAGCCGCATTACAGAATTTTAGCGGCCATCTTTTTCGTAAAAAAGTGGCCTCCACAAGCTTCCGAATGACAAAACTGGATAACTTTTGGGATTTCGTCATCCGGTACACATCGTCGGATGATTTGGTCTGCACAGTATTTAAAAAGGAATGGATCATCGTAAAAGAACATGCACGACCAAGTAAGAAACCGCTTCTTATCTTGCGGTGTCCAGTCAGGAGGGACGGCTCCCGTGACATAGTTTACTATGTCCGCAAACCAGGGATATGAAGAGGTAGCGAAAAGATGCTCATCCAAAAAATGTTCGTATATGGGTACGTGATCACTAGGTACGTCGGACGAAAGCCGAGATAAATGGTCGACAACGACGTTTTTTACTCCTTTCTTATCTTTGATGGAGAGATTGAACTCTTGTAGGAGTAGGATCCACCTTATGAGGCGCGGCTTGGCGTCTTTCTTCGCAAATAGTTATTTCAAAGCCGCATGGTCGGTGAAAACAGTAATAGAAGAACCAATGAGATATGACCGGAACTTATCAAGGGCAAAGACTACCGCTAGTAACTCTTTCTCCGTGGTCGAGTAATTAAGTTGAGGTCCGATAAGAGTCCGACTAGCATAGTAGATGACATGAGCTTGCTTATCTTTTCATTGGCCCAAAACAGCCCCGATTGCGTAATCGCTGGGATCACACATAAGTTCGAATGGTAAGGACCAGTCCAGAACTTGCATGATGGGAGCGGACACAAGCATGTTCTTTAATTTGTCAAAAGAGCTTTGGCATGCTTCCGTCCACTCAAATGGGACGTCCTTCATGAGTAAGTTGCTTAAGGGCCTAACGATGGCGCTAAAGTCCTTAATGAACCTTCGATAAAACCCCGCGTGGCTCAAAAAGGAGCGCACGTCTTTCAGCGATTTCGGTGGGGGAAGGTCAGCTATGACATCTATCTTTGCCCTATCAACTTCTATTCCGTTGGATGATACAATGTGGCCAAGAACTATTCCCTCGATGACTATGAAATGGCACTTCTCCCAATTCAGCACTAAGTTTTTTTCCACGCATTGGGTAAGTACTTTTTCCAGCTTTTCTAGACAATGATCGAAAGAGGTGCCAAAAACGCTGAAATCATCCATAAACACTTCGATTCCTCTCTCGACCATGTCACTGAATAAGCTCAACATGCACCTTTGAAAGGTCGCGGGTGCATTACACAAGCCAAATGGCACACGTTTGTAGGCAAACGTACAAAAAGGGCAAGTGAAGGTCGTCTTCTCCTGGTCAAGTACATCTACCTCAATTTGGTTATACCCGGAATAACCATCAAAGAAGCAATAGTAAGGGTGGCCTGCTACTCTTTCAATCATTTGATAAATAAATGGCAAGGGGAAATGGTCTTTCCTGGTTTCCGTGTTGAGTTTTCGGTAATCAATGCAAACGCGCCACCCGGTGGTGGTACGTTGGGGAACTAGATCTCCCTTGGCATTCTCAATCACAGTCATACCCGACTTCTTCGGGACGACTTGAATAGGGCTTACCCACTTGCTATCCGAGATTGGGTAGATGATCTCGGCATCCAATAATTTGATTATTTCGGTTCTCATAACTTCTTTCATGTTGGGATTCAGTCTTCTTTGCATTTCTCTAGAAGGTTTGACATCCTCTTCGAGATGGATTTTATGAGTGCAAATTAAAGGACTTATCCCCTTCAAATCAGCTATGCACCAACCAAAAGCACTTTGGTGCTTCCTCAGAATTTTCAATAATTTACCCTCCTTCCTTTCATTTAGGCTAGAGGAGATAACAACAGGAAATGTCTCATCCTCTCCTAGATATGCATATTTAATATGGGAGGGAAGTTTCTTTAACTCGAGGGTTGGAAATTTTTCACTAGAGGGAACCATATGTGTATCCCTCGGAGGTAATTCCTCGAATTTAGAAACCCAATTAACCTCTTTCACGTCCTCGTCCGACTTACTCTCATCGAGTAGCTCGTTCAACTCTTCAACCTCCCTCTCGAAGGTGGTGTACGTCCCCTCACTCTCGTGTCTCACCGCTAAACAGGATTCTAAAGCATCGCCACAGTAATTCTCCTCAAAGTACTCCTCTACTATCTCATCTAAGAGGCTCACCGCTTGAAGATCATCTTCCTCCCCTACATTTTGGGCTATGTGGAAGATGTTGGTTTCCAAGGACATGTTCCCAAATGTGAGCTGCATTCGCCCATTCCTAGTATTGATGATTGCGTTAGCCGTAGCTAGGAAAGGGCACCCAAGGATGATGGGAACATGATTACTCGAGTGGAAGGAGGGCTCCGTGTCCCAAATGACAAAATCCACCGGAAAGTAGAAAGTGTCAACTTGAACGATCACGTCCTCGACTATACCTCGTGGGATCTTCACTATTCGATCCACTAATTGGAGAGTGACCTTCGTGGGCTTGAGGTCGCCCAAGTCAAGTTGCCTATAAATGTAGTAAGGGAGTATATTTACGCTTGCTCCCAAGTCAAGTAAGGCTTTTTCAATTTTATTCTCCCCAATGATGCAGGATATGGTGGGTGCACTGGGATCTTTGAATTTAGGCGGGAGTTCATTTAGTAGGATGGATCTCACATTTTGTGCTAGAAAGACGTTCTTTTTCACTTTCATCTTTCTCTTAACCGTCAACAGGTCTTTGATAACCTTGCCATGCGCTGGAATTTGTTTAATGGCCTTAAGGAAGGGTAAATTAAGCTTAACCTACTTTAGCACTTCTAGCACATCATCACGGGGATTTCCTCTGTGGGAGGGAATCAACCTTTGAGGAAACGGTGCCGCGGAAGGCAGTTTCACTACTATCTCTGGCCCACTAGCAGCTTCTTGGTCACTCTCATTCAAGGGGACATCTTCGGCCTCTTTCGTGCCGGGCGAAATCTCCTTGGCTTTCGTTGTGTCGGGTGGGGGAGGTGATAAATCAACAACTCTCCCACTACGAAGAGTGGTTACAGTTTGACATTGCTCCTGATGTTCAGTGGAGGTGGAGGTGGAGCTAACGCTAGGTTGACCTTGGGGGGGTCGTTGGCCTTGGGCAGGAAACTTTCCCTTCTCTTGAACACTCAATGAGGATTGTATTTTAGACAGATTCGCATTTATGTCGCCAATCAAACGATCATATTTGGCATTGGTTGCGGTCTGGCTTGCGATGAATTGATTCATGGTATCCTCGAGAGTTCTCCGCTGTAGTGGGATATAATTTCCTTAAGGTGGTGGTGCTTGCACATGTCCTTGCATGTGTGGAGTTTGTTGAAAGTGTTGTGGTGGAGGAGGGGCAACATGCGAAGAAGGGTTCATTACGGCATGTTGTTGCCCATAGCTAAAACCGGGGTGATTTTTTCATGAAGAGTTGTATGAATTCCCGTGCGGGGCACCGAAATTACCCTTAAAACCTCCTACACTGCTAACTTTCTCTTGAAGCATTGCTTTGTATGTGGGTATCGTCGGGCATTCCTCAGTTGAATGTCCCGCCTCACAAATAGCACACACCTTTACGACTGGGTTTGGAATGGGTCCAGCTGGTCATTTTCCATATATCTCGCACAGATCTCGAAATCCTATCTCAAGAGTCTCTAATTGGCTATCCGTCATAGAACTCTTATCTACATGGAATAGGACAGATGCTGACGGAGTAGTGGTTGCTTTTCTATTTCGATTTTGAGTGTTGGGATCAGAAGTGTCCCAGGATTGGGTAGTCTCGGCGACATACCTCAAGTGAAGCTCAACATCCTGGGCATCTAAATCGATAAACGGACCACTTCCCATTGTTTCAACAAGTTGTTTGGAGTTAAGATTCAACCCATTATAGATAAAAGAGATGATTTGCGCTGAATCAAATCCATGATGGGGGCATGAAGCAACTAACTCGTTGAAACGTTCATAACATCGATGGAATGGCTCATTTTCAGCTTGTCTGAATGCCTGAATTTAAGCCTTTATGGAGATTGTTCGATGTGGTGGGAAGAATTTCTTGAGAAATTTCGACTGCAGCTCATTCCAGGATGGAATCGGGCTTGGAGGTAAAGACCATAGCCAGGCCTTAGCTTTATCTTTGAGCAAGAAAGGGAAGAGTTTGAGATGGATTACCTCTTGTGTGCAGGTTTGATCATTGAGAGTATCACACACGTCCTCAAATTCCCTAATATGGAGGTATGGCTTTTCAGAATCCATACCGTTGTAATGAGGTAGCATCTGGATCATCCCATTTTTGAAACGGAATTGCCCGGCATTATACAGGAGTATAATGCATCCCGGAGTGACAGTACGCTCGGAATATAAGAATTCTCTAATCGGACGGTATGGGGGTTCTTCCTCACCAGCGGGTGCACTGCCGTGTTGTGACATCTCTTCCTCACTTATTGACTCGGTGTTCTCACTGGGCGTGCTCGAAGTGTGTCCTAAGAAGGGAAAGGGAGTGTTATCGGAGACTGAGTGCGACGGTGTGGGAGGTGGGATCCAGAACTGTGGGGCGTTTGGAGTGTGGGGACTATCAGGATTATACTCCACAATTGGATTTTCGTGAATGTTGGTTGGAGTATTATGGGGTGTGGGAGTGGTTTCAGAATTTTGCATTAAAGCTTAGGAGAGATGATGGTGAATCTTTTTTTTGTGCTTTTCGAATTTTTTTATCTTTTTGAATTTTTGGAATTTTTGGTCAAAGCTTTGGATTGACTCAATCTAATCCTAAGTCTACCTAATTCCCCGGCAATGGCGCCAAAAACTTGACGCGACTGAAAATATGTCTCAGAAATGCGTTCACTCTAGCCTCAAGTGCAAGCCTGTCGCTCAAGTAATAATCAGACAAGTCGGGTATCGATCCTCAGGGAAAAAGGGACAACAAAGTTGTGACGACGGGAAAAGACGGAGGAATCCTAACTTTGACTCTAAAAATAAAGGGAAAATGATTTGATTTTGGGAATGATTATAACTAAATGCAAATATGAAATTATAAAAAGATGCAATTACACTAAACTACCTAAAATATGATTGAAAAATAGTCCGAAACTTTTTATTTAAATGATGAGAAAAATAGGACGGGAATACAATCCCCCAACCCTAGTATAGTGCGGATATAATACTAATCTTAAATTTATCTGATTGATTTGACCCGTAATTTAGTTCTCCCAAGCATTACGTATACGAGGTTCAAGCCCGCGTCATACTTAATCTGAGGATGAGTAAATCAGTATCGCGATAGTAGCATTCGAATTGCACTCTAAATCATCACGAGTACCCAGAGGCAAACGAGATATAAAGATCTACAATCGTTGTGCAACTACGCAATACGATCAAGGTCAATCATTAAATTTAGTGGTTTAATTTTATACACACGCACTAACACATCAGGCTGGGTTCATGCATCCCGGCCTTGGGAAATCTAGCCTAACATGTTGAAAATAATAGAAACAAGGATTAATGTGCAGGAACTCATAATTACTCTAAGGAAAATAATGATTAGATGCAGAAAAGAATTAGAACTAAAAATTACTCACTAATATTATCCAAGCAATAAGTGAAACAATGAAAGAAACATATACTCACAGAAATCACTGAATAAAATCTTCAATCATTGAAATAAATCTGAAAATATTAACTAAGCTAGGGTTCCTGGAAAAGAACAGGAAAAACCTACTAATTCTCCGTGTCCATAACAATACTAAATCGGGTCTTTTATACCCTACAACAATATCGAAAGTCAGCTGCACTAGGAGTCTTTTTAGGAAGAGAAAAGATTTCCAAAAACTCTAAGACCGGACCGGTCCGGGTCTTAGGCGGACCGGTCTGCCTCCAAGGTGGATCGGTTCTTTTTATTTTGGGGCGGACCGGTCCGGGGGTGGACCGGTTCTTTTTATTTCTGCCTCCTTCGGTTTGCATGCGATCCGGGGTCTTCTGGAGTTTGGCAAGGCGGACCGGTCCGGGGTAGGGGCGGATCGGTCCGGCTATTTGACTTTTTTGTTCCTCTTTGACTGCTCATAACTTTTGTTCCGGAATTCCGATTGAGGTGCCGTTTCTTCCTTTGTGCTCGTGAATGAGATGTCTTCAACTTCTCTTTAGGTACCTTATCCGAATTTCTTGTAGAAATTACGCTTTTGCCCTTGAGACCTTTCCTTCTTTCTTTCTTGATTCTACCGATTTCCTTCTTTCGTTTCTTGACATCAAATACCTGCAAAATCACTACAAAATACCAGAAACTCGGTGTACTCATTAGGATCAGTCAGTAGCACAGTTATGAGATATATCCAACTCAATTACGTTGTTCGAGGTGCTAAAAGTAACTAAATCAAGGGATACATTAGGAAGAATTTATGCCTAATCACCATCATCTTCAACCTCTAGAAAAGTGCATAAATCTTACAAACCTTTTACATGGTATGTTCTCAAAAGTTATTTATTCACATGGGTTTAAATTCGTTTTTCTTCAATATATAATCAACAAGATTTGTACTTCAAGTCTTCTAATTACAAAATTTATTACAACAAATTCAAAAATCGACATCAATAACTACAAATCACTTAAAGAAAGAAACAACTTTCCTTTTGGAATAAATTCGGTGATCTCTTTTCGGAAACTTTTCCCAGAATAATCTTCCCCTTCCTCTTTCCTTCTTCTTCTTCTTTCTCCTTTCTCTCTTCTCTCAACCTTTTGTGATTTGGGATGAGTAACTGCTTCCCAACTCTTAGACATAGGTTCAGTTTCTCTAATCCCAATATTAAGCCTATGGGACAAAATCAAAAGACTAAAATGTCCCCGTATAGGCCTGGTTATGTCTAAAAAGACTCCGGGACCCAATTACGACTCCCGGGTACACTATTTCAATTATCTCGACCTATTCAAACCCAACAGTGACCTCAAAATCGACATCTTAGTTAATCTATAATAATTTCCTATCTCAACCCCTAATTAGTCCACACGTGACTCCCGATTGAGATAAAATAAATGTCATGTCACTATCACTAGCTATGACGTCAAATAATGATTACCATTCACTTAGTAATTATATTCCATCAATATTAATCATTTTCTCTCTCGATTAATATTTAAATACACACATGATAATTATTTCAATTAAATTACGACACACTAGTAATTTAAATTTATACAAATTAATTAAATATTAAATGCTAAGAAATATGGGGTGTTACATACTTCCATCCTTACAAAGAAATTTCGTTCCCAAAATTAGGTCATACTTACGGTGAATAACTCTGGATACGACTCTCGCATGTCATCCTCCGGCTCCCATGTCGACTCATCAACACTGTGGTGTCTCCACTGAACTCTCACTAATGGTACCTCCTTAGACTATAGCATATACTCTCTATGATCCAGAATAACCACAAGTCTCTCTTCATATGACACTTTTGGAAGTAAATCGATTTCCTCGAGTGAAACGTGCCAAAAAGCCCTCTCACTCATTCTATACTTCTTCAGCAACGTCACGTGGAACACGTCATGTATCCATTGTTGATGCTTTGATAAACCCAACCTATATGCTACCGATCCCACTCTTTTAATAATAGGGAAATGTCCCGCATACCTCGGCACTAGCTTTTCCTTCTTGCCGAACCTCATGACCCCTTTCATGGGAGACACCCGTACCCAACACCTGGTCGCCAATCTCTAACTCAACGTGTCTCCGGTCTGCATCGACATAACTCTTCTGCCTGTTCTAAGCTATTCGAATACGCCCCTGAATCAACTCGATCTTGGCAGTAGTTTCCTATATCTAAAGCACACTATATCTTCGACACACTTGAATCTACATTATATAGGAGCTCATCTAGTTTGGAAAAGGCTATAAAATTTGAGTCATCCCTATAGCTTCATTGAATCTTCAAATAATATCAAAGGTATCTGCATCAACAAAGGTATAATGGTCCTCAAGGTAGTAAACCAACAACACTACACACTTTAGGATTTCATTTTATTACATTTATGATGTGTGTGTGTTATTTTGGCCTAAAATGATTTTTCAGCATTTTTAGGAATTTTCAAACATTTAAAATCTATATTTTAAGAAATTAAAATTAAGGTTATAAAATGTTTGGGTTCAATTTGCAAATATAAAACCTTCCTAAAAACTGTCTTGGGTAGAAGCCGAAAGCGCAAGATAGTTTTGTGGGTAAAAATGAGATTTTAAAAAGATAAAAAACACGCATTTCTTATCTCATATGAGCCACACACGTGTTGCACAGTTAACAGATGGATTTATATTTTCTCTTACTCACATTAGTTATTTTCAATCTGGTACGTTGAATTATTTAAATCAATGGCCTGCATGGGTTTAAACTCAATCCATATACTAACCATTTGAACTAATGAGACTAGTTTTAAAAGCGGTGCATTGTGAACCATTGGATTGTTCATTTGAACCGCCTATCTAATCTTAATTGTTGATTTCGTTTGACACTCTAGATCCTTCTAACCTCCCTATAAATATAGACCACCATCCCCTCGTTTTCAATCTTTGGGAAACTTTAGGCCTGAGAGAGAGAGAGAGAGAGAGATAAATCAAGAGGAAATTTCAAAATTCAAACCGAACTCTACCAAATTATTTTAGAAAAAGAGAGAGAGAGAGAGAGAGAGAGAGAGAGAGAGAGAGAGAGAGAGAGAGAGAGAGAGAGAGAGTTAGGGTTTTCTAGGTTTCTGGTTCGAAGTTACAAACCCTCTTTGGTCTTTATCTCTTAACCAAAAGCCTCACTTGAAAATGATCAAATTTCTTATTTTGAAACTTTAGATCTAATTCAACAAGTGATACAATCACATTGTTGTTTAGGATGACTTCCGTTTAAGAAATCTTGTTAATGTTGGATCTGATTTTTACTCATATTATTTTGTTTAATCAACATCTCTCTATTTTTCAAAACTGAAATAAAGGTTTACATATTTCAAATCTAAGTTTTTCATTTTGAAAAACTCGTAAATAAATAAGTTTCGAAGATTTCTTTTTAAAAGATTCTTGTGTACACATATATAAAAATAAGAGTTCAAAATTAAAACCTGATTTCAGTAATGTGAAAGATCGCATTTCATACTTAGAAAGATTTCTGTAATTCATAAGGATTGTTTGTATAAGTGTGTGTAAGTACATGCATGTGTATTAGTCACTTCACTCACAAAACTGACACAACATCACTAAAATAGTGTTGTTGATTATGAGATTTTGACCATTTTGAGTCGACGTAAATGAGGAGCTTAGGATACAAGACAAGGAGCGCTAAAGAACACATCAGAGCCTTAAAGAAGTCAGAGTATCCTAACGGAGTTGGTATATCTTCTGAACTTAGAATAGGTCTGTATTTGTGTGTATAATTCGTTAATTGTTTGGAACCTAAACTCTATTCTAGTGAAATTTTATTTTGAAGTGTAGAGACCTCCGTGGATGTTTCTCCAATTGGGTGGGGTTTTACCATGTTAAAAAACTCTCATGCATGTGTGTTTTTTATTTCTTCATTCCTACTACTGCATAGATAGACTTAGTTATTGGGACATTAAAAACTGATTTCGAGTAACATAAGTATATCGCTCATAATAATCAAACACATCTTGTGTTGTTATATTGTTTTAGAAAAGAGTTTCCTCAAGAAAACAACCCATCTTACTTAACTGATTTAACTTTTGTTAAACGATTTAGTAAGAGTATTTTCAATTGGTATCAGAGCAATGTAATTTGTTTTCAACACTTTCTAAGATCCAGTGTTTTTTAAACCGTTTTAAAAAGCAAATAACTATAGACAAGAAACTTAAGAGACTGGGAAACTTGTCTAGGCCTCCCTTTTTCGATGGGACTAATTTTCCTTACTAGAAAGTAAGGATGATAGCCTTCATCCAAGTGTGACAACCCGCCTAATTAATCCCGGGTGATCAGTCCTAAATCAAGTTAGAACAGGTTTCTCATTTGGTCCATTCTTAGCATCACTGTCGTCTTATTAATTTACTAACCACCTAAGTGAGAAAAATAGACTGGTGCCAATTTTTATCTTTCATTATTTAAACAAACCCATGCAGAACATAAACCAATACAACAATCACAGATAACTGAAATATTCATCCACAAGTAAGAATAATTAACCGAATAAACCATCGATCCAAATAATAAATCCCGTAAAGACAAGAATGAACTCCCAACAAGTCTAATACAAATAAACGGAATGTGAGCAACACGCTCGAATAACTAATCATGAATTTATACATTAAGAATGAAGAATGAGGCATCTATCAAAACCCCGCAACATCCACATATGCTGCCGCAACGGATCCCTGGAATTGAGTCAAGGCTGGCGTCCCTGTGGCTGGACACCTAAAAGGTTTTGAAAATAGATTTATAGCAAGGGTTAGTACCCAAAACATTTGGAAAACATTTAACAAATGATTAACTTGTAGTAATAAATAAATATGCATGCTCTTCATAGTTAGTATCGCACTCTCTTGAGGACTTCCTTACCCCTCCTCTAATGTACACTACTAACACTTTAATTAAATTACCGAGTTATTCATCTCATGACTAGATAAATAACAAAGTTCCTTTATACCCACCCTACTCTAACTGAGTATATAGTGATTATGATTTTTAGGTTATTAGTAACATCAACTTAACTAAAACATTTCCCTTTTTAAATTCATATAACTTCGACACTTGTTATACATATGAAACAACTCATATTTTTCATTAATAACCCGTATATAATTAATTATCCAATTATATACTTATAATCATATTTCAGCATTCACAATCATACTGTAATATATTTAACAACTTACATCCACCCGAGTAAAATACTCACAAAATGTAAATTCTATAAAGTGCTATCCCACTAGTACAATCACATAGCCTAGTTATCCCAAGTCATAATTTCACACCAACTTGATAAAAATAAATAATTGGAGGTGGTCATATTCCTTCCCTAAAAGTGAGATATCCCTCACCCATATAATGGACGCTATGACCTCGGGAATATACTCACCCTACTCCTCAAGCTAGGGGATTCATCCACTACGCGCAACCTCCCCCTATAGCACTATAGTATAAAATATCTAATCACAGATATTAATGTACACACCATATATATATACTATCACATCCGTATATATAAATATAAAAGTCCCGGCTCTACCGTGCGCTAAATTCGTAACATAAGCCTATTAAAATTATTAAGAGTTTATGGTCCAACTCTAAATATTAATTAAATTTCACCTTAATTAATTAAGTTACTTTGGCTGTCGCCCCCACCATAAATTTGGACTTACTCTTGTAGCCCAAAATAAATTTACCCGAGTCAAAATCCCCGACTCTAATTTATTAGCTTCTGTCTAATTAAATTATTACATTTCGGTTTCGCTCAACCAATATCCTCGGACTCGACAATAGCTCCATATTTCATCATGACGTGACAACCAAATTTTCTGCCTCAAACCTTAATTAATTTATCTACAATTAATTAGATTTAAACTCATGTATTTAATTTCTCAATAATTAATTACATAATATTTTTATATGAATTTCCCCTTTTATATAATTAACTGGCGAAACTGCCAAGTTCTGACGACCGTCGATCGATCGACCCCAGACCGTCGATCGATCGATCGAACAGGTCTTTGTCTTCTTCGCCAAGACAGGGCAGCCATGGACGAATTTACTTAAACCCTAATCTCTTCTAACATGAATTATAAGCCTTCTTATCACAAGTACATATCAGAAACCTTATTAGGATCCCCCAGAAAGTCCACAACAATCATCAATTCGTCCATAAACTACTGATTTATAATTTTGGGAAAAAATCTATCTTTATCCTTAAACACATTTACACCCCAAATTTCTTCATCAAACTCATTCTAATTTATTCGGATATCATTCTAACAGATACACCTCAATATTCCAATATCAGATTTTTACATAATCCTCATAAATTTGGGCAAATCAGATTAATATTTTCTTTTGTTTTTTCAAAACCCCATGTTTATGCCATGAAATCCCAAAACGAATTTTAATTCATTACCTCACACAAATATGAATTGAAAGACAGATTTAATACTATTGCAAGTTATTCACTTGCCTTAGGTTTCGTAGTGTCTGAATTTGAGATGGATTCCAAGGTTGAAGATGACCTTTGTTGGCTCTTTTGAGATCCCCAAATGGCTTTGGCTGCTGTTAGGGTTTCCTAACCCTTTAATTCTTCTCTCTAATTAAGCTCAGCCATGCCCTTACTTCTTTTTATTAGGTTAATTACCCAAATCCCTTTTTTGACTAATGGGCCAAGCCCAAGTGACCTAAATGCCCCCGAGTGGGCCCGACTATGTCTAAAAACGTCCCGTGACCCGTTTACTACCCCCGGGTACACTTTTTCGACTATCTCGGCCCATCCGGACTCAACTGTACACTAAAAATTTGCATCCGAATTAATTTATAAAAATACTTATCCCCCACCCAATATAGTCTATACCGACTTTCAGATGTGATAAATACATACCTCGTCATTAATACTCGAAACGACGTAATTACATTATTACTATTCACTTAGTAAATAAATTTCCCTAAATATTAACCATTCAATCCCAGATTAATATTTATATATTATTTTACCATAATTAATTCATTAAATTACAACACACTAGTAATTTAGAATTTCTGAATTAATTAAATTTTTAATGTACCAAAAATACGGGGTGTTACATACTCCCCCCCTTACAAAGGAATTTCGTCCCCGAAATTAGATCGTACCTGCGGTGAAAAGCTCTGGATATTGTTCCCGCATATCCTCCTCCCGCTCCCAGGTAGACTCGTCAACATTGTGATGACCCCACTGTACTCTAACCAATGGAACAACCTTGGATCGTAATTTCTGCTCACTATGATCCAGAATAGCCACCGACCTCTCCTCATACGAGATGTCTGGCTGTAAGTCGATCTCCTCGAGTGGAATGTGCCAAAAGGCTCTCTCGCTCCTTCGATATTTCTTCAGCGATGCCACATGGAATACATCGTGTATCCGCTGAAGATGTTCTGGTAACCCAAGCTTATACGCCACCGGTCCCACCCTCTCAATAATAGGGAAAGGTCCTACGTACCGCGGTGCTAACTTACCCTTCTTGCCGAACCTCATCACCCCTTTCATAGGGGATACCCGGACTAAAACCTGGTCCCCAACTTCTAGCTCCACATGTCTTCGAGAAGCATCATCATAACTCTTCTGCCTGTCCTAAGCTATCCGAATCCTTCCTCGAATTAACTCTATCTTGGAAGATGTCTCCTGGACAATCTCCGGCCCCAAGAGTTTGTTGTCCCCCACCTCTAACCAACAAGAGGGTGAACGACAAGGTCTCTCGTACAGTGCCTCAAACGGTGCCATGCCAATCATGAATTGGTAAGAGTTGTTATACGCAAACTCTACCAAAGGAAGATATTTCTCCCATCCTCCCCCGAAGTCCAAAATGCACATTCTGAGCATGTCTTCCAGCATCTGATTAACTCTCTCAGTCTGTCCGTCAGTCTGTGGGTGATACACTGTACTCAAGCGCAACTCCGTGCCCATTGCCTCCTGAAAGCTCTGCCAAAAGTGGGCGACAAAGATTTTGTCTCGGTCGGATACAATATTTATTGGTACCCCATGCAGCTTAACAATCTCTGCTATGAATATCTGTGCATAACGCATCGTCTCAAAGTCTGTGTGTACCGACAAAAAGTGGGCCACCTTAGTCAACCGATCCACAATAACCCATATGGAGTCGTGACCCCTCTGCGATACAGGTAACCCTGTGATGAATTCCATGGAGATGCTCTCCCACTTCCACACGGGAATTTCTAACGGCTGTAGCATCCCTGATGGTCTCTGGTGGTCAACTTTCACAAGCTGACACGTGGCACATTTCGAAACAAACTCCGCTATGTCCCGTTTCATCCATGCCCACCAATACTGCCTCCTCATATCTTGGTACATTTTATCCCCACCGGGATGTACCGCAAATTTTGAACCATGGTATTCTGTCATAACAGCGTGCCTCAAATCCTCATCCTCTGGCACCATTAACCTCCCATTAAAGCGTAGGCCTCCTTCTGAGCTAATTGAGTAACCCTCTGCTCCCTCAGCTAACAACTGGCCCACCCTATCCCGACAAATCTGATCCTCTGCCTGAGCCTTCACAACTCGCATAATGATCTCGGGTGTGATGGATAATGCTGACATGCAAGCCTTGGCTACGTCATCCTCATATCGAAGCTCTCTCCACTTCGCTTTCCATACCTCCGATATTTCCCCAGTCGTCCTTCGGCTCAATGCGTCTGCTACCACATTGGCCTTACCAGGATGATACTGAATATTAAACTGGTAGTCCTTAATTAATTCTAGCCACCGCCTCTGCCTCATATTCAGATCCTTCTGTGTGAAGAGATACTGAAGTGACTTATGATCCGTGAATAGAGTAAACTGCTCTCCTAGAAGATAATGCCTCCATATCCTCAAAGCAAAAATTACCACTGCCAACTCTAGGTCTTGAGTGGGGTAATTCCTCTCGTGGGGCTTTAGTTTCCTGGAAGCATAAGCTATAGCCCTTTCCTCCTGCTGGATCACACCTCCAAGACCCCGTAAGGATGCGTCTGTGTAAACCCGATACTCTAGCCCTCCCTTTGGCAATGCAAGCACGGGTGCAGATGTCAACTTGTCCTTTAGCTCGTCGAACGCTAATTGACAATCATCATCCCACTTGAAAGGTACCCCTTTTCGAGTCAGATTCGTCAAAGGTCCTGCAATCTTAGAGAATCCCTTAATGAATCGCCTGTAGTAACCGACCAAACCCAGAAAACTGCGCACCTCGGTCGGTGTCGTGGGATGTCCCCACTCCCTCACCGCCGACACCTTATTTGGATCCACTGTAATACCCTGATCTGACACGACGTGACCAAGGAACTGTACCTCCCGTAGCCAGAATCCACACTTTCCTAATTTGGCGTAGAGCTGATGATCCCTCAGTGTCTGTAAAACCATGCGCAGATGCTCTGCGTACTCCTCCTCGGTGCACGAGTAGATTAGGATGTCATCAATGAACACGATGACAAACTGATCTAGGTACTCCCTGAAAACCCTGTTCATGAGATCCATGAACACTGCAGGTGCATTGGTGAGCCCGAAGGGCATCACCCTGAACTCATATGATCCATACCGCGACAAGAAAGCGATCTTAGGAACATCCCCCTCTCGGATACGCAGTTGATGATACCCTGACCTCAAGCCGACCTTGGAGAAGTAAGACGCCCCTCTTAATTGGTCAAATAAATCATCAATCCGAGGTAACGGATATTTATTTCGTATCGTCACCTTGTTCAGCTCCCTATAATCCACGCACAAGCGGAGTGAACCATCTCGCTTCTTGACAAATAACACCGGCGCACCCCACGACGATGTACTCCGCCGAATAAAACCTTGACTTAGTAGTTGCTGAATCTGTTCCCTCAATTCCCGCATCTCTGAAGGGGCCATACGGTAAGGTGCTCGAGCAATCGTCCTCGTCCCCGGTGCCAAATCGATAACAAATTCAATTTCTATGCTGGGTGGTAATCCTGGTATCTCCTGGAATAATTCCTCAAAGTCCCTCACTACAGGAATAGAGTCTAAAGGGACTACCACCTCCTGTGAGGTTTCCTCCTCAATGTAATATAAGTGAGTGCGCGACCCTCCCTCAGGAAGCGGCATTGCTATCAGGAACATCTCCTGTCCCGGAATGGAGAACACGATTGTCCTCTCATAACAATCCACCGTAGCCTGGTAACCTGCCAACCAATCCATGCCCAAGATGACATCATACCCCTCCATATCTAACACTAAGAGGTTTGCTGCTAAACTAAGCCTCCCAATCAAAATGTCTACTCCTCGACAAATCGAGCGAATCAAAGCCCTGCTGCCTACTGGCGACTCTACACTCATACGGAGGCTACCCGCTGTCTCTAATAACCCAGCCCGTTTAGCAAAATTAGATTTAATGAATGAATGTGATGCTCCCGTGTCAAAAAGAATGCTACCCTCATGCCCATGAATGAAAAACATACCCTCAACCGCTGGCGGCGCCTGCTGTGCTGGAGGATTGGGAACATCCCGAACGTTATACACACGTCCGTAGTGCATCTGCCCCTGCTGCTGTGGGGCGGGTGGAGCTGGTGCTGCTGGCGGCATCTAACCATGTTGCCCCTACTGGGCACCCTGTTGATGGCCTCTGCCCCTCTGCGGGCACTCCCTCTTGAAGTGTCCTGGCTGGCCACAGGTGAAACAGCGTTTCTGTTCATCACCCTGCCGTTGGCCCTGACGTTGCTGGCCCTGTTGGCCTCCCCCGTTGTTCCCTTGGCCCTGACGGCCCTGAGGAAAATGTTGTTGTTGATTAGGGCCTGGTTGCCCTTGCTTGAACCCCTGTCCTCCCGGTCAGAACCCACCAGGCTTAAACTTCTTAGCCTGATTCCCTTGCTGAATGATAACCTGCTTCTGTGTGCCACTTGTCTCACTACTAGTAACCGCCTTGCCCTGCTGGCTCGGCTCACCTGCCTTCTTGTTCCCCTTAGCATGGAAACGATGATCCTGGCAATGTACAAGTGCGGCATTAACGACATCTGTATAAGTCACTAACGCCGAATTTCCAATCAAGTGCTGCCTGATCCTCCAGGCTAAGCCATCCATGAACTTTGACTTCTTCCGCTCCTCATCGCTCACCTCATTTGGCACAAAGTTTGCCAAATGGGTGAACTCCTCCTCATATTCTTCCACTGACCTGTCACCCCGTGACAACTCGCTAAATTTCTTTCTCATCTCAGACTCTACTGCTGGAGGGAAGTACTTGCGGTCAAACCGCACCCAGAATTCAGAAATCGGCATCAAATCCCGCTCCTCAGCGGTGGTAACGGACTCCCACCACTGTAAGGCTGCCCCCGATAGACGAAAGGTGGCCAGCATCTGTTTCTGCACCTCTGTACCCTCTAACATGCGCAGATGGCGCTGAATGTTCTTCTTCCAGTCACAAGCCTCCACCACATTGGTGCTACCTCGGAACTCAGGTGGGTGACCCTTCTGAAAGGTCTCCCTCACTCGCTGCCAAGACGGTGGTCCCACTGGAGCCTGAACTGCTGGAGCCATTGGAGGCGGTGCCTGGGGCTGTGGAAAATGAGCTGCCATAGCTCGCATCGCTGTCTCGACCGCTTGGGCCACTATCACTGCCACCTGAGTGGTAGAAATCAACTCGGGTGGGGGTGGTGGCGGTATCTGCGGCTCCTGGCGAACCTCCCTCACCTCATCTCTAGCCTCAGCCCTCTCCGCTCTCTGTCTCTTTGGTGGCATCTGCAATAGATTGAATTGTATAAGTACACAATTTATACAAAAACTAATAGCAGGAATACGATATCTCACAAGCGGAAAATATAATCAACAGTCCTAATAATAGGGCTCTATAACAACCGAACGCTACGCTGAAACGTAGAAAGCAGCACAGATCCTAAGGACACTAGAACCTGATGCTCTGATACCATCTGTGACACCCCGCCTAATTAATCCCGGGTGATCAGTCCTAAATCAAGTTAGAACAGGTTTCTCATTTGGTCCATTCTTAGCATCACTGTCTTCTTATTAATTTACTAACCACCTAAGTGAGAAAAATAGACTGGTGCCAATTTTTATCTTTCATTATTTAAACAAACCCATGCAGAACATAAACCAATACAACAATCACAGATAACTGAAATATTCATCCCCAAGTAAGAATAATTAACCGAATAAACCATCGGTACAAATAATAAATCCCGTAAAGACAAGAATGAACTCCCAACAAGTCTAATACAAATAAACGGAATGTGAGCAACACGCTCGAATAACTAATCATGAATTTCTACATTAAGAATGAAGAATGAGGCGTCTATCAAAACCCCACAACATCCACATATGCTGCCGCAACGGATCCCTGGAATTGAGTCAAGGCTGGCGTCCCTGTGGCTGGACACCTAAAAGGTTTTGAAAATAGATTTATAGCAAGGGTTAGTACCCAAAACATTTGGAAAACATTTAACAAATTATTAACTTGTAGTAATAAATAAATATGCATGCTCTTCATATTCTAGTTAGTATCGCACTCTCTTGAGGACTTCCTTACCCCTCCTCTAATGTACACTACTAACACTTTAATTAAATTACCGAGTTATTCATCTCATGACTAGATAAATAACAAAGTTCCTTTATACCCACCCTACTCTAACTGAGTATATAGTGATTATGATTTTTAAGTTATTAGTAACATCAACTTAACTAAAACATTTCCCTTTTTAAATTCATATAACTTAGACACTTGTTATACATATGAAACAACTCATATTTTTCATTAATAACCCGTATATAATTAATTATCCAATTATATACTCATAATCATATTTCAGCATTCACAATCATACTGTAATATATTTAACAACTTACATCCACCCGAGTAAAATACTCACAGAATGTAAATTCTATAAAGTGCTATCCCACTAGTACAATCACATAGCCTAGTTATCCCAAGTCAGAATTTCACACCAACTTGATAAAAATAAATAATTGGAGGCGGTCATATTCCTTCCCTGAAAGTGAGATATCCCTCACCCATATAATGGACGCTATGACCTCGGGAATATACTCACCCTACTCCTCAAGCTAGGGGATTCATCCACTACGCGCAACCTCCCCCTATAGCACTATAGTATAAAATATCTAATCACTGATATTAATGTACACACCATATATATATACTATCACATCCATATATATAAATATAAAAGTCCCGGCTTTACCGTGCGCTAAATTCGTAACATAAGCCTATTAAAATTATTAAGAGTTTATGGTCCAACTCTAAATATTAATTAAATTTCACCTTAATTAATTAAGTTACTTTTGGTGTCGCCCCCACCATAAATTTGGACTTACTCTCATAGCCAAAAATAAATTTACCCGAGTCAAAATCCCCGACTCTAATTTATTAGCTTCTGTCTAATTAAATTATTACATTTCGATTTCGGTCAACCAATATCCCCGGACTCGACAATAGCTCCGTATTTCATCATGACGTGACAACCAAATTTTCTGCCTCAAACCTTAATTAATTTATCTACAATTAATTAAATTTAAACTCATGTATTTAATTTCTCAATAATTAATTACATAATATTTTTATATGAATTTCCCCTTTTATATAATTAACTGGCGAAACTGCCAAGTTCTGACGACCGTCGATCGATCGACCCCAGACCGTCGATCGATCGATCGAACAGGTCTTTGTCTTCTTCGCGAAGACAGGGCAGCCATGGACGAATTTACTTAAACCCTAATCTCTTCTAACATGAATTATAAGCCTTCTTATCACAAGTACATATCAGAAACCTTATTAGGATCCCCCAGAAAGTCCACAACAATCATCAATTCGTCCATAAACTACTGATTTATAATTTTGGGAAAAAATCTATCTTTATCCTTAAACACATTTACACCCCAAATTTCTTCATCAAACTCGTTCTAATTTATTCGGATATCATTCTAACAGATACACATCAATATTCCAATATCAGATTTTTACATAATCCTCATAAATTTTGGCAAATCAGATTAATATTTTCTTTTGTTTTTTCAAAACCCCATGTTTATGCCATGAAATCCCAAAACGAGTTTTAATTCATTACCTCACACAAATATGAATTGAAAGACAGATTTAATACTATTGCAAGTTATTCACTTGCCTTAGGTTTCGTAGTGTCTGAATTTGAGATGGATTCCAAGGTTGAAGATGACCTTTGTTGGCTCTTTTGAGATCCCCAAATGGCTTTGGTTGCTGTTAGGGTTTCCTAACCCTTTAATTCTTCTCTCTAATTAAGCTCAGCCATGCCCTTACTTCTTTTTATTAGGTCAATTACCCAAATCCCGTTTTTTGACTAATGGGCCAAGCCCAAGTGACCTAAATGCCCCCGAGTGGGCCCGACTATGTCTAAAAACGTCCCGTGACCCGTTTACTACCCCCGGGTACACTTTTCCGACTATCTCGGCCCATCCGGACTCAACTGTACACTCAGAATTTGCATCCGAATTAATTTATAAAAATACTTATCCCCCACCCAATATAGTCTATACCGACTTCCGGATGTGATAAATACATACCTCGTCATTAATACTCGAAACGACGTAATTACATTATTACTATTCACTTAGTAAATAAATTTCCCTAAATATTAACCATTCAATCCCAGATTAATATTTATATATTATTTTACCATAATTAATTCATTAAATTACAACACACTAGTAATTTAGAATTTCCGAATTAATTAAATTTTTAATGTACCAAAAATACGGGGTGTTACACCAAGGAACTTTGGGGGATGATGTTTAGGACGCTATTGAAAATGGCTATATACATCTAGCTAAGCCTGCTGTAGAGGGTAGTACCGTAAGAATTAAAAAGCTCCTAAGCGAGTTCACTAAAGAAGAAAAAACTACCTCTGTAAGTAATAGCAAAGAACATAATGCTATATTTATGTTAGTAAATTAACATGAATTTAAAATAATATCTATTTGTTCTACCTCTAAGGAAGCCTGGGACACGTTGGTCACTGCCCGTGAAGGTGACACACGTGTTAAGGCTGATAAGACCCAAATAATGATCCAACAGTATAACACTCTGTTAATGGATGAGTCTGAAACATTTGAAGAATTTTACATATGACTGATATTATTACAAAACTTCATGTCAATGGTATTACATATGATAGAAGAGAGATTGTATCTAAAATTCTAAGATGACTTCTACTAAAATTTGATAAGAAACGCTATGAAATTATGGAGATGGATGAT
The DNA here is from genome assembly GCA_949130495.1 of Sambucus nigra. Taxonomy (NCBI): domain Eukaryota; kingdom Viridiplantae; phylum Streptophyta; class Magnoliopsida; order Dipsacales; family Adoxaceae; genus Sambucus; species Sambucus nigra. Next base: position 103,135,655 of record OX422212.1, read on the forward strand.
CCTAACCTGACACAAGAACTCATCAGTGGCAATAACTTATTGCCCTCCACCTATAACTAGAAAGCAGGCGAATGACAAGGTCTCTCATATAGTGCCTCAAACAGTGCCATACCGATTGTGAATTGGTAAGAGTTATTATACGCAAACTCTACCAATGAAAGCTATCTCTCCCATCCTCCTCTGAAATCAAGTATACACATCCTCAGCATGTTCTCGAGCATCTAATTAACCCTCTTAATCTGTTCGTCTATTTGTGGATGGTATACGGTACTTAATCGCAAGTCTGTGCCCTTAACCTCCTAAAAACTCTGCCATAAATGAGGCACAGAGATCTTGTCCCTATTAGGCACAATGTTAATCGGTACCTCATATAGCTTAACCATCTTCACAATGAAAAATTACGCTCATTGCATCATCTCGAAATTGGTGCGAATTGGAAAGAAATGGGCTACCTTGGTCAGCCAATCCATTATCATCCAAATGGAGCCGTGACCCCTCTATGACGTCGGTAGACCTTTAATGAAATCCATCGAAATACTCTCCTACTTCCACATGGAAATCTCCAGCGATGGTAGCATCCCTGAAGGCCTTTGGTGGTCTACCTTAACTAACTGACAAGTAGAACACTTTGAAACAAATTCTGCTATGTCTTATCTCATCCCTGACCACTAATATTGTGTCTTCATGTCGTAGTACATCTTATTCCTATCGGGATGTATTGAAAATCTCGAACCGCGTGACTCCGTCATAATTTCATATCTCAACTCCTCATCTTTTAGCACCACAACTCTCCCATTAAAGCATAAACCTCTCTCTGAACTAACTGAATATGACTCTACTCCCTTGGCTAATAACTGGCGTACCCTATCCTGACAGAATCGATCCTCCTCTTGTGCTTTTATTACCTGAATAACAATCTCAGGTGTGATAGTTAGAACTGACATGCATGACTTGGCAATCTCATCGTTGTGTCGAAGTTCCATTCACTTCGCCTTTCAGACCTCCGTTAACTCCCCCGTAGGCCTTCGACTTAATGCGTTTGCCACCACATTAGCCTTACCAGGATAATAGTGAATGTCAAACTGGTAGTGCTTTACAAACTCTAACCACCGCCTATGCCTTATATTTTGATCCTTCTCTGTGAAGAGATACTAAATTGGTTTATGGTTCGTGAATTGGGTAAAATGCTCTATCGAAAGGTAATGCCTCTATATCCTCAAAGAAAACACAACCACTTCTAACTCAAGGTCGTGTGTGGGGTAATTCTTCTCATGAGACTTAATATTTAGAGATGCATATACTATAGCCCTCTCTTACTACTATAATACACCCCAAGTCCCTTCAAGGATGCATTAGTATAGACTCGGTACTCCAATTCTCCCCTAAGAAATGAAAGTATAGGTGCTGATGTCAATTTATCCTTTAGCTCATCGAAAGCTAACTGAGTGGTCACTCCACATAAATGGTACTCCTTTTCAAGTTAGATTCGTTAAAGAACCCGTAATATTCGAAAACCCCTTTATAAATCGATGATAGTAATTGGACAACCCGAAAAATTATGAATCTCGATCAGCCTCCTGGGATGTCCCCACTCCTTCACTACCGATACCTTACTCGGATCAATAACAATGCCCCTATCAGACATAATGTGGCCTAGAAACTGGACCTCCTTTAGACAAAATCCACACTTTCTGAATTTAGTGTATAAAATGATGATCTCGTAAATTCTACCGAACCATACACAGATTAACTACGTGCTCATCCTCGGTGCGAGAGTAGACAAGAATGTAGTCCATGAACACTAGATTAGAAAAGAATGTCGTTTATGAACACTATCACGGACTAGTCCAAAAACTCTTTAAAAACCCGGTTCATGAGATCCATGAACACCGTCGGTGTATTTGTGAGTCCAAATGACATCATCCTGAACTCGTACGATCTATACTGCGATAGGAAAGTGGTCTTAGGAACGTCCTCATCTTGAATGCGCAACTGGTGATATCCCGACCTCAAATCAATCCTGGAGAAGTACACAGATCCTCTCAACTGGTCAAACAGGTCATTGATCCTCGATAATGGATACTTATTCAGAATCATGACCTTGTTCTGCTCCCTATAGTATACACATAAGTGAAGTGAACCATCCCTTTTCTTCATAAATAACACCGGTGCACCCCACGGTGATGAACTCCATCGAATAAAACTCTTCTCTAAGAGCTATTGAATCTTCTCCCTCAACTCTCTCATCTCTAAAGGAGACATGTGATACGGTGCTCGGGCAATCGGTCTCATACCTAGTGCTAGGTCAATAACAAACTCGATCTATGGACTAGGTTGCAACCCTGGTATTTCCTGAAATACATCCTTAAAATCTTTCATAATTGGAATCGAGTCTAACGAGATAATAACCTCCTGTAAGATCTCCTCCTAAATGTAGTATAAGTGTGTGCATCACCCTCCCTCGGGAAGAGGTATCCTTACTAAGAACATCTTATTCTTAGGGATGGAGAACACTATAGTCCTCTCGTAACAATCTACCGTCGCTCTGTAACCTGGAAACCAATCCATGCCTAGAATGACATCATAACCCTCCATATCTAATACAAGAAGGTCTGATGCTAATCTCAGTCTCCCAATTATAATGTCAACCCCTCTACATGCAGAGTGTATCAGTGACCCACTACCCAACGGTGACTCTACACACATAAGGCGAGTGCTGGTTATTTCTAAAAGACTAGATACTCGTGCAAACCTAGTGGTAATAAAAGAATACGATGCTTCCATATAAAAAAGAATCGTTTTCTCATGCCTATGAATAGGAAACATATCCTTAACTGCTGGCAGCTCTTGAGGGTCTGGTGGGATGGGTACACCCTGGACGTTATACACACACCCGTAATGCATCCGTGCATATGTCTATGGGGCTGGTGTTTCTAGAGGAATTTGAGCCTGCTTCCCCTTCTGGGAACCCTACTACTGTGGTTTGTCCTGCTATGGGAAGTCTCTCTTCCCGTAACTTGTATGTCTATCAATAAAGCACCGACCTGCAAACTCTCTCTGCCTCTGGCCCTGGTGGCCCTGTCAAGGGTGCCCCTAATTTCTGGCTTAATGTCCTCATCCCTAGTGACCTCCTTCATTGTTCCTTTAACCCTTATGGCCCTGAGGAACCTACTCCTACTGATTAGGAACCTATCGAAAACCCTATCCCTCAGGTCGGTATCCTCCTGGCCTAAAACATTTCGTCTGATATCCCGATAGAAAATCTTGCTCTTGTTGTTTGTCCGAATGTTATTACTAATGCGATGCCCCACTAGCACCATTCCCACTTTCTTTGCCCGACTGGCCCAGCTCACCCGCTCTCTTGCTTCCCTTATGGTGGAAGTGGTGGTTCTGGCAATGCAAGAGTGCTGCATTGACGACTTCTGTATAAGTCTGCAATGCGGGATTACCTAATAAGTGCTGCCTGATTCTCAAGGCCAAACCATCCAAGAACTTCGATCTATTATTCTCTTATGTGTTCACCTCGTCTGGCAATAAGTTAGCCAAAAGCGTGAACCCTTATTCATACTCAGCCACCGAATGATCACCCTGAGTAACATAATTAAATTTCCTCCTCATCTCCATCTAAACATCTGACGGAAAGTAATTGCGGTCGAACCGCTCCCAAAACTCTGCTACCAGCATCGTATCCCTCTCCCCTGAGGTGGTAACAAACTCCCACTATTGTAGTGTGGCTCTCACAAGTGTGAACATGGCAAGCATTTATTTTTAAGTGTCACTGCACTCAATCATACGTAAGTGATGCTATAGGTCCTTTTTCCACTATAACATCTGAGCTCATAAAAAACTTCGGTGGGTGGCCTTTCTAAAAAGCCTACCTAACGTTCTGCCAAGATAATGGTCCCGATTGGTGTTGAATCACTGGTGCCACTGGTTGTTGTGGATGGGTATGTGGAAAATGGATGGCCATGGCAGCCATGGCTGCATTGACTACCTAAGTCACTATCTCGACTACCTATGCAGTCATCACTAACCCCGGTGATACTGATGAGACTGTCTCACCTCATCTCTCACTGCTGCTCTAGTCGGTCTACCCCTGTTTGGTGGCATCTGAAATTTAAAACAAGTTTTATGCGTTCATAGACAATATAAAATCTAATAGCAGAAGCAAGATATCTCAAACATGTAAAGACAAAAGCAAGAGTCCAAATAATTGTGTTCTATATCAAAAGAATGCTACGCTGAAATCGTAGTAAGCCGTACAGATCCTATAAACACTAGAACCTCATGCTCTAACACCATCCATGACACCCTGCCCAATTAAATATCGGGTGATCAGTCCTTTATCTTATTAACCAGGATTCTCATTTGGTTTATTCTTAGCATCACTATCGAAAACTTTATTAATTACTAATCACCAAATAATTAATTAAGTCGGTGTGAAATTTTATCTTTCTTTATTATGCAGAATAAAATAACTTTAAACCATTCACACACTAGTATATAAGTCTGAATATCCAAGTAATATAAATAAGTGCCGAATAAACTATCGGCTCCAAAACGAATCCAAATAAATAAATACAAGTAGAAACCTGAAATGAATAAAACTGAATAATGTAACTGAGAGGGAAACACGCCCAAAATAAAGTGCTGAGATAAGAATCATAATCTATGATTTAATAATGGAGACTTCTAGTCCAAATCATGCATGCATCCACACATACTGCAGCTGAGCATCCCTAGAATGGATCTTCAAGCCTGATGTCCCTATGGCTAGACACCTAAAAGGTTTTAAGAAAAAATATTTTTGCAAACGAGTCAGAGCCCAATTATTTGAAAATGTTTAGCAAGAATTTCATTTCAATAAATGAAATCCATAATATAAAATGTCCATAATTGATTTCACTGTCGAACTCTCTTGAAGACAGCCTCACCTCTCTTATACAGTGCACACACATCGCAGTCATTTATTTCATCTAGTTATTACTTGATCCAACTGTGACACCCCGACTAATTAAATAACGGGTAGCTACTCCTTTATTCAAATTAATACAAAATGCCAAGTTGATTCAGTTCATAGCATCACTGTCGAAAACATTTTAATAATTACTAGCCACCTAATATTTAAAAAGTGAGTTGTCAATTTTAATTAAATCCGATTAACATTACATCCATTTAAATTATAAAAGACTGATACCACAACCACATTAGAGTCGCAAATAAATAACGATGTAATAAACTAAATCTGGAGGAATACACCTCACAATAATCCAAATACTGAAATGAACAAATACAAGTCTGAATCCTTAATTTAATTACAACCCAAAATATAAAAGAAAAACTGAGTAAATAAGATGTTTCTGAAAGGAAAGGGGCGACATGCCCTACAGATGAATGAATCTGAAATAGAGTCAAGATGAATAGTGGAGGCGTCTACTATTGAGGTCCTGTAACTTCCACAGCAGCTACAGCACATCGCGGGAATAGAACTCCTATGCATGGTGTCCTTGTGGCTGGGCACCTAAAAAGGTTTTTACAAAATAGATTTGAAAGCAAACGGGTCAGAGCCCGATTGTGAAAACAGTTTAAAATACAACAAGTGGTTTCATATAATTAAACAGTGAATATAAAATGCATGATAGTGCGTGCACTCACATGAGTTCCTCACCTCTCAACTAATCGTGCACTCCTATCGTACCCGTACCCGTTCTAGACATTCTCACATCTAACTAGTCCAATACCCAATCTAACATTAGTATACGATTCACGATTTATTATCCGGCACCTTCATTTAAACATAGAGTTTTACTTTTCTTCTTAGTTCTCAATATTAGTAATGCTAATCACGAGCGATTTCCATTTCTAACTCTACTAAAATGTTACTATTTTTCACACTTACATTTATTCATGACAATTCCTTTCAACTAGTAGTATATTATTCCCATCAAAAATATATAATACTGGCACCCCGAGTCTAAGCTGTGGTGCACACATACTCTGCTATCCAATCCCGGTACATCACGTACATAAGGACCACGTATTCCGAATCTCTCAGGAATCATTTTCAATAAACAATAATCACACAAAATGCAGGCGAACATAGTTCACATCACATGGGTCACGCACATACCTACGTTCCCATGATTAGCAGACTAATTAACTTCTCAATAAGTCCTTCTCGGACCTATGTCCTCGAGGTACCAATCTAAATCCCCCCCCCCCCATAGACACATAAAGACTATATGACCCTGATCGAACGCCGACCTCCCGTGATAGCAAGAATGGTAGGTATGTTATACACAACTAACTACATATACCAATCATTCACACATCTTCGGTAATTCCATAATATTAATAGAGGATATTTCTCATTCCTATACCGTCATTTCATATTACATGTTTACAAGTCCCCGATTTATATACATTAAAGTTAACAACTCTCCTCGCGTCGAAGTTTTTAGATACTTATATCATAACCCATAAATATTATTCGAATTACTGCAAAACTCTAAGTTTTAATCCTTAACGTACTTCTAAATCTCATAACTATATCCACAAATCAATAAGGGAAGGATTACACTCAATTATATAAGTCTTTTGAAGGTTTGAAATAAAATCAGGCCTAAAAGGTCATTCTATCAACTCGTTAGAAATCTCGTTCGAACGAGGTCGTTCGAATGAATAGATTTGAACGAACTACCAAATCGTTAGAAGGGGTACTGTCATCTCGTTAGAAGTCTCGTTCGAATGAGGTCGTTCGAACGACCTGGGCAGATCTTCTAACGAGATGGCAGTTTGCGCCCAGAAATTTCCCAATTCATTTTTTTCTTAATTTTTCTCTTCTCTAAACTCATCCTAAGATCATCCCAATCGCATTTTAATGTTCTTAAACTTCTATAAACCCTCTTAGGTCGTTTCTTAATATATTTTTGGAGTCAAATCCTCCTAATCAACATGTAATTATGATTAATCCCCAAATTTTACCCCAAACCCTATGAACATGAACCCATAATTTTATTGTGCCCAATTACTCATCATAAATCCGTTTTTATATCATCATATTTACTTCTTCGAATAATAAATTCATCCATAGTCATTCTACATGCAAATCCTATCCCAAATTTAGAGTTTCTCCAACAAGTTCATTAGTTTTCCTCAAAACTTTCAAGACAAAATAGTTCCTACACTAAACATGGAAGAAATATTCAATGCACTTAAAAATATCAAATCACTTGCCTCAGATTTGTTCTTCAGATGTGTTTCCGATGATTCAAGGTTGATTCTCTCCTTTTTTCGGTCACAATTCCTTTCCAATTTGATGGTGGTGAGTGTTTTTAGTTTGGAACCCTATGGTAACTCCTCTCTAACTCCCGTAGCCCACTTCTAATGTTTTTGGCTGGTAATGGCCATAGTGGCCCCTTTAAAAGTATAAATATAAAACTTATTTTCGTGGGTTTTAATTCCTTTATTTTTAAAATTACCAAAATACCCCTCTAGGTAGCCGGTTTGGCCTAAAAGTGTCACGGGACCCAAACTAAACCCCCGACTAGTGTTTTCTGAATATTTCGACCCTTCCGGACATGTTGGCTCACTCAAAATAACCATTCGATTGATAAAAATATAATTAACCTTTTTAATTTAAATAAATTCATTCCTGACGCGACTGACACGCGCGTCCCAACTTAATTTTCCAAATTATCGTATTTCAGCCTTGCGATAACTTTAATATTTTCAATACTCATGAAATATTCAATTTTAATATCATAATCAAATACTATCTCACATCTCGCTAGTATTTATATCCGGATTAGTTCCCAATTAATTCTCATTTAATTTAATTAATCCCTTAAATAAAAATTAATAAAATTTCGAGGTATTACATACTTCTCCCTTAATAACAGAATTTCGTCCCAAAATTCGGAACTAAATAGTACCTGGTAAAAATAACTCTGGATAACGCTCGCGCATCTCATCCTCGCGCTCCCATGTGGACTCCTCGGTATTATGATGCCGCCACTGAACACGTACTAGTGGTACTATCTTTGACCTCATTTTCTGCTCGCTTTGGTCTAAAATGGCAATCGGCCCCTCCTCGTAGGAACTATCAGGATGAAGATCGATGTCCTCTAAAGCAATGTGAGTATGGTCCAAATCGTCCCTAAGATATTTCCTTAGCGAGATAATATGGAACACATCATGAATCCTATGCAAGTGCTCCGGTAACCCAAGTCTATACGCAACTGGCCCAATCCACTCGATGATAGGAAATGGTCCCACATATCTGGGTGTCAGTTTCCCCTTCTTCCCAAAATGCATTATCCCCTTCATAGGATCTTTGAGTAACACCTGGTCCCCCACCTTGAATTCTCTGAAGAACCTCTTGGCATCAGCATAGCTCTTCTGCCGGTCCTGAGCTACTCAAATACGGTTTCGTATCATCTCTATCCTTGCCGAAGTGTCCTGAATCACTTCCGGCCCAAGGAGTTTGTTATCCCCCACCTCTAACCAACATGTTGGGGAATGACAAGGTCTACCATACAACGCCTCAAATGGAGCCATGCCAATGGTGAACTGGTAGGAGTTATTATAAGAAAACTCCACTAGTGGAAGGTACTGCTCCCAACCACCTCCAAAATCTAGAATGCACATACGCAATATGTCCTCCAACATCTGATTTGTCCGCTATGTTTGCCCAATAGTCTGCGGGTGATATGCCGTACTCAGCCGCAACTCTGTACCCATGGCCTCCTGGAAACTCGCCCAAAATCGTGAAACAAATATCTTGTCTCGGTCAGACACGATATTTAGAGGCACCCCATGAAGTCTCACTATCTCCACAATGAAAATCTGGGCATATTATCCCGTAGTGTAATCTGTCGTTACGGGTAAAAAATGAGCAACTTTGGTCAATTGGTCCACAACTACCCATATGGAGTCGTGACCCCTCTGTGACGTAGGTAACCCCGTGATAAAATCCGTGGATATGCTCTCCCATATCCACATCGGAACCTCTAACGGCTGTAGAAGTCCTGCCAATTTCTGATGGTCCATCTTTACTAGCTGACAAGTGGCGCATTTAGAAATAAACACGGTAATATCTCTCTTCATCCCGCTCCACCAGTACTGTCGTCTCATGTCTTGGTACATTTATCCCCACCAGGGTGTACCAAAAATCATGAGCCGTGCGACTCTGTCATTACCTCGTGTCGCAAATCTTCCCATTTCGGAACGACCAGTCTCCCATTGAAGCGTAATCCCCCATCTGAACTAACAGTATAGGACTCGGCTCCCTCTGATAGTAATCGAACTATCTGCTCCTGACAGAACGAGTCATTTGCCTGGGCCTTTATCACTCTCATAACAATCTGAGGTGTAACAGTCATCACAGACATGAATGATCGGGCCACTGCATCCTAGTGTCCCAACTCCTTCCACTTAGCTTTCCACACCTTAGCCACCTCATCTACTGGCTTACGGCTCAACGCATCTGCTACCACGTTAGCCTTCCCTGGGTAATACTGGATATCGAGCTGATAATCCTTCTCAAAATCAAGCCACCGACGTTGACGCATATTCAGCTCCTTCTGTGTGAAGAGGTATTGTAGAGACTTGTGGTCTGTGAACAACCGAAATTTCTCCCCCAGGAGATAGTGTCTCCAAATCTGAAGAGGGAATACGACTGCCTCTAACTCCAAGTCGTTTGTGGGGTAATTCCTCTCATGAGGCTTAAGCTTACGGGAAGCATAAGCTATCGCCTGACTCTCCTGTTGCAGCACACCTCCAAGTCCTTGTAAGGACGCATCAGTGTAGACTAAATACTCAACTCCTGATCTGGGCAATGCTAACACCGACGCTGAGGTCAATTTTTCCTTCAACTCATCAAATGCCAACTGACATGCATCGCTACAGATGAATGGCACACTTTTGCGAGTCAGATGTGTCAAATGACCCGCTATCTTTGAGAAACCTCGAATAAACCTCTTGTAGTATCCTTCTAAGCCCAAGAAACTACGGATCTCAGTCGGTGTCATGGGATGTCCCCACTCCTTCACCGTGGATACCTTCCCCGAATCAACAGATATCACACGGTCTGAAATGATATGCCCCAAAAACTGGACCTCCTTCAGCCAAAATCCACATTTCTCGTACTTTGCATATAGCTCGTTCTGACGTGGCGTCTATAAAACCTACATAAAATGCTTGGCGTGTTCCTCTTCTGTCTGGGAGTAAACCAGGATGTCATCAATAAAGACAATGACGAACTGGTCTAGGAACTCTCTGAACACCTTATTCACCAAGTCCATAAACACGGCTGGAGCATTGGTCAAGCCAAAAGGCATAACTTGAAACTCGTAGGAACCATATCTCGTCAAGAAAGCAGTCTTCGAGACGTACTGTTCCCTGATACGCAATTGATGGTATCCCAATCACAAATCAATCTTTGAGAAGAAGAAAGCTCCTTTCAACTGGTCAAATAAGTCATCAATTAGGGGCAACAAATACTTATTCCGTATCGTGACTTTATTCAACTCCCGGTAATCTACACATAATCTCAACGATCCATCTCTCTTCTTTACGAACAACACAGGGGAACCCCATGATGAAGTACTCCTTCGGATAAACCCCTGACCCAATAACTTCTCTATCTGATCCCTTAGCTCTCTCATCTGCGCTGGAGCCATACGGTAAGGTGTGCTGGCAATGGGCCGAGTGCCCGACATCAAATCAATAACAAAATCTATCTCTCTACTAGGAGGTAATTCAAGTATGTCCTAAAATACATTCGCGAACTCACTAACAACGGGAATCGAATCAAGTGGTTTTACCACTTCCTTAGAGTCTCCTCCTCTATATAGTACAAGTGAGTGGACGATCCTCCCTCCGGGCGAGGCATCGCCACTAAAAACATCTCCTGCCCGGGAATGGCAAAAATGATACTCCTACTGAAGCAATCAATCATGGCTCGGTACGCAACTAGCCAATCCATACCAACAATCGCATCGTACTCAGTCATCTCTAACACTAACATATCAGTAGGTAAGGTAAATCTCCCGATATCTATACCCACACCTCTACAAATAAGAGAAATCACGGAACCCCTACTCAACGGTGAATCTACACAAGTAATCGTGCTCTCTATAGTGTCTAATAACCCTAAAGTGCGTGCAAATCTCGAGGAAATAAAATAGTGTGTGGCCCCCGTATCAAATAAAATACGCCCCATAGTCCCCAAAATAAAGAACATACCCTCAATAGCAGGTGGATCCTGTGGGACGGCGGCATGCTGGAGTTGATAAACTCTCCCATACTGAAGCTGTCCCTACTGGACCGGGACTGCTGTGATGGGTGGCAAAGCTGGCATCTGTGGTGCTGCTGGGAGGGCGGTGGGAAACATAGGTCTCTAGGGCTCACGTTGAGCACCCTGCTGCTGCTGCTGCTGTGGGGCCCTTCCCTTATCAGGACACTCCTGGCGCTTGTGGTAAATCTTTCCACAAATGAAACGTTTCCCCGAAAAGCTTCCCCCACTCGGACCCTGCTTCCCATGGCCCTGGTGGCTGTTGCCATTCCTCCCCTGGCTGTGCTGGCCCTGCTGAAACTGCTGCTGCTGGCCCTGTTGGCCCTACTGACCCTGATGGCCATGCTGACCCTACTGGCCATGAAGAAAACCTCCCTGCCCATTTTTGAAACCCCCAAATCTAAACCTCTTAAAATCCCCCTGCTAGGAACCCTGATCTCCCTGCCTATGCTGAACCTGAGTAGATTGTGCCCCACTGGCACCATTTCCCCCTGTCCTGCCTTGATGGCTGGACTCTCCTGATCTCTTACTCTCAGACATGTGGAATCAATGATCCTGGCAGTGAAGCAGTGCTGCGTTAACCATATCAGAATAAGTGGCCAATGAGATATTTCCCAACAAGTGCTGACGGATCCTCCAAGTCAATTCATCCATGAACTTCTGAATCTTCTTCTCCTCGGTTGGAATCTCATCAGGAACGATGTTCAAGAGATTAGTGAATTCGGCCTCATACTCGGCCACAGTCCTCCCCTCCTACTTGATGTTCATTAATTTCCTCCTCATTTCAGTGTGAACGGTTGACGAAAAATATTTGCGGTCAAACCGCACCCAAAACTCCTGAATGGAAAGGGCATCTCTCTCCTCTGGGATGGTAATGGACTCCCACCACTGCAATGCTGATCCTACTAGCTTAAAAGTAGCCAATATCTATTTCTGTACCTCCGTGCACTCATACATCCTCAAATGTCTTTGAATGTCCTTCTTCCACTGGCTGGACACAACAACATCGGAGCTACCTGCAAACTCCGGAGGGTGTGCTTTCTGAAAAGCATCACGAACACGTTCCCAAGAAGACGAAAATGCATGAACCTGAACTGACGCTACTGCTGGCGCCTGGGGTGGTGCCTGCTGCACAACTGCGAGGGCGGCATTTACCGCTTGGGCTATAATAGTAGCAACCTCTGCGGCATTCATGGTGCCTTGGACTGGTGCAGGCTGTGGTTCGGACTGAGCATCCCTAGGAACTCACTGTGCACATCATGGAGGCATCTAAAATGAGAGTAAAGTCTTATAAGTTCCCAGTTATTATCTCAAAATAGCTGAAGAGCGAAGCATACACAAAAGAATATAACAATCCTAAAATATAGGGCTCTACATCAAAGAAAGCTCAGCAGAATCATGACAAGCCATACAGATCCTAAGGACACTAAACTTGATGCTCTGATACCACCTGTAACACCCTGACTAATTAAATACCGGGTAGCTACTCCTTTATTCAAATTAATACAAAATGCTAAGTTGATTCAGTTCATAGCATTACTGTCGAAAACATTTTAATAATTACGAGCCACCTAATATTTAAAAACTGAGTTGTCAATTTTAATTAAATCCGATTAACATGACATTCATTTAAATTATAAAAGACTGATACCAAAACCACATCACAGTCGCAAATAAATAACGATGTAATAAACTAAATCTGGAGGAATACACCTCACAACAATCCAAATACTGAAATGAACAAATACAAGTCTGAATCATTAATTTAATTACAACCCAAAATATAAAATAAAAACTGAGTAAATAAGATGTCTCTGAAAGGAAAGGGGCGATATGCCCTATAGATGAATGAATCTGAAATAGAGTCAAGATGAATAGTGGAGGCGTCTACTATTGAGGTCCTGTGACTTCCACAGCAGCTACAGCACGTCGCTGGAATAGAACTCCTATGCATGGTGTCCTTGTGGCTGGGCACCTAAAAAGGTTTTTACAAAATATATTTGAAAGCAAACGGGTCAGATCCCGATTGTGAAAACAGTTTAAAATACAACAAGTGGTTTAATATAATTAAACAGTGAATATAAAATACATGATAGTGCGTGCACTCACATGAGTTCCTCACCTCTTAACTAATTGTGCACTCCTATCGTACCCGTACCCATTCTAGACATTTTCACATCTAACTAGTCCAATACCCAATCTAACATTACTATACGATTCACGATTTATTATCCGACACCTTAATTTAAACAGAGAGTTTTACTTTTCTTCTTAGTTCTCAATATTAGTAATGCTAATCACGAGCGATTTCCATTTTTAACTCTACTTAAATGTTACAATTTTTCACACTTACATTTATTCATGATAATTTCTTTCAATTAGTAGTATATTATTCCCATCATAAATATACAATACTAGCACCCCGAGTCTAAGCTGTGGTGCACACATACTCTGCTATCCAATCCCAGTACATCACGTACATAAGGACCACGTATTCCGAATCTCTCAGGAATCATTTTCAATAAACAACAATCACACAAAATGGAGGCGAACATAGTTCACATCACATGGGTCGCACACATACCTACATTCCCATAATCAGCAGTCTTATTAACTTCTCAATAAGTCCTTCTCTGACCTATGTCCTCGAGGTACTAATCTAAATTCCCCCCGTAGGCACACAAAGACTTGATGGCTCTGATCGAACACCGACCTCCCGTGATAGCAAGTATGGTAGGTATGTTATACAAAACTAACTACATATACCAAGCATTCACACATCTTCGGTAATTCCATAATATTAATAGAGGTATATTTCTCATTCCTATACCGTCATTTCATGTTACACGTTTACAAGTCCCCGATTTATATACATTAAAGTTAATAACTCTCATTGCGTCGAAGTTTTTAGATACTTATAGCATAACCCATAAATATCATTCGGATTACTACAAAACTCTACGTTTTAATCCTTAACGTACTTCTAAATATCATAACTATATCCACAAATCAACAAGGGAAGGATTACACTCAATTATATAAGTCTTTTGAAGGTTCGAAATAAAATCAGGCCTAAAAGGCCATTCTGTTAACTCGTTAGAAATCTCATTCGAATGAATGGCTTCGAATGAACTACCAACTCGTTAGAAGGGGTACTGTCATCTCGTTAGAAGTCTCGTTCGAACGACCTGGGCAGGTCTTCTAACGAGATGGCAGTTTGCGCCCAGAAATTTCCCAATTCATTTTTTTCTCAATTTTTCTCTTCTCTAAACTCATCCTAAGATCATCCCAATCACATTTTAATGTTCTTAAACTTCTATAAACCCTCTTAGGTCATTTCTCAATATATTTTTGGAGTCAAATCCTCCTAATCAACATGTAATTATGATTAATCCCCAAATTTTACCCCAAACCCTATGAACATGAACCTAGAATTTAATTGTGCCCAATTAGTCATCATAAATCCGTTTTTATATCATCATGTTTACTTCTTCGAATACTAAATTCGTCCATAGTCATTCTACATGCAAATCCTATCCCAAATTTAGAGTTTCTCCAACAATTTTATTAGTTTTCCTCAAAACTTTCAAGACAAAATAGTTCCCACACTAAACATGGAAGAAATATTCAATGCACTTAAAAATATCAAATCACTTGCCTCAGATTTGTTCTTCAGATGTGCTGTCGATTATTCAAGGTTGATTCTCTCCTTTTTTCGGTCACAAATCCTTTCCAATTTGTTGGTGGTGAGTGTTTTTAGTTTGGAACCCTATGGTAACTCCTCTCTAACTCCCGTAGCCCACTTCTAATATTTTTAGTTGGTAATGGCCTTAGTGGACCATTTAAAAGTATAAATATAAACTCTAATTTTCGTGGGTTTTAATTCTCTAATTTTTAAAATTACCAAAATACCCCTCTAGGTAGCCAGTTTGGCCTAAAAGTGCCCCGGGACCCAAACTAAACCCCCGGATAGTGTTTTCAGACTATTTCGACCATTTCGGACACGTTGGCGCACTCAAAATAACCATTCGGTTGATAAAAATATAATTCACCTTTTTAATTTAAATAAATTCATTCCTGACGCGACTGACACGCGCATCCCAACTTAATTTTCCAAATTGTCGTATTTCAGCCTTGCGACAACTTTAATATTTTCAATACTCATGAAATATTCAATTTTAATATCATAATCAAATACTATCTCACATCTCGCTAGTATTTATATCCGGATTAATTCCTAATTAATTCTCATTTAATTTAATTAATCCCTTAAATAAAAATCAATAAAATTACGGGGTATTACACCAATTGGACAATAAAAGTTATCTAAGCTAGACCACCAATCTCCCCATCTTAAGTCAAACCCCCAATCATAATTGGTATGACATATATAACCCTCGTCTATATGAATATACTAAATATCATCTCAATAACTGTTAATAGATAGTTGCACATTATCTATAGGTACTCATATCGCTCACCACGTATATATACATAGAATCCTCATAGCTTGGTACTATTAGATGCATTTCTTGTACATGCTATCAGGTGCCAGGCACATCTCATATCACCTTTGGTCACTGGGTCAAAATCTCACCACTGAGCCCAAATTGTAAACAAATAATGGAGGCGGTTATATATACATAAGCCTTATGGTTTCAGTAAATCTTCCTTAAAGACCTGCATGATATCCTCCTCTAATCACGGCAGGAGCCACCCGAGCACTATAACCTGGAGATATAATCCAAACCCCGCTATAATCACTAGGGTGGGACCGCCTATTACTCATAACCTTCCAGATAGCATCCTCGAGTAAAATTATATAAACAAAATTTTCATTTAAATCACATGCATACATATGTATGATTTATGCACTTAGGGCCCCCGATCGACCGCCCTCTCCATTCGATTCATACAGTCTCCCCCATAGGCCAAATCCGTGGCAAGCGATTAACCAGCCCTAAGACCCCGGTCGATCGGGCCTACATGAATAGAAAATACCTGTTCTTCATTTTTCCTTTCCCCCCTTTTCTTATATATTCCTCTAATCAATCAGTTTTTTCGCCAAATTCATTCCCAATGATTATAACATCAACATTATTGATTAGGCATAAATTCTTCCTAATTTATCCCTTGATTTAGTTACTTTTAGCACCTCGAACAACGTAATCGAGTTGACTTTATCTCATAATCTTGCTACTGACTAATCCTAACGAGTACACCGAGTTTCTGGTATTTCGTAGTGATTTTACTAGTATTGGATGTCAAGAAACGAAAGAAGGAAATCGGAGGAATCAATAAAGAAAAGAAGGAAATTCAAAAGGATAAAAGTGTAATTTCCACCTGGAATTCGGATGAGGTACCTAAAGAGAAGTTGAAGATATCACATTCATGAGCACATAGGAAGAAACGACACCTCAATCGGAGTCCCGAAACAAATGATATGGGAAGTCAAAGTTGAGCAAAAAAGTCAAATAGGCAGATAGATCCGCCCCTACCCCGGACCGGTCCGCTGTGCAAACTCCAGTAGACCTCGGATCGAAAGCAAACCGAAGAAGGCAAAAATTAAAAGAACCGGTCCGCCCCTAGACCAATCCGCCCCAAAATAAAAAGAATCGATCCACTTTAGAGGCAGACCGGTCCGCTTAAGGCCCGGCCCGGACCGGACCGGGTATCGAGATTTGCTAATCTGAGCTTCTCCTAAAAGAGTCCTAGTGCAACTGAAATTCCTGAATTCTTGGAGGGTATAAGAACCCGTTTTCTTATTATTATTTGAACGGAGATTGACGGAGAAATTTAGATAGTTTTCCAGTATTTTCCAGAAACCTAGTTTAGATACACTTTCCAGTTTTAATTCCATGACTGAAGCTTTGTTCGGATTTTATTTGATTACCAGTTTTATTCATGGCTGTTGTTACTGCTTTGGTAAAAATTAGTGAGTAATTCCCTCTTCTCAATTATATTCTACATCAATTCACAAGTTTTCTTTAGATTAATGATGAATTCCTGCACATTAAAGACTGTTTTCATTACTTTTAGCATGTTAGGCTAGATTTTCTAAGGTCGGGATACATGAACCCAGCCTTATGTGTTAATTGCACGCGTATAACATTAATCCTTTGAATTTAGTGATTGATTACGATCGTATTGCGTAGAAACATAACAATTGTAGGTCTTTATATCTCGTTTGCCTCTGGGTAACCGTGATGATTTAGAATGCAATTGAATTGTCACTATCGCGATACCGATTTACTCGTCCTCAAATTAAGTATGACGCGGGCTTGAACCTCGTATACGTAATGCTTGGGAGTACTAAATTTCGGGTCAAATTAATCAGTTAAATTTACGATTAGTATTATAACTGCAATACACTAGGGTTGTGGGATTGTATTCCCGTCCTGTTTTTCTCACCACTCAGTTCAAAAGTTTTCAAATCATCTTTCATTAATATTTTAGGTAGTTTAGTGTATTTGCATCTTTTTATAATTTCATACTTGCATTTAGTTATAATCATTCCCAAAATCAAATCATTTTCCCTTTCTTTATATAGTCAAAGTTAGGATTCCTTCATCTTTCCCGTCATCACAACTTCGTTGTCCTCTTTCCCTGAGGATCGATACCCGACTTGTCGGATTATTACTTGAGCGACATGCTTGCACTTGAACCTAGAGAGTACGCACTTCTGAGACACATTCTGAGTCGCGTCAAGTTTTTGGCGCCTTTGCCAGGGAATTAGGTAGACTTAGGATTAGATCGAGTCAATCCAAAACTAGGTTTCCTTCGGAAAAAACAATCGTGTGTTTCGGGAGTATCGAGTCAAAGGGCGTTGACTAGCGAAATCGAGAGGGTTTTAATCCAGATTGATAGGGAGTATGTTGTGCAAGTGAAAATTTTTGGAGAAGAGAGATCGAAATTCAGTTCGGGAAAAATCTAGCCCAAAAACCCTAGGCCGAACTGGTTCCTTTAATTTAAGGCCGGACCGGTTCCTTTAATTTTAAAAAGGACCGGCCCGCTAGTCAAATTTTTGAATATTAAAGTACCCAAACCGGTCCGCCCCTACCCCGGACCGGTCCGCCTTCTGCAGATCTATTTTTATCCCCTTCCCAAGATTCACCCCCTTCTCCCCAATCCTCTTCCTTCCCTCCAATCTGTTTTCCCAACCCCCAACCCCAACCTTTCCCTCCCCAATTCACCCCCTTTTCCCTTCAAACACTTTCCTTCCAATTCCAACCCCTCCACTCACACTCTCACCTATAAATACACACTCAAACCCTCCCTTTTCCTCCACACCTTCAAGCAAATCCTCTCTTCTCCCTCCCTAATTTTCCAAGAAAAAATCCCTCTTCTTTCCATGGCTCCACGCGTTGTCCCCACCAAGTATGACTCCACCGACATCCAACCCTCCTGTCATGGCGAGTTCTGCTCCCGCCAAGAGGAGCGATGGTGCCATCAATTCTTCGGTTTGGACCACAAACTCCATATGGAGCACGTTGTCCAATGGGATGGGCTGCCCAACTCCGTCATCGCCCTATTCATGGCTCGGGGCTGGTGCCGATTCCTTAACGAACCCTACGAAGCAGTTTGGGCAACCGAAGTCCGCTCCTTTTATGGCACCCTAGTTCGGATGGGCCAATTCGAGGCCCAAGCTTACGTGGATGAGAATGTCATCCCATTTTCCTTGGCCCGTCTCACGGCCAAGTTGGCTGAGTATGACGTCCCGAACGTTTAAGAATTCACATATCCACGTAACGTCCCCTCCGGTCGACAAGGATATTATCATGGCCCGCATTGCACCGAACGTTGCTTGGACGAGGCAAACCGTCACCGTTGGACGCCTTAACGAGAAGGCGTGCCTCACATTTCAGATTGTGTGCGCTAACATATTGCAAACGTCCAACGACTCCGCCATGCGGTCTTGGAAAGACATTTTGACCTATCACCTCTTTGACCCCCACACTTCCATCCATTTGGCTCACACTTTATACACCGATATCATTAATGCCTCCTTGGATGAGAAGGGTACCACCCCACTTCCCTATGCCCGATTGATCACTTCCATCCTTAAGGATGCTGGCATAGCGGCGCCGCTCGATCATACTCGCATTCCCGGTCCTTTTGGACAAGGGACCCACACCAAGAGCGCCAAACAGCTAGATGTCCTACGGGCTAGGCAGGGTGGTGATAGTGAAGAAGAGGCTGCCTCAAGCGAGAGCAAAGAAGAACAAGAGGCAGCCGGTGAGGATGTCGAGAAGGGGGATATCGGTCCGGACGAGGAGTCGGCGGACGAGGAGGATTTTGAGTGGGTGGGAAACGACCTCTCAAACCAAATGTCCGCACTTGAAACGAACTTTGACAACTTTTTGATCGACTACCGTTGCGACATGAGCATAGTTCTCCACTTCCCAGCGGACATCTATTGACGCCAAGGGAATCCTAATGAGCCACTGCCATCCTATTACCATAACCCCTATGGCCCCGACGCACCCGGTTCCTCCCATCCCCCGCCCCAGTGAAGCTTGATGTAGTTTTGGCAGCTTTTTATTTATTTTTCCTGTTCATAGTTTGTATGCTTTTCCTTGTAATGGTACCACAGTCTTGTTTGTAATAATAAAAATTGCATTTTCTCCATCTGGTTGTTTTATTTATCGCACTTATTATTTTGTCTTATTTAAATTTTAGTCCTTTTTTCTTGAGGACAATGCAAAAGTCTAAGTTAGGGGGTCACAAGTGCGTATGTCTAAAACTTCACAAATTTTCAAAAATGCCCAGAAATTTCCAAAAAAATCATAAAATTTTGAAAAATCCAAAAATATTTTTGTTCAAAATAAATAAAAATTGGAATTCAAAATTTTCAAAAATATCATTAAAAGTCGGTTTAAAGTCTCAAATTGGTAAAATTCAACATACACAAAGTTGAAATTAACTAAAGATGGAAATTGAGCGAAAGTTGACGACTTAACGAATAAGTGTGGAGATTAACAAACCCGGTGAGATTCGAGCCTATCACTTTTTGCGAGTTTTTAAATCAATCCGAGTTAATTGTTAACTCAAAGTTCTTTTCAGCGCCTAAATAGTCATAGAGGATCTCAAACCTTTCATTTTGATCGGTTATGAAAAACGTGTGTGATATTGCTTTGAAAAACGTGCCAAACATGATCTCTAAACTTAAATTCATCTCGAAACGCATATGGTAACGCAATTGGTATTTTGGACAATGAAGTCGGCCCTCGTTTGTCACCCAAAAATATTGGCCAGAAAAAGTAGCGAAAAATTCCCCCTTTTGTAACCAAATTTGAGCCAAACAAATTGCCCCTTTCGTTTGATAACCCGAAAAACCCAAATAGCCCGGAATTGCGAAAAATGGAAGAATTTAGAATTTAAGTCCAAAAAGTGCATATAAAGGGGCCAGAAAAAAATAGACATGCTCAACAAAAATAGTAAGAAAAGAAAAGAAGCGAAAAACAGAAAAAATAGAGAAAAAAAAATGAGCAAAAGCCCGAAAAAGCACTAACGGACATCATAAGAAAGTTTCCCAATTCCGAAATTCTTAACCTTTCTCAATTTTACCCAATATACCCTAAAACCCGAAAAAGTCTTAACCGAGTCTAAATTGCAAAATTGGTTACCGCGTGGAGAGCTAATACATCAAAACATAATAAGAGAGATTAAATGCGCGAATAAGAGGCAATGTTCCCGATTTGAATACTGTAATCCGTTGATGAGATCCTTTCACCTTGAAATTTTCGTCTTTCTAATTGTATGCGTGATTTTTCTTCCATTACATTTACTCTTTATATCACGCATACCGAAAGAATATCCACATTCCGAGTGATTCGTTGGAGAGAGCATTCCGTGAGAATTTGAAATCAAAATAAATTTTCGGATAAGTAACGTAATGATCAATCGATGGAAATTGGCGGTTATATTTCTGGCTTCGCACACACACACACACACACACACCACGGTTTGAGATTTGTACATATGACTTGATGATGACTATTTTCTGGAAAAGTTTGAATTGCACAATTTTTGCGTATTTTGAATTTTCTTTGAGTCGAATTTTGTGGGTATATTCTCTGCAAACCCTCACGAGACACAACTCATCCTACTAGGGTGAACTAGGGGTTTAAAGTCTTGTTGCATACGCTAAATGCAACCGCTCGCCCGCGAAAAAGGTTTTCTATCCCAATAAAATGTTTTCAAGAGTTAAGTCGTGCTAGGATTCTTTTACATTGCTCGGGACGCGCAAAGTTCTAAGTTAGGGGGGTTTGATTAGGCATAAATTCTTCATAATTTATCCCTTGATTTAGTTACTTTTAGAACCTCGAACAACGTAATTGAGTTGACTTTATCTCATAATCTTGCTACTGACTAATACTAACGAGTACACCGAGTTTATGGTATTTCGTAGTGATTTTACAGGTATTGGATGTCAAGAAACTAAAGAAGGAAACTGGAAGAATCAAGAAAGAAAAGAAGGAAAGTCAAAAGGGCAAAAGTGTAATTTCCACCTGGAATTCGGATGAGGTACCTAAAGAGAAGTTGAAGATATCACATTCATGAACTCATAGGAAGAAACAACACCTCAATCGGAGTCCAGAAACAAAAGATATGAGCAGTTAAAGTTGAGCAAAAAAGTCAAGTAGGCAGACCGGTCCGCCCCTACCCCGGACCGGTCCGCTATGCAAACTCCAGTAGACCTCGGATCGAAAGAAAACCAAAGAAGGCAGAAATTAAAAGAACCGATCCGCCCCAAAATAAAAAGAACCGATCCTCTTTAGAGGCAGATCGGTCCGCCTAAGGCCCGGACCGGTCCGGGTATCGAGATTTGCTAATCTGATCTTCTCCTAAAAGAGTCCTAATGCAGCTGAAATTCCTGAATTCTTGGAGGGTATAAAAACCCATTTTCTTATTATTATTTGAACGGAGAATTTTAGATAGTTTTCCATTATTTTCCAGAAATCCTAGTTTAGATACAATTTCTAGTTTTAATTACAAGATTGAAGCTTTGTTTAGATTTTATTTGATTACCAATTTTATTCATTGCTGTTGTTACTGCTTTGGTAAAAATTAGTGAGTAATTTCCTCTTCTCAATTCTATTCTACATCAATTCACAAGTTTTCTTTAGATTAATGATGAATTCCTGCACATTAAAGACTGTTTTCATTACTTTCAGCATGTTAGGCTAGATTTTCTAAGGCTGGAATACATGAACCCAACCCGATGTGTTAATTTCATGTGTATAACATTAATCCTCCAAATTTAGTGATTGATTATGACCGTATTGCGTAGGAACATAACAATTGTAGGTCATTATATCTTGTTTGCCTCTGGGTAACCGTGATGATTTAGAATAAAATCCGATTGTTACTATCGCGATACCGATTTACTCATCCTCAGATTAAGTATGACGCGGGCTTGAACCTCGTATACGTAATTCTTGGGAGTACTAAATTTCGGGTCAAATTAATCAGTTAAATTTACGATTAGAATTATAACTGCAATACACTAGGGTTGGGGGATTGTATTCCCGTCCAGTTTTTCTCATCACTCAGTTCAAAAGTTCTCAAATCATCTTTCATTCATATTTTAGGTAGTTTAGTGTATTTGCATCTTTTTATAATTTCATACTTGCATTTAGTTATAATCATTCCCAAAATCAAATCATTTTCCCTTTCTTTTTAGAGTCAAAGTTAGGATCCCTTCATCTTTCCCGTCGTCACAACTTCGTTGTCCTTTTTCCCTGAGGATCGATACCCGACTTGTCGAATTATTACTTGAGCGACAGGCTTGCACTTGAGCCTAGAGAGTACGCACTTCTGAGACACATTCTGAGTCACGTCAATTATCATATAATTTGAAATTTTCCTTCTTCATAATTAATCTACACATGAATAATAGTTTCAATTTAAGGTCTTAACCCATAATTTTACATGAGCATGAGTTCCATCACTAAGTTAATTAACATCATGTTCAACCTCTAGAAAAACGCAAAAATCTTACAAACCTTTAACATGGTATGTTCTCAAAATTTCTTTATTCATAAGGGTGGTTTAAATTCAATTTTCTTCAATATACATTTAGCAAGCTTTATACTCTAAGTCTTCTAATTACCAGATTTGTTACCGCAAATTCAAAAATCAATGTTCCTAAATACAAATCACATAAAATAAAAAAAACACTTGGCTTTTGGAATAAATCCGACGATCTCTTCTCGAAAACTTTACCCGAAATAATCTTCTACTTCTTCTTTCCTTCTTCCTCTTTCTCCTTTCTCTCATCTCTCAAGCTTTTGTGATATGGGATGAATAGATTCTACCCAACTCGCTTAGACCCAGATTAAGTTTCCCTAATCTCGAAATTAAGCCTATGGTCCAAAACCAAAAGACTAAAACGTCCCTATATAGGCCCAATTGTGTCTAGAAACATCCCGGGACCCAATTACTACCCCGCGTACTCTATCTCGACTATCTCGGGCTATCCAGATCCAATCCTGACCTCGAAATCACCATCTGAGTTAATATATAATAATTCCCTATCTCAACCCCCAATTAGTCCACACGTGACTCCCGATTGAGATAAAATAAATTCCATGCCACTATCACTGGCTATGACATCAAATAATTTTTACCATTCATTTAGTAATTATATTCCATCAATATTAGTCATTCTCTCTCTCGATTAATATTTAAATACACACATAATAATTCATTCAATTAAATGACGACTCACTTGTAATTTAAATTGACCCAAATTAATTAAATAGTTAATATTTAATGTTATTTCTCGCAAATACTGGGTGTTACAACCACCAATACCCGCAGAGGTAGTATCCCTTCATGCCGATCCATCTGTATCAAGCTTGTAACAAAAAGGCGAAGGTTTCCATTGAAAGTGATGGATATGTTTCCTAAAATAATTATTAATTGTATTTGTAGGCTTAATAAGGAGTAATTCATATAAATAATTGCTAACGTTATGTTTTATCAAGGGTAATTGAATAGGTTCATTTCTAAACATAGACACATTACGCGCTTGCCATATTCTCCACATAGTGTAAATTTATTGAGAAATTTGTATATTATTACTCACAATATGGTTTTATATTAAAGCAAACTCTTCTTCTAGAAGGAAAATTAGAGCATTCATGATATTAAAGAAAATCGAAAAATTATAAAAAGTATGTCTATTAGAATCAACCTGACCCTATAACATGCATCCGTTAGTGTTTAAAATGTGACCATGAAATAAAACATCAGTTGCAGGTAAGGCATGGTGATATAAAAACCAAACAAAAGATTTACTATTTCCATTAAGGAAGAGCCCATATTATATTCCAAAGCAATTATAGAAGAGTAGGTTTAAGTTTTTTATTATATAACCATAAGTAATTTGATTTTATTAAAAAAAGTTTTCATATGTATTAGGGCTCTTTATCAAAATGTCACTTTTATTGTCAATAGGTTGGGAAACACATTTACTGTTATTAATAATATCCCTCAGTAAAAAATACCTAACTTATTAATATTCCATGCATTCCCTCTAAGTGAAAATCTCTCACATTTAGATTTAAAATATTAGTAAGAGGGATGCCAATAGTATAAACTAAAGTGTTCTTTCCAACCCATTTTTCATTCCAAAAATTTATATCCCCATTTCCTATCAAACAACGAAGGCAAAATTTGACATTTAAAATTTGATTATGTTTACATCTCCAAGCCCAAGAGAAACTATTATTAATTTTAGACTCAAGGATTTTAGTAGCAGTAGTAGTAGGATGATGATGATGAGGAGAAGGAGGAGGAGGAGGAGGGGGAGGAGGAAAATAATTAAATCTTTGAAGTCAAGACCTCTTAAAGCCTTGGGAACAGACACCTTTTATCGAGAAAGAGTTGATTTTTCTTAGAATGTTGAGTCGATTTTCAAAAAATATTTTATTTTCTTATTATACTCTTGTGATAAAGTTATTGGTATTATTAAAAAAGACATCCTATAAGAAGGAAGTGACGTAATAAGAGATTTAATAAGAGTTATACGACCAAGTTAAGATAAAAACTTATTGTACCAAATATCCAACTTATGCCTTAATTTAATTATGAGATCTTGAAAAAGATATTTTGTAACCTGACCCATAATAAGTGTAATACCCCGTGTTTTCGAAATATAATATTATGACTGAAATTAATTTAATAATCTCAAATTAATTTTGGGAATAAATTAAGTCAGATGTATTTAAATTTAAATGGGTAAGATTTAAATTGAAAAAAATATTTATTCATGATTATGTAATTATATTACTTAACTGGGCATGATGAGTTCACCCGTGGAAATGAAACATACATTAATAAACTTACAATTACGTGTCTTTTAAACAGAATGAAAATGTCTATGTTGTAAAAAGAATTGGGGCTCGTTTAGGGAGGTTTTATAAGCTCATTCAAGTGTTTTATACTTTTAGAAATGAGCCCGGGGTTCATATATACTAATTGGGAGGCTATTGAACCAGTCTAGTTAAGGATTCAGGCTCATTTGGAGGTCCAAAAGTGAGGGAAAAAGCCTAACTTGGGATTACAGAGTTTATAAGTTAATTAAGTAGATTAATAAACTTGTTTTACTTACCTAAGAAAACCCTAGTATCCACACCCTTAGAGAGGTGATACCAAAGTAAAAAGATGGAGGGGATTGGAGATTGAAGACAAAGATTCAAGAAGATGGGCTCTCCTTTTCATTACAAGGCAAGATTTTTCTTGCTTAATTTGATTTCCAAGTTATTTCTTAATTGTAACAACCCGCGTAATTTTGAGCTATTTTAATTAATTTTTGGAAAATGAAGAAAAATAAAGTTTTTAATAAAATTATTTTTATTGCTCAAATATGTTGGTTATTATTTTTTAATGGCGAGAATTTCAAACGGTTTCGAAAACGGAGTTAAAACGGATTTTAAAATAATTTTTAAATGTTTTTAACTCTTGGAATTCTAAGTCGGTGAACATTAAGTAATTTTCAAGTGTTGTTTTGACTTCCAACTCTTCATTTCTTTGCCTTATTTAAAGGAGTCTTTTGGATTACAACTATTCATTTCTTTGCATTATAAAAGGAAGTCGTGGGCAAGCCTTTTAACCTACTTTTGGCACAAATTTTGGCAGCAAATATATTTTATATTCTTCTTCTTTTTATATGCACATTGGCCCTTGAGATTTGTGAGTTCCAACCTTAGATAAGAGGTGTTGTTGGGGCTATTTTGTTGGAGGTTCTTGGAGGAGATTTTGTAGATATTTTGTGTTGATCTTGAGGATGTGATCATTGGTTTCTCATCATGGTTTGAGGTATGGGGTTTTACACAATATGCTCCTTAAATCTCGCGAGTGTCATTTTCTTTGAATTCTTGTTAATTGAACTCATATTTGAATTGATAAATTCATTGAAATATGGAAAATAATTGTTGAAATTATTTTGATTCATGTGGTATCATGATATTGTTGATGAGCACGTTGTCATGAGATTTTAATATGGCACGGATGTTGAGTACCCGCCAAAATACCTATTCCCGGGCTATGGCTTGATAAAGCATATACGGATGTGGTGAGGCCTGGTGACCCGGTTAAAGTGTTGTTGAGAAATTATATTGATAAATGCTTTGATATTTTCATTTTGATTTGAATATTCGTACTCATGTTGTTACGTTTTATTCGTTGCTAATCCGTATTTATTGAGAATAATTCCTGTCGTATTGTGTACTTTCACATATTTTCTTTTAGTTGGCAGGTTAGCGCGGATTTTGGGCCGCTATGGAGATTGATTTTAGCGAGGATTGTTTGGGAAAGATTTGTATTATTTTGATGTATAGAGCTTTGGAGATTTGTATTTTATTTTCGAGTTAGTTGTTGTATGTAATTCGAGAGATTTGGTATTTAATTTGAAGAGATTGAGATTAGTGGATTTTAATTACATTGTGGGATTTATTTAGATGCTCTATACCTTTTCACTTGTGGATTTGGATTTATTTTATCGCATTAGCGCTCCGTTCGCTCTCTCCGGGCGGGCGGGGTGTTACAAATGGTATCAGAGCTTAGGTATACGACAACCCTCGGGGCTTGAGTTTTGGGTTCGTTGCATGGTTAGCAATTTTTGGAGATAGAAAATTTTAGGTGATATTCGTGATAGGTTTCAAGATTAGATGTGAGGAATTTTTTTTGGAGACGAGATTATTTTTGGAGATTGTTAGCCTGATTTTTTAGAGTTAGGCATTCGGCGAATTTCGAGGGCGAAATTCCATTGTTAGTGGGGAAGTGTAACAACCCGCGTAATTTTGAGCTATTTTAATTAATTTTTGGAAAATGAAGAAAAATAAAGTTTTTGATAAAATTATTTTTATTGCTCAAATATGTTGGTTATTATTTTTTAATGGCGAGTATTTCAAACGGTTTCGAAAACGGAGTTAAAACGGATTTTAAAATGATTTTAAAATGTTTTTAACTCTTGGAATTCTAAGTCGGTGAACATTAAGTAATTTTGAAGTGTTGTTTTGACTTCCAACTCTTCATTTCTTTGCCTTATTTAAAGGAGTATTTTGTATTACAACTATTCATTTCTTTGCATTATAAAAGGAAGTCGTGGGCATGACTTTTAACCTACTTTTGGCACAAATTTTGGCAGCAAATATATTTTATATTCTTCTTCTTTTTATATACACATTGGCCCTTGAGATTTGTGAGTTCCAACCTTAGATTAGAGGTGTTGTTGGGGCTATTTTGTTGGAGGTTCTTGGAGGAGATTTTGTAGATATTTTGTGTTGATCTTGAGGATGTGATCATTGGTTTCTCATCATGGTTTGAGGTATGAGGTTTTACAATATATGCTCCTTAAATCTCGCGAGTGTTATTTTCTTTGAATTCTTGTTAATTGAACTCATATTTGAATTGATAAATTCATTGAAATCTGGAAAATAATTGTTGAAATTATTTTGATTCATGTGGTATCATGATATTGTTGATGAGCACGTTGTCATGAGATTTTAATATGGCACGGATGTTGAGTACCCGCCAAAATACCTATTCCCGGGCTATGGCTTGATAAAGCATATACGAATGTGGTGAGGCCTGGTGACCCGGTTAAAGTGTTGTTGAGAAATTATATTAATAAATGCTTTGAGATTTTCATTTTGATTTGAATATTCGTACTCGTGTTGTTACGTTTTATTCGTTGCTAATCCATATTTATTGAGCATAATTCCTGTCGTATTGTGTACTTCCCCATATTTCCTTTTAGTTGGCAGGTTAGCGCGGATTTTGGGACGCTATGGAGATTGATTTTAGCGAGGATTGTTTGGAAAAGATTTGTATTATTTTGATGTATAGAGCTTTGGATATTTGTATTTTATTTTCGAGTTAGTTGTTGTTTGTAATTCGAGAGATTTGGTATTTAATTTGAAGAGATTGAGATTAGTGGATTTTAATTACATTGTGGGATTTATTTAGATGCTGTATACCTTTTCACTTGTGGATTTGGATTTATTTTATCTCATTAGCGCTCCGTTCGCTCTCTCCGGGCGGGCGGGGTGTTACAAATGGTATCAGAGCTTAGGTATACGGCAACCCTGGGGGCTTGAGTTTTGGGTTCGTTGCGTGGTTAGCAATTTTTGGAGATAGAAAATTTTAGGTGATATTCGTGATAGGTTTCAATATTAGATGTGAGGAATTATTTTTGGAGACAAGATTATTTTTGGAGATTGTTAGCCTGCTTTTTTAGAGTTAGGCATTCGGCGAATTTCGAGGGCGAAATTCCATTGTTAGTGGGGAAGTGTAACAACCCGCGTAATTTTGAGCTATTTTAATTAATTTTTGGAAAATGAAGAAAAATAAAGTTTTTGATAAAATTATTTTTATTGCTCAAATATGTTGGTTATTATTTTTTAATGGCGAGAATTTCAAACGATTTCGAAAACGGAGTTAAAACGGATTTTAAAATGATTTTTAAATGTTTTTAACTCTTGGAATTCTAAGTCGGTGAACATTAAGTAATTTTCAAGTGTTGTTTTGACTTCCAACTCTTCATTTCTTTGCCTTATTTAAAGGAGTATTTTGTATTACAACTATTCATTTCTTTGCATTATAAAAGGAAGTCGTGGGCAAGCCTTTTAACCTACTTTTGGCAGCAAATATATTTTATATTCTTCTTCTTTTTATATACACATTGGCCCTTGAGATTTGTGAGTTCCAACCTTAGATTAGAGGTGTTGTTGGGGCTATTTTGTTGGAGGTTCTTGGAGGAGATTTTGTAGATATTTTGTGTTGATCTTGAGGATGTGATCATTGGTTTCTCACCATGGTTTGAGTTATGGGGTTTTACACAATATGCTCCTTAAATCTCGCGAGTGTCATTTTCTTTGAATTCTTGTTAATTGAACTCATATTTGAATTGATAAATTCATTGAAATCTGGAAAATAATTGTTGAAATTATTTTGATGCATGTGGTATCATGATATTGTTGATGAGCACGTTGTCATGAGATTTTAATATGGCACGGATGTTGAGTACCCGCCAAAATACCTATTCCCGGGCTATGGCTTGATAAAGCATATACGGATGTGGTGAGGCCTGGTGACCCGGTTAAAGTGTTGTTAAGAAATTATATTAATAAATGCTTTGATATTTTCATTTTGATTTGAATATTCGTACTCATGTTGTTACGTTTTATTCGTTGCTAATCCATATTTATTGAGCATAATTCCTGTCGTATTGTGTACTTCCCCATATTTCCTTTTAGTTGGCAGGTTAGCGCGGATTTTGGGACGATATGGAGATTGATTTTAGCTAGGATTGTTTGGAAAAGATTTGTATTATTTTGATGTATAGAGCTTTGGATATTTGTATTTTATTTTCGAGTTAGTTGTTGTTTGTAATTCGAGAGATTTGGTATTTAATTTGAAGAGATTGAGATTAGTGGATTTTAATTACATTGTGGGATTTATTTAGATGCTTTATACCTTTTCACTTGTGGATTTGGATTTATTTTATCGCATTAGCGCTCCGTTCGCTCTCTCCGGGCGGGCGGGGTGTTACAAATGGTATTAGAGCTTAGGTATACGACAACCCTGGGGGCTTGAGTTTTGGGTTCGTTGCGTGGTTAGCAATTTTTGGAGATAGAAAATTTTAGGTGATATTCGTGATAGGTTTCAATATTAGATGTGAGGAATTATTTTTGGAGACAAGATTATTTTTGGAGATTGTTAGCCTACTTTTTTAGAGTTAGGCATTCGGCGAATTTCGAGGGCGAAATTCCATTGTTAGTGGGGAAGTGTAACAACCCGCGTAATTTTGAGCTATTTTAATTAATTTTTGGAAAATGAAGAAAAATAAAGTTTTTGATAAAATTATTTTTATTGCTCAAATATGTTGGTTATTATTTTTTAATGGCGAGAATTTCAAACGATTTCGAAAACGGAGTTAAAACGGATTTTAAAATGATTTTTAAATGTTATTAACTCTTGGAATTCTAAGTCGGTGAACATTAAGTAATTTTCAAGTGTTGTTTTGACTTCCAACTCTTCATTTCTTTGCCTTATTTAAAGGAGTGTTTTGGATTACATCTATTCATTTCTTTGCATTATAAAAGGAAGTCGTGGGCAAGCCTTTTAACCTACTTTTGGCACAAATTTTGGCAGCAAATATATTTTATATTCTTCTTCTTTTTATATACACATTGGCCCTTGAGATTTGTGAGTTCCAACCTTAGATTAGAGGTGTTGTTGGGGCTATTTTGTTGGAGGTTCTTGGAGGAGATTTTGTAGATATTTTGTGTTGATCTTGAGGATGTGATCATTGGTTTCTCATCATGGTTTGAGGTATGGGGTTTTACACAATATGCTCCTTAAATCTCGCGAGTGTCATTTTCTTTGAATTCTTGTTAATTGAACTCATATTTGAATTGATAAATTCATTGAAATATGGAAAATAATTGTTGAAATTATTTTGATTCATGTGGTATCATGATATTGTTGATGATCACGTTGTCATGAGATTTTAATATGGCACGGATGTTGAGTACCCGCCAAAATACCTATTCCCGGGCTATGGCTTGATAAAGAATATACGGATGTGGTGAGGCCTGGTAACCCGGTTAAAGTGTTGTTGAGAAATTATATTGATAAATGCTTTGATATTTTCATTTTGATTTGAATATTCGTACTCGTGTTGTTACGTTTTATTCGTTGCTAATCCGTATTTATTGAGAATAATTCCTGTCGTATTGTGTACTTTCCCATATTTTCTTTTAGTTGGCAGGTTAACGCGGATTTTGGGACGCTATGGAGATTGATTTTAGCGAGGATTGTTTGGGAAAGATTTGTATTATTTTGATGTATAGAGCTTTGGAGATTTGTATTTTATTTTCGAGTTAGTTGTTGTATGTAATTCGAGAGATTTGGTATTTAATTTGAAGAGATTGAGATTAGTGGATTTTAATTACATTGTGGGATTTATTTAGATGCTCTATACCTTTTCACTTGTGGATTTGGATTTATTTTATCGCATTAGCGCTCCGTTCGCTCTCTCCGGGAGGGCGGGGTGTTACATTAATTTAATTGTGTAGGCTCCTATGTAGATTTTAGGATTTGGGTTGTAATTAATATTAGGGAATAGGTTTCAGTATATGCATGTAGATAATCTCACTTTTATGATTGAAAAATTGTTGAATTGAGAAATTGATTAGAAAATCTAGAGAAAGCAATAATAATGTTAGTTAGAGATGGATCTTGTGATATCATATTGATATAAGGTAAATCTAATGTATACCCCTGAGAAGGATTGTTTCTTGATTGATGGAAAAAGATACAATCTTGAAAGTTAGGAATCACACATACAATATCTTTTGAAATAATGGCACTCTTATGAATTGATTATGAATTAGGCATTATTCTCATGTAGAAAATTATTGGTTGATGATATAAATCCTTTTAATTATCATCTTGAGATACCCCGACTAATTAAATAACGGGTAGCTACTCCTTTATTCAAATTAATACAAAATGCCAAATTGGTTCAGTTCATAGCATCACTGTCGAAAACATTTTTATAATTACTAGCCACCTAATATTTAAAAAGTGAGTTGCCAATTTTAATTAAATACAATTAACATGCAATAAGAAGATTATGAAATGATAACATAGCCAACACAACATAGTCTCAACAGAGTAACCACAAAATAATAATGAATCTGGAGGAATACTCCTCACAACAATCTGAATACTGAAATAAACAAATACAAAGTCTGCATCACTAAATTAATTACAAAAATCTGAAATCACTGAATAGATAAAGTGTCTCTAAAAGAAATGGGGCGACATGCCCAACAGATGAGAGAATCTGATAACATAGAGTGAAGATTGGAAGTGGAGGCGTCTACTGTCAAGGTCTTGTAACTTCCACAGCAGCTACAACACGTCACCTGAATGGAACTCTTATGCTTGGTGTCCTTATGGCTGGTCACCTAAAAGGTTTTTACAAAAAAATGGATTTGAAAGAAAATGGGTCAGAGCCCGATTATGAAAATAATTTAAAATATAGCAAGTGTTTTAACGACATTAAACAATGAATGAAAAATACATGTTAGGACGTGCTCTCACATGAAATACTCACCTTTCGACTATCTGTGCACTCCTAACGTATCCGTAATCAAATCTAGTTATGCCCGTATCTAACTAGTCCAATATAAAATCTAACGTTACTATACGATTCACGATTTAATTCCCTACATCTTGTTTTAAACAAAGTGTTTTACTCTTCTACACAGTTTCCCATTTTAGTACTACTAGTCACTAGAGATCTTCCATTTTATCTTTTACAAAACGTTGATATTATAGATACTCACATTTATACATGACAGTTCATTTCAATTAACAGTATATTATTCTCATCATAATTATACAATACTAGCACCCCGAGGCTAAGCTGCGGTGCACACATACCCTGCTATCAAATCCCGGTACATCACGTACATAAGGACCACACATTTCGAATCTCTTAGGAATCGTTCTCAAATAACAACAATCACACAAAATGGAGGCGAACATAGTTCAAATCACACGGGTCACGCACATACCTACGCTCCCATGATCAGCAGACTTATTAACTTCTCAATAAGTCCTTATTTTACCTATGTCCTCGAGCTACCAATCTAAATCCCCCCGTAGGCACACAAAGATTAAATGGCCCTACTCGAACGCAGACCTCCCATGATAGCAAGTATGGTAGGTATGTTATACACATAAAACCACATATACTAAGCATTCACACATCTTAGATATCTCGAATTATTAATATAGGTACTTCTCGTTCTTATATTGTCATTTAGTGTTATATGTTTACAAGTTCCCTATTCATGTATATTAACATTGTCAACTCTTCTCACGTCGTAATTAGGTACTCGTTTCCTAATCCACAAATGTCATCCGATTTACACCAAGATTCTAAGTTTTACTCCTCACGTACTCCAATCTCTCAATTATACTCACTTGTCAATAAGGGGAGGTTATCACTCCATTAAATAAGTCTACGGGAACATTTGAAATGAAATTAGGCCTAAAAGGCCATTCTGTCAACTCGTTAGTAGTCTCGTTCGAACGAAAGGCTTCGAACGAACTACCAACTCGTTAGAAGGGATACTGTCATCTTGTTAGAAGCTCGTTCAAACGACCTGTGCAGGTCTTTTAACGAGATGCCAGATTACGCCCAGAAATCTCCAAATTCGTTTTTTCTTCATTATTCTCTTCTTTAAATCCATCCTATGATCATCCAAACTATGTTTTAATGTGCTTAAACTACACTAAGTGCTCCTAGGTCACTTTTTAACATATATATGGGGGCAATACCTCCTAAATCAACATTTAATCACCATAATTACTAAATCTTGTCCCAAACCCTATAAACATGAACACAAAATTTAGTGTCTACAACTACTTCTTATAAATCCTTTTTTTAATATCATCAATAGATATATTTTGGATATGAAATTCGTCCATGACTATTCTACATGCGATTCTCATATAAGATTACAATTTCTATCTCCAATTTCATGGGTTTTCATCAAACTTTCAATACAAGACATATATTCAATTCTAAGCATGGAGTAAACATTCACTTGAATTCATGTAATTAAACCACTTTCCTTAGATGTTCTGATTTGATGTTGAAGGATGAAGGTTGATTCTCCTCTTTCTCTCTACAGATTTCTCCCAAAGATGGTGATGGTGGTTAGGGGTTTCTTTTGGAACCTCTTAGCACTCTCCTTTTAACTCCCGTAGCCCACTACTTGATAAATGATGATAATGGACTTAATGGGTTCATTATTAATATAAAATTAACTCCTAAAATTCGTGGGGTTTAATTCCCCTATTATTAAAATTACCAAACTACCCTTCTGGGTTGCCGGTATGGCCCAAAAATGCCCCGGGACCCAAACTAAACCACCGGCTAGTGTTTTCTGACTATTTTTACCCTTCCGGATACGTTGGCGCACTCAAAATGACCATTCGGTTGATAAAAATATAATTCACTTTTTAATTCAAATAATTTCATTCCCGACGTGACTGACACGCGCGTCCCAATTAAATTTTCAAATTGTCGTATTTCTGTCTCGTGACAATTTAAATATTTTCAATACTCATGACATTATTAATTTTAACATCATAATCAAATACCAACTCACATATCGCTAGTATTTATATTCGGATTAATTCCCAATTAATTCTCATTTAATTCAATTAATCCCTTAAATAAAAATTAATAAAATTACGGGGTATTACACATCTGTGAGTTTGTGATAATTTTTTATGGATAAATAATGAGTTTTGTGAAAAGAAAACCTGAGAATTTCATCCAAAACCCGTAGCAGCCCCAAACCTAGGGAAGAACCAATTTGGGTGCCCTCTTCACCTCAAGTTGATCAGTTTCTATGTTAGGCTAATCGTCCGGGATCCCGATAAATTTAGGATTTACGAAATATTATTTTAACACCCATGAAATATTTATAGGATTAAAATATACCCATTTGGGCAAGTCAGGATGTTTTAGAAAAATTGGTAGGATAATATAGGCATCCAACGTCTTAGCCGGGAATAGGATATGGGAAACGAAATATGATAGCTTACGGTGTGACTCAGGAAGGTTGGTGACTACCTAAATAAATTATAAAAATCCAGTAATATTGAATGACTAATTAATATAAAGGAATTTATATTTAATAAGAAGTTGGTAAGCATCCAAATTAATTAGAGATAATTTCTAATAATATTGGGATTATTATTTATGTACATAAACTAATAATTAATGAAATGGTTGATTAAATGGCAAATATTGATGTGCAAATCAATAGTGTATCGTGGGGGAAATTATAGGGTAATTACCTACATACATGACATGTGGTATACATATGTAATTATTTATTTCGGTAGAACATACTTATGTTCGTTGACGGTCTATCGGTTAGGGTTGCGCACGTTTGGGACCGAAGAACACGTCGGCACATAAGTCTAAGTTCCATGTAGGTAATTATTTTAGGTACTACGTAGCAGTGCCATTTACGAGAGGTAGGTATAGATGTTGGGATCCATTGTCACTATTGTGTATGGGTCGTGTAATGGTGTGCTGGATAGGGATCACCCCATTGGTGTGCGTTATCTAATGTTCGATTTGGATAAGGGACTCCTTCGGACTTACCGATATAACGCGAACGAGATACAAATGGTAGATTCCATGTAGTGTTGTATACATATGTACGAACAAACACACACACACACACACACACACACACACACACACACACACACACACACACACATATATATATATATATATATATATATATATATATATATATATATATATATATATATATATATATATATATATAATTTGAATTAAATGAGATTTACTTAATCGCTCTAATGACGTAGACAAATAATCACGGACCCAATACTACGTAGGATGCATGATACTGATTATGTCACTGTTATGGGTAGTTAACTGGGTTATTCGGAAAATAGTAATATGGATGTAGACAATTATATTTCAACACATAAATTATGCTAGATTCATTACATGTTTAATAATGCTCTTGTTATCTATATTGGATTTGGGTTCCGAGGATATGATATGATCAACATTGTACCTAGGTGAGAGGCGAGAAAATTATCATATGCAAGTGTTGATGGTAGACACCTATTTAAATTAGCTGTAATATTTCATTTTAATTTCAGTAAGTTAATTCTTGCACATTCTAGGGCACTGACCCAAATTATAAATGTCCCCTCCCCCAAGTTTGCTTAGACAGGGATAGCAAGGCCAAAGGAATATCAGACTTGTTATCACGTGTTACTTCTAAAAGATTGATTTATTTATTCTAGTTTAGGTTGGTTATTACTTCTTCTAGTCTTTAGTTATTTTGGATTATTGTAAGGGAATAAGGCTGGAGTAATTTGGTTTTATTAGTCGAGACAGTTATGTTCATGTTGGATTTTATTTTGTCGGACGTGGATGTTGGAATTACTATTATATCTTGCATATTAATTCAATTCAGTTTTAAATTTGAATGTACTTTAAAAATATATGAATGTTTATTATGGTTGATGCTAAGAATGATATAAATTGACAAGCAAGCCCCATCTTCGGTATATCATATATGGACAACCTTTACGTGAGAAAGTGAGAATTGTTAGAGTTGTATTAGACTTCTAGGTTCTAATGTTTATAGGATATGTGTTGTTTTCATTATGTTATGCGTTGTGTTCTTTGATTTATAGAGCCCTATGCTTAGGAATCATTGTATTCTTTTCGAATCTGTTACTAATACGAAGCTCATTTTCTTTCGGATGGTAAACGGTAGAAGAGGCAGACCAAGAAGTTTCACCATGAAAACTACAGATGATGGGGCTCAGCAGGAGCCATAGCAGTAGCCACTAGCACCACCTGTGGTTGGACCGATAGATATTGCCACTATCATAGCTCAGGTAGTGTCTATTGCAACAGTCGTTATGCTACGACGTTTCCAATCACTATAGCCATAATAGTAACCACCATCATCGCAGGTGGTGCTACCACTCCAGATGCTTGGATTGATCTAGGACAGAGCTAGGGAGACCTTCACTAAGGGCTAACTATCGGATTTTTCTATAACTTCAAATATTTTAGTGGAAAATAATTGAAATAGGAATATTCAACATCAATTATGGATGGTGGAGTTTGTGTCAGT
The DNA here is from genome assembly GCA_949130495.1 of Sambucus nigra. NCBI lineage: Eukaryota > Viridiplantae > Streptophyta > Magnoliopsida > Dipsacales > Adoxaceae > Sambucus > Sambucus nigra. The sequence goes on from OX422212.1 coordinate 103,173,197, forward strand.
TCAGAGGCAGATGTTGGCCTCATTTCAACTTATAAGGGAAACACTTCCGTGGTGGGAGTCCGTCTCTTCAACAACAGAGAGGTATAGTCTGAACATTGGTGAGTTCTAGGAGATGTTTGAGGGAAAACACTTTCCTTAGGTGATGCAATTAGAAATGAAAAGGAAATTCATGAACCTCAAGTAAGGGGGTTGCATTGTGGCAGAATATGAGGAAGAGTTTACTTCTCTTTCCTATTTTTCTAATAAGGAGGTAAATATATAGAAGAGAAGATGGAGAAGTTCGTGTCAAGGATATCCTGGCACATCAAAGAGTCATTATTGGGGAATTCGACTTTCATTACTTATAACCAAATGGTGAAGGCCGCCACACATCATTACAAGGAGTATATGACATACCGAAAATATAAAGTGGAGAAGAGACACCACTCCGAGACGTTGAACTAGTAGTGCAAGGAAAATGGGAGTAACAACCATGAAACCCTAAAGTTTGGGGTCCTCAATCTTTAGAGCAGCATAAGAAATTAGAGTTTCTAATAATCAGAACAGAGAGGGCCAACAGGCCTAGGACTAGAAGGGATAATAGTAAAAAGGCCACCAGGGCCAAGGGAAGCAAGGTCAAGCCAACAGGGGCAATAGGCAGATAGGCGTCAGTTTCAGAAAAATTGTTATGTTTGTGGTGAGAAAGGACATTTCATTTGAAAGTTACCTCAGGGAAATCGGATTTTAGAGGATCTAGGGAAAAAGTTAGGACACTGAGAACCTCAGGGTCAGTGTTAACTAATGCAGGTCCAACTGGCGGTGGTAGTGCCAGCCTTAAGAATGCTACCAGCCTCACCTCAGGGATATCATCTGTAGCTACAGCACGGATATGTATATCACATCTCACTATGAGATGAACAAACACCATAGAGTTTTGATGGTATGATCCCAATTTTTTTATCCTTCAAGACAGGATTAGTTTAGTACTAGTGCATAGTACTACATTGTAAATACTACCTCGTTAGTACATTGAGGAAGGTAAACTCCATTTTGTCAAAGCGCTTTACATTATTTCACTCGTAAGTTGAGGGGTAGACACCTATAGTGCTCTGTGTGCAGAGGTATAAATTGACCTTAGGAAGACTTATGGTTACAGCAGACCTATTTACATAAGTAACGTCTAAGTACTATAATATCCTAGGTATGGATTGGCAAGGAGATCATGGTGTGTGTGTTGATTTTATAGGGCTATTTAAAGTTAGTAGTCGAATGTAGTGTGACTAGTTAAATAATGGTGTTCACCATAAGTTTGAGAACTATGACGATAATTATAATACCTTGAGTCAAAATACGGTAAAAGAGATGGAAATTGGAATTAGGGATTTACACGATGATTCCATATAATTTAGTGTTCTTAAGAGGGACTGACATATTGAGGAATGGTGAGCATTTTAAGGAGATAAATTGAGGCAAGATTAATGGAAAATTGTGTAAGGTTCATATGGGGAGAGGATTATTGTGTTGAGTAAACCATTTCATGGTTCTGACGAGATTAATGTACGAGTGATTAAATCGAGGAGTAAGGTCTCCATGTGATTTTGAAATTTGAAAGGAAACAACTCAATTAGGAAATTGGTATGTGATATACATAAATATGGCCTTGTCCTTAACAGGCCTCAACCCTAACAAGGTGACCTCACTCACTCATCAAGTTAGATAGTCATAGGTTGCCCTAGTGTGGTCCGTCCTCAGCAGTATCATCCTCAGTCGCCTCTATTGTGTCGATGTCGTACCAAGATGAGGGGGACGAGTCCCATCAACCGAACTAGGGTCAACTTCAGAAGCCTCGTTTTGGCCTTATATCAGCCAAATAGGCCAAGACTAAACTTCTACTAAGCTTGATAATTGTCTACAAAGAAGGTCCCCTATGACAGACTTGGCCAGGATGAGCCCACCAGAGATAACATCTACCCCGTGTGGGACACAAGGTTGCAGCACAATTAATCCATATGGGCTTGCAGTTATAATAGATCTTCATAAGCATATGAGGGAATATTTCATCGTCATGACATATATGTGCCATGGACAGGTGGCTAGATCTAATTGGTTACGTCATCTTATGCATGCTTATTACATGCTTGGGGGGGGGGAGGCAGTGAACCCCCAAGACAATAAATACCCTTAATTTTCTTCCTTGATGAGGATCAAGTTCTTAAAACCCTAGAAAAACTCTATCTAGATACACAATAGAGAGGGAAAGCTTGAGAATTGTATTCTTAAGTCCATTAGTGCCTCATTTTATAGTGAAAACATCACCAAACACCTTGCACAATGGAGTAGGCTACGACTGAACCACTTACACTATTGTGTTATCTTTTTTGCCTCATCCCTCTTCCCTTTATTTACTTTACTGCACTTTTATCTCCATTATTATTGATTACTAGCTTTAGCTCCACAAGTTTAAGTGGTCATATCTATGGTATCATCATTTTGGCTCCATATGTGGGAAGATATTTTATCTTCTTCCTCTTATTTATAGATTTGATTCTTCTTGAATCTCGGGTGGTGATCCTGCTCCACCATGCTGGACCTAAATCATCATTAAAAGAGTTCGGACCTTTAAGATTCTTTTAGCTCATTTAGTTCATCTACACTCTCAATGGAGATATGGCTTCAAAGTTGCCTCCAAGTATTGGCCTCAGCTCCACCCAAGCACCATCTCAATCAGAAATGGCTGATGTGGTCGTGGCGCTGCGTTCGTTGGTGTCCAGCTAGCAAAAGATGCAAGACAAATTTACGACGTTGAGCCAAAATATGATGGCAGGGACTCTAGGCACAACATAAAAGATAATCACTCTAATCACCATGGAGTTTATGGATCCAGCAACAGGGGGACCACCCTGGCCCTATAATAGGAGGCGCAATGCCACTAATGACGAAAATATGTGGCTAAACCCAGGAGACTATGTGGGAAAATAAGTGCAAGAGTGTCCAAATGATCAGGATTGTATTAAGGAGGATTATTAGGAACCATATGAGGTTTTTGGCAACACGGTTCTCCCAGCATCAACCTAAGGGGAAATAGTACAAGACAGACACCAGAAGGCCAATCCAGAACTTCAGCCTTTGACAGTCTCAATAGAGGGTTTGCCTTTGATCATCTCGGCCTTTGGGAGATTTACGTGATCAGATCTCTCGATCTCAGAGTAGCGCTGCCTTAGAGGGAATGGTGGACGTGGTGAGGGTCGACCTCAACAAGGTCGAAAAGGAAAGTAAAGGGAAGTGAACAACCATCACGGAACTACTGGATAAGAGAAGTTGCCTAATCCAACCAACAAAAAAGGTAGAAGAGACAATGTTGTGGCAACAGAGAAGCCCTTAAACAGCTTAATTAAGTGGCAAAAGGATAATATCTGTGATCTGTTGAAAGTCGAGACCCAATTCATAGAGGTTACTTGGAAGGATATCCCTTCGTAACTAAGATAATGAGCTTTTGTAATCCGACTAAGTTCAAACCTCCTACTCTAACTCCAAAGTATGATGAAAGTACAAATCTGATACATCACATCGAGAT